>JBBGZY010000610.1:1439419-2878839 GCA_037952925.1 Lithobates clamitans
AAATCCCACTGGATGAAGCTGAAGGTGCTTCCAGGAGAGCTGAGGAAGTTGTTAGATGTTGAAGGCGACCCTCAATTTGAAAGTATCCATCCTGTAGTCTCTGGACAGCCTGTGTAAGGGCTGTAACCTGCTGGCAGAGGTCCTCGAGGGGAGAGCCGGCTCTGTCTCTGACATGGCTGGTTTGTACTGTCAGGTACTCACCAAGGCCGGAATGCTGAGAGCGGAATGCTAGCAACTAGGTGCGAGATACCCCTGAAGGTGGTACAGAGGGTATCAAGCACGGAGAGGCACGGGTTGCCAGCAGGTGTGCAGGTCACCAAGGTGTCACTAGACGTGTAGAACCCGTGTAGCGTGGACTGGTTGCTAAGCTGGAGAGAAGACTGGCAGGGACTCCAACACTTGACCTGGAACCAGGAACAGAGCTGAGGAGAAGCACAGGGTTAAGTAAGACAAGTCCGTTTAGCAGGCCGAGGGTCAAACACCGGGTAATCGTAGTAGTAAGCACAGGTTTAAACAAGGCAAGTCCTTTAGCAGGCCGAGGGTCAAACACCAGGTAATCGTAGTAGCAAGCACAGGGTTAAGCAAGACAAGTCCGTTTAGCAGGCCGAGGGTCAAACACTGGAGAGAGGATCAGCAGAAGAGTCGTTAATCAAGCCGGGGGTCAATCACTGGAGAGAAGATAAGCAGAGAAGTCCTTAATCAAGCCGAGGGTCAAACACTGGAGATAGGATAATCGGAGTAGTCAAATGGTCCGGGTCACTATAGGCAGGAACAGGTATGCAGAGGATAACGGGAACACTGGAAGCTGAGAAGACAAACCAGCAATGAGCACAAGGCATAGCTGCCTTTATATAGGCCCGCCAAGGGGACGTCCCGCTGTACGTGCATGCATTCGTGTGCCCACGTGTGCTAACCTGTTCGGGTCACGCGCTCGTACCCGCCGATCGTGTGCCCGTACGTGTTGATGTGTAGCTCTACCGCGCAGGCGCACCGGGACGCGCCGATACTGACAGGCTCTGACTGTGTTAACCCTCTGACACATTTTCTTCTCACAAATATAGCTTTCTTTTGGTGGTATTTAATCACCACTGGGTTTTTTTTATTTTTTGCGATATAAGCAAAAAAACTGCGAAAATTTTGAAAAAAACATACTTTTTTTTAGTTTCTATTGTAAAATTTTGCAAATAAGTCATTTTTCTTCATAAATTTGTGTCAAAATATATACTGCTACATATCTTTGGTAATAATAACCCAAATTAGTGTATATTATTTGGTCTTTGGGAAAGTTATAGAGTCTACAAACTATGGTGCCAATCACTGAAAATTGATCACACCTGATGTACTATCTCACCTGAAGACCTATCTCATTTCTTGAGACACTAATGCCGCGTACACACAACCGGACTTTATGGCATACTTGGTTCGGCGGATTGGAGTCTGTCAGACAATTCGATCGTGTGTGGGCTCCAGCGGACTTTTTTTCCCCAAAAGTTCGACAGACCTAGAAATGAAACATGTTTCAAATCTTTTCGACGGACTCGAGTCAGGTCGAAAAGTCAGCTCATCTGTATGCTAGTCCAAAGGACAAAAACCGACGCTTGGGCAGCTATTGGCTACTGGCTATGAACTTCTATGTTTAAGTCTGGTCGTAGGTCATCACGTACGAATCTCGGACTTTGGTTGATCATGTGTAGGCAAGTCCATTCATTCGTAAAGTCCGACGTAAAGTCCGTTGAAAAGTCCGCAGGACAAAGTCTGCCATAAAGTCCGCTCGTGTGTATGCGGCATTACAAGCCAGGAAAGTACAAATACCCCCCAAATGACCCCTTTTTGGAAAGTAAACAGTCCAATGTATTTGCTAAGAGGCATGGTGAGTTTTTTGAAGTTGTAATTTTTTCCCCACAATTCTTGGGAAAATTAGGATTTTTTTTTTTTTAAACAAACTGGTGGTCATATTAATAGGTTATTTCTCTCACACAGCATATGCATAATTACAACTACACCCCAAAATACATTCTGCTACCCCTCCTGAGTATAGCAATACCACATGTGTGAGACTTTTACACAGCCTGGCCACATACAAAGGCCAATATTGAAGTAGTACTTTCAGGCGTTCTACAAGCATTAATTGCACATATCCTTTCTCAACGACCTATTACACTTTTGAAGGCCCTGGAGCACCAGGACAATGAATTGTCCACAAAATGACCCCATTTTGGAAATACGCACC
Source organism: Lithobates clamitans (assembly GCA_037952925.1). Lineage (NCBI taxonomy): Eukaryota > Metazoa > Chordata > Amphibia > Anura > Ranidae > Lithobates > Lithobates clamitans. The sequence continues at coordinate 1,441,650 of JBBGZY010000610.1, forward strand.
CAGTGTATAATCTATGAGGCATAATGAGTCTTTTGAACAGTTAATTTTTTTCCAGAAGTTTTTGGAAAATGTGGAAATAAAAATGAAAATGCTTTTTTTTTTACACAAAGTTATCCATTTATAAGATATTTCTAACACATAGCATCTACATAGCAAAAATGACACCCCAAAATGCATTCCTCTGCTCCTCCTGAGTATGGCGATACTACATGTGTGAGACTTTTACACAGCCTGGCCACATACAAAGGCCCAACATTGAAGTAGCACTTTCAGGCGTTCTACAAGCATAAATTGCACATATCCTTTCTCAACCACTTATTACACTTTTGAAGGCTCTGGAGCACGAGGACAATGGAATTATTCACAAAATGAACCCATTTTGGAAAGCACACTCCCCAACGTATAATCTGTGAGGCATAACGTGTCTTTTGAACAGTTCATTTTTTTCCAGAAGGTTTTGGAAAAAGAGGAAAAAAAATGAAAATGCTTTTTTTTTTACACAAAGTTGTCCATTTATAAGATATTTCTAACACATAGCATGTACGTAGCAAAAATGACATCCCAAAATGCATTCCTCTACTCCTACTGAGTATAGCAATACCACATGTGTGAGACTTTTACACAGCCTGACCACATACAAAGACCCAACATTGAAGTAGCACTTTCAGGCGTTCTACAAGCATAAATTGCACATCTCATTTCTCAACCACCTATTACATTTTTGAAGGCCCTGGAACACCAGAACAATGGAATTATTCACAAAATGACCCCATTTTGGAAAGCACACACCCCAACATATAATCTATGAGGCATAATGAGTCTTTTGAACGGTTCATTTTTTTCCAGAAGTTTTTGGAAAATGTGGAAAAAAAATGAAAATGCATTTTTTTTACACAAAGTTGTCCATTTATAAGATATTTCTAACACATAGCATGTACATAGAAAAAAATTACACATCAAAATGCATTCCTCTACTCCTCCTGATTATGGCAATACCACATGTGTGAGCCTTTTACACAGCCTGGCCACATACAAAGGCCCAACATTAAAGTAGCACTTTCAGGCGTTCTACAAGCATATATTGCACATCTCATTTCTCAACCACCTATTACATTTTTGAAGGCCCTGGAACACCAGAACAATGGGATTGTCCACAAAATGACCCCATTTTACAAAGAAAACACCCCAACGTATAATCTATGAGACATAATGAGTCTTTTGAATTGTTCATTTTTTTCCAGAAGTTTTTGGAAAATGTGAAAAAAAATTAAAATGCATTTTTTTTACACAAAGTTGTCCCTTTATAAGATATTTATAATGCATAGCATGTACATAGCAAAAATGACACCCCAAAATACATTCTGCTACTCCTCCTATGTATGGCGATACCACATGTTTGAGACTTTTACACAACCTGGCCTTCATATTTCTAACACATAGCAGGTGCATACCAAATAACAAAAGATTACCTGTGGTTTTAGAAGTGCAGTGGTCCACAGAGGAGAGCATCGGTCCAGGCAGCAGGCAGGAATGAGGTCAGCAACAGCAAAAGCAATCATCCAGGCAGCAGGCAGGAATACTGTCCATAGTTCGTACAGGCAGAGATACTGTCAGCACAGCCAGAGCACAGCCAGAGCACAGCCAAAGCACAGCCAGAGCACAGCCAAAGCACAGGTCCAGGTAGCAGGCAGAGGTGTCCCGGTACAGGTGGTGGTATCAATGGCGGTACGGGTGGTGGTGGCGGTACAGGTGGTACAGATGATGATGGTGGTACCGATGGCGGCACTAGTGGTTATACTGGTATGGTGGGCCTGATGGCGGTACTAGTGGTGGTAGTGGTGGTGATACCGATGGTGGTACTGGTAGCCTGTGTGGCGGTGCTGATGGCGGTGGGCCTGTAAAAGATGGGCTGATTGACAGATGGGCTGATTGACAGATGGGCTGATTGGCTGGGCTGTGTGACAGGTCCTCTTTATTGGGGGGGCCGTGTTGTGCATAGTACAATACAATAAAATGTCATACAGACACTGATTTCACTCACTGATCCCTGCTCTCTCCTCACATGATCGGTGTGTGAGGAGAGAGCAAGGATCAGATGGTAACAGCTACTCAATGTTTACATTTGTGACCTGCTGTAATTGGACACAGCCGGTTACGTGGTAAACAGCCAATTTCCTTGACTGTTTACCCTGATCGGGGAAGCGCTGTGTCTAAGGGACACTCACCTTCCTTGATCCCTGCTTTGCATGCCTTCGGCAGCGCGCACGGAGCACGCCGAGTTTGTTGTGACAGTTGATCAGCTGTGACTTTGACACAGCCAATCATGTGGTAAACAGCCAAATTCATTGGCCATTTACCGTGATCGGGGAAGCGATGTGTCGGAGGGAACACACGCCGTCCCCGATCGCCGCGCTGCGTGCCCCCCGCAGGTGCGCGCCTGCATGCTATCCTGCTGGACGTCATATGACGCCCAGTCAGGATAACACAACCACTTCCCGGACGTCAATATGCTATTGACCGGGCGGGAAGTGGTTAAATAGGAATTTTAATGGATCTTGGAGTGCAGCCATTTCTTCAGTGTTTATGTGAATGTGCTTTCGGGTGAAGGATTATAGTGAAAAAAGTCCATAGGTCCAAAGATATCCATGGAAGCTCCTCAATGAGACTGAAGTCATTTCTGCAATATATGAAAAAAACAGCAGGGGGCGCCTCAGGCATGAAAAAGGTGCAGATAAAGGATCTGCTGCTGTCAAAGTCAGTCAGCCAATGAGGAGAGAAAGGGGGTCGGGCCACAGTTCCATGTCTGAATAGACACAGTGAGTGGTGACTCGGCTCGGGTGCCCCTATAGTAAGCTGCTAGCTATGGGGGGCATTTAACAGGGCAGAGGGGCCAGGAGCACCAAAGAGGGTCCAGAGAAAAAGAGGATCTAGGCTGCTCTGTGCAAAGCCATTACACAGAGCAGGTAAGTATAACATTTTTTTAAAATTTTTATCTAAAAAAAAATGAGACTGCCATAACCCTGGTATTTTCAGGAACGGCGTGCATTTCTCTTTACGATAAAAGTGGCCTATGCTGCGGATTTGCCGCAAATTCACTTTTATCGGTGGCGGGAGAACGGGGCCCCCCTCTCCCGCCTCGCTCCGGTCATCTCGGCCGCTTACCCTAGCCATCGTTGTGGCGGAGAAGAACGCGTCCGCTCCCCTCATGGCCTGGATGCCGAGTGAGGGGAAGATGGCCCCCCACTCGGCTCCATAGCATTGGAGGATGGAAGCGACCTCAAATCTCATATTTAAGAGGTCCTGTAATGCTTTTTTTCTATTAAAAGAGATGTTTACATTTCTTGTAATAGGAATAAAAGTGACCCAACATTTTTGGACAGTGTCCAAATAAAAAATAAAAAGTAAAATAAATAGTTAAAAAAAAAATTTAAAGCGCCCCGTCCTCGCAAACGTATACGTGAGTAGAGCCCGCATATGAAAACGGTAGTCAAACCACACATGTGAGTTATCGCCACGATCGTTAGAGCAAGAGCAATAATTCCAGCCCTAAACCTCCTCTGTGACTCAAAACTGGTAACCTGTAGAAATGTTTAAACTTTATATATAAGCCTGTTGCCATTCCACGAGTGGGCGCAATTTTGAAGCATGGCATGTCAGGTATCAATTTACTTGGCGTAACATTATCTTTCCCAATATAAAAATAAATGTCTTATTTTTTATTAAAAAAAAATATTTTTTTTCAAAAAAAAGTGCGCTTGTAAGACCGGAATAAAAGTGATTAAAAAATAGAACATTTAAAAGGAAGCATCAAACTAGAAAAATTATAGTAAAATTACCAATAAAAAAATAAAAAAATAAAGTGCCCCTGTCCCCGTGTGCTCGCTCGCAGAATCGAACGCATACGTAAGTTGTGTCCACATATGAAAATGGTGTTCAAACCACACATGTGAGATATTGCTGCGATTGTTAGAGTGAGCGCAATAATTCTAGCATTAGACCTCCTCTGTAACTCAAAACATGCAACAGGTAAACAATTTTAAAAAGTTGCCTATGGGGATTTTCAAGTATCGAAGATTGGCGACGAGTGTGTGCAATTTTGAAGCGTGACATGTCAGGTATCAATTTACTTGGCGTAACATTATCTTTCACAAAATAAAAATAAATGTCTTATTTTTTAATTAGAAAAAATATATTTTTTTCCCAAAAAAAGTGCGCTTGTAAGACCGTTGCGCAAATACAGTGTGACAGAAAGTATTGCAACGACCGCCATTTTTTTCTTTAGGGTGTTAGAAAAAAATATATATATAATGTTTGGGAGTTCTAAGTAATTTTCTAGCAAAAAAAAAAATGATTTTAACTTGTAAACACCGAGGCTGAAAAATAGGCTCAGTCCTTAACTGGTTAAGCGCCAACACATGTAGTAACTGCCAGTGTGCAGTTACTGAGACTGTCCATGAAAATTGTACTGTTCCATAGAGCTTCAAGGTATCCCACAAGCATGTCATCTAAAGGGTTTGTTGCATATAAAGCCAAGAGGGGCGATCTTCTTTTCCCCTTATGTCTGATATGAATTTAGTATCAACATTCACCTCCCATAGACTTCAGTAAGCTCAGAGTTTGTGAACGTCACGCAAACCAAACCACGGCAGATTCATATTCACAAAAAAAAAAATCCCTAATTTGTAAAACCCCTAATAAACCATATGTGTAGAATAATATACTGCTCATACATGTACATATATTTGTGCTATACACTAGCCGGTATATGATAAACATACATTTGCTGCTTTTATTTTATGACATCATAGTGTACAGGAACTTTTCTGACAGGGCATTTAGCTTAGGCCTCTTTCACACGGGGCGGATCAGTGATGATCCGCCCCGTGAACATCCGCTGGCTCAGCGGGGATCGCTCCGCCGATCCCCGCTGAGCAGGAAGATGACAGGTGCATCGCTGCACGCTGTGCAGCGACGGACCTGTCAGAGCGCCGCTCTCCCCTATGGGGGGATCGGATGATGACGGTCCGTAGTGTCCGTCGTCATCCGATCCGATCCGAAAACGGAGGAAAAAGTAGGTTTTTCCTCCGTTACACTTTTCGGATCGGAGCGGGGTCGGATGTCAGCGGACATGTCACCGCTGACATCCGACGCTCCATAGGGATGAATGTATGTCCGTTTTTCATCCGAAAACGGAAGGATGAAAAACGGACATACGGATCCCCGTGTGAAAGAGGCCATAGTACATGTACAATTCACTGCACAGAACGCCACTCACATTCTTTTATTTTCTTTTTTCTCTTAATTCATCTGAAGTAATGTGTGTTGATCTGTATTATGTATTGCACCTTATGGAGGGTAAAAGGCATAAAAGCAGCAATAACTGGATGTTCAACACCAATAGCAATCTATGGCTGTAATATTGACCATCACTGTACAATCATATCAGTTATTTGTATAATGCTAGTTATAAAAAATTTGTATAACTAAATATTATTATCAGTAACCGGCTTTACTAGTCTGTTGCAATGTGTGAGATATTATCATCATATGGCAACCAGCCACCAGAATATCACCTATCAGGGGATTCGAACACAACACGGAGATGAAAGATGTTTCTGTATAAGACACGAGAAATACAACATTCTAAATGTGACTTCAGTGATCAGGGGAAGAATAGTAAATTCAGATTCCATCCCCTGAGAGATTGTATAGAAACTTTCATCCAATAGAACAAACTCCGGCTGTTCCCTGAAGAAGATGTCTAATAATACTTTACTAAAGAACTGCTTTCTAGTATCAGCAATGCCGAGGAATAAAAGTTATAAAGTTTAGTAGTTTCTTTTGCTAGATATTCAGTATATATTATATTTCAAATTCAGATGTGAGATTCCAAAATAATATAATTGTTATTAGCACGTAAAATATAAAAAAAAACTGTATATGATAATTAAAGATAAAATGTACCGTTCAATAAAATATCAATAACAATAATAATAATTATTATCATAAATCCTATGAATAATGGACTTATGATTTAGGAAGAAAGGTTATGTAATATATATGGACATCTTGTTCGTTAAATGCATCTACAGGGATAAATACCTTTAATCTTTTTAACCACTTCAGCTCTCACGCCTATACCCTACCTATGGACCAGAGCAATCTCTATTTTCCACTATGAACCTATTGATTCTGCGATAACGTTATAATAACAAAGTAATACATACAGTATATAGTTACATAGTTAGTCAGGTTAAAAAAAGACACAAGTCCATCTAGTATTTATTTTCTTAGGACAAAAATATACTTTTATTGCTGATATTGCCTTACAAAAATGTTATTTTTTATGCAATCCATAGACAAGAAATAGCCAAACATAAAGCCCAATTCTTGGATAACTGTATAGAAGTGGTAGAAATACTAATTTTATGTATGATGCTCGGCTCCCACCAAACAGGGGGCTGAAAAGGCAAACGTTTAGGCATTTGAACAAACGCCCAAACAACCAAAGTTTGGTCCAAACCTAGGTTTGGACTGAAACATCGGCTCATTCTTATTCTTCACCCATAAGCCCATCCCTGCCCTCCATCATCATGTGGAAGGTACCATATATACTCAAGTATAAGCCGAGTTTTTCAGCCCTTTTTTTTAGGCTGAATGTGCCCCCCTTGGCTTATACTCGAGTCACTGCCGTCTGCCTACCTGATCAGCGTGTCATGTAGACATGCTGATCAGCGTGTCATAAAAACATACAGTCGTATGAGGATGAGCGGATGTCCATGATAGGCTGAACACTGACTGCTGCGAAATTGAGTGTTATGCCTATCACAGACGAGGAGGGGGGCGGCTTTTGAACGCTGGAATCGCCACCGTATGTTTTTATGACACACTGATCAGCGCAATGGTGGCAATGGTGGCTGCAGATCGACACACAGAGGCTGCAGATCGGCACATGGAGGCATGCACAGGACACAGAGAGGATGCAGACTGGCACAGGTAGGCTGCAATGGACACAGGGAGGCATGCACAGGACACAGGGAGGTATACACAGGACACAGGGAGGCATGCACAGGACACAGGGAGGTATACACAGGACACAGGGAGGCATGCACAGGACACAGGGAGGCAAGCACAGGACACAGGGAGGCATGCACAGGACACATGGAGGCATGCAGCTGCAGATGGGCATTGTTGACCCTCTTTTCCACTTAGCTGCTACATTTCTCACCCTCGGCTTATACTCGGGTCAATACATTTTCCCAGTTTTTTGTGGTAAATTAGGGGCCTTGGCTTATATTCAGAGCGACCTATACTCAAGTATATACGGTAAGTCGCTTTAGAATGTGGTCAACATTGGGGTCAACCTGATCCCAGACACATGGTCCAACAAGTAATGGCAGAAATTTTATATATTGTTCATCACCCACTGGGTAACTCTACTGAAGCTGGAAAAAAAGCAAGATAGCCTCAAATGGCTACAAACTCTTCTATTCTGCTTCATAAGATCCTGTAAAACAGGGTACCAATCTAGGAATATCTGCACCACCAGGTTGAGGACCTTTCTTGGAACAAGATGGAGTGCTACCTCTGGGCCTGACCCATCAGAGCTTACAGAATCTTTGCCCCAGTGGGGATCCTGTCCCCTAGACATACCAGCTACAACACTACGTGGCTTAATTTTGCCTAAACGCGCTTAAAAGTTGTGGTGAAAATCTGCTAACATGTACCATCTTGATTCAATCTTGGAAAAAATAAAACTTATTTATTTTTTCTATCTGCAGTCTACTTGCTCTCTCTCTAAGAAAAAGTGGCCTGGCCAAAAAGAATTACACGCTTAATAACAAATCTCTCACATATATGTTTATTCAGTCTGTGAAAAAGGAAGCCAGTTTCTCGGTTGCAGATCTGTTCACTCTCCTCCCTCATAAATTGTGGTCTATTTTATGGACAATTTTATGGTCCAGTTTATCGAGGCCCCAACTAGGAATGATGCTCAGTTGGATCTGGTAATCTCAAACCATGCAGAGCTTATTACTAATGTTCATATAAAGGAACATCTTGGTAGCAGTGACAATAACATGATTTAATTTAATGTTAGCTGTAAGCAAAAAACACATACGGGAAAGATAAAAAAACACTTAACTTCAAGAGAGCAAATTTTCCAAGGATGAGGGCTGCTCTCCAGGTCTTAGACTGGGAGGAAATATTGGCATCGATGGGCACAGAACAGAAATGGGAATTCTTCAAAGTGACTGTTTGTGAACTCACAGCAAAGTATATTCCCATAGGCAATAAGTTTAAAAGGCTAAAAATAAAACCTACTTGGCGCACGGCCAAATTTAAAAAAGCTATAAACAATAAGAAAAGAGCTTTTAAAAAATATAAAAATAAAGAAACACTAGTGTTGTCTAAATGTTAGAATATAACAGAATATGCAAAAAGGAAATCAAGGATGCAAAAACTCAAAACGAACGACAGATTGCAAAAGATAATAGGACAAACCCCCAAAAATTCTTCAAATATATTAATAGTAAAAAGGTCAGGTCTGAGCATGTAGGCCCTACAAAATAATCTAGAGTGGGTGAATGGGGACAAAGAGAAGGCGAATTTATTAAATACTTTCTTCAGCTCTGTGTATACAAAGGAGCATGAGGAGCTCATGTCCATAATGGGGGTGGTAGTGACACACCCCCAAAGGATCCACAATGGCTCAAAAGGGATATGGTCCAGTAATATTTAGACATAATAAAGGTGGATAAAGCACCTGGACCAGATGGCATCCACCCACAGATCCTAAAAGAATTGAGCTCTGTAATTTCAAAGCCATTGTATCTAATTTTTAGGGAATCATTAATGACGGGAATAGTACCACTGGTTTGGCGTAGGGCCAATGCGGTGCCTATATTTAAAAATGGAACAAAGTCTTTACCAAGTAACTATAGACTTGTTAGTTTAACTTCTATAGTCGGGAAGATACTGGAGAGTTTAATAAAAGACCACATAGATGAGTTCTTGCTGGAAAAAAATATTGCAAGCAACAGCCAGCATGGATTAATGAAAGACAGAAGTTGTCAAACAAACCTGATTTCTTTTTATGAGGAGGTAAGTAAAACCTTGGACAGAGGGGTGGTGGTGGACGTGGTGTACTTGGATTTTGCAAAAGGGTTTGGCACAGTTCCCCACACACAGCTCATGTGTAAGGTAAAGTCTACAGGCTTGGAAATATCAGTTTGTAAATGGATAGAAAACTGGGTAAAAGACAGAATTCAGAGAGTAATGGTTAATGATTCTTACTCTGAATGGTCTAAGGTTATCAGTGGTGTACCCCAAGGTTCAGTGCTGGGACTCTTACTTTTTAATAACCTTATAAATGATATTGGGTCTGGGATTATCGGTAACATTTCTGTCTTTTTAGATGACCCTAAGCTATGCAGTGGAATAACGTCCTTACAGGATGTCTCCAATTTACAAGCCAACCTCAATGCACTGTCTAATTGGGCGACGATGTGGCAGATGAGGTTTGAAGTTGATAAATGTAAAGTTATGCACTTGGGGGCTAAGAATATACATGCATCATACATACTAGGGGGAGTACAACTGGGGGAATCAATGGTGGAGAAGGATCTTTTGGTAGATCATAAGCTCAATAATAGCATGCAATGCCAAGCTGCGGTTTCCAAAGCAAGCAAAGTCCTTTCTTGTATTAGGAGAGGTATGGACTCCAGTAGAGAGAGATATCATTTTGCCCCTGTAAAAATCATTAGTAAGACCTCATCTATCTGGAATATGCAGTTCAGTTTTCACCATTTCTCACCATTTCTCAAAAAGGATATCTGGGAACTGGAGAAAGTGCAAAGAAGGGCAACCAAACCGATAAGAGGCATGGAGGAACTCAGCTATGAGGAAAGATTAGATGAACTGAATTTTTTATTCACTTTTGAGAAGAGGAGATTAAGGGGGGATATGAGCACCTTGTATAAATATAAACTTGGTGTTGAGTTATTCACTTTACGGTCAACACTGTGGACAAGGGGGCACTCTTTACGTCTAGAGGAAAAGAGATGTCATCTCCAAATATGGAAAGGTTTCTTCACAGTAAGATCTGTGAAAATGTGGAATAGACTCCCTCCAGAGGTGGTTCTGGCCAGCTCAGTAAATTGCTTTTAGAAAGGCCTGGATTCTTTCGTAAATGTACATAATATAACTGGGTACTAACATTTATAGGTAAAGTTGATCCAGGGAAAATCTGATTGCCTCTCTAGGATCAGGAAGGAGTTTTTTCCCCTACTGTAGCAAATTGGATCCTGCTTTTCTGGGGGTGTGGGGGGGGGTTGCCTTCCTCTGGATCAACTGTGGGTATAGGATTGGATATATGGGATTGCATGATATTTTTTTATTTTATTTATTTATTTTTATGGTTGAACTAGATGGACTTGTGTCTTGTTTCAACCTGACTAACTATGTAACTATGTCTATCCAGTGAAGGCTTGAAGTGTGCTGCAATTCTGTGCAACGTTAATGTTTTCAATTTAAAACAAAATGAATCTAATTTTTTAGTTCCAGATGTAAGATGCCCACTTAATCACTCAGAAATTGAAGCTTTCCCATACACACCTAATATCGGTGGTGCAAATTTGTAACCTTTTCACATCTTCAGTCTCCACATGTAATTTGTTTATTCCCTCCTTCAGAAATTGTGGCCTATCCAATAAAAGCTTTAAAGCTGTGCTGCAAATCTTTACAATTGTTTTCTTTAAAATTTGAAACAAAGAGGCATTGTTTTTTTTTCAAGATGCAATATGCCTGCTCAGTCCCTAAGAAATTGCATCGTGTCCAAAAATGCTAAATAGCTGTGGTGTAAAATTGCAATTTGTTCCCATTTCTGTCTCTGAATTAAGACACTCATTGACTTTTATTTCCAGATGCAATATGCCCAATCAGCCATTCAAAATTTGCAATCTGCTCAATATCTTTGCTGTAAAACTGTACAATTTTGCCTCGTCAGTATCTGAATTGAGACACTATTTTTTTTGTTTCCTGCTTAATCACTCAAAAATGGTAGCCTGTCCATATAGACGTAATATCTGTTGCGCAAACATTTTTCCATCTTCAGTCTCCTAAAAAAATGAATAGTTTAATGTACAGATATAATGTTCTTGCTCTCTTCATTAGAAATTGCAGCCTATCCATTTTTTTGTGATTGCAGAAATAATATACCTGCTCAGTCAGTCAGAAATTCCAGCCTGTCCATATAGTTTGAATAAATGTGGTACAAAAGTGTAAAACTTTAATTATTTTGCCTTGCAGTCTCTAAACAGAAATTACAGCCAGTCAAAAGGCATAATAGCTGTGGTGCATAACTGTCAACATAACAGTTCAGTCAGCCTAGACTCAAAGAGTCAGCTGTGGGGGTGTGAGACCCAGAAGGTCTATGGCATGTAAATTCCCATTGATCACTAGTCCAGTAAGGATACTGGGAGTAGTGAGAGCCCCAGCTCCATTTATGAGCTAGTGCATTGAGCCAACAAACTGGTAAAGGGAAATTTTTTAAATTACACAGGGAGGGGGAGAATGAGGTTGTAGGTGGATGGCCCCAGGGTTAAAACGATGCCAACAAAAACATATCAGAGAAACCCAACAAATAGTAGCACTAACTATCTGTAGTAAGCCTGAAAACAGTCCATATGGTTATGGCCCTATGTGCAATTATATCTACTGTGAACTGGCATTAGGTTTGATAAGTGCTTATGGTAGTCTACCACTTAGGTAGGGTGTGGGTTCCGAGAAAAAAGGTCTCCAGTGTAATGCAGCTACGGAAACAAGTGATTGCAGGGCTATGGCTCAGCTAGTTTTGGGTATGTATAAGGAGGAAGGGGTCGCAAAGCCTTTGTATGTAAGCATAACATGGGTGTAACCTGCACCAACCCTGGGCAACTAGGTTAACAAGGGGTTTGAGCAGACTATCCCCTAGCCCATATGCAGATCTGGAATAGGACCCTATGGATTGAATTGGACAGTGAATCAACCCAGTCCAGTTCAGGTACCACTGTAATGTAACGTACAGTCCCTCTGCCACTGGGGGGTTAGGTTGCAAAGCTCATTATAGTGACTAACCACAATATAATTAACAAGTACCATCTATGCTCTTGGATACCAAGTCTGGAGTTGAAGAGAAATATGGCTCTGGTTAGAGCTTTAACATCAAGTAATCAGGCAGATCCCTCTTGTTATAGATACTCAGCCGAGATAAAGTACCCAAAAACGAGATGGAAGGAAGTCGATTCCACAAACAGGGCAGGAAGTCCCTTATTATGATCACACTAATTTAGGAACAATTCAGTGTTTAATCCAAAAAATGTAAATAATCATTTTTTTGAAGTTTATAGAACTTTAGTGCAGCAAGATTTAGAGAGCTTACAAATGAAACCTAGTAGACCTAAAAAATGAAATAGAGAGGGGTATTAAATCTTTGGAAAAAAACAAACAGATTGTGATTAGAGGGGCCGACAAAGGAGGGGGATTGTTCATCCTTAATAAATCAGATTATTTAGCAGAATTAAACAGACTTGTCAATGATGTTGAAACATATGAAATTTTGAGAGGTAACCCAACCAAAAAATGTAAAGCTAAGCTGATACCAGGGGCGTCCCCAGGGGGTGGCTTTTGGGGCTATAGCCCCAAATCTGGGGCCAATAGCCCTGGGTCTCTGCAGGGGTCCCCAAAGGGGAGGGGAGGCTCTCTGGGGACCCTTATGTAAATGGGGGACTCTCTGGGGACCCTGATGCAAGGGAGAGGCTCTCTGGGGTCCCTGATTTTAAGGCAGAGGCTCCCTAAGGACCCAGATTTAAGGGGGAGGCTCTCTGGGGACCCTAATGTAAGGGGGGCCCTCTGGGAACCCTGATGTAAATGGGGGGCCCTCTGGGTACCCTGATGAAAGGGGGAGGCTCTCTGATGACTCTGATGTAAGGAGGAGGCTCTCTGGGGACCCTGATGTAAGGGGGGTTTTCTGGGGACCCTGATGTAAGGGGGGACTCTCTGGGGACCCTGATGTAAGGGGGGACTCTTTGAGGACCCTGATGTAAGTGGGGGGCTCTCTGGGGATATATATATAACACACACACACGTATATTACTGTATATGCATGTGTATGCCCGCCCAAGCGTATGACTTTCTTTACTACGCTGCTATGGGCTCTAGCCCAGATCTTTTGTAGACCTAGCAACGGCCCTGGCTGATACAATTGGTCAAAAATGCTCAAGATGAAGATATTGTCACCAAAAAGGAAGCAAGATACCTTGTGCCTGATGCCCCTAGGGTGCCAGTTATCTATCAATTACCCAAGGTCCATAAGAACCCGTCCAAACCACCGGGTAGACCCTTTGTCAGTGGGGTAGACTCCTTGTTTGCCAGAATTGGTAAATATTTGGATCGGTTCTTACAGCCTTTGGCACAGAGTTGTCCAGCCTACCTAAAAGACAGTAGGAATCTTATGGAATTATTGCAGCAGGTAGAGGTCAACGAGGGATACCTATTGGGCAGTATTGATGTTAATTCTTTATATACTACCATTCAACAGCAACATGCCATAGAAGCAGTCATGTGGGCCCTGAATAGCACTAAAATGAAGAACAAACAAAGATTTTTTGGTTCATGCTTAATATCTGGCTATGAGCCACAACTTCTTTTGGCATGATAAGCAGTATTTTAGGGAAATGAAAGGGGTAGCCATGGGGGATAATTATGCTCCTTCGGTGGCTAATTTATTTATGAGCCACTGGGAGAAAGAAGCCATTTTTAGTGGAGATATACCCCAGTTAAATTTTTATAAACTCTATATAGATGATATTATAATTATCTGGGCTGGGACTCAGAATACTTTCCTACATTCCTGAATCCAGTAATGGCTGTGCATCATCAAGGCACAAGTGGCTGACGCTATGGTCTAATAACTCATAGCTAATAACTAATAATAGATGTAGACAAGGAGGCAGGTTTATACACTCTGGCAACTGCAGGGGACTGCACACTTTGCGTGACAGATGATGAGGAGAATGAGGAAGGTTTAGTAAGCCAGTCCACCACCTCCTCTGCATGCTGTGGCTGGATAGCACGGGCAAACTCACAAAACAGACGAAATGATGCCCTGCCTGAGGACTGACCACCACGTTCACCTTTGCCTGTGGACACATTTGTTGCTGGCCCCCTTACAGTGCCAAGGGAACGTCTGCCTCTCCTTGTTGTCCTCCCAGACATTATTGGGAGGGAGGGGGCAGTGCTTATAAGCAAATGTAAAGAAGAAGTTGAAAAGTTGAAATCTGTACGTAGATGCACTTTAATTAATGTAAATAGGTGTTTGGTGCACTTTAACTTGAGTACTCACACTACACAGACGCACTCCATGGATACACTATAATATACTGCAATATAATGTGCCAAACATACAGTGACGCACAGAACTATATGGCGTTAAACTGGCAGTAATGCACACAGAACTATATGGCGTTAAACTGCCAGTAACGCACAAAACTATATGGCGTTAAATTGGCAGTAATGCACACTGAAGTAAATGGCATTAAACTGGCAGTAACACACAAAACTATATGGCGTTAAACTGGCAGTAACGCGCACAGAACTATATGGCGTTAAACTGGCAGTAACGCACACAAAACTATATGGCGTTAAACTGGCAGTAACGCACACAGAAAAAAATGGCGTTAAACTGGCAGTAACGCCCACAGCAGTAAATGGTGTTAAACTGTCAGTAATGCACAAAACCATATGGCGTTAAACTGGCAGTCACGCACACAGAACTATATGGCATTAAACTGGCGGTAATGCACACAGAATTATATTACGTTAAACTGGCAGTAACGCACACAGCAGTAAATGGTGTTAAACTGGCAGTAACGCACAAAACTATACAGCGTTAAACTGGCAGTAACGCACACAGAACTATATGGCGTTAAACTGGCAGTAACACACAAAACTATATGGCGTTAAACTGGCAGTAACGCACACAGAACTATATGGCGTTAAACTGGCAGTAACGCACACAGAACTATATCTAACTATATATGTTGATTTCTAGATTTTAAATGGATGTTAGTGATCATTTTTAATTAAATAAATGACACTCTAATGTTGTTTTGTTTTTTTATTTTACAATGGCTGTTGGGGGTCTTGTTTAACCACTTGCCGGCCAGCCACTGTATACAGTCGTGCTCAAAAGTTTGCATACCCTGTCAGAAATTGTGACATTTTGGCATTAATATTGAAAATATGACTGATCATAACAAAAAAAAAACTGTCTTTTATTTAAGGATAGCAATCACATGAAGCCATTTATTATCAAATTGTTTTCGGATCCTTTTTAAATCATAATGATAACAGAAATCACCCAAATGGCCCTGATAAAAAGTTTACGTAATAATAGACCCATCCCCCTTTCCCATCTCCCTCCTTTCCCCTTCCCCTCTTTCCTTTCTTTCCTTCACCCATCCCCTTTCCTTTCCATTTCCTATTCCTTTCCTTTCTCCCTGGTCTCATTCTGCTCTTATCATGCTTTTGATAGATTTATTGTATCATAGTCTAAATGAAATATATCACTGGTAGTTTGTAAAATCAGCTAATATGCAAAAACAATGCTGTTGCCAATAATATATGTTTATGCATTATCATTGCAATGTATACATTTACATAAAAATTATCCTATAATCTGAGGCCCTGATGAAGCGGGTCATCCATGTGAAAGGCATAGGCTGACTTTTAATATTCCTCAGTCAGGATAACAACCCCCTGGATAAGTTACACTGTAACAGTGCTTTTAAAGTTGTTTGTTTTTCAATGTTTTAACTCATTTCATGTATATATGTTAAATAAAATTGTGTATATTTCCTTTTAAATCTCCTTGATTTGTGCATTTCTTAAAAAACCCTACATGATACATACAAAGTCCCAGCCAATCTTGCTTCTATTTTTGTACATTACCAGTAAAAACATAAAAATAAATAAAAGTCCATAAATCTTTCCCATAGTTGTAGATGCAATAACTTTTGCACAAACCAATCGATATACACGTATTGCAAATTTTTTTTTTTTTTTTTACCAAAAATATGTAGAAGAATATATATTGACCTAAACTGATGAAGAAATTCATTTCTTTATATTTTTTTTGGATATGTATTATAGTAGAAAGTAAAAAATATTGTTTTTTTCTCAAAATTGTCACTCTTTTTTTGTTTAAAGAGCAAAAATAAAAACTGCAGAGGTGATCAAATACCACCAAAAGTGCAGTATCGCAAAAAATGGCCTGGTCATTAAGGAGCAAATCCGTCTGGGGCTGAAGTGGTTAAATTTGGACTCAGTGCACATCATTTAACCCCTTCACGCCAATCTTATGCATGCATGCGGCCTCAAGGAAGTGGGTCTTTATATCTACCTGATCTCTGTGTTCCCAGCACAGATACCAGGCTCTCAGCGAGAGTCCCGGGTCTCATACTAACAATCGGGACCCAAGGCTCCCGGTTCCGGGGTCACCTGATTGTTATGATATCTCCTGATTGGCCATTACAGTGATCAGTCACTGTGCAGCCCACCCAGGTGTTTACTTCCTCTTCTGAATAAAGAGAAAGATACATTGTATCTTTCTCTCCTTGCAGGAGAAGAAGATGTAAACAAACAAAAGTTTTTTTTTAAATAGAAAATAATAAAAGTAAAGAAAAAAATAGCTAGATGAAGGTTTTGTTCTAGGTCAGTGCCAGGGTTAGTGTCAAGGTAAGGGTCAAAGGTCCAGGTCAAAAGTTGGGGTGAAAGGTCAGGGTCAGTATGTTTTGGGAAGGATTGGGTAGGATTGTTTTAAAAAATATTTTTTAATCACTAGCTGCCCCCCCACTGTCATATGACTGCG
The DNA here is from genome assembly GCA_037952925.1 of Lithobates clamitans. Lineage (NCBI taxonomy): Eukaryota > Metazoa > Chordata > Amphibia > Anura > Ranidae > Lithobates > Lithobates clamitans. The sequence goes on from JBBGZY010000610.1 coordinate 1,458,556, forward strand.
GGACGAGGCAGCTCTCGTTCTGGGTGAAATCAAAATAAATAATTGTGTATGCGCTAGATAAAAATAAATAACGCAACATAAAAATATAAATAGCATCACAAAAATCGTAGCGTAAAATCTATAAATCACGTTGAAAAATATTCAATATTAGATGCCGTGAACAATAATCAGTGCCATTCATTTATGAAAAAGTAAATAGATATATATAAATATAACAACATGCAACATGCAAAACGTGAAAAAATCCAAGTGATGATAAAAAATATTAAAGTGTCGAACAACTCAATTAACCAGTTGTCGACCGCCGCACGACGATGTACGTCGACAGAGCGGCACGGGCAGGCAAAAGGGCTTACCTGTACGTCCTTGCCTGCCCGCGGGTGGGGGGTCCGATAGGACCCCCCCCGGTGCCTGCGGCGGTCGGCAAATCTCCCCCGGCGATCGGTGGTGAGGGGAAGGCCATCCATTCGTGGCCCCCCCCTCGCGATCGCTCCCAGTACACAGAGGCAGAGGAAATGATGTCATCTCTCCTCGGCTCGGTATTTTCCGTTCCGGGCCGAGGAGAGAAGACTGTACTGTGAGTTACACAAACACACACACACACACAGTAGAACATGCCAGGCACACATTACACCCCGATCCCCCCCCCGATCGCCCCCCGATCCCCCCCCAATCACCCCCCCTGTCACAAACTGACACCAAGCAGGTTTTTTTTTTTTTTTCTGATTACTGTATTGGTGTCAGTTTGTGACAGTTACAGTGTTAGGGCAGTGAGTGTTAGGCCCCCTTTATGTCTAGAGTACCCCCCTAAACCCCCCTAATAAAGTTTTAACCCCTTGATCACCCCCCGTCACCAGTGTCGCTAAGCGATCATTTTTCTGATCGCTGTATTAGTGTCGCTGGTGACGCTAGTTAGGGACGTAAATATTGAGGTTCGCTGTCAGCGTTTTATAGCGACAGGGACCCCATATACTATCTAATAAATGTTTTAACCCCTTGATTGCCCCCTAGTTAACCCTTTCACCACTGATCACCATATAAGTGTTACGGGTGACGCTGGTTAGTTCGTTTATTTTTTATAGTGTCAGGGCACCCGCCGTTTATTACCGAATAAAGGTTTAGCCCCCTGATTGCCCGGCGGTGATATGCGTCACCCCAGGCAGCGTCAGATTAGCGCCAGTACCGCTAACACCCACGCACGCAGCATACGCCTCCCTTAGTGGTATAGTATCTGAACGGATCAATATCTGATCCGATCAGATCTATACTAGCGTCCCCAGCAGTTTAGGGTTTCCAAAAACGCAGTGTTAGCGGGATCAGCCCAGATACCTGCTAGCACCTGCGTTTTTCCCCTCCGCCCGGCCCAGCCCACCCAAGTGCAGTATCGATCGATCACTGTCACTTACAAAACACCAAACGCATAACTGCAGCGTTCACAGAGTCAGGCCTGATCCCTGCGATCGCTAACAGTTTTTTGGTAGCGTTTTGGTGAACTGGCAAGCACCAGCCCCAGGCAGCGTCAGGTTAGTGCCAGTAGCGCTAACACCCACGCACGCACCGTACACCTCCCTTAGTGGTATAGTATCTGAACGGATCAATATCTGATCAGATCTATACTGGCGTCCCCAGCAGTTTAGGGTTCCCAAAAACGCAGTGTTAGCGGGATCAGCCCAGATACCTGCTAGCACCTGCGTTTTGCCCCTCCGCCCAGGCGAGCCCAGCCCACCCAAGTGCAGTATCGATCGATCACTGTCACTTACAAAACACTAAACGCATAACTGCAGCATTCACAGAGTCAGGCCTGATCCCTGCGATCGCTAACAGTTTTTTTGGTAGCGTTTTGGTGAACTGGCAAGCACCAGCCCCAGGCAGCGTCAGGTTAGTGCCAGTACCGCTAACACCCACGCACGCACCGTACACCTCCCTTAGTAGTATAGTATCTGAACTGATCAATATCTGATCCGATCAGATCTATACTAGCGTCCCCAGCAGTTTAGGGTTCCCAAAAACGCAGTGTTAGCGGGATCAGCCCAGATACCTGCTAGCACCTGCGTTTTGCACCTCCACCCGGCCCAGCCCAGCCCACCCAAGTGCAGTATCGATCGATCACTGTCACTTACAAAACACTAAACGCATAACTGCAGCGTTCGCAGAGTCAGGCCTGATCCCTGCGATCGCTAACAGTTTTTTTGGTAGCGTTTTGGTGAACTGGCAAGCGCCAGCGGCCTAGTACACCCCGGTCGTAGTCAAACCAGCACTGCAGTAACACTTGGTGACGTGGCGAGTCCCATAAGTGCAGTTCAAGCTGGTGAGGTGGCAAGCACAAGTAGTGTCCCGCTGCCACCAAAAAGACAAACACAGGCCCGTCGTGCCCATAGTGCCCTTCCTGCTGCATTCGCCAATCCTAATTGGGAACCCACCACTTCTGCAGCGCCCGTACTTCCCCCATTCACATCCCCAACCAAATGCAGTCGGCTATGAGAGGCATTTTTATATCCTCCCGAGTACCCCTACCCAACGAACCCCCCCAAAAAAGATGTCGTGTCTGCAGCAAGTGCGGATATAGGCGTGACGCCCCCTATTATTGTCCCTCCTGTCCTGACAATCCTGGTCTTTGCATTGGTGAATGTTTTGAACGCTACCATTCACTAGTTGAGTATTAGCGTAGGGTACAGCAATGCACAGACTAGGCACACTTTCACAGGGTCTCCCAAGATGCCATCGCATTTTGAGAGACCCGAACCTGGAACCGGTTACAGTTATAAAAGTTACAGTTACAAAAAAAGTGTAAAAAAAAAAAAAAAACACAAACAAAAATATAAAATAAAAAATAATAGTTGTCGTTTTATTGTTCTCTCTCTCTCTCTCTCTATTGTTCTGCTCTTTTTTACTGTATTCTATTCTGCAATGTTTTATTGTTATTATGTTTTATCATGTTTGCTTTTCAGGTATGCAATTTTTTATACTTTACCGTTTACTGTGCTTTATTGTTAACCATTTTTTTGTCTTCAGGTACGCCATTCACGACTTTGAATGGTTATACCAGAATGATGCCTGCAGGTTTAGGTATCATCTTGGTATCATTCTTTTCAGCCAGCGGTCGGCTTTCATGTAAAAGCAATCCTAGTGGCTAATTAGCCTCTAGACTGCTTTTACAAGCAGTGGGAGAGAATGACCCCCCCCCCCAACGTCTTCCGTGTTTTTCTCTGGCTCTCCTGTCTCAACAGGGAACCTGAGAATGCAGCCGGTGATTCAGCCAGCTGACCATAGAGCTGATCAGAGACCAGAGTGGCTCCAAACATCTCTATGGCCTAAGAAACCGGAAGCTACGAGTATTTCATGACTTAGATTTCGCCGGATGTAAATAGCGCCATTGGGAAATTGGGGAAGCATTTTATCACACCGATCTTGGTGTGGTCAGATGCTTTGAGGGCAGAGGAGAGATCTAGGGTCTAATAGACCCCAATTTTTTCAAAAAAGAGTACCTGTCACTACCTATTGCTATCATAGGGGATATTTACATTCCCAGAGATAACAATAAAAATGATTAAAAAAAAAAAAATTAAAGGAACAGTTTACAAATAAGATAAAAAAGCAAAAAAATAATAAAGAAAAAAAAAAAAAAAAAAAGCACCCTTGTCCCCTCTGCTCTCTCGCTAAGGCAAACGCAAGCGTCGGTCTGGCGTCAAATGTAAACAGCAATTGCACCATGCATGTGAGGTATCACCGCAACGGTCAGATCGAGGGCAGTAATTTTAGCAGTAGACCTCCTCTGTAAATCTAAAGTGGTAACCTGTAAAGGCTTTTAAAGGCTTTTAAAAATGTATTTATTTTGTTGCCACTGCACGTTTGTGCGCAATTGTAAAGCATGTCATGTTTGGTATCCATGTACTCGTCCTAAGATCATCTTTTTTATTTCATCAAACATTTGGGCAATATAGTGTGTTTTAGTGCATTAAAATGTAAAAAAGTGTGTTTTTTCCCCAAAAAATGCGTTCAAAAAATCGCTGCGCAAATACTGTGTGAAAAAAAAAAAATGAAACACCCACTATTTTAATCTGTAGGGCATTTGCTTTAAAAAAATATATATTGTTTGGGGGTTCAAAGTAATTTTCTTGCAAAAAAAAATAACTTTTTCATGTAAACAATAAGTGTCAGAACGGGCTTTGTCTTCAAGTGGTTAGAAGAGTGGGTGATGTGTGACATAAGCTTCTAAATCTTGTGCATAAAATGCCAGGACAGTTCAAACCCCCCCCAAATGACCCCATTTTGGAAAGTAGACACCCCAAGCTATTTGATGAGAGGCATGTCGAGTCCATGGAATATTTTATATTGTGACACAAGTTGCGGGAAAGAGACAAATTTTTTTTTTTTTTTTTGCACAAAGTTGTCACTAAATGATATATTGCTCAAACATGCCATGGGAATATGTGAAATTGCACCCCAAAATACATTCTGTTGCTTCTCCTGAGTACGGGGATACCACATGTGTGAGACTTTTTGGGAGCCTAGCCGTGTACGGGACCCCGACAACCAAGCACCGCCTTCAGGCTTTCTAAGAGCGTACATTTTTGATTTCACTCTTCACTGCCTATCACAGTCTCGGAGGCCATGGAATGCCCAGGTGGCACAAACCCCCCCCCCCCAAATGACCCCATTTTGGAAAGTAGACACCCAAAGCTATTTGCTGAGAGGTATAGTGAGTATTTTGCAGACCTCACTTTTTGTCACAAAGTTTTGAAAATTAAAAAAAGAAAAAAACATTTTTTTTTTGGTCTTTCTTCATTTTCAAAAACAAACGAGAGCTGCAAAATACTCACCATGCCTCTCAGCAAATAGCTTGGGGTGTCTACTTTCCAAAATGGGGTCATTTGGGGGGGGTTTGTGCCACCTGGGCATTCCATGACCTCCGAAACTGTGATAGGCAGTGAAGAGTGAAATCAAAAATGTACACCCTTAGAAATCCTGAAGGCGGTGATTGGTTTTCGGGGCCCTGTACGCGGCTAGGCTCCCAAAAAGTGCCACACATGTGGTATCCCCGTACTCAAGAGAAGCAGCAGAATGTATTTTGGGGTGCAATTCCACATATGCCCATGGCCTGTGTGAGCAATATATCATTTAGTGACAACTTTTTGTAATTTTTTTTTTTTTGTCATTATTCAATCACTTGGGACAAAAAAAATGAATATTCAATGGGCTCAACATGCCTCTCAGCAATTTCCTTGGGGTGTCTACTTTCCAAAATGGGGTTATTTGTGGGGGTTTTGTACTGCCCTGCCATTTTAGCACCTCAGGAAACGACATAGGCAGTCATAAATTAAAGTACTATAAATAGGGATGGAAGGATAGGGGTAAGGGCAATTGCTGAGTAACCCGTTAATCAGTCTGATTACTGATCAGCCTCTGGCTACACACCGAATTCGGTGTTATTGCTGTAACCTATAGACAGTAAATGTAATGGGGGGCTTGTTCTGGGGAGGGGTAGGGAGGGATTCTTGATATAGAGTATCAAGTGTTAAAGTAGTTACATTAGCAATGAGTGACCAGAGGTATATACATAAAAATTCAATTTATTAAATGGTATAAAATCCACAAATTACGTGAGAGGCAAAACATAAAGGTTCCATCTAACAGTATGAAAATGGCAAAAGAAAAAAGCAATAAAGTAACCAAGGTATTGCTATACCTTAGGCAACATAAAAGACAGACACACATACAGAACGACACCGACACTGTCCGGACTGGTATGCTGTTCGGCAGCTATTGGGTCAAATTGGGGGTGGTCAGGCACAATGGCATGGCTAAGGTTATGGGCATTGGTTTAAATGACTATGCTGCCGAAGAGCATACATGAGAGGGGCAGGGAGGAAAGGGGAGGGGAAATAATAGGGGGTCAGGCGGGGAGGGTTGCCTGTTGGCCGGCTAACAGGGATAGACGATCGGCATGGATGTATGGTCTGGCTGTTCCTGTAGGTGCGGGGTAATGCTGATTGGCGTAGGCTAACACACTGGGTATGTATAGCAGAGTGCGCTGTATGGAGAGACTGGTCCCGTGGCAATAAACTGGAATTGTTTCATGTAGCGTGGGTTATCACAGGTTTGCAGATAAACTCTAATAGCAAGGCACTGCTCAACAGCTTTAGAATTGAATGTAAGCACCGTATGGAAACCAGTTATGCAGATGGTAGTCACAAAATGCTGTGCATGTTTTTAAGCAGTAGTTTGATTAATGTCATTCATACATTACCGCCCAATTGGTGGAAGGAAGAGGAACTCAGACACTTTGTAGTTAAAGTCCTCTTGGGTGCTGAGTGGAGTCCCACAGGCTCGTGTGAGCGGCAGTGTATCTACTGCTGATGAAGGAAATCAGTTGTAGTATTTTGATTCTGAAAGTCTGTTTAGCGTCTATCCTCTGTCCAGTCTGGCAGGCATCAACGATCCATGTTTGCTGACACCCAGCTGGTAGTCACAGCTGTTCCGCTCCTCTAGCACAGCCCGCCCGATGGGACGTGACGGCGTTGTGATGACGTCATAAATTAAAGGCTGTGTAAATTCCAGAAAATGTACCCTAGTTTGTAGGCGCTATAACTTTTGCGCAAACCAATAAATATACACTTATTGACATTTTTTTTACCAAAGACATGTGGCCGAATACATTTTGGCCTAAATGTATGACTAAAATTGAGTTTATTGGATTTTTTTTAGAACAAAAAGTAGAAAATATCATTTTTTTTCAAAATTTTTGGTCTTTTTCCGTGTATAGCGCAAAAAATAAAAACGGCAGGGGTGATCAAATACCATCAAAAGAAAGCTCTATTTGTGGGAAGAAAAGGACGCAAGTTTAGTTTGGGTACAGCATTGCATGACCGCGCAATTAGCAGTTAAAGCGACGCAGTGCCAAATTGTAAAAAGTGCTCTGGTCAGGAAGGAGGTAAATCCTTCCGGGGCTGAAGTGGTTAAAATTAATCAGTAAAATATGATATATAAAGTGCAAACATTAGTGTCCAAAAAAAATATATAGGCATTCCTCATGTTCTTCCTATGGATCCCCCAGATGAAGGCACGTTATCCCTGTGCCGAAGACGCGTAGGGGAGGGGCAGGACGGAGCTACACAGACAAGCAGAGGATTATACACCGCACCGCACGCCATACGCTTGTTCCTGTATCCCTGTGTATTACACTATGGATAGGATGGTGCACTGACGCACCCATACCTTGTGAGTACCCTCCTGGAGGGAAGTGGTTTTATATTGTCTAATAAATCTCTGACGGTATTACGCTACATAGTTACATAGTTACTGACTCGGTTGAATTGATGATAGGCAACTCCTATCCTCATATTGATTAGTGGTTCCAAATTAATAATAACTACTGCAGTAGGGAACAGACACAAAAGATACGCTCAGCATCTTTCCAAATTACTGTTCTGCTTTATTATGACGCAATTGAAGGTTTTTATGCACATGATTACGTAGGTATCACATTAATATTACAATTGTACGTTTATGGTAACAAGGGGCGTTACATAGGCAGGCTTATTCTAATCAGGACTCAAAAGAATGTAAACATTTACTGAAAACATTATTAGTGCTGTGTGCACAATGAGGGCAGTGTGCAATACATACAAAATAGAATACAATTATATACAGAACTTACAAATTTCCATTACAGTCTCCCCTCTTTTGATCAATATTTTGATCACTAACCATACCTGCTATCACCTTTAACCTGGAACCTCCACACACTTAGGTGGAGGTAGTCCTGGCCAAAGAGGCAAAAAAACTCCATTGTGGAGAAAATAATAGCTGAGCAACTTTTTCATTACCAAATGACTTTTCATTGTGAAAAACAAATGATTGATAAGACATATTTACAGAGTACTGGCTGTACACTCCTATGGCCAGAATGGCCTTCTAGCTTAATTGTTGGCATGCTGACTTATCAGCATATGTAAACACAGACAATTCTACATAAAATGAAAGACGTACAAAAGACAAATATGACTTCAACATGGCTAAACTATTTTTCAAATATATATATCCCTTACAATTAAAGTAACTGAATCAAAAAGTACCCTAGACTGTGATCACAAGAGGGAAACAAATCAAACAGAGATTTCTTTAATTTAGTCATTTTTGCAGTGTCTGGTGTGGATCCAGGTGAGTTTTCCTTCAAGTTTTGCAAAAACTGTACATGAAATAGATGCTGTATTGAGTCTTCAAACATTTCATTATATATAAATGTCTCTTAAAAATCCACAAGTCACCTGGCTTTAGTTTTAGATCCTTCCAAACTTTTAGGATCTGGAATTGGGGAGAAAACACATAAATGAGTTTGTCAAAAACCTTAAAAGATCAGCAACATTCTCTATGAGATCCGAATGAAGGACTTCAGCTGCTGAGACAAAATATAAGCAAGTGAGTAACATACTCCCAAACCAAATCCCATAGGAAGAGAGTACACCATCCCCCTTAGGGGCTTCATAAAATATAAGAAAACATTCAGGCAAAAGTTTTCTAGTTTCTTACTCTACTTTGTCTGATACATTGTAGACAGTAGGGGGTGTAAAAATAAAACCTCAAAACTTCTAGTAAGGACTCTCCTATAAAAAATGATTTCCTCTGTTACTCTCTGTACTCCCTGGCACTCTGTACTTACAAACTACTTCTGATAACACTTTTTACTGTGGCCTTTGCAGTAGCATTTGCCACTGGACATCCAAAAAACATGTCCATACAGACAAAATGCATACTCGTAAGATCCTAACTTGGGCATCTGGATATTTCTTTTTGTAATCTCTGGGAGGGATGTTCAGCTTTTGGTAACACCTTTGGTAACAGGTAAAACAAGAAGTGGTATGTTATAAAAACAACTGTGGAGAACCCTGGCTCTATCCCATGCTCATTTACTAAGGCAGCCATAACTGCTTGTGACTCATGACACGATCCATGTGTCAAGCTGAAGGGAAAAGAGTGGTTGGCAGACATAAATGATCACCTTTTCCAAAGTCCTGTTTCATAAGAAGTTGCCCCCTGTGGACCACTTGTTCTTCTCGTTCTGGGGTCCTTAAAGTTGAATTATTAATCCCAGCTATACTGGGCCAGAACTAGGGTGGAATCTGTGAGTTGCACAGACCCATCAAGTGTCCGGGCTGTAAATGCAGCATCCTTAGTCACCTGGTCTGCTTCCATGTGTGAAAGTTAATATGGCTACCTCAGCAAGAACCTGGAAGGCTGAAAACAGCCGATCAAATTAACTTAGCATGCTTTATTGGTTTACCTGCCGAAGTAAAAACAAACTTCTGGCCCTTTAAATGGAACCAAAAGCTCTCTATATCTCGACTATCTATATAAATATACACTCTTTTTACAGCTCACAGGCTTTGCTAAAACATGGAGCTCTGTTTCTTGAGCTGGGGAAAAAGGATCCAATGACTTTGAATACAGAGTATCCTTCTGGGTGATAAACTGCATACTCAAATCTACAAAAAATTAAATATCTGGGTCTTCAGGGAGTGTGTCCCGCACTGGGCTCACAGCAGCTGATTCCTACGTCATCAATTTAACACATGTGTCTTTTCCTTTCTTTTGAATAAATGTCCGCATTTTTCATTGTTAGATTTGTACATAAACAAACTCATATTTTAAACCTTTCATTAAACAAACATTTAGTTAGCTGTATATTTGCTGCACAGAATGTCGGACCATTAAAAATTAAATGTTTGACCAAAACAATATCTAACTTTGTCTAATAGCACCTTTGCATAAAAGCTACAGCTCTGATATATCGGGGTGAACCCTTCATTACTGGGTCCAGCATGCATAAATATATTACAATGGCTTGTTTTGTATCACGCTATTTGTGTAAGAACTCCAGTCTCATGTTTCAAAAGACAACTTTTTCCTGGCAATATTATAATGAATGATAACAATACCCTGCGGTCATGGAGAGATGCCCATAAATCCAAAATATTCTTCTGCTTATACCACAGTACTTACAAGAAAAAGGGGCACATCATTTCACAATCCACACATTCTGCTTTGGATTTCAAAAATAAAAATAAATAAAAACAAAAGGACCAAGAAACTGTATGATGGACCAGAAAGCATCAAAAACTATAAACAACTGGCTGCAGGTGGCATCTATCCTAACAGGGTGTGTGGACTTGATGTGATGGGTCTGTTATATTTAAATTTTATTTATAACAACTCTCACATCATGGACTGACATCAAGTTATTATCAAGAACCTTGGAATTTCATTTTTGTAGAAAAACCTTTTATGTATTCCATCCATCTTGGCTTTGTTAAATATTATGGCAGCTGTATTCCAAATAACAACCTCATCTTAATCTTTTTTTCTCTCAATAAGGGCTTATTGAATAAATGTAAAATTACAAAATTGTTATCTTAATCTAAACTAATCTCATTCATTACAAATTTCCCTATTAACCTCGACTTCATTTCCAACCAAAGGTTGTCTAAACCAGTTTCAATATATCTATATTATTAATAAAATTGTTAAACTCATATTAGAAATGAATACTCATTATTACTTAATTTTACTCAATTTCCCCTTTTTAAATGCACTGTTTCCACTATCAAAGGATATTCAATTTGTGTAATACACGGTTAAATGTAACCTTCATTTTACCATGTTTGGAAAACAGATTCAAAATAATTGTGATCACATTGTTTACCATTAGATTCGTTAACCCGACACATTTTGTTATAAATGTTTTGTCTAAAAAACAGAAATTGGCATGGTGTCCTTCCAGCTTATCACTGACCACATTCTTTCAGGAGAGCACAAAGGAGGGGGTCACATCTGCGTACATGACACACACAAGCAATAGAACTAAAGGTCCCAGCATTCGCACACACATACACCAATATCAAATACCAAAATCGCTTACATTTTTCCCATTTGTACACAACACATGCATATCATTCTCTCACTTTCTTTTAACTCTCATTAATATTTTCCTGTCTAAATTCTACTTTCTTTATTTTGTTCAGATATCTTTTATATCTAGCTTCTATGATCAGACGGTCAGCCAGAGTGCTCATCCCATCTTCCCTCTCTGACAACATATAAAGTATTCTGTTTTACCTCTCATTTCTCTGTTTCTGACTCTAATAGTTGTAGTGCCTGACCCCAAATTCATCCCACAACTTAACATGAAAATGTCCCTTTCTGTCTAGTGTTAATGTCACCCTTGATCCATCCTGCTCACATAGATAGCTGTTTCTCTAGCTGTTTACTCTGCATGATTCTTAGTCCCTGTGGACCTTGGTAACCCAGTTACCCATTGTGGATCCCTGTCCACTCTAACCATTAATCTAGGGGCTCAGTATAGGCGGAACCGCACCTTCGGTTCATATATAGCGCTCCTCTTGCGCTGGGCATTTTTGAGGGTCTCTTACCCTTCATTCCCTTACTTACTTCAATGCCCATAATGACTGGCCAGTCTTCTCTCTTCTCTACGTGTGCCTATACCCTCTTGCCTCTAAACTACTTTATCTAGCAGATTTACTACATATACCTGTGAATAGCACTATTCTTCCCTTTCTTATCTATAACACTCCGATGGACAATAGACAGGGACAACATAACATATAACCACCAATCAATACAGTTCGATTAAGGGGAGTAAAATAGGTACCCTTTGTCCCGAAAATGCCTTACCGATCAAGGAAGTCTGATAACTCAAATGTAAGCAAAAGGCTTACCTCAGCCGGCTGATTATCAGAAATTCCCGGATCGTCTCAAGCTCCTCGTTTCGGATACTCAGGGTCACCTGGAATCCCCTCCTAAGGCAAAGCTCGCCATGCTGACTCGGCTGAATTGATGATAGGCAACTCCTATCCTCATACTGATTAGTGGTTCCAAATTAATAATATCTACTGCAGTAGGGAACAGACACAAAAGATACGCTCAGCATCTTTCCAAATTACTGTTCTGCTTTATTATGACGCAATTGAAGGTTTTTATGCACATGATTACGTAGGTATCACATTAATATTACAATTGTACGTTTATGGTAACAAGGGGCGTTACATAGGCAGGCTTATTCTAATCAGGACTCAAAAGAATGTAAACATTTACTGAAAACATTATTAGTGCTGTGTGCACAATGAGGGCAATGTGCAATACATACAAAATACAATACAATTATATACAGAACTTACAAATTTCCATTACAGTTACATAGTTAGTCAGGTTGAAAAAAGACACAAGTCCATCCAGTCCAACCATAAAAAAAAAAAAAAAAAAAAAAAAGTTTCTTTCTTTCCTACATAAGTTACCTTTGATGGTTATCTGAGAGAGGTGCAGATCATTCCCAACAGATCCTATATGAGCCCAGGAGTGGCTCTACTGCCTGTATAGACACTGTTTAATCACTGTGTCACACGCTCAGAGGTGAGCGCATGAGCAATTGGGGGTCACTGGAGGGCACTGAAGCATGCCGTTATTTGCACACCATATAGGAAGAACATGAGGAATGCCTATATATTTTTTTTGGACACTAATGTTTGCACTTTATATATCATATTTTACTGATTAATTTTAATTGAGTTGTTGGACACTTTAATATTTTTTATCATCACTTGGATTTTTTCACGTTTTGCATGTTGCATGTTGTTATATTTATATATCTATTCACTTGTTTTCATAAATGAATGGCACTGATTATTGTTCACGGCATCTAATATTGAATATTTTTCAACATGATTTATAGATTTTACGCTACGATTTTTTTGATGCTATTTATATTTTTATGTTGCGTTATTTATTTTTATCTAGCGCATACACAATTATTTATTTTGATTTTGTCACATACACGATATGAAACGTGGTTAGTGTGTGCAGCTGATTGAAGTATTTAAATTCACTTTATAGGCATCAATCCATTTGTGGTTCACAAGATCTTTGTGCAATTCTCGTTCTGGGTGGACGTCATATGACGTGACCGCCTTCCCGGTTGGGTTGTTCTTTGGTGGCAAATTATGGTAATAATAAGAAATATACAGCTAAAATTAATTTAAAAAAAAATATATATATATATATATATATATTTTTTTTTTTTTTTTTTTTTTTTTACTAATTTTGGCCAGTTTTCCTTTGATAATAAAAAAAAAATCTATTATATATATATATTGTATATCTGTTACCAGTTACCATCAAAAGAAAGCCCAATTTGTCCTGTATACACAAAAGTAGTTGCTATGATATGTACATGAACAAAAATGAGAATATATGAACCAGATAACCTTGCTTAATTCAATGTAAATAGCAACAGGTGAAGATAATAAACGTACAGCACCTGTATATACATAGAGCTAATTGCAAACACCCAGTGGCTCTGCGATTCGCAGAAGGATGTGTTCCTCTGAATTAAAGGGGCATATAAAAAAAAACACATGGGGAGGGGACGGGAATAGATACCAATTCCACCCAAGGAAGAATTCTTCAATAAGGAACATGCAACGTAGCAAAAATATAAATGAATTTATTAGAAAAAAAGCTCCACATATACACTAATCAAAGAATCAAACAATGTGATAATAGTGAACCAAAAACCTCCACTAGAAAAATAAAATAGACAACGTTGTCTAAAAACAAAACAAGACACAGATGGCCACCACTGAACACACACGTACACTCTCCTAGGTCAAAAATGAGAAAAAAATCTTCCAAGTATATGCATAAAAATGCTGTATATAGCAGAGGGGTAGGTGTGTGCAGCCGTGAGTAATAGGGGACCACCAGCGGAATGCTGATAACAGACTTTACTTATGTCCTGCAGTATGGGCCATGATGATAGCTGATAGCAGCAAATAAAGCTGGATACCATACATCAAGTGGTAATGTAGGATTAGCGTCCTAAGTAGATGCTGTAGGGAAGTAGAGACGGGAGTGTGCCTGCATGGATAGTTATAAACAGTCACAGCGGTGGTGCTACTTCATGGGGGGAGACACATGTTTATTTATGTAGATACAGCAATCCCAAATTGGGAATAAGCAGATACAGCGTAACAAATATACTGCCATTCATACCAGAAGGCAACAAAAATTTTGGTAAAGCAGGCCCGTCCGTGGGTGCGCCGCCTCTCCAAGATCGTTAGAAAATAAGCAGAATAGAAATTTAATAAGATAAAAAGCAGTACAAAGATAGAGGAATAAGGAAATAGAATGGTCAGAAGGATTACATATGAATACACATACCAACAACACAGCGGGGAAGGGACAGAACGAAAAAATCTTATTGAAGAAGTCTAGGGTGTTAGGAACTCTGATAAGTCACACTCATTGTTTAACCCATGAGTGGACATACTATCAAGGGTATATATCCACATTTTTTCTTTCTGACAGAGAATTCTGTCAAAGTCACCCGTTCTAAGGGGGAGGTTCAGCCTGTAGATACCCTTGAAAGTAAGTCCAGTGGGACCTCCACCGTGAAATTTAAGGAAATGTAGAGGGATAGGGCGCTCATCGTCTTTGCTTAGAATGCTTTGGACGTGCTCACCGATTCTGATTTTAAGTTTCCTTTTTGTCTTACCCACATAATTCTTGCCACATGGGCATGTGAGCATATAAATTACTCGGGTGGTATTGCAGTTAATAAAGTTATAGATTTTAAACTGTCTTTTACCATCAGAATCGGTGAACACGTCCGTGCGTTCAACATACTTGCATACAGCGCATCTACCACATTTAAACATACCCTTCAGAGGTGGAAGTTGGGTAAGCCAGTTATGGGTAGGAGATCTTTGATATTCTGAGTGAATTAAGTGATCCCTGAGGTTCCGAGAATGTCGAGCGGTGAGAAGAGGGCGTTCACCCACAATTTCACCAAGAACAGGGGAGTCAGAAAGGATATGCCAGTGGTTGTTAAGAATGGTCCTAATCTGTTCCCATTGAGCACCATATTTGGTGATATTCCTAGGGGGTTCATATCTATCTTTAGAGGCAAAGGAATCTCTTCTGATAAGAAGTTGCTGACGGTCTGTTTCCTAACACATGTCAAAGTTGTAAAATTGTGTTCAGGCATTAACATTTGTTTTACCCTCAGTCACTAAGGAGTTAATACCACATATGTAAGTCTTGAAATACATGGTATTTATGGCAATTTTTTTGTTGATTTCTAGATATTAACCACTTGCTACCCAAGAAAATTCTGACATTTCTCTTATACATGTAAAAATCATCATTTTTTTGCTAGAAAATTACACAAAATCCCCAAACATTATATATGTTTTTTTTAGCAGAGACCCTAGAGAATAAAATGGCGGTCATTGCACAGCGATTTTTCAAACGCTTTTTTTGGGGAAAAAAACTGTTTCATGCATTACAGAAAACAAAACAGTAAAATTTTTTTTTATAATGTGAAAGATGATGTTACGCCGAGTAAATTGATACCTAACATGTCACGCTTCAAAATAGCACACACTCGTCGCCAATCTTCGGTACTTGAAAATCCCCATAGGCAACTTTTTAAAATTGTTTACAGGTTGCATGTTTTGAGTTACAGAGGAGGTCTAGTGCTAGAATTATTGCGCTCACTCTAACAATCGCAGCAATATCTCACATGTGTGGTTTGAACACCATTTTCATATGTGGACGCAACTTACGTATGCGTTCGATTCTGCGAGCGAGCACACGGGGACAGGGGCACTTTATTTTTTTATTTTTTTTTTATTGGTAATTTTACTATAATTTTTCTAGTTTGATGCTTTCTTAAATGTTCTATTTTTTAATCACTTTTATTCCTATTACAAGGAATCTAAACTTCCCTTGTAATGAATATGGCATGACAGGTCCTCTTTACAGTGAGATCTGGGGTCTATAAGTCCCCACATCTCACCTCTAGGCTAGGAAGCTTAAAATTGTTGCAGAGGCTAGGGCGTGACGTCATAACATCGCGCTCAGCCTCCAAACAACCATAGAGACTCCGGGGACCGCCTGGCCAGCCGGAAATCTCTATCATCAGCATCTGGCGGCAGCGGATCCCTTCTCCGGCTCACCGATCGCGCAGGTGAGTTGGTAGAAGCACCAGAGGGTGGCGAGGGGGATGTCCCCTCCGCCGCCTGCAAGAACGATCAAGCGGCTGAACAGCAGGGAATCACCGGCTCTAACAGAAGATATTTGGATGATGCCTGTAGTTGCACCCATCATTCAGATATCACCACTCAAAGTCCGCAACGTCATGTGACCTTTGGGTGGGCGGCAAGCGGTTAAAATGGCAGTTGGGCACACCTTCCAACTTTTTGAGATGGGAATGAGGGACACCTATCAGCAAAAGTATGCAGGCATAGGACAGACCCCTTGCCACGCCCCCTTAAAAGGAGAATTGTACAAAAAAAACAAGATTGGTTAAACCAACAAGTGCTTTTTTACCACTACTACCACTACTATATATATTGGCTTTTGGAATTTACAAATGCAGCAATTTAGAAATCAGATGAAAGGTTTAGCACTGGAAAACACTTTTTGATAGATACATTTTATATACAACTATATAGATCAGACCAAAATGAAGGACAAATGAGGAGAAATGAGGGAGAGAGAGAGACAGAGGGACATTGTTCCAAATCAGGGACAGTCCCTTGAAATCAGGGACAGTTAGGAGCTATGCAGTTGGGGTCCTGCTCAGACTAGCAAATAATTCAATACTCTGCCTGTGTACAGTACCTACAATTCTTTGGGGGATATTTACATAATTCAGTGACACTCTACTGTTTATTTCTAGATTTTAGAATGGATATTGGGGGTCCTGTTACAAATCTAATACTGTTGTTACATATGAGTTTATGTGAAATCTCCATTAACAGATGTAAAAAATATTATTATTAGGAATATATTTTGGTTGGATGGAAATATATTTACCGTATATACTCGAGTATAAGCTGACCTGAATATAAGCCGAGACACCTAATTTTACGAAAAAAAACTGGGAAAACTTATTGACTCGAGTATAAGCCTAGGGTGACAAATGTGCAGCTACTGTAAGTGGAAAAGAGGGTCAACAATGCCCATTTGCAACCTCACTGTGCCGATTTGCAGCCATTGGTCCCCCAAACATCAAACTCGGTAGTTAAGGGTTTCTAGATGACCCCTAGCTGCAGCCAAAATTTGGGGTCTCTGGACCCAAAGGGTCCCGGAATGACATTGCTGCAGATGGAAACAGTTGACCGACTTTGGGGCCCCGTATCTCGGGGCCACTTGGTGCTAGAAACCCCAAGTGGTCCCGAGATACGGGGCCCCAAATTCGGTTAGGAAAATGTAATTCTCTGCTGCAGAAAAGTGCTTGACTTGAGTATAAACCGAGGGTGGCATTTTCAGCACATGTGCTGAAAAACTCGGCTTATACTCGAGTATATACGGTAATGCATTGAGCGTGCATTGCTTTTCCTTACCACATTGCTGTAACCAGCAGCCTTATTTGAATCCTACTATCAGGCTGCACCCCATATACATTTGCTCCGTGTAATAACCAATCAGGGAGCCTTATATTAGTCTGAAAGGAGAGCACAGGAATGGGATCTGTATTTTGGAAGGATTTGTAGTCCACTATGCAAGGTTTGCTGGAGCATATATTGAGAACTGGGTGGAGAATTACTGGATTTTTTTAGAGACATTTATTTGTGGTTATATAATTTATTTAAATATAAAGGACACATTGGATGGACTTTATACAGGGGGTCCCCTAGTTACAAACATCCGACTTACAAATGACTCCTACTTACAAACGGAGGGAGGCAACAGGAAGTGAGATGAAATCTACCCCTAGGAAGGGAAATTCTCTCCTGTAAGAGCTATTATGGGGAAAATGTACCTCCACTGATGCTTTATTACCAAGGCTTGTTTCCACAACAACCCAACATTTTCAAAATCCAATTGTCATTGGGACATAAAGTGAGGTGAAATCTTCTGAACAGGGGCACAGACAGCAAAACAAATGTTACAGGGGTGATAACCCTTCCCTATGCTGTCCAAAAATCTTGAAAATAGATTTTTTGGTTGGAGCTACACTTAAAAAATGTACCTGTTCTGACTTACAAACAGATTCAACTTAAGAACAAACCTACAGTCCCTGTCTTGTTTGTAACCCGGGGACCGCCTGTATTCACGTTATGGTTTTTCACTGGATACTTACCATGTTAAATTTGTTGACTATTTATCACATATGTTCTTTCAAATGTTTTATTTTGATTATAAGAGCATGGTATTTATACAGTATACTGTATGTATAGGGAACACAGCACTTAATTGCATTTAATACCTCTATACTAAGTCTGATTCCTCAGTCCTTCTAACAAAACTTTTGATATTGATCTGTGATG
This sequence comes from Lithobates clamitans, assembly GCA_037952925.1. Lineage (NCBI taxonomy): Eukaryota > Metazoa > Chordata > Amphibia > Anura > Ranidae > Lithobates > Lithobates clamitans. The sequence continues at coordinate 1,476,903 of JBBGZY010000610.1, forward strand.
GTTTAGGTAAAATGCCTATTTTTCTAAGTATATGTGTACATGTAAAAGTGCTTTCTTATTCCTTACTGAAAACTGACTTCTAGCAGCCTCTGTCAGAGTCAGTTCACACTGAGGCAGCACGACTTGCAGCGTGACTGCCTCAGACGACTTGAACACGATTGCAGCGGCGACTTGCAAAACGACTTCTATATAGAAGTCAATGCAAGTCGCCTAAAGTCGCCCCAAAGTCGTACAGGAAATCTTTTTCTAAGTCGGAGCGACTTGCTCGCTCCGATTAGAACGGTTCCATTGTACAGAACGGGACACGACTTGTCAGGCGGCTAAGTCGCCTGACAAGTCGTCCCAGTGTGAACCGGCTCTCACTGCCTGTGTGAGGTATCATGTTTCAGTACAGCAACAGACACTTCTCATTAAGTCTTTACATCCCTGGCTTAGCCTGCATACCAGCCAGCTTTCTTTTTCTTCAGCAACAGAGTGCTTTATTAATTCCTTGCTCAAAATGGCTGCTAGCAGCACCCCCTCCCATCGAAAGAAAAATGTATAATTTAGATGGCGCCTCCGTCCAGGACCACACCCAAGACATGACATCTAGGTTCTGGAGGAAGTTCACCTCATATGGACATAGCCAATCAGAGGCTACTAGTATCTAGATAACGCTATACTCCCTCACAGCACAAGACTCTCACATATATAAAACCCCATGTAACCAGGAATAATTAAGAATTATCACGTATCTGAACACAGGCTCAGTGTGGTATTTCATTGTGCATGCACCAAGATTAAAAAAGCCTAATTAGGACGGGGACAGATACTCACCAGATGGTTGGTCTGATCCATTTCAGATCCATCTATATTGGCTGTAAGGGTTCTTTTGGACTCTCGTGTGAGACTTTTTTTCATTAAAGAGGCTCCATAAGGAGGAGAATAATCACCATCAGGTATTATACTCTCATCAGGAAAAGTATAGAAAATAATTGCCATAGTTGGATGCAACATTTCAGTCGGTCCCATTCCTGGAATACATTTCCTCTCTCTGAGTCTGTGTGTGCTTGCTGCCAACTTCCATCACTATCCAGATGTGGACCATCATTTTGAATAAATTGTTCCCACTGTTAAATCTACATGAATCTACATGAACTCACATGGAATTGAACCTTCTGTTCCTAAAGTCTCATGCACTTCATTCAGATTATACTTTTGGTGCCTTCATCAGTAACTTCAGTAATACAGCAACTTACATACTTCCCCATATATTCCCAATCACACAGCAACTCTACATGTGCAATTTGTTTCGTTCCGAATTCATTTTTTTAACAGATTTCTACAAATTCGTTAATTCGGAAATATCTGAATTAATGAAAACCTGTTTAACGAATTTTTTAAATATTCATAAATTCGAATATTTGAAAATTCGTAAATTAGAATATTTGTAAATTCGTAAATTTGAATATTTGAATATTCGTAAAATCGTTAATTCAAAAATTCTGAAAATCGGAAATTCGGGATTCTGCAAATTCAAAAATGTGAAAATTCAGAAACTCAGAAATTCAGAAATTAGAAAATTAGAAAATCCAAAAATTGGAACAAAAATTCAAAAGAACAAAAATCTACTTAGGTTTGCCATGTCCCGCAATTATTTTTGGTTTGGAGGGTCATATTACCTCCAGAACAGAGGAGTTGCCATTGGTGCAAAGTTTGCACCAAGCATGGCAAACCTGTTTGGATTTTTAATTTTAGCGCTGCATGTGGACTTTTATATGTTTTATTTTTGCTGATCAAACAAATTATCCCTGCTGCTTAGAATACCATTGGATAGCGCGGATATTAGCTTATTGCTTTAGTTAATATTAGTTAGTTAGTTATTATTTTGAACTTTTGGATTTTCTTTCTTATTTTCGAATTTCTGAATTTTTGAATCTATGAATTTACGAATCTACAAATTTTTCAAATTTACAAATCTACGAATTTACGAATCTACAAATTTTCTAATTTATGAATTTTGAAAGAAATATCGAAATACCTGAAAAACTAAAAAGAAAAAACGAATAAAACGAACATGAAAACAAACACATTTTTCGGCAGTGCACATGTCTACTCAGCACCTACCACCAGACAAGGTCTGGAAAGAGTTTGGGGTCCCGGAGACCCTCAGACAGGGAAAAGTGGAAGACAGAGAGGAAGCTCTAACAGTGACTTACCTGCCGGCTGTAGGTTTCTGTGTTCCCCCTGTTGTCTCTATAAGTGTCAGTTTCGAAGGTGTCCTCTTGTCTCTCCTGGCTGCTCGCTCGCCAAGTACTGATAAGGAAATTGTCAGGTGCTGTAAGGTTATGTGATGTCACAGAGTACAGACTTCACAAGGAATCTCATTTCTGTACTATTTTAGACATATTATAAAATAAGCAAAGATACAATTACTTAAGTTATAATTTCATAAATTCTTTCTCCCTACCTCTATGGCATTCAGTAAGGGTTTACATCTACTGTACTTTAACAGACCTGTCAATCCCTACAATCTCTACACTAATCTCTCCCTGTGCGCTTTATCAGCAGCTCTCCTTATATCTTCCCTATCACAGATACAACACATGTCACTATGGCTGCTGTGACCTCACCCTATTATAGAAAGGGGCTGGCTCATCCAAAAGCCCCCCCTACTGGCCTTGTAAGCCAGATGACCTAAGTTCAAAGGTCAAGAAATACATTATGACAACAAAGAATTTTGTCTGGCAATTCCTGCACTGATTGGGATTGAGTTATTTTGGGATGTCTGATTGTTTAATTGGAATCACACTCAAAATAAACTAAATGTGTTTTCTTAAAAAAAATATCCACATCTTACAAATTGTGCCAGGAGTATGTAAAATTATGAGCACAGCTGTAACTCCAGCCCTGTACAGTATATACATGTAATATAGAGAGAGCTCTGTCTGTGCAAGATTACAACATAGACGATTATGGAGTGGAAACAATAGGCCCATTGTAGGGGATATTCTCTCTGGATTTCTGGTGTCCAATTATCCCAGGGGGCATCCGTGGGACACGGTAACATCACCCACTCTTTTTGGAAGCATTGGAAGCCGTGGCTAAGGTAAGTATTTTTTTTTCTTTTTTCAGCAACTGCTTTATTTTTAAATCTCCTTTGCAGGATATTTGGCTTTAGGGTGAAGATTTACTTTAACCACTTCCTGCCCGGCCTATAGCAGAATGATGGCTGGGCGTTGGTTCCGTTATACTGGCTGGGTGTCATATGATGTCCAGCAGGATAACATGCCGGCGCACGCCCGTGGAAGCGCGCAGCGCAGCGTGTCACTCTGACATGCCACATCTCTGATCACGGTAAGAAGCCTCTGACAGAGGCTTCTTACCATGCGATCAGCTGTGACCAATTACAGCTGATCATCGCATGAATCAGGAAGTGCCGGTAAACGGTATTCCTTGGTTTGCGCTGACAGGGAGGGACGATCGGTGGCTCTCCCTGTCATGGGGGGGTCTGCGCTGATAATCAGCACATTGATTATCAGGACAGCCCCATCAGATGTGCCACCACAGCTGCCAAAAAGGTGCCCATAAGCTGCCAGTCAGTGCCCCATTAGAAACAGCTGTAGGTGCCCATTACAGTGCCAATCAGTGCCCATATCAGTGCCAATTAGTGCCCACCACAGTACCAATGAGGGCCTATCACAGTGCCAATCAGTGCCCTACAGTAACACCTGTCAGAACCTCATCAGTACCTCATCATCAGTGCTGCCCATCAGTGCCACCTGTCAGTGCCAATCAGTGCCACCTGTCAGTCCATCACAGCCACTTGTCAGTGCCCATCAGTGCCACCTATCAGTGCCCATCAGTGCCGCCTATCAGTGCCCATCAGTGCTACATATCAGTGCTGCCTATTGGTGCCCATCAGTGCTGCATATCAGTGCCACCTATCAGTGCCCATCAATTCTACATATCAGTGACAACTCATCAGTGCCCACCAGTGCCGCCTCATCAGTGCCGATCAATGCCGCCTCATCAGTGTTTGTCAGTGAAGGAGAAAACAAAATTTTATAACCGAAACAAAGAAAACTTTTTTTTTTCAAAAATGTCGATATTTTTAGTTAGTTTAGCAAAAAATAAATACCACCAAAAGAAAGCTCTATTTGTGGGAAGAAAATGATAAAACTTTAGTTTGGGTACAGTGTTGCATGACCGCACAATTGTCATTCAAAGTGCGACAGTGCTGAAAGCTGAAAATTGTCCTGGGCGGAAGGGTGGCCGGTATTGAAGTGGTTAAATGACAACATTAGAAGATTCCCGGGCAATGCGCATCAGTCAGATTCCTTGGGAAAGCACTAGCAGGGTGATATACAGGCAGGAATTGTGGGCAGAGCATTGTCACCCCATAATTCAAAGTGTCCAAACAAGGACTTCATATCACTATCACCGGCTGATATTTTCATGAAAACTAGTGATTCAAATAAAAATAGACTTTGCAAGTAATATTATCATGTTAAAGTTTATATGAGATTTCAGTGTTGAGGTACATTTTCTTATTTGTCCTGTCTGTGTGCACAGATCTGTACAACCAAAAATCATTATAAAGACCGATATCCGTCTGCAACATCTGACAGATAGCTAACTCTTCAATTGTCATCACATGATCTACTGTTTTTCTATTAATTGAGCTATTTTCCCTTACATGACATGTACAGCAGGGCAGTCTAATGCCCCGTACACATGGTCGGATTTTCCGACGGAAAATGTGTAATAGGACCTTATTGTCGCAAATTCGGACCGTGTGTAGGCTCCATCACACATTTTCCATCGGATTTTCCGACACACAAAGTTTGAGAGCAGGATATAAAATTTTCTGACAACAAAATCGGTTGTCGGAAATTCCGATCGTGTGTACACAAATCCGACGGACAAAGTGCCACGCATGCTCAGAATAAATAAAGAGATGAAAGCTATTGGCCACTGCCCCGTTTATAGTCCCGACGTACATGTTTTACGTCACCGCGTTCAGAATGATCGGATTTTCCGACAACTTTGTGTGACCGTGTGTATGCAAGACAAGTTTGAGCCAACATCCGTCAGAAAAAATCCTAGGATTTTGTTGTCGGAATGTCTGAACAAAGTCCGACCGTGTGTACGGGGCATAATACCTCAAGGGCATACTGGTCACCTCCAGCCAATGGTACATCCTTGACACCCACTAATCCATAGATATGATCACTTGTCTTCCTTGCCATGGCTTGCTCGATCAGGGCAAGAACAGCCCACAAAGAAAATGTAAAAATAATGTAAAAAAAAAAAACGGAAAAAGAGAAAAATATAAATAAAACTCTTGTAACACAGCACAGCACAAGGCTCTTGCCGAAAAGTGGTAGCCTTCACCTTTTTTACATGGTCATACCGAAATAAAGACGTAAGACTTCATTTCCAGAAGTGTTGGCTCTTCTATGATATTATACCAGTAAACTTACTGAGAACATGCTTCCATCAACTTTAACTAATATTAAAACTAATATTAAAAATGATTTTAGAATATACCAACAAAATGTATTTATTAATATAACCGGATATATCTACATACAATATAATAATGTGACCCAGACACTAAAGAAAATGACATGACAAGCAGCTTTTAAAAGAAAGAACGTTCAATGATTATCTTCCCGGAAGGTGGTGAGTGAAATCTTCCCTCTATTGAAGAGTGATGGGTGTCTCTGGTATCTGACACTTTTGGATGATTTAGATTTTTTGCCCCCTCTGGTCACTGTGGTTTCTCCTCACTAAGTGACTACTTTGTTCTGTATTGATGGAATGGCTGGTGGGAGGAACCACTACACCCAGCAGGGGATAGGGTTTCCAACAAACTCAAGGTGTCTGATACCAGTGGTGTCCAAAACAGAAATTAGACTCACCATCCTCCAGAGAGGTAATTATTAAAAATTTAAATTTAACAGTGTTCGTTCTCAGTACACTAACAACATGCTAACCTTAACAATGATAGAGATAATGCTATAACTCCTGGTAATCCAGTGTTGCTCCATACATATTAGCGGATAACTGTTTTTGTATTCAGGTCAGGTCTGAACAGAATTATGTAACATTTTTGGAAAAATATACATCCAAGAAGTCCAAAACTTGATGCTATTATAGCAAAAACCTCCACAGCCACCATGTATTTCCCTCTGGTGCTCAGATAGGCCGGGATCATGGAAATCCAGACACTGCAGAACACCAGCATGCTGAAGGTGATGTACTTTGCCTCATTAAAACTGTCTGGTAATGTCCTGGCTAAAAAAGCTATAATGAAACTCACAGCTGCAAGAAGCCCCATATATCCCAGGACAGAGTAGAATCCAATAACTGAACCCTCATTACACTGAATGATGATCTTCCCCTGATAAAAGTGAGTGTCCAGATCCTGGAAGGGGGGAGAAATAGACAACCAAGTGACACAGATTGTTACTTGAATCAGAGAGAAGACACAAATTATAAAATTGGACAGTTTGGCTCCCATCCATTTCCTCCAGGGACTCCCAGGTTTGGTGGCTTTAAAAGCAATACACACCATGATACTTTTGGCAAGTAGAGAAGAGACGGCAACTGAGAAGATGACACCAAAAGAGGTTACACGAAACATGCAGGTTACATCTACTGGATGTCCGAGGAACAAGAAGACACAGAGGAAGCTCAGCATGATGGAGACCAGGAGAAGATAGCTAAGGTTCCGGTTATTAGCTTTAACAATGGGGGTGTCCTGATAATGTATAAATGTTTCCAATATTAAAACAGTCAGAAGAAAACAGAGGATGGAGACAGCTGAAAATACTGCAACAATGGGATCATCAGTGTAGGAGAGAAATTCCACCAATTTTGGAAAACACCGATCCTTCTTCTCATTTGGCCATTCATCATCAGGACATTTCATGCAGTTTTCACTGTCTGCAGGAAGAACAATACAAACACAATGAGCATCGGGGTCAGACCTGAGAAAATGAATTGTCTTGAGTTGTCGCACAGCTAGCAATCAGATTTCCATAAATGCATTGTGGGAGAGTTAAATAAATACAGAGCATGATGGCCACTCACTGACTCAGCTCTGCACTGTGGGGAGAGACCAGGACTAACAACATGAGCAGGGATTGCCTGTCACTAGCGATCCTGCTTCACTCAAGTTGCAGCAACACAGGGAGACGTTAAGGAGGAGGAAGGAGCGGGGGAAGCCTAGAAAAATTGCAGATCTTTTCTCCTTCCTTATCATTCCTTCAGTCAAGATGGTGCCTGCTCAGGATCAGCAGCAGCATGTCACAGTGCTGCAGGGGGTGAGGAGAAGGATGGCATACCAGCATCCAATGGGGGATATTTTTCACTGACCTCCTCTTCCTCCACCAGCCCAGCCAATTCTAGACCCACAATGGCACCTCCAGAGCCTGCTGCCTGTACTTCTGGGGATTTTAATGCCACTCATTACTCCATAGCTACATTTCCCATGCTTCAGCCCTCATCAATCAGTGTCTTTACACAGCTCTATTGAGGCAGATCTTAAAAGGGAACTGTATGAGATAGGCAATAGGGTTAGCCACATTGAAAATAGTATGGGGACTTTGCCGCTACATTCAATGAGCTGGTTGACACTCACACTGAAAAAGAGGAGGACATGGAGTGGATCAAGGCTAAACTGGCAGACCTGGAGAATCGCTCCAGGTGTAACAATTGTAAAATCCGTGGCATTCCAGAAACCGCTCAGCCAGCAGAATTGAGAAAGAATTTTACTAAGTAACTTTCCACCTTTCTTCCTGATGCCTCTGCAGCTGGGTTGATTTTAGACCGGATACACAGATTGTTGAAACCGGCACACCTGTGAGACAAGCTACCCAGAGTGTGGTGAGAAAACATTTCTATCATAATCACCCTTTCGCTGTCAGGCCCTGCGCTTCACTTCTAATCGCTTAACCACTTTCCGACTGGCTCACGCCGATATACAGCGGCAAAGTGGTTAGTTCTGGTGAATCGCAGTATGGGTACATCTGTACCTTCAAGGGTGATAGCAGGCATGCGTGTGCTGCCGGAGGCGTGGGTGCAAGCCCGCTGCACGGTGGGGAACCCGATCTGTGTGGCCGGCAGGCGCGATCACCACTGGCCACACGCAATCGGGTGCACGATAGCAGGGAAAGGGATTTGTGTGTGTAAGCACACAAATCCCTGTTCTGTCAGGAGAGAAGAGACATATTGTTTGTTGCTACTAATACAAATACAGTATATGCGTAAGCTGCAAAGGCCACGTCACAGCACCCCAGTGTACTGTAGTCTTAACTCTATACATTTTTAGAGTCTCCAAAGTTGGAGATCAAATGTAATCAAGGATAGATTAGGGCAGGTATGCCTGGAGGAAGCCCATCCCTCTTTAAATGTATATGGACGCACTGGACCCCCAGCAATAGCACAATGGCAGTGAAGGTATCCAGTGCATCCCCTCACTAATTCACCAACAGTACAAACAGATGGAAACCACCCCAAGCAAAGCAAAGTCATAGACTGGAGCTCAAGAATGACTTGTTTATCATACATGTGGAACTTTTAGGGGAAAAAAAAAGAGATACTGTTGCTGTACATTTTAGGAACTGATTCATGCAGACTTGTAGGACTATGAGAGGTCAACTTTAAATATATAACGTGAAAAAAAAACCTTTTAAAGTTGTCAGAAAAAAATGAAAAGATGGGAATGATTCAATATTTTTAAATAGTATTGTAGCAAAATAGCAAAATACAGCTGGGCAGGGCTGGCACCATTTTTTGTGATTTCAGTTCAAAAACTCCTGTGTGTGTCAGCTAACAATTATTATGAGGAATTATAATACATGTGGAACTTTTAGGGGAAAAAAAAGAGATACTTTTGCTGTACATTTTAGGAACCGATTCATGCAGACTTGTAGGACTATGAGAGGTCAACTTTAAATATATAACATGAAAAAAAAACCTTTTAAAGTTGTCAGAAAAAAATGAAAAGATGGGAATGATTCAATATTTTTAAATAGTATTGTAGCAAAATAGCAAAATACAGCTGGGCAGGGCTGGCACCATTTCTTGTGATTTTAGTTCAAAAACTCCTGTGTGTGTCAGCTAACAATTATTATGAGGAATTATAATAATATAATAGATGAGCATCTTAATGAGACACAATGTACAGCAGTGGTTCTCAACTCCAGTCCTCAGGACCCACCAACAGGCCAGATTTTAAGTATTACCTTGGGGAGTTGCAGACTAGAATACTGCAATCACTGAGCAGTAGGGATGAGCTTCGAGTTCGAGTCGAACTCATGTTCGACTCGAACATTGGCTGTTCGCAAGTTCGCCGAACACCGAACAATTTGGGGTGTTCGCGGCAAATTCGAATGCCGCGGAACACCCTTTAAAAGTCTATGGGAGAAATCAAAAGTGCTAATTTTAAAGGCTTATATGCAAGTTATTGTCATAAAAAGTGTTTGGGGACCCGGGTCCTGCCCCAGGGGACATGTATCAATGCAAAAAAAAGTTTTAAAAACGGACGTTTTTTCAGGAGCAGTGATTTTAATAATGCTTAAAGTCAAACAATAAAAGTGTAATATCCCTTTAAATTTCGTACCTGGGGGGTGTCTATAGTATGCCTGTAAAGGGGCGCATGTTTCCCGTGTTTAGAACAGTCTGACAGCAAAATGACATTTCAAAGGAAAAAACTCATTTAAAACTACCCGCGGCTATTAATGAATTGCCGGTCCGACAATACACATAAAAGTTCATTGATAAAACCGGCATGGGAATTCCCCACAGGGAAACCCCGAACCAAAATTAAAAAAAAAAAAAATGACGTGGGGGGGTCCCCCTAAATTCCATACCAGGCCCTTCAGGTCTGGTATGGATATTAAGGGGAACCCCGGCCAAAATTAAAAAAAAAAAATGACGTGGGGTTTCCCCTAAATTCCATACCAGACCCTTCAGGTCTGGTATGGATTTTAAGGGGAACCCCGCGCCAAAAAAAAAATGGCGTGGGGTTCCCCCAAAAATCCATACCAGACCCTTATCCGAGCATGCAACCTGGCAGGCCGCAGGAAAAGAGGGGGGGACGAGAGTGCGGCCCCCCCCCTCCTGAACCGTACCAGGCCACATGCCCTCAACATTGGGAGGGTGCTTTGGGGTAGCCCCCCAAAACACCTTGTCCCCATGTTGATGAGGACAAGGGCCTCATCCCCACAACCGTGGCCGGTGGTTGTGGGGGTCTGCGGGCGGGGGGCTTATCGGAATCTGGAAGCCCCCTTTAACAAGGGGACCCCCAGATCCCGGCCCCCCCCTGTGTGAAATGGTAAGGGGGTACTTACCCCTACCATTTCACTAAAAAAGTGTCAAAATAGTTAAAAATGACAAGAGACAGTTTTTGACAATTCCTTTATTTAAATGCTTCTTCTATCTTCCTTCATCTTCTTCTTCTTCTGGTTCTTCTGGCTCTTCTGGTTCTTCCTCCGGCGTTCTCGTCCAGCATCTCCTCCGCGGCGTCTTCTATCTTCTTCTCCTCGGGCCGCTCCGCACCCATGGCATGGGGGGAGGCTCCCGCTCTTCTCTTCATCTTCTTCTTCATCCTCTTCTCTTCTTCGTCTTCTTCATCTTCATCTTCTCTTCTTAATTTTCTTCTCCGGGCCGCTCCGCATCCATGCATGGAGGGAGGCTCCCGCTGTGTGACGGCGTCTCCTCGTCTGACGGTTCTTAAATAACGGGGGGCGGGGCCACCCGGTGACCCCGCCCCCTCTGACGCACGGGACATGACGGGACTTCCCTGTGGCATTCCCCGTGAAGTCACAGGGAAGACCCGTCAAGTCACTGTGCGTCAGAGGGAGCGGGGTCACCGGGTGGCCCCGCCCCCCGTTATTTAAGAACCGTCAGACGAGGAGATGCCGTCACACAGCGGGAGCCTCCCTCCATGCATGGATGCGGAGCAGCCCGGAGAAGAAAATTAAGAAGAGAAGATGAAGATGAAGAAGATGAAGAAGAGAAGAGGATGAAAAAGAAGGTGAAGAGAAGAGCGGGAGCCTCCCCCCATGCCATGGGTGCGGAGCGGCCCGAGGAGAAGAAGATAGAAGATGTCGCGGAGGAGATGCTGGACGAGAACGCCGGAGGAAGAACCAGAAGAGCCAGAAGAACCAGAAGAAGAAGAAGATGAAGGAAGATAGAAGAAGCATTTAAATAAAGGAATTGTCAAAAACTGTCTCTTGTCATTTTTAACTATTTTGACACTTTTTTAGTGAAATGGTAGGGGTAAGTACCCCCTTACCATTTCACACAGGGGGGGGCCGGGATCTGGGGGTCCCCTTGTTAAAGGGGGCTTCCAGATTTTGATAAGCCCCCCGCCCGCAGACCCCCACAACCACCGGCCACGGTTGTGGGGATGAGGCCCTTGTCCTCATCAACATGGGGACAAGGTGTTTTGGGGGGCTACCCCAAAGCACCCTCCCAATGTTGAGGGCATGTGGCCTGGTACGGTTCAGGAGGGGGGGCGCACTCTCATCCCCCCTCTTTTCCTGCGGCCTGCCAGGTTGCGTGCTCGGATAAGGGTCTGGTATTGATTTTTGGGGGAACCCCACGCCGTTTTTTTTTTTTTTTGGCGCGGGGTTCCCCTTAAAATCCATACCAGACCTGAAGGGTCTGGTATGGAAATTAGGGGGAACCCCACGTCATTTTTTTTTTAAATTTTGGCCGGGGTTCCCCTTAATATCCATACCAGACCTGAAGGGCCTGGTATGGAATTTAGGGGGACTCCCACTTTATTTATTTTTTTTAAATTTTGGTTCGGGGTTTCCCTGTGGGGAATTCCCATGCCGTTTTTATCAATGAACTTCTATGTGTATTGTCGGCAATGCAATAGCCGCGGGTAGTTTTAAATGGCTTTTTTTCCTTCGAAATGTCATTTTGCTGTCAGGCTGTTCTAAACACGGGAAACATGCGCCCCTTTACAGGCATACTATAGACACCCCCCAGGTACGAAATTTAAAGGGATATTACACTTTTATTGTTTGACTTTAAGCATTATTAAAATCACTGCTCCTGAAAAAACGGCCGTTTTTAAAACTTTTTTTTGCATTGATCCATGTCCCCTGGGGCAGGACCCAGGTCCCCAAACACTTTTTATGACAATAACTTGCATATAAGCCTTTAAAATTAGCACTTTTGATTATTCATGTTCGTGTCCCATAGAATTTAACGGTGTTCGCGTGTTCGAGCTAACTTTTTTCCTGTTCGCATGTTCTGGTGCGAACCGAACAGGGGGGTGTTCGGCTCATCCCTACTGAGCAGCAAATGATATCACCTGTGATATATATTCAGCTATCTTGCAAACCTGGCCTGTTGGTGGGTCCTGAGGACTGGAGTTGAGAACCACTGATGTACAGGGATAGGGACAATTGTAGACACACAACCACACTCACTCAGGTTGAACTGGATGGACTGGTGTCTTTATTCAACCTTACTAACTATGTAATTATGAGCTGAATGCATTGCTGGCGTGATCAACAGGTATACTTTGGTACTTACAGGGTCTTTAAAAGGATAAACCATGGGGAAATGTGCACATATTGCAGAGATGTACTTCATATCAGTGCTTGCCCATCCACTAGGGGCACCCAGGCGACGCCCCCCCATCCATGCATCTGGCCCCCTGATCTACATACAGGGCGCTGGATATTGGATTCCAATGGGGGGGTGTATTTTTTTGAAGCACGTGATTAGAGCGGCTCTAATAGGCTTCAAAACAGGGTGGGCTTGGGGCGCAGAGCACTGCGCTCTGAGCCCACCCAGTTGTGTGACAATAGCGAATGAATATTTGCTATTAGTAGGTGAGGTTGAAAGAAGACAAGAGAACATCAAGTCCAACCTATGTATGTGATTCTATGTCAGTATTACATTGTATATCCCTATATCTTGTGGTCGTTCAAGTGCTTATCTAATAGTTTCTTGAAACTATCAATGCCCCCCGCTGAGACCACCACCTGTGGAAGGGAATTCCACATCCTTGCCGCTCTTACAGCAAAGAACCCTCAAAACAGTTTAAGGTTAAACCTCTTTTCTTCTAATTTTAATGAGTGGCCACGAGTCTCGTTAAACTCCCTTCTGCGAAAAAGTTTTATCCCTATTGTGGGGTCACCAGTACATTATTTGTAAATTGAAATCATATCCCCTCTCAAGCGTCTCTTCTCCAGAGAGAATAAGTTCAGTGCTCGCAACCTTTCCTCATAACTAATATCCTCCAGACTCTTTATTAGTTTTGTTGCCCTTCTCTGTACTCTCCCCATTTCCAGCACATCCTTCCAGAGGACTGGTGCCCAGAACTGGACAGCGTACTCCAGGTGCGGGTCTTGTAGTGCGGGAGAATTACCACTTCCTCTCTTGAGTTAATCACCTTTTTAATGCATGCCAATATTCTGTTTGGTTTGTTAGCAGCAGCTTGGCATTGCATGCCATTGCTGAGCCATTCATCTACTAGGACCTCCAGGTCCTTTTCCATCCCCCAGTGGTTCTCCTCTCAATGAGAAGATTGCATTCATATTTTTGACACCTAAATGCATTATTTGACATTTTTCCACATTAAACCTCATTTGCCATGTAGTTGCCCACCCCATTAATTTGATGAGATCTACTTGCAAGGGTTCCACATCCTGCGGAGAAGTTATTACCCTGCTTAGCTTAGTATCATCCACAAATACAGAGATTCAGATGCTTTTCCCAACCTCCAGGTCGTTTATAAATAAATTAAATAGGATTGGTCCCAGGACAGCACCCTGGGGGACCCCACTTTCCACCCCTGACCATTGCGAGTACTCCCCATTTATCACTACCCTCTGAATTCGCCCTTGTAGCCAGTTTTCAATCCATGTACTCACCCTATGGTCCATGCCAACTGACCTTACTTTGTACAGTAAATGTTTATGGGGAACTGTGTCAACTGATTTTGCAAAATCCAGATACACCACGTCTACAGGCCTTCCTTTATCTAGATGGCAGCTCACCTCCTTGACACCTCTCATCCTTGCTGCTAATCCAATTTGTGATAGGAGGTCTGTCTCCCCCTCCTCCCTCAGGTTAGGGGGCCTATAGCATACACACAGTATTACTTTCCTCTAAGTTTCATCCCTTTTGGAGCTCTACCCATAAGGATTCTACCTCCTCCCTAGCTCCCCGAGTAATGTCATCTCTCACATTCACTTGTACATTATTCTTGATATACACGCATACCCCTCCTCCTTTTTTACCCTCCCTATCCCTGCAATAAAGGGAATACCCTTGAATGGTTGCAAGCCAATCAAGAGAGCTGTTGAACTATTCTCACACCGATTCTCTCATGGCCAATCAGGAAGCGGGTTGTGAGACCCGTTTCCTGATCGTACGAAAGGAGAGGCCATCCCTTTGGAGAAGATGGCCGTACGGCCGAGAAGAAGCATGGGCATGACTGACGGAGACTGTGGGGGTAGCCGCCGCCACCTTTCAGCAGGGTGAGTGAGCTGGCATCCAGGGAGGGGGTAGGTATGGTGGGGGGGGGTGTCCGTAATCAGGTCTGTCTGCCGCCCTGCCAACCAATGGAGCACCAGCCACCACTGCTTCATATGTCTTATTCATACAAATTAACCACAGCGGTACCTTCTGACCAGTCCAACAATAACTTGCTAATAAATGCAAACTCTACCAGAAATGTTGGATATCTCTCCTTCTGAGCATGGGACACACTCATAGCAGCATTTATGTGTTGAAGATCCAAACTTTTTTCTGCTGCCAGGTAAACAGGGATCTGAGCATCGAGATACCGGGATCTGAAATCAGATATTATTAATAATATTATTATTCTTTTTTAATCATATCTCATGAGGATATACAGACTAGGTGCTACAAATACAAATGAGGTTCATACTTAACTCTAAAACTCTAAATTTGGGGTGTTTACTGATTTCTGATGCATGTTGATAGTTCCACTATTTTATGCCAATTTTCAGCTTTCAGCGCTATGACACTTTGAATGACAGCTGCTCGGTCATCCAACACTGTGCTCAGATGAATTTTGTATCTTTTTTTCACACTAATAAAAATTTCTTTTGGTGGTATTTTGTCACCACTGGGTATTCTTTTTGTTGCTAAAAGAAATGAAAATAATCTTTTTTTTTTTCAAATACATTTTGCTTCATTTCTGTTTATAACATTTTGCAAATAAATAATCTTTCTTCAGAAATTTAGGCCAAATGTATTCTGCTACATTTTTTGGTAAAAATAACCTGAATCAGTGTATATAATTTAGTCTGCAGTTTTAGAGACCACAAACTATGGCATACTGTATGCAGTGCCTTGAAAAAGTATTCATATCCCTTGAAATTTTCCACATTTTGTCATGTTACAACCAAATACATAAATATATTTTATTGGGATTTTATGTGATAGACCAACACAAAGTGGCACATAATTGTGAAGTGGAAGCAAAATGATTTTCAATTTTTTTTACAAATAAATATGCGAAAAGTGTGGCACGCATTTGTATTCAGCCCCCTTTACTCTGATACCCCTAACTAAAATCTAGTGGAACCAATTGCCTTCAGAAGTCACCCAATTAGTAAATAGAGTCCACCTGGGTGAAATGTAATCTCAGTATAAAAACAGCTGTTCTGTGAAGCCCTCAGTGGTTTGTTAGAGAACCTTAGTAAACAAACAGCATCATGAAGGCCAAGGAACAACTTACGGAGCACTGTTCAATCCAGAAAATGTAAAGAGTAAAGCACAACTAAAAACTTACCAAGACATGACTGTCCACCTAAACTGATACTCTGGGCAAAGAGAGCATTAATCAGAGAAGCACCCAAGAGGCCCATCGTAACTAACTCTGGAGGAGCTGCAGAGATCCACAGCTCAGGTGGGAGAATCTGTCCAGAGGACAACTATTAGTCGTGCACTCCACAAAACTGGCCTTTATGGAAGAGTGGCAAGAAGAAAGCCATTGTTGAAAGAAAGTCATAAAAAGCCCTGTTTGCAGCTTGCGAGAAGCCATGTGGGGGACACAGCAACATGTGAAAGAAGGTGCTCTGGTCATATGAGACCAAAATTGAACTTTTTGGCCTAAAAGCAAAACGCTATGTGTGGGGGAAAACTAACACTGCACATCACCCTGAACACACCATCCCCACTGTGAAACATGGTGGTGACAGCATCATGTTGTGGGGATGCTTTTTTTCAGCAGGGACAGGGAAGCTGGTCAGAGTTGATGGGAAGATGGATGGACCAAATACAGAGCTATCTTAGAAGAAAACCTGTTATAGTCTGCAAAAGATTTGAGACTGGGGCGGAGGTTCACCTTCCAGCAGGACAACGACCCTAAACATACAGCCGGAGCTACAATGGAATGGTTTAGATCAAAGCATATTCATTTGTTAGAATGGCCCAGTCAAAATCTAGATCTAAATCCAATTGAGAATCTGTGGCAAAATGTAAAAATTGCTGTTCACAGACACTCTCCATTAGGGATGAGCTTCGTGTTCAAGTTGAACGTATGTTCGACTCGAACATGGTGTGTTCGGTCGTTCGCCGAATTACGAACGATATGGGCCATTCGTGTCAAATTCAAGTGGCGCGTCACGGCCCATAATTCACTGCGGCATCGCAGTGCATTACTGGCTGATGATTGACCAAGCATGCACTATGACCCGCATGCTTGGCCAATCACAGAGCTGTGTGTACAGAGAGCCGTAATTGGCCAAAGCCAAGGAGGCTTTGGCCAATTATGGCTCAGGGGGTTTAGTACACGCCCCACACTATATAAGGCCGTATCTGTGGCGGCCTTGTGTAGTGTGTTGCGGTGGAGACTGGAGAGAGATAGATAGACAGAGAGACAGTGTCATTTGATTTAAGTTAGATAGAGTAGGCAGGTTGAGTCAGTTAGCTGCACTTACAGTGTATTGTGTATATATATATATGCATCCCAGGTGTTGTATATATATATATATATATATATATATATATATATATATATATATATAATGTATTCAGTTTAGCTAGATCCAGTTCTTCTCTTCCTAACATACTGACAGGCAGGCAGGTGTTTTTACAGTATTTCCAGTTACTGTACTGTGTACCCTGCACAGTTGCACCTACAGTATAGCTACCTGAATCCAGGTGCTTGTGTGGGCTCTTGACGTATTTCCAGTTACTGTACTATGTACCCTGCACAGTTGCACCTACAGTATAACTACCTGAAGCCAGGTGCTTGTGTAGGCTCTTGACGTATTTCCAGTTACTGTACTGTGTACCCTGCACAGTTGCACATACAGTATAACTACCTGAAGCCAGGTGCTTGTGTAGGCTCTTGACGTATTTCCAGTTACTGTACTGTGTACCCTGCACAGTTTCACCTACAGTATAGCTACCTGAAGCCAGGTGCTTGTGTGGGCTCTTGACGTATTTCCAGTTACTGTACTGTGTACCCTGCACAGTTGCACCTACAGTATAACTACCTGAAACCAGGTGCTTGTGTAGGCTCTTGACGTATTTCCAGTTACTGTACTGTGTACCCTGCACAGTTGCACCTACAGTATAACTACCTGAAGCCAGGTGCTTGTGTAGGCTCTTTACGTATTTTCAGTTACTGTACTGTGTACCCTGCACAGTTGCACCTACAGTATAGCTACCTGAAGACAAGTGCAGGTGTTCTCATACTAATAATACTGCAGGCAGGCAGTTGATTTTGCTAGCTGCAGTATAATCAGTAAATATACATACCAGTTTTGTGCAGTTACATCTCACTGCAGGCCAATAGTATGTCTGGAAGGCCAACAAGGAGAGGCAGAAAGTCACAAGCCAATAAAAGAGGGCAAGCAGGCTCTGTGTCTACAGGCAACAGTGCTGGTCGTGGACACGGTGCATCCTCATCAGCACATGGCCTTTTTTTTTGGCAGCTGGCCGTGTTGAGTCGCAACATGCGGAAGACTTAGTCGAGTGGATGACCAAGCCATCCTCATCCTCCTCATCCTCTCTCACCCAGGCACAGGGTACTCTGTCTGGCAAAGCAGCTGCCAACGCGGCCTCTTCCTCAGCTCAATGGTATCAGTGACTCCTTCCCTAGCCCCACCATGTCCTCCAGAGGAGTCCGCCAAACTGTTTGACCACAGTGTTGGGAACATGCTCCAGGAGGATGCCCAGCGTTTTGAAGGCTCCGATGATGGTACTCAGCTAGAGGAAGGCAGTAACATGAGCCCAGACAGAGGGGGTGCCCAAGAAGGACAGCAATCTGTCAGTCATGTTCCCCCTGCTCCAGCATACTGCCAGGTTTGCTCCAGTGATGAGGAGGGAGGGGATGATGAGGTCACTGACTCCACGTGGGTGCCTGATAGGAGAGAGGAGGAGGAGGAGGCACATCACCAACGGGGCAGGATGCCCTCCAGGGGCCAGCCTAAGGGCAGCACACTGACTTCATCACACCCTAGAGCTTTGCATGTGCAGGGCGCTGCTGTCTCTGCGCGTTATTCCAAAAGTTCTTTGGTGTGGGCCTTTTTTGAGACGAGTGCATCAGATTCCACCGCTGCTATTTGCATCAAATGTCTCAAGCGTATCTCGCGTGGCCAAAACATCTCACGCTTGGGCACCACATGCTTGACCAGACATATGTCGACCTGCCATGCAGTTCATTGGCAAGCATACCTAAAAGACCCACACCAAAAAACAAAGAGGACCTCTCCTTGCTCCTCATCAGCTGGGATCTCCAACCCCACTATACCTTCAGTCCTCTCTGAGACCTGCACTGAGAGGAATGAAGGTGTAGAATTAGGTGTGTCACAGGCAAGTACTTGCGGGCAATCTGTTATCGGTACACCAATGTCAGATTGTACCAGGCAAATTTCCCTGCCCCAGCTGCTGCACCGCAGAAATAAGTCCGCTCCCAGCCATCCACATGCCCAGCGGTTGAATGCTAGCTTGGCAAAATTGCTAGAACTTCAACTGCTACCTTTTCAGTTGGTAGACTCTGCCCCCTTCTGCGAGTTTGCAAAATGTGCGGTTCCTCAGTGGCAGGTTCCCAAACGCCACTTTTTCTCATGGAAGGCGATTCCGGCTCTCTACCGGCATGTGGAAGGCAATGTCTTGGCCTTGCTGGACAGGGCGGTCAGCGGTAAGGTGCATATTACCGCTGACTCATGGTCCAGCAGGCATGGACAGGGATGTTACCTAACTTTCACGGCGCATTGGGTGACTCTGCTGGCAGCTAGGAAGGATGCAGGTGCAGTAGTGTTGGAGGTTGTTCCGCCACCACGCCTCCAAAATGCTACTACTGAGGATTCTGACACACCTCTCTCCTCCATCCCCTCCTCTTCTTCTTCCTCCATGGCCTCTTCCTGTGTTTTGTCCTCTGAACCAGTGGTGCTCTGTAGGCATTCAAGGGGCTACGCAAGTACGCAGGCCAAAAGATTCCAATGCGGTGCTTGAGCTGGTGTTCTTGGGGGACAGGAGCAACACTGGGGCAGAGATTCTGTCAGCTCTGCAGGGGCAGGTTCAGAGGTGGTTGATGCCATGCCAAATTAAGCCAGGAATGGTGGTTTGCGACAATGGCAACAACCTCCTCTCCGCCCTCTGACAGGGACAACTGACCCATGTGCCCTGTTTGGCTCACGTCCTTAACTTGGTGGTGCAGCGGTTCTTGGACAGGTACCTGGGCTTACAGGATGTCCTGAGGCAGGCCAGGAAAGTCTGTGTGCATTTCCGCCGGTCATATAATGCCAGTGCTTGGTTGACAGACCTCCAAAAGTAATTTAACCTGCACAAGAACTGCCTAATCTGTGACATGCCCACCATGTGGAACTCAACGTTGGCCATGCTGCAGCGGCTGCACATGCAGCAGAGGGCCATCAACAAGTACCTGTGCGACTATGGTACAGGACAGGGTCAGGGGAGCTTGTTTTTTTTCCCCACACCAGTAGGCCATGATCAGGGATGCATGCACTGTCCTGTCACCATTTGAGGAGGCCACGAGGATGGTGAGCAGTGACAGTGCATGCATCAGTGACACTGTCCCCCTTGTCCACCTGTTGGAGCACACGCTGCGTGGAATAATGGACAGGGCACTTGAGGCAGAACAGAGGCAGGAAGAGGAGGACTTCCTTAGCTCTCAAGGCCCCCTTTATCCAGACAGTGTTCCTGCGTGCCCGCCGATCACATAGGAAGAGGAGGAGGAGGAGGATAGTGTCAGCACGGAGGTGGAGCCTGGCATTCAGCATCAGCAGCAGTCTTTAAGGGATCATTTACAGTCCCAAGAAACCCATGGACTTGTACGTGGCTGAGAGCAGGTGGCTGCGGATCATGTCATCCTTAGTGACCCAGAGGACTCCGGACCAAATGCCTCAGCAAACCTACGCTGCATGGCCTCCCTGATCCTGCAAAGCCTGCGGAAGGATCCTCGTATTCATGGTATCAAGGAGAGGGATCAATACTGGCTGGCAACCCTCCTTGATCCACATTACAAGTGTAAGGTTGCAGACCTTATCTTGCCATCGCAGAGGGAGCAGAGGATGAAATACCTTTGGGAGGCCTTGAAGAAAGGTCTGTGCAATGCGTTCCCAGAGACTGGGAGGTTATAAACTCCTGTTCCTGGACAACGTGTTGCCGAGGCTTCGGTCAGTCAAAGAAGGAGCTGTGGATAAGGTGGCCATCTGACTGATGCGTTCAGACAATTTTTTAGTCCACAGCCCCAAGGTATGATCGGTTCTAGCAACCATTGCCAGCGTCTGTTTTACATGGTGCAGGAATACCTAGGGGCAAGATCTGACTTGGTCACCTTTCCCACCAAAAATCCTCTCTGGGTTACTGGGTCCTGAGGATGGATCACTGGCCAGAGCTTGCACAGTATGCAATTGAGCTACTGGCCTGTCCTGCATCCAGCGTTCTATCGGAAGGCACATTCAGTGCTGCTGGAGGCTTTGTAACCAATCACAGGGTGCGCCTGTCCACCGACTCGGTCGATCGACTGACCTTCAAAAAAATTCATCAGTCTTCGATCACCACCAGATACCTGATGCTGATGTATCCAAATAAATTTTTTTGAAATGTCAGATCCCTTAAAGACTGCCTATGCTGATGCTGAGTGACTATCCTGTTATGCTGAGTGATTATCCTCCTCCTCCTCAATAATCATACTGATAGCTTGTAAGAATATTTTTGTTTCTGGGCGCTGCCACCAGTGGCGCCCAGGAGTATCTGTGAGGGGGTTGCAGTGTTGTGGCACAAGCACCAGTGCCTGAAGCCCAATTTTTCTGCCCCTGTTCAACAGGTGCATATAATTACAATTCTTGATCTAATATTTCACAGCAGGGCCCGTTCCAGTGCTCACCAAGAGTAACTGTCATGACTTATGCCCCGTACACACGGTCGGACATTGATCGGACATTCCGACAACAAAATCCTCGGATTTTTTCCGACGGATGTTGGCTCAAACTTGTTTTGCCTACACACGGTCCCACAAAGTTGTCGGAATTTCCGATCGACAACCACGCGGTCACGTACACCACGTACGACGAGACTAGAAAAGGCCGGTTCAGAACCAAGCGCGGCACCCTTTGGGCTCCTTTTGCTAATCTCGTGTTAGTAAAAGTTTGGTGAGAGACGATTCGCGCTTTTTCAGACTCGTGGCTTTCAGATCGTTTTCTGTCGTTCAGTTTGTGCTTGTGGGTTTGTATTTGCTCTTCAGTGCGTGCAGTCAGTTCGTATCGGAGTTCTCTGTGCGATCTTGTCCGCTCGTTGCTGTTTTTCAGGTCGCTCTTCACAGGCCTTGCTGTTCTTCATTGCGTTCTGTTACTTCGTTCTGAGCAGCCGACCGTTTTCTAGCCATGTTTCGTATGCGTACTCCTCGTACAGTTCGTGCTGTGCGGGGGCTTGGTGTTGGGGTCCTGACCTTGACACAAGTCCAGTCCATGAACAGGGCGAGGAGGAGTTCATGGACCAAGAATTGGTTGCTTCAGCGTGACCAGTTCTCTCATATGCCTTTGCTCCGTGAGATCCGTGAGAATAATCCTGGTGATTTCAGGAATTTTCTCAGGATGACGGACCCCGTGTTTCACCGTTTGTTGGCTTCGTTGACCCCCTATATCAGCAGGCAGGATACCTGCATGAGGCAAGCCATCACTCCGGAGCAGAGGTTCATCGCTACCCTGCGGTATTTGGTCACAGGGAGAAGCCTGCAGGACCTCAAGTTCTCGACAGGCATCTCCCCCCAGGCTCTTCTTTGTGGACATTTACTGCTTGTGTTTGTTTGAGCTGACCCTGACAAAAATGTGTGGAGTCCAGAAAATGTGATTGTGTAACCTTATACAAAGCACTGTTGGCTGTTATTTACTAAATGCAAAGACACTTTTCACTACAAGTGCACTTGCAACTGCACTGAAACTGCACTTGTAGTGCAAAGTGGATTTGCCCTTAGGAAATTACCCCCATTTTCTCATAAAACAACAATTACATCAACCCAAAAGTGTTGTAGCGTGAGACAATAATCCACACATTCTTGATGAACAATCTTTTTAATACCAGCACAATCACATGTGCATTTACCAAAGGTTTTTCTGACAAACCGACTTGTTTATTGTATACCAATTTTTGTGGTGTCATTATCCAAAATCATATATATATATTTTCTAGAAAACAGGCATGTGTAAAACCCACAAGAAAGACACAAATCTTGATCTTACAAAATTTCCATTTGGTAGAACTGGAAGGCAATATCAGACATGAGTATTTAGGAACTGTGTTTGATATTGCGTTCAGATGGGGGGAAATCACCCCTGGAAAAGCCAAATTTGGAAGATGCACACAAATTTCCCAATGTCAACATGTGCTATCTGCCATCATGGGGGATCAAGGGACGTGTTTTGGGGGAGAAAGCCCTTCCTCACCGCTACTTTATTATTGAGGAAGGGGTTGCACCCCCAAAACGCATCCATTGATCTCCCGTGATGGCAGATAGCACATGTTGGCACACTGTGTGCATCCCCCAAATTTGGCTTTGGGAAAAATCACAAAAACATTTAGCACATTGTAGCACACAAAAGAAGAAAGTGATTTGGAGGGGTTTTAAACTCGCCCCAAAACATCAATGATGTTTTTATATTTTGGAATAACATCATTGATGTTTTGCTTGATGTTTTCCAATTGTAAATTACACCCCATGATCTCCCCGATCAGGATCTGGGCACTTTCGGATGTGAAAGGATCTTCATCCACAACCTCACGATCACCTAAAAAGAAAGGAAACCCAAAATAAATTAGGTCTAAAAAAAATGCCGCCATCCATCTCTTATCTGAGCCTGTGGTCGCAGACACTCACCTGTTGTGGTGACTACTTCCACCACGTCTTCTTCCTCCTGCTCAGCTTGTGTTGGGATTTCCCCTTCTTCCAGGGGGGGGGGGCTCTGGTCTCCTCGGATGAGAGGTGTCCTCCGAGTCTTTTCTCCCCTATGTAAAACAAAAATGGTATACTTAGCACACAGATATTTAATGTCAGCACTATAAAGATGAAACATTGCTTGGAAGTGGGGTACAATTGTCTATTTTAGCAGAGTTCCAAGATGTAGCTTTTTTAGTGTCCTTTGTCAAGCTGCAATACTTTACCTGTTTTGTACAAGCTTCACAGATGGAGACCCCCCTATAGTATACACTGGAGCACCTGTGTGGCCCCCCTAATAAAAAGGGTGTTCTGGGGTCCCACACTAGTGCTCCAGTGTCCAGATGTGAAAACAGCTGCTCAGTGTCCTCTCCTTACACACAATCTAGTTTGCATTTCATTCTAGTAACAAAGCCATCTACACAACCCACTTCTTTGAAGACAAGTATAGGGCCTCAAAATGGTGGCCAAATGCATATGGGCTAAACAATGGTATTTTATAGTCCGAAATAAAAATGTGTGATCCGAACAAATAATGTGCCCATGAACATGAAAGTTTCCATTTTAAACTGTACAACAGTTCCTAAAAGCACATGGAGCAGCACGAACGTAATAAACACAAGAACAATAGGAACACAGCACAACTACTTACTTTTTTGCAGCACTCTCCGGATCTTTCTGTACTGCTCATGTTCTCGTAATTTCAGGTCTGACCACCGCTTCCTGAGCTGATCTTTCGATCGTCATAACCCGAATTTCCGGTGCAGACTCCTGACCACTTTCGCCATGATCTTGGCCTTTCGGACATTGTGGTTGGGGTAAGGCCCATACTTTCCATCATAGTCGGCCTTCTTCAGGATGTCCACCATTTCCAACATCTCCCCAAAGGACATATTTGAGTCCTTTTATCTCCTTCTGGATTGGGACGTTTCAGGCTCCAGCCTTTCCTCCTCCTTGCTGTACTTAGCACGATCCTGCTGTCTATCCGCCGTGTGCTCTTCCTCCACTGCGCCGAACGAAAAGGGGCGGGGACTAGACTAGAAAGAACGTCAGGGGCGGGCGGAGTTATACGCATGCGCAGTGTGTATAAATCGTAACGCGCGCGTCTTACGTATGATCTGTGAGCGGAGGAAGGAGCATCGGAGACGCCGATCGTGCTAACGAAGGTAGGATCTAAACTTGGGCCTATACTGCTTCGAAATGGAAGCCTATATTGTAACAAGATTAGGGGAGTTTGGCCTGACATTAGGGTTTGTCTTGTGTTGTGTCTTGCAGAGAAAATGGATGGGTTCAACGACCACAATTTCCTGCCCCTGTTCATTGACAAGTACAGAGAGCTGCCCTGTCTGTGGCAGGTCAGACACCCCCACTATAACCACAAACAGAAGAGGCAGGCAGCGCTGGAGAAACTGCTGGAGTTGGTGACGCCGGTGGTCCCCACAGCAACCATCCCTTATTTAAAAGCTAAAATTGGTGGCCTGAGGAGCACTTATCTTAGGGAGCGCAAGAAGGTCACAGATTCCCAGAGGTCCGGAGCTGCAGCAGATGACGTTTATGTCCCCAGGCTGTAGTACTATGAGAGACTGCGATTTCTGTCAGAACACACTGAAGTCAGGGAATTCCTCTCAACCCTTCCTTCCACGCTTCCTTCCATCCCAGCTGAGGCTTCCGATGTCCAACCTGGGCCTTCCAGCCAGGAAGAAGTGGAGGAGCCCAGCTGCAGTCAGGTATAGCATTCTTCTACAGATTTCTGGGCAATAAAGAAATGATGTTTACTAGATGTTATTATTGATCACTAATTGCTGCTTGAAAGTGTTTTACATATCAATACACAGTAGTGGGCACCCAAAATTGGGACAAGAATGAAAACTCCTGGGCTCAGAAGGATAGTCTGTTATATTTGTTAACATTCAATTTGCAGCAGTCAGGAGGTGAAAATTGTGTGTGATTGATGTAAAAAATACTAAAACTATGTCCCTTTTTCATACACAGGAAGACCTCAGCCAGGAGGAGGCTGTGGAATGTGGCAGTCAGGAGGAGGTGGGGATTAGTGGCAGCCAGGAGGAGGCGGGGCTAAGTGTCAGCCAAGAGAAGCCTGGGACAAGTCGCAGCCTGACTGAGTCTCAGGTCCCTCCCCTCCGCCTGCCATATAAAAGGGCCAGGAAGGCCACTCCCAGTCCTGTGCAGGATTCAGCGTACAGGCTGATCCAGGAGGCTTCGGCGTCCCTCAGAGCCTTCCCCACTCCTGAAGAGGCCTTTGCCTGCATGGCTGCCACCAAATTGCAGGGCATGCAGGAGGGCCAACGCAAGATTTCTGAGGACCTGATTTATAAAGTCCTTCGTAAGGGGGAGAGTGGGGAACTGACACCCAAGACGGATGTCATTGAGATGGACCATCCTCCTCCTCCTCCTCCTCCTGCTGCCACAACTCCACCACCACAGCCAAAGCCTGTAAGGAAGCGTGGAAAGAAGACCTGAGAGTGATGGCCCTGGGTTCAGTCTGGTCTGACAGAAGATGCAGTCTCTCGTATGACCACAGCCTGGGGACACAGATGTCATCTGCTGCTTTCCGGATCTCTGGGACTTCTGGACCACACTGCCCTCCCTAAGATAAGGACTCCTCAGGCCACCAATTTTGCTTTTAAATAATTGATGTCTGCTCTGGGAGTCCAAGGCTTCGCCCACTTCTGCAGTTTCTCCAGCGTTGCCTCCCTCTTTGTTTATAGTTGTGACCCCTTAATAAAATATTTTTAGGTAAATTCTACTCTCCTGTGTGTGTTTTCATCAAAAAAGGACAGTTTGTTGGTGAGTATTCAGGTACATTTCTAAAGTACAATGTGAAATTAACAAGGGACAACAACACCAAACAATCTCCTCCTACAGATTAAATAGAACAACATATCAATGGTGTTGTGGTAACTTGTCACAAAAAACACACAAACATTTTCGGGAGTACAAATCAAAATCACCAAAAAAAATAAAACAAAAAGAGAAACACAAAAAAAGATTCTACATTAAAGTAAAAAAAAAAAAATATGTTGTCAGATGTGAGAAATCAAAATATATTGAGGGAATCCCGATAAATAGTAACGAAAAAAGTTTGTGAGAAGTGTGTGTGAATATGAGCATCAAAACGACTTAATTCTTGTCACATTATAAAGAAGAAGAGAGTGCGCTGTATTAAACCATTTTGAACATTGCAGCGTGACGAAAGTGCTTTATCCATTACGAACGCTAAGTTTACCGGAACGAGCTGTCCCGTGTCGGAATTTCTTCTGAGCATGTGTGGCACTTTGTGCGTCGGAACAGGCCACACGCGGTCGGAATTGACGCGATCGGATTTTGTTGTCGGAAAATTTTATCTCCTGCTGTCCAACTTTGTGTGTCGGAAAATCCGATGGAAAATGTCCGATGGCGCCCACACACAGTCGGAATTTCCGACAACACGCTCCGATCGGACAATGTCCATCGGAAAATCCGACCGTGTGTACGGGGCATTACAGTGTTGTGGCACCAGCACCACAACCATCACCAAAGGCCCAATTTTTCTGCCCCTGTTCAACAGGGGCATGTAATTACAATTCCTTATCTAATATTTCACAGCAGGGCCCTGTGAGGGCTTACAGTGCTGTGGCAACACCAACACCTAAGGCCACAATTTCTGCAGAGTATATAGGGCAGGGCACTACTTTCAAACATCCAAATTACAAACGACTCTTACTTGCAAACGGAAGGAGACAACAGGAAGTGAGATGAAATCTACCCCTAGAAAGGGAAATTCTCTCCTGTAAGAGTTAATATGGGAAAAACGTTTCTCCTTTCCACTGATACTTTATCACCAATCCTTGTTTCACTAAAAACCCCACATTTTCTAAAATCATTTGTCATTGTGACAGAAAGTGAGGTGAAATCTTCTGAAGAGGAGCACAGACAGCAAAACAAATGTCACAGGGGTGACAACCCTTCCCTATGTTTTCCAAAAAGCTTAAAAATAGATTTTTTGGCTGGAGCTACACTTTAAAAATGTACCAGTTCAAAATTACAAACAGATTCTACTTAACAACAAATCTACAGTCCCTGTCTTGTTTGCACCGCCTGTATACTGCTGTTCAGAGTATATAGGGCCTGGGGGCCCCAAACATTTTTTTAATTTGGCTGTGGGGTACCCCTTAATATCCATACAAGATCCAAAGGGCCTGGTAATGGACTGGGGGGTACCCATTCTGTTTGTCTCACTGATTTTCCTCAATATTGCCAGGACCCGACATGACATTAAACCCGCAAGCAGTTTTAAATGACTTTTATTCCTTTAAAAATGCCATTTTGTGCAGGGACTGTTCTAAGCACGGGAAACACGCACCACTTTACAGGCATACTATAGACACCCCCCAGGTACGATATCTAAAGGAATATTTCATTTTTTTTTCACTTTAAGTATCATTAAAATCACTGCTCCCGAAAAAACAGCCTTTTTAAAATCTTTTTTTGCATTGATATATGTCCCCTGGGGTAGGACCCGGGTCCCTAAACCCTTTTTAGGACAAAACCATGCAAATTTGCCTTTAAAATTAGCACTTTTGATTTCGAACGTTCGAGTCCCATAGACTTCGAAGGGGGTTCTAATGTTCGTGCGAAGTTTCGGTCCGTTCGCAGGTTCTGGTGCGAACCGAACCGGGGGATGTTCGGCTCATCCCTACTCTCCATCCAATCTGACAGAGCTTGAGCTTTTTTGCAAAGAAGAATGGGCAAAAATGTCCCTCTCTAGATGTGCAAAGCTGGTAGAGACATCCTCAAAAAGACTTGCAGCTATAATTGCAGAGAAAGGTGGTTCTAGAAAGTATTGAAAACCATTTATCATTTTCCTTCCACTTCACAATTATGTGCCACTTTGTGTTGGTCTAGCACATAAAATCCCCAAAAAATACATTTACATTTTTGGTTGTAACATGACAAAATGCGGAAAATTGATCAATCCTGATTTACTGATGATCTATTTAATTTCTTAAGGCCCAAAATACCAGGACAGTACAAATATCATCCAAATGACCCCTTTTTGGAAACTGGACAGTCTGAGGTATTTAGTAAAGTAGTAGAGGCATGGAGAGTTTTTGAAGTTGTAATTTTTTTATCACAATTACATACTCTCACCAGTGCAGTACAGTGTCATCATTTGATTAGTGTGGCAGTGATCAGGGACACTGACTGGTGACAGTATGTAAAAATAAATAAATCAATTTTTTTAACTTTTTTTTTTTTATTACAATTTTTATGATTTTTTTTTTACATACTGTGACCAGAACAATACAGTGTTATCATAGTTACACTATACTACTGTACTGTGGGGATAGTGTACTATAGTTGCCTATAACATTGATAGTTCCTGTTATAAATAACCATTTTTTATGAATGTCATCCATTCATCCAGTGTGTACTATTGTTATTAGGTGAGATTGGCCACAGCTAATTACATGGTACAGGTGGGATGTGATTGGCCCAGAGATCGCCACAATAGTACACAATGAATGGCTATGAATTGAAGCCAATCATTGTGTACAATTGCCATGTGATCTGCTGTGATTGGTCACAGCGATCACATGGTACTGGCTATTTGTCATCTGCTGTGTCCTGGGAAGACATCAAATGACGGCCAAGAGGGAGGTGATTAAAATAAAAAATGAAGTACAAGAACAGTGTGCACCTAAAACATCTTACATTATATCACTCACATTCACCGCACCCTCTATCTCCATTGATAAAAATAGCCAGGCAATGTTTTAATTTAATTTTTTTACTCTTATGCATATGTGTGTGCTTGTGCGTAAGTGTGTATATATATATATATATATATATATATATATATATATATATATATATATATATATATATGTGTGTATGTGTACATACATTTGTATATGTGAGGTCTGAAATTAAATGTAGTAAAACGCTAAATATGTTCTATTGACTACTTTGTATGGCACCTGGGGGGGGGGGGGGGTCGGGGGGATGCGAGCGTAATAATAGAGTAAAATTATTGGGGCACTAATTCATAGTTTGAATTCTATGCTTGTAAGCCACAATATCCCCGACCGCCCTCAGAGAACCTCTGAAGTGGTATTTGTCTATGGATTAATGCTACATTAGGGTAAGAAATTTTAGTTTCCCTTGTATTATTTATTAAAAAAACTATTGTTTTTATTAATTTAATGAATGAATGAGTAGGAGTGGACCCATGGCCTAAAACTAAACCTTACCCGCTATAGGTTTCTACCTGGGTTTGTTCAGCTGCTCAATGTGTCACAAGAGACACATCTTTTTTGTGAGAACAGTTAGAACTGGAGTCTTTTTTTTGTTTTTGTTTTTTTGTTTTTTTAGCAATGGACAGGGCCCAACTTTAAGTTACGTGCAAAAATGCTGTGGTATTCACCCTGGAGGCGATAACATTTGGGTCACTCAATGCTAGGGGTCTTAATAACCCACAGAAGAGATCACAAATCTTATATAATATGCACAAGCAAAGAGTACAGATACTCTTCATAGAGGAGACTATGGCATCTCTGTAATAATTCAGTAAGTAAATCTAGAAGCGTGGCTATAGGCTTCCATACCTCACTCTCAGTCTCGGATATTCAAGAAGTTATCGACCCTGGGGGCCGATTTCTTATGCTGGGTACACACGACCGGACTTTCCGGCAAACTAGGTCCGACATGATTAGTCCGTCGGACAATCCAAACATGTGTGGGCTAGTCCGATCGTTTTTTTGAGGAAAAAAATCAGACGGACCTAGAAATAGAACATGTTTCAAATCTGTTCGACGGACTCAGGTCTGACAGACCAAAAATCAGGAAAACCGTTCGTCTGTGTTCTGGTCCGACGGACCAAATATGACGCAAGGTAAGTTATTAGCTACTGACTATTGAACTTCATTTTTTTGTCCCGTTTACGTCATCACGTACAAAACGAACGGACTTTCGTACGGACTTAGTCTGTTTGTGTGTGGCCAAGTCCATTCGTTCTGAAAGTCTGTCAGACCTCTGTCGAAAGTCCGTTGGAAAGACCGTCGGAGCTAGTTTGCCAAAAAGTCTGGTCGTGTGTACGCGGCATGATTCTTAAATGTAAAATTAACAATATTCTGTTTACTCTAGTTAATGTTTATGCTCCCAATCGGGGTCAGATTCCAATGATGCTTGCCCTCTTGCGCAAATTAGGCCCTCTGGTTGAGGGAAGGATGGTGCTTGGTGGGGACTTAAATATTGTATTTGACTCATCATTAGACACTATGTCTACTTCTCAGCGTTTTTCCTTGCTTCAGATCAATCTTCTTAAGCATTGATTGCATGAACTTCAACTAGTGGATGTGTGGCGGGTGTTACACCCAACTGAGTGTGACTATATTTGTCACTCTTTAACCAATAAAACTTATAGTAGGATAGACCTGTTTTTTGTTACGTATAATGTGCTTAGTTGGCAACCCCAGGCATATATCAGAACTCAAATTTGGTCAGACCATTTCTTTTTTTTTAATTAAACTACCACATTTTTCTAAACCAGTAGCCTCTTGGAGGCTGAATGAAAGCCTCCTAAAAAAATTAACCAATCATAAGCGGGATACTAGCGGTATACTACAGCGCAATCATTTAAATGGGAGACCTTGAAATGTGTCATTAGGGGGACCCTCATTTCAGAGGGTGCATATTTAAAAAAGAACGCTCTGTAGAGATTACGCGGCTCCTGCAGGAAATTCATAGGCTTGACCTTGCCCATAAACGATCAATTGAGGCTCATCTATTTCAGCTACTAGAAAATAAACGTAAGGATCTTTTACACATACTTGATATGGCACACTTTCGACATAAAGACCGAATGCATACTATTATGTATGAATTTGGTAATAGGGTGAGTAGACCACTGGCTAGGTCAGTCTGTACTTCTGTACTAAACGAAATTGTACTTATATTCCCAAAATTCGGTGCCCTAAAAAAGGCTTGGTACATACCTCTGAAGATATTGCTCGGACGTTCCAAGAACATTATAAGACACTTTATATTTCTAATCCCCTTACGGTACCTACTAATACAAAGAGATGCAAAACGTTTTTTTTTACTAGTAATCGCGGTGATCTGTGATTTTTATTGGGACTGCGACATTGCATCGGACAGATTGGACACTTTTGACACTTTTTTGGGATCACTGATATTTATACAGCGATCACAGCTAAAAATAGCCCCTGATTACTGTATAAATGTCACTGGCAAGAAAGGGGTTAACACTAGGGGGCGATCAAGGGGTTTAATTGTGTGTTCCCTCAGTGTGTTCTAACTGTGGGGGGATGGGATTGACTGGGGGAGGAGACAGATTGCTGTTCCTATATACAAGGAACAAACGACCTGCCTCTACTCCCCTGACAGAACATACATTTCTGTGTTTACACACACAGATCCCTGTTCTGGCTCTGTCAGGAGCGATCACGGGTGCCCGGCAGACATCGTGGCCACCGGGCACGTGCATCGGCTCCTAATTTCCTCCAGCGGCGCGTGCCCTCTATACCCCTTAAAGCGGCCTCCATACAGCTACAGCGATTTGTGCAGGGGAGCCATAATGCTGGATGGCGGGAGGTCGGCAAGTGGTTAAAGGAATTTTTCATTTTTATTGTTTCACTTTAAGTGGGAACCCCACTTAAAGGGCATGTGGCCTGGTATGGCTCAGGAGGGGGGCTGCTCGCTCATCCCCCCCCCTTTCCTGGCCTGCCGGGCTGCATACTCGGATTAGGGTATGATATGGATTTTGGGGGGGAGAGCGCTGTTTTTTTAAAATTTTGGCTTGGGGTTCCCCCTAGAATTCATACCAGAACTGAAGTGCATGGTATGGATTTAGGGGACCCCGCGCTGTTTTTTTTTCAGAATTTTCTATTGCCGGCATTGTTTTGTTTACATTTTAGCAATCAGTGGGGAAGCCCACTGACAGCTAATGAGTCATTGGTTGTTAAGACTGCGGCTGGCTTCCTGGTCTGCTGCTTAAAAACCAGCTATTCTTCACACAGAATTCAAATTGATCGATCATTTTTAGACCGATCCAGATTCCCAATTGTTCTGAAAATTTTGAATTATTTAGAAAATTAATAAACAAAACTAAATTTAATGAAAACGTCATGAAATTTGAAAACAAAATGAAAATAAACGAATTCCGGAACGACACTAAACAAATTCCAAAATAAAACAAAATTAGTAACACAACAAATATATACGAAACAAAACAAATGTTTCCGTTCTGCACATGTCTACTAAAATCCCACTTCTCGATTCTACCATTGAATGTTTTATTATTAATCTGCTGATATCAATGCTGCTTTTTCCTGTAATAATTATAGTCCATGTCATTTGTGTCAGAGATTTACAGCCCCCTGTTACCTCCTCTGACAACTTTATTGCAGAACACATAAATACACATATAGACTATACATATGTTATAAGAAATTTTCCATATGTACAGCAATTTTCACAATCAAAAACCTTCAAGAGGTTCTAATGGTGCCGATTCCATTATCAATTAAAGTATGTCTACTGGGCCTGGTAGAAGAGGTGGTCCAGTCAAGAGCACATAGAACGCCACTGAACATCCTTTTATTCTATTTTGTTAAATTGTAATAAGCCAGGAGCCCCCAGTTTGCTCTTTTGGAAAGAGTTAGTGAACTCTATGATGCCTTACTAAAAGCAACATACTTATCCAGAGGTTGTGGGAAAAAATTTGACAAGGTGTGGAAGGCATGGAATAATTCTAATGTAACAGTGGGATAACGGGGCTAGAGGTCTTATGTGTCTTTATTCCATCAATTCATGAGTTAGGGGCGGGAGGAATCTACTCTCTTCTTCTTAAATGATGGGGTTCAATATTAACCACTGGTTTTTCAAGCTTTTGTTAATGATAATGTAAGCTGGAGATGAATAAGCTTTGCACAATTAACGTATATGTACACTCAGCCAGAAGACTATGTTAGTTAGTATGGTTGTTATCTGTAATGGTTGGCCATGTTTGGTCATTGGAGTTCCTTGGCGTTGTGTCAATGCCACTCTTTTATACTGTATGTCTTTTTTTAAAAATGTAACCACTTGCCGACCGCCGCATGTACATATACCTTGGCAGAATGGCACGGACAGGCAAATGGGCGTACAGGTACGTCCTTTTAAAGTTGCCGCCGTGTGGTCACATGTGCACCGCGCTACCCTGCCGAGAGCTCCGTGAGTGTGATCGCGGGTCCCGTGGACTCGATGTTCACAGGAATACCCGCGATCATCTCACGGAGAGGAAGAATGGGGAAATGCTGATGTAAACAAGCATTTCCCCGTTCTGCCTAGTGACAGGACACTGATCACTGCTCCCTGTAAGGATGAGCCGAACACCCCCCGATTCAGTTCGCACCAGAACTTGAGAACAGACCAAAACTTTGCAAGAACTTGAGAACCCCATTGAAATCTATGGGACTCGAACGTTCAAAATCAAAAGTGCTCAATTTAAAGGCTAATATGCATGGTATTGTCCTAAAAAGTGTTTGGGGACCTGGGTCCTGTCCTAGGGGACATGGATCAATGCAAAAAAAGTTGTAAAAACGGTCGTTTTTTCAGGAGCAGTGATTTTAATAATGCTTAAAGTCAAAAAATAAAAGTGTAATATTCCTTTAAATTTCATACCTGGGGGGTGTCTATAGTATGCCTGTAAAGGGGCGCATGTTTCCCGTGCTTAGAACAGTCTGACAGCAAAACGACATTTTAAAGGAAAAAAAGTAATTTAAAACTATCTTGCGGCTATTAATGAATTGCCGGTCCGACAATACACATAAAAGTTCATTGATAAAAACGGCATGGGAATTTCCCACAGGGGAACCCCGAACCAAAATTTTTTAAAAAATGACGTGGGGGTCCCCCTAAAATCAATATCAGGCCCTTCAGGTCTGGTATGGATATTAAGGGGATCCCCGTGCCAACATTTAAAAAAAAAATGTCCCCCTCAAAATTCATACCAGACCCTTCAGGTCTGGTATGGATTTTAAGGGGAACCCCGCGCCAAAATTAAAAAAAAAATTGACGTGGGGTCCCCCCAAAAATCCATACCAGACCCTTATCCGAGCACGCAACCTGGCAGGCCGCAGGAAAAGAGGGGGGATGAGAGAGCGCCCCCCTCCTGAACTGTACCAGGCCACATGCCCTCAACATTGGGAGGGTGCTTTGGGGTAGCCCCCCAAAGCACCTTGTCCCCATGTTGATGAGGACAAGGGCCTCATTCCCACAACCCTGGCTGGTGGTTGTGGGGTCTGCGGGCGGAGGGCTTATCGGAATCTGAAAGCCCCCTTTAACAAGAAGACCCCCAGATCCCGGCCCTTCCCCCTGTGTGAAATGGTAAGGGGGTACAAAAGTACCCCTACCATTTCACTAAAAAACTGTCAAAAATGTTAAAAATGACAAGAGACAGTTTTTGACAATTCCTTTATTTCTTCTATCTTCTTTCTTCTAACCTCTTTCTTCCTTCATGCTTCGGTTTCTTCCTCCATCTTCTTCCTCTTCTGGTTCTTCTGGTTGTTATGGTTCTTCTGGTGTTCTCGTCCAGCATCTTCCTCCGCGGCGCCTCCTTGTCTTCATCTTCTTTTCTTCATCTTCTTCTCAGGCCGATACGCATCCACGATTGGATGGAAGGCTCCCGCTGTGTGACGCTTCTCCTCTTCTGACGGAGGGCGGGGCCACCCAGTGACCCCGCCCCCCTCTGACGCACGGGGACTTCCCTGTGGAATCCCCTGTGACATCAAAGGGGGCAGGGTTACCTGAAACGTAACGAGTGACCCCCTCTGACGTCACGGGGAATGCCACAGGGAAGTCCCCGTGCGTCAGAAGGGGGCGGGGTCACCGGGTGGCCCCGCCCTCCGTTATATAAGAACCTTCAGAACAGGAGAAGCGTTACACAGCGGGAGCCTTAGATACAATCATGGATGCGTAGCTGCCCGAGAAGAAGATGAAGGAAAGAAGATGAAGACAAGGAGGCGCCGCGGAGGAAGATGCTGGACGAGAAAACCAGAAGAGCCATAACAACCAGAAGAACCAAAAGAGGAAGAAGAAGGAGGAAGAAACCGAAGCATGAAGGAAGAATATAGAAGAAATAAAGGAATTGTCAAAAACTGTCTCTTGTCATTTTTAACATTTTTGACAGTTTTTTTGTGAAATGGTAGGGGTACATTTGTACCCCCTTACCATTTCACACGGGGGGAGGGCCGGGATCTGGGGGTCCCCTTGTTAAAGGGGTCTTCCAGATTCCGATAAGCCCCCCGCCTGCAGACCCCCACAACCACCGGCCAGGGTTGTGGGGATGAGGCCCTTTTCCTCATCAACATGGGGACAAAGTGCTTTGGGGGGCTACCCCAAAGCACTCTCCCAATGTTGAGGGCATGTGGCCTGGTACGGTTCAGGAGGGGGGGCGCTCTCTCGCCCCCCCTCTTTTCCTGCGGCCTGCCAGGTTGCGTGCTCGGATAAGGGTCTGGTATGGATTTTTGGGGGGACCCCATGCCAATTTTTTTTTTTAATTTTGGTGCGGGGTTCCCCTTAAAATCCATACCAGACCTGAAGGACCTGGTATTGAATTTAGGGGGACCCCCACGTCATTTTTTTTTAAATTTTGGTTCAGGGTTCCCCTGTGGGGAATTCCCATGCCGTTTTTATCAATGAACTTTTATGTGTATTGTCGGGAGACTCGGGACCAGCAATTCATTAATAGCCGTGAGTAGTTTTAAATGACTTTTTTTCCTTTGAAATGTCATTTTACTGTCAGACTGTTCTAAGCACGGGAAACATGCGCCCCTTTACAGGCATACTATAGACACCCCGCAGGTACGAAATTTAAAGGAATAATACACTTTTTTTGTTTGACTTTAAGCATTAATAAAATCACTGCTCCCGAAAAAACAGCCGTTTTTAAAACTTTTTTTGCATTGATCCATGTCCCCTGAGGAAGGACCCAGGTCCCCAAACACTTTTTATGACAATACCATGCATATAAGCCTTTAAAATGAGCACTTTTGATTTCTCCCATAGACTTTTAAAGGATGCTCTGCGTCTTTTGAATTTGCCGCGAACACCCCAAATTGTTGGCTGTTCGGCGAACTGGCGAACAGCCGATGTTCGAGTCGAACATGAGTTCGACCTGAACTCGAAGCTCATCCCTAGCCCCCTGTAATCGGGAGCGGTGATCAGTGTTGTCTCACATGTAGCACCTCCCCCCCACAGTTAGAATCACTCCCTAGGACACACTTAGCCCCTACAGCGCCCCCTAGTGGTTAACCCCTTCACTGCCAGTCACATTTACACAGTAATCAATGCATTTTTAATTGCACTGATCGCTGTATAAATGTGAATGGTCCCAAAATAGCACCAAAAGTGTCCGATCTGTCCGCCATAATGTTGCAGTCACGATAAAAATTGCTGATCACCGCCATTACTAGTAAAAGAAAAATTATTAATAAAAATGCCATAAAACTATCCCCTATTTTGTAGACGCCATAACTTTTGCGCAAACCAATCAATAAACGCTTATTGCGATTTTTTTTTACCAAATATATGTAGAAGAATACATATCGGCCTAAACGGAGGAAAAAATGTTTTTTTTATATATTTTTGGGGGATATTTATTAAAGCAAAAGGTAAAAAATAATGCGTTTTATTCAAAATTGACGCTTTTTTTTATAGCGCAAAAAATAAAAACCGCAGAGGTGATCAAATACCACCAAAAGAAAGCTCTATTTGTGGGGAAAAAAGAACGTCAATTTTGTTTGGGAGCCACGTCGCACGACTGCGCAATTGACAGTTAAAGCAACGCAGTGCCGAATCGCAAAAAGTGCTCTGGGCTTTGGCCAGCCAAATGGTCAGAGGCTTAAGTAGTTAATAAAAAGAATAAAAATAAAAAAAAAGGGGCTCCAAAAATGACCCCATTTGTGGAGAGGCAGATTGGCTAGTTTATCTATAAATCCTAGTTATGAACCTCCTCAGAAAACAATATAAACAGAAAATAAAGTGATTTCTTACTTTGCCTGCTCTCCAGAAGGACGGGTCACTCATATTGATAAATGATTCAGGTACATATTCTGGGCTTTGCATAGTGGCAATTGTTCTATATGAATAATATGTTTTGTTAAAAAAATACAAGCTTTGTAAAATAAGATCAGCTGGAACTTCTCTCCTCTCATTAAAGTAGATGTCACCTTCATCTGGGTTGGTGTAATGAACATGTCTCACATATTTGTTCAGCTTTTAATAGAAGATAGAAATACACATTACTATATACAGTTATAAGAGTTCTGAAATTTTAGTTTGCTTAAAAAAATACAAAATGTGATGGAGTTAGATTTCAGTTACCAGGCAGTCCTTCTATACAGTCAGGTCCATAAATATTGGGACATCGACACAATTCTAATCTTTTTGGCTCTATACACCACCACAATGGATTTGAAATGAAATGAACAAGATGTGCTTTAACTGCAGACTTCCAGCTTTAATTTGAGGGTATTTACATCCAAATCAGGTGAACAGTGTAGGAATTACAACAGTTTGTATATGTTCCCACTTTTTAAGGGACCAAAGGTAATGGGACAATTGGCTGCTCAGCTGTTCCATGGTCAGGTGTGTGAGTAGATATAAGGTCCAGAGTTCATTTCAAGTGTGCTATTTGCATTTGGAATATGTTGCTGTCAACTCTAAATATGGGATCCAAAGAGCTGTCACTATCAGTGAAGCAAGCCATCATTAGGCTGAAAAAACAAAACAAACCCATCAAAGAGATAACAAAAACATTAGGTGTGGCCAAATCAACTGTTTGGAACATCCTTAAAAAGCACCGGTGAGCTCAGCAACACCAAAAGACCTGGAAGACCACGGAAAACAACTGTGGTGGATGACCGAAGAATTCTTTCCCTGGTGAAGAAAACACCCTTCAAAACAGTTGGCCAGATCAAGAACACTCTCCAGGAGGTAAGTGTATGTGTGTCAAAGTCAACAATAAAGAGAAGGCTTCACCAGAGTGAATATAGGGGGTTCACCACAAGATGTAAACCATTGGTGAGCCTCAAAAACAGGAAGGCCAGATTAGAGTTTGCCAAACAACATCTAAAAAAGCCTTCACAGTTCTGGAACAACATCCTATGGACAGATGAGACCAAGATCAACTTGTACCAGAGTGATGGGAAGAGAAGAGTATGGAATAGGAAAGAAACTGCTCATGATCCAAAGCATACCACCTCATCAGTGAAGCATGGTGGTGGTAGTGTCATGGCGTGGGCATGTATGGCTGACAATGGAACTGGTTCTCTTGTATTTATTGATGATGTGACTGCTGACAA
The DNA here is from genome assembly GCA_037952925.1 of Lithobates clamitans. NCBI lineage: Eukaryota > Metazoa > Chordata > Amphibia > Anura > Ranidae > Lithobates > Lithobates clamitans. The sequence goes on from JBBGZY010000610.1 coordinate 1,515,666, forward strand.
AAGCAGTAGGATGAATTCTGAAGTGTTTCGGGCAATATTATCTGCTCATATTCAGCAAAATGCTTCAGAACTCATTGGACGGTGCTTCACAGTGCAGATGGACAATGACCCGAAAGCATACTGCGAAAGCAACCAAAGAGTTTTTTAAGGGAAAGAAGTGGAATGTTATGCAATGGCCAAGTCAATCACCTGATCTGAATCGGTTTTAGCATGCATTTCACTTGCTGAAGACAAAACTGAAGGGAAAATTCCCCAAGAACAAGCAGGAACTGAAGACAGTTGCAGTAGAGGCCTGGCAGAGCATCACCAGGGTTGAAACCCAGCGTCTGGTGATGTCTATGCGTTCCAGACTTCAGGCTGTAATTGACTGCAAAGGATTTGCAACCAAGTATTAAAAAGTGAAAGTTTGATGGATGATTGTTAATCTGTCCCATTACTTTTGGTCCCTTAAAAAGTGGGAGGCACATATACAAACTGTTGTAATTCCTACACCAATCACCTGATTTGGATGTAAATACCCTCAAATTAAAGCTGGAAGTCTGCAGTTAAATCACAACTTGTTCGTTTCATTTCAAATCCATTGTGGTGGTGTATAGAGCCAAAAAGATTAGAATTGTGTTGATGTCCCAATATTTATGGACCTGACTGTAAATGTGAATAGGTATGAATGAATCCCATCAATCCAAGAGAGACAGAAATATCTGGTAACTGTACATCAAATACATCATTACCTATAGGAGATTGCATTGTCAACATAATGGGTGAAGTTTTGCTTTAAATACAGGGACACTTCCAGAATACTCGCACCCACCAGGTCGGCACCATAGTTATCCTGAGAAGCCTCTGACTCACCGATCCCCTCAGCAGTCTCAATGGATCTCTGCTGCACCAGACATGCTAGGGGAGACACAGTAACAGAGGTTCATCCGTGGTCAACCCTTCCACACATACCTCAGCATTTTGTCTGCAATCTTAGCAGCAATAAACTTCACATTCACATTTTCATCATTAGTGCTAAACATCTCAGCCATTCTGTCAACTGTGGTCACTCCCACTTCACTGTATGTCTCACAACCAGTCTCTTTAGTCACTGTATTTGCTGTCCCAGTCCCCTTTTTATCAAAGATAGTCTTACCCATAACCCCATTAAAGCGGGGGTCCACCTATCTATCGTTTTTTTTTTTTTTTGAGTTCATTCACAAACTTTTCTTCTCAGCATTATATACTCACATATTGTGTGTAAAATGTCTGCCTGTGTCAGATTTCGTCGGAAAGAATAACTTATATTATTCACTGCAGGCGGTTTCCATCTTCATTGTGGGCATTTGAAGCCCACAAGCATTTATTTCCTGGATGTGGTGAATGCTGTGCTCCCAGCATTCACCGCTCGTTCCCGCACATGCTCAGTGGCATCCTGGGAAGCCTGAGACTAGCTCCCAGGAGTCTGGGAGAGGCTAGAAACACGCCTACTCCCACGGGAGGAGAACCAGGAAGTGCAAAGAATAGAAAAATAAAAGGTAATTATAGCGATTAAAATTTTTTTAAATGGCATGTCAGCATCTAGGCAAGGAAGAGAATACATACAGATATTGTTCAAAATTTGGGTGGAACCCCGCTTTAAGTGTATCAGTCTTCGTTTGAGTGTACTGAGCCTGGAATGACTCTTAATTACTGTCGCCAGGTGTGGTAATAGCAGACATTTATCCATAACAATCTGGGCAGGTAATCAGAGACCTCAATTAAAAGTCCCACTTTACAATGAAATAAAGTGCTCATGCGTAGATCAATTATAGGTGCTACAACATTCAGTGTTCAGACAGAGGTGCCCAACATGGATGTACATTCACCCTTACACGTTGACCACCTATCGCTAGAGTGGTCACTTGCGCTTTGCAGGGATAAATAACCCCTAGATGGTGAATTCCATGTCAGTTACGCTTAGGATGGTCCTCCATGGATGGGAATAAAGAATGACAGAAGGGGGGCTCCCATAATGTAAAACTGCAATTTATTAAAAAACACAAAGTATACAAACGGGATGCACTCAAATTGTTTGGTGCATCACATTGTTTGTTAGATCTTCCTGATGGCAATTGTTCCTATTGGCTGAAACGCGTCAAGGCTTGATTGCGTCTTCGCGACCACACATTCGCCCCGAAATCCGATCACAGAGGACTGAGTCTCACCGCAAACCAGTGGTATCCAAACAGAGACTGGCCGGACTACCCTTTCATTTAAACACATGCTGATCACACCAGGAGCCAGGCACAGGCACCAAACAATGTGAGTGCATCCCATTTGTGTACTTTGTGTTTTTTAATAAATTGCGATTTTAAAAACTGTAGGTGGACAAGAAAAAAAACAACAAACCCTGTCCTACCACTACTGAGCTCTGTATGGTGAAGAATGACCCAATAATAGATTCCACTTTAAAGAATATACATGGAAAATCTGAATCACTCCTAAGAAAAGGACACAAGGAGATGAAGAGTGGTGCTACCCCCCTAATGTGGGCTTGTGGCGAGTGCTAACACCCCCTCTAATGAAGTGGAGCAAACCCTAGATCACAGTGTAAGAAGTGATGCAAAATATATAAACAAAACATGCAGTCAAAATGATAAGGAGATACTAAAAGGACATGTGAGTTGAGTAGTGATGACCACACAATTGAGCATCAGCTACTGGTGCAATACACATAGATACTAACTAATGCATATCAAACATAATCTAGCATAACACTAGAAGCAGGTGAAAGGAGTAATGTGTAAATGACTACAATAACTCATAGTGACACCCAGTCGTAAGTGAATAAAAGTGGTATCGTAATACCAGAACAAAACACACCCAAAAAAATCAATGAAATGTTAAATGAATGAATTTTTATTATTATTATTTTTATTATTGAATTAACTTTATTTTTAATATAAATTTAGCTCATTACCATGATAGTAGTTTCCACCGTATAATATATAAAAAATAGATTTATAGGATATTAGACATGTAATTTTAATTATATAAATTGCCTAGCGGTCGTATGAATGGTTAATTAACATGTATCTCTTTGGATTATTTATTATCTATTTTTTGTAATACATCAATACCAACTGGTATATTAATCAGGGCACTCCCACATCTGCTTCATATATCTAAGGGAACCATTCTAAATGTAGCCATAGAAACGGATTAGAGAACGCAATTTTACCATTTGCTGTTACAGTAAAAAACAATAGTTAACACCTTGATAACAAATTAATGGTGATTACTCCTATTAAACTACATAATTTATCACGTTTGTAACATTAAACAGCAGTATCAATCTTTATTATGAAGGAATACCACCAAAAACATGGCCGCGCACATGAAGGCTTTAAACCCAAGAGGAAAAACCTCATTAAAAACTAACGAAAAATGGCCGCCGAACTCAGATTACATTGACCACAAGTAAAATGGCGGCTTCGCAACTTCCGGTATTAGCATATATAAGCATACACAGAACAGCCAATCACATCCCCAGATGAAGACACGTGACCGTGTCGTAACGCGTAGGGATTGGCTGGAGCGACACACAGTATCTGAAGCACAAGTGAGAGGGCGCTGACAACGCCAGATCGTTCTTTTAATTACTTTGCCTGTTTTTATCATATTAAATGTAAGAGCAACACTTAATAAATGCTACCCCTTTGGTTTTAAAAACGTTAATGCACTAGTGGAGCCTCCTTTCTCTTCTCCCCCACCTATTTTATCTCACCAACACTGAGTTTACTAGAGCGGAGCTGCAGGGAAAGGAACGCTGGAGGAGATATAGCATAAGAAAGAAGAGGCTGCCAGAACACCACTTCTATACAAAGACACACTACTGAATGCCTGATTATCTCCTATGTAAGGTGAGAGTTCTGGGAGACCACACTGGGAGACACCCACAGCAAAAGGATTTTCTTATCACTAAAGAACTTTATAAGAACTTTTCACAATTCCCTAAAAAATTCACTCACCTATATTAAATTCACTTTCACAGCACAGAAAGTTGCACGGAATCGCACGAACAAAATTGATTTTTTAAGATATTTTTTATGAATTTGTTATTTATTATTTAGATTGCACATTTATATTATGCAATTTTGGATTTCACGCTTGTTTTAAATGCACGGTTTTATGTCAGTGGAACCATAGAAGATTACAATTGATATATGAATTTTTATCTAAATGTGGATCAGCATTTATGATTTATAGAAGATTGTGATGGTTATATTATCACCAGATTATGTAACAGGCTTATGCACATGCTAGTTACAGGGTGGTATAATTACTGTTTTTTTTCCACACCTTTCAATTAATCGCATTAACCATTGTATGCCTGGAAAAGGAATTCATTATTCAGCAGCTATGAGAGGTTGAACTTTATTTCTTAAATATTGCGCGAAATTTTATTTATTATATATTTTCAATAGTGTTTTTTGTGTGAACACCCCCATTTTGCGGCAATATTAGTATTTATGCACAGCAGTTTATTTAAATAGAGCACTCCTTATTTTTGATCACTTTTATAGTATCACATCCACTAGCGCGAAGGAAAACATTTACACAAATTATCCAAAAGTGCAGGTGTCCCCAATCCACAAAATGCTTTTGACCCGTGTCCACCACACCTCAGTGACGTGATTCCACTCCCTTGTGAATTGCAAACTCACCAGCTGATAAGGCCTCACACTCTCGTGTTTGGCCGGCAAAAAACCTCAACCCACTCACATGGGGGTTATCATGCTTTTTGGAGACAGAGCCCTGTCAGGAGAGAGCTGTGTGCTTCAGCAATGAGGGACATGTGTGACGTGTGTTCCTGACAAGAGACTGTATCCCATGGGAGAGCCAAAACAGGTTCACTAATCTGGCAAAACTGAGAAAGCTAAGGCAACTAAATCACTATCTCAAGGAAAGTGTTCGGTGCACTGAGCAGTGGATACCATTGGTCGCATGATAACCCCCATGTGAGTGGGTTGAGGTTTTTTGCCGGCCAAACACGAGAGTGTGAGGCCTTATCAGCTGGTGAGTTTTCAATTCACAAGGGAGTGGAATCACGTCACTGAGGTGTGGTGGACACGGGTCAACAGAATTTTGTGGATTGGAGACACCTGCACTTTTGGAACTTTTCTATACATTACCTCACATTTTATGTGGACTTTTTTTAATTTTTCTCAATTTTTCCATTTTTTTAAATCATTTTTTCACAATTCATTCATTTAACATTTCATTGATTTTTTTGGGTGTGTTTTATTCTGGTATTCCGATACCGGGTTTATTCACTTACCACAGGGTGTCACTAGGAGTTATTGTAGTCATTTACACATTACTCCTTTCACCTGCTTCTAGTGTTATGCTAGATTATGTTTGATATCCATTAGTTCATATCTATGTGTATTGCACCAGTAGCTGGTGCTCATTTGTGTGGTCATCACTACTCACCTCACATGTCCTTTTAGTACTTCCTTATCATTTTGACTGTATGTTTTGTTTGTATATTTTGCATCACTTCTTACACTGTGATCTAGGTTTTACTCCACTTCATTAGAGGAGGTGTTTGCACTCGCCTCAAGCCCACATTAGGGGGGTAGCGCCACTCTTCATCTCCTTGTGTCCTTTTCTTAGGGGTGATTCAAATTGCAATTTTAAACTATGGGAGCCCCCTTCTGTTATTCTTTCTCCCCATCCATGGAGGACCATCCTAAGCAGGGCTGACTTGGAATTCACCATCTAGGAGTTATTTTTTCTCACAAAGCGCAAGTGACCTCTTAAGCGATAGGTGATCTACATATGAGGGTGAGTGTACATCCATGTGGGGCACCTCTTTCTGAACACTGAATATTGGAGAACTTTTAATGGATCTATGCACAAACACTTTATTTCGCTATAAAATGGGACTTTTAATTGAATCGTTTATTGCGGATGAATATTATGTTTGCAGTTTACTAGCTAAGCTCTGTGTTTATTCTTTCTATTTCACAGTGACGCTAGTCAGCTCACATTCACACTGCTGCTGGCAACCATCTGATTTATTACTATTATAATTTTTTTCTTTGGCGCAAAGGTTCTCTTTTTTTGTAAATCATAGACCTCAGCCCGGCCAAGTTACCTTTTACAGCATCTAGAGACACTTGGAGATGGCATGCTCCCATGGAGCCTCCATTCCCAGTCGATGCCTTCTGAGTGGAAACACGTTGGGTCAGGGATAGAAGTGTGACTTCAACATGTATGGACCGTTCTGCGGCCATGCATGATATTTGTTCAAACTGCCCGATTCTAACTTCTTTGATGTAGGTGCATTTTTTGCTTTTAATAAATCAGTTTTTTACACAGTAATTCATTATGAGCCTTTTCCTTACAATATACAAAAACTTACTTGGGGGGCACACCCTAAAATGCTTTACATTAAAGATGGTGCTGCTATAAGATCGAAAACAGTACAAAACAGATTACAGCGCATACATACAAAAATTACATTTATCCTGCAAGGCTAGTTAAAAACACCTGAACATATTAAAAAAATACGGGGGTTTGGTCACACTATATGGTCATATAGTGCTAAGCCCACTTACTGCAACAAAGTACCCCAATTTAGTGGATCCTACCCTAGTAATATAGCAGCACCATCTTGAATGTAAAGCATTTTAGGGTGTGCCCCCCAAGTAGGTTTTTGTATATTGTATGGACCCTGACCAGGTCTCTTGGGCTGGAGCATCTCTCCCCCTCCTCGTTACCTCTTATTAGTGGCCACCAGTGCATAGAAGGAATCCCTTCAGTTCTCCCACATAGAGGAGTTTGTCTCCCATGCTTGAGACGCAGGTTCTTTCATTCTATTACTAGGGTAAGACCCACTAATTTGGGGTACTTTGTTGTATGTGTGCACTGTAAACTGTACCTCATCTATTATTTTAGTATATGTCTCAACAATAACTGAACCAAGAAAAGAAATTCTAGTGTACGCTTTGCTTGACACCCAGAGTGACACTAGTTTCATCCTAAAAGATACAGCTGAAATACTTGATATTAAAAAAGAGCCAGTCAAACTAAAGATTTCTACCATAACTTCTAAAACAAAGGTTGTGTCCAGCCAAGAATAGATTGGTCTACAAGAAAGAGTCATCAAGTCTAAAATAAAAATTGAACTTCCAACAACTTATACCAGAGACTACATACCTGCCAACAGATCCCATATACCCACATGTGACACCACAATGAACTGGCCCCATCTAGAACACCTAGCAGATTAAAGGTTTCCTAAATTTGACTGTGAAGTAGGGTTGTTAATAGGCTATAACTGTCCTCAAGCCTTACTGCTCAGAGAGGTTCTCAGTGGTAACGAAGACCAGTCATTTACACAGAGATCTGTGTTGGGTCGAATCATCATCAGATACCATAACTTTGACAATGGCTACAAGGATGAAATTGGTGGGAGTCATAGGATTGACATGAAGCAAGTTTTACCAGCTGTCAAACGATTTCTAAAATTGAAATCGGACATCTACTTTTTGTGTAGGAACAAAGGGAAAGAATGATCACTCCAGCAGATATACTGAAGGTTTTTGAGTTAGATGTTGGTGAAAGGATTAGAGAAGAAGTTTTTATGTCACAAAGCGGCCTACAGGTTTTGGCAACATTAAAAGAAGGAACTAAGCAAAGGCAAGATGGACACTATGAGATGCCAATGCCTTTTAAAGACAAGAGACCAAAATTGTCAAACAATAAAGATTGTGCAGAACATAGACTTAAATGTCTAGAGAAAAGTCTGAGAAAAGATGAGCAATACTACAAGGACTACATGGCTTTCATGAAAGACATAATAGTAAGAGGCGATGCTGAAAAGGTTCCAGGGTTTTTTAAGGGTCTGGTATGGATTTTTGGGGGACCCCCACGGCATTTAAAAAAAAAAAAATTGGCGCAGGGTTCCCCTTAAAATCCATACCAGACCTTAAGGGTCTGGTATGGATTTTGAGGGGGACCCCCACACCATTTTTTTATTTAATTTTTATGTAGGGTTCCCCTTAATATCCATACCAGACCTGAAGGGCCTGGTATGGAATTTGGGGGGACCCCCACGCAATTTTTTAAAAAATTTTTGCTTGGGGTTCCTCTTAATATTCATACCAGACCCAAACGGCCTGGTAATGGACTATGGGGGAATCCCATGCTGTTTTTTTCAATAACTTTTATGTGTATTGCTGGGACCGACAATTCATTTATAGCCGCGAGTACTTTTAAATGACTTTTTTCCTTTAAAAATGTCATTTTGCTCTCGGACTGTTCTAAACACGGGAAACATGCACCACTTTACAGGCATACTATAGACACCCCCCAGGCACTTTAAGCATTATTAAAATCACTGCTCCTGAAAAAAATGCGTTTTTAAAACTTGTTTTGCATTGATACATGTCCCCTGGGGCAGGACCCAGGTCCCCAAACACTTTTTATGACAATACCATGCATATAAGCCTTTAAAATTATCACTTTTGATTTTTCTCATAGACTTTTAAAGGGTGTTCTGCGGCTTTCTAATTTGCCGCGAACACCCCAAATTGTTCGCTATTCGGCGAACGAGCGAACAGCCAATGTTCGATTCGAACTCATGTTCGACCCAAACATAAAGCTCATCCCTACCCTCTATGGGAGAAGCAAAAACCTGTTGTCTTGAGTTACCCTGAGTTTGTTTGAATTCTGTACTCTGACAGCAGAGGTTGCTTAGAACAATAAGGCCCTCGTGGCTGCTTTTTTTCACAGTCTCTTGGATACCATCAAGGATGAGATAGCAGTCTGAGATATACCCACTGAGCTGGAGAGGTTGATCACGTTTGCCATCCTCATTGACTCCAGACTCCTTTTAAGGAATGCTTGCGGAAGTCTCCTGTACATTTGTCTCCGAACTTTGCAGTCCCAGCCTTGCCTCCCTCACCTCCCATGCCTCCTGGTACCGAGTCGGTCTGTGAAGATGAACCCATGCACTTGGGCTTCACACGTCTCTCTGCAGATGAGAGAACCCTTAGGAGGAGGGAGTGATTGTGCCTTTATTGTGGCCAGGAAGGTCACTTTTTGAAATCTTGTCCTACCCATCCAGGGGACGCCCAAACCTTGAGGTCCTGTCACAGACAGACCTTAGGTGGCGTTGTTTCATCCCCAGTTATCCAGAAGGATAAGCCCCTGCTTTCGGTTACCCTTTCTTGGGCTGAGTCGTCCATTGAGATACAGGCTCTAATCGACTTTGAGGCTGCAGGCCTGTTGATTGATGCTTGCCATTGAGGCTCTTGATGGAAGACCTCTACAGCCTGCCCATGTGACTCATGAGCCTGTTCCACTGTCCATGGCCGTAGGGGCTTTTCACCATGAGATAATCCAATTCCAAGTTATTTCCTCACCTAAGTTTCCGCTGGTTATTGGTTATCCTTGGTTACAGAGGCACAACCCTTCTTTTGTTTGGCTCCGTGCTGAGGTTCTCTCCTGGTCGCCCTAATGCAGTAAGACATGCTTCCAGAAGGTAGCAAAGGTCCTGTGCACCTCTTCACTCTCCTCCCTGCCAGAGGAGTACTGCGATTTTAGCGAAAGGTCAAGCTGGTATTTTGCCTCCACACCGGTCTATGATTGCGCAATTGACCTTCAACCTGGTGCCCTACTCCCTCGTGGCCGGGTTTACTCTTTGTCGGTCTTGGAGGATAAGGCCATGGAGGAGTATGTTGCAGATGCACTTTATCGAGGTTTCAACCACAGATCCTGATCTATTGCTGGTTTCTTCTTTGTGAAGAAGAGTGGTGAACTGAGACCTTGTATTGATTATAGGGGTCTAAATCATTTCATGATTAAGAATGCCTATCCAATTCCATTGATTACGTAGTTATTTGACCACCTCAAGGTAGCAACGGTTTTCACAAAGCTTGATTTGAGAGGGGCATACAATGTCATGAGGATTAAGGAGGGCGATGAGTGGAAAACTGTGTTTAATACCAGAACAGGCCATTATGAGTACCTCGTAATGCCTTTTGGCCTTTGTAATGCCCTGGCAGTTTTCCAGGAATTTATTAACTATGTCCTCCGAGATTTGTTGCAGTTATGTGTGGTGGTTTATCTCAACGATATCCTCATATTTTTCAAGTCCCTGGAGAGCCACCACACAGATTTCTGTCGTGTGCTTCAGAAACTAAGAGAGAACCATCTCTATTGTAAATTAGAGAGGTGCGAATTACATCGTGAATAGGTTAAATTCCTGGGTTATGTCATTTCCACTGCTGGTTTTTTGATGAACCCAGAGAAACTTTCAGCAGTCCTACAGTGGCCCCGACCAGTGGGTTTGTGTGTTCTGCAGCGTTTTCTTGGCTTTGCCAACTATTATCGGAAGTTTATTCATAACTTCTCATCTCTGGTTAAGCCCCTGACTGATATGACCAGAAAGGACGGTAACCCACAGAGTTGGTCTCCGGAGTACATTAGGGCCTTTGAGAGTCTCAAGGCTGCCTTTGTTTCTGCTCCTGTGTTGGCACATCCTGATCCTATGTTACCTTTTATCCTTGAGGTTGATGCTTCTGAGACTGGAGATGGTGCCCTTCTGTCTCAACGCCCTACCTCTGAGAGCGCTGTGCATCCTTGTGGCTACTTTTCCAAGAAATTGTCACCTACGGAGTGCAATTACGAGATTGGTGACAGAGAGCTGTTAGCGATCATTTTAGCCCTGAAAGAATGGAGACATCTCCTTGAAGGTACCATTGTGCCGGTTCTCATTCTTACTGACCATAAGAATCTCACATTCTTGTCTGAGACGAAACTCTTCTCTCTCAGAAGGGCGCAATGGGCTCTTTTTCTTGTCTAGTTTCAATTACATTGTCTCACTATTACCCAGTACTAAGAATGTAAGGGCTGAAGCTTTGTCACAACAATTTTCCTCCACTTCCAAGATGGAGTCGGTTCCGGTTCCTGCGATTCCTCCTGTTCGTATTCTGGCTACGGTTTGCACCAGTCTCACTTCTCCTTTGGGTGACAAAATTCTTGCTGCTCTGGTCCATGTTCCTCCTGAGAAATCTTGTGACCGCTGCTTTGTCTCCATACTGCCGTGCTCCAGACTTACCATTCTCCCAAGGCTGCTGGCCACCCTGGGAAGAATCAACTCTTTTGGGCCATTTCCCAACAATTCTGGTGGCCTAGTCTATGTGCTGATGTAACCGCCTTTGTAGCTCCCTGTTCCGTGTGTGCTCAGAGTAATGCCCCGTACACACGGTCGGATTTTCCAACGCAAAATGTGTGATAGGACCTTGTTGTCGGAAATTCCGACCGTTTGTAGGCTCCATCACACATTTTCCATTTGATTTTCCGACACACAAAGTTTGAGAGCAGGCTATAAAATTTTCCGACAACAAAATCCGTTGTCGGAATTTCCGATCGTGTGTACACAAATCCGACGCACAAAGTGCCACGCATGCTCAGAATAAATAAAGAGATAAAAGCTATTGGCTACTGCCCCGTTTATAGTCCCGATGTACGTGTTTTACGTCACCGCGTTCAGAATGATCGGATTTTCCGACAACTTTGTTTGACCGTGTGTATGCAAGACAAGTTTGAGCCAACATCCGTTGGAAAAAATCCTAGGATTTTGTTGTCGGAATGTCCGATCAATGTCCGACCGTGTGTTCGGGGCATAAGACTCCACGATGCCTTCCAGTGGGCCTCCTACAACCCATACACAATGGAGAAAGGCCCTGAACCAACCTGTCTATGGATTTCATTGTGGAGTTTCCCAACTCCCAGGGCAACACAGTTATCCTTATGGTGGTTGACTGGTTCTCGAAAATGTCCCATTGTATTCCACTTAAGAAGTTGCCTACTTCTAAGGAACTGGCTTCCATTTTTGCTTGGGAGATCTTTTGCTTACCATTGGTCTATTTAGTGGCTGTCTTTTGTGACAAACACTTTATTTGTCACCCATCTTTATCCTACAATTTTATTTTGTTTCCAGTGTCCTCTTTAATGTTTTTTATCTATTCTCGAACTTTAAATTTCCGCTACTATCATATGAGTAATCGGAAATTAGCCTCCACTGTATCTTTTTAGTTTTATTTTTTCAGTTTTTATTTTTTAATAAATCTAATCAGGTTGATGCCATGGGGAGGCTAAATATTTTCCCTGGTAGACTGTGTAAAGCGGTTTACGATTTGCTCACAGGTTTTATTATCTGTTCTGCCTACGGGTTTACCCTTTCCAGTGCCCAAAATGAAACGCGCGTCAGGAGGAGCTGATGTGTTGACGTCCCGTGTGTTCCATCTGTAGGACGGGTGTTCGCTGTAGCCGGCCGGCTCATACAATTTTATGCTGTTTTCCTTCATTTCAATGCAAGTGTGTTTCCTATTTTTATAATAAATTACCCATATCAGGATTACGCTATGTCGATCCTTTCTTTCTTTGTGGGGAACCCCTGAATGTTAAACTGTTCCGGTGCTCTGGAGGTGCGCATGAAGGGTTCCTTGCTGTGGCTGATCCTTCTAGATGGTTTAGTGGATTATCGCCGTCCAATCATCCCCATTGGCTAAAGGCCCTGACCGGGTTAAGGTTACAGACTTGTTTAAGCTTGCCTTGTGGTAAGCACATTATTATACTGGTGCTAACACAGTGGTGCAGTGGAGGAATTAATTAGCTATCTATCCAACATCATTAAGAAGATTTTGATTCAAATCTTCGGACTGTTTCTACTTGCACTAAGATGGACTTGCTCAATGTTCACTTGCAGAGTTGTTGTTTTTACATTTAAATTCATGTCAGTGGGGTTTATGGATTAGTCTATCACTATTATTCACTACTAATGTTTATGTCACATATAATGTTATTATTTACTTATTAATATTGCAATTTTTGTAGCTTATCTAGCGCTGTTATCCATTATTATTTATTTGAACATCTCTAGAGATGCTCTCCTGTGTTCCTGTTTAAGACTTGCTTGGCTGACATTCCTTCTGGCTCCAGATCCTGCTTACTGTTCTACTATGCTCATCTCTGGCTCCCTGACGTTTTGGCTTGTCTGGCTATACTTTCCGATTCCTGAACTCTGGCTATGTTTTGACTATATATATATTTACTCCATTTACCTTTGTTTATTATTATTAAACAAGTGGGATTTAACAGACTCTCAGTCTGATTCATGGTTTCTGACAGCCCGGTGGTTGTGGGGGTCTGCAGGCGGGGGGCTTATCGGAATCTAGAAGCCCCCTTTAACAAGGGGGCCCCCAGATCCCAGCCCCCCTCTATGTGAATGGGTATCGGGTACATTGCACCCCTACCCATTCACCAAAAATTGTCAAGAAAGAAAAAATGACAAGAGACAGTTTTTGACAATTCCTTTATTAAAAAATAAAAAAATAAAAGTGTCCCACGATGTAAATCCATTGTCAATCATGCCGCCCGACGAACCGGAAAAAAAAAAATGCAACAACTCTGCCTCTATGGGAGGCATCCCACTGGGGGGTAACCGGAGGGGCCCCTGCCTCTTCTGACCTCATGTGGCGTCAGAGGGGGCTGGGTCACCCATTTAATTCATGAGTGGCCCCACCCTTAGCTATATAACAGCTGTCATTGTGAAAAGCCTGCAGTCGGTGGGATGCCTCCCATGGAGGCGGAGTTGATGCATTTTTTGGGGGGTTTCGGCTCATCAGACTGCGTTATTGACGATGGATTTACATCACGGGACACTTTTATTTTCTTATTTTTTATTACAGGAATTGTCAAAAACTGTCTCTTGTCATTTTTACTTTTTTGACACTTTTTTGGGTGAATGGGAAGGGGTACAATGTACCCCATACCCATTCACATAGGGGGGCGAGATCTGGGGGCCCCCTTAAAGGGGGCTTCCAGATTCCGATAATCCCCCCTGGCCACAGACTCCCACAACTACCCGGCAAGGGTTGTGGGGATGAGGCCCTTGTACCCATCAACATGGGGACAAGGTGCTTTGAGGGGGACCCCAAAGCACTTCCCCATGTTGAGGGCATATGGCCTGATACAGTTGCACCCCCCTTTTCCTGCAGCCTGCCAGGGTCTTGTATGAATTTTGGGGGGACCCCCACGCCATTTTTAGAAAAAAAAATTAGTGTAGGGTTCCCCTTAAAATCTATACTAGACCTAAAGGGTCTGGTATGGATTTTGGGGGGACCTCCACGCCATTTTTTTTTCATTTTGGCATGGGGTTCTCTTTAATATCCATACCAGACCTGAAGGCCCTGTTATGGACTGGGGGGGACCCACGCTGTTTTTTTTTCAATGAATTTTATTTATATTGCCGGGATTCGGCAATACATTACAGCAGCGAGCAGTTTTAAATTACATTTTGTCCTTTAGAAATGTCATTTAGCTGTGGCATAGTAAAACACATCACAAAGATGCGGTACTTTAGAGGCAGACTAAGGCGACAATATTTAAAGGAATATTTCATTGTTATGCCCCGTACACACGGTCGGATTTTCCGATGGAAAATGTCCGATCAGAGCGTGTTGTCGGAAATTCCGACCGTGTGTGGGCTCCATCGGACATTTTCCATCGGATTTTCCGACACACAAAGTTGGACAGCAGGAGATAAAATTTTCCGACAACAAAATCCGTTGTCAGAAATTCCGATCGTGTGTACACAAATCCGACGGACAAAGTGCCACGCATGCTCAGAATAAATAAAGAGATGAAAGCTATTGGCCACTGCCCCGTTTATAGTCCCGACGTACGTGTTTTATGTCACCGCGTTTAGAACGATCGGATTTTCCGACAACTTTGTGTGACCGTGTGTATGCAAGACAAGTTTGAGCCAACATCCGACAGAAAAAATCTTAGGATTTTGTTGTCGGAATGTCCGAACAAAGTCCGACCGTGTGTACGGGGCATTATTGTTTAACTTTAAGCATTATTAAAGTCACTGCTCCTGAAAAAAACGTCCGTTTTTAAAAGTTTTTTTTGCATTGATACATGTCCCCTGGGGCAGTAGCTGGATCCCCATACACTTTTTATGGCAATAACTTGCATATAAGCCTTTAAGATGAGCACTTTTGATTTGTCATGTTCGCATCGCATAGACTTTAACGATGTTTGCACTGGGCCAATTTTCCTTTGGCAAAGAGAATTCTCTGAAGAAAAACAAGACATTAAGGTGGGAGATGTTGATGATGGAGACCTGGAACTCCATGTGGTACAGGTACATACTATCAAGGCAAGGGAGTAAAGGCCTTTGTTAAATCGCCTACAAAGTTTATCAAATTGGAAGAGGGTAGTGAAAGCCGTAGCAAAACTTAAACATTTTTTTTGCAAAGTGTGCCAAAGGTCAGAAAGAAAGATCGAATGACTCAAAAAGGCTTGAAGATAGAAAGGATGCTGAACAATTCGTATAGTCCAAGAAGAAGTACCGTATTTATCGGAGTATAACACGCACTTTTTCCCCCTTAAAAAAGGGCGAAAATCATGTGTGCATGTTATATACCAATATAGGGCTGCCTCGGAGGGGAAAGAGGGAACGAGCGCCCCTGAAATACAGAGCCGCAATCTCCTGTGTACTCAGCTCCGCTCGCAGTAATGCCCAGTTCTGCCCCCTGGTTGGCTCCTAGCGTTGACGTCGCGGGATTGGACCGGTGTTTTGTCCTTCATAGGAGCTTAGCCAAGGGGCGGGACTGGGTGTGACTGCGAGCTTAGCTGAGTACACAGGAGATCCGGCTTTGTCTTTTCCGGCAATGACAAGGATTAGCCTGCAATTATGTACAAGGCTGCAGATGGGCACTGATTAGGCTGCAATGATGGGCAAGGCTGCAGATGGGCACTGGTTAGGCTGCAATGATGGGCAATGGTGAGGCTGCAGATGGGCACTAATAAGACTGTATTGATGGGCACTGACCCTTATTTTGCTTCAAAATTCTTTATTTAAAATTTAACTTTTTTTCCTGAAACTTCCCTTTTAAAATTGAGGTGTGTGTTATACGCCTGTGCATGTTATACGCCGATAAATAAGCTATTCAGTGATAAAATAAAGTCTCTAAAACAAGGAAAAGAAGTTAACTCAAACCAGTCAAAAAAGTTGTATAAACTATGTCCGTTTGTGGATGACCATGATATCATAAGGGTGGGAGGAAGATTGACACAGGCAACTCTCCATCCCAACTTCAAACACCCAGCCATATTCCCAAAGGGTCATCATGTATCTCATTTACTCATAAAGAACTTTCATGAAAGGGTGCAGAATCAAGGTTGTGACAGGACCATCAATAAAATCTGCTCCAATGGCATTTGGATCCTGGGATGTAGCAGTGAAGTATCATCTCTTATTTATTAATGCGTTAAGTGTAGAAAGTTAAGAAAGCACAACCAAGAACAGAAAATGGTTGACCTACTACCAGAAAGCATGGAAACGACCCCTCCAATTTTCTACAGTGGTATGGATTGTTCCTGACCATTTTATGTTAACCACTTAAAGACCGCCCACCGCATATATACTGCGGCAGGGCAGCTCTATTGCGTGAAACAACGTACCTATGCGTTGTTTCCCTCAATAGATACTGTGGGCGCGTGCACCCGCTTTACGTAGGAGGAGCCGATGCACGTGCCCGACGGACCTGATGTCTGCCGGCCAGCCACGATCGCTCCACAGAGAGGGATCTGCCTATGTAAATAATTCATATCCCCATTCTGACAGGGGAGAATATGGAGATCTGCTGTTCCTAGTGATTAGGAACAGCAAACTTTTGTGTTGTTCCTGTCACTCCACAAATTTTTTGCCTGTTTGCATGTCCTGGTTGTGAACCGATTCGGGGGTTTTGCCTCATCCCTAATCTTGAGTATGCAATACGAGCTCCACCATTTTTCTGATGCTAGCGTGTTCGGGTATGGAGTATGGTCATACCTTAGAACTGTGTCCATGTCTGGAGAAGTCTACTGCATGCTTGTTGTTAGCGATGGGCTATCTGTTCGAGTCGAACATGAGTTTGACTCGAACATTGGCTGTTCGCCCGTTTGCCGAACATTGAACAGTTTGGGTTTTTCGCGGCAAATTCGAAAAGCCGCGGAACACCTTTTAAAAGTCTATGGAGAAATCTAAAGTGCTAATTTTAAAGGTTAATATGCAAGTTATTGTCATAAAAAGTGTTTGGGGACCTGGGTCCTGCCCCAGGGGACATGTATCAATGCAAAAAAAGTTTTTAAAAATGGCCATTTTTTCGGGATCAGTGAAACAATAAAAGTGAAATATTCCTTTAAATTTTGTACTGGGGGTGTCTATAGTATGCCTGTAAAGTAACACATGTTTCCCGTGTTTATAACAGTCCAAGAGCAAAGTGACATTTCTAAAGGAAAAGAAAGTCATTTAAAAGTGCTAGCGCTAGTGCCTGCTATTAATGAATTGTCGATCCCGACAATACACATAAAAGTAATTGAAAGTAATTGAAAAAAAAAATGCGTGGGGGTCCCCCAAAATTCCATTACCAGGCCCTTCAGGTCTGGTATGGATATTAAGGGAAACTCCACGCCAAAATAAAAAAAAATGGCGTGGGGTTCCCCCAAAAATCCACACCAGACCCTTAACCGAGCACACAACCTGGCAGGCCGCAGGAAAAGAGGGGGGATGAGAGAGCGCCCCGCCTCTTGAACCATATCAGGCCACATGCCCTCAACATGGGGACAAGGGCGCTCAACATGGGGACAAGGGCCTCATCCCCACAACCTTTGACCTGTGGTTGTGGGGGTATGCGGGCGGGGGGCTTATCGGAATCTGGAATCCCCCTTTACCAAAGGGGACACCCAGATCCCGCCCCCCTATGTGAATTGGTAAGGGGTACATTGTTCCCCTACCATTTCACAAAAAAAGTGTCAAAATGTTAAAAAGCCACAGAAGATGGCTTGGGACCATTCCTTTATTAAAAATAAAAAAAAATAAAAAATAAAAAAGAGATTCCAGCAATGTAATCCAATAAATCAATGCCACTCCAGCGATGTAATCCAATTCTTGATCTCCAGCAATGGATGATCTCCAGCGTCTCCAGCGAGGAGCACGCATTCTGATGCAATGGGAATCCCTTGTTGCATTAGAGGGGGGCGGGGTCACCCATACACATCACTGGGAAACCCTGCCATTTTCCCTTGTCAGAGGGGGGTGGGGTCACGTGACTGGTGGCCCCACCTTCAGCTACATAAGAGCTGTCAAGCTAGTGCCGCGTCATTGGCTGGGTGCCTCTGGTGGAGGCAGGATCCTGTGCGTGTTTCTCGCTGAAGTCGCTGGAGATCATCAACCGCTGGAGATCGAGAATTGGATTACATCGCTAAAGTAGGAGCATGGATTTATTGGATTACATCGCTGGAATCTTTTTTATTTTTTTATTTTTGATAAAGGAATTGTCTCCTGTGGTTTTTTAACATTTTGACACTTTCTTTTTGTGAAATGGTAAGGGTACAATGTACCCCTTACCAATTCACATAGGAGGGTCGGGATCTTGGTGTCTCCTTTGTTAAAGGGGGCTTCCAGATTCCGATAAGCCCCCCGCCTGCAGACTCCCACAATCACCAGGCAAGGGATGTGGGGATGAGGCCCTTGTTCCCATCAACATGGGGACATCCTCCCCATGTTGAGGGCATGTGGCCAGGTACGGTTCAGGGGGGGCACTCTCTCATCCCCCCTCTTTTCCTGCGGCCTGCCAGGTTGCGTGCTTGGATAAGGGTCTTTGCTACCAGAAAGCATGGAAACGACCCCTCCAATTTTCTACAGTGGTATGGATTGTTCCTGACCATTTTATGTTAACCATTTAAAGACCGCCCACCGCATATATACTGCGGCAGGGCAGCTCTATTGCGTGAAACAACGTACCTATGCGTTGTTTCCCTCAATAGATACTGCCTGTAAATCTGTAAATCTGTAAATAATTCAGATCCCCATTCTGACAGGGGAGAACATGGAGAACTTTTGTGTTGTTCCTGTCACTCCATTTTTTTTTTAGCACTGATCACTGTATCGGTGTCACTGGTCCCCAAAAAGTGTCACTCAGGGTCAGATTTGTCCGCTGTAATGTCACAGTCCCACTAAAAATCGCTGATCGCCGCCATTACTAGTAAAAAAACATTTGGTTTTGTATATGTATTATAGCAGAAATTAAAAAATATATTTTTTTTTTCAAAATTGTCAGTATTTTTTTGTTTATAGCGCAAAAAATTAAAACCGCAGAGGTGATCAACTACCACCAAAAGAAAGCTCTATTTGTGGGAAAAAAAAGGAGATCAATTTTATTTGGGTACAGCGCCATATGTCCGCGTGATTGTCAGTTAAAATAATGCAGCGCCGAATTGCAAAAATTGGGTCATTAAGGGTATAAATCCTTCCTGGGGCTGAACTTGCAACAGAGATATAAATGGAATAAGAGCTGAAAAAATGCCAAACCAAACGACATTGTTCTACTCCAAGATGATTTAGCACCACAAAATCAGTGGAAGCTAGCAAAAGTGGTAGAAGTCTTCCCAGGAACTGATGACAGGGTCAGAAAACTGAAACTTTTTCTTAGTGACTAAGGATGAGCCGAACACCCTCTGGTTCAGTTTGCAGCAGAACATGCGAACAGGCAAAAAATTCAGCAGAACACACAAACACCGTTAACCACTTTAGCCCCGGTCCATTATGCTGCCTAAGGACCAGAGGTATTTTTCCAATTTGGCACTGCGTCGCTTTAACTGCTAATTGCGCAGTCATGCAATGCTGTACCCAAACAAAATTTGCGTCCTTTTTTTTCCCACAAATAGAGCTTTCTTTTGATGGTATTTGATCACCTCTGCGGTTTTTATTTTTTGCGCTATAAACGGAAAAAGACCAAAAATTTTGGAAAAAAAATGATATTTTCTACTTTTTGTTATTAAAAAAATCCAAGAAACTCAATTTTAGTCATACATTTAGGCCAAAATGTATTCGGCCACATGTCTTTGGTAAAAAAAATGTCAATAAGCGTATATTTATCGGTTTGCGCAAAAGTTATAGCGTCTACAAACTAGGGTACATTTTCTGGAATTTACACAGCTTTTAGTTTATGACTGCCTATGTCATTTCTTGAGCTGCTAAAATGGCAGGGCAGTACAAAACCCCCCCAAATGACCCCATTTTGGAAAGTAGACACCCCAAGGAAATTGCTAAGAGGCATGTTGAACCCATTGAATATTTATTTTTTGTCTCAAGTGATTGAATAATGACAACAAAAAAAAATATTTACAAAAAGTTGTCACTAAATGATATATTGCTCACACAGGCCATGGGCCTATGTGGAAGTGCACCCCAAAATACATTCAGCTGCTTCTCCTGAGTATGGGGATACCACATGTGTGGGACTGTTTGGGAGCCTAGCCACGTACGGGGCCCCGAAAACCAATCACCGCCTTCAGGATTTCTAAGGGCGTAAATTTTTGATTTCACTCCTCACTATCTATCCCAGTTTTGAAGGCCATAAAATGCCCAGGTGGCACAAAACCCCCCCAAATGACCCCATTTTGGAAAGTAGACACCCCAAGCTATTTGCTGAGAGGCATGGTGAGTATTTTGCAGCTCTCATTTGTTTTTGAAAATGAAGAAAGACAAGAAAAAACTTTTTTTTTCTTTTTTTAATTTTCAAAACTTTGTGACAAAAAGTGAGGTCTGAAAAATACAACTATTTTTTTTATTTTATACATATATATTTTTTTTTTTACACTTTTTTTTTAAATAACTTTAATAACTGTAACCGGTTCCAGGTTCGGGTCTCTCAAAATGCGATGGCATCTTGGGAGACCCTGTGAAAGTGTGCCTAGTCTGTGCAGTGCTGTACCCTACGCTAATACTCAACTAGTGAATAGTAGCGTTCAAAACATTCACCAATGCAAAGAGCAGGATTGTCAGAACAGGGGGGAAAATAATAGCGGGTGTCACGCCTATATCCGCGCTTGCTGCAGACACAACATCTTTTTTGGGAGGGTTTGTTGGGTAGGGGTACTCGGGAGGACATAAAGAAAATGCCTCTCATGCAGCCAACTGCATTTGGTTGGGGATGTGAATGGGGGAAGTACGGGCGCTGCAGAAGTGGTGGGTTCCCAATTAGGATTGGCGAATGAAGCAGGAGGGGCACTATGGGCACGACGGGCCTGTTTGTCTTCTTCTTGGTGGCAGCGAGACACTACTTGTGCTTGTGAAAGTGGAAACTCCTGCGCTGTCGGGGGGGGGGGGGGGGGCTATGCTAAAAGGACACTGCTGCAACACCTAAGTACTGATCCAAGACAGGACAAATGAGACAAAAGTGGGGGATGATGGTAGTTGCGCTGTGATGAAGAGGGGGGGAGCTACAAAGATGACTAAAGTGGCAAAGTGAACTAAAAAAGCAGAAACGGGCCAATGCATGAATGGATCCTACATGCTAAAAAAACATGGTGGGGATGCAGTGCAGTGCAACGTAGCTGATCAAAATGACTATAATGTTGCGGAAAGACAAAGCCTAATATATAAAGGTAATTGTGAAACAGTGACTGCTTGAATATAGCAAAGCAAAAATGCATATACAGTACTAACACAAATAGGATGAATAATGACACAATGCAAAAAAATATATAATGCAAGAAAAATATGTGGGCTAGTGCCCCATTAGCAAAAACGTGCCAAATCTTGGTGAACTACAAGAGACAAATCCCTAGGGCAAACATGAATATTAGTTCTATCATCCAGTCCAAAAAACAAAAACTCGTGATGAGAAACACAAAACAATTCCAATCGTGAAGGGAAGGGGAATCTTCAGTGAGGACACCTACGTGTTTGCAAGCCGCTTACCTTACAGCTGTAAGGTGTACAGCCTGTGTTGCAAATGACCCGCAGGTGTAGACGTTCCGTGTATAAGGTAGTGACAATGATGAACATGCCAAGCGAAATATAAAAAATATACAGCATGTAAAATAACTCTGCGACGACCACAGTGGAGGGGGGGCAAGACACACACGGGGGGAGGTTGCACTCACTTTCATGAAGTGAGTGTGGGCATTAATCCAAGAGCGCCGAGCTCGTATGCCTCCAGGAGTATCACCAATCTGGAATCTGTCCCCGTGCCTGGAAACTGGAATATTTCCCCGTGCCTCTCTCCTCAGTGTTCGTCAGGTAGAGTAGTGTTGTACAGTGTCAGTGATCAATCGATACTGCACTTGGGTGGGCTGGGCTGGGCTGGGCCGGGCGGGGGGGCAAAACGCAGGTGCTAGCAGGTATCTGGGCTTATCCCGCTAACACTGCGTTTTTGGGAACCCTAAACTGCTGGGGACGCTAGTATAGATCTGATCGGATCAGATATTGATCCGATAATATACTATACCACTAAGGGAGGTGTACGGTGCATGCGTGGGTGTTAGCGGTACTGGCGCTAACCTGACACTGCCTGGGGCTGGTGCTTGCCAGTTCACCAAAACGCTACCAAAAAAACTGTTAGCGATCGCAGGTATCAGGCCTGACTCTGCAAACACTGCAGTTATGCGTTTAGTGTTTTGTAAGTGACAGTGATCGATCGATACTGCACTTGTGTGGGCTGGGCTGGGCCGGGCGGAGGGGCAAAACGCAGGTGCTAGCAGGTATCTGGGCTGATCCCGCTAACACTGCGTTTTTGGGAACCCTAAACTGCTGGGGACGCTATTATAGATCTGATCGGATCAGATATTGATCCGTACAGATACTATACCACTAAGGGAGGCGTATGCTGCGTGCGTGAGTGTTAGCGGTACTGGCGCTAATCTGACGCTGCCTGGGGCGACGCATATCACCACCGGGCGATCAGGGGGCTAAACCTTTATTCGGTAATAAACGGCGGGTGCCCTGACACTATAAAAAATAAACGAACCTACCAGCGTCACCCGTAACACTTATACGGTGATCAGTGGTGAAAGGGTTAACTAGGGGGCAATCAAGGGGTTAAAACATTTATTAGATAGTATATGGGGGTCCCTGTCGCTATAAAACGCTGACGGCGAACCTAAATATTTACGTCCCTAACTAGCGTCACCAGCGACACTAATACAGCGATCAGAAAAATTATCGCTTAGCGACACTGGCGACAGGGGGTGATCAAGGGGTTAAAACTTTATTGGGGGGTTAGGGGGGTACCCTAGACCTAAAGGGGGCTAACCCTAACTGCCCTAACACAGTAACTGTCACAAACTGACACCATGCAGTAATAAAAAAAAAAAACCTGCTTGGTGTCAGTTTGACAGGGGGGGGAGGAGTGATTGGGGGGTGATCGGGGGGCGATCGGGGGGGGATCGGGGGTGTTTTGTGTGCCTGGCATGTTCTACTGAGTGTGTGTATTATGCACTCACATTGATGTCTTCTCTCCTCGGCGCCGGAACGGAAAATACCGAGCCGAGGAGAGATGACATCATTTCCTTTGCTGCTGTTTAGCATACAGCAGCAAAGGAATGTTCTGATTGGCCAGGGGCGATCGCGAGGGGGGGGTCATGAATGGATGGCCTCCCCCTCACCTCTGATCGGACAAAAGAGGACCGCCTCGGGCACCGGGGGGGGTCCGATCGGACCCCCCACCCGCGGGAGGCAGATCACGTATATTTACGTAAATCGGCGTGAGGCGGTCCTTAAGTGGTTAAAGTCTATGGGACACGGACATGAATAATCAAAAGTGCTCATTTTAAAGGCTTATATGCAAGTTATTGTCATAAAAAGTGTTTGGGGACCTGTGATTTTTTTTAATGCTTAAAGTGAAACAATGAAAATGAAATATTCCTGTAAATGTCGTGCCTGGGGGGTATCTATAGTATGCCTGCAAAGTAGCACATTTTCCCGTGTTTAGAGCAGTACCACAGCAAAATGACATTTCTAAAGGAAAAAAAGTCATTTAAAACTGATCGCGGCTGTAATGATTTGTCGGGTCTCGGCAATATAGATAAAACTCATTGAAAAAAAGAGCATGAGTTCCCCCTTAGTCCATTACCAGGCCCTTTGGGTCTGATATGAAAATTGAGGGGAACGCCCAAACCAAAATTAAAAAAAGAAATGACGTGGGGTCCCCCTAAAATCCATACCAGGCCCTTAAGGGCTGGAATGGAAATTAAGTGGAACCCTGCGCAAAATTTTTTAAAAAATGGCATGGGATCCCCCCAAAGTCCATACCAGACCCTTATCCGAGCATGCCGCAGGCCACAGGAAAAGAGGGGGGGCGAGAGAGCTCCCCCCTCCTGAACCGTACCAGGCCACTTGCCCTCAACATGGGGAGGGTGCTTTGGGTTTGACCCCAAAGCACCTTGTCCCCATGTTGATGGGGACAAGGGCCTCATCCCCTCAACCCTTGCCCGATGGTTGTGGGGATATGTGGGCGGGGGGCTTATCAGAATCTGGAAGCCCCTTTAACAAGGGGACCCCCAGATGCCGACCTCCCCCCCTGTGTGAATTGGTAATGGGGTACACTGTACCCCTACCATTTCACAAAAAAAAGTGTCAAAAATGGTAAAGACAAGAGACGGCTTGGGACAAGTCCTTTATTAAAAAATAAAAATGTCCCTCGGCTCCAGCCAAGTGACACATCTTCGCTGTGACATTTCTTATATAACTGAGGGCAGGGCCACCCTGTGACATAAACGGGTGACACCGCCCCCCTCTGACACCACGGGGAGGCCACGGGAAAGCCCCCGTGACATCAAAGGGAGCGGGGTCCCCCGTTTACATCACCGGGTGGCCCCTCCCTCAATTATATAAGAACTGTCACAGCGATGATGCGTCACTTGGCGGGAGCCTCCCATGGAGGCAGATCAGTTGTGTTTTTTTTTTTTCCTTTTCGGTCCGTCGGGTGATGTGAACTTACATCGAGGGACATTCCAATGTCATTCCGATGTTTAAAGGGTTTTTTGTGTGTAAAGTAAGCCATCTGACTAAGAATCTTCAAGTTACAAATGCCTCTCTTAGCTCACAAGCAGGCAAAAGTGGTATGTAGATTCATTTCTGTCTAGTTATGAGTTTCAAGTCATGCTTGTTTTGGATGTAATTCACTGTATGTCTGATGATTTGTCCTTCATATTTGTCCTCTTTATTTATTTCTATGGTGTTGATGTAAGTGTCGGTGTAAGAACTTGATATGTACATCAAACATCTGTGAGACAAGAACCCCAGCCTTCTCATTGTGACCAAGGGTGGCATACAGTATTTACAAGAGATGAGTGTGGATGGCATGATAGAAGGCAGTATGTACAGGAGAGGAGTGTGGAGAGTATGACAGAGGGCAGTATGTACAGGAGTGGAGTGTGGAGGGTATGACAGAGGGCAGTATGTACAGGAGTGGAGTGTGGAGGGTATGACAGAGGCCAGTATGTACAGGAGAGGAGTATGGAGGGTATGACAGAGGGCAGTATGTACAGGAGAGGAGGGTATGACAGAGGGCAGTATGTACAGGAGAGGAGTGTGGAGAGTATGACAGAGGGCAGTATGTACAGGAGAGGAGGGTATGACAGAGGGCAGTATGTACAGGAGAGGAGTGTGGAGGGTATGACAGAGGGCAGTATGTACAGGAGAGGAGGGTATGACAGAGGGCAGTATGTACAGGATAGGAGGGTATGACAGAGGGCAGTATGTACAGGAGTGGAGTGTGGAGGGCATGACAGAGGCCAGTATGTACAGGAGAGGAGTATGGAGGGTATGACAGAGGGCAGTATGTACAGGAGAGGAGGGTATGACAGAGGGCAGTATGTACAGGAGAGGAGTGTGGAGGGTATGACAGATGGCAGTATGTACAGGAGAGGAGGGTATGACAGAGGGCAGTATGTACAGGAGAGGAGTGTGGAGGGTATGACAGAGGGCAGTATGTACAGGAGAGGAGTTTGGAGGGTGTGACAGAGAGCAGTATGTACAGGAGATGAGTGTGAAGGGTATGACAGAGGGCAGTATGTACAGGAGATTAGTGTGGAGGGTATGACAGAGGGCAGTATGTACAGGAGAGGAGTGTGGAGGGTGTGACAGAGAGCAGTATGTACAGGAGATGAGTGTGAAGGGTATGACAGAGGGCAGTATGTACAGGAGATTAGTGTGGAGGGTATGACAGAGGGCAGTATGTACAGGAGAGGAGTGTGGAGGGTATGACAGAGGGCATTATGTACAGGAGATTAGTGTGGAGGGTATGACAGAGGGCAGTATGTACAGGAGATGAGTGTGGAGGATATGACAGAGGGCATTATGTACAGGAGATTAGTGTGGAGGGTATGACAGAGGGCAGTATGTACAGGAGATTAGTGTGGCGGGTATGACAGAGGGCAGTATGTACAGGAGAGGAGTGTGGAGGGTATGACAGAGGGCAGTATGTACAGGAGAGGAGTGTGGAGGGTATGACAGAGGGCAGTATGTACAGGAGATGAGTGTGGAGGGTATGACAGTGGGCAGTATGTACAGGAGATTAGTGTGGAGGGTATGACAGAGGGCAGTATGTACAGGAGATTAGTGTGGAGGGTATGACAGAGGGCAGTATGTACAGGAGATTAGTGTGGCGGGTATGACAGAGGGCAGTATGTACAGGAGAGGAGTGTGGAGGGTATGACAGAGGGCAGTATGTACAGGAGATTAGTGTGGAGGGTGTGACAGAGGGCAGTATGTACAGGAGAGGAGTGTGGAGGGTGTGACAGAGGGCAGTATGTACAGGAGAGGAGTGTGGAGGGTAGGACAGAGGGCAGTATGTACAGGAGATTAGTGTGGAGGCTGTGACAGAGGGCAATATGTACAGGAGAGAAGTTCAGATGAGATGCCAGGAAGGGAGGTGAAGTTCTGCTCTGTAGTGAAAACACGGATGTGGTCTTCCATAAAAAAGCCATCTGTGGCCACTATTTAATTGACAGCTACAGCTGTTATCAATGTAGAGCACAAGGTGATGGGCAGAGCTATGATGGTGTCACACATTTCTAGATTTCTGTAGTAATGGCGTCAGTTTTCCCAAATACCGGATTGTACTGGCTCAAAGAACAAATATGACTGCCAATGGTGACATCACTTTCTCATTAAAACAACTGGCCAACCAAAGACACACTGTTGTTCCCACTTGAAGACCGACCCTCCTTGACATGTTTCACCCTTATGGGCTTAGTCCTAGAGACAGGAGAGGTAGGGAGGAGGAACCTTATATGCAGCACATCAGGCACGTGCGGTGAGATGAGTGGCTGGTGAGGCACTGGCTAGTATCAGAGTCAGATACACACAGGTTACATACACCACAAACGTTAGAGTGAGAGCAATCATTTTAGCAGTAGACCTCCTCCGTAACTCTAAATACGTAACCTGTAAAAAATGTTACAGCGTCATCTATGGAGATTTTTAAGTACTGAAGTTTGACACCATTTCACAAGTGTGCGCAATTGTAAAGCGTGACATGTTAGGCATCTATTTACTCGGCATAATATCATCTTTCACATTATACAAAAAAATCTGGCTAACTTTAGTGTTTTATTTTTTATTTTATTCATGAAACAGTTTCTTTCCAAAAAAATTGCGTTTGAAAAATTGCTGCGCAAATACCGTTTGACATAAAAAGTTGCCACAACCACCATTTAATTTCCTAGGCTAAAAAATATATATAATGTTTGGGGGTTATGAGTAATTTTCTAGCAAAAAAATGGCCTGGGTGGCAAGGGGTTAATTACCATAAGTAAATTACATAGTTACATAGTTGGTAAGGTTGAAAAAAGACACAAATCCATCAAGTCCAACTTGTGTGTGTGTTTATACATTGTATATGACTGTATGTTGTGATCGTTCAGGTGCCCATCTAAATTTTTGAAATTATCGATGCCTCCCACTGCCTGTGGAAGAGAATTCCACATCCTCACCGCTCTTACAGTAAAGAACCCCCTACGCAGTTTAAGGTTAAACCGCTTCTCTTCTAATTTTAGTGAATGGCCATGTGTCTTTTTATATTCCCATTTGTGGAAAAGCTTTATCCCTATTGTGGGGTCACCAGTCCGGTATTTGTACATTGAAATCATATCCCCTCTCAAGCGTCTCTTCTCCAGAGAGAATAAGTTCAGTGCTCGCAACCTTTCCTCCAGACCCTTTATTAGCTTTGTTGCCCTTCTTTGTACTCTCTCCATTTCCAGTACATCCTTCCTGAGGACTGGTGCCCTGAACTGGACAGCATACTCCAGGTGCGGCCAGACCAGAGTCTTGTAGAGTGGGAGAATTATCGTTTTATCTCTGGAATTAATCCCCTTTTTAATGCATGCCAATGTTCTGTTTGCTTTGTTAGCAGCAGTTTGGCATTGCATGCCATTGCTGAGCCTATCATCTACTAGGACCCCCAGGTCCTTTTCCATCCTAGATTCTTCTTAGCTTAGTATCGTCTGCAAATACTGAGATTGACCTGTTTATCCAATCCTATAGATCGTTTATGAATAAATTAAATAGGATTGGTCCCAGGACAGAACCCTGGGGGGACCCCACTACCCACTCCTGACCATTCCGAGTATTCCCCATTTATCACCACCCTCTGAACTCGCCCTTATAGCCAGTTTCCAATCCGTGTACTCGCCCTATGGTCCATGCCAACAGACCTTAGTTTGTACAGTAAATTGTAATGTACAAATAACTATTATATATTGTTTTTAAGGTAATTTACTATATTTTCAAAAACTGTACTCAAGCAGGTTGCTTAATGGACAAATTACTGATGTTTGAAGTTATAACTGTAAACCAGTAATTTCACAGTAAATAGATACATAATAAATTATTATCTTACAACATATAGCATACTAATATATGATTTAACTTGATTAAAACAGTACCTTTTCAGCAGCAGAACATTCTCATTCTCCCTCTTAACTGTGTGAAAAAATATGGGATTATGGGTAAATCTTATACACATAAACCCATGCTTTTTCCTTGTAGTTAAGAGCGCTGGGCTAAAACGGGGCATTTGTCTTTTAGCCTTCTATAACACTGCAGTGAGAGGCGTGCCTTCATTGCAGCATTTTTATTGGACAGCTTTGGCCAATGGTACTTTACCATTGGTCCAAGGCTCTAAGCTGTCCATTGAGCTCAGTGCCTCTGATAAGAAGTGAGGAGAGGCACTGTGAGCTCATCCTCTCAGTCTGCTGCAAACAGAGTGTGCCAGCTTGTATTAAAACTGGCCGCTCTGTATGTAGCTTCTGACAGGCTGCACAAGGAGCCCCGTATCTCTGGAACCATATGTCCTAGGAGCCCCAAATTGTGACCAGTGGTGGACTAGGACTTTGAATACCTACCCCCCATTTGGGGTCTCTGTGACCCCAGGTAGCTGAGCTAAGACCCTCCAAGCTCGATCGTTTTTTTTATTTTTTTTGTTTTTTTACTTTTTTTATTTTTGAATGTTCATGGCACCTGCCTCCCCTGACTGCACGTCCCTGCAGCACATAATCAACATGCACAAAATCTTTAAAGAGACACACTCTGGATAAACACTTTGATCTTTTGCACTTTTATATTTGTAAAACTAGCTTAAAAAGAAATGTATATAAACATAATCATACACACATACATATCATAAATAAATATAAAAGCATATAAATATATGATACACATAAAATATATATGAATATGGACTTTTTGAATGTCTCTCTTAACATGGCATATACAACACTATTAGTAAATACCATCATTTTGGTGATTCATATGTATGAATTTAACATATATAAAGCATTTTTAAATCGATCATAGATAAAAATCCAATCATCCTTCCCCCAACTTATTATAAAAAAATAACCATTTATGTAATTATATTTAAACGCATATAGAGAAACCAAAAATTTGAGTGATTGCAATTTTTCCGGTTGCCCAGACAGTGAGAGGGAGGGTAGAGATAGCTGTCTATTCACATTATTATTATGTACTATAGGATAGGATCATAGTAATATAAACACTTATTGTTCAACTTACTCTGTGCTGGAATCCACGTTGTTCAGATTTATTTATCTTCATGTACATTTCATGTAGAGCATGGGCCAGAATATATACAGCCGTGTACACATAGGAGTGCAGAGTTGTATAAGAAGACAATAAGGATGAAACATTTTTTACATCTGTACAAGGTTTTACATTAATATCATACAACGTTCCAAACAATAAGTTTTTCATAGGGATTGGGGAACAACAGTGAAACCTACGGACCCCGATATCTTCCAGTAGGGGGTCATTTAAGGAGCTGGAGAAGTTGACACCATCGGAATAAACATCCACGTTTACTTTTTTTTCTTGTGGCCACACAAATATGAAGCTGCAGTTAATGAGCATATAAATTGTCTTAGATGAATTAGGTAATGTGATCCATGATGGTGGGAAAATAAATGTTATATTGACTCCACCAGAGGATAAATAAAGAATAAAATAGGAAAAGTTCATTATGGAAGTTCCACAACCTATGACAACCCTAGCTGTTGATTTAACAATTGTCCGACTTTCAGTTAACGTATTTGGTTGGTATGTGATTATATATTCTGTGCAGATCCCATGTTCTCTCATCATCTTACTCAGTTCTTGGGCCTCCTCATCACCGCTGCCATCCCATGATGTTATTATTCCAACCCAGTTCCACCCAAAATGCTGCAATAATTTAATAATAGATGCAAAACGGACCCCATCTTCTGGTGTCACGCGGAATAAAGTTGGATACATTTTTCCATCACTCAGGCGAGGGTCAGTGATGCGATAATTGATCTGGATAAGATGTCGGGAAATATTTTGA
Organism: Lithobates clamitans; assembly: GCA_037952925.1. Lineage (NCBI taxonomy): Eukaryota > Metazoa > Chordata > Amphibia > Anura > Ranidae > Lithobates > Lithobates clamitans. Next base: position 1,546,364 of record JBBGZY010000610.1, read on the forward strand.
TGGGATGTTATTCAAACAATGAAATATGAGAAATGTAATAAATGGCACACAAACATCTTTTCATCATATTTTTTCTGTTCATTGTACATTGAAAAGATATAATAAAATATTTACAAAAATGTGAGGGGTGTACTCACTTTTGTGAGATACTGTATATGCCCAGTGAAGTGACTGGCCTCAGGTAATACACAGAGATTAAACAAATCCTCCTATATAAGTTGTACCTGTTTACCTTTGATCTTATCTTCTCTACATCCATTCAAATTGCAGAATTTATAAGCTTGTCTGAGAGTTCTGAAAAAAGGGGGTGAAAAGCTGAAGTTACACTCTGCAGAGCTCAGTGAGGGGAGCTCTGAGAGCTGATGGGAGGGAAGGGACACACCCCCTTCACACAGCACACAAGAACAGAACTGAGGGTGTCAATCTACTTGTGCTCCCCTGTCACCATTTTTCCCTTGGTGTCAGGAAAACTTCTGACTCCTGCAGATAGCGGAAAAAAGGAGACAGCAGACAGAAATTATACTTTAATTGCTTTAAGTGCTTTTAATTGAGGCAAATACACAATATGCAGCGATATGCATTGTTCATATTTCATGTCTGAAGTTTACAACCACTTTAAAATATATGTGAACCCCTACTTGTTAAAACAATGCCATTCAGTTTAAAATAGAAAAGCAAGACAATTTAGTTTATAAATATATATATATATATATATATATATATATATATATATATATATATATATATATATATATATATATACATATATATATATATATATACATATATATATATATATACATATATATATATATATATATAGCAATAACTCTCTGTGGAGCTGCTGGTTTAAGCGGGCTTGTTACCTTCACTCTCCTTCCCTCTGTTTCACCGGCACCGGGTCTAGGGTTCTGTTGAGTTTACCTCTGGACGATACAAGCACCAACACTTGAGTGCGTTTTCAATGCTTTATTAAACAATTAACAAAGGAAGTAGCAGGAAAGAGGCAGAAGGGAAACTGCAGGGAAGCTCAAATACCTCTCTGTAAGATTCTTGACAAATGTCCTTTGGAGTTGAATATTACAGTAGAATGCGCTCCCCTTGTAGGACACACTCCTTGCTCGCCTGGATAGGCCTCTCTCACTTGCCTAGCAGCCAGGATGTAGCACGAACAAAAGTCTCTGCCACAGACTTGTTTGGAATAAAACCCGTACGATCCTCTGCCACAGGATGTATTGGTTTGCGATGAATGTCAGACACAGTACATGAACCTTTAAGCCAACCCGGCAACACTATGCTGTAAAGTTACTTTAGGATACATCCTCCAACCGAGTCACCAGGCCCCTCTCCAGACCAGCACTCTGCATGATCCTTCCATGACGGGTCCTCCCCTGGGATCTCCTCGGTTGTCCAGCTTCTTCACTCAGGATAGACAGCTCAGGACCATTCCCCGGCTGCTGTGGTAGGCCCCAGACAAGCTTCTGGGCCCACCCATGCGGTGAAGCGACGCGGGCCTCCGGAACGGAGGACCACGAGGTAGCACTCTAACGCATACCTGTCGGCCAGGAGGGCCAGCAGGTGGCTGTAAAACGACCCTAAAACATGGCGTCTGTCCCATAAATACCCTCTCCCAGAATCCCACTCGGAGGACCACCCCCACCGAGTTGTCTCCTGGACAGAAGAGCATCCATACGATTTGACACGTTGTCTTTCCAACACTAGCCGATAGTAACAACGACACCCACCGGCCCAGTATGGAAACACATGCCAGGTCAGCCAAGCTGGAACAGAGGCAAATCTAACTTCCCCTAACGAGCAATTTACTAAATTTGCCTATCAGATGGTAGATCGCAAATCTACCAGCGCTACATATATATATATATACAGTGGGGCAAAAAAGTATTTAGTCAGCCACCAATTGTGCAAGTTCTCCCACTTAAAAAGATGAGAGAGGCCTGTAATTGTCATCATAGGTATACCTCAACTATGAGAGACAAAATGTGGAAACAAATCCAGACAATCACATTGTCTGATTTTTGAAAGAATTTATTTGCAAATTATGGTGGAAAATAAGTATTTTGTCAATATCAAAAGTTCATCTCAATACTTTGTTATATATCCTTTGTTGGCAATGACAGAGGTCAAACATTTTCTGTAAGTCTTCACAAGGTTGTCACACACTGTTGCTGGTATGTTGGCCCATTCCTCCATGCAGATCTCCTCTAGAGTAGTGATGTTTTGGGGCTGTCCATGGGCAACACGGACTTTCAACTCCCTCCAAAGGTTTTCTATGGGGTTGAGATCTGGAGACTGGCTAGGCCATTTCAGGACCTTAAAATGCTTTTTACGAAGCCACTCCTTCATTTCCCAGGCGGTGTGTTTGGGATCATTGTCATGCTGAAAGACTCAGCCACGTTTCATCTTCAATGCCCTTGCTGATGGGAGGAGGTTTGCACTCAAAATCTCACAATACATTGCCCCATTCATTCTTTCATGTACACGGATCAGTCGCCCTGTTCCCTTTGCAGAGAAACAGCCCCAAAACATGATGTTGCCACCCCCATGCTTCACAGTAGGTATGGTGTTCTTTGGTTGCAACTCAGCATTCTCTCTCCTCCAAACACAACGAGTTGTGTTTCTACCAAACAGTTCTACTATGGTTTCATCTGACAATATGCCATTCTCCCAATCCTCTTCTGGATCATCCGAGTGCTCTCTAACAAACCTCAGATGGGCCCGGACATGTACTGGCTTAAGCAGGGGGACACGTCTGGCACTGCAGGATCTGAGTCTCTGGCGGCGTAGTGTGTTACTGATGGCAGCCTTTGTTACGTTGGTCCGAGCTCTCTGCAGGTCATTCACTAGGTCCCCCCGTGTGGTTCTGGGATTTTTGCTCACCGTTCTTGTGATCATTTTGACCCCATGGTGTGAGATCTTGCATGGAGCCCCACATCGGGAGATTATCAGTGGTCTTCTATGTCTTCCATTTTCTAATTATTGCTCCCACAGTAAATTTCTTCACACCATGCTGCTTGCCTATTGCAGATTTAGTCTTCCCAGCCTGGTGCAGGTCTACAATTTTGTTTCTGGTGTCCTTCGACAGCTCTTTGGTCTTCACCATAGTGGAGTTTGGAGTGTGACTGTTTGAGGTTGTGGACAGGTGTCTTTTATACTGATAACAAGTTCAAACAGGTGCCATTAATACAGGTAATGAGTGGAGGACAGAGGAGCCTCTTAAAGAAGAAGATACAGGTCTGTGAGAGCCAGAAATCTTGCTTGTTTGTAGGTGACCAAATACTTATTTTACACCATAATTTTTGCCCCTCTGTATATCTATATATAGATATATATATATCTATATATAGATAGATATACAGTATATAAATACTTATTAAACACCTTTTTTTTATAAGTGATAACATGACCTCTGTTCTCAGCTGCATAAGGGGCTTAGAGATCTGGGGGTGGAGACTACAAGGGGTGTGGGGGCACGTCAGCAAGAGGCAGAGAAACAGCAACACACTGATCTTCCCAGTGAACAGCTGTGTGTGTTTGTGTGTGTGGGGGGTTGCACAAGTCTTCGCCGTTGGAGGACAGACAGGCTGCTCGCCAAGCACAACCAGAAAACTGACCACACTGGGATGGATGTACTCTCATGCCTAGCTTGGTTTGTTTGCAACAGGAAAGTATTTTGCACAAAAGAAGCAAAGCAAAGAGAAGATAAAACATTTTAACACACAGACACAGTACAACAGACACATATCAGGATTATGAGACGTTGGGGATAACATATTCATCAATATAGTGAAGTGCTTTTTCAAATAAAGTTACTGATCCTAATACTACCACTAAATTAACATGCTCTATGCAAACATGATAATAGTGCACATCATTCCAAATAACTCAAAAAAACATGCTCCAAGTGAATTTCATATAAGAAAAAAAACATGCAAACATTTTTACATAAACTCCCGTGTCTTAAGGAAAATTTTCCAGTGTAAAAGTTCGTAAAAATACTCCAAATCTTGACCACTGTTCACCTTTTCCACTTTCCTGTGATCGCTTAAACTTTCCCCCGGTGTCCTCCACACACTCCATGCATCCAGTGTTATTTAGGTGTGCCCTCACCTCCTTAGGAGGACCTCTAGGTGTGTGTGAGGTCTATGGACACTTTACAGTTCTCTGCAGCTTCTGGATTCCTCCTCTTAAACACTCCATCTTGTCTTCCACTTCCAATGTCTAGTCTCTGGGATAAGCTATTACTATGGAATAGCTATGGAAGGTGAAGGGGCCTGGCTGCTCGACCTCTCTTTGCTGCCACTATACATCAAGCTGTGAATGCCTTTCACCATGCACAGATATGCAAAATCATTAAGATATTTCTTACTACCAGTACTGTTTAGAATCATGTCCTTTGGCGATACTAAGAGGCACATACTTGCCCAATGAACTGCTCCATCTGTTGGGGAAATTGTCAGCAACTGGTTGTAATGGTGGTACATTTGCTTATGCATGTTTTTCTATACATATATGATAGAGCTTGGATATAGTTATTTCTTTCTGATGAAGCGGGCAGCAACCCATGAAATGCGTCACAGCAAGCAGCCCATCACCCAATCACAGCAGGGATAATGAGGAAACTGTAATCAAACAGTATCATGTATTTTTATCTGTGAATGTTCATATCAATTTTGTTATTGTCTACATAATTTGTAATTTTTCTACAAATAAACATTTGACAAATGCTATAATATTTGAGTAGTACCGTTAAAGTCATCAAATCACTAGTTAGGGGTTTTTGTGGAGATTTTTCCTTAGGATGTGGTACTAAGACACACAGGGGTTGATTTACTAAAGGCAAAAAGACTGTGTACTTTGCAAAGTGCAGTTACACTATGTAAGAGCATTTGCTCCAGAGCTTAGTAAATGAGCAGAAGCTCTGCTGACTTCTATCATCCAATCATGTGCAAGCAAAATGCTGTTTTTTTATTTTCCTTGTATGTGATTGGGTATTCTTTGCAAAGTGAAGAGTCCTGATGAAACTGGGGTTTCCCAGTGAAACGTGTTGATGCCACCTCAAGCATCACCCTGCATTACCACCTCGCTGTTAGCCGGTCCGCAGTGTCAGCTGTGTTTCAGATATAAGAGATACGGGAGCTGTTACTCTTAACATGCCAGCCAGTCAGTCCTCTCAATAGCGGTCCCCGCTCCTTACTATCTGTGATTGGCCATCTTTGGAGCCAGTATTCGGCTTTACAGCTATGAAGAGAGCCCATGGAAGTCTATGGAAGCTCTGATTACAGCTGCGGCTCACCTATGTGACACTTAGTACTGGGACGACTTTCTGACACAGCACATTTTTTCATTGTTTGCAAAGTGAAACTTTACCGCATTTGCTAAGCTCTGGAGAAACTACACTTGCAGAGTGCAATTTCACTTTGCAACGTGCACAGTATATTGGCCTTTAGTAAATCGGCCCCATAGTGTAATTTACTAAGATGGTCCCTTTGGGGATTCCTTCCTCCCACTCATTACTTTTATTATCTTTAATAGAGAGATCTGGAGAAAACAGACCAACACGGGGGTTCTTTCACATATTTTTGGGGTAAAATGCACTTTAATTCACCTACTAACTGCTCTCCTTAGGGCTGCTGTAAAACAATAAGGCCACCCTGATATGTATTTAATTTAGTCATATAGAACATTCAACCAGTTCTTCTACCAGTCCAGTGTAATGTCCATATAATCCTTCTCAATTTTACAAAACATTCTGCTGCTCTTAGACACGACACAAGGAATGCATGTAGGCCATAAAACAAAAATGGAAGAGATGAAGTTAATAGTTCTAGTGCAATAAAAGAGTTTATTATTATTACTATTATTAAATCCTTATCTCAGTATACACTCAGATGTGATCAGGTAGAGGGGTGTTTGTACTCGATCTCTATGTCTAGGAGTGGAGACACATGACGGGGCCAGTAATGCTGTTAGATCTCTGCTTAGTCCTCCTCCTTCTCCACCAGACAAAGTATGCCACAAATCAATGTCTCATCTGTCAGGGATCCCTCCACACATTACCTACAACCCCAGCTAGTGTACCACCCAATTCTTGGTTTCCCAAACAACATGTTTTGGGGGTGGATCCCCCTTTTTCAAGCCTGTCTGTATCTAGGACATTGCATGCTTAAAAGTTATGTTCACCTTTTTAGGAAAAAATTCAGGCAAGGGTCCCCTGTAGGTTAACTGCTTGGCGTCCAGCACACGATGATATATGGGCCTACCTGTACGTCCCCTTTAAATCGCGGGCTGGTGGGCGCGCTCGCAGGCGCATGCCCTTGGGTCCCGCGGACTTGATGTCCGCCGTTGGCCCGCAATCGTGGCACGGAGAGGCAGAGCGGGGAGATGCCTATGTAAACAAGGCATTTCCCTGTTCTGCCTAGCAACATGACAGGGATCTACTGCTCCCTGTCATCGGGAGCAGTGATGTTCTAGTGAGCCCATCCCTCCTACAGTTAAAACACTTCCAGGGAATACATTTAACCCATTGATCACCCCCTAGTGTTTAACACCTTCCCTGCCAGTGACATTTACACAGTAATCAGTGCATTTGTATAGCACTGATCGCTGTTTAAATGTCACTGGTCCCAAAATATCGTCAAAAGTGTCCGAACTTTCCACCGCAATGTCGCAGTCATGATAAAAATCGCAGATCACTGCCATTACTACTATTTAAAAAAAAACAAAAAACATTTATAATAAGAATTCCATAAATCTATCCCCTATTTTGTAGATGCTATAACTTTTGCGCAAACCAATCAATATACGGTTATTGAGATTTTTTTTTTTACCAAAAATATGTAGAAGAAAACATATCGGCCTAAACTGAGGAAGAAATTTGTTTTTTTTATATATTTTTTGGGGATATTTATTATAGCAAAAAATAAAAATATATATATTTTTTTTTTTTTTCAAAATTGTTGCTCTTTTTTTGTTAATAGTGCAAAAAAAAAAGGTGATCAAATACCACCAAAAGAAAGCTCTATTTGTGGGGAAAAAAGGACGTCAATTTTGTTTGGGTGCAAGGTCAAAAAAAAAAAAAACGACAATTTTGAAAAAAACGCATTATTTTTTACTATAATAAATATCCCCCAAAAATATATAAAAAAACAATTTTTTTTCCTCAGTTTAGGCCGCTATGTATTCTTCTACATATTTTTGGTAAAAAATCGCGATAAGAGTATATTGATTGGTTTGCGCAAAAGTTATATCGTCTACAAAATAGGGGATAGTTATATGACATTTTTATTATTCATTTTTTTTTACTAGTAATGGCGGCGATCTGCGATTTTTATCAGGACACAGATCCCATACTTATCAACTGTCCTGAATTTCCCAAATGTCCCGGGAAATTCTTATTTTCCCTATTTTTTTTTTGCCACCGCTGCTAGAGGTCCGTGGCCGACGGAGACAAGGTCTCCGCCGGCCGCCATTTTCCCGAAGACCACACCAAACAATTACTGTTTAGTAATAGCCGGATGGCTGCCAATAGAATTTGAGCTGTGGCACCGCCCACCTCCCGTCCCGCTGCCGTCTGTCTGTGACCTGAGGTGTGAAGGGGCGGGGGTGGCCGCAGGTCAATTGCTATTGGCAGTCACCCAGCTATTTTGTCCCATTCTGTTTAATAATGGTGGTGGAGAGAGTCTCCACTGCTGGAAATTCCTGATGTAAGGAAAGGGGGGCTCCATTGGGGGATGCCTGGTGTAAGGGAGGACTCTGCTGGCAATGTCTGATGTAAAGGAGGACTCTGCTGGCAATGTCTGATGTAAGAGGAGACTCCACTGGCAATGCCTGATGTAAGGGAGGACTCCGCTGGCAATGTCTGATGTAAGGGGGGACACCGCTGGCAATGCCTGATGTAAGGGGGGACTCCGCTGGCAATGTCTGATGTAAAGGTGGACTCCGCTGGCAATGCCTGATGTAAGGGGGGACTCTGCTGGCAATGTCTGATGTAAGGGGGGACTCTGCTGGCAATGCCTGATGTAAGGGGGACTCCGATGGCAATGCCTGATGTAAGGGGGGACTCTGATGGCAATGCCTGATGTAAAGGAGGACTCCGCTGGCAATGTCTGATGTAAGGGGGGACTCTGCTGGCAATGCCTGATGAAAGGGAGGACTCTGCTGGCAATGTCTGATGTAAGGGGGGACTCCGATGGCAATGCCTGATGTAAGAGGGGACTCCAATGGCAATGCCTGATGTAAGAGGAGACTCCAATGGCAATGCCTGATGTAAGGGGGGACTCCGATGGCAATGCCTGATGTAAGAGGGGACTCCGCTGGCAATGCCTGATGAAAGGAGGGGCTCTGCTGGCAATGCCTGATGGAAGGGGGGACTCCGCTGGCAATGTCTGATGTAAGGAGGGGCTCCGCTGGCAATGCCTGATGTAATTGCGGACTCCACTGGCAATGCCTGTTGTAAGGGGGGACTCCGCTGGGGACACCTGATGGCAGCGAAGTGGCAGGTGACACGCTCAGGGCTTCCACTGATTCTGCATTATGGTGAGTTGAATAATTTCATTCTATATTACAATGTAATAATATAAATAATGCACTTCAATCATCCTAACAATCATGGTGCCAGGTTGATTGAAGCGCTAACACCAGGTGTTTGGAGTATCTTTATTTGCTGATTGTTAAACTTTCTGGAATACACATATTTCTATTGTGGTGTAGGATCTGAGCCTGTTGTCCCTCCATCCCTTTTTTTTCCTCTCTGTTTCTTTCTCTCTATCTCTCCCTCTTTCTTTCTTTCTTTCTTTCTTTCTTTCTTTCTTTCTTTCTTTCTTTCTTTCTTTCTTTCTTTCTTTCTTTCTTTCTTTCCTTCTCTCCCTCTTTCTTTCTTTCTCTCTTTCTTTCTCTCCCTCTTTCTTTCTTTCTCCCTCCATCCCTCATTCATCTCATACCACACCCCTTCCGAGCCATGCCCATTTAAGACACTATTCTGCGCAAACCATGCCCATTTTTCGGCGCGCAAACATTTATCTGTTATGGTATGCCCTGCCTACAAATGAATGCCACGCCCTCTAATTATAGCAAGGCTCCGTCTACATGCAAAAAAGCGTCCCAATATTTTTTTTTTGCAATGTTGGCAACTATGAGGTCCCAGTATTCCGCGTGTCAGTGGCGATCGCGGGAGCCTGGCAGTGATCGTGACCGTCGGGCACTCGCATTGGCTCGGGGGGCGTTACATAATGTTGTTTCGCCCAGCCGTGCCATTCTGCCACAGTACAACTGCAGCGGCTGGTCAGCAAGTGTTTAAAGGGGAATTTTTTTTTTTTTTTCAAATGACAATTTTTTTTTATTGCATTTTTGTGTAAATATGAGATCTGAGGTCTTTTTGATCCCAGATCTCATATTTAAGATATATTAAGGGATGTTTACATTCCTTGTAATAGGAATAGAAGTAACCCAATTTTTTTTTTTTTAACCACTTAACAACCGCCCATAGCCAAATGACGGCTACAGGGCGGTTGTTTTACTCTGGGAGGGCGTCCAGGGACGTCCTCCCAGAATTCTGCTCTCGCGCGCCCCCTAGGGTCCTCTGGACCCGGCGCATCACAGATCCCGGTAAATGGCCGCTGATCGCGGCCGTTTACCATGTGATCGCTCTGTCAAATGACGGAGCGATCACATGTCAACAAACCGGCGTCATCTGATGACGCCGGTTCCTCTCCTCCCCCTCTCCTCCCCTCCTGTGTACCGATCGGTACACAGTGACCGGAGAGGCGGATGGATGGATGGCTGCAGCGTTGTGGGCTGCATCTGTAGTGCCCACAGCGCTGCACAGAGACATCCAGCCATCCATCCATCCATGCTCAGCCATCCCTACTACTCTGCATGCCCTGCAATACTCTGCAATTCCCTCTGCAATTCCCCACAATACTCTGCAATACCCCTGCAATACTCTGCCATACCCTGGAATACCCCGCAATACTCTGCCATACCCTGGAATACCCTGCAATACTCTGCCATACCCTGGAATACCCCGCAATACTCTGCCATACCCTGGAATACCCCGCAATACTCTGCCATACCCTGGAATACCCCGCAATACTCTGCCATACCCTGGAATACCCCGCAATACTCTGCCATACCCTGGAATACCCCTGCAATACTCTGCCATACCCTGGAATACCCCGCAATACTCTGCCATACCCTGGAATACCCCTGCAATACTCTGCCATACCCTGGAATACCCCGCAATACTCTGCCATACCCTGGAATACCCCGCAATACTCTGCCATACCCTGGAATACCCCGCAATACTCTTCCATACCCTGGAATACCCCGCAATACTCTGCCATACCCTGGAATACCCCTGCAATACTCTTCCATACCCTGGAATACCCCGCAATACTCTGCCATACCCTGGAATACCCCGCAATACTCTGCCATACCCTGGAATACCCCGCAATACTCTGCCATACCCTGGAATACCCCGCAATACTCTGCCATACCCTGGAATACCCCGCAATACTCTGCCATACCCCAAAATACCCCGCAATACTCTGCCATACCCCGCAATACTCTGCCATACCCCGCAATACCCTGAAATACCCCGCATTACTCTGCCATACCCCGCAATACTCTGCCATACCCCGCAATACCCTGGAATACCCCGCAATACTCTGCCATACCCTGAATACCCCGCAATACTCTGCAATACCCTGAAATATCCCGCAATACCCAGCCATACTCTGCAATACTCAGTGATACCCAGCCATACTCTGCCATACCCAGCCATGCTCTGCAATACCCCGCAAAAATCTGCAATACTCTGCCATAATACGCAATACTCTGCCATACCCAGCCATACTCTGCAATACCCTGCAATACCCAGCCATACTCTGCAATACCCCGCAATACCCAGCCATACTCTGCAATACTCGGTGATACCCAGCCATACTCTGCAATACTCGGTGATACCCAGCCATACTCTGCCATACCCAGTCATACTCGGCGATACTCTGCAATACCCAGCCATGCTCAGCCATACCCAGCCTCTGTATGTGACCAGGCTGTGGAAGTCTCACACATGGGGTATCGCCGTACTCAGGAGGAGCAGGAGAATCTATTTTGGGGGGTCATTTTTGGTATGTACATGCTATGTGTTAGAAATATTGTATAAATGGACAACTTTGTGTTAAAAAAAAAAAAGCGTTTTAACCACTTCCCGCCTTCCGTCATACGACGTCCTTGACTTTGTGCGGAGATATCTGAATGATGGGTGCAGCTACAGGCATCATTCAGATATCATATTTTTCAGCCGGCGATTCCCTATACCATGAGAACGATCATAGCGGCTGTTACACTGCTTGATCGTTCTTACGGGAGGCGAGAGGGGACGCCCCCCCTCCCGCCGCCAGGATCTTTTTTTTTTTTTTTTTTTTTTTTATTTCAAGAACAGCCTAGAGGTGAGATGTGGGGTCTTATTGACCCCATATCTCACTGTAAAGAGGACCTGTCATGCCATATTCCTATTACAAGGGATGTTTACATTCCTTGTAATAGGAATAAAAGTGATCAAAAAAATTTTTTTTTTGGAAAAAAGTGTCAAACTAAAATAATTAAAGTAAAATGAACAATAAAAAAAAAAAAAATTTTTTAAAGCGCCCCTGTCCGTGTGCTCGCATGCAGAAGCGAACGCATACGTAAGTCCCGCCCACATATGAAAACGGTGTTCAAACCACACATGTGAGGTATCGCTGCGATCGGTAGAGCGAGAGCAATAATTTTGGCCCTAGACCTCCCCTGTAACTCAAAATTTGTTACCAGTAAAAAATTTTAAAGCGTCGCCTATGGGGATTTTTAAGTGGCGAAGTTTGGCACCATTCTACAAGCGTGTGCAATTTTGAAAGGTGACATGTTAGGTATCTATTAACTTGGCGTAACTTCATCTTTCATATTATGCAAAAACATTGGGCTATCCTTACTGTTTTGTTTTTTTTTCAAAGCAAAAAACTGTTTTTTTTCCAAAAAAAACGCGTTCGAAAAATTGCTGCGCAAATATCGTGCGAGATAAAAAGTTGCAATGACCGCCATTGTATTCTCTAGGGTCTTTGCTAAAAAAACATATATAATGTTTTGGGGTTCTATGTAATTTTCTAGCAAATAAATGATGATTTTTACATGTAGGAGAGAAATGTCAGAATTGGCCTGGGTGCTCCAGAACGCCTGAAGGTGCTCCCCTGCATGTTGGGCCTCTGTATGTGGCCACGCTGTGTAAAAGTCTCACACATGTGGTATCGCCATACTCGGGAGTAATAGCAGAATGTGTTTTGGGGTGTAATTTGTGGTATGCATATGTGGTGTGTGAGAAATAACCTGCTAATATGACAATTTTGTGAAAAAAAAAAACGGAAAAAAAAAAACTTGATTTTGCAAAGAATTGTGGGAAAAAATGACAACTTCAAAAAACTCATCATGCATCTTTCTAAATACCTTGGAATGTCTTCTTTCCAAGAAGGGGTCATTTGGGGGGTATTTGTACTTTTCTGGCATGTTAGGGTCTCAAGAAATGAGATAGGCCGTCAGTACTTCAGGTGTGATCAATTTTCAGATATTGGTACCATAGCTTGTGGACGCTATAACTTTCACAAAGACCAAATAATATACACTAATTTGGGTTATTTTTACCAAAGATATGTAGCGGTATAAATTTTGGCCAAAATATATGAAGAAAAATTACTAATTTTCAAAATTTTATAACAGAAACGAAGAAAAATTAATTTTTTTACAGATTTTTCGGTCTTTTTTCTTTTATAGCGCAAAAAATAAAGAACCCAGTGGTGATTAAATACCACCAAAAGAAAGCTCTATTTGTGTGAAAAAAAGGACAAAAAATTCATATAGATACAGTGTTGCATGACTGAGTAATTGTCATTCAAAATGTGAGAGCATCGAAAGCTGAAAATTGGTCTGGTTATTAAGGGGGTTTAAGTGCCCAGTGGTCAAGTGGTTAACAGGACAGTGTCCAAAAAAAAAAAGTGTAAAAAAAAAAAAAATTAAAAATTAAAGCGCCCATCCCGCTGAGCTCGCCTGCAGAAGCGAACGCATATGTAAGTCACGCCCCCATATGAAAACAGTGTTCAAGCCACACATGTGCGGTATTGCCACAATCGTTATAGTAAGCGCAATAACTATAGCCCTAGACCTTCTCTGTAACTCAAAACTGGTAACCTGTATACATTTTTAGACGTCATCTATGGAGATTTTTAAGGTTAAAACTTTGTCGCCATTCCACGAGCGGACGCAATTTTGAAGCATGACATGTTGGGTATCAATTTACTCGGCATAACATTATCTTTTACAATATGAAAAAATTGGGCTAACTTTACTGTTGTCTTATCTTTTTAATTTAAAAAAGTGTATTTTTTCACAAAAAAGTGCGCTTGTAAGATTGCTGGGCAAATACGGTGTGACAGAAAGTATTGCCATTTTATTCTCTAGGGTGTCTGAAAAAATATATATATAATGTTTGGGGGTTCTAAGTAATTTTCTAGCAAAAAAAAAAGATTTTAACTTGTAAACACAGAGTCTGAAAAATAGGCCCAGTCGTTAACCGCTTCCGGACCAGCCGCCGCAGTTATACTGCGGCAGGTTGGCTCCCCTGCGCGAAACCATGTAGCTATACGTTGGCCCACGGGGTCCGGATAGCAGGCGCGTGCCCACTGCACAGCGGGGGTGCCGATGCTCGTGGCTGATGGTCGCGATGACCGCCGGCCACAAGCGATCGTGAGCAGGAGACACAGAATAGGGACGAGTGTGTGTTCTGTTCTGTTCTGACAGGAGTGACAGATTGTGTGTTCCTATTAGCTAGGAACCACGATCAGTCACTTCCTATGGTTAGCCCCTCCCCCTTCAGTTAGAATCACCTCCCAGGCAACACAGTTAACCCCTTCACCACCCCTAGTGTTAACCCCTTCACGGCCAGTGACATTTTTACAGTAATCAATGCATTTTTAATCGCACTGATCGCTGTATTATGCCAATGGTTCCAAAAATGTGTCAAAATTGTCCAATGTGTCCGCCATAATATAGCAGTCACGATAAAAATCGCAGATCGCCGCCATTACTAGTAAAAAAAAATTATAATAAAAATGCTATAAATCTATCCCCTATTTTGTAGACGCTATAACTTTTGCGCAAACCAATCAATATACGCTTATTGCGATTTTTTTACCAAAAATATGTAGCAGAATACATATCGCCCTAAACCGAGAAAAAAATAGCTTTAAAAAAAAAAAAAAATGGGGATATTTATTATAGCAAAAAGTACAAAATATTGTGTTTTTTTCAAAATTGTCGCTCTTTTTTGCCTTTTGCAGAGGCAATCAAATACCACCAAAAGAAAGTGGGAAAAAAAGAGCGACAATTTTGTTTGGGTACAACGTCGCACAACCACACAATTGTCAATTAAAGCGACGCAGTGCCGAATCGCAAAAAATGCTCTGGTCAGGAAGGGGGTAAATTCTTCCGGGGCTGAAGTGGTTAAGTGGTTAAATCCAAGCATATGAGCGGTGTGCTCTCTCCCTGTCAGCAGCAAAGCCCTAGAGAAGAAAGCCTCATACACACGATCGGATTGTTGGCCAACAAAACTGTGGACTTTTGTCCGAAGGGTGTTGGCCCAAAATTGTCTTGCATACAAACAGCAAGGAATTGTTAGCCAACAAATACAAATGTAGTGACGTACTACGTGGTTTTTCAGCTCTTTAGCGCCACCCTTTGGGCTCCTTCTGCTAATTTCGTGTTAGTAGAAGTTTGGTGAGTGTTGATTCGCGCTTTTCATTTCATTTCCACCAGCTGTAGACTATAGCCAGCACATTTCTCTACCCCATCTGTTGCAGTGAAAAAAAATACAGTCACTACCACCCACATGCCCAGCGTCTAAATGCAAGCTTGTCAAAACTGCTGGCTCTACAACTTCTACCTTTGCATCTGGTGGATTCTGCCCCCTTCCACGAATTTACAGAATGTGCTTTACCACAATGCAGGTTCCCAGTTGCTATTTCTTTCCTTGTAAGGCCATTCCAGCTCTGTACCATCACATGGAAGGCAATGTTGTGGCATCGTTGGGCAAGGCAGTCAGCTGCAAAGTCCATGTTACTGCTGACACGTGGTCCAGCAAGTACATTATGGTCAGGAATGATATATTTAGTTCACAGCATACTGGGTAACTCTACTTGCAACTCAGAAGGATGCAAGACAGGGCTCAGTGCTGCAGCTTGTTGTGCCGCCATGTCTTCATACAGCTAGTGGTGATGATGCGAGATTTGTCAGCTCTACCCCCTATTCCTCCTTGCCCCCCTCTGCTGAATTGTCCTATGAACCACAGGCGTTCAAGTGGCTATTCAATGAGTCAGGCTAAAAGGTCCCATACAGTGCTTTAGCTGGTGTGTCTAGGGGACAGGAATCACACCGGAGTAGAGATTAGTGCAGCCCTGCAGGGGCAGGCCCATAGGTGGTTCGCGCCATGCCAGCTGGAGCCAGGATTGGTGGTGTGCGATAATGGCACAAACCTCCTGTCTGCCCTTAAACAGGGAAAGTTGACAAATGTGCCATGCCTGGCACATGACCTCAATTTGGTGATGCAGCTTTTCTTAAATAGGTAACCAGAGTTGGAAGATCTGCTAAAGCAGGCCAGAAGAGTCTGTAGCCATTTAAGGGGGTCATACACAGCCAGTGCTCAATTGGCTGAAATTAAGTGGAAATTCCATCTGCCCATAAACCACCTTATTTGTGACATGCCCACTAGGTGGAACTTGACTTAGACAACGCTGTAGCGGTTGCACATGCAGTAGAAGGCCATCAACTAGTACCTGTGTGAGTATGGCACAACGACAGGCTCAGGTCAGCTCAGCTTTTTTTCCCTACGTCAATGGCTGCTGATAAATGATGCATGCACTGTATTGTCACCATTTGAGGAGGCCACAAGGATGGTGAGCCGTGACAATGCATGCATCAGTGATACAATCCGTGTTGTGTTCCTGCTGGAGCAAACTCTGCGTGTCATTATGGACAGGGCAATCGAGGCAGAGCAGCGGGAGGAAGAGGAGGACTTCCTTTCCTCTCAAGGCCCACTTTATGCAGACACCATTGTTCTTATGCCACAAAACACACAAGAGGAGGAGGAGGGGGGGGGTAGGATTCTGGCAATGTTGGTGGCATTGAAGCAGAGGAAGACATACGTCAAACAGTAAGAGATGGTTTTACATTCCCCAAAAGTACGTGGCTGGGAGGAGGCAGTTCCAGATACTATAATCCTCAGTGACCCAGAGGAGTCTGCTTCTCATGCCTCTGCAAATTTGCAGTGCATAGGCTCCCTCATTCTTCAAAGCTTGCAAAAGGACCCAAGAATACGTGGCGTAAAGGAAAAAGATCACTATTGGTTGGCAACCCTCCTTGACCACAAGGGGAAAGGCTCAGAACTCATCCTATCTCCACAAAGAGTGCAGTAGTTGAAATCTTTCTTTAACCACCTCAATACAGGAAACTTACACCCCCTTCCTGCCCAAGCCATTTTTCAGCTTTCAGTATTGTCACACTTTGAAGGACAATTACACGGTCGTGCTACACTGTAACCATGTGAATTTTTTTTATCATTTTATTCACACAAATAGAGCTTTCTTTTGGTGGTAATTAATCACTCCTGTTGTTTTTTATTTTTTCCAAAAAAAAAAAAAAAAAGACCAAAATTTTTGAAAAATTTTTTTTTCTTAGTTTCTGTCAGTAAATTTTGTAAATAGGTAATTTTTTCTCCTTCACTGATGGGCGCTGATGAGGCAGCACTGATGGGCACTGATAAGGAGGCACTTATGGGCACTGATTAGGTGGCACTGATGAGGAGGCATGAATATGCAGCACTTATGGGCACTGATAGGTGGCACTGATATGTGGCACTGATGAGCACTGATAGGTGGCACTGATAGGTGGCACTCGTGGGCACTAGGCACAGATAGACGGCACTGGTGGGCACACATAGGCGGCACTGGTGGACAGAGATAGGCGGCACAGATAGGTGGCACTGATGGGCACTGGTGGGCAGCAGTGATGGGCATTGATGGGCAGCACTGATAGCCAGCACTGACTGGCATCACTGATGGCCACTGATTGCTGGCACTTGTGGGCACTGGTTGCTGGCACTTGTGGGCACTGATTGGTGCCAATTGTGGGCACTGGTTGGCATTGATTGCTGGCAGTGGCATTGCTGGCATTGCTGGCACTTAATTGTAATCAGGGCACTGATGATCAGTGCCCTGATTACATCCCTAGATGTCCTCTGTGAGGAGATGCCGCTAAATGGCTCTCCTCTCCTCACACTCTGACAGTGTGTGGTGAGGAGCGCCAATTACCGGCATCTCCGTGTTTACACATGACCGGCTGTGATTGGACACAGCGGATCACATGGTTAAAAAGCTCTTTACACAGATGGGGTCGCGCCGTGTCCGGGGGGTGCGCGAGAGCGGTCGTTCTGGGAGGCCATCATATGACGTCCACCCAGAGCAAGAGCCACACCGCTCAGCCGTCAATTGACGGTGGGCGAGCAACAAGTGGTTAAAGAGGAGTTTATCTAACGCTTTTCTCGACTCTGGTAGGTTACAGTGTCGTGAAAAATGTAGTTTTTTTCAGGCTTCTATTGGTTAAGAGAGAAGCTGTGGAGAGTGATGCATTTCACAATTTTTTTATTTCTCGCCGCCCAGGGCTGTCAGCTTTCACATCCTATTGGCAGTGTCTACATCACATGATGGATGATTATCTAAGGGCGAAAACAGAGATGGAGAGCTTTCCAGTCGATGATCCACTGGCTTACGGGGTCATGAGAATAGACCACTGACCAATACTTGCCCATTATACGATTGAGCTGCTGTTCTGCCCTGCATCCAGCATGCTTTGATAGAACGCATCTGTCCATAGACTCCATGGACCGTCTGACATTTATCAAAATTAATCATATATATATATATATATATATATGTATATATGTATATATATATATTATGTGCATATTATAAAATTGGATAACACTCTATATATCTAGTTTGGTTTAGCCAATGTCCACAATGAACACTGAGACAAATTCAATTTATTCATTTCAAATTGTTATGTAACTGAGCGGTAACAACAATGATTGTGAGTTACCAGGCATAATAGCCAATGTACACAACACAGATGAACGTAAATATACAAAGATTTATTACAAATGTTATACATCAATGTTTACATACTTCCCTGTCCACATGTATGTACATTTTATCATCTTATTTTGTATGTGTACTTACTGACCCAGCAATTCTCAAGTTTTATTGTTGCTCATTGATGTATAACATTTGTAATAAATCTTTGTATATTTACGTTCATCTGTGTTGTGTACATTGGCTATTATGCCTGGTAACTCACAATCATTGTTGTTACCGCTCAGTTACATAACAATTTGAAATGAATAAATTGAATTTGTCTCAGTGTTCATTGTGGACATTGGCTAAACCTCTCTCACCTCATCTAAAGTCCCAGGGCTATTTTTCTTGTTCGTTTGTGCACTATTAGGGATGGAGGTGTCAGAGGGGTCACACCAGACCTTATCTTCCTTTTTTTTTTTTTATATATCTAGTTTGGGATTATCCATCCCATAATACTTTCTACTTTCCAATTCTATTTTCCAATTACATCATTTTACCTATATTTCCTCTCATTTATACCTCTATTCTCCATTCCTCCATATACACACCAAACCAAAACTAACATAAAATCGAACAAAAGAAGCAAAAAAAAAGTTAGATAAATATAGTATGATAGTTGATGAGGCCCGAAATTTTTCCCATTGTTGCCATGGTTTTTGATTTAAATTATTTAAACTCTCCTCGAAATTAATCATTTGCTCCATTGATTGCATTTCTTTCATCTCACGGACACATTCACTCCAATTTCGAGCTATTATTGTTCTAGCGGCTGGGATCATATGGCAAAGGAAATCCGTCCCGATAGCTTTCATTGATCCAGGAATAATAGATAGTATTGAGATACTAATACTTGGTTGTACTTCAGTTCATGATACCAACTGATGTATATTAAATATCTTAAGCCAGAAATCCTTCACCAATGGACACCAGTAACATATGTATAATTTTACCTTTTTCTTTTAGACATCTCCAACATCTTTCCGAGTTATCTCCATTTATTTTATGTAAATCGACAGGTCTCCAAAACCATCTCATCATGATTTTATAGTTTCTTTCCTGATGTTTGGTCACTATCAATATTTTGTGTATTAACTGAAATGCTTTCTTCCACTCTGCAAATAAAATTGGCCTCTCTATTTCGGTTTCCCATTTTTTCATATATGTTATTTCCCCCAAAGACCCAGAAGGGAGTAGAAGCTTATATATATAATTGAAAGATTATGAGGCGGTTTCTCTTCTTGTATTAGAATTTGCTCAAAATTAGTTAATGGTCTATCGATCAGGAAAATTTGTAAACTTGTTCTAATATATGTATATACTTGGCAGTATTGCATCCATTTTTGCCCTTGTTTATGCCCTCATTCAGATAATCAAGGAATCTTACCATCCACTAAGGTCTGTACTATCCTTGTGTTCTCTGACCTATTCCATTTAATAAAATGTGTAGCTTCTAGTGCTGGTGGGAATTCGGGGTTAGAAAATAGTGGGGTCATAGGCCCATGTAGGGAGGCACTTTCTTTTTTATCACTGTATCCCATATCTTTAATGTTGATGTCACAAAAAGTGTACAGACGCATGTCTATATTTGTGATGGAAATTGGTCGATTGTTACCACATATCGTTTGATCCTTATCAGGTTTAGGGATAAGTGCAATGTGTGCTTCTATTCTCTGTGCAATAAACATTTGAGAGGTAGATTTATGCCCTGTACACACAGTCGGACATTGATCGGACATTCCGACAACAAAATCCATGGATTTTTTCCGACGGATGTTGGCTTAAACTTGTCTTGCATACACACGGTCACACAAAGTTGTCGGAAAATCCGATCGTTCTGAACACGGTGACGTAAAACACGTACGTCAGGACTATAAATGGGGCAGTAGCCAATAGCTTTTATCTCTTTATTTATTATGAGCATGCGTGGCACTTTGTGCGTTGGATTTGTGTACACACGATCGGAAATTCCGACAACAGTTTTTGTTGTCGGAAAATTTTATAGCCTGCTCTCAAACTTTGTGTGTCGGAAAATCCGATGGAAAATGTGTGATGGAGCCTACACACGGTCAGAATTTCTGACAACAAGGTCCTATCACACATTTTCCGTCGGAAAATCCGACCGTGTGTACGGGGCAATAGAGTTATATGTCTTGCTAAGAATAGGAATAAGTACAGTATGTCCTGAAATACCTTATAAAATCGAGGAGTATATCCATCTGGGCCTGGACTTTTGCCCGGGACTAGCCCATATATAGCTTGTTTTATTTCTGTTATTGAAAAATCTCTTTCCAACTCCTCTGTTATTTCTTTAGGAATAACAGGTAATGCTATTTCTCTAATATATTGGCATATTTCTTTTTGTCTTTCCCCCCATCCTTACTTTTCTTTTGTGTTGGTATATTATAAAGTTTAGAGTAATATGTGTGAAATGCCTTAGAAATTTCCACAGGATCGTATGTTACTTTTTTGAATTTTAACTATAGAGGTCGCGGGTTGTCGCTGTTTCAAAATTTTTGCTAACAATCGCCCCGGTTTATTCCCCTGTTGATAAAACCTGGCCCTATTTTTATCCCTTGTTCGCAGGGATTGCTCATTCAACAGGGTATGTAATTCAATCATTGTAATTCAATCATTTAATCGCATTCTAATTTCTGAATTAAAATTTTGTTTGTGAGAATCTTCTAATATTCGAATTTACTTTAATAGTTGAGATATTTTGGCTGATTTCTCTGCCTTCAATCTAGCTCCATGTTTAATGAACAATCCACGCAGCACACATTCTAATGTTTCCCTTTGTATGGGGATTGACGTATTATCTATTTCATGAATCTGCAAAAATTCCTTTATCGCATCTCGGATATCCTTTTTGCATATTTTATCCCTAAGCAGGTTATTGTTTAACCTCCAGGATCCTTACGGTTTCCTATATTGAGTCACCGTCAAATTCCATAATTATCGGCGTGTGATCTGACAACAGGAAACTCCCAATTTCAGAGGAAGGAGTCATCATCAATCCTATTTGACTAATAAAGAAATAATCTAATCTATGGTAAGGTGTTATGTATAGTCGAGTAATAAGAATAATTTTTCTCTGTCTGATGTTGAACCCTCCATAGATCCACCAATTGGAGTTTTTCAAGTATCTCTTTAAACTCTTTCAGTTGGCCACTATTTTTATGTGAACGAGTCTATTTTGTATCTAATTTTAAATCCATTACAAAATTTAGGTCTCCTCCAATAATTACCATTCCTTCTGCTTTTTCCATTGCCTTCGTAAAAACCTGTATTCCAATCTTAATCTGATCATAGTTTGGAAAATAAAAACCAACGACTGTAAAGATCTTAACATACACTGAGAAATTTAAGATTAAAAGACCTTCCATCTCTACCCTTCCATTTTTGTAAAATTTGATGAGGAAGGGTATTATGAATTGCAATGGAAACTCCTCGAGATTTAGAATATGGGAATGAACCATGGATCCATGTTGGATACTGTCTATTACGTATATCGGGAATGTGGTCTGAACGAAAATGTGTTTCCTGGAAGAGTATAATACCAATCTTTTGTTGTTCTATGAAAAGAATTTAAAAATTGCATTCTTTTAGATGGAGAATTAAGCATTAAAAGAACAGACTTTTATCGTATCCATGACAATCCAAAAGGTAAAAAAGAAGAGGAAGAAAGAAGGAGGGAAAAAAAAAATTATATATTCACGTTCACTTATACACACAACTCTCTACCTAACTGACTTAATTTAAAGTCTATCTTACGATGGTAAGTTCCCTATAGAGGGGGTTAGGAGCTACTGTCTCCATATTTTCAGGACATCGATATGCAGTATACTACTATCATTAACCACTTCAATACAGGGTGTTTTTACCCCCTTCAGGTTCATATATATGCCAATACATTTGAACAGATTTCTTTTGTCATCTACTTATATCATTTATCCTCCGACTACCCCAAAAGCAGACATTCCCATCTCAGTCTCCATTCCCCAAAGGAGGGGTCTGTGGAAGGAGAGGGACCATGACATCTCTTGTATGTGTCGTCTCCACTCCCCCCACCACCTCCTCAAAAAAGAAGGACTCTATCAAAAAACAATGCAGTTACTCTAGATTGTGGAAAATCTTAAGGAGGACGAAGGGCAACCACTTTTTCATATGTGTCGCCCTCTCCCCTCCCACTGCAAAAACACTTTGATAATAAAACATTTTATATCACACCCTAAACCATTTCCTTATCTAAACGTATTGAGTTTTCTTATAACCATGCAGATCAATCTACGTGATACAGGGAGAAAAAGGGGAGGGGGAAGAAAAAAAAACACATTGTGTGTAATGTAAAGTGCACAAAATAAACTACATGTGTTTACTTCCTAGTTTCCTTTCCATTCCCCCATGTCCTACTTTTAATTCCGTTTAGTGTGTGTGGTATGTAATATCAGTGTGTGAATATTTAAGCACTTGCCGACCAGCCACCATCATTATACTGCGGCAGGTTGGCACGATCCCGCGAACCGTTATAGCTGTACGGCGGCTCATTTAAGCAGGATAGCAGGCGCGCATGCCCGCTGCATTGCGGGTGTGCCGATGCTCGTGGCTGGCGGTCGCGCGATCGCGGGCATGAGAGGCAGAACAGGGACATGTGTGTAAACACACAAATCCCTGTTCTGTGAGGAGAGGCAGATTGTAATTTCCTAATAGCTAGGAACCACAATTTGTCATCTCCTATGGTCAGTTCCCTCCCCCCACAGTTAGAACACACAGTCAGGGAACACAGTTAACCACTTGATCACCCCCTAGTATTAACCCCTTCCCTGCCAGTGACATTTACACAGTAATCAGTGCATTTTTATAGCACTGATTGCTATATACTTGTCAATGGTTTCGAAAATGTGTCAAAAGTGTCTGATGTGTCCTCCATAATGCCGCAGTCCTGATAAAAATCACAGATCACTGCCATTACTAGTAAAAAAATTAATAATAAAAATGCCATAAATCGATCCCATATTTTGTGACACTATTAATTTTGTGCAAACCAATCAATATACGCTTATTGCGATTTTTATTACCAAAAATATGTAGAAGAATACATATCGACCTAAACTGCCGTTTTACCGTTGTTGCCATCTCAGCCAGTCACCTCCAGCCTGTCACGATGTGACTCGCTGTCCGGGAAATGCCAGGAAGTGCCGAGATGCCGACAGCAGCCGATGGGAGCGGTGTCTCTCCGATGACCTCCGGAGCCTTCTGACAGTGGCTGCAAGTCTCTCCGCTATAGGCTTTCTCCGCCCCCTCTGCGAGGCAGCCCAGAGGCTCCTCTCTGCAGACTCCCGCACACCACCAATCAGTCCCGACACTCCAGCCAGAACGAGGATCCAGGCACTCCAGCACTCCTGTTTGACAACAGGTTGCTCCTCCAGCACTCCTTCCTCTGCAGTTAGGCAACTCTTCGCCCAGAGCCACAGAGATGCCCCACCAGCCGAGTGAGCAGGTAAACGCTGGTTTAATCAGACACGTTAGTCTATCCATAGCTGGGTCTTGCTACTCCAGGGATGGTCAGAGCATGGACAGATGCCTGTAACTCATCTGTTTCAGCAGTTCAGTGATCCAACTGCATACTCCTGTGACAAAGCCACTCAATGTGCGGCCATCATGGTCAGCAGCTTCACCTCCTCTGTCTCAAGATCATTTTAATTTTTGACAGCAAGGCCAACTCTTGCTTTCATCAAGAGTACCTCTGTAGGATTATGGTGTGAAGGAGCCACTGACACCCACAGATTAATTTTTCCATACCTGTTTAACAGGTACATATCATTGCAATTTTTGACAGCAAGGCCAATTCTTCCTTTCCTCAAGAGTACATCTTTAGGGTTATGGTGTGAAGGCGCCACAGCCACACAAAGACCAATTTTTCTGCAACTGTTTAACAGGGGCATATCATTGCAATTTTTGACTGCAAGACCAATTCTTGCTTTTATCAAGAGTTCCTGTTAGGAGCACTTAGTGCTCCTGTTCCTCATTCCAGCATCCGGGGTTTTGGCTATGGCACTCTCCTTGTCTGTCTGTCCATCTGAAGGCTGATTAATATGATCAGTCTCTGGGTGGATCCAAGCCTGTTATAAGCCAGCTGAACCCTCATTTCGATGCTTTTGATAGACAGTAGTATGTGTGTTGTTCCTGATCAAGCTCTCTGTCTGTTCGCCCTGCTCTGCTAGATTGGATTCCCCTGTGTATGACTTTGGACCGGATTTTAGACTATTACTTGAACTCAGCCTGCCTTTTACCCGGACTGTCATAGAACCATGCTATCTGTCTGCTAACCGCAAGTATCTATTTGCTTTGCTCAGTCCGCATCTGCCCTGGCATGGTGGCCAGGCACTATAGCATTGTGTATAAGTCCTGAGGGCAACCGAGTACTGGTAGGCCTGCTTGCCTTATGGGAAAGGGGTCTTCTAGAGGTGAAGAACACAGTAGCCAGCTTTAGTGTCTTACCACCTGCGTTGGGGTAGACGTGACAGTACCTCTATAGGGTTAGGGTGTGAAGGTGCCACCGACACCCAAAGACCAATTTCTCGGCACCTGTTACTTCTATCCAAAGTCTGTGGAAGAGACACCAGAATTTATGCAAAAATCTCTAATCTTGTTCCCAGTGCACTAAATTGTGGCCTCATTATACAGGCTGGCCCCGAAAGCTGTTGCTTACTAAATAAAGAAAGCTTGCAGGGAAATTTAATTTTTTTTGGCTTTATAAATGCAATTATTGCTGCAGCAGCTTCTATACACAGTACAGATGTACCACTTTACAAGTAGACTAAGGGGACCCCCCAGGCACTATAATGAAAGGAATTTTTCATTGTTATGCTTTCACTTCAAGCATCAATAAATCACTGCTCATTTAAAAATGACATTTTTTATGTACCCCCGAAGGAGCTGCTGATATTTGATTGGGCCTGTACTCTGTTATTCCCCCCCCCCCCCCCAATAAATTGGCTCTACCCGCTTGTCACAGCTGCGGAACAGTGTTGGTGTGAAGCTTAACAACAAAGGACAATCCCACAATAACAATATACCAATTAAATACCTTTACCATTACCTGGGTACCCGTTGTTCCACCTGTAGGAGAATGAACAACACTTCACACCAGTTGTAATTAACCAGAATGTAATTTTACTGAGACTGGCATAAACAGTAGTTACAATAACTGCACTGTCACACAAACGTAATATAACAGTGCAATAAATATTCACAAATTATTAATGGGTAAAGTTTTCTTGAATGACCCTTGCAGGCGCGTCTCCAAGTGGGACTGCTTAGAGTGACAACGCTCTGACACTGGGCACCTTCCCACTTCCAGTGAGCTGCACTAAGCACATCAATGCAAGGTTATCAAACACAAAACAGTACAGTTTGCTGTAGAGCTCCCCCTGAGGTATGATGTGTTTCCTTGTCACTATGGATGAGCCGAACACCCCCCGGTACCATAACCTGCGAACGGACCGAAAATTTGCACGAACGTTAGAACCCCATTGACGTCTATGGGACTTGAACGTTCAAAATCAAAAGTGCTCATTTTAAAGGGTAATTTTCCTGGTATTGTCCTAAAAAGGGTTTGGGGACCCAGGTCCTGCCCCAGAGGACATGTATCAATGCAAAAAAAACGTTTAAAAACGGCCGTTTTTTCGGGAGCAGTGATTTTAATGATGCTTAAAGTAAAAATAAAAAAAGTGAAATATTCCTTTAAATATTGTACCTGGGGGGTGTCTATAGTATGCCTGTAAAGTGGCGCGTGTTCCCCATGCTTAGAACAGTCCCTGCACAAAATGTCATTTTTAAAGGAATAAAAGTCATTTAAAACTGCTTGCGGCTTTATTGTAATGTCGGGTCCTGGCAATATGGATGAAAATCAGAGAGACAAACGGCATGGGTACCCCCCAGTCCATTACCAGGCCCTTTGGGTCTTGTATGGATATTAAGGGGGAACCCCGCACCCTAATTAAAAAAGGAGACAGCAGTATACAGGCTCTGTACTCTGAACAGCAGAATACAGCCGGTGCAAACCAGACAGGACTGTAGGTTTGTTGTTAAGTAGAATCTGTTTGTAATTTTGAACTGGTACATTTTTAACGTGTTTAGCTCCAGCCAAAAAATCTATTTTAAGCTTTTTGGAAAACATAGGGAAGGGTTATCACCCCTGTGACATTTGTTTTGCTGTCTGTGCTCCTCTTCAGAAGATTTCACCTCAATTTTTGTCCCAATGACAAATGTTTTTTGAAAATTTGGGTTTTTTTGTGAAACAAGGATTGGTTATAAAGCATCAGTGGAAAGGAGAAAAGTTTTTCCCATATTAACTCTTACAGGAGAGAATTTCCCTTCCTAGGGGTAGATTTCATCTCACTTCCTGTTGTCTACTTCCGTTTGCAAGTAGGAGTCGTTTGTAAGTTGGATGTTTGAAAGTAGGGGCCTGCCCTATATACTCAGCAGAAATTTGGGCCTTAGGTGTTGTTGTGGCCACAACACTGTAAGCCCTCACAGGGCCCTGCTGTGAAATATTAGATCAAGAATTGTAATTACATGCCCCTGTTGAACAGGGGCAATAAAAATTGTGCCTTTGATGGTGGTGCCACAACACTGTAAGTCCTCACTCGCTCTTGGTGGGCACAGAAACGGTCCCTGCTGTGAAATATTAGTTAAAGAATTGTAATTACATGCCCCTGTTAAACAGGGGCTGAAAAATTGGGCCTTAGGCACTGGTGCTGGTGCCACAACAATGCAACCCCTCACAGATACTCTAGTTGAAGCACAGGAACGAGCCCTGCTGCAAAATATTGCTTCAAAAATTGTAATTACACGCCCCTGTTAAACAGGGGCTGAAAAATTGGACCTTAGGCACTGGTGGCGGCGCCCAGAACCAAAAATGTTCTTACAAGCTATCAGCATGATCATTGAGGAGGAAGAGGACAATTACTCAGGATAGTCACTCGGCATCAGCATAGGCAGTCTTTGAAGGGATCTGAGATTTCAAAAAAAATAATTCGGTTACATCAGCATCAGGTGCTTGGTAGCTGGTGGTGATCCAAGACTGATTCATTTTTATGAAGGTCAGTCGATCGAACGAGTCGTTGGACAGACGCACCCTGTGATCAGTTACAAAGCCTCCAGCAGCACTGAATGTGCGTTCTGAAAGAACACTGGATGCAGAACAGGCCAGTAGCTCAATTGCATACTGTGCAAGCTCTGGCCAGTGATCCATCCTCAAGACCCATTACCCAGAGGATTTTTGGTGGGAAAGGTGTCCAAGTTAGATCTTGCCCCTAGGTATTCCTGCACCATGTAAAACAGACGCTGGCGATGGTTGCTGGAACCGATCATACCTTGGGGCTGCGGACTAAAATATTGTCTGAACGCATCGGTCAGACGGCTACCTTCTCCACCGCTCCTTCTTTGACTGACCGAAGCCTCAGCAACACGTTGTCCAGAAACAGGAGTTTGTAGTCTCTGGGAATGCGTTGCACAGACCTTTCTGCAAGGCCTCCCAAAGATGTGTCATCCTCTGCTCCCTCTGCGATGGCAAGATAAGGTCTGCAACCTTACCCTTGTAACGTGGATCAAGGAGGGTTGCCAGCCAGTATTTGTCCTTCTCCTTGATACCACGAATACGAGGATCCTTACGCAGGTTTGCAGGATCAGGGAGGCCATGCAGCGTAGGTTTGCTGAGGCATTCGGTCCGGAGTCCTCTGGGTCACTAAGGACGACATGGTCCGCAGCCACCTCCTCCCAGCCACGTACAAGTTCATGTGTTTCTTGGGACTGATCCCTTAAAGACTGCTGCTGATGCTAAGTGCCAGGCTCCACCTCCATACTGAGACAATCCTCCTCCTCCTCCTCGTCCTCTTCCTGTGTGATCGGTGGGCACGCAGGAACACTGTCTGGATAAAGGGGGCCTTGAGAGCTAAGGAAGTCCTCCTCTTCCTGCCTCTGTTCTGCCTCAAGTGCCCTGTCCATTATTCCTCGCAGCGCGTGCTCCAACAGGTGGACAAGGGGGACAGTGTCACTGATGCATGCACTGTCACTGCTCACCATCCTTGTGGCCTCCTCAAATGGTGACAGGACAGTGCATGCATCCCTGATCATGGCCCACTGGCGTGGGGAAAAAAAACAAGCTCCTCTGACCCTGTCCTGGTGCCATAGTCGCACAGGTACTCATTGATGGCCCTCTGCTGCGTGTGCAGCCGCTGCAGCATGGCCAACGTTGAGTTTCACCTGGTGGGCATGTCACAGATTAGGCGGTTCTTGAGCAGGTTAAACTCCTTTTGGAGGTCCGCCAGCAGAGCACTGGCATTATATGACCAGCAGAAATGCACACAGACTTTCCTGGCCTGCCTCAGGACATCCTGTAAGCCCGGGTACCTGCCCAAAAACCGCTGCACCACCAAGTTAAGGACGTGAGCCAAACAGGGCACATGGGTCATTTGTCCCTGTCGGAGGGCAGAGAGGAGGTTGGTGCCATTGTCGCAAACCACCATTCCTGCCTTAAGTTGGCGTGGCGTCAACCACCTCTGAACCTGCCCCTGCAGAGCTGACAGAACCTCTGCCCCAGTGTGGCTCCTGTCCCTCAAGCACACCAGCTCAAGCACCGCATGGCATATTTTGGCCTGCGTACTTGCATAGCCCCTTGAACGCCTACGGAGCACCGCTGGTTCCGAGGACAAACCACAGGAAGAGGCCATGGAGGAAGAAGAAGAGGAGGGGGTGGAGGAGAAAGGTGTGTCACAATCATTAGTAGTGGCATTTTGGAGGTGTGGTGGCAGAACAACCTCCAACACTACTACACCTTGTCCTGCATCCTTCCCAGCTGCCAGCAGAGTCACCCAATGCGCCGTGAAACTTAGGTAACGTCCCTGTCCATGCCTGCTGGACCATGAGTGAGCAGTAATATGCACCTTACCGCTGACCGCCCTGTCCAGCGAGGCATGGACATTGCTTTCCACATAATGTTAGAGAGCTGGAATCGCCTTCCGTGAGAAAAAGTGGCGTTTGGGTATCTGCCACTGGGGAACCGCACATACCACAAACTCACGGAAGGGGGCAGAGTCTACCAACTGAAAAGGCAGCAGTTGAAGGAATTTTGCCAAGCTAGCATTCAACTGCTGGGCATGTGGATGGCTGGGAGTGAACTTCTTTCGGCGGTGCAGCAGCTGGGGCAGGGAAATTTGCCTGGTACAATCTGATGTCGGTGTACTGAAAGCAGATTGCCCACAAGTATATGGCTGTGACACACCTAATTCTACACCTTCATTCCTCTCAGTGCAGGTCTCAGAGAGGACTGAAGGTATAATGGGGTTGGAGATCTCAGCTGATGAGGAGCAAGGAGAGGTCCTCTTTGTTGTTTGGTGTGGGTCTTTTAGATACGATTGCCAACGAACTGCATGGCAGGTCAACATATGTCTGGTCAAGCATGTGCCCAAGCGGGAGATGTTTTGGCCACGCGAGATACGCTTGAGACATATGTTGCAAATAGCAGCGGTGCGATCTGATGCACTCGTCTCAAAAAAGGCCCACACCAAAGAACTTTTTGAATAAGGTGCAGAGACTGCAGCGCCCTGCACATGTGGAGCTTTGGGGTGTGATGCAGTCAGTGTGCTGCCCTTAGGCTGGCCCCTGGAGGGCATCCTGCCTCGTTGGTGATGTGCCTCCTCCTCCTCCTCCTCTCTCCTATCAGGCACCCACGTTGAGTCAGTGACCTCATCACCCCCTCCCTCCTCATCACTGGAGCAAACCTGGCAGTATGCTGCAGCAGGGGGAGCATGACTGCCAGATTGCTGTCCTTCTTGGCCACCCCTCTGTCCGTGCTCACGTTACTGTCTTCATCTAGCTCAGTATCATCATCAGAGCCTTCCAAACGCTGGGCATGCTCCTGGAGCATGTACCCAACACTGTGGTCAAACAGTTCGAGGGACTCCTCAGGAGGACATGGTGGGGCTAGGGAAGCAGTCACTGATGCCATTGAGCCGAGGGAAGAGGCTGCGTTGGCAGCTGCTTTGCCAGACAAAGTACCCTGAGCATGGGTGAGAGAGGATGAGGAGGATGAGGACGGCTTGGTCATCCACTCGACCAAGTCTTCCGCATTTTGCGGCTCAACACGGCCTGCTGCCGAAAAAAAGGCCAAGCGTGTCCCATGGCCACGTGCTGATGAGGATGCACTGTCTCCATGACCAGCACTGTTGCCTCTAGACACAGAGCCGGCTTGCCCTCTTTTATTGGCTTGTGACTGTCTGCCTCTCCTTGTTGGCCTTCCAGACATACTAATGGCCTGTAGCTGCACTAAGCTGGGATATATATATATATATATATATATATATATATATACTGATACTGCAGCTAGCAAAATCAACTGCCTGCCTGTAGTATGAGAACACCACCAACCTTCTACAGGTAGCTTTAGCTGAACTCTGTGCAGAGCTCGCAAAAAACTAACTTGTAGCTTATTTAGCTGCCTGCAGTAGTGATAGGATCAGGAAATCACCACCAACCTTCTACAGGTAGCTTTAGGTGAACACTGTGCAGAGCTCACAAAAAACTAACCTGTAGCTTATTTAGCTGCCTGCGGTAGTGATAGGATCAGGAAAACACCACCAACCTTCTACAGGTAGCTTTAGGTGAACACTGTGCAGAGCTTGCAAAAAACTAACTTGTAGCTTATTTAGCTGCCTGCGGTAGTGATAGGATCAGGAAAACACCACCAACCTTCTACAGGTAGCTTTAGGTGAACACTGTGCAGAGCTCGCAAAAAACTAACTTGTAGCTTATTTAGCTGCCTGCGGTAGTGATAGGATCAGGAAAACACCACCAACCTTCTACAGATAGCTTTAGGTGAACACTGTGCAGAGGTCGCAAAAAACTAACTTGTAGCTTATTTAGCTGCCTGCCATAGTGATAGGATCAGGAAAACACCACCAACCTTCTACAGGTAGCTTTAGGTGAACACTATGCAGAGCTTGCAAAAAACAAACTTGTAGCTTATTTAGCTGCCTGCGGTAGTGATAGGAACAGGAAAACACCACCAACCCTCTACAGGTAGCTTTAGCTGAACACTGTGCAGAGCTCGCAAAAAAATAACTAGTAGCTTTAGCTGAACACTGTGAGGAGGACGCACTACACTAACTTGTAGCTTTAGCTGAACACTGTGCAGAGGTCGCACTACACTAACTTGTAGTTTTAGCTGAACACTGTGAGGAGGACGCACTACACTAACTTGTAGCTTTAGCTGAACACTGTGCAGAGGTCACACTACACTAACTTGTATTTTTAGCTGAACACTGTGAGGAGGACGCACTACACTAACTTGTAGCTTTAGCTGAACACTGTGCAGAGGTCGCACTACACTAACTTGTAGCTTTAGCTGAACACTGTGCAGAGGTCGCACTACACTAACTTGTAGTTTTAGCTGAACTCTGTGAGGAGGACGCACTACACTAACTTGTAGCTTTAGCTGAACACTGTGCAGAGGTCGCACTACACTAACTTGTAGTTTTAGCTGAACACTGTGAGGAGGACGCACTACACTAACTTGTAGCTTTAGCTGACCACTGTTCAGAGGTTGCACTACACTAACTTGTAGTTTTAGCTGAACACTGTGAGGAGGATGCACTACACTAACTTGTAGCTTTAGCTGAACATTGTGCAGAGGTCACACTACACTAACTTGTAGTTTTAGCTGAACACTGTGCAGAGGTCGCACTACACTAACTTGTAGTTTTAGCTGAACACTGTGAGGAGGACACACTGCACTAACTTGTAGCTTTAGCTGAACACTATGCAGAGGTCGCACTACACTAACTTGTAGTTTTAGCTGAACTCTGTGAGGAGGACGCACTACACTAACTTGTAGCTTTAGCTGAACACTGTGCAGAGGTCGCACTACACTAACTTGTAGTTTTAGCTGAACACTGTGAGGAGGACGCACTACACTAACTTGTAGCTTTAGCTGACCACTGTGCAGAGGTCGCACTACACTAACTTGTAGTTTTAGCTGAACACTGTGAGGAGGACGCACTACACTAACTTGTAGCTTTAGCTGACCACTGTTCAGAGGTCGCACTACACTAACTTGTAGTTTTAGCTGAACACTGTGAGGAGGATGCACTACACTAACTTGTAGCTTTAGCTGAACATTGTGCAGAGGTCGCACTATACTAACTTGTAGTTTTAGCTGAACACTGTGCAGAGGTCGCACTACACTAACTTGTAGTTTTAGCTGAACACTGTGAGGAGGACACACTGCACTAACTTGTAGCTTTAGCTGAACACTGTGCAAAGGTCGCACTACACTAACTTGTAGTTTTAGCTGAACTCTGTGAGGAGGACGCACTACACTAACTTGTAGCTTTAGCTGAACACTGTGCAGAGGTCGCACTACACTAACTTGTAGTTTTAGCTGAACACTGTGAGGAGGACGCACTACACTACCTTGTAGCTTTAGCTGACCACTGTGCAGAGGTCGCACTACACTAACTTGTAGTTTTAGCTGAACACTGTGAGGAGGACGCACTACACTAACTTGTAGCTTTAGCTGACCACTGTTCAGAGGTCGCACTACACTAACTTGTAGTTTTAGCTGAACACTGTGAGGAGGATGCACTACACTAACTTGTAGCTTTAGCTGAACATTGTGTAGAGGTCGCACTACACTAACTTGTAGTTTTAGCTGAATACTGTGCAGAGGTCGCACTACACTAACTTGTAGTTTTAGCTGAACACTGTGAGGAGGACACACTGCACTAACTTGTAGCTTTAGCTGAACACTGTGCAGAGGTCGCACTACACTAACTTGTAGTTTTAGCTGAACTCTGTGAGGAGGACGCACTACACTAACTTGTAGCTTTAGCTGAACACTGTGCAGAGGTCGCACTACACTAACT
The DNA here is from genome assembly GCA_037952925.1 of Lithobates clamitans. Classification (NCBI taxonomy): domain Eukaryota; kingdom Metazoa; phylum Chordata; class Amphibia; order Anura; family Ranidae; genus Lithobates; species Lithobates clamitans. The sequence continues at coordinate 1,579,521 of JBBGZY010000610.1, forward strand.
TGTAGTTTTAGCTGAACACTGTGAGGAGGACGCACTACACTAACTTATAGCTTTAGCTGACCACTGTGCAGAGGTCGCACTACACTAACTTGTAGTTTTAGCTGAACACTGTGAGGAGGATGCACTACACTAACTTGTAGCTTTAGCTGAACATTGTGCAGAGGTCACACTACACTAACTTGTAGTTTTAGCTGAACACTGTGCAGAGGTCGCACTACACTAACTTGTAGTTTTAGCTGAACACTGTGCAGAGGACACACTGCACTAACTTGTAGCTTTAGCTGAACACTATGCAGAGGTCGCACTACACTAACTTGTAGTTTTAGCTGAACTCTGTGAGGAGGACGCACTACACTAACTTGTAGCTTTAGCTGAACACTGTGCAGAGGTCGCACTACACTAACTTGTAGTTTTAGCTGAACACTGTGAGGAGGACGCACTACACTAACTTGTAGCTTTAGCTGACCACTGTGCAGAGGTCGCACTACACTAACTTGTAGTTTTAGCTGAACACTGTGAGGAGGACGCACTACACTAACTTGTAGCTTTAGCTGACCACTGTTCAGAGGTCGCACTACACTAACTTGTAGTTTTAGCTGAACACTGTGAGGAGGATGCACTACACTAACTTGTAGCTTTAGCTGAACATTGTGCAGAGGTCGCACTATACTAACTTGTAGTTTTAGCTGAACACTGTGCAGAGATCGCACTACACTAACTTGTAGTTTTAGCTGAACACTGTGAGGAGGACACACTGCACTAACTTGTAGCTTTAGCTGAACACTGTGCAGAGGTCGCACTACACTAACTTGTAGTTTTAGCTGAACTCTGTGAGGAGGACGCACTACACTAACTTGTAGCTTTAGCTGAACACTGTGCAGAGGTCGCACTACACTAACTTGTAGTTTTAGCTGAACACTGTGAGGAGGACGCACTACACTAACTTGTAGCTTTAGCTGACCACTGTGCAGAGGTCGCACTACACTAACTTGTAGTTTTAGCTGAACACTGTGAGGAGGACGCACTACACTAACTTGTAGCTTTAGCTGACCACTGTTCAGAGGTCGCACTACACTAACTTGTAGTTTTAGCTGAACACTGTGAGGAGGATGCACTACACTAACTTGTAGCTTTAGCTGAACATTGTGTAGAGGTCGCACTACACTAACTTGTAGTTTTAGCTGAACACTGTGCAGAGGTCGCACTACACTAACTTGTAGTTTTAGCTGAACACTGTGAGGAGGACACACTGCACTAACTTGTAGCTTTAGCTGAACACTGTGCAGAGGTCGCACTACACTAACTTGTAGTTTTAGCTGAACTCTGTGAGGAGGACGCACTACACTAACTTGTAGCTTTAGCTGAACACTGTGCAGAGGTCGCACTACACTAACTTGTAGTTTTAGCTGAACACTGTGAGGAGGACGCACTACACTAACTTATAGCTTTAGCTGACCACTGTGCAGAGGTCGCACTACACTAACTTGTAGTTTTAGCTGAACACTGTGAGGAGGACGCACTACACTAACTTGTAGCTTTAGCTGAACATTGTGCAGAGGTCGCACTACACTAACTTGTAGTTTTAGCTGAACACTGTGCAGAGGTCGCACTACACTAACTTGTAGTTTTAGCTGAACACTGTGAGGAGGACACACTGCACTAACTTGTAGCTTTAGCTGAACACTGTGAGGGGGACGCACTACACTAACTTGTAGCTTTAGCTGAACACTGTGCAGAGGTCGCACTACACTAACTTGTAGTTTTAGCTGAACACTGTGAGGAGGACGCACTACACCAACTTGTAGCTTTAGCTGAACACTGTGCAGAGGTCACACTAAAATAACTTGTAGCTTTAGCTAAAGACTGTGAGGAGGACGCACTACCCTAACTTGTAGCTTTAGGTGAACACTGTCGCAAAAAAATAACTTGTAGCTTATTTAGCTGCCTGCGGTAGTGATAGGATCAGGAAAACACCACCAATCTTCTTCAGGTAGCTTTAGGTGAACACTGTGCAGAGCTCGCAAAAAACTAACTTAAAGCTTATTTAGCTGCCTGCGGTAGTGATAGGATCAGGAAAACACCACCAACCTTCTACAGGTAGCTTTAGGTGAACACGTGCAGCTTCACTTCCTGGTTCCCTACTGCGCATGCGCGAGTCGCGCTGCGCATCCTCTCAGGTCCCTGCTGTGTTCTGTGTCTCACAGAATACAGCGGGGGAGGACGGGGTAGGTGCCGGAGGTGGCATAGGTCACCACAAGCGCCGCGGTGAGCTATGCCAGGAAGTGGGAGCAAATACCTGTATTAGACAGGTATCTGCTCCCTCCTCCCCCCTGAAAGGTGCCAAATGTGACACCGGAGGGGGGGAGGAATCCAAAAGTCGAAGTTCCATTTTTGGGTGGAACTCCACTTTAAACACTGCACTACACTAACACATTCTCATACACTATACTAACAATAAACTAACACTCTGCACTCAAGAGTCACAATAAGTGAGCAGTGAACACACCAACTTCTAGTAGCAAAACAAGTCCTGCTCTAGCCATCTTCACTCCAACACACTACAAGAGCTGGCTATGGGAATTTAGCATTTATAGCGTGGGAAGGTACTATGAGTACTGAGCCATGATTGGAGAAAGTAATCATCACTTTGTCCATATAGGGCTCTGATAATGCTAATTGTTGAAGCCTTGCACTCAGGTGCAAGGCTTCATCCAATTAGGGTCCTAGAATGCACTTTGAAGAATGCAATGCATTGTGGGATGCTCGGCAAGGGGAACAGGTGAAGTTCGGGCCAAACTTATGCTCAGCCCATCTCTAGTGGTCAAGCAAAGGCCTTTGTATGTTAACAAGCGAGACTGCAAAACTAGAGATTCTCTTATTGTGTGTATCTTAGTGATAGGCATATCATACAGTAAGTATGGCAAGGTATGGTTCTCTGACTCTTACCATGGTTGATGCTTTATATGTCAAAACTGGGACACAACCAATGCTCTCATTACTGGTAGCCCATTTACATATTCTAACTCTGGTATACTGTTCCATATTTAGCATTATTACAAGTGCAATTCTGAGTATTGTGTCTATATCCTCAAATGTCTGTGCAGTTTAAACTGACTCAACAAAAATACCATACCTTTAGGCATATATTTCAACATCACCGTAGAGGCATTAGGGTTGACTTTAACCATGACAAACCTGTAGCTCTTTATTTCATAAACTGTCCCCACCAAAAACATAATCTCTGTGGCTTAGTAATTAATCATGTTCCCAGGGGGCGTGGCTTAGTGGCTCATGTAGAAGGACGTGTGTGTCTCCAGCTCCGCCAGCCATCAGTGCATTAATCCTCTCCCTGCCATCCCAGAACCACTGAACGGGTCCATACTGAACTCCTGGTACCAGGGAGGCATCTGGAGCCCCTCTCTGTCCACAACAACCGCTGTAATGGTGCTCAAAAAGACCAGCAGCAACAAGGGACAGGCCGAGGCCCAGAACCAAGATGGCGCCGATCCACGCCGTGCAGCCAAAGAACACTACAAGGAAGCTGCACAGAAGCTTCTATACGGTGGCAGATCATATAAAGACGCCCTAGCCGGGATACCTGCACAGGGGGAAACATCTGAAAACTCCATGGAGGAGGATGACACTGTTCCCTTGGAGGATGCCAATGGATTGTCCCCAGAATGGAGCGCAGTGAGTACCCCTAAGAATGATGTTACTGGGCCCCAGATCAGCTCTCCTGGGATAAATGCCACAGAACCCACACTTAGAGACATATTTACAGCAGTGACCTCCTGCAACCATTCCATAACAGCTCTCTCAGATGAGATTAAGGAAGTGAAGGCTGAGATATCATATGTACGCCATGACATGCAGAAACTTAGAGAGAGAACTGCTGCTTTAGAGGGCAGGTTGAGCACAGTTGAGGATGATATGGCACCCATGCAGAGGGATCTGAAATATAACTGTCACCTTACTGAACAACATGCAATGTGACTGGATGAGATGGAGAATCGCATGAGACGAAATAATGTCCGTGCCCTGGGCATCCCAGAGAGAACCGAGGGTAAAAACCCAGTGGACTTTATAGAGCAATGGCTTATATCTACATTTGGCAGAGAATCCTTTTCTCCACTCTTTGCTGTCGAACGTGCACATAGGGTACCTACCCACCCTCTACCTTCAGGCAATCACCCCAGGCCTTTCCTGTTCAAGTTGCTTAATTATAAGGACAGAGATGCAAAACTATCTAAGGCCAGAGCACTGTCAGACAAAAATGAAAATCGATAACTCCAGGATCTCTTTATTTCCTGACTTCTCTGCTGAACTGCAAAAAAAACGTGCAACCTTCAACTAAGTTAAAAAGAAGCTCAGAGAATTGAATGTGCAATATGGCAGGCTGTATACCGCCGGCTCCGGGTAACAGCCCTTGGCAGTACTAATTTCTTCAATCGACCTATAGCGGCTGCACAATGGTTGGATCGGGAGGAAAGAGCCCTCAAAGATGCCAGGAGACAGCAACCGAATCAGCACTGAAGTTCCACCACCTTTTATGGGATAGAGACTTATCCTTATTTACCTGGCAGAGAGAGAAGTAATTGAATCTTCTGAATTGCAAAAAGCTAGCAGAAACCCCATTTACCAACTGGAAGTATTTTTCCGGGTGTTTCCACAGCCTTCCCCCCTCCAGGATGACTTATCCGGGAACAGTTTCTATGTTAGCCCAAGTGGCTGAGAGTATGGTTAGCTCCACGATCGTTGACACTGATCATCTAAGTTTTATTGGGAGGCTTTTTCTCCTACCCTACCCCTGTTTTTCCTCCCTCCTCCCTTTTTTCTTTTTTTCTTCTATTTTTTTCATCTATATAGAACTATCTGGGACTTTGTGTGGTTATCCAACCCTTTTGCATTACAGCCACGTTTTGGTGTTAAAATGTGCATTTACAATATGAATAGAGGTACAGCAGGTATCAGAGACATTAGGTCTACTTTCTACAATATTCTATGGTCAGTAAGTCAATCAAATGTAATACAATTACGCACTGGTAAACAGTTTGCCAAGATACATACAGCTAACTTATACAAATGACAGCAAATATTAAGGTCTTACCATGGAATATTAGAGGTTTGGGTAATCCAGTAAAAAGAGTGGCGGCACTTAGACATTTTAAGGCCGCAAAAGCGGATATTGTATGTCTGCAAGAGATCCATTTCCCCCCTGATACCTAGCTTTGGATCTCAGATATATAATACTCAAATTCACTCTACGCACTCTGCATATGCAAGGGGGGTGAGTGTCCTGATTCATCGGGATGTTCAGTTCCATTGCTCTCAGAGAGTCATAGACCCAGAAGGGAAATTTATTTTTTTACTCTGTACAGTATCAAATTTGATGTGTATAATAGACAATATATACATACCACCTCCCTATTCAGCGGTGACCCTTAGACACCTAGCTAAGTTTATGGCACAATATCCAAATGTACCCCTAATGGCAATGGGAGATTTCAATAATTATTTACACCATAAATGGACAAACTGGCTGCACCTACCTCTGCAAATGCTCGCCACAGGGGACTAACACCATTTGCTGGACTACTATTAGAGTTGTGCTTGACTGATGTGTGGCGCAGGAGTCATGCCAATGTTAGGCAGTACTCCTGCTGCTCCACAGCTTAAGGAAGCCTGTCTAGAATAGACTTGGGACTGGGTAATGCTGCCCTACTCCCACTAGTTATTGATTCTGGTTATGGTGACAGACACATCTCGGATCACTCCTCCTTTTAGATGTGTATTGCGTTGCCAGTAGTCGCCAAGTCCAGGACATGGAAACTCAATCCCTTTTGGCTAGATTTATTCCCCACTCCTGATCCAATTAGAGAACGCCTTGTATATTTTCTGAAAGACAATCTAGGTTCAACTCAATTAAGCATGGTCTGGGAAGCTGTAAAAGCATTCTTACGTGGTCAATTTATAACCACGATAAATAGCATAAAATCAAACACAAAGGCATGGGAAAATGAAGTATGTAGGGTTCTTAAGGACTCAGAGGAGGCATACATTTCCAATCCCACTGAGGATACTAAAAAGGCGTGGCTGGGTGCACAAGCTATGTCTAGCCAGCTGGCGCTTCAATTGGCAGAGAACAAGATATTTTTCCTACAGAAAACCCACTTTGAAGAAGGGGAATCTACTGGGCACATGCTGGCATTACTGGCACGTGCACAGGGTTCCCCTTCAGCAGTTTCATCCTTATGTGATACCCAGGGAGTTGCCCAAAGGAGTAACCCAGATATATTAAGAATCTTCCGTTCTTTTTATGCTGACCTGTACACATCCAAGGTGAACCCCCGAGAGGAGGACATAGTGGATTTCCCTGACGAATGTGAGTTGCCCCTTCTGTCCACCTCGGACGCAGCCATATTGAATGCTCCAATTACAGCGGAGGAACTAGCATTAGCCCTAGCACAAACACATAACAATAAGGCTCCAGGGGCTGATGGTCTACCGTCCGAGGTGTACAAAATATATGCTGATACATTACTTCCTACACTCCTTAAAGTTTATAATGATGCATTGGAGAGGGATCAGTTGCCTGCTTCTTTGAATGAGGCAATTGTAATAGTATTATAAAGAAGCCACGTCACCTGATTCTTATAGACAAATATCCTTACTTACGACAGATGTCAAATTGCTGGCTAGAGTGCTAGCGACGAGACTCTCTCAAGTCATTCAAAAGTTAGTTCACAGAGATCAATCTGGATTCTTACCCACCAGGTCCACAGCCCAAAACATTAGACGCCTCTTCTTAAACATTTAAATCCCAGTTGAGAACCCCGGTAACCAGGCCATCTTTTCGCTGGACGCAGCTAAGGCCTTCGACAGTGTTGAGTGGCCTTACCTGTGGAAAGTGTTGGAGCGTATGGGCCTAGGGTATACTTTTATTAGATGGGTTAAACTGCTATATGCACGGCCACCGGCCAGAATTAGGGTCAACGGGGAACTCTCAGAGCCGTTTCCACTGTTCAGAGGCACAAGACAGGGATGTCCTTTGTCACCCCTGCTGTTTGTCCTGGCTCTGGAACCTCTGGCCGCCAGAGTGAGGGGCGACCGCAGGTTTGTAGGATTCAGGCGTAATACCGGGACGGATGTCATATCGCTATATGCCGATGATACCCTGTTGTATCTAGGTGATCAAGAGTCTCTGGTGGTGGCTATGGGTCTCATCAAAGTCTTTGGTAAATTACCCGGCTTTTCTATCAATTGGAATAAATCCGTGCTAATGCCTTTGGACCCGCTAACTGACCCATTACCTGATTGTGCTTCAATGGTGCAGATAGTTTCCTCTTTTCGGTATTTAGGTGTACAAGTATCCCCAGATATTACTCAATATATTACTCTTAATCTTATCCCACTACTCACCAAATTTAGGGAAAAATTTAATACCTGGTGTAAATTACCACTGTCGGTAGTTGGGAGAGCAAACCTCATAAAAATGGTGTGGTCTCCACAACTATTGTACATATGCCATAATTCACCAGTGTGGATACCACGTCATTGGTTTGATAAAATAGACTCCCAGTTCAGAGAGCTAATATGGCATAAAAAAACAGCTAGAATTGGTTTGTCCAATCTGCAATACAATAAAGAGGAGGAAGGCCTGGCAGTTCCACATGCTAGAGCCTATTTCCTCGCTTCACAGCTGCAGCAATTGAGAGGTTGGGGACTGACAGACAACTTGGACCCCATACGTAGACTTCTCTGCACATCACCAGATGATGTCGTAGCGTTGACTACCTTAGAGGCCGGATACGCACAATTGGACAGAAAACTCCCGTCCATAATCTTGCTTAAAAGGTTATGGACCTATCTTAAACGATTCCTGGGTATAAGAGGTTTCTTAGCCAGCACCCCAATTTGGAGAAACGCCAACTATAGAGAAATACATAAACTGAAGGGTTTTAGATCTTGGGAGATACCCGGGATTCAATTCCTATCACAACTATACAGAGGTCAGGTACTCAAGTCCTTTATGGAGATCCAGGCAGAGTTTAATATCCCACTAACTAATTTCTTTAGATACTTGCAGTTAAGGCATGCTTTACAGCTGCAATCTAGATATACTTCTCTCCAGCAGACTGACCATGCCATCTTGCAAGGGATTTTGATGGAAAAAGAAACTAAAGGTATGATCTCGAGAGGATATAGTATTATTCTAGCTGCATTTCAAGACCCCTTTGGGTTACCTTGCAAAAGAAAATGGGAGGAGGACCTAGGACAGTTAGACGAGGAGACATGGAGTCTCTGTCTTGCCTCCACTCCAAAGGTGTCAGTATCAGCATCACAGAAATTCTCTCACCTCTGTCTGCTACATAGAGCCTACAGAACACCTGCTAAATTACATAAATGGGGGATTCGTGATACACCACTTTGTCCTAAATGCATGAGGGACCAAGGGGACATGTTCTGGAGATGCCCAAAAAATTTTCGGTACTGGTCAGAAATCTTGGGGTTAATTTCACAAGTGTTTAACTTTACAATTTCGAAAGATCCTACTGTGTGCCTGTTGGGTGCCCTGGATGAGGAGTCATTGACCCCTTCTGCTCATACAGGGATTATTCTGCTGCTATATGTAGCATGGAAATTGATAGCTAGACATTGGATTACCTCCATGGTCCCTACCAGGCAACAATGGATTGACCAAGTTAATAAAATGTTAATACGTGAAAAATTGACATACCAACACAGAAAGGTACCTCGTAAGTTCTACACGTTATGGCAGGATTGGCTGGATATTTCAGGCTTGGCACCACACCAATTGGTCAAATATAGATTGTTACAGGGATAAATGTCAGATTGAAATAATCGCTTCAAATCAACTGATAATAATGTATTAAGCAAAAGGAAAAAAAAAAAATGCTGTCAATGTTGGGTTGGGTAGATACACCAAATGAGCAATGTTCCCAGTATATAGAAAATGGATCCTTTGTATGTTACACATCATGCAATGAGCTGTAATCACGGTGATGTTCATTTCTTTTATTTGTTTTTAGTTTTGTTCCGCACTGCCATCACAAATTTACATAAATATATAGATGAGATGATACTCAGATATGGTACAATTTTAATGGCTTAACAAGAAGTCACATGCTATATGATGTATTTACTGCTATATCACTGTTTTGCATGACTTGTATATGGCTATGTGGAAATCAAAATAAAATTTGTTATCTGATTTAAAAAATGAATCATGTTCCCAGAATCCATTATGCCTCTCTTACTTCAGAGTGAGGGACTCACATCTTGAAAAAGGTTTCCTCTAAAGGACATAATACCACCTTAAATGTTTCCTTCTGACTTGGTTAAATTGATGATAGGCAACTCCTATCCTCATATTGATTAGTGGTTCCAAATTAATAATAACTACTGCAGTAGGAGAGACACAAAAGATACGCTCAGCATCTTTCCAAATAACTGTTCAGCTTTATTATGACGCAATTGAAGGATTTTATACATATGATTACGTAGGTATCACATTAATATTACAATTATACGTTTATGGTAACAAGGGGCGTTACATAGGCAGGCTAATTCTAATCAGGACTCGAAAGAATGTAAACATGTACTGAAAACATTATTAGTGCTGTGTGCACAGTAAGGGCAGTGTGCAATACATACAAAATAGAATACAATTATTTACAGAACGTACAAATTTTCATTACACTTCTTATCTGCTAACATTTGCATAGATCATCCCATGCAATGAAAACACAAAGTTTTCTCTCCTAGTTCACTAAAACCTATACAACAATACAAAACAAAAACTCTTGCGCATAAATGTATAAGCCCGACAGTTCAAAGTTCTCGATGGATGGTAGCTTTCAGCCTTGCTGCCCTCAAGGATAGGGAAATCCTAACATACTGTACAGACAAAAAACAGAAAAGGGAGGGCGCACCGGCCTTGTGCATTATCTTTAAAAAGGTTTATTAAAACAGAAAACGTAAAAGTACTACTCACAAGGGTAGATAAAAATCACGCATAATAGTCAAATGATGGTAGCAGTCTCCAGACCTATGGACAAGACGTGCAGACCGCTGCTGGCTGATGCGTTTCGAAGGTAGCACCTTCTTCTTCAGAGCCTAACAGTATAATAATGCATACTGCGTCCTCTCCTTTCTGTTTTTTTCACTAAAACCTAATTAGGTTGTACTTTGTAATTTTTTGTACACTCACTTATCTCTCCTACCCGTTCAGTCCTGTTGATTTTGTTTGCTTTTTAAATTTTCTGAAACTTTACATTTTTTATTTTGGTTATTGTAAGTCTTCCCCCATTTAATGATGTTACTCTGTGTGTTCTCCTGTTTACATTGTTTCCTCACTCCTTTTGTTCTGCATTGTACATTTTCTGTTTTTGCACAGGATCCTGGCGGAGGGGGGGTAGGACCACGCCCCTGCCCTGTAACTAGCCCCATATAATGACACCAGACATTCACTTGCAATTACCTTCCAATGGGTTTAGTGGTGGTGTGAGTGGAGATCTCTGTTCCCTAGATTTCTAACTCTGCAACTTATGTGAGCATTTTTTATTAATTTCCTCCTGACATTTATTCATAAATAGGGCTTCTCTTAGCAGCAACATGTATTACTTACATTCACTAATGCTGTCACTTGATTGATTAATTTGTGCTATATTTACCTCTTGTACTATTTGGCCTTGCTTCTCATCACAATGTATGGGCCTCTGTGCTGACACAAAATCCCATTGGTGCTATTTTTTAGGAAACCAAGATTTTTACTGCAAGTACATTGATGTACTGGCTTCTACTTTATCTTCTTGGCTCTGTGATCCCTCTGCTTCTGCCCCCTCCTTCCCTATGAATGGTGAAATTCCAAATCGGAAGCAGTGATGGCACCTGGTAAGGATGCCTAATTGTGAAGGAAGTCACTGACAACTGTACTGAGTTAAATTATGTCCTGTACAGATTGTGCACATACAATACCGTAATGTAGGCAGACATCCAGATACATTCAGCTCTGACCAGTTTAAAAGCAACTGCTTAAAGAAGTCCTAAACAAATGGCACAACTTGGTTTCTTACAGTTTCTGATTATTGAGCTAATACTCAACTTAAAGAACCTACTAAAGGGACATGATGGGATTGAGCCAACTGGATTGTTCTCTCATTCAAGCAAATAAAACATTTCCATGCCTTGAAAAATGATTTATACCACTTGAAATGTAACACATTTTGTCATGTTACAACCAAAAATGTATTTTATTGGGATTTTATGTGATAGACCAACACAAAGTGGCATGTATTTGTAAAGTGGAAGGAAAAAGATAAATGTTTTTCCAAATTTTTTACAAATACATTTCTGTAAAGTGTGGCATGCATTTGTATTCAGGCTCGTTTACTTTGATACCCCTAATTAAAATCTAGTGGAACCAATTGCCTTCAGAAGCCACCTAGTAAATAGAGTCCGCCTGTGTGTAATTTGATCTCTGTATAAATACAGCTGTTCTGTGAAGCCCTCGGAGGTTTGTTAGAGAACCTTAGTGAACAAACAGCATCACGAAGGCCAAGGAACACACCTGGCAGGTCAGGGATAAAATTGTGGAGAAGTTTAAAGCAAGGTTAGGTTATAAAAAAATACCCCAAGCTTTGAACATCTCACAAAGCACTGTTCAATCCATCATCCGAAAATGGAAAGAGAATGGCACAACTGCAATCCTACCAAGACATAGTCATCCACCTGAACTGACAAGCAGACCATGGTAACTCTGGAGGAGCTGCAGAGATCCACAGCTCAGGTGGGAGAATCTGTCCACAGGGCAACTATTAGACTGGAGTGGAGCTTCACCTTCCAGCAGGACAACAACCCTAAACATACAGCTACAATGGAATGGTTTAGATCAAAGCATATTCATGTGTTAGAATGGCCCAGTCAAAGTCCAGACCTAAATCCAATTGAGAATCTGTGGCAAGACTTGACAATTGCTGTTCACAGACGCTCTTTATCCAATCTGACAGAGCTTAAGCTATTTTGCACAGAAGAATGGGCAAAAATGTCCCTCTCTAGATGTGCAAAGCTGGAAAAGACATCCCCAAAAAGACAGGTGGTTCTACAAAGTATTGACTCATGGGGTCTGAATACAAATGCACGCCACACTTTTTAGATATTTGTTTATAAAAAATTTTGAAAAACATTTATCATGTTCCTTCCGCTTCCCAATTATGTGGCACTTTGTGTTGGTTTATCACATAAAATCCCAATCAAATACATTTATGTTTTTGGTTGTAACATGACAAAATGTGGAAAATTTCAAGGGGTTTGAATACTTTTTCAAGGCACTATAAGTAAAGTGGTGGGACCCCATGGTCTGTCAGGACAATGATCACCGAATAATGTGTCCAAATTACAATGTTTTGTGCACCTGAATTATTCAAAGTTCTGGTATTTCTGAGCTGTACTCATTCTAGAAAAGCAAGGCTAAAAAAATCCCACATATACTGTACTAAGCCATCTATTGGACATACCATATTACATACAGTACATAATATAGTGCAGTGATCACTTACCTGTGTGTACTGATACAGACTAAGTAACTGGGCCAGCACATCATTTGAACTGAAAATACTGTCACCAATAAAACCAGCCACTTCTCCATGTCCCTTACAGTAATAGTTAGGGGCTTCCTTTTCTTCAGACAGTATCTTTATGGCATATCTCAAAGCATTTTTTGGATCATTACAAGTATTAAATATATGATAGCCCAGGGTAACATTGGGCAGAAGATTGGGATCCTTGTTAATCTTATTGACAGCAAACATCATTACCAAGATGCTTTTGTACTCTTCAAGGTCCAAGCTGCAAGATGTTGAGAGGATTCAAAATTAAGCAAAAGGTTACTTATGAGATTACAGTTTGGCCACATCCCACAAAACTCATGCCGCGTACACGGTCGGATTTTCTGACGGGAAATGTTCGATGGGAGCATGTTGTCGGAAATTCCAACCGTGTGTAGGCTCCATCGGACATTTTCCGTCAGAATTTCCGACAAACAAAATTTGAGATCTGGATCTCAAATTTTCCGACAACAAAATCCATTCTCATAAATTCCGATCGTGTGTACACCATTCCGACGCACAAAGTTCGAAGCATGCTTTGTTGACGGAAGCGCTCGTTCTGGTAAAACTAGCGTTTGTAATGGAGATAGCACATTCGTCATGCTGCAAATTTTAAATTCTTTTAATGCAGCACATTCTCTTCTTCTTTATAATGCTAGAATAAAGAACTTGTTTTGCTGCTGATATTCACACAGAGTTCTGACAACCTGATTTCTTTATTATTTCTCTTGATCTCATGAATATTTTTTTTTTTTCATCAGATCTCCATAATAATGTTTAGAATTTTTGTTTACAGTGTTTGTTTTTTTTAATATTTTTATTTTTTATCCAGATCTCCTATTTTTTTTTATAGTGATCTCCATAATGTTTTCTTTCGTTTTGTGTCAAGTTACCACAACACCATTATTATCTTGTATTTTTTAACCTCAAGGAGGTTGGTGTCCCTTGTTAATTTGACATTGTATTTTTGAAATTTACCTGCCTACTCACAAACAAACTGTCCTTTTTGAAGTAAAACACATAGGCAAGTACTTGTGAAAAATTAATAGCCATTTATTATGGGTCATAACAAAATAAAGAGGAAGGCAACGCTGGAGAAACTGGTGAAATTTGCAAAGCCTTTGTACCCCAGGGCAGACACTAATTATTTTACAGTCAAAATTGGTGGCCTGAGGAGTCCTTATAATAGTGAGCACAATCCGGTCCAAGACTACAAGAGATCAGGAACAGCAGCAGATGACATATCTGTCCCCAGAATGTGGTCTTATCACAGCCTGCATCTTTTATCAGACCAGACTGAACCCAGGTCATCACTTTCTTGTCTTTCTTTCACGCTTCCTTCCACGCTTGCTTCCAGGCTGTGGCTCTGGTGTTGGAGTTGTGGTAGGAGGTGGAGAAGGAGGAGGAGGACCATGTTTGAACTCACAAATGTGGCTTTGGCTTGTGAGTTCGCCCCTCATCACATTATTTAGGGCTTGTAAGGTAACTTCCTCACATAAGAGGAGTTGGCCCTCCTCCATTTCCTGCCATGTAGGAATAGTCGTCTTGATTATTGGGGGGGGTTCTGAGGGCTGCAGTAGCCTTCCGAAATAGGCCAACTGCTGCCTCCTCCAGGTTACTCCTCTTCCTGGGACTTTTTTTTGGAAGGTGGAGAGGACGGACCTGGGATTCGGGCAGGCTACTGGGCCCAGCCACTTCCTGGCTGCCACTTACCCCCCGCCACCTCCTGGCTGCCACTTTCCACAGCCTCCTCCTGGCTGAGACTTCCCTGTGTATGAAAAAGGGACATAGTTTTAGTTTTTGCTTCATCAATCACACACAATTTTCAGCTCATGACTGTTGCAAATTGAATGTTAATAAATAGAAAAGACTATCATTCTGACCCCAACATTTTTCATTCTTGTCCCAATCATTTGTAGCCACTACTGTCTATTGATATGTAAAACACTTTGTAAAATCAGAAATTACTGATAAATAATAACATCTAGAAAACATCATGAATTATTTGTCTAGAAATATGTTGAACAATGCTTTACCTGGCTCAAGCTGGGCTCCTCCACTTCTTCCTGGCTGGAAGGCCCAGGTTGGACGTCGGAAGCCTCATCTGAGGTAGGAGGAAGCCTTGAAGGAAGACTGGAGAGTGCTGGCCTGGGTTCAGTCTGGCCTGCCAGAAAATGCAGTCTGTCATAGTACCACACCCTGGGTACATAAATGTCATCTGCTACAGCTCCTGATCTCTGGGAATACTGGACCGTCTTGTGCTCCCTATTATAAGTGCTCCTCATGCCACCAATTAGGGCCTTCAAATAGGGGACGTCTGGGGTTTACCGGCTTCACAAATTCCAGCAATTGATCCAGCGCTGCCTTCCTCTTTGTTTTATTGTTATAAAAGGGGTGGTTTACCTGCCACAGACAGGGCAGCTCCCTGTACATATCAATGAATATGGGGTTAAAGTCCTCATCATTGAATAGATCCATTTACTCTGCAAGACACAACACAAGACAGACCCTAATGTCAGGCTAAACTATCCTAATCTTGTCCCAATATAGGCCTCAATCTAAAAACAGTATAGGCCACTGATGCACCAAGTTAAAATTGTAACTTCATTCTAATGATCGGCACTTCCGATACTCCTTCCTCTCACAGATCGTACGTACGAAGCACGCGTGTTACGCTTTATATACACTGCGCATGTGTGAAACTCCGCCCGCCCCTGATGTTTTTTCTAATCAATTCCCTGCCCCTTCTCTTTCGGCGCAGTGGGAGAGCACATGGCGGAGAAAGAGCAAGTGCATGCAGAGGAGAACAGCAACGATGAAAGCCCGGAGCCACGAGCGGCCCAATCCCGGAGGAGATTTAAGGCCTCAAATATGTCCTTTGTCGAGATGGTGGAGATGGTGGACATCTTGGAGAGGGCCGACTATGATGGGAAGCATGGACCTTACCCATACCCAAATGTGAGAAAGGCCAAGATCATGCCTAAAGTTGTGAAAAGTCTGCTGAAGAATTTTGGGGTACGGCGATCCAAGGATCAATTGAGGAAATGCTGGTCAGACCTGAACTTGAGGGAGCAGGATCAGTACAGAAAGATCAGGAAACTGCTTCTAAAATGTAAGTATTTGTCCTGTGTTTCTATTATTATTATTATGTTCGTGCTGCTCCATGTGTTTTTCTTTACTGTTGTACAGTTTAAAATGGCAACTTTCAGGTTCGTGGGCACAGTAATCGTTCGTAGTAAAAATTGTTTGTTCGCCCACCAATAAGATGTTTTTGGCAGATACAGGTTAACTACATTTGTTCAGGCCTATTTGTATTCAAAGAAGTTTAGTACATTGTTGTCTAGATGGATTTGTAACTAGAATGAAAATGCAAACTTGATTCAGTGTAAGGAGAGGACACTCAGCAGCTGTTTACACATCTGGACGCAGGAGCACTAGTGTGAGACACCAGAACAAACTTTTTAGTGTGTCCCACACAGGTGCTCCAGTGGATACTAGGGGTGTCTCCATGTGTGAAAATTGTACAGAAAAGGTAAGTATTGCAGTTTTAGAAAGGGAAAAAAATGTCTTCAGCTTGGAACTCTGCCCAAAAAGACAATTGTACCACACTGTCAGTACTAGGATCCCTTTAGGACCCAGCACAACTCACCTGACACAGCCTTTGCCTGGGAAACAACAGTGATTGGTCAGCTCACCTTTAAATCACCTGTATCAGCATTTAGTTAGTGCTCGTGTTAGAGTTTACCTTGTGTTTGATCCAGCTGATATCTGCTCTATGTATTTCGTGTATGACCCAGCTCGTTTGTCCCTGTTTGTTTGCTTCTGATTCGGTACCGTTTGGACTCTGATCTTCCTGTGTATGACCCAGTTTGTCTAGACTACGCTTTGCCTGATTCTACTGTAGTACCTTCATCTGCAGCGGTGAACTACAAGCACCAGACAACATCTATCCTCATCTTCAGCGGTGAACTACAAGCACCAGTTAACATCTATCCTCATTTGCAGCGGTGAGCTACAAGGTCCAGCATACATCTACCTTCATCTACAGCGGTGAACTACAAGTCCCAGCTGACCTGCTCTGCTCAGACCTGCTCATGGTATGTGCTCTTGTTCTTTGAACTCTTTGCGTAATCAGAACACCTGAACTGTTACCTGTTATATGCTCCTAGCCTGACACACACTTCCAAGCAATGTTTCTGATTCCTATTTCTGCCCTCAAATATCAATTTATTTGGAAGCCACGTCGCACGACCGCGCAATTGTCAGTTAAAGCAACGCAGTGCCGAATCGCAAAAAACGCTCTGGTCAGGAAGGGGGTAAAATCTTCCGGGGCTGAAGTGGTTAAACATTTTCTGGCATATCAATGACCCCCCTACCCGCAAAGTACTCGACATACTTCGTGGGCACTTTGGGGGGGCAAGCCAGGACGGCCAGCTTCAAACGCTGTCAGGGTTTCTTCTTGAAGTCCGGCCTCAGGCCCAACTGAGGCCACATAGTTCATTGAATTTCTCCTTAAATAGTTGTGGAGAATGCAGCATGCAAGGATTATATGGATAAGTTTATATTCCCCCATGTTGATTGCCGTAAGGAATAGGCGGAACCGGCTGGCCATTATCCCGAAAGTGTTCTCCACCACTCTTCTGGCTCTGGTCAGCCGGTAGTTAGTAGTCCTTACTCCTCACCTTTTTAAGGCTGTCAATGTTGTTATGATTACCGGCAACATCCCTAAGGAGTCATTGGAAGCCCACATAGTCACCATGCCAAAGCCAGGAAAGCCTCATGATAACCCCGCTAACTACAGACCCATCTCACTCCTAAACACTGCCCTTAAACTTTATTCCAAAATTCTAGCTTCCCGTATATCATTGTATATTCCCTCGTTAATACACTCGGACCAAGTGGGATTCAGTCCCAAGCGTCAAGCCTCTGATGGCACCAGGAGGTTCCTAAACCTCATTCAATGGTCTGAGCGACACAGAACGCCTTCTCTGCTTCTCTCTTTAGATGCAGAGAAAGCGTTTGATAGAGTGCACTAGTCCTACTTAGCCGTGGTATTGCTGAAATTCGGCTTTACTGGGCCGATTAGCAAAGCTATCTTCATGCTATATTCCTGGCCATCAGCTAAAGTTTTAAACTTTGGGATCATATTGGACCCATTCCCTATAAGCAACGGTACAAGACAGGGTTGCCCCCTCTCGCCGTTAATTTTTGCAGTGGTGATAGAACCGCTTGCGGAAGCAGTTCGCAGTCACCCTTCAATCTCAGGCGTGCAGGTAGGTCCCGCTTTCTACAAAACTGGAATTAATGCGGACGATATTATTGTATCCATGACTGACCCTACTAGGTCTCTCCTGGCTCTTCATGATTTGCTGCAAAGGTGTTTGGTCAAGTCTCCCTGTATAAGATTAATTGTTCCAAATCCTGCATGCCGGACATCTGCATTGACCGTAATACAAGGCAAGATTTATCACCCACTTCCCCTTTTCCTTGGGCCCCGGCTTCCTCCCTCACTTATTTGGGCATTCAGTTCACAGCTCCCTCCAACAATACTCTCCGCATTAATTTGAAGAACCTCCTTAAGAAACTGAAGAACCTCTGCTCCACCTTGGGCACAGTCAAAACATCCTGGTCTGGGAAGATAGCCCTCTCCAAAATGTATCTCATGTCACATATTACCTACCTCTTTCACACCTTACTAGCTACATTTCTGGTCTCCCACCTAACTACAATCCAACAAACTCTTAACACCTTTATCTGGGTTAACAAACATCCCAGTGTGAAACACTCTATCATGTGTACATCAACAAAATATGTAGGTATTGGGGTACCGGACATTAAAAACTACTACAAGACCATATTACTGACATAAACCGACCACTGGTGGTCATCTGATTCCCATCCCTCATGGGCACAAATTGAGGAAACAGCCGTCAAACTCCCAATAAAATCCTTGCTAGCTGCCATCCAGGGCAATACTCCTTACTCCTTTCTCAGCTCAGTGAATGCAACTATTAAACTCTGGATATCCATCTTTAAACAAGCAAATGGCATCCCTAGACACATCCTATCCTCCCTTCCTATTTTGGCTCTAGGCCTTCTAAGTGAAGATGTGTCCCTTGAATCGTGGGAGGCTCTAGGAATCGTGTCCATAGGGGACTCCTCAACAACCAATGCATGTACGATAAGTTACTAACTCTACACACAAACTACGCTGTCCCCAAACGGGACTTTTACAAGCACCTCTGAAACAGACACATCCTGAATAACCTACTGTGGTCATCCAATACTCTCCCGTCTGACATTATCCACTTCTATGAGCATCCACTGCCCTAAACCAAAGGAGTTTCACACTTCTACCACTTACTGAGTGGAGCTCCTCAACAAAAGCTTTCATCCATGGTGAAATGAGAACATAACCTCCACCTCTCTGTGGACTTTGTTACGGTCCCTACCATGCCTTGCAGATGGCCAACCGTGGTCACACCCCAAGCGGTAGTGGATGGTATTGAACTCTTTACTGTCTGTTCGTGCTCCTATTTCTTTACCTCTGAGCCACACCTCAGTTCCTTTCAGCCTGCTTTCCAACCATGCCTAGTTCAGCATGAAGTACTGAGGGCGATACTCTGATTGCACCTGTCAGTCTTGGATCAGCTGAGACAGGTTACCTAATCTGCTGGGTATAAAAGACTGCCTCACTCTGAGGGCCTTGTCAGTTCTGTGTTTCATTGTCTCATGTTTGCCAAGTGTTCCTGTTTTCTGCTGCAGTGTTCCAAGTCTAACCCCAGCTTCTGACCCTGGCTCCGTTTATCGTTTATCCTGTCTTCCCAAATCCTTGACTACGGCTTTACCTCGACTATCCCTTGGCAATTTCCCGTTAAAGCCCCCGTGCACAGATTCACAGCTCAGGTAGCTTCTTACCTTGCTACCGAGTGCTGTGTGTATTTGCAAGGGTGAGCATACATCCCTGCAATATGGACTCCAACCAAGGTAAGCCCTTACAGACTTAAACCAATGGAACTCTGCATCTCACACCACACTGAAGTACTCCAAATGTCTCTCCCAGTGGGAATCAGCACAGAAACTTCTTCATCAGTGGTATAATTTCCATTAGAAGCTTGCAAGGATTTTTCCATTTGGCGGGCATGCTCAGGTCTCACACCTTTCTGGACAGACATTCAGTCTTTATTGAATGATATTGCTGGTACGAGAGTAATACTACTACTGCTGTTGGCCTTGCAAGGGGCAACAGAAAGAGCTAGGGGACAGAAGATCACACACTCGCTCAGAATAATAGAGACCCCCTAGCAGCGAGGGCCGATACAGCAGTGACCACTGCTCCAAACACAGAAAAAGATTGCAAGGGGAATAACTTAAATGATCAAACACAGAAGAAAAAAAATAATAATATGGGTACATAAAATAAAAATATTTAGATATACATTAACAAATCTGCACTAGTGCCAATAATACTTGTATGAATTGGTAGCCATATAGCACAAATCCAGTCACAGAACAGTTAAGGGAACACCAAACGCAAGCCTAGGAAGCACCAAAGGTAACGGCTGGTATGGTTTCAGCAAGAAAACGGAAAGAGAACAGAAAACACTCCAAAGTAGTAATTGAGACCCTCCAAAAAGAAAAACGGAAGAGAATACCATAAGCCCATACAGCAACTAATTGAGATGAATCCGTATCTTATAGGAAAGGTTTATACAAATTTATCTGCCTTGATACCAGGATACTGAGTGGCTGAGTCTCTCTATCCACAAGGTTTCTGCCCTCAGGATCTTATTGTCCCAATCTCCTCCTCTGGGACTGGGAGAGACGACCTTGAGTGCAAAAAAAGAGACTGATCTACTGTCGAACCTATGGTATATGTGTCTTGCAACGGAAGTGGTCATTTTTCCAGAGCCTGAGCAATATACATGATCTCTGATCCTCAGACCAAACTCACTAATTGTTTTGCCAATATAGAAAGCATGACATTTGCAAGTCATTAATTAGATAACACCTCTGGTGGAGCAATCAGCATGGCATTGAGACTGATGCCATTGTCCGTTAGGTTAAAGGATGCCCCGCCCTCTGACCCAGGAGCAGCGGCTACATCTCCCACAACGATAAGTTCCCCACATAGATCTGAGAGGAAGGTCCAAAGTCTGCACATAATGGCTAGAGGTTAGAGTGTCTAGCAAGGAGATAGCTCGTTTAAAAACCAATTCAGGGGTCGGGCGTACGTACTTGGAAAGGGTTGGGTCTTCAGCCAATAGGTACCAATGGCGAGACATAGAGGCTTGCAAATTGCACTCATGGGCGGAAAAGCGAGTGACGAATTTATCCGTAACAACAGGGGTAGTAGCAGAGGATTTGTACAGGAGATCAGCACTAGATCTCAATCTTTTGGATAGGAGCCAGGCCTATATAATGGGAGTGATCTCCCATTATATAGGCCTGGCTCTCCCATTATGGGGCTGGTTGTAGGCACGGATGGCGGCGTTTTCTCCCTCTGGAGATTCTTTCTGAGGTAGGCATCCCCTCGAGGTATTTGTGTTCGGTAGGCGATGGCATCGCCATTTTTTGATACACCGGTCTTCTTTTTCACTGGTAAAAATATTAATCTGTTCATCTTTTAGGACTTTGTGGCTATGGATTAGTCTACAAAATATCTCTAATAACTTCACATGCCTTTTCAATTCTTGGCCCTAATGATGAACTACCCTGTATATTTTAACCATCATTCAGGGTAAGCTATTTTACATTAGTTATTCCTCATTTTCGAATCTCAGCGGTATTCGTGTGATATTTAGTTTTTTAAATAGTAGATGTTAAGTTTTATATATGTAGCACTTACCCCGAAGGAGCTGCTGGTTATTATTTTGGGTCTTTGCCGTTACCCCTTACTCACAGTTCACCATACCAGAAACTTAGAGTCTATACTGGGCCTTGCACCCACCGACATATGCACCAGTCACTTTACGGGGGAAGTTCAGATACCTTGTGCAGATCACTGAAGAACTTTTAGAT
This sequence comes from Lithobates clamitans, assembly GCA_037952925.1. NCBI lineage: Eukaryota > Metazoa > Chordata > Amphibia > Anura > Ranidae > Lithobates > Lithobates clamitans. The sequence goes on from JBBGZY010000610.1 coordinate 1,601,168, forward strand.
CCCGGAGACAAGTACTACTTCAGTCAACGGATCTTTCTCACCCGGATAGGCCCCTCTCACTGACCTAGCAGTCGGAATGATGCACGGACAAAAAGTCTCTGCCACAGACTTGATAAGAACAATAGTGTTTGAACAATCCTCTGCCACAGGATTTAGTATTGGTTGAACGATTCTCTGCCACAGGATTTAGTATTGGTTGAACGATCCTCTGCCACAGGATTTAGTATTAGTTGAACGATCCTCTGACACAGGATTTAGTATTAGTTGAACACAGCAACACAGTACCAGAACCTTTAAGACGACCTGGCAGTACTGTGAGGTAGGTTGGTTAGGATGAATCCTCCAATTGAGTCACCAGGCTCCTCTTGAGATACCAGCCTTTCGCTCGGTCCTCTCCAAGATGAGTCCTCCCCCGGATCTTTCAATTGCTCTGCTTCTTCCCGCAGGACAGACAGCACAGGATCACCTCTGAACCAGCAGGCCCCAGATAGCCTCGGGCCAGCAGGGCTCCGAGACAGAAAAGGAAATGTCACATACCTTAGGCCAGGAGGGCCAAGAGGTGAGAGAGCAAAAAAAATGGCGTCTGCCCCTTAAATATCCCTTCCCAGAAGGCACAGCGGTGAACACTCCCACTGAGCTATTTCTGGGAAAAAAGATGTTCAACACGCCTAAGCCTGTTGCCCTTCCATCACTGGCTTGTGGTGACAACGACACCTACAGTCGACAGTGTGGAACTGCATGCAACACAGCCAATGCTGGAACAGAGGCTAATTTAGCCAAAACAATAAATCTGAACTATATACAGAACAGATATCCACTGAATTTACATACAAGCACCTGGTCAACAGGAGCAGGATGCTACATATACATCTATACATTATTTTCTCTCAGTTTCTTCAACATTACCAAGTTGATGAGCGCCATCTTAGTGAAATCCGTCCGTCTAAGCCTCAACGCCATTCAACCAATTATTTATTAAACATCCTGACAGGTGTGCACTGTTTGCAACATGGATATATGTATATATGTATTTTTACTTTATCTGAGTATGATTAATTTTGGCATACCCAGTATATGGATTGCAGGTATATCATACAAGCAATTTCTTTTGTTATTTCACTTATGTACAATCCTTTTTTTTCCTTATTGATCCTTGACAGTTCACTGTCCAATTTGTATATCTTGACCTGGCTCCCACACTCGCCTGGTAAGTTGCCCTTAGGGGCTTGTAGACGCTCTGGTGGTTTGCTCTAGTTCAGTCCTGGTAAGCTCCCTTTTTTCATCCTACATGGGAATAGTCACACCTGGGGAATCACGTTCTACTCCATAGTACATAATTGATCGCTGGATTTTGAACTGGTCCATCTCTATGGCAGATTTGAGTTGGCTCGAGATCCATGGTGCCTTTGGTGGATGGATACACGTCCAACTGTCCAGTTCCTCTTCAGAGATTTAATACTGTGTATTTTATATTCTCTTTTCATAGGACCTTTTAAAATGGTGTTGTTGTCTTAATAAATGTATACTTTTTTAACAAATGATTATGTGAGTCTTTGCTGTACCATGAGAGTCCATAGTTGCCTCAAAACTTCTGCCCCAATTTTCTAGAGGACCCAAATACACTAGTGGCTCCGTGTGGGGGTATCCACATGAGTCACAAGTGAGAGAATGGAACCTACTGCTGTCATTGAATGGTGTTGGAAAGAGAACTGACACCCGGGCTTGTCTGTGATCCTAAACATTCCAGGTGGAACTTGCACTATGGGACAGGTCAAGCAGGTGTTAACCACGCATTTTCCAGACCAATGAGTGTGTATCCTAGACCTTAAGGGCAGCCTAATGCAACTCACACCTATGTTCTGACTGAATGGAAGAAAGGGGTTCCCTCCGCAATCCAAGGAAAAAACTTCCACCTTGCTGAATCAATTGAAGCGCAGCTCATATGGTGCGTTCGACCAGGGCCAAACACAAACAGTTAAGGGAGGGCCTCGCTTTATACAGATACATCTAGTTCAGCTGCTGCTTCTAAGGGACTGTGAAAAAGGGGAAAGGTCTGGTGTCACCCATAAATCACCTCTATTCCAAAATATACATACAAACAAGGAAAAGGTCCAAGGGACTTTGAATGAGGTGAGAATGGTTTAGCCAATGCATATAGCATGAATATTTTCAATGGAGATTTTATTTAAAACTGTCATACATCGTAAACAGTAGACAACAAAGCCGGTATGGTGATACACATCCATATGGAATCACATACCACATACAATGATATATATAACAAATTGCAAATACAGGCATTAATAATACCCTATGCGTTTCACTAGACAAGGCTCGCTTCCTCAGGGGTGGATGCATGTATAATATGTCTGTAATAAAATTACAAAATAAAAAAAATATGTACAATGGTAGCATTGTGGTAAATGGTCAGAAGCATCTGGAGTCAGCGACCTCATGCTCACCAATCAGAGACTACATACTAAAGGAGATGGTCAGAGACTGCGGGCATACTACAGGAGAGGGTCAGAGACTGCGGGCATACTACAGAAGATGGTCAGAGACTACAGGTATACTACAGGAGATGGTCAGAGACTGTGGGCATACTACAGGAGACAGTAAGAGACTGCGGGCATACGGGCATACTACAGGAGATCGTCAGAGACAGTGAACATACTACAGGAGAGGGTCAGAGACTGCCTGGCATACTACAGGAGACGGTCTGAGACTGCGGGCATACTACAGGAGATGGTCACGGGCATGCTACAGGAGATGGTGAGAGACTGCGGGCATACTACAGAAGCGGTCAGAAACTGCGGGCATACTACAGGAGATGGTCATAGACTGCGGGCATACTACAGGAGAAGGTCAGAGACTGCAGTTCCTATGGATGGCAGTAAATAATGGCCGACTGGCCCTTTTACCAGACCCGGCGATACAGCAACAATGGTCTTCTGATCAGGAGTTAGCTCACTCTGGGTTGCCCATAGCGAGTCCGCTGGGTAGCACTAAGATCTTTATTCTGGCAATGACTCCATTCCTTTCTTCACCAGGGATGGTGCTAGGCTGTGTGGCTTTCCCTCTGGTGGTGCAGGGCAGCGGGTTTCTCTCTCTTTGATGGTGTTCCCCCAGCACTGTCTTCTCCCTCTGGAGTCCTGGGTGCACTTCCCTGAAAACTCTCCCGGGCTCCGGGTCTCTTTCTCCCTCCCATTCAGCTGGGCATGCTGGGGGCTGCAGTTTCTTCCTAGGGTTGCAATGGGGCCACCAGTCCTCGGGACTACCTGTCCCACAATCCTCTTCTCTGCTCCTACTTGATTGTATTTTTCCCCCGGCTAATACAAAGGAGGGGGAAGATACATTCTGTCAGCTGTCCTGGCAAGTACCGCTCCCGATATCCCGATAACAGCTGCGTGAGGAGGAGAGGGAGGGGGGAAAGAAGAGCCCACAGCTGCTCGATCTCATGCTGTTCCGCTCTCCTCTTCTGACAGGAGGAGGGAGGGGGAATGGACAGGATTCCAGGAAACAGTGACAGAGAGCCCTATTCCGGTTGCTGACAGCAGCGGCGGCACAGTCTCTCTTCCTCTGACGCGCTCCTGTCATTTGCTGCAGGAGAGAGCAAGCCGGATGGGGATCATCCATGTAGCGGCACCCGCTACATGTATCAGGCAAATCAGGCGACCGTGAGGCCCCTGTGACCGCGAGGCCTAAGACGACCGGCTAATTTTCCTAATTAGAGAGCCGCCTCTGGCCGGGGGGGGGGGGGGGGGTGTGTATAAAATAGCATAGAGGGAGTAAGCACTGCAAAAAAAATTCAAAAGTCATTTTAGCCAGTAGTGATTGTGAAATATTAAGAATGCCCAATTCCTTAAAATAACATTCCTGGGGGGGTGCCCTGTTCCTGCCTGTGAAGAGATGCATATCTGTGATGTACAGAAAGTGCTACGGCAAAAATTACAATTACAAAGGAATGAAGTGTTTCAAATTGCTGGCAAATGACATTTAATTTCTGGCTTCTTTAAAAAAAAAAAAAAATCTGTGATCTGTGTGCAGTTTTAATTTTAAAAAGAATCTGGCAATGTAATTTGCCCACAATTTAACCCCTTTGTGACAGAGGGTAAAACAAAATGTTAGCACCTAAACATGATTTTGAAACTTTGACATGTGTAATGCAGCGTACACACGAGCGGACTTTTCGACCGGACTGGTCCGACTGACTATGCGACAGACTTTCGACAGACTTCCAACTGACTTTCCGAATGAACAGACTTGCCTACACAAGATCACATCAAAGTCTGACGGATTCGTACATGATGACGTATGACCGGACTAAAATAAGGAAGTTGATAGCCAGTAGCCAATAGCTGCCCTAGCGTCAGTTTTAGTCTTTCGGACTAGCATATAGACGAGCGGATTTTTCGACCGGACTCGAGTCCGTCGGAAAGATTTAAAACATGTTTTATTTCTAGGTCCGTCTGACTTTTGGGAAAAAAAAGTCTGCTGGAGCCCACACACGATCGAATTGTCCGACGGAATCTGGTCCGCCGCACCAAGTCTGACGGAAAGTCCGCTCGTGTGTATGCGGCATTAGTAACACTGTACATATCATCACAACTACTTAGTGTATCCGGGTAGAACATACTGCATTTTTTTCAAGATTAATTATTTGTAGCACCCTGATGTTTACGCAAGGTTGCTCCTAAATGTACCTGCCGAGTGTAGTTACCTTGGCTGATTGTCAGGGGATCAATTAATTCCATCCTAAGTCTGGAATTGCTGCACTTCTCTCTTCTGCCACTGGGTGGCTGGGTACCTGATGACAGTAGATAAGACAAGGGCATTGCAAGGAAATTTTAGGAGTATATGGGGTATTTCAGCCAATAGACAGGGGTTTCTTTGGATCCCATGGCCTGCTGGGAGCACCTATATATTCAGGTGGAGTCAGGTGATCTATGTTCTGTGCCACATGGACAGCTGTCTGGGTGGATGTGTGTTGTATTGTTTGGGCTGCTAGGCCAGAGATTGGGCCTATCCCAGCATATCTGGCTGCTAGGCTGTCTGAGGGCCTATCCAGAATCAAGAGAGCAGTACAGGGTTGGGATTGAGGCTTGCAGTCCAACCAGAAGTGACGTTCTGCCAGCCAGAGAACCTGTCATGGTCGGAGGTAGAAAGGAAGCTGTCGCCAGTGAGGAACCATCCATCTTATTACCAGGGACCACAGTGAGTAACTGAAGAAAGTACCGGAGCAGTATTCTCACCAACTGAGCATGGTGAAGAATCGGGAAACTTCAGTGGGTATCAAGCCAGGAACCCAGCCAGCCGAGTTGACCCTTGCAGAGCAGCCTTGTGTGTCAAGCCAGGCACCGAGCAGGTCAGTGGGGTGAAGCTTGAGAAGTACCTGCAGTGCCAGGCTAGGGACCCAGCAGAGAGGTGGGGGTGACGCTTGAGGAAGATACCACCGTGAAGATTGAGGAGCTCAAGGGATTCAGTGGTAGTGAATCATCTAGTCTAATGAGAGACCGGGAGCTCAGTGGGCTGAAGAACTACAAAAAGTGATTCTAGTGGAAGTGAAGGAAGTGTACACACAATCGGACATTCCGACAACAAAACCGTGGATTTTTTTCCCATGATGTTGGTTCAAACTAGTCTTGCATACACACGGTCACAAAATTCCGAGAACGCGATGACGTACAACACGTACGACGAGCCGAGAAAAATGAAGTTCAATAGCCAGTGCAGCTCTTCTGCTTGATTCCGAGCATGTGTGGAATTTTGTGTGTCGGACTTGTGTACACACGCTCAGAATTTCCGACAACAAATTTTGTTGTCGGAAAATTTGAGAACCAGCTCTCAAACCTTTGTTGTCGGATTACACACGGATTTTCCGACAACTAGCTCACATCGAACATTTGTTGTCGGAAATTCCGACCGTGTGTACGCGGCATTACACTTTGTGTTAGGAACTGTTAAAGACTGTTGCCATAGGAGACAGCATTGCTACACATGCAGATGTGGTGTCTCGCTGGATGCCTTTCCCTGCATGGCTGTCCTCCTATTGAAGTCTCGTAGTCTGCCAATTAATCTAAAAACTTCCTAAGGGTGTCCTGTTAAGAGAAATAAAATCTCTTTTGCCTTCAAGAAGTGTCTGGCGCCCAATTACTTTAACTACTTTGCATCCACTATGCCTCACAGCCCACCATATACAGAAGGATGTCAACTATCTCTGGCCCTGGAGGTTCTCACTAGACCAAAGGAGGCCGGAAACCTTGCTACATATTAATTAGACTTTTGTTTGTTGGTAAATGGTAACCGGCACCTAATTATTTTACTTTTATTTTAAAGGAAATACTGTCCCAAAAGTACTCATAGTAGAGCCTAGAAACAATGGTGCACATTTTGCTTTTTTTTATTCTATCTAAAACACAGTGACACTGATGCTGATACGAATTTAAATAATGCTTTTTTTTTTAAATCCTACCCAAAGTATATGGACCCCGATCTTTGACGTGGACCTTTGATCCTTACATTTACCTTTGACTCTTACCTTGACCCCAACACTAACCCTGGCACTGACCTAGATCAAACCTTGATCTACCTTTTTCTTTTTTCATTTATTTTTACACACTTTTGTTTGTTGACATTCTTCCCTGCAATGCATATTTCCCTTAATTCAGAGGAGAAAAAAAAAGGTGACTGATCACTATGATAACCAATCAGAGGTTATTACTGTGATCAGGTGACCGAGAAACGAGTGTCATTGAGCATTCTCCCTGCACAAACACAGGTACACATATATGGGGCCACATGAATAAAGACCCATTTACATGAGGCTGCATATACTGTATATGTGTACAGCCAGTGCCAAGGGGTTAAACTGTATCATATTTTTCTTTGTAACTGTAGCACATCCTACAGCAAGAATGAAAAAAAAGTCTTATTCTTTAAGTCTTGTACAGAAAAAAAAAACGAAAAAAAATGCAAAGGGTCCCCCCTAAAAAATTGTACCGGACCATTAATCTAATCATGCAGACTGGTTGACTTGGAAAGGGGTGAGCCTTCCTCCTGAGCCATATCAGGGAACCCCCCTGGCAAAGCATCTTGTCCCCACAAGCAAGCATGGGTCTTATCAGAATCTGGAAGCCCCTTTTAATAATAAACCCCCAGATGCTGCCCCCATGTTAAAGAATATGGGGTATATAGTACCCCTAGTCCTTCACAAAAAAAGAGGATGTAACCTAGAAATATAGAAACCAAAACATTTTACAAGTCCTTTTTAAAAAAAAAATCCCCCAAAATGTCCCTTGGTGTAAATCAAGGGAATAATGGAAGAGAGTGGTTCCATCACTCAACAAATATGGTCATGTAAGGCATTTTTCATTGCTGCCAACAGTTCCTAGGGATGTGTCAGGTGCCAGCACCCTCAAATATAGAAGGGGTGCAAATACAACTTCTATATATGACGCTTGGCTCCAGTCAAACAGGAGGCTGAAAGTTCAGTCCAAACCTAGATTTCTGCTCATCTCCAGTGAAAGCAAATGGTGAGCATGAGGAAATCCTAAGGGTCATCATTATAAAGCAGTACAAGTTACTTTCACAAACATTCGCTGTTGGTTAATCAATCACTGTCATTTAAAACACATTTACCTGCAGTGAATATATATTGAATGTGAGATTCACTGCTTTATACATAGTCCATATTACCAAATGTATTGGGACACCTACCTTTACACGCACATGAACTTTAATTGCATCCCAGTCTTAGCCCATAAGGTTCAATTTGGCCCACCCTTTGCGGCTATAACAGCTTCAACTCTTCTGGCAAAGCTGTCCACAAGGTTTAGGAGTGTGTCTATGGGAATGTTTGACCAATCTTCCAGAAGCGCATTTGTGAGGTCAGGCACTGATGTTGGATGAGAAGGAATGGCTCACAGTCTCCGCTCTAATTCATCCTAAAGGTGTTCTATTGGGCTGAGGTCAGGACTGAGTGCAGGCCAGTCAACTTCCCACACCCCAAACTCGCTCATCCATGTCTTTATGGACCTTGCTTTGTGCACTGGTCCAAATCATTTGGTGTGGGGTTGTTTTTCAGGGGTTGGGTTTGGCCCCTTAGTTCCAGTGAAGGGAAATCTTAAGGCATCAGCATACTAAGACATTTTGGACAATTTCATGCTCCCAACTTTGTGGGAACAGTTTGGGGATGGCCCCTTCCTGTTCCAACATGACTGCCCACCAGTGCACAAAGCAAGGTCCATAAATACATGGATGAGCGAGTTTGGGGTGGAGGACTTTGACTGGCCTGCACAGTCAGCCCGATAGAACACATTTGGGATTAATTTGAGAGGAGACTGTGAGCCAGGCCTTCTCATCCAACATCAGTGCCTGACCTCACAAATGCTCTTCTGGAAGAATGGTCAAACATTCCCATAGACACACTCCTAAACCTTGTGGACAGCCTTCTCAGAAGAGTTGAAGCTGTTATAGCTGCAAAGGGTGGGCCGACTCAATATTGAACCCTACGGACTAAGACTGGGATGCCATTAAAGTTCATGTGTGTATAAAGGTAGGTGTCCCAATACTTTTGGTAATATAGTGTATATCCCTAATAGTTTTCCCCAGGCTGGCTTATTACTATGTTGTAAATAACCTTTATTATGAGCTGCCCTGATAAATAGAAGATCATACACACAAGCTAATACATAACAGCACACCTCCCTTCCTCTCTCCTGGCAATGATGGAATCATCTCGATTTTTTAGTCTGCAGGAGCCATAATTACATACTGTACATGATTATTTATCAGAAATCCCAGCATGGCCTGAAGACAAAATATGATGGAAGACAAATGTATTCATTGTATATTGGTGCAACACAGACTGTAACCAAATCATGAGAAAATATATAAAACATCAGTATAATCAGCTGTAAATGTTCATAAAATATAACAGTGAAAATGAAGAATTATATTTTATTTTTGTTGAGTCATACAGAAAGAGCAAAGATGAGAAAAAGAGACTTACGTTTCACACATGGAAAAGTCTGGAGGAACAGTAAAAACAACATGTACGCTACTGTCTGCATAAGCAGAGATTAATCCTCCGATAATGACATCTCCCTCCTGGTAATACTCATACTCAAAGAATGGTTTTATCGTAGTAAGTCTACAAGGAGGTGCTAAGCTCCGGGTCAATGCTACCCCATAGGATGAGACGGGGATGACGAGTATCAGCAGGTAACAGACACAGAGTAGAGGAGAACATTTCATGTCACACAGCAGGTCCTCTCAGTCACCGGCAGATCTGCTCAGAAAGAGACACAATCACCAGAGCTTTATACACATCCACTGACACCGATTTACACTACAGAACAAAGAACAGAATAATGGTAACATAGACTAAGACCGATTTACACTACAGAACAAAGAACTGAAGAATAGTAACACCAGTCTGAAAATATAACATCTACGTTATATCTAAAATTGTACCTAATCTAATATAGATGGTTTGTTCTTTTATTTTTATATCCAATACACTGTCAGTAGTTAGATAGAAGTATTCATTTTCAAGATACAGTATACTTCTCAAAAGAAATATTTTTTTTGGTAAAATGACATTTTTTACATCATAGGATGTAATGTGAATGTCCAATAGGGGTGAACGAGCCATTCATAATTCAGTTTTGGACACCAAATTCACCATGCTGGCAAAACTCAACATCAAAAATTGGTAAATCAGTAAAATGAGTTCCTATGGTGTTGAAGGAGTTTGGGGGGCATGTTGATGCATCTCTATTAGTAGGGAATTACTAAACCCCATAGCACCCCATTGTACAGGATTGCTAGATCATTTCTGCAGTCTTTATTTTTGAATAGGATGGGGGGGGATGTTCTGGGGACTCTCCGACAGGGACAAGTAATATAACATTGAATTATTGTCTATAATGTACAAAGATGGGTTCTCATTTCTGTCCCTGTAGGAAGGATGACCCTTCTCTTTATTTCCCAGTCAATGTTATCACCAAGGCAGGAAATAAAGGGATATTTCCCCAACTGAGAATCAGACAGAATTAAACCCGACATAAAGGGGTGCATACATGGGACAGAGCTTGGCAGATGTGTGACCCCCATATCTCTGCTACATTCCAGCCACAAAGCCTGGCAGAGACAATGCACAGGGGCCCATGGTGTGGCAGACAGAGCTCACTATATTCCACGGCTGCCTCCAGATCAATGTATGGTGAAGGGAGGCCCATGGTGAAAGGACAAGGGGAAGCTAGGAGAAAAGGGAAGGGGGGCAGCAACATAAGCTGACATCTCTCCATTTGCTTTTCCGCAATGAGCGATATTTGTTTGGCCCATCACCCAGATCTCCCGCTACACAAAACAACAGAAATCTGGGAGATGCTGCAGAAAATTAGATTACTGTCCCTGGATCTCCCTTTCAGGTCTTCTCTGTTGTACAACCACCACAGCCTGAATATTCAGGAGACCCTGTTATTTAAGTTAGAGTCTTTGACCTGGTGGAACAGGGTCTTGACAAAACGGACCACCTTCACATGGTGGTTAACTACTTCAATAGCAGCACGTTTACTGCCTTCCTGCCTAGGCCAATTTTCAGCTTTCAGTGCTGTCATACTTTGAATGATAATTGCACGGTCATGCAGCACTGTACTGTATTTTTACCAGGCACGGCACGGTTACCTGGCATGGTTTGTTTGAGCTCTCTGTGCTCCAGGTCTCTAGTCCCACAAAAGGTTCCAAAATGAATCAAGGGATTGACCGATAGGATCCATTTGACACAGGCTTTTATGCTTAGATAAATGGTACCCGAGCCTCGCAAAGAAGACTCAAGATCCTGCACGGTTTTGCCTGTAATGTGTCCTCCAGGTGCTGGACCTGCAGGGCGCTGTACAGGTCCAAAGGAGTGGACCCTAAACATGAAAAGGGTACCCAGTCCTTGAAGGTCCAAGTGACAGGAACCCGACGTGAAGGGTGAAGATTGGGCCCTTAGTTCCTAAGTGGCCCTGCGCCTGAACAGGTAAGTGAAACCCCTTTATTTTATTACTGTGGGGTGTCCCAGTGATTGTAACAATCAGTCAAGCTAGCTAAAAGCTGGACACCTGTGTGCTGTGTCCATTGGGGAGAGTTCTGGGCTATCTGTGGGTGTTTACAAAGTGTACCTTTTTTGCTTGTGTCTGGCTGTTTATTACCTGTATAAAGGCGCATGACAGTGCACCATTTCGCCTTGGTTTGCCATGGCATACGTGCATTTGCAAGAGCGCTGCTGGGCTCAACAGTTTGTTTGTTTGGCGGCCATGGCACACGCAGCTTCACCACACATGCTCCGTAGCCTTTATCTGGGCGCACGAAGATTTGCGTCGTATGCGAATACAGTCACGCCCGTTCGACGGGACCGTGCACGTGAGTGCGCACGCGCGCACAGAACGTTCCGGGCACACCCAGCTTAATTAAGCTGTGTAGGCCAAGCATGCGGTGCTCTGAACAGACACTTGCAGTGATTCATCTTTCCTTACCCGGGTCACATGAGTCACCAAGTGTTGCTTGGCATGTTAAAGGTGCTTAGCAGGATTGCTGCATAGGGGCTTGGTGAGCCCTATTAAAGGGTCTCCCTTCTGAGGTGTTTTAGTACTACACCCAAGTACTCTTTGTGGCTTTAATAAATGTCTTCAAAAAAGAGGAGTGGGACTAAAACCACAGGGAAGGGCACACCTATGTCGTCGCCAGTAGTTCCTTATGAACCTAGTCGTATTCCTAGTGTTGTATACACTGAAGGACCAGAGGCTTCCGGGCAATCTGAGATGCTGAGATCTGGTATTGTGCCTATAGTTAACGCTTTTGCTTCACCCTTTATCACTAAGGATGAACTATCCTCAGCCCTAGCCGGGTTAGAGCACAGGATTGCTAGTATGATTGCTTCCATCCCGCAGGGTGGCAGGAAGTGTGACAGATCCCCCTCCCCTGAGTCTCCTAGTTTGGAGCAGGATTGGGTTGAGGATGGGGAAGAGCTTAAAGCTTAGGATTCGGTGGAATTCCCAGCAGATGAGTCTGCTTCCGAGCAATCTGGGCAAGAAGATATCCAGTCGATGTCTGCCTCTCAGTCGCAGAGGCTTTTAGATCCTGACTCTAACCGAAATGGTTTGTTCTGCCTTTAAAGTTCTGCCTTTAAGTTGCCTCTTGCAGAGGTGACTGAGCTCCCCTGGTCCTTTTTGGGATCTCTGAGGCCTTTTTCCTTTTATATCCTATGTATAAAAAGTTTGTTAAAAAATGGAGCATGCCAGCCGTAGATGCAGCAGTCTCTTCCTTAAACAAGAACTTAACTTGTCTGGTAGATAACGCACAGGGCTTGAAAGACCCTGTTGACAAGAAATTGGAGTTATTAATAAAGGCTTCCTTTTGTTTGGCCAGTTCAGCAATTCAGCCAGCTATTGCAGCAATTGGTATTTGCCAGTCCGTAAAGGATCAGGTCAAACGGCCTGATATGCCTAACCAGGAGGATCTGCCTGAAAGTAAGACAGATATTCCTTGAGCAGTGTGTTTTGCTGTTGATGCTTTAAAAGATTCAATACAGCAGGTTTCTCGCCTGGCTCTTTTGGCTGTACATATGCGCAGACTTTTATGGCTTAAGAACTGGTCAGCCGAGCTTTCTTGTAAAAAGTTATTGGCAGGTTTCCCGTTTCATGGGGAACGTTTATTCAGTGATCACTTGGACAAATATATCCAAATGATTTCAGGAGGGAAGAGTTCTCTACTTCCTGTGAAGAAAAGCACCAGACGTCCCTCTTTTAAAAACCCAGGGACTGCTTCCTCAAATGTCTTAGCGTCAGGCCGGCTTCGCAGCCAACAGGGCACTGGGGCCAGGGGCAAGCCGCAAGGCCAGGGCCAGAAAAGGCCCTGGGTAGAAAAAATCTTCTAAAACCAGCACCAAGCCCTCCTTTTGAGGGGACGCCCCCACTCCATCAGGTAGGGGGAAGGCTGTTGCACTTTGCGGACATTTGGAAAACAATAACTCAGGATGCGTGGGTCACGTCAATTATATCTCGCGGTTACAAGCTGGAGTTGCGGGGGATTCCCCCTCAGAGGTTTCTAAGATCCAGCATTCCCTCAGATTCTCCAAAAAGAAACTTATTGCTTCAGGCAATACATTATCTAGTGCACCAAGGAGTGATCGTAGAGGTCCCTGTATTCGAAAGGGCACAGGGTTTTACTCAAACCTATTTACAGTTCAGAAACCAAATGGGGACACAAGGCCCATTTTGGACCTAAGGTCTCTGAACAAGTATCTATTGATACAGTCCTTTTGGATGGAGTCTGTCTGCTCAGTAGTAACCTCACTCCAGAGGGGAGACTTTCTAGCCTCCATCGATATAAAAGACACATATTTACACGTACCTATCTTTCAGTCTCATCAGAGGTTCCTACATTTTTCAGTAGAGGAACGTCATTTTCAGTTTGTGGCTCTACCCTTCAGGCTTGCTACAGCTCCCCGGGTGTTCACAAATGTCCTAGCACCAGTACTGGGTCTTTTAAGGGGCCAAGGGATCCTGGTGCTTGAGTATCTGGATGACCTCCTGCTCAGAGATCACTCAATACAGGCTCTAGAACAGAGCATAATATACACAGTGCGGTATTTGAAAAGCTTAGGCTGGATCATAAATACCAAAAAGTCAGCCTTGAGACCAGCTCAAAGTCTAAAGTATTTAGGTCAGATCCTAAACGAGGTCAAAGCAAGAGTTTTTTTGCCACCTGTAAGGAACTGTGCCCTGATGGATCAGGTGCATCAGATAAGGGGCACCAGGCAACCCTCCATTCGGCTCTGTATGAGTCTTCTAGGGAGGATGGTATCCTCCTTCGAGGCAGTGCCCTGTGCCCAGTTCCATTCCAAGCTCTTACAACAGGACATCTTGTTGGCTTGGAACAGAGGAAGAAAAGTTATGGATTATCCAATGTGCTTATCTCCTCAGGCATGCTTACGTTTAAACTGGTGGTTGCAGGATCAGAACCTGTGAAAGGGAAAATCCTTTCTTCCGGTAACTTGGAGAGTACTGACTACAGATGCCAGTCTCTCAGGCTGGGGAACGACCCTAGATGGGCTCACGGCTGAGGGGAAATGGTCAGGGACAGAGCAGACCCTGCCCATCAACGTCCTAGAATTATGGGCAGTACGTCTGGCCCTACATTCCTGGACGGTGGAGCTTCAGGACTGCCCCATCAGGGTTCAGTCCGACAATGCCACGGCAGTGGCCTATATAAACCACCAAGGCAGTACCAGGAGTTGTTCAGCTCTGAAGGAGGTGAACTACATACTAGCCTGGGCAGAGGGACATGTGCCAATTTTATATTGGCAGTCCATATCCGGGGAGTAGAGAACTGGAAGGGAGATTATCTCAGCCACCAGCCGATCTGCCCGGGGGACACCCAGAGGTGTTCCAGGAAATTTGCTGGGGATGGCCAGTGGTTGACCTACTGGCATCCATGTTCAACAACAAGCTACAGCAGTTTGTGTCTCGAACGAGAGATCATCTGGCAATTGGAGCAGATGCTCTGATAGTTCCATGGAGCCAGTACTCCCTGGTTTATGCTTTCCCTCCGATCCCTCTCCTTCAACATTTGTTGCGCAGGATTTAGAGAGAGGGGGTTCCAGTCATTCTGGTGGCACCAGCCTGGCCCAAAAGGCCCTGGTTCCCGGAGATTGTGAGACTGACAATATACGGGCCATGGACGCTTCCACGTTGCCCCGATCTACTGTCTCAAGGTCCTATATTCCACCCCAATTTACAGGCTCTAAATTTGACGATATGGCTATTAAAGCCAGGGTGTTAAAGGACCGTGGCATCTCGGGACCAGTGGTGTCTACTCTAGTGAATGCTAGAAAAGCTGTCACTAGGAAGATTTATCATAAGGTCTGGAAGACTTATGTTGCTTGGTGTGAAGCCAGAAAATGGCATCCTCGGAAATATGTTATTGGGAGAATCCTCTCTTTTCTACAGTCAGCTGTGGAAATCAAATTGGCTTTGAGTACAATCAGAGGTCAAGTTTCGGCCTTATCAGTATTCTTCCAAAGGCCTTTAGCCTCCCATTCACTGATCCGAACCTTTATGCAAGGGGCAACTCACTTGCTTCCCCCCATTAGGTCACCTGTGTGTCCTTGGGACTTGAACTTGGTGCCCTCTGTGTTACAGAAACAACCATTTGAACCTATTAAGGAAATTCCATTAGACTTGCTGTAAGCTAGGCTTCCCGATATCTATCACTTCGGCTAGAAGGGTGTCAGAGTTGGCAGCCCTTTCATGCAGGGAACCGTACTTGATCCTTCACCATGACAGAGTCGTGTTAAGACCTGTTCCATCCTTTTTCCCAAAAGTGGTGTCGGCCTTTAATTTAAGTCATCACATTATTTTGCCTTCTTTTTTCTCTCAGCCTCGTTCGGCGGAAGAGAGACGCCTGCATTCTTTGGACATTGTCCGGGCAGTCAAAGTTTATTTGTCTAGATCTGCGGAGATCCAAAGATCAGACTCTTTTTTTGTTTTACCAAAAGGACCCAAGAAGGGGCAGAGAGCTTCCAAAGCTTCCATTGCCAATTGGGTCCGTCAATTGGTCATTCAGGCCTAAGGTCTGAAACATAAAGCTCATCCCTTTAGGTTGAGAGCTCGTTCTACCGAGGGTGTGGGAACCGACTGGGCTTTTTTCGCTATCAGGTATCTGTGGCTCAGATTTGTAAGGCTGCTACCTGGTCTTCAGTGCATACGTTCACAAAATTTTATCAAGTGGATGTTCGAGCAGCCGAGGATTCGGCTGCTGTATAAGGTTGGATGGTTATTTTTTGGCAGGGTGTCTCCCTCCCCTTAAGGCTATTGCTCTGGGACGTCCCAGCAAGTAATGAATATTAGCCTGACTCTGTGTCCCATGGTGTATGAAAAAGAAAATAGGACTCATACTTACCTGTAAAATCATTTTCTTTGAGTACATCATGGGACACAGAGATCCCTCCCCTCTTTTTTAAAGGATTTAGTGCTTACTACAAAACTAAAGTACTTCCTGTATGGGAGGGGTTATATAGGGGATTACTTCCTGTCTGAAGACCTTTGGTCTACCAGTGTCCATTCACCTGATTATGAAGTATAACCCACCAGGTAATGAATATTAGCCTGACTCTGTGTCCCATGATGTACTCAAAGAAAAGGATTTTACGGGTAAGTATGACAAAAAAATTCTATTTTTTTTCTAAACAAATGAAACAAAACAGAAATTTAAAAAAAAAAAAATTTTCTTAGTTTCTGTTATAAAATTTTGCAAATAAGTATAGGCTGCACTGATAGACTGCACTTATTTCCACTGATGTGGCAGCACTGATGAGGAAGCACTGATGGGCACTGATGAGGTTGCACTGATATGCGATACTGATGGGCACTGATAGGCAGCATTGATGGGCAACGCCTGGCACTGATGGGGCTGCACTGATAATCAGGACACTGATGTTCGGTGCCCTGATTATCAGAGATGAAAGTGTGTAGTCAAAGTTGTCACTGTAATTGGCCCTTTACCATGATCTGTAATCAGCTGTGTCCTAATGACACAGCGATCACAGAGCATGACAGATGCATGCCCCAGGGGGCCTGTGGGGGGCATGGTTCATGGAGCACCTAGCACTGGACGACCACGCCGTAGCAGTCTTTTGTGGTTATACAGGGGCCTGTATAAGGTCCATAATTTTATTAAAGAGGTGATGCTAGTGGACACTACTTACCTGTCGAATAAATTGGACATGGCTCAGGCAAAAATGTTTAACTGGCACCAAATCTCACAATACCTACAGTACATGGTTCATTTGAAAAAGGCCACAGGTTTGTGTGCTATGACAGATTTTGAATACTGGTGTGTGAGTTACCCGGGCTCTGGGGGGGGGGGACCATTTTTGCATCTTATACCCAGTTTGTTAATGCTCCCAATAGGCTAATACAACTTTTAGCCTTGGAACATAACTTTTTTACTGTTGTGGAACAAGAGGACTGGTCTAAGTGGATTGATATAATTTTTTTAAACTGTCCCTGGTGAAAACAAACTACAAAGTTTTCTCCAGGTATCTGGTTCCAATCAAACTCAGGAAAATATTACTTAGTTAACATATCTTGTCCCAGTATGGGGAGGTCTCCGCGCTTGTTGCTGAGTGTATCACTCACTTCAGGTGCAGCTCCCTCTCCTCCATTGGTTCATTTGCATTGCGTTGGCGGCATAACTACATCCCCCATTTAGGTGAGCTGTCTAATTGAATAGTCTCCCTTTGGGGTCTCCACACACCAGCTACATGATCTGCTGGGGGTTGCTTTGTTGCAGCATTAGGATATCCTTGCTCCACGGAGTTACACACCATCCTCTTGGTCACATGGAGCTCTTATCCATACTTTAAGCTCTTGTCCTATCCGATGCTGCATGCCTGTATTATGCCGCCTCAGCTCCCGCGTTGAGGCCATGTTCTCGGCCAGCCCTGCACCAATCACCCCACTTTGCGGTTTATACCTGGGTTGAAATGCCTGACGCATCCGCTCCTGACGAGTGGGAATACCCACGAAACGCGTTGAGCTTTATTTGATGCCGCAGCCATATACCCCATACGGATTGAGATTTATTTATTTATTATTAATACATGATGTTTTTTATACCATCTGGTGGATACAGATGTACCATGTGGGTGCATGTGCCGGTGTTAGGCCTGCTGCTATTGGCACGTACATGTTATTCTTATGTATATATATATTCATTATTCTGACCATATGATGTTATGCATGTATTTTTCCACTCTACACACTCAGCCCTTGTGCATGCCTCTTGTGTATATATGATATGAAATATTTTTTTTAATGTATGTAGACCCATGCTACTAAATAAATATGTTTATATTGTAATCCACCTCCACTACTCAATTGCTTCATATAAAGTCCCAACTTTCCTTTTTCATGACGCAATATAGGGATGGAGGCACCTTAGGGTGCTTCATATAAAGTCCCGCGGGATAGAGGCACCTTAGGGTGCTTCATATAAAGTCCCAAACTCCCCCCATCCTATACATAGGAAAATATTACCCAACACCTCCCTCAATTGCTCCTTACAATGTGGTCAAAGGAAGACATGCTACATGTATGGTGGAAATGCCCAAAGGTGAAATAATTTTGGACCCACATTTTCAGGATTATATCATATATATAATGTGCTGAAAACAGCTTGGACAGCCTCACCAAATAAACCTATTCCAGATATCCCCAGATTCTCTCAGAAATGTATATTCTTTCTTCTCCTAGCTGTCAAGATAGCAATTGCAAAGGCATTGTATACCTCAGCCAGATTGGTGTTTTTTAAGGATTGAAATATCTTGGGTAATGATTCATGAAAAAATAACCAGTATAGGTAATAGGGTTGTCCCCATACCACTTTTTTAGGACCGAGTACAAGTATCGATACTTTTTTTCAAGTACTCGCCGATACCGATTATCGATACTTTTTTTTTTTAATGTCACATGTCAGAGTTTTTCTTTTTTTTAACAGTGTTTTCTTTTTTTTCTTGGGGGGGGGGGGGGAGGGGGTGAACGGTGTATGTGTGTGTGTTTTTTTTTTTTTTTTATTTACAATTTTTATTTTTTACAATAATATTTTTTATATTTTTTCTGCAATATGTTTTTTTTTTTTTTTTAATCAGCCCTGTTGGGGGGCTTTGGTGAGATATCAGGGGTCTTAACAGACCTCTGATATCTCCCCCTTGAGACAGAGAAATAGACAGAGGACACATATTCCCCAGTCCCTTTCTCTGCAGCCTCAGCTGCACTGAAAATGAATGGAGAGAAGACAGCAACTCCTCTCCATTCATAAACTGAGACATCGTAATCACAGGAGATTACAATGTTTTAGTTATGTGAATAGACAGAGTCAGCTGACTCTATCCATACACAAAGGAAGGAGAAGGGGGACAGAAAAGGAGAGAGGAATGGAGGGGACAGCGGAGAGGCACAGAGAAGGAGAGAGGAGCGGAGGGGGACAGAAAAGGAGAGAGGAACAAAGGGGGACAGAAAAGGAGAGAGGAACGGAGGGGACAGCGGAGAGGCACAGAGAAGGAGAGAGGAACGGAGGGGGACAGCGGAGCGGGACAGAGGAAAGGAGGGGGCATGGAGGAGGATGCAGTGACAGTCAGCGGTGAGCGATCACCGCTGTATGTCACTAAAGCTGCTGAAAGCCGCTGGGGGAGAATCTTATAACTCCCCCACGTGCCGATCACAGCTGTCTTCCAGGTATCGGCGGAAGCATCGGGAGCATTTGCCCAAGTACAAGTACTTGGGCAAATGCTCGGTATCGGTGTCGATACCGATACTAGTATCGGTATCGGGACAACCCTAATAGGTAATGATAAACAATCATTCTTTGAGAGGAGATGGGATCCCTGGACTAAATATATTCAATTTCAGGCTTGAGTCTTGTAGAGATAAACAGACCCTGTACCTGGAATTTCCTATTTTGGGGGTTGCAGGGGGTGGGGCCCTGGGTTGGCCAGGCAGATGAGCTGGCCTGGGATTCCCCATTTAGGTCCTACTCCTCTAATTTCTCCTCTCTTTAACCACTTGCTGACCGGCTCACGCCGATATACCTCGGCAAAGTGGCACAAGTGTGCAAAACAGCGTACCCGTACGTCACTGCATCATCGGCAGCTAGCGGTCGCTTGTACGCCAAAAAAAAAAATAGAAGAAGATGAATGGACTTCGTGGGACATTTTAATTTTTTTTATTTTTTAATAAAGGACTTGCCCCAAGCCATGTCTTGTCATTTGTACCGTTTTGACACTTTTTGTGTGTGAAATGGTAGGGGTACATTTGTACCCCATTACCATTTCACACAGGTGGAGAGGCCGTGATCTGGGGGTCCCCTTGTTAAAGGGGGCTTCCAGATCCTGATAAGCCCCCCACCTGCAGACCCCCACAACCACCGGCCAAGGGTTGTGGGGATGAGGCCCTTGTCCCCATCAACTTGGGGACAAGGTGCTTTGGGGGGCTACCCCAAAGCACCCTCCCCATGTTGAGGGCATGTGGCCTGGTACGGTTCAGGAGGGGGCGCTCTCTCACACCCCCCTCTTTTCCTGCGGCCTGACAGGTTGCATGCTCGTATAAGGGTCTGATATGGATTTTTGGGGGGACCCCCACGCCTTTTTTTTTTTACATTTTGGTGCGGGGTTCCCCTTAATATCCATACCAGACCTGAAGGGCCTGGTATGGAATTTGGGGGGACCCCCCATGCAATTTTTTTTTAAATTTTGGTTCGGGGTTCCCCTTAATATTCATACCAGACTCAAAGGGCCTGGTAATGGACTGGGGGGATCCAATGCTGTTTTTTTCAATGACTTCTTTTATCTGTATTGCCAGGACCGACAATTCATTATAGCCACAAGTACTTTTAAAGGACTTTTTTTCCTTTAGAAATGTCATTTTGTGCAGGGACTGTTCTAAACACGGGAAAAATGCGCCACTTTACAGGCATACTATAGACACCCCCAGGTATGAAATTTAAAGGAATATTTCACTTTTATTGTTTCACTTGAAGCATTATTAAAATCACTGCTCCCGAAAAAAAGGCTGTTTTTAAAACTTTTTTTGCATTGATACATGTCCCCTGGGGCAGGACCCAGGTCCCCAAACACTTTTTATGACAATATCTTGCATATAAGCTTTTAAAATGAGCACTTTTGATTATTCATGTTCGTGTCCAATACACTTTAATGGTGTTTGCGTATTCAAACAAATTTTTTGCATGTTCGCATGTTCTGCTGTGAACCGAACCAGGGGGGTGTTTAGCTCATCCCTACTTAGCACCAACACTTCCTGCCCTCCCCACTGGGTAGTTCCATATATAGAGAAAAGCTCACTCCAAAACACTAATACTTCTTGTGTAGATGGCACTCAAGGAAAGCAAAAAACAACCATAGTGCAAGATAAAGTAAAACTTGTTTAATAAAAAGCTGCTTACATCAGGTAAGAACAAAATCCACAATATAAAATGGGAGTAAAGACACACTCGTCTCCTCACCATGCTTCCGCAATAGGCACCAGAAGTTACGTCACAAGGCCTCCACCCGATGCGTTGCATCACTGGTCATGTGACTTCCTCAGGGATAAGAGCCATGTGACGAGCGCCAGGTATTTATATCCCATCTACACCATATGGGTTTGCCTTAGTAACAAGTGAGTCACCAGCTCATTTGTGTCCTATTACGTTAATTGGCCAATAAAGAAAAAAACTCCAGTCATGGCCAGAAAACTACCTAGCAACCAAGGGTGATAGGTTGAATACAATAAAATAGGTACAATAATAAAATGTGGACTAATACGAAAAATGTATCATTAAATATAAACATTAACACAAATAATTACAATAAATTTATAAACAATCACAGTCTACTAGAGGGGTTTAAGAGAGAAAAAAAAGTATTTTCAGAAAATGTGGCCACCTTATGGAAAAGAAGGTGAGCCTGTGATGGGATCTTATCACCCATGAGCAATACATTAAGGAACAACTTGTTCCGAGAAGACTTAGTTGGGAAGTCCCTCTCAATAATGGTCTTCTTGATCAAGACTCAGTGGATGATTGGTATAAGTTTTTTAATGATAAAGGTTTGGAAGTATTACAATTTTTGATTAAGAGAAAACAAAGGAAAATGAGTGGGATCAATAAGCAGATACAATAGAAATCTCTCCTGCGCTCAGGTGTGTGGTTCCTCAATAAGTGGTGTGACCAACTTCATACAGTAGTATCTGCCATCTTGCAGCCCTCCTCATAATAATGGGTATTCACAGGCAAAAGAAAAAAGGAGGGCGCACCTACCTAGTGCAATGCCCGCTTAGGCTCTGAGGAAGGGGGTTCTTCCCTGAAACGCGTCAGTCATTGCTATATCCACTTGACATCAGGTCCTGACTTGTTGATGTTCAGAACTGCGAACCTGTAACATTGCTAATGCCTGTTATCCATGCTCATTTCTGAGTATACACTTTGCTGTTTTATGCTTTAATAAAGCTTTACCAGTGGTAATGCACTAGGTTGGTGCGCCCTCCTTTTTTTCTTTTATCAATAAGCAGATAGCAGAATGTAAAGCGCAATTGGAACTACATAGAGAGCTAGCTCAATTCACAACACTCTCCCAACAGCTTAATAGGGTGTTGGAACAAAAGGATCATGAAGTGAAACAGAGAAAAAATACCTGAGAGATACAAATGACTATAAACAGGACCAGGTATTTAAATGGCAACTTCATTTAAAAGATGTTAATCTCACATATACAAATACCACACCTGAAAGAGAGGTTAGGATCACCTCTGCCCAGAGAGACCAAGAACCAAGGACACTGATTCGTCCTCCTCAGTTGGAACCTAGGGGTGATCATCAAGCCCCAAGAACGCCTAAACCTTGGTGGCAAAATAAGGGAAACCAAAAACCTTGGTTTAAATCACCAAAAAGACAGAATGGTTACAACCATGCAAATCAATATGGAAGCCAATATGGAAACTATGAGAACAATAGTGGCAATTACCATGGGAACCAATATGGCCCCTATGGTAATGGACAATACGAAAATAATTATGGAAATAATAATGCGAATTGGTATCAGAACAGAGATGGTAATAGCCTTAGGAACCCACAACCCAACTATTACAACAATTATGGGAAGCAACCGAATTACTATGACAATTCAAGAAGAAGTCCAATTCCTACCCATAATAGGTTTGAGCCACTAAGGAACTATTATGAAGAAGGTCCACCGAGACCTTTTTTAGACCAATGGAGACATGAAAGATCTCCACCCCAGCAAGAGAGAATGGGAGACCAAATAAAAGAGGGGCTGCTGAGCAGGACAGAAGGTTCAAAAGAAAAAGAGACCATTAGGAGAGGGTGTTTGTAACCTAAGTGGATCCGAAATAACCCTAAACGAATTAAAAGTACTGGACAAAGGTCTGAAATTTGCACCTACATGCAATTTGAATAAATTTGACACCTATGTAAATATTCAGAAATATACCAGGAAATTGAATTTCCAGAAGTATATGCTGAATAATTCTGTTGCTACTAGCCAAAGGTCACACAACCTAACCAGTTAGAGTACTCATACACAGCTGAGGAATAAATCGTTATTCAACCCACAGATTCATAATAATGAACATGTGGAAATTTTTAACCATATGGTACTACAAGACCTTATCTCAAGAGGATAAGAGATCCCAAGCACATTCAACGAGGAATTAAAGAGTTAGAGGAGAGAAAAAATGTAGTTATTAGACCTGTGGAAAGGGGGGGTTGTAGTTTTAGCCATAATGGACAACTGAATGATCACAATATATATCTTAAATTGATGGGAAATCCAATGATAAAATATAAGAATAAACTGGAGGGTTTAATACAACTGGGAATAAGGAAAAATATTCTAAACGACAAAGAAGCTAAATATCTGTTACCCCAAACTTGCCGAGTACCTGTGATATATACCATACCTACACTACATAAGGACCTGGTCCACCCACCAGGGAGATCCATCATCGATGCTATACCGTCAGTTAATGCTAAATTCTAGATTGGGGAAGTACATTGACTTGTTCTTGCAACCGTTGGTACCAAATACCCGATCCTATTTACGGACACCAAACATCTTATACAGATCCTTGACAGAATCGAAGTGAGACATGAACGGTTGTTATTAGCAATGGCAGATGGGTCACCTCGCTGTATACAATTATTGACAATGATGAAGCTACAAAATCAGCCAAATAGGGGCCTTAATATTTTAAGTGAGTTACCATCAAAACAGAAATCATATTTACGTAAATGCCTGGACTATGAGCTTAGCCACACCTATTTTTGGTTTGAGTCTGACTACTATAAACAAATTAAGGGAATCACCATGGGTGCTTGCAATGCATCAAGTGTAGCTAATATGTTTATAGCAAAGTGGGAAGAAGAAAGCATTTATAATAGTCCCCAAGGACTCCTACTGTAGAAGAGGTATATTGATGATGTCATAGTAATCTGGACAGGGGATGAAGAGAGTCTGAAAGCTTTATTCTAACAGCTGAATGTCAACACGAAAAATATACGGCTGTCATTGGAATAAAGCAATACATTGATACACTTTCTTGATTTAATTATAAAATTTAAAGACCGCAAATTCATTCCGAAAACCTTTTTTAAGCAGGTTGATCAGAATAGCTACATCCCAGCAGATAGTTGCCACAATGACCCGTGGCTTATCATTATACCAAAAGGACAGCTGATTAGATTACGCAGAAATTGTACGAATGAACAAGATTTCAACGAACAGGCAAGATTCATAGGTAACAGATTCATACAAAGAGGATACAATAAAGATTTCTTTAATCATAAAATAGAAGAAGCTACCAGAATAGAGAGTACATCCCTGACACTAGCTCAATCAAGAAATGAAAGAACCTTCCCATTATCCTGAATTATAATGTACAACATAAGCAAATAGAAAAAATATTTAGGAAACATTGGTCCGTTTTAAGATCTGATTCCCAGTTGTGTACTATTTTTACCAGTAGTTCCAAAATTTACGTACAGGCGAGCACCCACTCTATGAGATATGATTGTGTAGAATATCCCTGATCCTCCAGGCCAATTAGCTATCTTTACCTTTTTTTCAAGGAAAAGGTTTTTTCCATGCAGGAGATGTTATGCATGCAAGAACACCAAGCTGAATGGCCAAAAAGGAGGTAAATTCAAATCCACTGTCACAAATAAGTAATACCAGATCAAAGAGTTAATTTCATGTAAGATAGAAGGGGTGGTATATGTCCTCCAATTTCCATGTTTGAAACAATACATTGGCAGGGCCAAACGTCCTATGTGGAAAAGGATTCAAGAGCATATTCAAAAAATATGCAAGGGGTTCACTAAGCAAAGTGTCCCTAGGCATTTTTCCCATTTTAATTCACAGGATCCTTCAGTATTGAAATTCTGGGCAGTTGAAAGATACACTCCTCACTGGAGAGGGAGCAATAGGGCCAATACACTTAGTAGACGCAAATCAAAATGGATTTTTGAAATAAAATCTTTCTACCCCCAAGGGTTAAATATTTTGACCTTTAACTGTTTCATTTCTGATTTCTAGAGGTTTATTTATTTTTATTTTATTTTTTGTTTTTCTCTTCTCTACTTTAGCCTTCCACGTGTAGTGTCAACACAACTACTGTATGTCACATTTGGACAGGGGCACCATGTTGACCACGTTAAGCCATCCTCATACGTAATATACATATAGGATCCACTTAGCAGTGAAATTGTTCTTGCCCACTAGATATCATCTACTTATATATCATCATATAGTATTTATTTGGCAGCATTATCGCTCTAGCCCACTAGATGTTACTATAATGCATTTTTCTCTCCCGTTTTGTAATTTATTTTATTTTTAACTTTTAATGATGTGTTTTTTTTTTTTCTCTTAAACCCCTCTAATAGACTGTGATCGTTTATACATTTATTGTAATTATTTGTGTTAATGTTTATATTTAATGCTTAATTTTTCGTATTAGTCCGCATTTTATTATTGTACCTATTTTATTGTATTTAACCTATAAGCCTTGGTTGCTAGGTAGTTTTCTGGCCATGACTGGCGTTTTTTTCCTTATTGGCCAATTAACTACATAGGACACAAATGAACTGATGACTCACTTGTTACTAAGGCAAACCCATTGGTGTAGATGTGGTATAAATACCCGGCGCTTTATAGCAAAAAATAAAAAATATATTGCTTTTTTTTCAAAATTATTGCTATTTTTTGTTTATAGCACAAAAAATAAAAACTGCAAAGGTGATCAAATACAACCAAAAGAAAGCTCTATTTGTAAGAAAAAAAGGAAATCAATTTTGTTTGGGTACAACGTTGCACAGCCACACAATTGTCAGTTAAAGTGACGCAGTGCCGTATCGCAAAAAAGGGTTTGGTCAGGAAGGGGGTAAATCCTTCCGGGGCTGAAGTGGTTAATCACTTGTTTTCTTTTTCTTATATATCCATTACTTTTTGCAGTATCAAACCTTTCTGTACTAGAGCATCTCTTTGGATATGGGATTGACAGAAATCTGATATAATGTTGGGAATTTTGGTACAAATAATGCTCACATAATACTTGGTTGTGGAATCAGTTTATTGTTAAGTACAGGCTTTTATTAGTAATTATAGATACAACCACATCAGTTAAACAATATATATTGTGACATTGGGAATATTTAGCTCAGTGACAGAAGCGTTTTTTCAGTCAACGGCAGTCAGCACTTTGGTTTAAGGGTGAAGCAGCCCATTTTTGTAAAGGGAAAAAAATAAAGTTCTTATAACAGCAGGATTCCTACGAAGGGGTCCTTCTTCAGCAAACACAACAAATTAAAAAATACCAAGCCACCTGGCTCTTCAGTAAGCAGCACTGCTGCTCGCTCTGGTCTCCCTGACCTTGGGCTCTTCAGACTTGCTTAGTCTGTGCTTGCAATACACTACTGCTCAGGCTTCACTCCAGACCTCACTGGATAGAGTTCTCCCAGCACCCCAGGCTCTTCCAGTTCTCGGGAACACAGAAGAACGTCCAGCCCCCTCTGTGGACTTGCTAGTCACCTCAGTTTCCTGGTCTCTCCAGACCCGCATAGCTGTCCTGACTCTTCCAGTCCTATGGCCCCACAACACAGGGTAACATCTCCCAAACAGGTCACACCTCCTGGCTGGAAAATACCGATATATTCAGATACAGCCTGTGTCTCTGGATGGCAGCAACTGCCCTGAGTTGTGCTTAGACCTGGCTTATAATGATCTTGATCACCTGTGCACTCACACAAGCTGTAGGTAATTGGCAAAGCCCAGAGTTCAGATTGAAGGTTCCATCCTGCCCAATACTCTTAGGAGCTCAAGCAGTTTGAGCAGATGCTGTGGAAGGCACTGAAACAGACCTCTGACCAAATCACAAAGGACCTGTCCAGAGAGATCCGTGACCTAGGTCAGCTTAGTGCTGACCTAGAGCAGAGAGTGGATAATCTAGTGGCTTTGTTTGCAAATCACACATATGAGCTTGAAGCTCTCAGAGGAAAATCTTTCCCTGCAATCTGGTTTAGAGGATTATGAAAACCGGATGGGGGAGCTCCAATCTTTGTATATGCAGTATCCCAAAATCGGTATGTAGCGCTAACCATGTGAGGGCCTCTGAAATATGACTGACTCCGAAGGTTGCCCTGAACTTGCAAGCCTCCCGCCACCTCTGACATCCTGGGTTTTACTCATATTTCAAAGTGATAATGCAATTGCACCCACCAGACTGTAGCAAAGTAAACAAGCCTTTTACTTAAGATTCTTGAAGCAGATGAGAACAAGAATAACTTGCACAGATATCTTTCAGTGATAAACTCTTTTTTTTTTTTTTTAAAGTATTTTATTAAGTTTTCACAAAAGTAAAACAAGTGAAACAGATATATGCACATGTTACATGTTGGCAATGAGTAAAGTTGATAGTTACATCATATATGGCTATTGTACATATCACCTAGCATAACATTAAAGGCAGTAAGAATCGGCATATAATGAACCTGTTATGGTCCGTATATAGGAGTCGGAAGAAAAAATTAAATTGAAAAATAATAATCAAAAAAAAAAAGAGAAAAAAAAAAGTATGTAGAATGAGAAACGAGGGTGAAAGTTGCGTTATGCCTGAGGTATCCCTATGGTGTAATATACCACGTCTAATTGTGATTTTTCCGGCCGAAATATCTCCACTCCCCCACCCGAGCACCCCCATATAGGCACTAGCTGTGCCCGGGTGGAGGAGTACATGAAAATGTTAGTCAGTGGTGCAATACTTCAGGCCTGGGAACTTGTCCTGATGTAGTGTTAACTCCCCAACGTATGGGGTTGCGTTTGTATTACCTCAGAAGATTTAAAATTTTTAGGGTGCAGGTGATGTAGCGATGTGGGGAGAGGGAATGGGGGGAGGGGGAGGGAGACGGAAAGTAATGGTAGTGAAGTGTTTTTAGTTATTTATGGACTTATGTAGGTGTTTGCGTGTTTGTGGAACCCCTTGAGTCTGTGGGGTGGGTGGTGGTTGGACTAGACTGTATTTGGGATGATTTAAAGTGGATCCAACAAGCCCAGATGTTCATGTATTTGGTTGGCGTATCTGCTGTTTGGTGAATAAGGCTTTCCATTTCCGCCACTCTATCAACCCGCTGAATCCATTCTGTTATGGTGGGGGGAGATGTGGTTCTCCAGTGTACTGGGACACATAGGTTTGCTGCGTTGATGAGGTGTAGAACCAGTGATTTCCTATATGTGCGTTGTGGGAGAGAGGTATGGTGGAGCAGATATTGTGCCGGGGTGAAGTCAAGGGTGAATGTCGTTATCTGTGTAATCAACAAGTGGATGTCAGTCCAATAGGTCTGGATAAGAGGGCATTCCCACCATATGTGGAGAAGTGTGCCTCTCGACGCTTTGCAACGCCAACATAGGGGAGGAAAGTCAGGTTGATATCTGTGAATCCTGTCCGGGGTCCTGTACCATTTTGTAAAGATTATGTATCAATTTTCTTGAGTTGATATGTTGCATGAACCTTTATGCATATGATAAAGAGCTCGCTGCCACTCCTCTGCTGAGAGGTCAATGTTCAAATCCTGCTCCCATCTTCTAATTAATTCATCATTTTTGATTTCGTCTGTTGGAAATAGGAGTTTATATATTAATGAGATGAGGTGTCTTTGGGGTTCAGAATTGTTACACAATAGTTCAAAAGGCGTAAGATCTCTGTGCAGGTCCACCGTGGGTTTGAGGCTATGGACAAAGTATTTGCAAGTATTTGTGGAAGGGGATGTGATAGTCTGGAAATGTGGAGGTAAGGGCATGAAACGTCAGGAAATTTCCATTGTGGAACATTTGGTGTATCTTTAGTCTTGATCTGTCGGGATCTGTTACCGAGTAGAGAGTGTGTACTCCTGGGGTAAACTCTGGATTATTTTCCAGAGGTGTCATGGGACCGGGAAAAGGTTTCAGTTTGAGTGGTTTGCAAGCTGCTGTGAAATTTGTTAATGTGGAGTTGATGAATGGATTCAGTTTGGCTTGTGTTGGTACTATTTTGTGGTTGATCCATGGTAACGTGCATATCGGTAGTGAGGTGGAAGCGTTCTCAATGTAGACCCAATCTTTGCTTGTATTGTTGGCGTGCCAGTCTACAATTCTGGCTAGGTGACACACCCAATAGTATTTTTGCATGTCTGGAATGTTTAATCCCCCTTGTGACTTGGGATTTGTTAGTCTTTTCCAATTTAACCTGGGCTGTTTGGAGGACCAAATAAAAGTTCTACAGAGCCTTTTGAGGGTGGAGAAGAAGGCCATGGGAATTTGTATGGGTACAGTCTGAAATAGGTATAGCAATCTGGGGAGCACGTTCATTTTTAGGACAGCTGCCCTTCCAAACCATGAAAACGGCCCTGAGGTCCATTTTTGTAAGTCTGTTCGTATAGTATTTAGGATAGGTAGGAAATTCAATTTATAGATCTCTGTCAGTTTGGTGGGTATTTTAATGCCTAGATACGTGAGGGCCTGGGTTTCCCAACTGAAAGGGAAATTCTGCGTGCATAGGGCGACTATGTCGATGGATAAGGAGATGTTAAGGGCTTTGGACTTAGCTAGATTAATTTGCAAGTTGGATAGAGATTTAAATATAGCAAGGTCTTTGAGGAGGTTAGGTAAAGTGGTGATTGGGTCCGTTAGGAATAACAGGACATCGTCCGCATAGGCCGCAAGTTTAAATTGTTTACGGTCTATTTCCACTCCTTTGATATTAGGGTTTTCCTTGAGTTTGCGAAGGAGTGGTTCCATCGTGAGAATAAAGATTAAGGGGGACAGGGGGCAGCCCTGTCGTGTTCCGTTGGAGATGGAGAAGGCGTCCGACAGGTGCCCATTCACTCCTATTTTCGCAGTGGGTGAGGAGTACAAAGCCATAATCATATGGATCAGTTGAAGTGGGAGGCCTATAGAGTGTAATGTGGCTTCCATATAGTCCCAAGCAACCCTGTCGAACGCCTTCTCCAACGATAGGAAAAAACCTTTGATGTTATT
This sequence comes from Lithobates clamitans, assembly GCA_037952925.1. Classification (NCBI taxonomy): domain Eukaryota; kingdom Metazoa; phylum Chordata; class Amphibia; order Anura; family Ranidae; genus Lithobates; species Lithobates clamitans. The sequence goes on from JBBGZY010000610.1 coordinate 1,631,295, forward strand.
GGTGGTCATCCAGTAATGTATGTCTAGGGCTTTAGTGGTGTTGTCCCGGGCCTCCCTTCCCGGGACAAAACCGACTTGATCTGTGGATATTAATTTGGGAATTATTGGTAACAGACGGTTGGCAATAGCTTTGGCATAAACTTTAATATCTACATTCAGGAGGGAGATTGGTCGGTAGTTGGAGACCATGGTAGCGTCCTTACCTGGTTTGGGAATAATGCCCCATACACACGGTCGGATTTTCCGATGGAAAATGTCCGATCGGAGCGTGTTGTCAGAAATTCCGACCGTGTGTGGGCGCCATCGGACATTTTCCATCGGATTTTCCGACACACAAAGTTGGACAGCAGGAGATAAAATTTTCCGACAACAAAATCCGATCGCGTCAATTCCGACCGTGTGTGGCCTGTTCCGACGCACAAAGTGCCACGCATGCTCAGAAGAAATTCCGACACGGGACAGCTCGTTCTGGTAAACTTAGCGTTCGTAATGGATAAAGCACTTTCGTCACGCTGCAATGTAAAAAATGGTTTAATACAGCGCACTCTCTTCTTCTTTATAATGTGACAAGAATTAAGTCGTTTTGATGCTCATATTCACACACACTTCTCACAAACGTCTTTCGTTACTATTTATCGGGATTCCCTCAATATATTTTGATTTCTCACATCTGACAACATATTTTTATTTTTTTTACTTTAATGTAGAATCTTTTTTTGTGTTTCTCTTTTTTTTTTTTTTTTTTTGGTGATTTTGATTTGTACTCCCGAAAATGTTTGTGTGTTTTTTGTGACAAGTTTCCACAACACCATTGATATGTTGTTCTATTTAATCTGTAGGAGATTGTTTGGTGTTGTTGTCTCTTGTTAATTTCACATTGTACTTTAGAAATGTACCTGAATACTCACCAACAAACTGTCCTTTTTGGATGAAAACACACACAGGAGAGTAGAATTTACCTAAAAATATTTTATTAAGGGGTCACAACTATAAAAAAACAAAGAGGGAGGCAACGCTGGAGAAACTGCAGAAGTGGGCGAAGCCTTGGACCCCCAGGGCAGACATCAATTATTTAAAAGCAAAATTGGTGGCCTGAGGAGTCCATATCTAAGGGAGGGCAGTCTGGTCCAGAAGTCCCAGAGATCCGGAAAGCAGCAGATGACATCTGTGTCCCCAGGCTGTGGTCATACGAGAGACTGCATCTTCTGTCAGACCAGACTGAACCCAGGGTCATCACTCTCAGGTCTTCTTTCCACGCTTCCTTCCAGCCTTTGGCTGTGGTGGTGGAGTTGTGGCAGCAGGAGGAGGAGGAGGAGGAGGAGGAGGATCGTCCCTCTCCATGACATCCGTCTTGTGTGTCAGTTCCCCACTCTCCCCCTTCCGAAGGACTTTATAAATCAGGTCCTCAGAAATCTTGTGTTGGCCCTCCTGCATGCCCAGCAATTTGGTGGCAGCCATGCAGGCAAAGGCCTCTGCAGGACTGGGGAAGGCTCTGAGGGACGCCGAAGCCTCCTGGATCAGCCTGTACACTGAATCCTGCACAGGACTGGGAGTGGCCTTCCTGGCCCTTTTATATGGCAGGTGGAGGGGAGGGACCTGAGACTCAGTCATGCTGCGACTTGTCCCAGGCTTCTCTTGGCTGCCACTTAGCCCCGCCTCCTCCTGGCTGCCACTAATCCCCGCCTCCTCCTGACTGCCACTAATCCCCGCCTCCTCCTGACTGCCACATTCCACAGCCTCCTCCTGGCTGAGGTCTTCCTGTGTATGAAAAAGGGACATAGTTTTAGTATTGTTTTCATCAATCACACACAATTTTCACCTCCTGACTGCTGCAAATTCAATGTTAACAAATATAACAGACTATCCTTCTGAGCCCAGCAGTTTTCATTCTTGTCCCAATTTTGGGTGCCCACTACTGTCTATTGATATGTAAAACACTTTATGAAATCAGCAAATAGTGATCAATAATAACATCTACTAAACATCATTTATTTATTGCCCAGAAATCTGTAGAAGAATGCTATACCTGACTCCAGCTGGGCTCCTCCACTTCTTCCTGGCTGGAAGGCCCAGGTTGGACATCGGAAGCCTCAGCTGGGGTGGAAGGAAGCATGGAAGGAAGAGTGGAGAGGGATTCCCTGACTTCAGTGTGGTCTGACAGAAATCGCAGTCTCTCATAGTACCAGAGCCTGGGGACATAAACGTCATCTGCTGCAGCTCCGGACCTCTGGAAATCTGTGACCTTCTTGCGCTCCCTAAGATATGTGCTCCTCAGGCCACCAATTTTTGCTTTTAAATAAGGGATGGTTGCTGTGGGGACCACCGGCTTCACCAAATCCAGCAGTTTCTCCAGCGCTGCCTGCCTCTTCTGTTTGTGATTATAGTGGGGGTGTCTGACCTGCCACAGACAGGGCAGCTCTCTGTACTTGTCAATAAACAGGGGCAGGAAATTGTGGTCGATGAACTCATCCATTTTCTCTGCAAGACACAACACAAGACAAACCCTAATGTCAGGCCAAACTCCCCTAATCTTGTTACAATATAGGCTTCAATTTCGAAGCAGTATAGGCCCAAGTTTAGATCCTACCTTCATTAGCACGATCGGCGTCTCCGATGCTCCTTCCTCCGCTCACAGATCGTACGTAAGACGCGCGCGTTACGATTTATACACACTGCGCATGCGTATAACTCTGCCCGCCCCTGACGTTCTTTCTATTCTATTCCCCACCCCTTTTCGTTCGGCGCAGTGGAGGAAGAGCACATGGCGGAGAGACAGCAGGATAGTGCTAAGTACAGCAACGAGGAGGAGGAGGAGAAGGAAAGGCTGGAGCCTGAAACGTCCCGATCCAGAAGGAGATTAAAGGACTCAAATATGTCCTTTGGGGAGATGTTGGAAATGGTGGACATCCTGAAGAAGGCCGACTATGATGGAAAGTATGGGCCTTACCCCAACCCCAATGGCCGAAAGGCCAAGATCATGGCGAATGTGGTCAGGAGTCTGCAACGGAAATTCGGGGTACGACGATCGAAAGATCAGCTCAGGAAGCGGTGGTCGGACCTGAAATTACGAGAACATGAGCAGTACAGAAATATCCGGAGAGTGCTGCAAAAAAGTAAGTAGTTGTGCTGTGTTCCTATTGTTCTTGTGTTTATTACGTTTGTGCTGCTCCATGTGCTTTTAGGAACTGTTGTACAGTTTAAAATGGCAACTTTCATGTTCATGGGCACATTATTCGTTCGGATCACACATTTTTCGTTGCAAATATAAAATACCATTGTTTAGGCCATATGCATTTGGCCACCATTTTGACGCCCTATACTTGTCTTCAAAGAATTGGGTTGTGTAGATGGCTTTGTTACTAGAATGAAATGCAAACTAGATTGTGTGTAAGGAGAGGACACTGAGCAGCTGTTTTCACATCTGGACACTGGAGCACTAGTGTGGGACCCCAGAACACCCTTTTTATTAAGGGGCCACTCAGGTGCTCCAGTGTATACTATAGGGGGGGTCTCCATCTGTGAAGCTTGTACTAAACAGGTAAAGTATTGCAGCTTGACAAAGGACACTAAAAAAGCTACATCTTGGAACTCTGCACTTCCACTTCCAAGCAATGTTTCATCTTTATAGTTCTGCCATCAAATATCTGTGTGCTAATTATACCATTTTTGTTTTACATAGGGGATAAAAGACTCGGAGGACACCCCTCATCCGAGGAGACCAGAGCCCCCCCCCCTCTGGAAGAAGGGGAAATACCAACACAAGCTGAGCAGGAGGAAGAAGACGTGGTGGAACTAGTCACCACAACAGGTGAGTGTCTGCGACCACAGGCTCAGATAGGAGATGGATGGCGGCATTTTTTTTAGACCTAATTTATTTTGGGTTTCCTTTCTTTTTAGGTGATCGTGAGGTTGTGGATGAAGATCCTTTCACATCCGAAAGTGCCCAGATCCTGATCGGGGAGATCATGGGGTGTAATTTACAATTGGAAAACATCAAGCAAAACATCAATGATGTTTTTCCAAAATATAAAAACATCATTGATGTTTTGGGGCGAGTTTAAAACCCCTCCAAATCACTTTCTTCTTTTGTCTGCTATAATGTGCGAAATGTTTTTGTGATTTTTCCCAAAGCCAAAATTGGAGGATGCACACAGTGTGTCAACATGTGCTATCTGCCATCACGGGAGATCAATGGACGCGTTTTGGGGGTGCAACTGCTTCCTCAATAATAAAGTAGCGGTGAGGAAGGGCTTTCTCCCCCAAAACACATCCCTTGATCCCCCCTGATGGCAGATAGCACATGTTGACATTGTGAAATTTGTGTGCATCTTCCAAATTTGGCTTTTCCAGGGGTGATTTCCCCCCATCTGAACGCAATATCAAACACAGTTCCTAAATACTCATGTCTGATATTGCCTTCAATTCTACCAAATGTGAACTTTGTAAGATCAAGATTTGTGTCTTTCTTGTGGGTTTTACACAGGCCTGTTTTCTATAAAATGCACATTTTGATTTTGGATAATGACACCACAAAAATTGTTAGACAACAAACATGTTGGTTTGTCATAAAAACCTTTGGTAAATGCACATGTGATTGTGCAGGTATTAAAAAGATTGTTCATCAAGAATGTGTGGATTATTGTCTCAATGCTACAACACTTTTGGGGTGATGTAATTGTTGTTTGATGAGAAAATGGGGGTAATTTCCTAAGGGCAAATCCACTTTGCACTACAAGTGCTGTTTCAGTGCAGTTGCAAGTGCACTTGTAGTGAAAAGTGTCTTTGCATTTAGTAAATAACAGCCAACAGTGCTTTGTATAAGGTTACACAATCACGACATTTTCTGGACTCCACACATTTCTGTCAGGGTCAGCTCAAACAAACACAAGCAGTAAATGTCCACAAAGAAGAGCCTGGGCGGAGATGCCTGTCGAGAACTTGAGGTCCTGCAGGCTTCTCCCTGTGGCCAAATACCGCAAGGTAGCGACCAACCTCTGCTCCGGAGTGATGGCTTGCCTCATGCAGGTATCCTGCCTGCTGATATAGGGGGTCAGTGAAGCCAACAAACGGTGAAACACGGGGTCTGTCATCCTGAGAAAGTTCCTGAAATCATCAGGATTATTCTCACGGATCTCACGGAGCAAAGGCATATGAGAGAACTGGTCACGCTGAAGCAACCAATTCTTGGTCCATTAACTCCTCCCCACCCTGTTCATGGACTGGACTTGTGTCAAGGTCAGGACCCCAACACCAAGCCCCCGCACAGCACGAACTCTACGAGGAGTACGCATACGAAACATGGCTAGAAAACGGTCGGCTGCTCAGAACGAAGTAACAGAACGCACTGAAGAACAGCAAGGCCTGTGAAGAGCGACCTGAAAAACAGCAACGAGCGGACAAGATCGCACAGAAAACTCCGATACGAACTGACTGCACGCACTGAAGAGCAGATACAAACCCACAAGCACAAACTGAACGGCAGAAAACGATCTGAAAGCCACGAGTCTGAAAAAGCGCGAATCGTCTCTCACCAAACTTTTACTAACACGAGATTAGCAAAAGGAGCCCAAAGGGTGCCGCGCTTGGTTCTGAACCGGCCTTTTCTAGTCTCGTCGTACGTGATTGACGTCACCGCGCTCTTGGCGATCGGAAATTCCGACAACTTTGTGCGACCGTGTGTAGGCAAAACAAGTTTGAGCCAACATCCATAGGAAAAAATCCGAGGATTTTGTTGTCGGAATGTCCGATCAATGTCCGACCATGTGTACGGGGCATAAGTGTTATATGAGCTTCTAATATTTCCTTAGATGCTATACTACGGGGCGAGAGGTTGTTCAGTGCTTTAACTAGGGGGGGTATGAGTATGTCAGAGAAAGATTTATAGTACGCTACAGTAAGCCCGTCTGGTCCCGGACTTTTACCTGGTTTCATCTGCTTTAGTGCTAGAGTGATTTCTTCTGGTGTCAATGGGGAGTCTAGTGCGTCGGTGTCTTCTGTTGTGAGGGGTGTGGGAGCGTATTGGGAGAGAAATGTTTGGATTGTTGTCCGTCTATCTTCTGGGGTATCGGTGTGCGAGTTGGAGCGTAGGTTATAGAGGTCCGTGAAGTAGTTCACGAATTGTTTCGCTATGTCTCCCGAAGTAACGGATGGTTGGTCTGTAGGGTCTTTGATCGTGTGTATGGTATGGGCCGCACGTTTAGCTTGTATGGCTCTCGTTAGGAGCTTCCCCGATTTGTTGCCGTATTCGTAGAAGCTTTTTTGTTGCAACGTATATTTGCGTTTAAGCCTGGTGTGTAATTCGTTCAGTAGTTCAGTTCTAGCTTGTGTCAGCGCTGTGAGTGCTTCAGACGCCAGAGATTTTTTATGTTTTTGTTCAAGTTGAGAGATGCGTGTAGTCAGTTCTTCCAGTTTAGCTTTCCTGAGCCTATTTCGGTGTGCTGCTATCGAGATAAGTGTGCCTCTTATAACGCATTTATGTGCGGCCCATACCACGTCCGGTGAGGTATCACCCGGTTCGTTGTCTGCAAAATAATCTGTGAGGTGTTGGGAAACCGTACTTGAGATATCCAGATCCGTAAGTAAGGAGTTGTCTAATCTCCATATGTGGGAGCGCGTCGGCTTATCAGGAAGGTGAAGGGTCAGTGTAATTGGATTATGATCTGATAGAACCATCGGCTCGATAGTGGTGTGTTTCAGCAGTGGGAGATCATCTTGAGATATAAAGAAATAGTCGATTCGCGAGTATTTAGAGTGTGGCGTAGAGAAGAACTTATAATCCTTTTCATTAGGGTTCATGGTGCGCCAGGTGTCATGCACTTGTAGGTCGTTAAGTTGTTGTTTTATGGCACGGAGGGCTCTGTACGTGATGGAGGAATGGCCATTAGAGGTGTCGAGGGCTGGGTTGAGGGGTACATTGAAATCGCCTCCGATTATTAGCATGCCTGAGCTAAAGGCTGCGAGGAGCTGTAATGTGTCTCGGAAAAAGGAAACTTGGTGTGCATTCGGGGTGTATAAATTGGCAATTGTGATTTTTTTCCCGTATATGGTACCCTTTAAGAAAAGTAAGCGTCCCTGTGGGTCGTTGTGTGTGTCTGAGACAATAAGTGGGCAGTCTTTTGCAATGAGCACACATACACCTTTTGATTTTGCTTCATCGTTTGTGGCATGATAGATTGTGGGGAATTGTTTGTTGTGTAATTTGGGGATAGCGTCAGTTCGGAAGTGTGTTTCCTGAATTAAGGCTATATGTGTTTTAGACTTACGTAGTGAGGCGAGTAGGAGAGAGCGTTTTTCGGGCATATTTAGGCCCCGAATATTGATAGATTGGAGATTCAGGGGTGGGTGTGATATCGTCCCAGCGTGTGTTGTATGAGTGGTGTCCATTATTTCCGTCGGGGTCAGAAACCAAGGACCGAAAAGAACAAAAAAAAAAAAAAGAAAAATTATAAGGGAAGGTGAGAGGGGGAGGGGAGGTGTGGTTTGCAAAGAGTTTCTTGTATGTTTTTAGACGAGCTCAGGTTATGTTTGGTATCTAAGAACTCTGTAGAATAACCGATGAGTCCACGGGGATAGTAAAATATCCCGTGTCCTCACTTTACAGTAAGGGATCGGTAGTGTACAGCCCCGGGGCCATGCACAGCCCGTTGTGCACGGGTCGGTACACAACTCCGAAGCTGTGTGGGGGTTGGAATATACCCGACACGAGAGAGCTGGTAAGGGATAGGAGGGAATGAGTGTCCCGCCACTGCACGACCGTTGGGCAGATTGAGGGTAAATGGGGAGGTGTGAGAAGAGCTTATATGGAATGAGTGTATGACTGATGCCAACGTAAATGTGCATACAAACAACAATATATATATTTAGTAATTAATTATAACATCAATAACTGCTCCAATAAAGAGGAACAAGACGGGCAAGTTCGTCAGTATCAACCTCTGCGGAATGCTAGTCAGACTAACGGGGTCACGCCCGCATCAGTGGGAAAATGAACTGGGTAGTCACAGGAGCGTGTTACGGCATACCATGCAGGGTTGCTAGTACTGAGGAAATTGAGAGGATTCCACTGCTTGAACAACAAAGATTGCAGATCAAGCGTGGAATAACCAACAATAGCTCAGGATGATAAGCGTATCATCCATGTGAAGCATATAAGCACACGAAAAGTTAAACTCCGGGTATACCTGTAAGTCAAGCTCCGTAGCTTAAAGGTGCTCGGGGCCGAGGATACTGCAGAGTGTCACCCGGTACATAGTAGTATACCCCCTCCCTCACTGTATCCCTGGGGATGGGAGAATCTAGGACACAATGCTTACACATACGAGTTTCATATCTTAAGCCTTTAGATGTGACCTGTGAGCCTTTCTGGGGAGTGTATGAGGGCTGACCAAATACCTCTTATAGTCCGGTGCTCACTCCGACTTTGGGCCTAAGGGTTAAGGTGGGTAAAAGTGGGTCCTGTTGATCAACCGGAGTGAGGGGAGTGTCCCATCAGTTACCAAGCCAGCCGCTGAACAGTAAGATACCGTTGTTACAATGAGGTCCTGTGCTGTAGATGCGTATGTCAAGCGCCTCTGCGGGCGGTATCTCTGAGGCAGTCTACCGCGAAGAGCAGGTCGTCTGGAGATTCCGGATGACGTAGCGTGGTGTCGGGCGACTGATGATGACGTTGGTCATGCGGATCGGCGTGAGGGTTCCGTCTTTCGTCCTTCTGTACCCGGCTGGTGTCGGCGATTGCGAGTTCGTGTGCCAGGTAGGCGGGATGAACTGTGACCATAGCTGCAGCGCGCGATTGCTTCCGACGCTGTGGTAGTGAGTAAGCTGGTGTTCATGTTTAGCTAGGCGAGGGCAGGGAAGGTTCCGTATCTGGTATGAGGGTCCCCTCATACTTCCGGTTAGCGCTGCATTATGGTTGTTGTAGTCTGCCGCTCGCGCTATGAGATGCTCGCGAAAGAGGCATATTAGTTAGAGTTTCTTTTGAGACCCAACATTAAACATGTTTAACTCATACAGGGCAAGTGTACTCACTGTTTATCTCTGTGAAAGACTTCAGCATTAGGGGTTGACATGTAATTGAGAGACACGTCCGAGAATAAACTTCAAGTAACTGTAGTGGAAAGCAGAGAGAGCCTAACGAGGCCCCATAGAAAAAGAAGGAAACTGTAAAGTGAAATGGAGCACTGCCTTGAGGCCTTAGCGATCTCTTCTGGCTCTCCTGGATGTGGGGGAGTCGGCAGTGTTGAGATCACGGTGCTGAGAGCGGCGGGTGCCATGATACGCTGAGGCGGAGGGTGATCTTCTCCTTCTTTGTCCTGTAGTCATGGTGTCCATAGGTATTTCATGGTGCTGTTCTCTTCGCACAGCTGAGCGACGAAAGTCCGCGTACCAGTTAGGTACTTCCACAGCGGGGATATTGAGGGTCTCGCAGAAATAGGGAAGATCCTCAGGCACTTTGAGGAAAGCAGTGCGACCTTGTGAAGTGGCAGCCAGACAGAAGGGAAACTTCCATTTGTAGTTAATGCCTTTGGCGCGAAGGGTATCCAATAGGGGTTTTAGATCCCTTCTGTGTTGAAGAGTGATGCCTGACAGATCTTGGAATATCTGGATAGGTTTTCCTTCGTGTATTAGCTGTGGAATGCCTCTTGCCTGTCTGAGAATATCCTCTTTGACTTTGTAGTCGGTCAGGCAGCATATTATATCCCTGGGCGGATCAGTGTCCCTTCCTTTGGGTCGTAGTGCGCGATGGATTCTTTCAAACTCCACAGGTGTCTGAAGGGGCCTGTGTAAAATGCCATTGAATAGGCTGATAACTGATGGGGTCAGTTGATCTCCTTCAATCGACTCCGGGAGCCCCCGGACCCTCAGGTTATGTCTTCTGCCCCGATTATCGAGATCCTCGAGGTGTCTCTGCATATCCCTCATCTGTAGGGTTTGTGCATCGACATGGCGGGTAGTTTTGCGCAGTTGAAGGCTTTGTTGTTCAGCCATGTGTTCTGTCGTAGTAACTCTGTCAGACAAGGTACGGAATTCCAGACGAAGTTCTGATATGGCCGCCGACAGTGTGTCCTTTATGTCATTGGCTATCATCCACAGGTCATTTATGTTCAGTTGGTGGTGGGGTTGTTCCTCAGGCAAAATTTCCCCCTGGTAGCTGACCGGTGGAGCGAGGGACGGCGCTCCCTGCTGAGAGGACATTGCGGCCTGTGAGCTCCTATGGTGGGATGACGCCATGTTGCCTCGGCCCGTCCGGAACATTTCGGGGATATTGTGTTCCGTGTGTTCCGGGTTTCCCCTCGGAGAGCGGGAACGGGAGGCTGAGGTGTTCCTGGACGCAGTCCCCATGTTTTGAGGCGGGTTTGGATCGGCAGAGCCTCCGGTAAGTTAAGCTCAGGTCGTGCGATGGCGGGAGCTGAGGAATTAAGCAGCCATTTTCGTGTCAGGTCAGGCCACGCCCCTTGGTGATAAACTCTTATGCCGCGTACACACTATTGTACATTCCGAAAACTAAATCTATGTTTTTTTTCCGACGGATGTTGGCTCAAACTTGTCTTGCATACACACGGTCACACAAATGTTGTCGGAAATCTGACAGAGGTTATAACCCTCCCTTACTCTATCCAAAATGAAAGAAAAAGTTTTGCTTATAGTTCTACTTTAATCTCTGGTTCCCCTTAAAATGTGCACATGTTGTGCACAAAGTCTGTTACATGGCGGGAGCAGAGAGGAGTGGAGGAGTCCTTGTGATGTAGATGTTCAGTGTCTTCAGCTAGCTCAACAAGGGCCCAGAAGGATTGCTGTGCAATGGCAACCAACAACATAAAGTAGCATGTGCAAAGTGTTTCCTTTTTGAGGCTTTTGGCTGGGTTCACACAGTGTGCGGACGCGGCTCACAGCAGGGGTCCGGTGTGTCCCTGTCCTCCGTTTCAGGGACGAATCAGGCCCGAATTGCTGCCTGAATTGAAAGGGCACCAAAGACACACATGACCCTTGTGCAATGCACTCCATGGCCACCCTGGAGATGTGTGAACCGGCTCTCCTGTCTTGCGTAATTAATGAGGGTAAACCCGCATCCAATTTGCATCAGTGTGAACCCAGCCTTTGTGTAAAGGTATGAGATAGAAGGTGTCTGCATGCAGTGTCTTTGTAGGGTTTTCACAGAGTGGCATTTCTCCCCGCTCCTGGAACAGGCTCTTGAAGGATCTGCAACCAGTGAAGGGTGCCTGGGCTTGTACCTAACAAAGCTGGGATTAACCACTTCAGCCCAGGAAGTATTTACCCCCTTAATGATCAGGCCATTTTTTGCGATACGGTACTGTGGCACTTTAACTGACAACTGCGCGGTCGTGCAACGTTGTACCCAAACAAAATTGATGTCCTTTTTTCCCACAAATAGAGCTTTCTTTTTGGTGGTATTTGATCACCTCTGTGGTTATATTTTCTGTGCTATAAACAAAAAAAACGACAATTTTGAAAAAGCAATCATTTTTACTTTCTACTATAATACATATCCAAAAAAAATATATATATATATATATATATATATATATATATATATATATATATAATGTTTTACCAGTTTATGGCCAATATTTATTCTTCTACATATTTTTGGTAAAAAAAAAAATTGCAATAAGCATATGTAGCGCCCTGGGGCTTAGTCAGAAGTAGCCCTCACAAATTTACTTGCCATGAGTAGTTATCCTGGTCAATTGCTAGAGATCCATTGATTTCTCCCTAAGTTTGGCATTGTTGCATATTTCTCTTCTACCGCCAGGTGGCCGGGTAATTGGTGGTACTAGATATGAGAAGGGCAAACCAAGGTCAGGTTATGGGTATATGGGGTATCTCAGCCAATGGGCAGGGGTATTCTTGAATCCCTTGGCCTGCTGGGAGAGCCTATATATCCGGGGGAGGTCAGGTGATCTATGTTCTGTGCCACCCGGATGGCTGCCTGGGTGGACATGTGTCATGTGCCCCGGGCTGCTAGGCCAGAGATTGGGGGCATCTGGCTGCTAGGTTGTATGAGGGCCGATCCAGAAGTAGGATAGCAGCGCAGGGTTGGGATTTCGGCTTGCAGTCCAATCAGAAGTGACGGTTCTGTCGGCCAGAGAACCTGTCAGTGGTCAGAGGTAGAAGGGAAGCTGTCACCACAAAGGGACCAAACACCTTATTACCAGGGACCACAGTGAGTAACTGAAGCAAGAACCAAAGCAGTATTCTCACTGAACGGGCACAGTGGAGAATCAGGAAACTTCAGGTGGTGTTTAAGTCAGGAACCCAGCCAGCGGAGGAGACACTTGCAGAGCAGCCTTGGGAGTCAAGCCAGGGACCGAGCTGGTCAGCAGCGGTGAAGCTTGAGAAGTATCTGGAGTGTCAAGCTAGGGACCCAGCAGGGAAACGTGGGTGACGCTTGAAGGGGATACCACCGCAGATATTGGAGGAGCTCAAGTGATTCAGAATCAGTGAATCAGAGGATCTAGCAAGAGACCGGGAGCTCAGTGTTGAAGAACTACAAGAGGCAATTGTAGTGAAGCTGAAGGAACTGTTACATTTGAGTTTAGGAACTGTTAAAGACTATTGCCATAGGAGACAGAATTCCTTCATGTGCAGACGTGGCGCCTTGCTGGGGCCTTTCCCTGTACAGCTGTCTTCCTATTGAAGTCTCGGTGTCTGCCAATTGAATCTACAACTATTTAAGGGTGTCCTGGCCCTAACCCTCTTTCCTTCAAAAAATATAAGAGGACTGTTAAGAGAAATAAAACCTCTTTTACATCCAAGAAGTGTCTGGCACCCAATAACTTTGTCCACCTTGCACCCACTATGCCTCACAACCCACCATATACAGAGGGATGTCAGCTATCTCTGGCTGGGAAAGTTCTCATTAGACTGGACAAGGCCAGAGACCTTGCTACAGGTATATTGATTGGTTTGCGCAAAAGTTATAGTGTCTACAAACTATGGGATAGATTTATGGACTTATTTTTTTTTATTGTTTTTACTGGTAATGCCGGCGATCTGAGATTTTTGGGACTGCGACATTGCGGTGGACAAATCTGACCCCAAGTCAAAATTCCTTTTGTTCTTCTGCTCTCGAGCAGTATCATTCTCTACCACTGTCTTATAAGCCAGTTTTAGGTTCTTCTGCAGTCTGTCAGAAGATATCATTTATAGGAAGCTAGGGAGGTGTGATCTGTGAACGCTCCAAAAGCCAGATCAACTGGTAGTCGGCACCCTCTTCTGAACATTAGTCTGTAGGGAGAGTACCCAGTGGAATCATTCATCGTGCTCTTGTATGAATCAACGACGGCGGCAATGTGGTTACCCCAGTTCTGTTTCCTCACAGAAGGTAAAGTTCCTAGAATGTTCAGTAGAGTACAGTTGAATCTCTCAGGCTGAGGGTTGCCCTGTTGGTGATATGGAGAGGTCCTAGATTTCTTTATGCTCAGCAGCCGGCATAACTGATCCACAAGTTTGCTTTTAAAGTCTCTGAATTGATCAGAGTGTATTTTGCCTAGGCAGGCCATAATGCACAAAGAACTTCTCCACTAAAACTTTTGCAACCATGGTGGCTTGTTGGTCTTTTGTGGGGTAAGCTTGAGCGTATTGGGTGTAATGGTCTGTCACCACCAAAACATTGCTTTTAACTGGCAGCTTTGACTGGCAAGGTCTTCTATTGGATGCACGGTAAACAGGTGTGACAGTAGCTCCCTACTTCGACTCTCTTGTTAGGCTAATAGAATCTACTGTATCTCCAACTAACCTAAAGGTCCTATCTGGGTCTAAGTGCCCATGTTCATCATGAAGCACAGTCAGCACAGTCTGGTGTTTCTCCAGGAGAAATAGCTGCCACTTTTCTTTAAAGTCCTCAGAGGGGCCCCTCCTGTACAACACTCCATCAAGGGCCTATGGAGCTAGTTTGTATTGACTTTCTGTGCCTGCAACCCAATGCTGGTGGGAGAAGCAAAAAAATGAATGCCTCTGTCAGAGCCTAGATTTGAACCTTGAACCTCTGCTGTGTCCGGCAATGTCTCTTTTTTTTGCTGAACTAACTGGAATGCTGGATAGTTTCCAAAACAATACATTGCACGATCCTGTCTTGAACCTTCTTTGTCTTGAACCCTGAACTCTTTGCTCCTCCCATGCACTTCCTGTTTGACATATTATTTTGCTCTCTCCAGCCAGTATCACACCCCAGTCTTGCCTGCTGCTGTCCATATTTTGCTACCACTCGTTATTGACCCTTGGCTTGTTTCTCGACTATGCTTCTGCCTGATCCCAACCTGAAACTACTCATTATTAACCTTTGGCTTATTTACTGACTATGCACTCTGTTTGAGCGCAACATGCTTATCCGCAAGTGGACCCCAGCTTGCTCACATCCTGCTAGGGCTATTCTGAGGACCGCGACTTGGTACCTACACACAGCAAGATCCATCTCCACCATCAGGGGCTCAGGTGAACACCGGTTAGTACTTAGACTCCACAGCCCGCATCATTTTTTTTTTATAAATCTTTTTTATTTATTTCCTTAATAAACCAACAGACAAAAACAAACAAAGCAACACATTGTGCCAAAATATTAATGCAAGTGCAGGATCCAATCACATTGCCATCAATTCAATCAATCCATCATTTATTAGGGTGACTATCCATATACAAATCCTGCTAGTTCCACTGCTGCTATATCCACTGGTCTTCGAGCCTGACCCCTGATCGTGACACTTTGTAATGATTCACTTACACCTAATTGGGCTCACAATGCTACGTGTAGGGCCACCACCATGGTATCACAGCATGTCTTCCATTTGGATCCAACACCGGAGCAGTCCTTTTACACTGCATCCTTTTACACTGGTAAGGGATTGGCTGCAACGAGTGTGCTCAGTATGTACTACCTCACCCTATAGAGTACAGCGTTGATGGCTATGTCAGGGTTGCAAAAGATAATTACCTGTTACAGTAAGCCGGTTATGATGTTGTTTTTCATCCCTTTTTTCAGTTACTAAGTGTCCTTGCATTACCTGTAAACATCTCTGCATACTCTGTGTGATGATACCATTTTTGCTCTTTAACCAGAGCCATATTTCTTTTCAACTACAGACTTGGTATCCAAGAGTAGGATGAGCTTCGAGTTCGAGTCGAACTCATGTTCGACTCGAACATTGGCTGTTCGCAAGTTCGCCGAACAGCGAACAATTTGGGGTGTTCGCGGCAAATTCGAATGCCGCAGAACACCTTTTAAAAGTCTATGGGAGAAATCAAAAGTGCTAATTTTAAAGGCTTATATGCAAGTTATTGTCATAAAAAGTGTTTGGGGACCCGGGTCCTGCCCCAGGGGACATGGATCAATGCAAAAAAAAGTTTTAAAAACAGCCATTTTTTCAGGAGCAGTGATTTTAATAATGCTTAAAGTCAAACAATAAAAGTGTAATATCCCTTTAAATTTTGTAGCTGGGGGGTTTCTATAGTATGCCTGTAAAGGGGCGCATGTTTCCCGTGTTTAGAACAGTCTGACAGCAAAATGACATTTCGAAGGAAAAAAATCCATTTAAAACTACCCGCGGCTATTGCATTGCCGACAATACACATAGAAGTTCATTGATAAAAACGGCATGGGAATTCCCCACAGGGAAACCCCGAACCAGAATTTAAAAAAAAAATGAAGTGGGAGTCCCCCTAAATTCCATACCAGGCCCTTCAGGTCTGGTATGGATATTAAGGGGAACCCTGGCCAAAATGTAAAAAAAAAATGATGTGGGGTTCCCCCTAAATTCCATACCAGATCCTTCAGGTCTGGTATGGATTTTAAGGGGAACCCCGCGCAAAAAAAAACAAAAAAATGGTGTGGGGTCCCCCCAAAGATCAATACCAGACCCTTATCCGAGCATGCAACCTGGCAGGCCACAGGAAAAGAGGGGGGGACGAGAGTGCACCCCCCCTCCTGAACCGTACCAGGCCACATACCCTCAACATTGGGAGGGTGCTTTGGGGTAACCCCCCAAAACACCTTGTCCCCATGTTGATGAGGACAAGGGCCTCATCCCCACAACCCTGGCCGGTGGTTGTGGGGGTCTGCGGGTGGGGGGCTTATCGGAATCTGGAAGCCCCCTTTAACAAGGGGACCCCCAGATCCCGGCCCCCCCTGTGTGAAATGGTAAGGGGGTACTTACCCCTACCATTTCACTAAAAAACTGTCAAAAATGTTAAAAATGACAAGAGACAGTTTTTGACAATTCCTTTATTTAAATGCTTCTTCTTTCTTCTATCTTCCTTCATCTTCTTCTGGTTCTTCTGGCTCTCCTGGTTCTTCCTCCGGCGTTTTCGTCCCCTCTGACGCACGGGACATGACGGGACTTCCCTGTGGCATTCCCCGTCACCGTGCGTCAGAGGGGGGCGGGGTCAATGGGTGGCCCGCCCCCCCTTATTTAAGAACCGTCAGACGAGGAGACGCCGTCACACAGCGGGAGCCTCCCTCCATGCCAGCATGGGTGCGGAGCGGCCCGGAGAAGAAAATGAAGAAGAGAAGAAGGAAGAAGAGAAGAGGATGAAGAAGAAGATGAAGAGAAGAGCGGGAGCCTCCCTCCATGCCATGGGTGCGGAGCGGCCCGAGGAGAAGAAGATAGAAGACGCCGCGGAGGAGATGCTGGACGAGAACGCCGGAGGAAGAACCAGAAGAGCCAGAAGAAGAAGAAGATGAAGGAAGATAGAAGAAAGAAGAAGCATTTAAATAAAGGAATTGTCAAAAACTGTCTCTTGTCATTTTTAACATTTTTGACAGTTTTTTAGTGAAATGGTAGGGGTAAGTACCCCCTTACCATTTCACACAGGGGGGGCCGGGATCTGGGGGTCCCCTTGTTAAAGGGGGCTTTCAGATTCCGATAAGCCCCCCGCCCCCAGACCCCCACAACCACCGGCCAGGGTTGTGGGGATGAGGCCCTTGTCCTCATCAACATGGGGACAAGGTGTTTTGTTACCCCTTTTATTTGTTACCCCAAAGCACCCTCCCAATGTTGAGGGCATGTGGCCTGGTACGGTTCAGGAGGGGGGGCGCACTCTCGTCCCCCCCTCTTTTCCTGCAGCCTGCCAGGTTGCGTGCTCAGATAAGGGTCTGGTACGGATTTTTGGGGGGACCCCACGCCGTTTTTTTTTCTTTTTTTGGCGCGGGGTTCCCCTTAAAATCCATACCAGACCTGAAGGGTCTGGTATGGAATTTAGGGGGAACCCCACGTCATTTTTTTTTTAAATTTTGGCCGGGGTTTCGCGTGCTCGGATAAGGGTCTGGTATGGATTTTTGGGGGGACCCCACGCCGTTTTTTTTTCTTTTTTTGGCGCGGGGTTCCCCTTAATATCCATACCAGACCTGGAGGGCCTGGTATGGAATTTAGGGGGACTCCCACGTCATTTTTTTTTTTTAATTTTGCTTCGGGGTTTACCTGTGGGGAATTCCCATGCCGTTTTTATCAATGAACTTCTATGTGTATTGTCGGCAATGCAATAGCCGCGGGTAGTTTTAAATGGGTTTTTTTCCTTCGAAATGTCATTTTGCTGTCAGACTGTTCTAAACACGGGAAACATGCGCCCCTTTACAGGCACACTATAGACACCCCCAGCTACGAAATTTAAAGGGATATTACACTTTTATTGTTTGACTTTAAGCATTATTAAAATCACTGCTCCTGAAAAAACGGCCGTTTTTAAAACTTTTTTTGCATTGATCCATGTCCCCTGGGGCAGGACCCAGGTCACCAAACACTTTTTATGACAATAAATTGCATATAAGCCTTTAAAATTAGCACTTTTGATTATTCATGTTCGTGTGACATAGACTTTAACGGTGTTCGCGCGTTCGAGCGAACTTTTTTCCTGTTCGCATGTTTTGGTGCGAACCGAACAGGGGGGTGTTTGGCTCATCCCTATCCAGGAGCATAGATGGTACTTGTTAATTATATTGTGGTTAGTCACTATATTGAGCTTTGCAACCATTCCCCCCCAGTGGCAGAGGGACTTTACGTTACATTACAGTGGTACCTGAACTGGACTGGGTTGATTCACTGTCCAATTCAATCTATAGGGTCCTTTTCTAGATCTGCATATGGGTTAGGGGATGGTCTGCTCAAACCCCTTGTTAACCTAGTTGTCCAGGGTTGGTGCAGGTTACACCCATGTTATGCTTATGTACAAAGGCTTTGCGACCCCTTCCTCCTTATACATACCCAAAACTAGCTGAGCCGCAGCCCTGCAATCACTTGTTTCCGTGGCTGCATTACACTGGAGACCTCTCTTCTCGGAACCGACACCCTACCTAAGTGGTAGACTACCACAAGCACTTATCAAACCTAATGTCAGTTCACAGTAGATATACAGTAATTGCACATAGGGCCATAACCATTTGGACTATTTTCAGGCTTTTTTGGCATTTTTTAATCCTGGGGCCATTCACCTACAATTTTGCTTACAAGCCCGGCTGGGCTGCCGCATGCGATGAGGCCCTGTAGCATGGACAACCTCATTCTCCCCCTCTCTGTGTAATTTAAAAAATATCCCTTTACCTGTTTGTTGGCTCAATGCACTAGCTCATAAATGGAGCTCGGGCTCCCACTACTCCCAGTATCCTTACTGGACCAGTGATCAATGGGAATTTACAAGCCATAGACCTTCTGGATCTCACACCACCACAGCTGACTCTTTGAGTCTAGGCTGACTGAACTGTTATGTTTACAGTTATGCACCACAGCTATTATGCCTTTTGACAGGCTGTAATCTCTTAGGGACTGAGCAGGCATATGGCATATTGAAAGAAAAAAAATGAGTGTCTGTTTAGAGACTGATAAGGCAAAATAATTTAAAGTTTTACACTTTTTCACCACAGTTATTAAAACTGTATGGACAGGCTGCAAATTCTGACTGACTGAGCAGGTATATTACGTCAGCAAACACAAAAAAATGGCTAGGCTGTAATTTCTAATGGAGAAAGAAAGAACATTACATCTGTACATTAAAAAAATTATTTTTTAGGAGACTGAAGATGGAAAAATGTTTGCACAACAGATATTAAGTCTGTATGGACAGGCTACAATTTTTGAGCAGGAATTAAGCAGGAAACAAAAAAATTAGATACCGACGAGGCAAAATTGTACAGTTTTACAGATAGATAAGATATTGAGCTCTAATGAGCAGATTGCAAATTTTGAATGGCTAATTGGGCATATTGTATCTGGAAAAAAAAGTCAATGAGTGTCTTAATTCAGAGACTGAAATGGGAAAAAAATTGCAAATTTGCACCACAGCTATTTAGCATTTTTGGACGCGATGCAATTTCTTAGGGACCGAGCAGGCATATTGTATCTTGAAAAAAAAAATGCCTCTTTGTTTCAGTCCTCAACCTGGTGGTGCAGATATTCCTAGATTGGTACCCTGATTTACAGGATCTTATGAAGCAGAATAGAAGAGTTTGTAGCCATTTGAAGCTGTCTTGCTTTTTTTCCGGCTTCAGTAGAGTTATCCAGTGAGTGATGAACAATATATAAAATTTCTGCCATTACTTGTTGGATCATGTGTCTGTGATCAAGTTGACCCCCCTGTTGACCACATTCTGATGCGACTTACCTTCCACATGATGGTGGAGGGCAGGGATGGGTTTATGGGTGAATAACAGGAATGAGCCGACGTTTCAGTCCAAACCTAGGTTTGGACCAAACTTTGGTTGTTTGGGCGTTTTTTTCCAAATGGCTAAACGTTTGCCTAGTCAGCCCCCTGTTTGGTGGGAGCCGGGAATCATATATAAAATTGGTATTTCTACCACTTCTATACAGTTATCCAGGAATTGGGCTCTATGTTTGGCTATTTCTTGTCTATGGATCGCATAAAAAAATAAAAACATTTTTGTAAGGCAATATCAGCAATACAAGTATATTTTTGTCCTAAGAAAATAAATACTAGATGGATTTGTGTCTTTTTTTAACCTGACTAACTATGTAACTATATACTGTTTGTATTACTTTGTTGTTATAAAGTTATCGCTGAATCAATAGGTTCATAGTGGAAAGTAGGGATTGCTCTGGTCCATAGATGGGGTATAGGCGTGAGAGCTGAAGATTAAAGGTATTTATGCCTGTAGATGCATTTAACGAACAAGATGTCCATATATATTACATAACCTTTCTTCACAAATCATAAGTCCATTATTCATAGTATTTATTATAATAATTATTATTATTGTTATTGATATTTTATTGAACAGTACATTTTATCTTTAATTATCATATACAGTTTTTTTTAATATATTTTATATGCTAATAACAATTATATTATTTTGTAATCTCACATCTGAATTTTAAATATATTATTATATTATTATTATTATTATTATTATATTACTTTTATTTCTTGGCATTGCTGATACTGAAAAGCAGTTCTTTAGTAAAGTATTATTAGACATCTTCTTCAGAGAACAGCCGGAGTTTGCTCTATTGGATGAAAGTTTCTGTACAATCTCTCAGGGGATGGAATCTGAATTTACTATTCTTCTCCTGATCACTGAAGTCACATTTAGAATGTTGTATTTCTTGTGTCTTATACAGAAACATCTTTCATCTCTGTGTTGTGTTGGATTCCCCTGATAGGTGATATTCTGGAGGCTGGTTAGCATATGATGAGAATATTTCCAACATTGCAGTAGACTAATAAAGCTTGTTACTAATAATAATATTTAGTTATACATATTTTTATAACTAGCATTATACAAATATCTGATAGGATTGTACAGTGATGGTCAATGTGTACATTACAGCCCTAGTTTGATATTGGTGTTGAACATCCAGTTATTGCTGCTTTTATTCCTTTTACCCCCCATAAGGTGCAATACATAATACAGATCACCACACATTACTTCAGATGAATTAAAAGAAAAAAAAATAATGTGAGTGGCATTCTGTGCAGTGAATTGTACATGTACTAAGCTAAGCAGCAAATGTATGTTTTTCATATACCAGCTAGTGTATAGCACAAATATATGTACATTAGGCATGTGCAATTCGTTTAGTTCCAAATTAGTTTTGTAACGAATTTCAACAAATTTGTTAATTCAGGAATATTTGAATTAACGAAAACCCGTTTAACAAATTTTTTCTGAATATTCATAAATTCGATAAAATTGGACATTCGTAAATTCTGGCATTCGTACATTCGTACATTTGCAACTTAGGAATGTACATTCGTACATTCGTACATTCGTACATTAGTAAATTAGTGAATTCGTAAATTTGTAAATTTGAAAAATCTGAAATAATAGTTAACTAATAATAACTTAACTATTAGTAATTACTAGTAACTTTTAAATTATAGGTATTGTAATTTCCTTTCAAATTTGGCTGTTAGTGAACGTAACACATACAAATTTATCCGAAGTTATGAATGATCCGAAAAAACGTAATGGAACGTAATGAATTAATAATAATAAATAACAATTATAATAATAACAACGTTTTATTATTATTATTTATTATTAATTTGTTCCGTTCCATTTGTTTAGATGCAGCATTCATTTTGGATAATTCGTAACTTCGGATAAATTCGTATTTGTTACGTTCACTGACAGTCAAATTTGAAAGGAAATTACAATACCTATAATTTATTGTTAGTTACTATTTCAGATTTTTGAATTTTTGGGTTTTTGGATTTTCAAACTCCGAATTTACAAATTTCCGAATTTTCTCATTTACAAATGTACGATTTTACAAATTTACGAATGTACGAATTTACAAATGTACAAATGTAAAAATGTACGAATGTACGAATTAACGAATGTTTGAATTTATGAATGTACGAATGAACGCATTTACGAATTTACGAATCGCGATCATAACGAATGACCCGAAAAACGAAAAAAAATAATAAACTAATGAAACGAAAACGAAAATGAACAAATTTTTTGGCTGTGCACATGTCTAATATACATGTATGAGCAGTATAATATTCTACACATATGGATTATTAGGGGGTTTTACAAATTAGGGATTTTACAGTTTCCTTTAATAACAGGCTTCCTTTTGAGAAAATAGTTTTTATTTTATATTTGTGAATATGAATCTGCCATGGTTTGGTTTGTGGGACGTTCACAAACTCTGACCTTATTGAAGTCTATGGGAGGTGAATGTTGATACTAAATTCATAGCAGGCATAAGGGGAAAAGAAGATCTTCTCTCTTGGCTTTGAATGCAACAAACCCTTTAGATGACATGCTTGTGGGATACCTTAAAGCTGTATGGAACAGTACAATTTTCATGGACAGTCTCAGTAACTGCACACTGGCACTTACTACATGTGTTGGTGCTTAACCACTTAAGGACTGAGCCTATTTTTCAGACTCAGTGTTTTCAAGTTAAAATCTTTTTTTTTTCTTTTGCTGGAAAATTACTTAGAACCCCCAAAACATTATATATATATTTTTTCTTACACCCTAGAGAATAAAATGGCGGTTGTTGAAATACTTTCTGTCACACCGTATTTGCGCAGTGTTCTTACAAGCGCACTTTTTTTGGAAAAGGTACATTTTTATCTTTTTTTATATTGTGAAAGATAATGTTACGCCGAGTAAATTGATACCCAACATGTCACGCTTCAAAATTGCACCCGCTCGTGGAATGGCAACAAGCTTTTACCCTTAAAAATCTCCATAGGCAACGTTTAAAAATTTCTACAGGTTACCAGTTTTGACAGAGGAGGTCTAGGGCTAGAATTATCTCTCTCGCTCTAATGATTGTGGTGACACCTCACACGTGTGGTTTGAACACCATTTTCATATGTGGGCTCTACTCACGTATGCGTTCGTGAGCTCGGCAGGACGAGGAGCTTGAAATTAATTCTTTTTGATTATTTATTTTTGATTATTTATTTTTATTTTGACACTGTCCTTTTAAAAAAAAAATTGGGTCACTTTCATTCCTATTACAAGGAATGTAAACATCTCTTTTAATAGAAAAAAAGTATGACAGGACCGCTTAAATATTAGATCTGGGGTCAAAATCTCAAATCTCATATGTATACTAAAATGCAATATAAAAAAAGTCATTAAAAAAAAAAAATTCTCCCTTAAGAGCATTGGGCGGAAGTGACGTTTGGCGTCGCTTCCGCCCTCCAATGCTATGGAGCCGAGCAGGGGGCCATCTTCCCCTCGCTCGGCATCCAGGCAGTGAGGGAAGCAGACGCGATCGTCTCTGCCGCTACCGACGGCTCCGGTAAGCGGCGGAGATGAGTAGAGCGCGGCAGCAGGGGGAGGCCCCCTTCTCCTGCCAACGACAAAAGTGATTTTGCGGCGAATCCGCCACACATACCACTTTTACCTTAAAGAGAAATGCACTCCGTTCCTGAAAATACCGGGTTATGGCAGCTAGCTGCTGCCATAATAATGGTATTTAGGGTCAAAATACCGACATATGGGTATGTCGATTGCGTGAAGTGGTTAAAGTGATTGTAAAGTCTCATTTTTTTTTTTTTGGTAAAAATAAAAATACATGTTATACTTACCATTCAGACTTGGAGCCGTGGCCGGCCCTGCCCCCTTTCTCTCTCTCTTTGACAGCAGCAACCCCTTTAACTGCACCTTTTTCATGCCTGAGGCACCCTCTGCTGTTTTTATCATATATTGCAGAAATGACTTCAGTCTCATTGAGGAGCTTCCATGAATATCTTTGGACCTACGGACTTTTTACTATAATCCTTCACCTCACAGCACATTCACATGCATGATTATGTAGTAGCTACCTGCACCATTCTCGATCATTCTTTGAACTGTCTCCAGGGGGTATGTAATATTCCATGCAGTGACCACAGCTTAACATAATTTCAAAAAGAGTCTTAGTTCATGTTGGGGTCGAGTATAAATCATTTATTACTTCCCAAAAACATTTTTGAGGCATTTGTTTCTGTGAATAAATGACACTCTAATGTTGATTTCTATGTTGGAGGGTCATGCTGTAAATAGACATGTGCACTGCTGAAAAATTTCTTTTCATTTTTTGTTTCAGTGTTTTTTTGTTTTTTTTTCGTAAATTCAAAAATTTGTAATTTGTAAATTCGTAAATCTGAAAATTCGAAGATTTGTAAATTCGAAAATCTGAAAATTCAAAAATTTGGAAATTCAAAAATTCCGAAATTAGAAAATTCAGAAATTCGAAAATCCAAAAATAAGAAAGAAAATTCAAAAATCCGAAGTAATAACGAACAAACTAACTACTAACAACTAACTATTAAATTATAGGTATTGGAATTTCCTTTCAAATTTGGTTGTTAGTGAATGTAATGAATACGAATTCATCCAAAGTTGCAAATTATCCAAAATAACGAATGCCGCATCTAAACAAATGGAACGGAACAAATTAATAATAAAAAATAATAATAATAATAAAAAGTCATTTGTTACATTCCATTCATTTAGATATAACATTCGTTATTTTGGATAATTTGTAACCTCGCATAAAATCGTATTTGTTACGTTCACTAACAGCCAAATTTGAAAGGAAATTCCAATACATATAATTTAATAGTTTAGTAATAGTTAAGTTATTCTTAGTAAGTTACTATTTCAGATTTTTTCATTTTCGTTCTTATTTTCAGATTTTCGTTCTTTTGAATTTTCGAATTTTCATTCTTTCTTTTTTTCTTTTTGGATTTTCGGATCTTCGAATTCCGAATTTCCAAATTTTCGACTTTACGAAATTTAGAATTTCTGAATATTCTGACAAATTTATTAATCCTGTTTTCATTAATTTGGATATTTCCAAATGAACAACTTTGTCAAAATTTGTTAAAAAACAAATTTGGAACTAAACAAATTGCACATGTCTAGTTGTAAATGGGCCTTAGTGCAAATAATTTAATACTGCACACATACAGGACAATCTTATGGGTGGTTTTTCTGTGAAATGACACTGTAATGTAAATTTCTAGAATAGGATATGGATGTTGGGGGTCCTGTTCAGATTAATGCATGTTGAAAATAATTTAATATTGCACATGAAACGTGTTTGTTTGTGTGAATAAATGACAATGTAATGTTGATTTCTAGATATGAAAAACTGCAGTTTATTTACTACAAAATCGGGTGCAGCTTTGCATAGAAACCAATCAACTTCCAGGATTTTGTTTTTTGTCAAAGTTTAATTGAACAAGCTGAAGTTAGGGTTGAAAATGTTTTTATTCAAATTTCAATAAAATGTTTTTTGGAAAATGTTTTTATTATTAAGAACAACAGTCAGAATACAGAAGTATCAAATAATAAAATAAAACGGTTAGTCTGCTCAATGTATATCGCCCATAGCTTAACTCGTATTGATAAACCTATAAAAAGAAAAAAAACTGTGGTAAGTGTCATTATAAAAAATCCGAAAAAAAAATTCCGTTGTTCATATAAGGAGAGAAATAAGAGAAAAAAGGAAAAAAAGGAAACAAAAGAAAGGTAGGAAACAGAAGGGGAAGGAAACAGAAGGGGGAGGAAACAGAAGGGGAGGAAAAAGAGGGGGGGGGGGGAACAGAAGGGGAGGAAACAGAAGGGGAGGAAACAGAAGGGGAGGAAACAGAGGGGGAGGAAACAGAAGGGGGAGGAAACAGAGGGGGGAACAGAAGGGGAGGAAACAGAAGGGGAGGAAACAGAGGTGGAAGAAACATAAGGAGGAGGAAAAAGAAGGGGAGAAAACAGAAGGGGAGAAAACAGAGGGTGAGGAAACAGAGGGGGAGGAAACAGAGGGGGAGGGAACAGAAGGGGGTGAAAACAGAGGGGGAGGAAAACAGAAGGGGAGGAAACAGAAGGGGGAGGAAATGATAGGGGAGGAAACAGAAGGGGAGGAAACAGAAGGGGGAGGAAACGATAGGGGAGGAAACAGATGGGGAGGAAACAGAAGGGGGAGAAAACAGAGGGGGAGGAAACAGAAAGGGGAAGAAACAGAAGGGGGAAGAAACAGAAGGGGGAGGAAACAGAAGGGGGAGGAAACAGAAGGGGGAGGAAACAGAAGGGGGAGGAAACAGAAGGGGGAGGAGACAGAAGGGGGAGGAGACAGAAGGGGGAGGAAACAGAAGGGGGAGGAAACAGAGGGGGAGGAAAGAGAAGGGGGAGGAAACAGAAGGGGGAGGAAACAGAAGGGGGAGGAAACAGAAGGGGAAGAAACAGAGGAGGAGGAAACAGAGGGGGAGGAAACAGAAGGGGGAAGAAACAGAAGGGGGAGGAAACAGAAGGGGGTGAACAGAAGGGGGGAAAAGAAGGGGGAGGAAACAGAAGGAGAGGAAACAGAGGGGGAGGAAACAGAAGGTGAGGAAACAGAAGGGGGAGGAAACAGAAGGGGGAGG
Organism: Lithobates clamitans; assembly: GCA_037952925.1. Taxonomy (NCBI): domain Eukaryota; kingdom Metazoa; phylum Chordata; class Amphibia; order Anura; family Ranidae; genus Lithobates; species Lithobates clamitans. The sequence continues at coordinate 1,657,629 of JBBGZY010000610.1, forward strand.
AAACAGAAGGGGGAGGAAACAGAATGGGGAGGAAACAGAGGGGGAGGAAACAGAAGGGGAGGAAACAGAGGGGAAGGAAACAGAGGGGAGGAAACAGAGGGGAAGGAAACAGAGGGGAGGAAACAGAGGGGGAGTAAACAGAGGGGGAGGAAACAGAGGGGGAGGAAACAGAAGGGAGGGGGAAACAGAAGGGGGAGGAAAATGAAGGGGAGGAAACAGAGGGGGAGGAAACAGAAGGGGGAGGAAACAGAGGGGGAGGAAACAGAAGGGGGTTAAAAGAGGGGGAGGAAACAGAGGAGGAGGAAACAGAGGGGGAGGAAACAGAAGGGGGAGGAAACAGAAGGGGGGAAACAGAAGGGGGAGGAAACAGAAGGGGGAGGAAACAAAAGGGGGTGAAAACAGAAGGGGGTGAAAACAGAGGGGGAGGAAACAGAGGGGGAGGAAACAGAAGGGGGAGGAAACAGAGGGGGGGGAAACAGAAGGGGGAGGAAACAGAAGGGGGAGGAAACAGAAGGGGGAAATGGAAGGGGAGGAAACAGAAGGGGAGGAAACAGAAGGGGGAGGAAACAAGGGGGGACAGAAGGGGTAGGAAACAGAGGGGGAGGAAATAGAAGGGGGGAAACAGAGAAGGAGGAAACAGAAGGGGGAGGAAACAGAAGGGGAGGAAACAGAAGGGGGAGGAAACAGGAGGGGAGAAAACAGAAGGGGAGGAAACAGAAGGGGAGGAAACAGAGGGGGGAGAAACAGAGGGGGGGAAACAGAAGGGGGGAAACAGAAGGGGGGAAACAGAGTAGGAGGAAACAGAAAGGGGGAAACAGAGTAGGAGGAAACAGGAGGGGGGAAACAGAGGGGGAGGAAACAGCAGGGGAGGAAACAGAGGGGGAGGAAACAGAAGGAGAGGAAACAGAAGGAGGTGGAAACAGAAGGAGGTGGAAACAGAAGGAGGTGGAAACAGAAGGGGAGGAAACAGAGGGTGAGGAAACAGAGGGTGAGGAAACAGAGGGTGAGGAAACAGAAGGGGGAGGAAACAGAGGGGGAGGAAACAGAAGGGGGAGGAAACAGGGGGGGAAACTGAAGGGGGAGGAAACAGAACAGGAGGAAACAGAAGGGGGAGGAAACATGGGGTGAGGAAACAGAGGGGGAGGAAACAGAAGGGGAGGAAACAGAGGGGGAGGAAACAGAAGGGGAGGAAACAGAAGGGGAGGAAACAGAAGGGGATGAAACAGGAGGGGGAGGAAACAGAAGGGGAGGAAACAGAGGGGGAGGAAACAGAAGGGGGAGGAAACAGGGGGGGAAACCGAAGGGGGAGGAAACAGAACAGGAGGAAACAGAAGGGGGAGGAAACAGAGGGGGAGGAAACAGAAGGGGGAGGAAACAGAAGGGGGAGGAAACAGAAGGTGGAGGAAACAGGAGGGGAGGAAACAAAGGGGGGAAACATGGGGGGAGGAAACAAAGGGGGGAAACATGGGGGGAGGAAACAGGAAGGGGGAAACAGAGGGGGAGGAAACAGAAGGGGAGGAAACAGAGGGGAAGGAAACAGAGGGGAGGAAACAGAGGGGGAGTAAACAGAAGGGGGAGGAAACAGAGGGGGAGGAAACAAAAGGGAGGGGGAAACAGAAGGGGGAGGAAAATGAAGGGGAGGAAACAGAGGGGGAGGAAACAGAAGGGGGAGGAAACAGAATGGGGAGGAAACAGAGGGGGAGGAAACAGAGGGGGAGGAAACAGAAGGGGGTTAAAAGAGGGGGAGGAAACAGAGGGGGAGGAAACAGAGGGGGAGGAAACAGAAGGGGGAGGAAACAGAAGGGGGGAAACAGAAGGGGGAGGAAACAGAAGGGGGAGGAAACAGAAGGGGGTGAAAACAGAAGGGGGTGAAAACAGAGGGGGAGGAAACAGAGGGGGAGGAAACAGAAGGGGGAGGAAACAGAGGGGGAGGAAACAGAAGGGGGAGGAAACAGAAGGGGGAGGAAACAGAAGGGGGAAATGGAAGGGGAGGAAACAGAAGGGGAGGAAACAGAAGGGGGAGGAAACAAGGGGGGACAGAAGGGGTAGGAAACAGAGGGGGAGGAAACAGAAGGGGGGAAACAGAGAAGGAGGAAACATAAGGGGGAGGAAACAGAAGGGGAGGAAACAGAAGGGGGAGGAAACAGGAGGGGAGAAAACAGAAGGGGAGGAAACAGAAGGGGAGGAAACAGAGGGGGGAGAAACAGAGGGGGGGGAAACAGAAGGGGGGAAACAGAGTAGGAGGAAACAGAAAGGGGGAAACAGAGTAGGAGGAAACAGGAGGGGGGAAACAGAGGGGGAGGAAACAGCAGGGGAGGAAACAGAGGGGGAGGAAACAGAGGGGGAGGAAACAGAAGGAGAGGAAACAGAAGGAGGTGGAAACAGAAGGAGGTGGAAACAGAAGGAGGTGGAAACAGAAGGGGAGGAAACAGAGGGTGAGGAAACAGAGGGTGAGGAAACAGAGGGTGAGGAAACAGAAGGGGGAGGAAACAGAGGGGGAGGAAACAGAAGGGGGAGGAAACAGGGGGGGAAACCGAAGGGGGAGGAAACAGAACAGGAGGAAACAGAAGGGGGAGGAAACATGGGGGGAGGAAACAGAGGGGGAGGAAACAGAAGGGGAGGAAACAGAGGGGGAGGAAACAGAAGGGGAGGAAACAGAAGGGGATGAAACAGGAGGGGGATGAAACAGGAGGGGGAGGAAACAGAAGGGGAGGAAACAGAGGGGGAGGAAACAGAAGGGGGAGGAAAAAGGGGGGGAAACCGAAGGGGGAGGAAACAGAACAGGAGGAAACAGAAGGGGGAGGAAACAGAGGGGGAGGAAACAGAAGGGGGAGGAAACAGAGGGGGAGGAAACAGAAGGGGAGGAAACAGAAGGGGAGGAAACAGAAGGGGATGAAACAGGAGGGGGAGGAAACAGAAGGGGAGGAAACAGAGGGGGAGGAAACAGAAGGGGGAGGAAACAGAGGGGGGAGGAAACAGAAGGGGAGGAAACAGAAGGGGAGGAAACAGAAGGGGAGGAAACAGAGGGGGGAGGAAACAGAAGGGGGAGAAAACAGAGGGGGAGGAAACAGAAGGGAGGGGAAACAGAAGGGGAGGAAACAGAAGGGGAGGAAACAGAATGGGAGGAAACAGAAGGAGGAGCAAACAGAGGGGGAGGAAACAGAGGGGGAGGAAACAGAAGGTGAGGAAACAGAAGGGGGAGGAAACAGAATGGGGAGGAAACAGGAGGGGAGTAAACAAGGGGGGAACGGAAGGGGTAGGAAACAGAGGGGGAGGAAACAGAAGGGGGGAAACAGAGGAGGAGGAAACAGAAGGGGAGGAAACAGAAGGGGGAGGAAACAGGAGGGGAGGAAACAGAAGGGGGAGGAAACAGGAGGGAAGGAAACAGAAGGAGGAGGAAACAAAAGGGGAGGAAACAGAAGGGGGAAAACAGAGTAGGAGGAAACAGGAGGGGGGAACAGAGGGGGAGGAAACAGAAGGGGAGGGAACAGAGGGGGAGGAAACAGAAGGGGAGGAAACAGAAGGAGGTGGAACCAGAAGGGGAGGAAACAGAGTGTGAGGAAACAGAAGGGGGAGGAAACAGAAGGGGAGGAAACAGAGGGGGAGGAAACAGAAGGGGGAGGAAACAGAAGGGGGAGGAAACAGAAGGGGGAGGAAACAGAAGGGGGAGGAAACAGAAGGGGGAGGACACAGAAGGTGGAGGAAAACGAGGGGGGAGGAAACAGGAGGGGGAGGAAACAGAATGGGAGGAAACAGAGGGTGAGGAAACAGAGGAGGAGGAAACAGAAGGGGGGGAAACAGAAGGGGGAGGAAACAGAAGGGGGAGGAAACAGGAGGGGAGGAAACAGAAGGTGGAGGAAACAGGAGGGGAGGAAACAAAGGGGGGAAACATGGGGGGAGGAAACAGGAAGGGGGAAACAGAGGGGGAGGAAACAGAGGGGGAGGAAACAGAGGGGGAGGAAACAGAAGGGGAGGAAACAGAGGGGGGAGAAAACAGAAGGGGAGGAAACAGAAGGGGGAGAAAACAGAGGGGGAGGAAACAGAAGGGAGGGGAAACAGAAGGGGAGGAAACAGAATGGGAGGAAACAGAAGGAGGAGGAAACAGAGGGGGAGGAAACAGAGGGGGAGGAAACAGGAGGGGAGGAAACAAGGGGGTAACAGAAGGGGTAGGAAACAGAGGGGGAGGAAACAGAAGGGGGAGGACACAGAAGGTGGAGGAAACAGAGGGGGGAGGAAACAGGAGGGGGAGGAAACAGAATGGGAGGAAACAGAGGGTGAGGAAACAGAGGAGGAGACAACAGAAGGGGGAGGAAACAGAAGGGGGAGGAAACAGAAGGGGGGGGAAACAGGAGGGGAGGAAACAAGGGGGGAACAGAAGGGGTAGGAAACAGAGGGGGAGGAAACAGAAGGGGGGAAACAGAGGAGGAGGAAACAGAAGGGGAGGAAACAGAAGGGGGAGGAAACAGGAAGGGAGGAAACAGAAGGGGGAGGAAACAGGAGGGGAGGAAACAGAAGGAGGAAACAGAAGGGGAGGAAACAGAAGGGGGAAAACAGAGTAGGAGGAAACAGGAGGGGGAAAAGAGGGGGAGGAAACAGAAGGGGAGGAAACAGAGGGGGAGGAAACAGAAGGGGAGGAAACAGAAGGGGGTGGAAACAGAAGGGGAGGAAACAGAGGGTGAGGAAACACTGTTTCTAGATTTTAAATGGATATTGGGGATCGCGGTCAAATTGGGGACTGGGGCAAATAATTTAATACTGCAGATGAGGGCACAACAATAAATAACACTCTAATGTAAATTTCTAGATATTACAATGGCTGTTGGGAGTCCTGTTAAAAATGGTCCCTAGTGCATTTAATTACTACACACGGAGGTGCTACAATCTTTTGCAGAATTTTTTTCAATTAAACGCTAATCTTGATTTTTAGATTTTAACCACTTGCTTACTGGGCACTTATACACCCTTCCTGCCCAGGCCAATTATTAGCTTTTAGCGCTGTCACTCTTTGAATGATAATTGCACGGTCATGCAACACTGTACCCAAATTAAATTTTTTGCATTTTTTTACATAAATACAACTTTCTTTTTGTAGTATTTAATTAACACTGGGTTTTTTATTTGTTGCTAAACAAACAAAAAAAAGACTGAACATTTAAAAAAAAAAAAAAAATCTTTTCAAATTTTGTTTTAAGATTTTGCAAACAGGTAATTTTTCTCCTTCACTGATGGGCACTGATGGGGAGACACTGATAGGTGACACTGAAGGGCACTGATGAGGCGGCACTAATGGGCACTGATAGGCAACACTGATGGGCACTGATGAGGCGGCACTGGGTGGCACTGATCAGGAGGCACTGATGAGGGTGCAATGATGGGTGGCACTGATGGGCACTGATAGGCAGCAAGAGAACAGGAGGACGTCTATGTATGCCCTATCGGCATTTGAAGCCCACGGTCCAGCCCTCTTTTGGCTATGGCACGGGCATAAAGTAGTTAAAGTGGATGTTAGAAGTTCTGTTCATATTGGGGTCTGTTCAAAATAGCACTAGTGCAATAAATTTAACATTTTGCATACCTCCCAACATTTTGAGATGGGAATGAGGGACACCTACTAGCAAACGTATGTAGGCATAGGACACGCCCCCACCACACCCCCTTAAAGGGAACTTAACTGAAAAAAAAAGGTTAATTAAACCCTTAAGGGCTTTTTTTTTACCACTACTATTCCTTTATATTGGCTTTTAAAATGTACATATGCAGCAATTTAGAATTTGGATGAAAGGTTTAGCACTGGGAAACACTTTTTGAAAGATAAAACATGCATTTTATATACATCTACTGTATATAGATAAGACCAAAATGAGGGACAGATGAGAAGGAAAGAGAGACAGAGGGACATTGCTCCAAATCAGGGACAGTTGGGAGCTATGCATAGTGCACTCCGGTACTACAATCCTTGGGCCTCTAAAATTGGCACTCCAATATTAAAGTAGTACTAAAGGCTCAAGGGTTTTTACCTTATGTGCATCCCCCTTTATTAATCTGAGCTCAATCTCGAACCAGTGATGTGCACAAGAGCAGTGGTTCTCCAATGTCTCTCCTTCCTTATTTCCTGAGATACAACAGTGGGAGCCAATCACAGCTAGTGAGCGGGGGGGGGGCTAAGCTACGCTCTGTCTATCTCATAGACACACAGAGGTGGATCAGGAGCCAACATGCATAAGTGCCGCAGACCAAGCATCTTGCTCTGGGGACACTCAGCAGGGGGGAGGGAGAAGGAGCGCCACGGCTGGGAACCCGATAAGAGGGGGATTGGGGCTGCTCTGTGCAAAACCATTACACAGAGTAGGTAAGTATGATGTTTCTTATGTAAAAAAAAGTGAATTTAGTCCTATTTTCTGTGAATAAATTACACTTTAACCGATCGCCGACTGTTTGAGGGTCAGCAGAATGGCTCCACTGTACGGCGTGCGCTTTAAGAGGTATAGGGGGTGCACGCATGCCCACCGCGTCACTTAGGAGTCGATGCACATGCCCGGCAGCCATGATGTCCGCCGGGCACCCACGATCACTCCTGACAGAGCCAGGGGTGAGGAGACAGATCTGTTGTTCCTAATGCTTAGGAACAACGATCGATCTCCTCCAGTCAGTCCCCTCCCCCTTCAGTTAGAACACACTGAGGGAACACACTTAACCTCTTGATCGCCCCCTAGTGTTAAACCCTTCCCTGCCTGTGACATTTATACAGTAATCAGTGGCTATTTTTAGCTCTGATCGCTGTATAAGTGTCAATGGTCCCAAAAAAGTGTCAAAAGTGTCCGATTTATCCACCGCAATGTCGCAGTCCCAATAAAAATTGCTGATTGCCACCATTACTAGTAAAAAAAAATGCCTCAAAAATGCCATAAATCTTTCCCATAGTTTGAAGACGGAATAACTTTTGCGCAAACCAATTAATATACACTTATTGTGATTTCTTTTAACCAAAAATATGTAAAAGAATATATATTGGCCTAAACTGATGAAGAAATTTGTTCTTTTTTTAAAATTTGGGGAATATTTATTATAACAAAAAGTAAAAAATATTGTTTTTTTTTTTCAAAATTGTCGCTCTTTTTTTGTTTATTGCGCAAAAAATAAAAACCACAGAGGTGATCAAATACCACCAAAAGAAAGCTCTATTTATGGGAAAAAAAGCACGCAAATTTAGTTTGGGTACAGCGTCAAATGACCGTGCAATTGCCTTAATGCATTATATACAGAAATGTGCTGTGTCATTTGGACCCCCGTATCACCTGAAATACCTGTCTGATCCTGCCTAGCTATGCCCTCCCCTCTGCAAACAAACCACGGCTACTGAACCCTGACATCATGGTCTATTTGCGTGATTCAGTCAGCCACAGCCTGCTCTTCTGTGTCTGTCTCCTGTGTCCTTCTCCCCTTTCCTCCTCCCTCCCCTCTCTGCTTGTACAATGTGCCCCCCCCGCACTTGCTGCTCTACGTGCTCTCATATCTTCTATTACATCATCCCATCCTCTCTGCACCATTATCAGAAGTTTCCCTGTGCCTGCGTTCTGTAAACATACTGCACGATTCTATCTGTATGAGCTCCGCTCCCGCCGCTCAGCTAATTGTAGGTGGCTCGGCACTCTGTAAATTTAAAATAGATTACGCGCTTAGGATAATATGGGTTGCTGCCCACCCTTTTTGGGTTCCCAAGGGAACTTACAAATGTATGTATAGAAAATGGGGTGATTGGCGCTACCCTATATGGTACTAGGTGGTTAGTCAGGAAGCAGCATAAATAATATACTGGATTCCTGACACCAGATCAGCAGTGAGCGTGCTCCCTCACGGGGATGTAGTATGTGACTATTAAACAAATATCAGTGCTCAGAAAGCGTATATATCTACAATCTAAAGAGTGAGTGCGTATTAAAGGATTAAGTATAAGCTAACTCCAATTAGCTGCGATTGAATATTAAAAATAAAAATAGAAAAATATAAAACTATATAAAAATCAATGATAGCATATAGGACTATATAGCATAAACGTGCAAGGGTGTCCAGGGGGATCCACACCCTATCATACAAATGTTAGGCGTGTGAGCATAACCCACTAATATAGTGCAATAAGTCCACTTTTAAACATGAATATATTAAGTGTCCAATTAGTTAGCCCAAAAATTGATCGAAGTCAAAAAAGCATACATGTGAAAAATAAATAAATAGATAGTCCCAAAATGTTCAGTGTTCCATATATAAAGTGACTTCCGTGCTCGACAGGTAATGTGACTGTAATGATCCCCCAATGGGTCCCCACTCACCGGACGTAGATACCCCTTCAGGGGTAATAGGCATAGAGTGGGTGGCTTTATATGGCTTTTCTCCTTAGTAGCTGTGTCGGCCAGTCTGTTCCTCCATCAAGCTAGTATCTCTGTTCAGTCAGGATCCGAGTATGGCTATTCAGAGCTTCCCAGGGCGTTCTCCATCAACAAACGGCAGAGTCCTCACAGAAAAAACAAGGGGCTCCCATTGTGCAGTATTTAAGTAAAATTTATTAAACTAAAATATGGATAGGTTAAAAACAAACAGTCGCTGGACAACAGGAGCGAGGAACTGTGGTAGAAATGGTAAGCACGGAGCCGGTCTGTAGCGTGCGTACCATCTGCGTTCCAAGCAGTGTCTTCCGGGGATGAAGTAAGAGCGTGGTTTTGTCTTACGCGTTTCATCATAGGACGTTCTCAAAGGCGGTGCCATCACTCGTCTAATATGGACAAGCGGACCCAGCATTGCCAACCCCTAACTGTAGGCAACCAATGAGCGGTTAGCAGCGGCCGAGAGTACGAGCGGCCAAAATGACATCCCTTCATAGTAAATTGGCTTAAGCCCGTTCGTCCATAAGAGGTAGCAAACAATGCATAGAAGGGGCTGACCGGGCAAGATACAAAAACATAACTGGGGCACAGGGATACAGTGATCATCAGTATAGGTGAATCAGCTGACAGACACAAATTTGTTAGCCACAAATTTATAAAAACTATATATAGAATATATATATAATAATCATAAAAATATATATGCTAAAAAAAGGGAAAAGAAAAGGGAAAAAAGAGAGCAAGGTCAGGTGGTTAAATTGGGTACTACATCCAACCTGATACATACATAAAGGTGAGATGTTGGCATCCATTGTTGCATATAATCAGATGTAGCCTCAAGAGTGCATATAGGATTGGTTACCTCTCAATTAAGGGGCTATATATAAAGTAGCCTACTCGATATTAAGTCTCAGGCCACATGACCTATTGAAGGTTGTTAATTTTATATTTAAAGGTTGTTAATTTTATATTTAAATGTGTACTTGTGTATATCACTATATGACAGTGTTATTGATAATACTAAATAAAAAATAAAATATAAAAAAATATAAAAAATATAAAAAAGGGGGTATAACTAAAAAGGTATGCACATAGCAAATCAATCAAAAAATGGGAAAATCCCAATGCCACCATCCTAGTTCAAAGTCACGTTGGTTTACATGAAAAATAAAATAAACCCAAATAGACCGTGGCCTCTTTACTACCACTAATTAACACTCAGTGAGGATTCGCCCCATTTGGCAGGTTAAATTATACAGTGGGGAACATATGATGAGATAGAGGGGTGGGGGCATTTGTGGAAATGGGGATGTAGCATTAGGCAGCAACTGCAGGGATGTATACATGCATAGAGGGAGACCACACTAATCTAGCCTCTCTCTCCCTAAACTTGCAGCATCCCCAATATTGCAGATATCCCACCCATTGTTTAACTATACACAGCTATGCCAATTGGTCATTTCAAAGTTAAAGATTGAAATGGGTCTGCTCACCAAGTCCTCAAAAAATCTAAGAGAAATTAGGTCAGTTGGGGGAGGAGGGGTTAATTGGTTGTATTCTATAAGGCAATTTGCCGCTATTACCTATATGAAGATAATCATAGGCTGGCTGGAAACAATGATGGTTAAGAGCTGATTACATAAGCCCACCCATTCAACCATAATGTATTGGTTTGGTACCTAATAAGTATTATAGACTTACCCCTAGTGTCTACCCTCTAAATTGCAGCCTATAGATAATGTACTAATCCCTACTCTCAGTTCTGATTATAATTCCCAAGTGTGTGCTTGTTAAATATTTTAGTTTTTAAGGGTTTGTTATAAAACAGTTCAGATCAATGTCTAAATTCAGTCCTTTAGGGGCAAGGGATCCCAGCTGGTATATCCAGCTGGTTTCGTTTCTGGATATTAAGATTTCCCTATTGCCCCTCCCCACTGTTCCTGTACTCAGTCAATCCCATAAAAGATGAGCCCACTTGGATCTCTGTGGTGGACCTCATCAAAGTGTCTTGATAGGTTATGATTGGGAAAACCTGTTCTTATATTTTTGATGTGCTCCCGTATACGAACAAAAAGAGGGCGGGTGGTTCTGCCCACGTACTGAAGATGGCAAGGACATTCTATAATGAATGTGACATGCGTGCTCCGGCATGTAATTAGTTGCTTGATATGGTATACTTTATGGTCAGTAAGTGATTTAAAGGAGGTCCTCTTTCTTGGTTGTCTCTTGCTGACCTTACAGGGTAAGCATCTTTGGCACCTATAGAACCCCTTAAGCTCAGGGAGAATTTTAATTGATTTAGGGGGATCTATAGCATTATGTACTAGATGGTTCCTCAGAGTGGGTGCCCTTCTGTATACAAATGTGGGTTTTGTGGGCAAGATTTTAGATAGAACACGATCTTCTTTTAATATCGGCCAGCATTTTTTCACAATCTGTTCAAGATCTTTGAATTGGCTGTTGAATCCGGTTATGAAGGCTATTTCTGTTTGTTCATTCTTCTTATTGTTCTTTTTCTGGAGTAAGGTGTTTCTATCCATTTCCATGATTTCTGCTTTGAGTTTCATAAGATTATCAAGGGAGTAGCCCTTATCATGAAATCTATTGATCAGGATATCAGCCTGTACACTAAAATCTTCAGATGCATCACAGTTACGGCATATCCGCATTAATTGACCCTTTAAATATTATGCTTCCATCGTGGGTGATGGCAACTAGAGGTGGGGATGTACCTGTTCCGATCGGTTGCCTTAAAGAATGTGCGGGTAGATAGAATGTCCCCTACTTTATAGATCTCCAGATCTAAGTAGTCAATCTTATCGTAGCTTCATTTGCCTGTGAATGTAATTCCGTAACTGTTCATGTTCAAACCTTCGAGGAATTTAGTGAAACTATCTGGTGTTCCATCCCATAATATGATCAAATCATCTATGTATCTTCTGTACATCTTGATTTGAGGGATATTTTTGCCATAGATATACTTATCTTCCCACATGTTCATAAATAGGTTCGCTACACTTGGAGCGTAGCGAGCTCCTATTGCGACACCTTTAGTTTGTACATAGTACTCCTTATTGTACCAGAAATAGTTACATTCCATGGTGAGTTTGAGGCCCTCTAGAATGTAGTTGATCTGTTGTTGTTTCATCCCTGTATCTCCATGTAATGCCTTTTCCACTCCCAAAAGACCATCTTTTTGTTCGATACTAGTATACAGTGAATTGACATCTATAGTGGCAAGCACCCAGTGTTCTACACCCTTTATGTTCTGAAGCTCTTGGATAAGTTGCAAGATTTGCCTTTCTGTACCAATGGTTTGAGGTATTTGTCCAGGTACTCCCAAAGTCTGGAAAAAACTGAATTTATCACACTAATTATTTATTATTATTCTATTACACAGAATTTATTACATTAGTTTATCCAATGTTTTGTGAATCTTGGGTGTATAATATATCACTGGTGTCTTGGTGGAGTTTGAAACAAGATATTCTGCTTCTTTAAGATTTAAGATAACCTTATTTTTCCCTTTCTCTACATAGTTCTTCAGTTTCTTCTCATACTTTTTCTTGGGATTGCCTGTCAGCTTCTTATACGTATTTTCTGTATTCAATAGATTAGCCATTTCTTCTTGGTAGTCTTTCTTGTTCAGGATTACGAGTCCTCCCCCTTTATCTGCAGGCGGTATTACCACTTCATGCTTGCTTCCGATTTCCTTAATAGTTTTCCAAATATTATGTGTCTTCATGTTATTTTTCCCCAGTGACCTGATATCATCCTCTATCATCTTCTTAAATGCACCCATGTATTGGTTTCCTGGCGTTTTCGGGTTGAAGATGGAATTATTTCTGAGGTTTGTCTGTATGTACTCTGAGTCTTCCCTTCTCTCGTTAGTTGTATTCATGGCAACATGTTTCTTTGTGTTAAGTTTTCTCAGAAATTTTTGGAGGTCAATGTAGACCTCAAATTTGTCCAGAGGCTTGTCAGGTGCAAATTTAAGCCCTAACTCAAGCACTTCTAGTTCTGCTTGAGAAAACTGTACATCACTGAGATTGAATATTCCTTGGCCTAGTGTTCTCGTCTTCTTTTTCTTCTTCTTGCCTCCTCTTCTTCCTCTTGTCTGTTTTCTCTTTCTGGATTTCTCTGCATAGATCCCATGTTTCTTTCTTGGGGATAGTCTCTCCTGGTTCCGGGACGTGTGCTGTCTCCATATGTCTGATGTTCGATTGGGATTCTTTCTTCCCTTGTAGTTCGATGGTTTTCTACTGGAACTCTTCCTCTGTTCCCATTCCATCCTCTCCACCCTGAGTTCCTGTAGGGGATACGGGGTCTCCATCTCCAGGGTGGCCTGTCCCGAGAGCCGGCCCTGGGAAAACCCCTATCTTCCCCATAGTCCCTCCCATAGGGAGAACGGGGACCCCTCTGTTCATGCTCCTAAGTGGTGAAAACCTGTTATATGTGGGTATATTGTAGCCGTTATTCTGAGGTCTATAATTTGGAGTCAGGGTCCTGTAATTCTGAGACTCCCGGTAATTTCCCCTGGTAGCCCCCCTCCTTTCTGGATGCCCATTAAGGGGTGTAGATCGCTCCTGACCGTAGGGTATATTCCTATCTGGTTCCGGTCTTCGGGGTGTAACCCCCAATATCCCTAAGGGATGGGTTGGTGTAATTAATTCAGGGCTATCATCCATAGAGACATCTTCTAATTCATCTTGTTGGCCTTCCAGTGATATTTGCCATTTATATACTTTGGACTCTTTGTAGTCCAGAACATCCCTTTTAAACTTTTTCTGTTTTTTGGTCTGAATATCGCTATCATACTTTTTTATGGATTCTTGGAGTTATTTTTCCTTATCTTTATATTCTTTTAAGTGAGCAAAGGGTATAAGTAGGTTTTGTATCTCCACTAGGTTGGTTTCTATCCCCTTTAATTTGAACTGTCTTCTTTTGATGATGTTTTGGAGTAATTCTCCCTTGCATTTGTTAAAGAGGGCGTACCAGTCTCCCATAAGATTAGCATCATTAATATTATCATTGGGGTGTACATCCCACGTTAATCTCCTAGGGGTCATTTTTTCTGTAATATACATCTCTAGAGTGGCGATATCCCACCAGACCCTTAGTTGCTTTTTTAAGGTATGTTTCAGTTGTTTCATCAAGCAATGCATATCCTTGTTGTTGTTAACCTGTTCTTGACTAAAAATGCCCTCTAGGTCTATATTTCTATTTGTCATGTAGCCAAAAATATCAATAGTAGCAGAAGAGAGTCACACCCTAAGGTGATTCAAAGTAAATTTAAAATAGATTCGGCGCTTAGGATAATATGAGTTGCTGCCCACCCTTTTTGGTTTCCCAAGGCTCTGTGTCTCCTCTCTCCATCTCCTCCCCAGCTGACAACAGCGGGAGGGCTCGGCACCTACCTCCTGGAGAGTGTTCTTGATCTAGCCAACTGTTGTGAAGGGTGTTTTCTTTTCTTTAACGGAAATAATTCTTCGGTCATCCACCACAGTTGTTTTCTGTGGTCTTCCGGGTCTTTTGGTGTTACTGAGCTCACCGGTGCGTTCTTTCTTTTTAAGGATGTTCCAAACAGTTGATTTGGCCACACCTAATGTTTTTGCTATCTCTCTAATGGGTTTGTTTTGTTTTTTCAGTCTAATGATGGCTTTCTTCACTGATAGTGACAGCTCTTTGGATCTCATATTGAGAGTTGACAGCAACAGATTCCAAATGCAAATAGCACACTTGAAATGAACTCTGGACCTTTTATCTGCTCATTGTAAATGGGATAATGAGGGAATAGCACACACCTGGCCATGGAACAGCTGAGCAGCCAATTGTCTTATTACTTTTGGTCCCTTAAAAAGTGGGAGGCACATATACAAACTGTTGTAATTCCTACACCGTTCACCTGATTTGGATGTAAATACCCTCAAATTAAAGCTGAAAGTCTGCAGTTAAAGCATATCTTGTTTGTTTAATTTCAAATCCATTGTGGGAGTGTATAGAGCCAAAAAGATTAGAATTGTGTCGATGTCCCAATATTTATCGACCTGACTGTATTGAGAATTGGAGGAAGAATCACTGGATTTTTTACAGATATTTACAATATTTGTGGTTATATCATTTATTTAAATACATAGGACACATTGGATGGACTTTAAATTCACTGTATGGTTTTACACTGGGTACTTACTATGTTAAATGAGTTGACTATTTACAGTATCACATACAGTATGTTCTTTCACATGTTTTATTTTGATTATAAGAGCACGGTATTTATACAGTATATATAAGGTGAACATCGCACATCATTGTATTTATTACCTCTACACTGAGTCTGATTCCTCAATCCTTCTAACAAAGTTGTTGATATTGATTCATCTATAAATTTGTGGTAAACTCCGTGCTCAGGATGATGACGGGTTGCAGCTCCCCCTATTGGTTTCCTGAGGTAACTTACAGTGAATAGAGGTAAAAAATTGGGTTATTGGCGCTACCCTATTAAACCAAATAAGTGTATAAAGATGGTAGGTAAATACCTATCTGCAAAGAAAGGTGGAATGGCTTATCCTATAGGACAGAGTGTGTATATGTGTAACCATCAGTGTTAGGTATAAGTGTAATGTAGCAAACAAGTGCTTATCAAATAATCAATGTATATGTGGCAAATATACCAAATATGTGTAAGTAATCAAACAAACTGCATCATAATATAGAAAAGGGTGCATAAATGTAACTCTCAGGCCAGAACTAAGCCTCACACCTCGTATATATATTTAGTGTTACACAAATATATTCCCAACCTCGTAATTGAGTGTGAATATAAAAACCCAATATCTTTGTGGTAAAGTCCAAACCAAATGTGTATATAAAAATATACAAAGAAAAATATATAAAAAATATTGGGAAGAATATATAAAAAATAAGTATAAAAGTATAGTTCCACACAAGACGTGTATGTGAAAAATAAAAATAGAGAATCCAAATACAAGTCCCATAAATGATATATAAATTGAGTGTAATTCCAGAATAGCCAGTTGTGACTTTTTCAGGTGACTTCGGTGCTCAGCAGATAAGGTGACTCGTAGTGCTCCACCAAATGGGTCCCCACTCACCAAACATTGTTACCCCTGCAGGGGTAATAGGCAAAAGTGGGTAACCGTGGAAGGACCTCCTACTCAGCTTTCCCACTATCCTATCAGTTGCTCCATCGGGCTCTTACAGCTGCCCCCACAGGATCAGGGGTTATGCACTCCGGTCAGAACCTCCCAAATCGCTCCACAGTTTTTCAAAGCTGGGTCCTCATAGGAAGGAAAAAGGGGCTCCCATAGTGTAGTAATTAAAAATATTTTATTAAAATGTAAAAAAACAAAACAAAAGTGTCACGGAACGTCCCACACTCCGCTTGAGTGCTTCTGTCATATACCACTTCCTCCCAGTCTGTATACAGATATCAAGTATTCCAAATGCTTCCAAGCACAAAACAAGGCGACACTTGCTTAGATGCTAACATGAACTAACTTGCCGTTGGAACCTCCTCTAACAATACAACTGTAACCTAATTAACATGAGCTAGTTTACTAAATCATTTACCCAGACTAAGTGACTACGTCTCCTAGCTCATTGACTATTCAACACACATTACCATAAACATCAACACAGGGTTAATTAGAACAAACAACAATAAGTTGAAAACCCTTATAACCTGTGGTAAGCCAGACTAAACTCATTTACATTAAACACATTATAGCTGACATCAGACAGGTGAGTGGAGTTGATGACATTAGCATCTTCTCGCAGTATGAGTCCCAACAGTATGACTCAGTCACTATTGCTACTAGGGCAAATAAAGAGTCCCCAGATTCTGTGTGTCCTGGGGGACAAGGACCCGAAGCCAAAGTAACAACACCTCAAGGGTACCCCAAATGCCAGGGCCCATCTGTAGGCAAGAGGCTCACATTCAGTCCCCTCCAAAAGCCTCTATCCCGGGTGAGTCTGTCACATTTCTCCCCCATCAAAAGTTGACTAACAAGGTCCCAGACCTCCACCTGGTCTGGACATGCGTTAGTCAGGCAGAGTGAACTCACAAAGTCTGTTCGCATGATCTCCTTTCTTGGTTGCAAGGAATAGTTGACCTCAGTAGGTGTGAGGCAGAGGTCATTGACTCTCTGTCCGTCTGTCAGCGCTTCATCTGGGTGGTGTTTACCATTCCATGGCTTGGCCTGTTGCTGGGCAGAGGGGTCCACTGTCCCAGTTCCCTGAAGCTGAGAAGAAACTGTAGGTGCTAGGCAGAGGCCAGCAGTGCTCTGCCCTGTTGCCAGCAATTCAGCTGGGAGTAGCATCTCCACTACATCAGCTTGTCCCTGGAGAGAGGGGCCGACTGCCCCGGCTCCTTGGGACTCCACAGTTGTTGCCGGTGCTGGGCAGAGGTTGGTAGCACTCTGCCCTATTGCCAGCACTTCTGCTGGGGACTCCGCATCCTCCGCTCCGGCTAACCGTTGGGGCAGGAGGCTGGCTTCCTCCTCTCCCAAACTGTGTAGCTGCCATTGGGGAGGTGAGCCAGTGGCTTCCTTTTCCATTCCCTCATCTGGTTGCTGGGACGACACGTCTATGGTACTGTCTCCCAGGTGCACAGATCTTTGCTGGGGAGAAAAGTCAGCTTCCTCCACCCTGGCCAACTGTTGGGGAGGGACAACACACACCTCCTCTCCCTTCTCCCCCTGTATCTGCTGCTGGGAAGTGATTGCCACCTTCTCACCCTGAGCCTCCGAAACTGCCACAGGTGTGGGACAGAGGTCTTGGACCCTCTGTCCGGTTGCCAGCACTTCTGCTGGGGGTTTGCTAGGTGGTTCCTCCTCTACAGAAACGTCTATTAAATCCCCAGTCTCTGGAATTTCTAAAAGTGTGGGGCAGAGGTCTTGGACCCTCTGTTCCGTTACCAGATCTTCAGCTGAAGAAATTTGTTGTAACTCCATAGATGCTGCTGGCAGAAAATCACATGTCCCTGTCAGTGTTGTGGGAGAAAGGCCGACTACCTCTTCTCTCAAGAGGGCCGAAGCCACTGTTGGTGCTGAGCAGAGCACAGTGAATTTTGGCCCTGATAGCAGCTCTTCTGCTGGAGGCTCATCAGGTTGTTCTTCCTCAGCAGAAAAGTCTATCAAATCCCATGCCTCTGCAACTGATGTCTGGGGATATAGGTTCACCATCTCCTGTCCATGGAACCCAGAAGATGCTATCATTGCTGGGCAGAGGTTAGCAGAGCTCTGCCCTGTTGTCAGCACTTCAGGTTTGGGGACGGCAATCTCCGGATTTTCCACTGCCGATTCTCTGGCATGCTGCTGAATGTGTTCTAGCAGTTTCCTGTATGCCCTTTCCGGATGCTGTTCCTTCCTTAGCAAATGGTCCAGATCAGGTTTGAGCTCTGAGACCCCTGCAAGACCGAACATAGCCTCTCTATATTCTCGCAGGTCCTCAAGGTCAGGTTCCCCTTCATCACCAAACACAAAATGATCTGTAAGGCTCTCCCACAGCAATCCAGGGCCTCCAAAGTCATATCCCTCAGGAGAGCATTCTGTTGTCTCCCCTAAATATCCCTGCTCTGCGTGCCATTGCAGAGCCCGATAATGATTGTCCAGCTCTATCTCCTGCTGGACCAGCCTGTCCAACTCAGTCACCCATTGCTCCTGAGGCCGCTCTCCCAGGAATGCCATCCGCAATGCCCGTTGGTCACTGACTCGTTCTTGGGTTGGACAGCACTTGCCCTGTTTTATACCAGCGAGCTGGAGGGCTCCAATCCAGAGCTCCACCCGAATCTGTTGCCTGAGCTCCAGGTATTCATCCTCAGACACAGTCCTGGTGTATGTTGAAAGGATGATCCGCAGCAGCCCCGGGAACTCTGATGCCAGGTCCATATCTCTGCTGGGGTGACTGAAGTCTGCTATGCTGATCTTGGATCCAGGTGGAGGTTTAGATTTCCCAGACTGCCGGAAGCTTCCCGCTGCTTGCCACCAATGTCATGGAACGTCCCACACTCCGCTTGAGTGCTTCCCTCATATACCACTTCCCCCCAGTCTGTATACAGATATCAGGTATTCCAAATGCTTTCAAGCACAAAACAAGGCGACACTTGCTTAGATGCTAACATGAACTAACTTTATTTAGAATCAAAATTACAAGACTTTATATGCCGTTGGAACCTCCTCTAACAATACAACGGTAACCTAATTAACATGAGCTAGTTTACTAAATCATTTACCCACACACCCAGTGACTACGTCTCCTAGCTCATTGACTATTCAACATACATTACCATAAACATCAACACAGGGTTAATTAGAACAAACAACAATGAGTTGGTGCTCAGTCTGAGGCTGTGGAACTTTGTGTAAGTGGAGCTGGTATAAGTGGGAGTTCAAAACCAGAGTTATAGAGTGAATAAGTCTTGCTTGTTGATTGCTGGGTTTGCTGGGTTGCATTTTTGGGGCTTTTCCTTTTAGTTTTTCATTTGCCTTTTTCTGTCACTTTTTAAATAGTTTTTTTTTTTCTCTGGTTCCTTCAGTCTATCAATTAAGGGGGGTGGTTAATTGCTCACAGGTGCCTATTTAACTGGGTGTAGAACTCAGTCTGAGCATGCTCAGTCTGAGGCTGTGGAACTTTGTGTAAGTGGAGCTGGTATAAGTGGGAGTTAAAAACCAGAGTTATAGAGTGAATAAGTCTTGCTTGTTGTTTGCTGGGTTGCATTTTTGGGGCTTTTCCTTTTAGTTTTTCATTTGCCTTTTTCTGTCACTTTTTAAATAGCTTATTTTTTTTTCTCTGGTTCCTTCAGTCTATCAATTAAGGGGGGTGGTTAATTGCTCACAGGTGCCTAATTAACTGGGTGTAGAACTCAGTCTGAGCGTGCTCAGTCTGAGGCTGTGGAACTTTGTGTAAGTGGAGCTGGTATAAGTGGGAGTTAAAAACCAGAGTTTAAAACAGGAGGTTATAACAGGGGTCATAGTACCTGTGTAGTGTGAGTATCTGAGTGTTGTCTGAGTAGTGTGTGTGGATCGTTAGTACTTGTGTATTGTGTACTGTATACTTGAGTATTGCGAGTGCACGTAGGTCTGCGACTGTTCTGCGATTGCACATAGGTCTGTGAGTACCTGTGTATTGTCTTGTTGTGTACCTGTGTATTGTCTTGAGTATTAGTGCCAGGAAGCTAGCTGTTAGGTAATTTGGACAGGGTAAAATCCCCAAATCCTCACTAAATTTAATAAGTACGATGCCCGGCGGGTGTGGAGAGGCGACTCTTTGTACATCTTGCCGCATGTATGCGTTCCTTGATCATCCGATCGAGGGCGAATACTGCTGTGCAAAATGTAAGCACATTGTTTCCCTGGAAGCCCAGGTTCTGAATCTGGGGAAGCAACTGTCAGCACTGAGAAGTCCCTCCATACTAAAGGTGAGCCAGGAATGTACACGGCAGGTGCCGGCAGGGGCCAGCACAGAGGCGGGTGGAGACAAAGAGGTGCAGGCACTAGCAAAGAGTAGATGGGTGACAGTCAGGAGGGGTAGAGGGGGAAGTGCCAGAGAGGCCAATCCAGGACTGGAGCATCCCAATAAGTACGCTCCATTGAGTGACATTGGTAAAACCAGTCAGGGACCAGCACTGCTGGAGATGAGGGACTCTCCTAGCTGCCAGGGGAAGAACTCCTCCAGTGAGTGTGGGGGGGCAGCAAAGGGAAAGGAAAGACAGATTCTGGTGGTAGGGGACTCAATTCTTAGAAGGACAGAGAGGGCAATCTGTAACCAAGACCTGAAGCGCCGAACAGTATGTTGTCAGAGGCAGATGGAGTGTCCTAAAGAACGATTTTAGGGACTTAGGTGCTAAATTGAGGAAAAGGACCTCCAAGGTAGTATTCTCAAGAATACTACCGATACATCGAGCCACACCAGAAAGGCAGAGGGAGATTAGGGAAGTAAACAAGTGGCTGAAGAGCTGGTGTAGTAAGGAGGGGTTTGGGTTCCTGGAGGACTGGGCCGACTTCTCAGTCGGTAACCGGTACTATAGAAGGGACAGACTGCACCTAAATGAGGAGGGTGCAGATCTGCTGGGAATGAAGATGGCCAAAAAGTTAGAGGGGTTTTTAAACTAGGCGATGGGGGGGAGGGTCCAGAGACAGTGATAGCCAGCGCGGAAGATATTCCAGAGGGTAGTATTGGGGGCATTAGTGGTAGGTTAACCAAAGCACAAAAACACAAGGTGAGTATAGTAGCAAGTCCTAGTTGCAATTTTGAAACACCCAATACGAGGACAATATGCGACCGGTCTAAACTATGTGGCATGTTCACCAATGCCAGGAGCATGGCGGACAAGATGGGTGAACTAGAGATACTGTTGTACAAGGAGGATTTGGATTTTGTGGGAATTTCAGAGACCTGGTTCAACAGCTCTCATGATTGGCTGGCAAACATTCAAGGGTATACCCTATACCGCAAGGATAGAGAGGGTAAAAAAGGGGGAAGGGTATGCCTATATATCAAGAATAATGTACAAGCGAATGTGAGAGATGACATCACTGAGGGAGCTAGAGAGGAGGTGGAATCCTTATGGGTAGAGCTCCAAAGGGATGAAGCTAAGGAGAAAATAATACTGGGAGTATGCTATAGGCCCCCTAACCTGAGGGAGGAAGTGGATCTCCTATCACAAATTGGATTAGCAGCAAGGATGGTGTTATCATAATGGGGGATTTTAATTATCCAGACATAGACTGGGCGGAGGGAACCGTGCATTCATTTAAGGCTCGCCAGTTCCTTAATGTCTTGCAGGACAATTTTATGGGTCAGATGATAGACGCACCAACTAGAAATAAAACATTACTGGATCTACTGATTACCAACAATACAGACCTGATCACAGATGTGGAAATACGGGGCAATTTAGGTAACAGTGATCACAGGTCAATTGGTTTCAGTATAAAACACACAAATAGGAAACATGAAGGGAACACAAAGACACTGAATTTCAAAAGAGCCAACTTCCCTAAACTACAAACCTTGCTAAAAGGCATAAATTGGGATAAAATATTAGGAACAAAGAATACAGAGGAGAGATGGGTTTGCTTTAAGAGCATATTAAATAAGGGCATTAGCCAATGTATCCCATTGGGTAATAAATTTAAAAGAGCGAACAAAAATCCTGGATGGCTTAACTCCAATGTAAAAATGCATATAAAAGCAAAGTAGAAGGCCTTCAAAAAATACAAGGTTGAGGGATCATCCTCAGCATTCAGACTTTATAAAGAATGCAATAAGAAATGTAAGGGTGCAATTAGGACGGCTAAGATAGAACATGAAAGACACATAGCGGAGGAGAGCAAAAAAAATCCCAGGAAATTGTTTAAGTATGTAAACAGTAAAAAAGGGAGGACAGACCATATTGGCCCCATAAAGAATGAGGAAGGACATCTGGTTACAAAGGATGGGGAGATGGCAGAGGTATTGAATTTATTCTTCTCCTCAGTCTTCACGAGTGAATCGGGGGGCTTCAGTAACCAAAACTGCAGTGATTATCCTCACGACACAACACAGGAAGCACCTCCATGGTTAACAGAGGACGGAATTAAAATTAGACTTGAGAAACTTAACATTACTAAATCACCGGGACCAGATGGCTTGCATCCGAGGGTACTTAGGGAACTCAGTCAGGTGATTGCCAGACCATTGTTCCTAATTTTTACAGACAGTCTATTGACTGGAATGGTACCATCTGATTGGAGAAAAGCCAATGTAGCACCAATATTTAAAAAGGGCCCAAAAAACATCCCTGGGAATTACAGACCAGTTAGCCTAACATCAATAGTATGTAAACTCTTGGAGGGGATGATAAGGGACTATATACAAGATTTTAGTAATAAGAACGATATCATTAGCAGTAATCAGCATGGATTCATGAAGAATCGTTCTTGCCAAACCAGTCTATTAACCTTCTATGAGGAGATGAGTTGCCATCTAGATAAAGGAAGGCCCGTAGACGTGGTGTATCTGGATTTTGCAAAAGCATTTGACACAGTTCCCCATAAACGTTTACTGTACAAAATAAGGTCCGTTGGCATGGACCATAGGGTGAGTACATGGATTGAAAACTGGCTACAAGGGCGTGTTCAGAGGGTGATGATAAATGGGGAATACTCAGAATGGTCAGGGGTGGGTAGTGGGGTTCCCCAGGGTTCTGTGCTGGGACCAATCCTATTTAATTTGTTTATAAATGACCTGGAGGATGGGATCAACAGTTCAATCTCTGTATTTGCAGACGATACTAAGCTAAGCAGGGCAATAACTTCTCCGCAGGATGTGGAAACCTTGCAAAAAGACCTGAACAAATTAATGGGGTGGGCGACTACATGGCAAATGAGGTTCAATGTAGAAAAATGTAAAATAATGCATTTGGGTGGCACAAATATGAATGCAATCTATACACTGGGGGGAGAACCTCTGGGGGAATCTAGGATGGAAAAGGACCTGGGGGTCCTAGTAGATGATAGGCTCAGCAATGGCATGCAATGCCAAGCTGCTGCTAATAAAGCAAACAGAATATTGGCATGCATTAAAAGGGGGATCAACTCCAGAGATAAAACGATAATTCTCCCGCTCTACAAGACTCTGGTCCGGCCGCACCTGGAGTATGCTGTCCAGTTCTGGGCACCAGTCCTCAGGAAGGATGTACTGGAAATGGAGCAAGTACAAAGAAGGGCAACAAAGCTAATAAAGGGTCTGGAGGATCTTAGTTATGAGGAAAGGTTGTGAGCGCTGAACTTATTCTCTCTGGAGAAGAGACGCTTGAGAGGGGATATGATTTCAATTTACAAATACTGTACTGGTGACCCCACAATAGGGATAAAACTTTTTCGCAGAAGAGAGTTTAATAAGACTCTGGGCCACTCATTACAATTAGAAGAAAAGAGGTTTAACCTTAAACTACGTAGAGGTTTCTTTACTGTAAGAGCGGCAAGGATGTGGAATTCCCTTCCACAGGCGGTGGTCTCAGTGGGGAGCATTGATAGCTTCAAGAAACTATTAGATAATCACCTGAATGACCGCAACATACAGGGATATGTAATGTAATACTGACACATAATCACACACAGGTTGGACTTGATGGACGTGTGTCTTTTTTCAACCTCACCTACTATGTAACTATGTAACTATGAGTTGAATACCCTTAGAACCTGTGGTAAGCCAGACTAAACTCATTTACATTAAACACATTATAGCTGACATCAGACAGGTGAGTGGAGTTGATGACATTAGCATCTTCTCACAGTATGAGTCCCAACAGTATGACTCAGTCACTATTGCTACTATGGCAAATACAGAGTCCCCAGAGTGTGTGTGTCCTGGGGGACAAGGACCCAAAGCCAAAGTAACAACATCTCAAGGGTACCCCAAATGCCAGGGCCCATAATCTGTAGGCAAGAGGCTCACATTCAGTCACCTCAAAAAGCCTCTATCCTGGGTGAATCTGTCACAAAAAGCTTCCCTTCAGCAGATATGGCAAAGCTCAAAAACTACAGTGTAAGTATGTAGGAAGAGCCAGTCCACAGCATGCGTTCCACCTGCGTTCCAGGCTCCCTACTTCCGTACCGGAAATGACGTGAAAGCGTAGCCCCGCCTTGCGCATTTCGCCATTGTACGTTCTCAAAGGCGGTACCATCTTTCTACACTTCACATCTAATATAGGCGAACAGACATGCAAGTTCCTCCCCTTTGCGGAGAACAGCGAATAAATGCTCAGCAGTGTAAAAAGTGGCCATATTCAGCACGCAGCAGGTAGCAGTCCCCCATATATTAAACAAACTTGTGTGTGTCCGTTCGTCCCTATTGATCATAATACAGGCAGAGGTACATAAGAGGCATATAAAACATGGTTGGTATATAAATTATATGAGAAAGTTATACAAGGAAGTACAAAAAAGTATATTTACTATACACATGAGTGGATAATAGGTGCTAGATGGTAAATTTATCAGTAAGAGACATTAGGTGACCGGCCGTGGTATTGCAGCTCAAATCGCCAAACTAATAGGAACTATAACAATGCCAGATACTATCTAGTGAAACTCATGTTGGAAGGTAAGTATATACCAAGGAGATGGTGTGACTAAAGGCAGCCTGTCCAGATAAAGAGAGCTGCTATATAGTACAAAGCATACAAAAATATGCACGGTGTATACACTGGCATCAGGCTATATGGAAAAGAGGCAAGATTGGATTTAGAAGGAATTGGAATTAAAAATAGAAATGCGGCCAGGATTAGGTAATCATATATAGTCCTCCTGTATCTCATATCTATGCGAATATCCTTAGTTACCAGTCTGTGAGATCTACCTAATATCAGGTGGTATAATCATACAATAAGTGAATAATTTATAAGAAATAAGACTAGGAGTCTCAGGCCATGGATAACGGCCTCTCAGGTAGAATTGTAGAATTGATCCATCTTTATTGGCTGTTTGGACTCTTATGTGAGACTTTTTTTTTATTAAAGAGACCCCATAAAGTGGAGGATAATCATCATCAAGTATTACACTCCCATCAGGACAAGTATAGAATATAGTTGCTGCAGTTGGATGAAACATTTCAGTCAGTCCCATTCCTGTCCATACATTTCCTCTCTCTGAGCCATATCTGTGCTTGCTGCCAACTTCCATCACTAACCAGATGTGGGCCATCATTTTGAAGAAACTCTTCCCACTGTTGAATCAAATGATCCTGCATGAACTCACATAATATGGAACCTTCTGTTCTTATACTCTCATGCACTTCACTCAGATTATACTTTTTTGGCCCCTTCATCAGTTACTTCAGTAATACAGCAACTTCCACACTTCCCCATGTATTCCCAATCACACAGCAACTCACTCAGCACTTTCCACCAGACGAGGTCTGGAGAGAGTTTGGGGTCCTGGAGACCCTCAGACAGGGAAAGGTGGAAGACAGAGAGGAAGCTCTAACAGCTGTAGTTCTCTGTGTTCCCCCTGTTGTCTGTATAATTGTCATTCTCCAATTTGTCCTCTTGTCTCTCCTGGCTGCTCGCTCGCCAAGTACTGATAAGAAAATTGTCAGGTGGTGTGCGGTTATGTGATGTCACAGAGTATAGACTTCACAAGGAATCTCATTTCTGTACTATTTTATTGAACAAAATCTTTTTTATGTCCTAAGAATTATAGGTGTACCTTGAGTGAATGCATTATCATAACAAGGAGATGGTGATTTCCAGAATAGGTAACACACGGTCACATGACAAAGGTCACATTGATATGATAACAGTTTCCACTGACAAGCATGACAGATATTACAAAGTTCAATCAGATTACAACTTTATCTGACAAGACATGAAATGACATGGAGTTGGATAAAAGGTTTTTTAATGACACGTCAGCATTGCATTGCATAGACACAGGACTGCTGTTGGAAATTATGGGGCCCTGAATAGCCCATCTGACAGGGCCCTTCCACCCGAAAGTATCAAAACAATATTTTTACAAAAAAATGCACTAAGGCTTGATTCACACCTTTGCATTTTTAGTGCTTTTTGCATTTTACAGATTTGCTCTGCAGAATGTGTTCCATAGGAAACCATCTCAAATAAACATCTGCTGCTCTATAGCTGCTGTTAGAAATTATGGGGCCCCGTACAGCCCATCTGACAGGCCCCCCCCTGAAAGTATGAAAACAATATTTTTACAAAGAATGCACTAAGGCTTTATTATGCTGTTGTGTTCTGGTGGGGGGGTGTCCCCCTGTCAAAACACAACAACTCAGCGGGGGAGATTGCTGGACTAATCTTGAATGGTTAGTACAGCGGCTCCCAACCAGAGCTGTCAGGCTTTTTTCGTTCAACCTGTTTGTTTTTAGTGGACAGAATTGGATAGGATGCTGGCGGTCGTCAGGGGCCACATGTCCGCTAACATCCGCTGCTCTACAGCTGCTGTTAGAAATTATGGGGCCCCGTACAGCCCATCTGTCAGCCCCCCCCCCCCCCCCCTCCGAAAGTATCAAAACAATATTTTTACTAAGAATGCAATAAGGCTTGATTCACACCTTTGCATTTTTAGTGATTCTTGCATTTTACAGATTTGCTCTACAGAATGTGTTCCACAGGAAACCATCTTAAATGAACTGTAATGCAAATCTGCAAAAAGCACTAAAAATGCATAGATGTGAATCCAGTCTTAGTGGACACAACATAGCATAACTTACAAAATTCCTGCCGAATTAGTCAAACAGCTCAACAAATCCAGCTTCAAAATCAAAGGAACTGGGTGGAAAAATGATCAGCCAAACAGTGACTGCATCCAATCAGATGCAGTCACTGTCTGGTTATTCAGACAGCCACAGTTGCTGCTGTCCAGATATAAGGGTACTTTCACACTGGGGCGGTGCCAGCGTTAGCGGTAAAGCAGCGCTCATTTTAGCGATGCTTTACCACTGTTATAGCGGCGCTTTGGCGCCGTCTTTTCGGGGGGTAGAGGGGAGCTTTTAACCCCCATGAAGGGGTTAAAAAGGGGTTAAAAGCGCCCATGATGCGGCACTTCCGAAGCGCTTTTCAGGTGCTTCGAAAGCAGTGTCCATTTATTTCAATGGGCAGGGGTGGTGGAGGAGTATACACCGCTCCTCCACTGCCGCAAAGATGCTGCTTGCAGGACTTTTTTTCCCATCCTGCAAGCGCACCTCCCCAGTATGAAAGCACTCGGGCTTTCACATTGGGGTGGCTTGAGAGGCAGTTTTCAGGCGCTTTACAGGCGCTATTTTTTGCACTAAAATGCCTGAAAACTGCCTCATGGAAAGGGGTCCTATAGCCACCAGAGGAGATTCCCTCATCTATTTTGTGTGGATGGGGGAGTTGAGTGATTTCCCTCTTTTGGGACTAAACAGGAGAAATGTTCACGTGTATAGCGAGCCTTAAGCTGGCCAGAATGTCGGGAGACATACGACGGTACAAAAAATACCGGCTGACATTCTGCCCATGTGTATGTCAGTCTGTCTGAGAGAAGCTAAACTTTCAGCCAGCTTCTGTTGGATGTGCATGCCAGAAAAACCAGTATCCGACCGACTCCCAATCAGCACTCTCAGCCAATAGCAGAGAGCACCCGTTGGAGTGTTCTGGCTGGGGGGGGGCGTCCCCCTGTCAGAACACAACAGCTCAGCGGGGGAGATTGCTGGACTAACCTCGCATGGTTAGTGCAGCGGCTCCCGACCAGAGGTGTCAGTTTTTTTTTCGTGTGTCAGGATTCGATAGGATGTTGGCGGGTGTCAGCGGCCACATGTCCGCTAACATCCGCTGCTCCATAGAGAGCTATAGATGGTCCGATCGGGTCCACCTGAGAAAAATGACAGGCGGATCCAATTGGTGAATTCGATATTTGACTTTAGGATGAAGGTGACAACAGTAGAAGATTCTTGGGCAATGTGCATCAGTCAGATTCCTTGGGAAAGCACATAGCAGGGTGATATACAGGCAGGAATTGTGGGCAGAGCATTGTCACCCCAAAATTCAAAGTGTCCAAACAAGGACTTCATATCAGTATCACCGGCTGATATTTTAATGAAAACTAGTGATTCAAATAATAAAAAGTTTTGCAAGTAATGTTATCATGTTAAGGTTTATATGAGATTTCAGTGTTGGGGTATGTTTTCCTATGTGTCCTGTCTGTGTGCACAGATCTGTACACCCAAAAATCATTATAAGGACCAATATCTGTCTGCAACACCTGACTGATAGCTAACTCTTCAATTGTCATCACATTATCTACTGTTTTTAATTTAATTTAATTGAGATATTTTTCCTTACATGACATGTACAGCAGGGAGGTCTAGTACCTCAAAGGCATACTGGTCACCTCCAGCCAATTGTAGATCCTTGACACCCACTAATCCATAGATATGATCATTTGTCTTCCCTGCCATGGTTTGTTTGATCGGGGCAAGAACAAACTGACAAGGAAAACAGAAAAATAATGTAAAAAAAAATGTAAATAAGCAAAAATATAAATTTGTGTAACAAAAAAAATAATAATAACAAAGCAGCGATGGCGGAAGGGAAAATGACTAGGTCTGGATCAGCATTTGGCTCTCTCTACTATAAAAGGAGAAGTTTCTGCCTTTTGCGGGGTCTCTGGTGAAGATCTGGGGTGTGTACTAAGACTCGGTTCCTCAGTCCATCCATGGAAATCTGGTTCTCTCTGGCCTTCAGAAATGGTCTTTGTAACCCATTAGGGACACCCCTCTCTCTACTCTCATCTAGGTGATATTCCTTGTAGCCAGGGCCACTGATAGGGCAGTACAACCAGCCCTGTTGTACCGGGCCCGGCCAGCAGGGGGGGCCTGAGCAGATTTCTAGCTAAAAAAATGAATTTGCTAAATAACTTTATTAACCTGCACCTACTTGATTGGCAAGGTATATAGAACCTTCCCTGGCCCCATAAGTTTAATAGTGGGGCCCAGGAGGTGAGAGAAGAAGAGGGACTTTTTCTCCATTTTCGGGAGGAGGCATAAATCCCTTCTCTGCATCAGTGTGCCTTGTGCTCACTGTATGCTTTCCTCGGCGGATGGATTCAATTGTAATGCGGCTCCCTTCCCTCAGTAAGTGCCGTGCTGCAGCCTGAAGGAGAGACTGAAAGAGAGAGTAACCCCAACGTTGGTCCACAGGCAAGCAATCCCCCTACACACACACACAGTGACACATCACAAAGGCTGAGGCTCAGTCCCCAGACTCCCCATTGTGTGCTCATGGTCATTATCATTATGATGATCAGAGCACAGCAGGTTCTCTATGGCTCTGTCAGTGTAACATGCTGTTGGGTGCTGACTTTCTTAATATATGGCTGTACTGTGTGTTACAGTCTATAACACAGCACAGCCATAAGAAAGTCAGCACCCAACAGGTCCATACAGCACCTGCTGTGCTTTGATCATCATAATGACAATGACCATGAGCACATAGTGAGATGCAACTTTACACATGTGATGGGGGGGAAGGGACAGTAAAAACACACAGCCAAGCTGCATTGTTACCACCCCTCAAACCTCTCCCCTTTGAGAATTTTTCATCCAAGCTTTGCAATCAGGTCCGCCTGTCAGTTTTTCCTGTGGACCAGTGGGTACAGTAGCTGCGTATGTTGGCATAGTGGCGGCAATTGATGGGCACAGTAGCTGCGTATGATGGCACAGTGGTGGCAATTATTAGTATTATCTTATATTTTGGGGGTTAATTTATTGATGAGTATTATATAATATTTATTGTTCAGTATTAAATAATATTTTTGGGGTATATCTATCTATCTATATATATATATATATATATATATATATATATCTATATATATATATATATATATAGGTATATGTTTTTATTTTATGCAGTGTTGTTCTTAGTGTGTATGATTAGAATACTTATAGGAAGGGATCGGGAGGATCGTTACTTATTAATCTTTTTAGCTTTATCTTTGACACATCCAACTAGAAGATCTTGGAGATGGCAGAAATACCCTTTAATGGGGCCTTTATGAGTCATTACAAAACATATTAAGCTAACATAATTCTAATGTTAATGTCTTCTTCAGAATAAATCCTATGACTGATCAATGAGCCCTTGGAACCTGTTTATAGCTTTGGAAGTTTTCTTATTGGGATCGGGCAAGGTGCGGGGTAGGAGTGTTGTCTCTGCAGCATTGAATGGGGAAGCCAAATACTCCCTTGTGACAGCAGCTTACAAAGAAATATACAAGGAAAAAAATTAAGTCTTAAGTCTTTATTTCGGTATGACCATGTAAAAAAGGTGAAGGCTAACGCGTTTCGGCAAGGGCCTTGTGCACAGCACAAGACTCTTGCCGAAACGCGCTAGCCTTCACCTTTTTTACATGGTCATACGGAAATAAAGACTTAACTCCACAAGCGCCGGCTCTTCTATGCTATTATACCAGTGAACTTGCTGAGAACATGCTTCCATCAACTTTAAGGCTCGGTTCACACTGGATGCCAATGCGGCTCCCAGCAGGGGTGCTGTGTGTTCTGGTTCACTGTTTCCGGTCCGATTTCAGTCAAAATTTTGGGCTGAATTTGGACCTGAACTGGACCAAAAGACGCACAGGGCTCCTGTGCAAATTCGCACCGGAGCCGCATCGGAGATATGTGAACTGGCTCCATATAGAGCCGGTCACATTCTTCTGGCCTCACTAATAATAAAAATGATTTTAGAATATACCAACAACATGTATTTATTATTTATTTATAATAATGTGACCCAGACACTAAAAAAATGACATTACAAGCAGCTTATAAAAGGAAGAATGTTCAATGATTATTTTCCGGGAAAATGATGAGTGAAATCTCCCCTCTCTTGAAGAGTAATGGGTGTCTCTGGTATCTGACACTTTAGGATGTTTTGTATACTTTGTCCCCCTCTGGTCACTGTGGTTTCTCCTCACTAAGTGACTACAATGTTCTGTATTGATGGAATGGCTGGTGGGAGGAACCACTACACCCAGCAGGGGACAAGGTTTCCAACAAAATCAAAGTGTCTGATATCAGCGGTGTCCAGAACAGAAATTAGACTCGCCATCCACCAGAGAGGTAATTATTAAACATTTAAATTTAACAGTGTTCGTTCTCAGTACACTAACAACATGCTAACATTAACAATGATAGAGATTATGATATAACTACTGGTAACCCAGTGTAGCTCGATACATATTAGCGGATAATTGTTTTTGTATTCAGGTCAGGTCTGAACAGAATTATGTAACATTTTGGGAAAAATATACAGCCAAGAAGTCCAGAACTTGAGGCCATTATAGCAAAAACCTCCACAGCCACCAGGTATTTCCCTCTGGTGCTCAGATAGGCCGGGATCATGGAAATCCAGACACTGCAGAACATCAGCATGCTGAAGGTGATGTACTTTGCCTCATTAAAACTGTCCGGTAATGTCCTGGCTAAAAAAGCGATAATGTAGCTCACAGCTGCCAGAAGCCCCATATATCCCAGGACAGAGTAGAAGCCGATAACTGAACCCTCATTACACTGAATGATGATCTTCCCCTGGTAAGAGTGAGTGTCCCGATCCTGGAAGGGAGGAGAAATAGACAACCAAGTGACACAGATTATGACTTGAACCAGTAAGAAGACACAAATGATAAAATTAGACAGTTTGGTTCCCATCCATTTCCTCCAGGGGCTCCCAGGTTTGGTGGCTTTAAAAGCAACACACACCATGATACTTTTGGCAAGTAGAGAAGAGACGGCAACTGAGAAGATGACACCAAAAGAGGTTACACGCAGCATGCAGGTCACATCTACTGGATGGCCGAGGAACAAGAAGACACAGAGGAAGCTCAGCATGATGGAGACCAGGAGAAGATAGCTCAGGTTCCTGTTATTAGCTTTAACAATGGGAGTGTCCTGATAACATATAAATATCCCCAATATTAAACCAGTCAGAAGACAACAGAGGATGGAGACAGCTGAAAATACTGCAACAATGGGATCATCAGTGTAGGAGAGAAATTCCACCAATTTTGGAAAACACCGATCCTTCTTCTCATTTGGCCATTCATCATCAGGACATTTCATGCAGTTTTCACTGTCTGCAGGAAGAACAATACAAACACAATGAGCATCGGGTCAGACCTTCTGAGAAAATGAATTGTATTGAGTTGTCTCATCCATAAATGCATTGTGGGAGAGGTAAATAAAATATAAAAAATGGGGGGGGGGGGTGGGTGGCCGGCAGAAGAGCATGAGGGCCACTCACTGACTCGGCTCTGCACTGTGGGGAGAGACCAGGATTCACAGCAGGAGCAGGGATTGCCTGTCACTAGCGATCCTGCTCCACTCCAGTTGCAGCAACACAGGGAGATGTTGAGGAAGAGGAAGGAGCAGGGGAAGCCTAGGAAAATTGCAGAGCTTTTCCCCTTTCATTACCATTCCTTCACCCAAGATGGTGCCTGCTCAGGATCAGCAGTAGTATGGCACAGTGTGGCAGGGGGTGAGAAGAAGGACGGCATACCAGCATCCAATGGGGGATATTTTTCACAGACCTCTTCTCCCTCCACCAGGTCAGCCAAGTCTAAACCCAGAATGTCACCTCCAGAGTAGGGATGTGCCGAACACCCCCCGGTTCGGTTCGCACCAGAACCTGCGAACGGACCGAAAATTCGCACGAACGTTAGAACCCCATTGACGTCGATGGGACTCGAACGTTCAAAATCAAAACTGCTCATTTTAAAGGCTAATTTGCATGGTATTGTCCTAAAAAGGGTTTGGGGACCCGGGTCCTGCTCCAGGGGACATGTATCAATGCAAAAAAAACTTTTACAAATGGCCGTTTTTTCGGGAGCAGTGATTTTAATTATGCTTAAAGTAAAATAAAAAAGTGAAATATTCCTTTAAATATCGTACCTGGGGGGTGTCTATAGTATGCCTGTAAAGTGGCGCGTGTTTCCCGTGTTTAGAACAGTCCCTGCACAAAATGTCATTTTTAAAGGAAAAAATCTCATTTAAAACTGCTTGCAGGTTTAATGTAATGTCTGGTCCTGGCAATATGGATGAAAATCAGTGAGACAAACGGCATGGGTACCCCCCAGTCCATTACCAGGCCCTTTGGGTCTTGTATGGATATTAACGGGAACCCCGCACCCAAATTAAAATAAGGAAAGGTGTGGGGCCACCAGGCCCTATATATTCTGAACAACAGTATACAGGCAGTGCAAACAAGACAGGGACTGTAGGTTTGTTGTTAAGTAGAATCTGTTTGTAATTTTGAATGGGTAAATTTTTAGCATGTTTAGCTCCAGCCAAAAAATCTTTTTTAAGCTTTTTGGAAAACATAGGGAAGGGTTATCACCCCTGTGACATTTGTTTTGCTGTCTGTCCTCCTCTTCAGAAGATTTCACCTCACTTTTTGTCCCAATTACAAATGTTTTTTAAAAATTTGGGTTTTTTTGTGGAACAAGGATTGGAAAGCATCAGTGGAAAGGAGAAATGCTTTTCCCATATTAACTCTTACAGGAGAGTTTTCCCTTCCTAGGGGTAGATTTCATCTCACTTCCTGTTGTCTCCTTCCGTTTGCAAGTAGGAGTCGTTTGTAAGTTAGATGTTTGAAAGTAGGGTCCTGCCCTATATACTCAGCAGAAATTTGGGCCTTAGGTGTTTTTGTGGCCACAACACTGTAAGCCCTCACAGGGCCCTGCTGTGAAATATTAGATCAAGAATTGTAATTACATGCCCCTGTTGAACAAGGGCAGAAAAATTGGGCCTTTGGTGCTGGTGCCACAAAACTGTAAGTCCTCACTCGCTCTTGGTGGGCGCAGAAATGGGCCCTGCTGTGAAATATTAGATCAAGAATTGTAATTACATGCCCCTGTTGAACAAGGGCAGAAAAATTGGGCCTTTGGTGGTGGTGGTGGTGGTGGTGCTGGTGCTGGTGCCACAACACTGTAAGTCCTCACAGATACTCTAGTTGGAACTCAAGAACGAGCCCTGCTGCAAAGTATTGCATCAAAAATTGTAATTACACGCCCCTGTTAAACAGGGGCTGAAAAATTGGGCCTTAGACACTGGTGATGGCGCCCAGAACCAAAAATGTTCTTACAAGCTATCAGCGTGATCATTAAGGAGGAAGAGGATAATTACTCAGGGATAGTCACTCAGCATCAGCATAGGCAGTCTTTGAAGGGATCTGAGATTTCAAAAAAAATTATTCGGTTACATCAGCATCAGGTGCTTGGTAGCTGGTGGTTATCCAAGACTGATTCATTTTTATGAAGGTCAGTCGATCGACCGAGTCGGTGGACAGACGCACCCTGTGATCGGTTACAAAGCCTCCAGCAGCACTGAATGTGCGTTCCGAAAGAACGCTGGATGCAGGACAGGCCAGTAGCTCAATTGCATACTGTGCAAGCTCTGGCCAGTGATCCATCCTCAAGACCCAGTAACCCAGAGGATTTTCGGTGGGAAAGGTGTCCAAGTCAGATCTTGCCCCTAGGTATTCCTGCACCATGTAAAACAGACGCTGGCGATGGTTGCTGAGGCCTCATACCTTGGGGCCTCAGCAACACGTTGTCCAGAAACAGGAGTTTGTAACCTCCCAGTCTCTGGGAACGCGTTGCACAGACCTTTCTGCAAGGCCTCCCGAGATGTTTCATCCTCTGCTCCATCTGCGATGGCAAGATAAGGTCCACAACCTTACCCTTGTAACGTGGATCAAGGAGGGTTGCCAGCCAGTATTGGTCCTTCTCCTTGATACAACGAATACGAGGATCCTTACGCAGGCTTTGCAGGATCAGGGAGGCCATGCAGCGTAGGTTTGCTGAGGCATTCGGTCCGGAGTCCTCTGGGTCACTAAGGACGACATGGTCCGCAGCCACCTCCTCCCAGCCACGTACAAGTCCATGTGTTTCTTGGGACTGATCCCTTAAAGACTGCTGCTGATGCTGAGTGCCAGGCTCCACCTCCATACTGACACAATCTTCCTCCTCCTCCTCCTCGTCCTCTTCCTGTGTGATCGGCGGGCACGCAGTAACACTGTCTGGATAAAGGGGGCCTTGAGAGCTAAGGAAGTCCTCCTCTTCCTGCCTCTGTTCTGCCTCAAGTGCCCTGTCCATTATTCCACGCAGCGTGTGCTCCAACAGGTGGACAAGGGGGACAGTGTCACTGATGCATGCACTGTCACTGCTCACTATCCTCATGGCCTCCTCAAATGGTGACAGGACAGTGCATGCATCCCTGATCATGGCCCACTGGCGTGGGGAAAAAAAAACAAGCTCCTTTGACCCTGTCCTGGTGCCATAGTCGCACAGGTACTCATTGATGGCCCTCTGCTGCGTGTGCAGCTGCTGCAGCATGGCCAACGTTGAGTTCCACCTGGTGGGCATGTCACGGATTAGGCGGTTCTTGGGCAGGTTAAACTCCTTTTTGGAGGTCCGCCAGCCGAGCACTGGCATTATATGACCGGCGGAAATGCACACAGACTTTCCTGGCCTGCCTCAGGACATCCTGTAAGCCCGGGTACCTGCCCAAGAACCGCTGCACCACCAAGTTAAGGACGTAAGCCAAACAGGGCACATGGGTCATTTGTCCCTGTCGGAGGGTAGAGAGGAGGTTGGTGCCATTGTCGCAAACCACCATTCCTGCCTTAAGTTGGCGTGGCGTCAACCACCTCTGAACCTGCCCCTGCAGAGCTGACAGAACCTCTGCCCCAGTGTGGCTCCTGTCCCCCAAGCACACCAGCTCAAGCACCTCATGGCATCTTTTGGCCTGCGTACTTGCGTAGCCCCTTGAACGGCTACGGAGCACCGCTGGTTCTGAGGAAAAAGCACAGGAAGAGGCCATGGAGGAAGAAGAAGAGGAGGGGGTGGAGGAGAGTGGTGTGTCACAATCATTAGTAGTGGCATTTTGGAGGCGTGGTGGCGGAACAACCTCCAACACTACTGCACCTTGTCCTGCATCCTTCCCAGCTGCCAGCAGAGTCACCCAATGCGCCGTGAAACTTAGGTAACATCCCTGTCCATGCCTGCTGGACCATGAGTCAGCGGTAATATGCACCTTACCGCTGACCGCCCTGTCCAGCGAGGCATGGACATTGCCTTCCACATGCCGGTAGAGAGCCGGAATCGCCTTCCGTGAGAAAAAGTGGCGTTTGGGTACCTGCCACTGAGGAACCGCACATTCCACAAACTCACAGAAGGGGGCAGAGTCTACCAACTGAAAAGACAGCAGTTGAAGTTCTAGCAATTTATCCAAGCAAGCATTCAACCCCTGGGCATGTGGATGGCTGGGAGTGAACTTCTTTTGGCGGTGCAGCAGCTGGGGCAGGGAAATTTGCCTGGTACAATCTGACGTCGGTGTACCAAAAGCAGATTGCCCACAAGTACTTGGCTGTGACACACCTAATTCTACACCTTCATTCCTCTCACTGCAGGTCTCAGAGAGGACTGAAGGTCTAGTGGGGTTGGATATCTCAGCTGATGAGGAGCAAGGAGAGGTCCTCTTTGTTCTTTGGTGTGGGTCTTTTAGATACGCTTGCCAACGAACCGCATGGCAGGTCAACATATGTCTGGTCAAGCATGTGGTACCCAAGCGGGAGATGTTTTGGCCATGCGAGCTACGCTTGAGACATATGTTGCAAATAGCAGCGGTGCAACCTGATGCACTCGTCTCAAAAAGGCCCACACCAAAGAACTTTTTGAATAACGCGCAGAGACTGCAGCGCCCTGCACATGTGGAGCTTTGGGGTGTGATGCAGTCAATGTGCTGCCCTTAGGCTGGCCCCTGGAGGGCATCCTGCCTTGTTGGTGATGTGCCACCTCCTCCTCCTCCTCCTCTCTCCTATCAGGCACCCACATTGAGTCAATGACCTCATCATTCCCTCCCTCCTCATCACTGGAGCAAACTTGGCAGTATGCTGCAGCAGGGGGAGCATGACTGCCAGATTGCTGTCCTTCTTGGGCACCCCCTCTGTCCGTGCTCATGTTACTGCCTTTATCGAGCTCAGTATCATCATCAGAGCCTTCCAAACGCTGGGCATCCTCCTGGAGCATGTACCCAACACTGTGGTCAAACAGTTCGAGGGACTCCTCAGGAGGACATGGTGGGGCTAGGGAAGGAGTCACTTATGACATTGAGCCGAGGGAAGAAGCCGCTGCTTTGCCAGACAAAGTACCCTGAGCATGGGTGAGAGAGGATGAGGAGGATGAGGACGGCTTGGTCATCCACTCGACCAAGTCTTCCGCATGTTGCGGCTCAACACGGCCAGCTGCTGAAAAAAAGACCAAGCGTGTCCCACGGCCACGTGCTGATAAGGATGCACCGTCTCCACGACCAGCACTAGACACAGAGCCTGCTTGCCCTCTCTTATTGGCTTGTGACTGTCTGCCTCTCCTTCTTGGCCTTCCAGACATACTAATGGCCTGTAGCTGCACTAAGCTGGGATATATATATATATATTTACTGATACTGTAGCTAGCAAAATCAACTGCCTGCCTGTAGTATGAGAACACCACCAACCTTCTACAGGTAGCTTTAGCTGAACACTGTGCAGAGCTTGCAAAAAAACAACTTGTAGGTTTAGCTGAACACTGTGAGGAGGATGCACCACACTAACTTGTAGTTTTAGCTGAACACTGTGAGCAGGACGCACTGCACTAACCTGTAGCTTTAGATGAACACTGTGCAGAGGTCTTACTACACTAACTTGTAGTTTTAGCTGAACACTGTGAGCAGGACGCACTGCACTAAATTGTAGCTTTAGATGAACACTGTGCAAAGGTCTCACTACACTAACTTGTAGTTTTAGCTGAACACTGTGAGCAGGACACACTACACTATCTTGTAGTTTTAGCTGAACACTGAGAGGAGGACGCACCACACTAACTTGTAGTTTTAGCTGAACACTGTGAGCAGGACGCACTGCACTAACTTGTAGCTTTAGATGAACACTGTGCAGAGGTCTCACTACACTAACTTGTAGTTTTAGCTGAACACTGTGAGCAGGACGCACTACACTAACTTGTAGTTTTAGATGAACACTGTGCAGAGCTCGCAAAAAAATAACTTGTAGGTTTAGCTGAACACTGTGAGGAGGACGCACCACACTAACATGTAGTTTTAGCTGAACACTGTGAGCAGGACGCACTGCACTAACTTGTAGCTTTAGATGAACACTGTGCAGAGGTCTCACTACACTAACTTGTAGGTTTAGCTGAACACTGTGAGGAGGACGCACCACACTAACTTGTAGTTTTAGCTGAACACTGTGAGCAGGACGCACTGCACTAACTTGTAGCTATAGATGAACACTGTGCAGAGGTCTCACTACACTAACTTGTCGTTTTACCTGAACACTGTGAGCAGGACGCACTACACTAACTTGTAGTTTTAGCTGAACACTGTGAGGAGGACGCACCACACTAACTTGTAGTTTTAGCTGAACACTGTGAGCAGGACGCACTGCACTAACTTGTAGCTTTAGATGAACACTGTGCAGAGGTCTCACTACACTCATTTGTAGTTTTATCTGAACACTGTGAGCAGGACGCACTGCACTAACTTGTAGCTTTAGATGAACACTGTGCAGAGGTCTCACTACACTAACTTGTAGTTTTAGCTGAACACTGTGAGGAGGACGCACTACACTAACTTGTAGCTTTAGCTGAACACTGTGCAGAGCTCGCAAAAAAATAACTTGTAGTTTTAGCTGAACACTGTGAGCAGGACGCACTGCACTAACTGTAAATAGTCTAGCTGCCTGACTGTGGTACTAATAGGATCAAAAGAACACCAGCAATTTTCTTCAGGTAGCTGTAAATACTGTATCAAGACAAGCCTGCCTGTCAGTAAGAAGATAACAGGAACGGATCTAGCTAAACTGAATACAGTATATATATATATATATATATATATATATATATATATGCAACACCTGGGATGCATATATATACACAAAATACACTGTAAGTGCAGCTAACTCACTGACTGTCCTGCCTAATCTATCTAACTCAAATTAAATGACACTGTCTCTCTGTCTATCTATCTCTCTTTCAACGCCGGAACACACACTACACAGGGCCGCCGTGCAGGCGGCCTTATATAGTGTGTGGCGTGTTCTAAACCCCCTGAGCCATATTTGGCCAAAGCCACCCTGGCTTTGGCCAATTACAGCTCTCTCTACCGACGGCGCTGTGATTGGCCAAGCATGCGGGTCATAGTGCATGCTTGGCCAATCATCAGCCAGCAATGCACTGCGATGCCGCAGTGAATTATGGGCCGTGACGCGCCACACGAATTTGGCGCGAACGGCCCATAACGTTCGGAATTCGGGAAACGACCGACCAGTCAATGTTCGAGTCGAACATGGGTTCGACTCGAACACGAAGCTCATCTCTACTCCAGAGCCTGCACTTTCTGAGGTGAATCCAGCTGCCTGTACTTCTGAGGATTTTAGTGCCACTCATTCCTCTATAACTACATTTCCCACACTTCAGCCCTCATCAATCAGTGACTTTACACAGCTCTATTGAGGCAGATCTCACTTCTTTGGTCCACCAATTTAAAGGGGAACTTCATGAGATAGGCAACAGGTTTAGCTACATTGAAAATCGCATAGGGGACTTTGCCGCCACATTCAATGAGCTGACACTCACACTGAAAAAGAGGAGGACGTGGAGTGGATCAAGGCTAAAATGACAAACCTGGAGTAGCACTCCAGGTGTAAAAATGTTAAAATCCGTGGCATTCCAGAAACTGTTCAGCCAGCTGAATTGAGAAAATATTTTACTAAGCGACTTTCCACCTTTTTTCCTGATGCCTCTCCAGCTGAGTTGATTTTAGACTGGATACACAGATTGTTAAACTGGCACACCTGCCAGACAAGCTACCCGCAGAGTGGTGAGAAAACATTTCTATTATAATAACCCCTTTTGCTGTCAGGCCCTGCGCATCACTTTTACCCACTTAAAGTCCGCGCTATAGCAGTACCCGACACATCTAGGTGTGCATATATGCGCCCCGCCGATTACACACAGCACAAGCCGATAGGCAGGTGCCGGGGACTGGATGTCCACTCTCACCCACGATCGCTGAGGAGCGACACAGAACTGAGATCTGCCTATGTAAAAAAGGCAGATCTCAGTTCTGACAGGAGGGAAGAGATGGAGTTTGTGTCACTGCCTATATATACACATACTATACACCCTCCTTACTGTACAGGCTACATTTGATGGGCACAATGAGGCTGCAATTGATGGGCACATGCCTGCGCTTTATGTGATAATGACTAAGCCCCTCCCCTTCATGACACTGTCAAAAAGGGGCAGAGCATGTGTGACCTAAAATGATGCCCCCCCTGAAAAAAGTTCTGCGGACGCCCATGAAGGGGGTGTCTCCATTTTGATGGAGAGAAGGGCCTCATCCCCACAACTCAGGGCTGTGGTTGTGGGGGTCTGTGGGCATTGGGCTTATCAGAATCGGGAAGCCCCCTTTAACAAGGGGGCCCCCAGATTCCGCTCCCCCATGTGAATAGGTATTGGGTACATAATACTCCTAATATGTAAAAAAAAATAACTGCGCTGGTAGACAACAAATATGAACAGCAGCAACTCAAAGTGAAATACACACCAAAACTAGAGATAAAGAAAAAACGAAGCTGTGCTACAAAAAAGGAAGTATACACAGTAAGGTGAACAAACATGTGCCAGTCAAATAAACACATATATTGACATGCCCTGACCTGAAGGTGTTCAGGGACTTGGCTTTAAAAGACCTAGATAACCTAAAAACTAAGTTTTTTAGAACCAAAAAAGATTTGGAATTAGGCATTGACTTCTTATGTACAAACAAAAATCTAGTTTTTCGCCCGGCTGATAAGGGCGGGGGTATCATTATTTTAGACAGAACGCACTACATGCAAGAAATGCATAGAATACTTGGGGATGGTGACACTTATACCCCCTTAACGTTCAATCCTAACAATAACTACAAAAAAATCCTGGAGGGCATTGTGATGAAGGGATTTGATCTCAATATTTTAAGAAAAAAGGAGAGGGCATTTTTGGTGCCGACAGCACCAAGAATTCCTATCCTATACTATTTACCTAAGGTGCATAAGAGCCTTACTTGTCCCCTGGGGCTCCCTATAGTTAGTGGCATTGACTCTGTTACCTCCCGGGTGGGCAAGTACATGGACTTCTTTTTGCAGCCTTTAGTGTGTATTATGCCTTCTTATATTAAGGACACCCAACAGGATATCAATATTCTGTCGAGACTTAGGCCTCGTGATGGCATGTGGCTGGTGACTGCTGATGTCACCTCACTATATACAGTGATTCCTCATGCTCAGGTTGTCCTTGGAACGTGACTCTGGTCTTCCCAAAATGCAGATTGCCTTCATCATGGAGATATTTTAGTATGGTGCTACCCACAATTTTTTTTGGTTTGATGGCCAAATTTTCCACCAGGATAGGGGTGTTGCCATGGGGGCTAAATACACCCTGAGCCTGGCGAACCTCTTCATGGCCCAGTAGGAGGAGGATGTCATCTATGCCCAGACAAGATCGGAAGTGGTCTTGTCAGCTCGTTATATAGATGACATCCTCCTCCTATGGGATGGTGATGAATCAGACCTTTCTGATTATATGTGTGCACTCAATGAAAATAACAGAGGCATTCATCCTATTTATGAGGCCAGTCAATTTTTGGGATCTCACTATTTCTGTCAATGGAGATTCTTTAAATCAACCTATTTTAATGGCCTGCAGGAGTGCCTGGTTAGATCGGTTACTGGAGGCATTGGGAGGACCTAAAGGCCCAGTCTGGGTAGAGGCCACAAGCTTTTACAGCTCGCTCAGCTACCACTGGAGGTGTGAGGAGGACCCAAAGGCCCAGGCCAGGTATAGGCCACAAGCTTCCACTTGTTCAGCTGGTAAGCCTCCAGTCTATATGGTGGTGGAGTCACAGTGTTTCCTAATACAAAAGATTTCTCACAGGGTGTCTCTAAACCCTCCGTTTGAAAATAACTTTTTGTGCAAAGACTTTATATATATAATGCTGCTGCAAGAATTTTTATGTTAAATTCTTCTTCACAGGTTTATCGTTATTGAATATCTGTTCATTATTTAATCGCTTGTTATAGTGGACTATTTTTCATTATTTTATTTTCTTGTGTGCTCACTGGACTATATCCACCTATATTGTTTTCTTTGCAGGTCAATTTCAATTGAATGCCTCCTCCGCCATTTGACAGTTTTTATTCTATTCTATATAGGTAAGGGGCGGAGCCACATGGCAACATCACCTGGTAGAAAAGGAATGATAAAGTGATCTTGCGCGGTCTTATAAAATCACCCAAAAATAATAAACAATTTTTTAAAACAGTTTCACATGTGTGAATTATTAAAGTGCTGATGGAGACACAATGTGAACAATAAAATATATAACACAGCAAAAAAAGTGAAGATAAAAATGTATATAAAGTGCAAAGTAAAAAAAACCTCCAAGGGGATATGCACTCTCATAAGTCTCTATAGCTATAATGATTAACAGAAATTAAGGAGAAGCCGTTTGAACCATGGTTTGTCTATGAGAATCTGACGGGGCTTTATTTGGATTTTGCACTAATATCCACCTACTCCGAGATATCTGTTGATGCTGATTTCTTCATACACATGAGGTGAGAGTTCTGAGAGACCACTGACACTAGGAGATCACCGGTGGAGTTGCCCAGGAACCTTTCTTCCTCTTTTTAATCACCTTCGCACTTCATCACCTTTTGTACACCCCAATTTTTTACCTTTCTGGAAGGACTTCTTCATTTACTATCCCTATCCATTCATTTATGGTTTTATCTTTTTACAGTTAATCATTATAGCTATAGAGACTTATGAGAATGCATATCCCCTTGGATTTTTTTTTCACTTTGCACTTTATATACATTTTTATCTTCACTTTTTTTGCTGTGTTATATATTTTATTGTTCACATTGTGTCTCCATCTGCACTTTAATAATTCACGCATGTAAAATTGTTTTAAAAAAATGTTTATTATTTTTGGGTGATTTTATAAGACCGCGCAAGATCACTTTATCATTCCTTTTCTATTTTGTGTACTGTGAACAGTTTTAGGTTTTGCTGCTGTTCCTGTACATTTATTTACAGACTCTGGCTATAGAATCAACTCTATTTACTCAGATTAGCGCGAAGGACGCTCTCAGATATTTTTTGTTTATTAACATCACCTGGTGGCACCCCCCACTTGTGACATCATGGACTGGTACA
Source organism: Lithobates clamitans (assembly GCA_037952925.1). Classification (NCBI taxonomy): domain Eukaryota; kingdom Metazoa; phylum Chordata; class Amphibia; order Anura; family Ranidae; genus Lithobates; species Lithobates clamitans. The sequence continues at coordinate 1,700,809 of JBBGZY010000610.1, forward strand.
TGCTGAGCCAGTGATGTCTCAAGGGGGTGGTGCCACCAGGTGACGTCGTCAGGTGTTCCCGTCTTTACCTATATAAGACCTGTGAAACGACAAGCCAGGCATTTAGTGGTTTGGCTAAGTTGGCAGCGGAGCCTTCATTTTTTTCAGGTTGTTGGTGGCATCGTTGTCGTGATTTATGATGGTTTTACATCTGGGGACATCGTTTTTGACAAATCCTTTATTAAGAAATAAAAACAATCCCTGTGTTTTTATAACCCCATACTCATTTACATGGGGGCAGGATCTGGGGGGGCTTCCAGGTTCCAATAAGCCCTCTGGCTTCAGACCCTCACAGCCCAGAGTCATGGGGAAGAGACCCTTGTCCCCATCATCATGGGGACAAGGTGCTTTGGGGTGGGGGGGCAGAGTCCCTCCCGCCCCAAAGCACCCACCCCCCCATGCTGAGGGCATGTGGCCTGGTATGGTTCAGGAGGGAGGGCACTCGCTCACCCCCCTTTCCTGGCCTGAAATGGCGGGACCCCACTTTTTTTTTTTTTGGAGCTCACAAAGAAGGTCCATAAACACATGGATGAGCGAGTTTGGGGTGGAAGAACTTGACCGACCTGCACAGAGTACTGACCTCAACCTGATAGAACACCTTTTGGATGAATTAGAGTAGAGGCTGCGAGCCAGGCCATAGACACACTCCTAAACCTTGTGGACAGCCTTTCCAGAAGAGTTGAAGCTGTTATAGCTGCAAAGGGTGGGCCAATTCAATAATGAACCCAGAAGACTAATGCCGCGTACACACGGTCGGACTTTTCACCTGCAAAAGTCCGACGGACGCCGCCGGACAAAGTCCCGCGGAAAGTCCGACCGTGTGTGGTCTCCATCGGACTTCCGACGGACCGTTTCGGTCGGATTTTTGCGGAAATCCGACGTACTTTAGATTTGAAGCCTGCTTCAAATCTTTACGTCGTACCTCCGCCGGACTCAGTTCCTGACGGAAAGCCCGTTCGTCTGTATGCTAGTCCGAAGGACCAGATACGACGGAGGGGCAGGTTACTGCATCTCGCACTCGCTGCAATAGGAAAAACAAATCTTCCTATTGCGGCGAGCGCGGGGCATACCAGGCCCTTAGGTCTGGTATGGATTATAAAGGGGAACCCCTACGCCGAAAAAACGGCGTGGGGTCCCCCTAAAATCCATACCAGACCCCGATCCGAGCACGCAGCCTGGCCGGTCAGGAAAGGGGGTGGGGACGAGCGAGCGCCCCCCCCCCTCCTGAACCGTACCAGGCCGCATGCCCTCAACATGGGGGGTGGGTGCTTTGGGGGAGGGGGGCGCCCTGCGCCCCCCCCCCCAAAGCACCTTGTCCCCATGTTGATGAGGACAAGGGCCTCTTCCCGACAACCCTGGCCGTTGGTTGTCGGGGTCTGCGGGCGGGGGCTTATCGGAATCTGGGAGCCCCCTTTAATAAGGGGGCCCCCAGATCCCGGCCCCCCACCCTATGTAAATGAGTATGGGGTACATGGTACCCCTACCCATTTACCTAGGTAAAAAGTGTCAGTAATAAAACACAACACAGGTTTTTAAAATAATTTATTAAACAGCTCCGGGGGGGGGGGGGGTCTTCTTCCGTCTTCGGGGGTCCCTCCGGTTCATCTTCTCCCGGCGTCCGGTTGGTTCTTCTCCGCTCTCCGGCCTCTTCTCCCGGTGTCGCAGGTCTTCGGCCGGCCCCTCCGCTGTCTTCATGTAGCTCTATTGCGAGCGGAGGTCCGGACTTCTGGGCTTCTTGGCTTCTTGGCTTCTTGGCTTCTCTTCTCTTCTCTTCCCCCAGATGTTGACACGACGCTCTCTCCGGCTGGACTGGTCTCTGAGGGCTGCGTTGTGACTTATATAGGCGGAGACCCCGCCCCCATATGATGTCACAGTCCCTGGGCATGCTGGGACTGTGACGTTTTAGGGGGCGTGGTCGACCACGCCCCCTAAAACGTCACAGTCCCAGCATGCCCAGGGACTGTGACATCATATGGGGGCGGGGTCTCCGCCTATATAAGTCACAACGCAGCCCTCAGAGACCAGTCCAGCCGGAGAGAGCGTCGTGTCAACATCTGGGGGAAGAGAAGAGAAGAGAAGCCAAGAAGCCAAGAAGCCAAGAAGCCCAGAAGTCCGGACCTCCGCTCGCAATAGAGCTACATGAAGACAGCGGAGGGGCCGGCCGAAGACCTGCGACACCGGGAGAAGAGGCCGGAGAGCGGAGAAGAACCAACCGGACGCCGGGAGAAGATGAACCGGAGGGACCCCCGAAGACGGAAGAAGACCCCCCCCCCCCCGGAGCTGTTTAATAAATTATTTTAAAAACCTGTGTTGTGTTTTATTACTGACACTTTTTACCTAGGTAAATGGGTAGGGGTACCATGTACCCCATACTCATTTACATAGGGTGGGGGGCCGGGATCTGGGGGCCCCCTTATTAAAGGGGGCTCCCAGATTCCGATAAGCCCCCGCCCGCAGACCCCGACAACCAACGGCCAGGGTTGTCGGGAAGAGGCCCTTGTCCTCATCAACATGGGGACAAGGTGCTTTGGGGGGGGGGGGCGCAGGGCGCCCCCCTCCCCCAAAGCACCCACCCCCCATGTTGAGGGCATGCGGCCTGGTACGGTTCAGGAGGGGGGGGGGGCGCTCGCTCGTCCCCACCCCCTTTCCTGACCGGCCAGGCTGCGTGCTCGGATCGGGGTCTGGTATGGATTTTAGGGGGACCCCACGCCGTTTTTTCGGCGTAGGGGTTCCCCTTTATAATCCATACCAGACCTAAGGGCCTGCGACGGGGCTCGCAAGGTTTCAATCTCGCCAAAAAAAGCGGCGAGATTGAATTCCTTTTCTAGTCCCGTCGTACCAAAGTCACGTTCAAAATGAACGGACTTGTCCGTGTGTGGGAAAGTCCGTTCATTCTGAAAGTCCGGCGGAAGTCCGTCGGGAAGACCGGATTCCGGAAAGTCCGGCCGTGTGTAGGCAAGTCCGGCCGTTCAGAAAGTCCGGCGGTAGTCCGCCGGAAGTCTGGCGGCAAGTACGTCGGACCCAGCTTTCTAGAAAGTCCGACCGTGTGTACGCGGCATTAGACTGGGATGCTATTAAAGTTCATGTGCGTGTAAAGGCAGGCGTCCCAATTTTTTTTTAATGTAGTGTATCTTGATAAACAGTTGGAGAGTTTGGTGTACCAAAGCCAAAGAGGATTGGACATTGGTTAGCATTAAAATAACATCCTCCACAAACAGACTTATGGTATACTCTCTAGCCCCAAATCAAAAGCCTGTAATCTTAGGGTTTACAATAATATAAGCTGTCAAGTCTCCATTACTAGATTAAAAATCAGGGGGGATAACGGGCAGCCCTGGTGCATGCCATTCGATATTTGAAAAGGTTATGATTATATACCAGATGAGAACACAACTGATGGTGATTAACCACTTGACCACTGGGCACTTAAACCCCCTTCCTAACCAGACCAATTTTCAGCTTTTGGTGCTCTCACACTTTGAATGACAATTACTCAGCCATACAACACTTTACCCATATGAAATTTTTATCCTTTTTTTCACACAAATAGAGCGTTCTTTTGGTGGTATTTAATCACCGTTGGGTTTTTTATTTTTTGCGCTATAAAAGAAAAAAGACTGAAAATTTGGTAACAAAATGAATTTTTCTTTGTTTCTGTTATAAAATTTAGCAAATTATTAATTTTTCTTCGTAAATTTTGGCCAAAATTTATAGCGCTACATATCTTTGGTAAAAATAAGTACAACTTGGTGTATATTATTTGGTCTTTGTGAATGTTAGAGAGTCCAAAAGCTACGGTGCCAATATCTGAAAATTGATCACACCTGAATTACTGACGGCCTATCTAAATTCTTGAGACCCTAACATGCCAGAAAAGTACAAATACCCCTCAAATGACCCCTTTTTGGAAAGAAGACATTGCAAGGTATTTAGAAAGATGCATGGTGAGTTTTTTTGAAATTGTCATCTTTTCCCACAATTCTTTGCAAAATCAAGATGTTTTTTTTCTTTTTTTTTTTTTCACAAAATTGTCATATTAGAAGGTTATTTCTCACACACAGCATATGCATACCACAAATTACACCCCAAAACACATTCTGCTATTACTCCCGAGTATGGCGATACCACATATGTGAGACTTTTACACAGCATGGCCACATACAGAGGCCCAACATGCAGGGGAGCACCTCCAGGCGTTCTGGAGCGCCCAGGCCAATTTTGACATTTCTCTCCTACATGTAAAAATCATAATTTATTTGCTAGAAAATTACATAGAACCCCAAAACATTATATATATATTTTTTTTAGCAAAGACCCTAGAGAATACAATGGCGGTTGTTGCAACTTTTTATCTCGCACGGTATTTGTGCAGCAATTTTTCAAACGCGTTTTTTTGGGGAAAGAAACAGTTTTGTGCTTTTAAAAAAAAAAAACAGTAAAGTTAGCCCAATGTTTTTGCATAATGTGAAAGATGAAGTTACGCCGAGTAAATAGATACCCAACATGTCACCCTTCAAAATTGCACACTCTCGTGGAATGGTGCCAAACGTCGCTACTTAAAAATCTCCATAGGTGACGCTTTAAAATTTTTTCCTGGTTACATGTTTTGAGTTACAGAGGAGGTCTAGGGCCAAAATTATTGCTCTCGCTCTACCGATTGCAGCGATACCTCACATGTGTGGTTTGAACACCGTTTTCATATGTGGGCGGGACTTACGTATGTGTTCGCTTCTGCATGCGAGCACACGGACATGGGCGCTTTAAATTTTTTTTTTTTTTTTTTTTTATTGTTTATTTTACTTTATTTATTTTAGTTTGACACTTTTTCCCCCCAAAAAAATGTTTTGATCACTTTTATTTCTATTACAAGGAATGTAAACATCCTTGTAATAGGAATATGGCATGACAGGTCCTCTTTACAGTGAGATATGGGGTCAATAAGACCCCACATCTCACCTCTAGGCTGGGAAGCCTGAAATAATAATAAAAAAAAAACGATCTTGGCTTCGATCGTAGCGGTGAGTCGGTAGAAGCACCGGAGGGTGGCGGGAAGGGGGGGGGCGTCCCCTCTCGCCTCCCATAAGAATGATCAAGCAGTGGAACAGCAGCTATGATCATTCCTATGGTGTAGGAAATCGCCGGCTGAAAAAGCTGATATCTGAATGATGCCTGTAGCTGCACCCATCATTCAGATATACCCGCTCAAAGTCAAGGACGTCGTATGACGGAAGGCGGGAACTGGTTAAAAATTGCAGAGTATTGCGGGGTATATTGCAAAGTATTGCGGGGTATATTGCAGAGTATTGCGGGGTATATTGCAGAGTATTGCGGGGTATATTGCAGAGTATTGCGAGGTATATTGCAGAGTATTGCGGGGTATATTGCAGAGTATTGCCGGGTATATTGCAGAGTATTGCGGGGTATATTGCAGAGTATTGCGAGGTATATTGCAGAGTATTGCGGGGTATATTGCAGAGTATTGCGGGGTATATTGCAGAGTATTGCGGGGTATATTGCAGAGTATTGCGGGGTATATTGCAGAGTATTGCGGGGTATATTGCAGAGTATTGCGGGGTATATTGCAGAGTATTGCGGGGTATATTGCAGAGTATTGCCGGTTGCAGAGTAGTGCAGGGTGTTATGCAGAGTATTGCAGGGTGTTATGCAGAGTATTGCAGGGTGTTATGCAGAGTATTGCGGGGTATATTGCAGAGTATTGTGGGGTATATTGCAGAGTATTGCGGGGTATATTGCAGAGTATTGCGGGGTATATTGCAGAGTAGTGCCCGGGTATATTGCAGAGTATTGCGGGGTATATTGCAGAGTATTGCGGGGTATATTGCAGAGTATTGCGGGGTATATTGCAGAGTAGTGCCCGGGTATATTGCAGAGTATTGCAGGGTGTTATGCAGAGTATTGCAGGGTGTTATGCAGAGTATTGCAGGGTATAGTGCAGAGTATTGCAGGGTATAGTGCAGAGTATTGCAGGGTATAGTGCAGAGTATCGCAGGGTATAGTGCAGAGTATCGCAGGGTATAGTGCAGAGTATCGCAGGGTATAGTGCAGAGTATCGCAGGGTATAGTGCAGAGTATCGCAGGGTATAGTGCAGAGTATCGCAGGGTATAGTGCAGAGTATCGCAGGGTATAGTGCAGAGTATCGCAGGGTATAGTGCAGAGTATCGCAGGGTATAGTGCAGAGTATCGCAGGGTATAGTGCAGAGTATCGCAGGGTATAGTGCAGAGTATCGCAGGGTATAGTGCAGAGTATTGCAGGGTATAGTGCAGAGTATTGCAGGGTATAGTGCAGAGTATTGCAGGGTATAGTACAGGGTGTTATGCAGAGTATTGCAGGGATGGCTGAGCATTGAGGGATGGATGTGACTGCAAATGTCACTGAGCACCGCTGTAGGCACTACACATGCAGCCCACAGCGGTGCTGCCATCCGATCCCTCCCCCTCTCCCCTCGCACTGTACCGATCGGTACAGAGAGGGGAGGGAGGAACCGGCGTCATGAGATGACGCCGGTCTGTTGACATGTGATCGCTCCGTCATTTGACGGAGCGATCACATGGTAAACGGCCGCGATCAGCGGCCGTTTACCGTGATCCGTGATGCGCCGGGTCCTCTGGACCCGGCGGTCACGGAAGTTCTCGGGTGCGCGCCCCAGGGGGCGCGCGAGAGCAGTATTCTGGGAGGACGTCCATGGACGTCCACCCAGAACTAGCCGACCGCGCTGTAGCCGTCTTTCGGCTATGGCCCGGTCGGCAAGTGGTTAATAAAGCAACATTATGGCTGAAAAGAAAAGCCAAGTCAACCCAAATTTAGTGAGGACCTTTGCCAGATATGTCCAATGCACGCTGTCAAACAACTTCTCTACATCCAAGGCTAGGAGCAGAGAAGGCGTTTTAGAGTGGGCCACAAGATGAGTGATATTGATAAGTCATCTGGTGGTGTTAGAGGTTTGTCTCCCTCTGGTGAAGCCAGATTGGTCAGGATGTATCAAATCCGGTAAGATATTGACTAATCTGGAAGCTAAAGGCTTAGTATAAAAGTTTCAAATCATTGTTGAGAAGAGATAAAGGACAAAAGTTTTGCGGTTTCTCAGGCTCTCTTCCTGGCTTTGGTAGATACCCATAAGGCTGATTCACCATTTCACAGAGATGAGAGTTCTGTGAGCATTAAGCAATTGTGTGACGTCACAGGAACACTGTTTGCATGGAAATTTTATTTTGAAGGACTGTATCATAGATATTTGGAAGAATTTTTGGATTGTAGCTTCACCATTTTGCACTTATTGTTTTGTGGCATTTAGTATGTCACTGTTATTTTATAGTTTTTATAGTCATTTATATTTACTGTTTAGAAACTGCGCTGATCATTTCACTTTTTTATTCAATCATGTGCACTGTGTACACTATAGGTCTAGCAGCAGTTTCATTTATCATTATTTAAATTGTTTATTCATGTGGTAGCACGAGGGACCACGCGTTTCATTTTTTATATATATAAACGTGCAAAAAATACCCTTTGATGTTGCCAGAAAAAAATGAGAAGATGGGAGGGATTCAGTATTTTCTAGTAGAATTTTAGCAAAATAGCAAAATACAACTGGGTAGGGCTGGCACCATTTCTTGTGATTTCAGTCCAAAAATGTCTGTGTGTGTCAGCTTACAATTATTATGAGGAATTATAAGCTGGCGGGATCAACAGGTATACTTAAGTACCTACAGGGTCTTTAAAAGGATAAAGCTTGGGGGAAATGTGCACACATTGCAGAGATGTACTTCATATGTCTTATCCATACACTTTAACCACAGCGGTACCTTCTGTCCAGTCCAACAATAACTTGCTAACAAATACAAACTCTACCGGAAATGTTGGATATCTCTCCTTCTGAACATGGGACACACTCATAGCAGCATTTATGTGTTGAAGATCCAAACTTTATTCTGCTGCCAGGTAAACAGGGATCTGAGCATCGAGATACCGGGATCTGAAATCAGATAATATTAATTATTATTATTTTTCTTTTTTCATCATATCACATGAGGATATACAAACCAGGTGCTACAAATGAGGTTCATGTTTACCTCTACCTCTATTCTTCACATTTGAGATCCATTCAGGGGGGAGGGCAGTATTTTGGGGGTTTTATTCATTTGGGGTGTATACTGATTTCTATTGCTGATATGTTGATAGTTCCACTATTTTATGCCAATTTTCAGCTTTCAGCTTTCAATTTTCAGCTGAAAATTTTTATATTTTTTTTCACCCTAATAAAGCTTTCTTTTGGTGGTATAAATGTATTACTACTGGGTATTTCATGTTTTGCTTAAAAAAAGGAAAAACATTCTTTTTTAAAAATGCATTTTGCTTAGTTTCTGTTAAAAAAAAATTCAACCATCAGAATTTATTTGACCTATATACACTCTACCTGTAAACAATATGTATAGTAGGTATAAATAATTTAAATACCTGCAAAAGTAACTAAGGAAATGATATATATCTTTAATTTAGGTTTACGTGAACCCAATGTTTAATATTTGAAATTTCATGATATTTACCTATATAAACCCTACTGTAAAACAATGAGCTTACTTTATAGATCCTTGTAAACTTACTTTATGTATCTTTATAATATTGTATACTCAATAAACTTCTTTTGACAAGGAAAAAAAAAAAAATTCAAACAAATAATATTTCTTCAGAAATTTAGGCCAAATGTATTCTGCTACATTTCTTGGTAAAAATAACCCGAATCAGTGTATATAATTTAGTTTGTAGTTATATAGTCCACAAACTATGGTATACTGTATATATTTGAAAATAGATCCGTCCTGATGTACTGATGACCTCATCTCATTTCTTAAGGCCCAAAATGCCAGGACAGTACAACCCCCCCCCCCCCTCAACTGTCCCCTTTTTGGAAAGTGTACAGTCTGAAGTATTTAGTAAGAGGCATAGAGAGTTTTTGAAGTTGTAATTTTTTTTGAAGATTAAGAAATGTAAAAAAAATATTTTTTTCACATTTCTTTTTACATACTGTCATTAGTGCAGTAGAGTGCCATCATATAACTGGTGTGGCTATGATTAGGAACACTGACTGGTGACAGTATGTAAAAAAAAAAATTGACTGTTTTCCTTTTTTATTACAATTTTTAAAGTGGAAGTAAACCCATCAATTTGATAGTTTAAAAAATGAGTTAACATGCCGGAAATGCTAGCTGTCATATTGTTTCTGCTCTCAACCACACTTTCACACCATCCAATGGCTGGTGTCATAACTGATCACATGTGCAGCATCATGACAGTAGCAGATTAAACAGAGGCCAAGGTGGCAGCTTCCTTGGCTGAAAATGATAATGGGGGGTTTACTTACACTTCCACTTCCTCTAGAAGGAGCTGTGAGCGCGTAGCCAAGAGTTTTTCAGATTGACAGCCCCCAGCTCTGATGCCTGCCCTGTTCTGGTTCAAGTGACGTCACATCCGCTTCCGTGTTCCAGGCTGGTCAGCATGGGGCTTCCTGAGACACAGAACATGGCCAGCAAAAGGATCTACATCCCCATCAGCAAGTGGACACCCAGCGGAGCCATCAGATGACCTCAGACTGATCATCTTGATAGGCATCTTCACCCATTCTTGGAATGTGTAAGTGTACACTTTGCACACCTTTTTTTTATTGTGAACTTTTTTTTTGTGAATTTTCCACACCCAGTTGGTGCCTCCCCCCCTCTCCTCTTAACTACTGACTTGTCTACAGAGGTAATCGCCACCCTGTGAGGATGGCTGTCTACTTTATTGTTAAATACCATTACCATACCATTGACATACCTTACGAAAAATAATCCAAATTTAATTTACGTAATTGGTAAACTGGGAGTGTTTGTGCGTTCTCTGATATATACAAGAATGGAACTTTAAACATGTTGTTCTCATGAATATAATGACCTGATTATCAAACAATAAAATTATCTGAACAATCTCCAGCTATTAACACATAAGAAAATTCTGTTAATGTTAAAAGTGAACGTATCTTTGACCATCGCCAACATCCTCAGTTCCCTTGCAATGGGATTTTCCCTTTTTTCTAGACACCTAAAGGGAGAAAAATATTTTTCCAGAATTTTAACTATGATTAAATGGGAAGAGATGTGGGCTAGCAATTTTCCCCATAGCAGTGGGAAGATGCATGATGTTTGTGTTTAATCTTTCACTAGTTATGACTAGAGATGAGTGGAATGTACCCGAGTTCTGTTCGACATAAGTTCTGTGAATGTTGTCAAAGTTCAGATCCAGAATCCCAACCCCATAAAAACCAATTGAAGCCAAGTTTTAGAAATCAGTAATGGCAATTTTCTAGTCTAATAGACTAGACATTGTAAAGCAAGGAGCTTGGCAGTGATCTTGAGGGCCAGGCACCAACTGAAAAAAGAAATGAAAATGATCATTCAGCTGGGACATCGAAAATACAAAAGTCAAATTATGTTCTTTATTTTTTAATTTTGATTTTCACCAATACAAATGAAGCAAATATATTGTAATAATTATAGCTCTCAAATTTTACAGACATTAAAGTATCCAAATATACCTCTAACATGAAGAAAGAAGTAGATTGCATACACTAACAATATTCATCCTCTCATACACAAAAAAACAGACCGACAGCTGCCTTCTGCCTCGACAGCTAAGAATGGGTTAAAAAGAATACATATTGGAGTATCCTCATATTATCTTCCAGAGGATAAAACCAAGCAGATTATAATGAATCCTTCAATATACAGTATATATTCTTGTTGTATCAGAAACATTTCAAAGGGCCCAAAGAGCCCCTTGGCTTCTCTGAGTTGTACTATTGAGAATATATAAATAACAAAATAAGTGTCCTCTAAAACCAAAATGAGGTAGAGCCTAAAATAACCACTTCCAATGGCTCTTGACTTTGGAAAAAAATCTACCAATCTATAGTTCTCAGGTACAGTAAAATTCTTCCCCACATTAATCATCGCTTATCTACCAACCACAAAACCTGCCTGTTCAGGACCTATCAATTGAGCAAGAGGTGTTGACAGCTGGTCAGCTGTTATTTAAAATTGACATTTGGTTTATTAAAGAGATAGGCTGATATGAAGCAAAAAGATAGGGTTTTATTATTTTTTAGTTTATTTTTTTCAAATTCTTTATTTACATAAATTTTCATATATATAGTATTACAATGTCACACATAATATAAAGACGATCCAAAATGGTATGGTAATATAAAGCGAGATACAGAAGTGCAAGAAATTTGGACATCGCTAAAACCCATATTCATTTCTCACTTCCAAAGCTGAGGAGGAAACTGTAGACAATATGCCAGGGATTGCACAGGTGGACACTTCTGTTTTTTAGAGAAGACGGAACAAGAACAAAGAAACAAAAGGTCACCCATGGACATGGAAACAGAAAGAGAGAGGGAGGAAAGGGAAAGAATAAAGGGGAAAAAAAGAAAAGGGGGTGGATTAGTATTTATTATTTCATCCAAAAGAGAACAAGGAGGCGGGACTTTAAATGAAGTACACGGAGGGTAAAGTGTTGTGTGGCATTATAATTAACATATCTATAATATATTTAATCACAGCCTGATGCATGACCGTCCCTTGGAGGGTTGCCTGTTGGGCTGGCTGTCACTTAACATACCATCTCAGCTCCCGGAGGAGATGTTTCCCATGTGGGGATATTCATTACCCTCAATTCCGTACCAATTGCACATGGATACCCTGTAAGTATCATATAGGGTATTTTACCCCCCCCCACTTCTTTTTATATTTTTCACACCTGTGACTATAATAGACCAACTAGAAATGCACAATATATCATTACAGAGATATCTTGCACGTGTACACGCTTTCTCCTGATGAGTGACATCAAGTCACGAAAAACGTTAACAGATGTCGTGTTCAAATTGCATACTTCATCCTACCACGTCATTGTGGATTCTGTTCATGCATTATGTATTTGACTATATTCTAATCATGTGCTATCCAATTTTGGGCTTTTCTATATGTATTATGTGCCATTAATTCTTTTTGGCTCTGTACACCACCACAATGGATTTAAAATTAAATGAACAAGATGTACTTTAACTGCAGACTTTCAGCTTTAATTTGAGGGTATCTACATCCAAATCAGGTGAACGGTGTAGGAATTACAACAGTTTGCATATATGCCTTCCACTTTTTAAGGGACCAAAAGTAATGGGACAATTGGCTGCTCAGCTGTTCCATGGCCAGGTGTGTGTTATTCCCTCATTATCCCATTTAAATAGAGCAGATAAAAGGTCCAGTGTTCATTTCAAGTGTGCTATTAGCATTTGGAATCTGTTGCTGTCAACTCTCAATATGAGATCCAAAGAACTGTCACTGTCAGTGAAGCAAGCCATCATTAGGCTGAAAAAACAAAACAAACCCATCAGAGAGATAGCAAAAACATTAGGTGTGGCCAAATCAACTGTTTGGAACATCCTTAAAAAGAAAGAATGCACCGGTGAGCTCAGCAACACCAAAAGACCCGGAAGACCACGGAAAACAACTGTGGTGGATGACCAAAGAATTCTTTCCCTGGTGAAGAAAACACCCTTCACAACAGTTGGCCAGATCAAGAACACTCTCCATGAGGTAGGTGTATGTGTGTCAAAGTCAACAATCAAGAGAAGACTTCACCAGAGTGAAAATAGAGGGTTCACCACAAGATGTAAACCATTGGTGAGCCTCAAAAACAGGAAGGCCAGATTAGAGTTTGCCAAACAACATCTAAAAAAGCCTTCACAGTTCTGGAACAACATCCTATGAACAGATGAGACCAAGATCAACTTGTACCAGAGTGATGGGAAGAGAAGAGTATGGAGAAGGAAAGGAACTGCTCATGATCCAAAGCATACCACCTCATCAGTGAAGCATGGTGGTGGTAGTGTCATGGCGTGGGCATGTATGGCTGCCAGTGGAACTGGTTCTCTTGTATTTATTGATGATGTGACTGCTGACAAAAGCAGCAGGATGAATTCTGAAGTGTTTCGGGCAATATTATCTGCTCATATTCAACAAAATGCTTCAGAACTCATTGGACGGCGCTTCACAGTGCAGATGGACAATGACCCGAAGCATACTGCTAAAGCAACCAAAGAGTTTTTTAAGGAAAGGAAATGGAATGTTATGCAATGGCCACGTCAATCACCTGATCTGAATCCGACTGAGCATGCATTTCACTTGCTGAAGACAAAACTGAAGGGAAAATGCCCTAAGAACAAGCAGGAACTGAAGACAGTTGCAGTAGAGGCCTGGCAGAGCATCACCAGGGATAAAACCCAGCGTCTGGTGATGTCTATGCGTTCCATACTTCAGGCTGTAATTGACTGCAAAGGATTTGCAACCAAGTATTAAAAAGTGAAAGTTTGATGGATGATTGTTAATCTGTCCTATTACTTTTGGTCCCTTAAAAAGTGGGAGGCACATATACAAACTGTTGTAATTCCTACACCGTTCACCTGATTTGGATGTAAATATCCTCAAATTAAAGCTGAAAGTCTGCAGTTAGATAAAAAAGGGGAACCCTGGGATTGTGCGGGTGAGGGGGGAAACAAGAGTATACAAAAAGAGTAATGAGTAGTATGATTGGTATGACAAGGTGCCCAATAGTAATAAAAAGATATACTTTATTTGAAATATACAAAATAGGGAATTTAAAACAATAGATAGTTCATACAAAATACCTAGACCATATAGATGAACGTTCTGGATTAAAGAAACATACATATACATGATACATAGGAACCCAACATGTTTCGGATTTAAAAGTGCAATTCCTTCTTCAGGGGTTTCCTGTGAGGATTATTGTATGATCTGGGGAGGTACATAGGTAAAGCATACCAATCATTAGTACATGTATGCAATGGACGTACTTCATACCATATTATATATTTATGTTTAGGGACGTACATTCCCCTCTTCCTTTTTTTGCTGTTCCTAGTAGACGCTGGTGACTTGGCACATTTGACGCATCTGCGGGGCTTTAAGATCTCCCATTTACACATACTACAGGAATTCCAGACACCCCTCAATTTTTGGCTCCCAATATATAAGCCTACATATGGCCTTATCTATCCAAACATGGGTGTGTGACTGGTGCTGTGGTGACTGAGACTTGGAACATCATCTGATAAGCCACCAAGTTATAATCCAGCCAGGATATGCATATAGTTCTGTGAACGACTAAGTCCTCTCTCTCCTCTTAAATTTTTTTGCTTTCCAAAGCTCTCATTCTCCACCATCTATAACCTAAGATATACGTCCATTGCATACATGTACTAATGATTGGTATGTTTTACCTATGTACCTCCCCAGATCATACAATAATCCTCACAGGAAAGCCCTGAAGAAGGAATTGCACTTTTAAGTCCGAAACATGTTGGGTTCCTATGTATCATGTATATGTATGTTTCTTTAATCCAGAACGTTCATCTATATGGTCTAGGTATTTTGTGTGAACTGTCTATTGTTTTAAATACCCTATTTTGTATATTTCAAATAAAGTATATCTTTTTATTACTATTGGGCACATTGTCATACCAATCATACTACTCATTACTCTTTTTTTTTTTTTTTTTCAAATAATTTTTATTTGTAAATTGATACAAGTTACACGAGAAAAGCGTAGAAAAGACAGTTTCCATAGCTGGTACATTCAAGATTACATTTAACATAGTTTCTTGTACAAGTAAAAACTGTAACAAATCCGTGTATGTTCAATGCGTTACAAAAGGATAAGCATGAAGTAAAGTAGTCACTCTAAATTAGAAAGTCTAAACTATAGATAATGAGGCTGTGGGCCACACGTCGGGGTATAGGAATGAGAGGTTTGCGTATTATGCATGTGGTTCCAAGAAAAACTTGGGTTGGAAGTTGCCCGTATATCACCTACGCACCCCTAATGGGAACATGCTGTGCGAAGGAGACGGGCATGAAAGTATCAACTGTAGTGAAACCCTTGGTAAACCACTTTGGAAGGAGGAGGAGTGTCTAGGAGTACCTTTTATCTTTGCAGCCCGTATCAGGGTCGCCAACTTTCCTACCCTTCAGTGGGCACTAAGTCGTATGAGGGGTAGATAGTGTTGTTTTTTTTTTTTTTTTTTTTGGGGATAATGAGAGAATTTACTCTCATGAGATATGTCTATTCAATCCTAGGAAGAATTAGATTTATTAAAATAATTGGACCATGTGTAGGGATTGGTAGTCTGAGGAACGTGGTATTATAATGCAGGAAGGGTCGAGTCTGTTCACTCAACTGTCGAAGATAAGGAGTGATGGGGGTGGAAACGACAGGAAGGTAGAGCTAACAAGCTATCTACAGGCTACATTGCAGTATGGGTTAAGAAGTCTATTTATGGGAGGGTAGTCAATTTTCTATCACTGTAGGTTATACTCACGGGTTGAGGAGGATTTCCTGATATTTTGGAGAAACTCTGAAGTGTAACCAACAGGCCCATATCTTCCCATATTTAGAAGGGGTATCATGAGCCTGATGAATTAGGTTTTCCAATTCAGCTAATCTGTCAATACGTTTGAGCCACATTGGAATTGTAGGGGGGTCAGAGGATCTCCAAAGTACCGGTATGCATTGTTTAGCAGCGTTGATTAAGTGGAGTGTGAGGGATTTTTTGTATGCGTGATGTGAAATGGATGAGTGGTGAAGGAGGTATTAAGATGGCGTGAATGAGAGATCATAGGTTGTGATATATGCTATTGTTTCGTGTACTTTTTCCCAGAATGGTTTAATTAGTGGGCAATTCCACCATATATGGAGCATAGAGCCTATGTCAGCATTGCATCTCCAGCATAAGGGCGGAAACGATGGATGGTATCGGTGGATGATATCCGGCGTTCTGTACCATCTTGAGTATATTTTGTAGGAATTTTCTTGTGCAGATACATTTATGGAACCTTTATGTATGTGATCATATATGTTTTCCCATTCTTCGGTAGTGATGTCTAACCCAAGTTCCGTTTCCCATTTTTGGTTGGTTGCGTTGTTTTTCGGGTCATGGCTGTTGAATAGTAACGTGTACACCTCAGAGATAAGATGTCGTTGTGGGGGAGTACTAGTGCAAAGCGATTCAAAAGGGGTCATATCCCTAAACCATTGTGACATGGGTCTGGCATTGTTTAGGAAGTGCCTAATTTGGAGAAACTTAAAGAATGGTATGTGATATCCCTGGAAATGTGAGAGTAATGCTGTAAACGGGAGGAGGGTCCCGTTCCGGAAGAATTGGGAGGCTCTTAGAGGGGGTGTAGCCTGGGTATTCATTGAATTGCGAAGTGACACTCCAGGTGCAAAGTCAGGATTATCAGTTAGGGGGGTCAATGGGCCGGGTGTAGGGCACCAGTGTAAGGATTGGGCGATGTTCCTGAATGCGGATAGTGTGGGGCCCGTCAGTGGATGTGAGACATATTCTTTGGGTATGTGTGCCTTAGCTATCCATGGAATATGGGCAACTGGGACTGACGCAAATGAATCTTCAAGCTCTACCCAGTCTTTAGTGCATTTGTGGATATGCCAGTCAATGATTCTCGTAAGGTGGCAGGTTGTATGATATTTTTGGATATCAGGAAGACTTAAACCTCCTTTTGCTTTGGGGGTTGTCATTTTCTCCCAACTCATTCTAGGGGATTTTGCAGCCCAAATGAAGTTCCGGCATAACTTCTTGTATGTGTTGAAAAAAGATGTGGGGAGTTTGATGGGAATGGTTTGCAATAGATATAATATTCGGGGTAGGACGTTCATTTTTATGATGGCCGTTCTGCCAAACCATGAGAAATGGCCTAAGGTCCATTTGAGGAGGTCTTTCTGGATATCAGCGATTATTGGTAGAAAGTTTCTATCATAGAGTTCATCGAGGTGGGTTGGTAATTGTATCCCTAAATAGGTGAGTGCACGGGGTTCCCATTTAAATGGGAAGTTCGTCTTACAATGTGTCACCGCTGTCTGCGGTAGGGAGATATTAAGGGCCTTCGATTTCGTGAAATTAATTTTAAAATTCGATAAGGTGTTGAAATCGTTAAAATCTTTTAAAAGATTGGGCATGGTGATTAGGGGTTCTGAGAGGAAAAGTAAAATGTCATCAGCGTAAGCTGCAATCTTATATTGTTTGGCGTTGATATCTATGCATTTTATATCAGGATTTGCTCTAATTTTACGAAGAAGGGGTTCAAGAGTGAGTATAAAGATAAGGGGCGATAATGGGCATCCCTGACGAGAACCATTCGAGACGGAGAAGGCGTCCGACAGGCGGCCATTAACTCTTATTCTGGCCGTGGGAGAAGAGTACAGTGCCAATATCATTTGTAGGAAAAGTGGGGGAAACCCCATTGCCTGTAATGTTGCTGACATGTAATCCCATGCCACCCTGTCGAACGCCTTCTCCGCATCGAGCGACAGGAGGAAACCTTGTTGTTTATGGGTAGGGGATGTTGATGAGAGATGGTGGTGAATTAGAAGGGCTTTTATGGTGTTATCTCTAGCTTCTCTACCAGGGACGAAACCAACTTGATCGAGAGAGATAAGTTTAGGGAGGATAGGGAGTATTCGATTAGCAAGAATTTTAGCATAGAGCTTCAAATCAACATTTAGGAGGGATATGGGCCTATAGTTCGTCACTAGGGTATCGTCTTTGCCGGGTTTTGGTATTAGGGTGATATGTGCTTCCAGAAGGTCTTTGTTGCCTTGAGGATAAGAGGGTAATGAATTGAATGCTTTGATGAACTGGGGGGCAAGTATATCCTGAAAGGTTTTATAATAACCAACGGTCAATCCATCTGGGCAAGGACTTTTACCGGTCTTTAATTGTTTCAACGCTGCCAAGGTCTCCGCAATGTTAATGGGGTGTTCAAGGGTTTTAGAGTCTTCGTCAGAGATATGTGGGATACCATATTGTGATAGAAAGCTGGATATTGCTTCCTGTCTACTGGGAGTATTAGCATTCATTTCTGCGGGTGGTAGATTGTAAAGTTTGGTGAAGTACTGCACGAATTGTGTGGCAATGTCATCTGGGGACGTAAAAGATTTCCCGGCGGGATTTTTTATTTCGTGGATGGTATAAGTTGCTTTCTTATGTTGTAGTGCTTTAGCCAGTAACTTTCCAGACTTATTGCCAAATTCGTAATATAGTTTGTGAGTTAAAATGTATTTACGCCGTAGTTCTGTGTGCAATTCTTCTTTGAGAGCTTCTCTAGCCCGTATGAGTTCCTCAAGAAATTTAGTAGCGAGGGATAATTTATGGGCCCTTTCTAAGGTCTGAATTTTAGACGTGAGCTCCGAAATATGTGCCCGTCGTTGTTTGTTGCGGAAGGACGTTATGGAGATTAAGTCCCCTCTTACCACACATTTATGGGCAGCCCATATAATGGGAGGTCTGGTTTCATCATTAGAATTTTCCTGAAAGTATTGGGTGAGACGGGTGGAGATTCGGTTCGTGATGTCAGGGTCTGTCAGCAGTGAATTGTTTAGGCGCCATATCGAATTCGTGTGGGGAGAATGTGCGAAAGCGAGAGTCATAGAGATGGGATTGTGGTCAGAGAGTAACATAGGGTCTATGGTTGCTTGTTTGAGAAGGGATAAATCATTTTGGGAAATGAAAAAATGATCGATTCTGGAGTACTTGTTGTGGGGGGATGAGTAGAACGTGAAGTCCCTATCATGTGGGTGTAATGTACGCCACGAGTCATGCAGAGTTAATTCTTGTAACTGTTTTTTGATAGTTCTAAGCGCTCTATAATGAGGTCGCCCCTGTAGAGGAATCCTGATGTGGGTTTAGGGCCACATTGAAGTCGCCCCCCACCACAAGGATCCCTGTATAGAATTCCGTGAGTAATTGAAGTGTTTCTCGAAAGAACGTGACTTGATGTTTGTTAGGGGCGTACAGGTTTGCCAGGGTAATGGGTCTGTTGTGTAAAGTTCCCTTGAGAAAGAGGTATCTGCCATACGGATCCTGTTTTGATTCTGTAATTTTTAAGGGACAATTTTTTGATATTAGAATCGCAACTCCCTTTGTTTTGGATGCGTTATTAGAAGCATGGTATACAATAGGGTATTGAGGGTTACTAAGTTTGGGTATAGTATCAGAACGGAAGTGAGTTTCTTGGATGAAGGCGATTTGCGTTTTGTTTTTTTGTAAGGTATAGAGCAATTGGGACCTTTTTTCCGGTGTATTCAGTCCCCTAATGTTTAATGAGCTTAATTTTATGTGTAAATCGTTCAGAGGCTTACGAGAGCCATGTCCACCCTGTTTGTGAGAATTCTTTGCTGCCATGTTATAGGGTAGTTGTAGGTAGTCTTCTGTGAGTGGGTCAGGTAAAATTGTGTAGATTCCTGCGAATCAAGTACCCTAAATACGGGCACTTAGAACGGGAAGTACAGGGGAGGGGAGGGTGAAAACGTAAGGACGGGGGAGGGAAGAGTGTAACTAACCTATCCCTCAACGGGGAAGGTCAGGTCTGTACAGTGTTTTGTTTGTGAAGTGTCTTCCAGATCGAAATCTGGATCTTCTCACAGCACTGTGTGGGGGTTGGGACTTATCGAACGTAGGAGAAAGTTAGTGAATTACTTTGAGGGGATATCCCTCCGTTGCGATCCACGAAGAATATGAGTGGAGGACGTCATTGAAAACATTTTTCAGGACACTTAACTAAATGTACCTCTCTGAATAACCTATACGATCTTCTAGGATGAGGGACTAACTGAGTCAGTAGTGAGCATGTGACGTGTGTGAGGTGCCTTGGATAAGGATAAGAAGGATAACCCTAGGTATCCCTGTCCAGAGGGCATGTAGTAGCGGTATAGCCGTATAATTTAAGGTAAAAGCTATAAAATATTAAACCAAAATATATTTTGCTGTTGGTTGCAAGAATTCGCCTCATGAAACGAAATTTATATAAACATATTGATACAAACTTTGTTTTATAGAACCTTGTTTATAAGAGAAACAATACAGGTAAAAATCCTGAAAGCCTATTTAGTTAACGAATGAAAACTTGAGATAATGCATCCCCGGATGCGTAGTTATGTCACACCACAAACATAGCCTCCTATAATTGGCCTATCATGTTGCTATTTTCCCTTTTCTTCATTTTTTTTTTTTTTTTGTGTATTTTCGGCTTCAAAATCTTTTCCCTATCTGCTCCCCTTAACAGAACAGCAGTCAGTGCAATACGGTAAGAGGAGGTGGCATATTAATATTTGCGCGTGTATGATTTAGTAAAGGTCTACAATGGACGTTAGGGGGTTAAATGTGCGGCAGCTGTATTGTAGAGTAGACGTTTCTGAGAGTATTGCTGAAACATCGATTCAAAGGCAATACGGGGAATTCTGTCCACTAATACTGTCGCTCGATTTGTTCCGTCAGGATCTACTAAGTCCCTGGTTTATCCTATTGTTAGGACATGTGAAATGAACAGGTCTATGGTGAGATGACTTTGTTATCCTTCTGTTGCTGGGTAGATTAAGTGATGCGGGGACATTTTGTTTGTCAGGGGAAAGGCGTGGTCGTGCCCTTGAAATGGAGGAGAGCTACCGTCTAAGGAGAATGGGGGCGGTGTTGGGAAAGATTACTCTGAGAGGACTGCTTGCTATACTGTTGGTGGAAAGCCAGGGGGAGCTAGCTATTCTTTGGGCATACGATATGAGAAAAGATTCTTTAACCCCCAGATATGTAGTATATCTGCTATGTATTCTATGAGGCCATTCATCAGTAGTCTAAGCATAGTCTTAGTGAAAAGAGAGTATCTAATCTTAGTGCAAACATTAATCCCCCATACATTTACACATTACCTCTACCAGTACACGAACAGGAAAAATAATGGAGCTAGCTGTCTGTCAATTCTGACTGATGTCTTTAGCCTTCAGATGTATAAAGTGTCTTTACTACAAATCTGTATCATGTTAGTGAAGTGTAAATAGGTTCTTCGATAGTGTAGGGGCCGTTCGGTCCGTTCTTGGTGGCCCAGTGCGAGATCGGGGATGGTTCTCTTCTATGGTCTGAAGAATGGGTACTGAATATCAGGTATGAAGAAGGTAGCCATCACCGGACGGGGAGAGATGGTGAAGCCCGCTTTCAGCTGGGTGCTAACGGGGTCCGTAGCTTTTAGGAGTACAATGTTCCTTTGCTGCGATGCTGTTTTGTGTTATTGCGG
Source organism: Lithobates clamitans (assembly GCA_037952925.1). NCBI lineage: Eukaryota > Metazoa > Chordata > Amphibia > Anura > Ranidae > Lithobates > Lithobates clamitans. The sequence goes on from JBBGZY010000610.1 coordinate 1,722,065, forward strand.
CATATGTGGGACCGTGGATAGTGGGTGTTAGGTATGGTTGTACTAGTGAAGCCCAGTTGACGTTCGGGGAGATGTTTCATTAGGTGGTTAGTGATTGTGATTATAGCAACAGCTAACTGTTCTTGCTGAGTGTGGAATATGAGGCAAAGCTAATGTGTTATAATTGCAGTAAGAAGGCCTCAGATGTGGAAACTATCTGCTGTCCGGGGCGTACTGTAGGAACTGGGACTGACAGGAACAGAACTGTTTCTATGCATTAGGAGGCAACTTAACAGTGATGCCCGACCTGGCACCATAAGAATCTAAGAAAGTGTATAATATTAGACACCGTTGTAGTCTCTGCGGGCTCTCCGATTTCTCGGTGAGAGCATGGGTCCGTGACCGCGCTGTATATCCTGAGATGTGGCATACGATCTGGTGATGGACGGGGATCTTCTCCTGCGGTGGTGTGATTCTTGTGCTTCCATCGGTTCTTCCCGGGGTGAGTGTTTCTCGCTAGCGTGATGGCGGAATTCCGCATACCACGTCGGTACTTCTACTAGCGGGATGCCCAGGCTGTCACAGAAGTATGGTAGGTCTTCTGGCACTTTGAGCGAGACCGTACGGCCTAGGTGTGTGGCCGATAAGCAGAACGGGAACTTCCACCTGTACACGATCCCGTGAGTGCGTAGAACATCCAGCAGAGGTTTCAACTCCCTGCGATGTTGTAAAGTGATGCCGGAGAGATCTTGAAAGATCTGAAGAGGCGCTCCCCTATACTGCAATGGCTGTTTGTTCCTTGCCTGCTTCAGGATGTCTTCTTTCAGCCTGTAATCTACTAGACAGCATATAACGTCTCTTGGCGGATCGGTGTCTCTGCCTTTTGGGCGCAAAGCTCTGTGGATCCTTTCCAGCGCAATCTTGGTCTGAGGTGGTCTATCAATTAGGCCGTTGAACAACTCAGTTACAGCAGGGGATAGTTGCTCCGAGTCAATGGCTTCTGGTAGGCCTCGGATTCTGAGATTGTGACGGCGGCCACGGTTGTCAAGGTCCTCGATGCGGCGTTGTGCCTCCCTGAGTTGCAATGTATGGCTATCAATCTTTCTCGTGGCTTTACGGAGGACAGTGTCGTGTTTTGCCGTGACTTTTTCTACTTCCAGGACTCTGTCAGTTAAGGTATGTATGTCCACCCTGAGCTCCGCAATGGCGGCTGACAGGGTATCTTTAATATCGTTAGCAATAGCCCGCAAATCATGTATGTTGAGGCCAGGAGGTTGAGGGGTATCTGTCAACCCCGATGGCATGGGCTGTGATATTTGGGGAGATATTATGAGGTGCGATCCCGCGTCTTGTGAGGGGCTGTGACGGGACGACGCCATATTGCTCCTCTGCGTCCTGAACATTTCAGGAATATTTTGGCTTTGGTTCCCCGGATTTTCGCGTGGTGAGCGGGACCTTGAGGCCGAGGTGTGACGGGAAGCTGTTCCCATTGTGTCCGATCGAAAGAAGCGGTATTTACCTCCGTTGATATCGAAATTGAGGAATGCAACGGCAGGAGCTATTCTTTCAGGAAGCCATCTCCTAGCTCGTCCAGGCCACGCCCCCCACTCATTACTCTTTTTGTATACTCTTGTTTCCCCCCTCACCCGCACAATCCCAGGGTTCCCCTTTTTTATCTCTCCAAACATATTGTCGGGATGAGGTGAAGGGGGTATGAACCTACACCTTTATTTAATACTTGGCAGTCACTTGGCATCACTTTAAAATTAAAAATAAAGTCTGCAGTTAAAGCACATCTTGTTCGTTTCATTTCAAATCCATTGTGGTGGTGTATAGAGCCAAAAATATTAGAATTGTGTAGATGTCCCAATATTTATGGACCTGACTGTATGTATTATGTATTGCTGTACGAAATAAAGTTTTTAATTCTATCTTTTACTCCGTGCAGGTATTTAATTATATGTGTATTATACCAATTTTCTATCGAATATGAATTATGAGACAAACTTCCTACTCCTTTACATATATTATAAATATGTTAATTATAATGCCACACAACACTTTACCCTCCGCGTACTTCATTTAAAGTCCCACCTCCTTGTTCTCTTTTCTATAAAATAATAGAGATGGAGGCTGATGACAACGTCATCTTCTTATATAAAGTCCCACAGACCCCCCTCTTTTAGTATTTATTTTTATTATTATACAGGATTTATATAGTGCCAACAGTTTGTGCAGAACTTTACAACATGAGGGCAGACAGCAGGGATGAGCTTCGAGTTCGAGTCGAACTCATGTTCGACTCGAACATCGGCTGTTCGCCAGTTCGCCGAACAGCAAACAATTTGGGGTGTTCGCGGCAATTTCGAAAGCCGCAGAACACCCTTTAAAAGTCTATGGGAGAAATCAAAGGTGCTAATTTTAAAGGCTTATATGCAAGTTATTGTCATAAAAAGTGTTTAGGGGACATGGATCAATGCAAAAAAAAGTTTTAAAAACAGCCATTTTTTCGGGAGCAGTGATTTTAATAATGCTTAAAGTGAAACAATAAAAGTGAAATATTCCTTTAAATTTCGTACCTGGGTGGTGTCTATAGTATGCCTGTAAAGGGGCACATGTTTCCCATGTTTAGAACAATCTGACAGCAAAATGACATTTCAAAAGAAAAAAAAGTCATTTAAAACTACTCGCGGCTATTAATGAATTGTCGGTCAGACAATACACATAAAAGTTCATTGATAAAAGCGGCATGGGAATTCCCCACATTTTTATTTTCATCTTTATATTTTTAGATTTTTTATCTCATTTTATTTTTCATTATTAATTTATATTCATTTTTTATTTTTCATTTATTTTTATTTTTATTTTTAATTTTTATTTTTTATTTTTTATTTCTATTTTTATTTTTATTTTTATTTTTATTTTTATTTAAATTTTTTTCTTATTTTTTATTTTTTATTTTTTATTTTTTATTTTTTATATTTTATTTTTTATTTTTTATTTTTTATTCTTTATTTATTTTTGTATTTTTATTTCTATTTTCTATTTCCCATATTCATTTACATACAATTTTGAGCGTAATCCCTATTATTGATTGTATTTTATCAATTATTCCTATCCAAGCAATGTATGATCAAAATGTTATTGTTTGTATTTTATCAACTATTCCTATCTAAGCAATGTATGTTTAAAATGTAACAATAGAATTGCACATGAGATTTATATATTCAAAGCTAGTGATTAGCTTTTTTAAATCAATCCTATGTTGTTCATCCCTTTTTGTAATAAAGTTGTCTGGGTCACAACAGGATATGATGATTCAGGAAGAGTGGTGATAAGGGCGTCCCACCAGCCTTGATTGGCTGTCACTCTCTTTTTTCACCCTATATATTGGATGGCCGTGACTGGATGTGTAGTCCTTTGATGACGCCCTGGGGGAGGGGCGAAACGCGTAGACGTCACATCCGGCCTTCAAACAACCAAGTGACGCTTTTTAACTTCCTGGCTTCGTGGAGCGCACGCTACCAAGCGGCGATCGTGGAAGCATCTGATATGCCTGTTATGCCTGACTGTCACCAGGGAAAGCGTGAGTAGCGGTTTGTAGTGCGATTGGCTCTTACATCCCGCAGTACTTCACCATATATATATTTTCTCTCCTTCTATTTTTGGGTGACCGTTTGCAAGATATATGGCTCTATAAGTTGAAGTATCAGTCTAATTATCCACCTATCCAGATAGAAGCACCTGATGTTGGATCAGAGTATGGATTGACTTGTTCACATAGGAACCGTTGGGATACCATTGAGTTGGCTGTCTGAGTTCCATGCCCAGCTGGGGCTAGTTGGTTCGGGACTATATTATTATTATTATTATTATTTTTTGCACTGTTATATTGTGATTAGAGTTCATTATTATTTATTTTATTTTATTTTATTTGATTTGATAACCATTCACCAACACATTTTTCAAGTTGTGTCTAATCAGGCAACACTGATTGATATATCACTCACATTGTGGTAACTAGTAGTTACATGTACAATATTTTTTAGCACTTAGCACGTTATTGTATGATTATCAGCGCTGTAACCATTTATTATTTTATCTAAAGTTTTACACTTTGCTACAGCAGCGATAGCATCTAGCATAACCAATTTTTGTTGCGAGCGCTGTTCCTTTTATTTATTATCTTTAAGGATTATAGTATCTTTTTGAGCAGCAGCTGCGACTTTCACTCTGACCGCAAAAAATTGCACTTTATCGCACAATATTTGTATACAGTCCAAGTTGTTGGGCTGCCCTGTAACATATCTTATGAGGTTTTTTTGGTTACAATTTTTATTGTGTTCACCATTTCACCAATTTGTCCATCCAGTTTTATTTGCTGGTCTCACATTCTAGCCTCATGGAGATTTTTTCTTTCATTAATGATAGAAGTCTGGATGCAGACAACTTTTTTTCATCTAATAGTGACTCTTCTGATGTCAATCAAGACTTTAAACAGCTAAAAAGTGCCCTAGACAAACAGATTAGAACATGGTGGGATATTTTTTCTCTGAAGAAATATGTGAAGGATAGGATTACACCGAGGCGTCTAAGATGGGATATTGCTCCCAATGATGGGCTCACTGACAAAGATCTTGAAGAAGAGTGGTTCTCTTTCTTTAACCTCACAGAGAGGAAACTCTTGGAAATGTTGATAGGAAGAAAAGAGAGAAAAATCAAAATAATTGAAGCTAATATCAATAGTATCAAAGCCAAACTGGGGCCTTCTATCGCCTCAGGTGAATATAAAGATTAAACAGCTCCAAGAATTTGTGGATAAAGTAGATAAGGATACTCAAAAGAAAAAAATTAAAAAATTTATCAGAGATACCAATGACTATAAGTCAAATAAAGTTTACAAGTGGCAGGATGTGGTTGAGGAACCTGCCATTGAGGCAGCTTCCTCATCCAGAGTGCCAGAACGGGTTCTAGATACCATCAAAACACCCGTCCGTCGATATGATGGCTCATATCAGGATTATACCAGAAACATCCAACAGAATGAAGAATATTACAATTCACCCACACCGATATACAATGTAGCCACTTATAACCAGTACGAACCTCTAGGCTGTGATTACCCCCAGTCATCGCATGGGGGTCCCAACAGTGGAAGAGGTTATGCCCAAAGGCGAGGTAATTATGGTGGGCAATTCTGGCCTCCCCATCACCCCAACCAACAGCCTCCGCCCCACAGGGGCAGGGGTAGAGGTTGGTACCCCAACAACCAACGAGGGGATTTTCAGAGGAGAGGGTCAGGAGGACCTCCCCTGAGAGGGAGGGGAACCGCCACTCCGAGGGGGCGTGGGAGAGTACAGAATCCATCAGAGGAATGGAGACCTTGGTACCCAATGCCACCACAGTGGCCGGGAGAAGGAGAAAGAAAAGAAGAGCAAGAGGGTGCAGAGGAGGCAAAAGGAAAGCGAAAAAGGTTAATCTAATGGAAGGAATTTTTAATCTGAGCGATGTAGTATTTTCACAGGAAGAATTAAAGGTTTTAGATCTAGGTCTAAAATTTGCTTTAGATAGGAATTTTAATAAATTTGATGCTTTTATTGATCTTCAAAAATTCATAAGGAAAATTAATATTAAAAAGTTTTTTTGCAATATTAATACCCCCACTAATACTCAGATAGAAGAGTATCTACACACTTCTCTCAAAAACCATTCAATCTTTAATCCCCAAATCTCCAACAACCATTTTGTTGGCGTCTTCAAGTCATTAGTCGAGCGAGATTTGGATAGGCTTGCCATACAACCTAAAAGACGTAAAGGGGATTTGGAAAAAGGCTTAAAGGCCCTAGAGAAGAATAAGAACATAGTTATAAGGTCAGCCGATAAAGGTGGGGGAGTGGTAATACTCAATAAAACCGACTATCTGGAAGAGCTGAACAAACTGGTTGGGGACCAAACAACATATGAAAAGTTGAGAAGCAACCCCACAAAGAAATATAAAGCCCAATTAAAAGATATAGTTAACAAGGCCAGGGAAGAAAAAATTCTAAAAAAGAAGGAGGCAAGATATTTGGTTCCAAGTGCCCCAAGAGTACCGGTGATTTACCAGGTACCGAAAATCCACAAAAATTCCACGAAACCACCGGGTCGACCCATAATAAGTGGAATCGGGTCTCTGTTCTCTAGAATGGGAGAGTATTTAGACTATTTTTTACAGCCACTCACCAAAGGCTATCCTTCCTATCTTAAGGATAGCAAGGACCTTATAGAACTAATCAGCCCAATGAAAGTACCTGAAAATTGTTTGTTGGTGAGTATGGATGTTAACTCACTATATACAAACATCCAACAAAAAGATGCCCTCCAAGCTGTTGAGTGGGCATTAGAGAATACTGACATGAAATGTAAACAGAAAGAGTTTCTCCTAAAAGCGTTAGAGATGGCAATGAGCCACAACTTTTTCTGGCATGAAAAAGATTATTATAGACAGATTAAAGGCGTAGCAATGGGGGCCAAGTATGCCCCCTCAGTAGCTAACATCTTTATGAGCTTTTGGGAAAATCAGGCTATATACCAAACTAATATACCAGAACTTAGACTCTATAAAAGGTACATTGACGATATTTTTATCATTTGGGCAGGATCACCAGAATCGTTTTTTGATTTTCTACAAGAGATCAGTAGAAATTCCTTCAATATCTCTTTCTCTGAGAGTCTGAGTTGTACAGAGATTAATTTTTTGGATCTCACCATTTTCAGAGAGGGAGATAAACTTTGTACACGCACTTTTTTTAAGGATGTGGATAGGAATGGCTATATCCCTCTGACCAGCTGCCACCATCCAAGATGGTTGAGGGGTATACCCAAAAGCCAAATGCTCAGGGTGAGAAGAAATTGTAGTAACAAAAACGACTACAATCTACAAGCCAACATTATCCTGGCACGTTTTAGAGCCAAAGGATACAAATTGGAAGATTTAGAACGCACACAAAAAAACTAGTTGGTGAGATGGATAGACAGGAGTTGTTTAAACCAAAAATGAAAAAAGACAATGACTACAGTATAGCCTTCAAGACAGGGTTTAATAGGCATTACCGCCAGTTAGAGAAAATTATTAGAGAACATTGGCCCTTACTGCTAGAAGATACTGACCTGAAAAAAATTCTACCTGCCCGACCAAGTTTTATTTACACCAAACCACCTTCACTTAGGCTACAACTAGCACATAATGTGGTGAACCCACCTAGGAAGGTGTGCACATTTTTAGACAGGGTTGGGTTTTATAGTTGTGGTAGGTGTATGATGTGTAGGACTTCAAAATTTCGGGAAAAGAAAACCACCCATTTCACATCAGCAGTTGATGGCAGAGTTTTCGAGATCAAGAAGTTCATCACATGTAACACCACACACGTAACCTATCTACTATCCTGCCCATGCAATTTACAATATGTGGGGAGGACCACTAGGCAATTAGGGGTCAGACTTAGAGAACACGTTAATAGAATTAGGAAGGGCTACAAACATCATGGCCTTTCCAACCACTTTAGACTATTCCACAATAGGGACCCTAGTGTTCTCACTTTTTGTGGCATTGACAAAGTGGAAGCCCATTGGCGGGGTTCGGATCTGAAGAGGGCAATATCACAGAATGAAACCCAATGGATCCACAGACTCCGCACACTACAACCTTATGGGATTAATGTCGAATTAGATCTCAATTGTTTTCTTTCCAATTGGTAAATTTAAATAAATTAAATCTGAGATTAGTAGCAGGGGTCATAGCTGCATTTTTCCTTTAATCAACAGGGGAATTTTCTTCGGTTGATCCAAATGAGTTTTTTCCATTTTTTCCATTTTAAAATGGGAAAAATGGAAAGGGATTTTTTATTTTTATTTTCATCTTTATATTTTTAGATTTTTTATCTTATTTTATTTTTCATTATTAATTTATATTCATTTTTTATTTTTCATTTATTTTTATTTTTATTTTTAATTTTTATTTTTTATTTTTTATTTCTATTTTTATTTTTATTTTTATTTTTATTTTTATTTAAATTTTTTTCTTATTTTTTATTTTTTATTTTTTATTTTTTATATTTTATTTTTTATTTTTTATTTTTTATTCTTTATTTATTTTTGTATTTTTATTTCTATTTTCTATTTCTCATATTCATTTACATACAATTTTGAGCGTAATCCCTATTATTGATTGTATTTTATCAATTATTCCTATCCAAGCAATGTATGATCAAAATGTTATTGTTTGTATTTTATCAACTATTCCTATCTAAGCAATGTATGTTTAAAATGTAACAATAGAATTGCACATGAGATTTATATATTCAAAGCTAGTGATTAGCTTTTTTAAATCAATCCTATGTTGTTCATCCCTTTTTGTAATAAAGTTGTCTGGGTCACAACAGGATATGATGATTCAGGAAGAGTGGTGATAAGGGCGTCCCACCAGCCTTGATTGGCTGTCACTCTCTTTTTTCACCCTATATATTGGATGGCCGTGACTGGATGTGTAGTCCTTTGATGACGCCCTGGGGGAGGGGCGAAACGCGTAGACGTCACATCCGGCCTTCAAACAACCAAGTGACGCTTTTTAACTTCCTGGCTTCGTGGAGCGCACGCTACCAAGCGGCGATCGTGGAAGCATCTGATATGCCTGTTATGCCTGACTGTCACCAGGGAAAGCGTGAGTAGCGGTTTGTAGTGCGATTGGCTCTTACATCCCGCAGTACTTCACCATATATATATTTTCTCTCCTTCTATTTTTGGGTGACCGTTTGCAAGATATATGGCTCTATAAGTTGAAGTATCAGTCTAATTATCCACCTATCCAGATAGAAGCACCTGATGTTGGATCAGAGTATGGATTGACTTGTTCACATAGGAACCGTTGGGATACCATTGAGTTGGCTGTCTGAGTTCCATGCCCAGCTGGGGCTAGTTGGTTCGGGACTATATTATTATTATTATTATTATTTTTTGCACTGTTATATTGTGATTAGAGTTCATTATTATTTATTTTATTTTATTTTATTTGATTTGATAACCATTCACCAACACATTTTTCAAGTTGTGTCTAATCAGGCAACACTGATTGATATATCACTCACATTGTGGTAACTAGTAGTTACATGTACAATATTTTTTAGCACTTAGCACGTTATTGTATGATTATCAGCGCTGTAACCATTTATTATTTTATATGCAAGTTATTGTCATAAAAAGTGTTTAGGGGACATGGATCAATGCAAAAAAAAGTTTTAAAAACAGCCATTTTTTCGGGAGCAGTGATTTTAATAATGCTTAAAGTGAAACAATAAAAGTGAAATATTCCTTTAAATTTCGTACCTGGGTGGTGTCTATAGTATGCCTGTAAAGGGGCACATGTTTCCCATGTTTAGAACAATCTGACAGCAAAATGACATTTCAAAAGAAAAAAAAGTCATTTAAAACTACTCGCGGCTATTAATGAATTGTCGGTCAGACAATACACATAAAAGTTCATTGATAAAAGCGGCATGGGAATTCCCCACAGGGGAACCCCGAACCAAAATTAAAATCAGGTCTGGTATGGATATTAAGGGGAACCCTGGCCAAAATTTAAAAAAAAAATGGCTTGGGGTCCCCCTCAAAATCCATACCAGACCCTTCAGGTTAAAAATGACAAGAGACAGTTTTTGACAATTCCTTGACAATTCCTTTATTTAAATGCTTCTTCTTTCTTCTATCTTCTTTCTTCTATTTTCTATTTTCCTTCGGTTTTTCGGGTTCTTCTTCTGGTTCTTCCTCGGGTGTTCTCGTTCGGCATCTCCTCCGCGGCCTCTTCTTCTCTTCATCTTCTTCTATGGGCCGCTCCGCATCCATGATGGCATGGAGGGAGGCTCCCGCTGTGTGACGCTTAGCCTCTTCTGACGGTTCTTAAATAACGGAGGGCGGGGCCACCCAGTGACCCTGCCCCCCTCTGACATCACAGGGAATGCCACAGGGAAGTCCCCGTCAAGTCCCCGTGCGTCAGAGGGGGCGGGGTCACCGGGTGGCCATGCCCTCCGGTATTTTAGAACCGTCAGAAGAGGAGAAGTGTCACACAGCGGGGGCCTCCCTCCATGCCATCATGGATGCGGAGTGGCCCAAAAAGAAGATGAAGAGAAGAAGACACCGCAGAGGAGATGAGAACACCGGAGGAAGAACCAGAAGAAGAAGAAGATGGAGGAAGAAACCAAAGGAAGATAGAAGATAGAAGATAGAAGAAAGAAGAAGCATTTAATGAAAGGAATTGTCAAAAACTTTCTCTAGTCATTTTTAACATTTTTGACAGTTTTTTTGTGAAATGGTAGGGGTACTCTTGTACCCCCTTACCATTTCACACAGGGGGGAGGGCCGGGATCTGGGGGTCCACTTGTTAAAGGGGGCTTCCAGATTCCGATAAGCCCCCTGCCCGCATACCCCTACAACCACCGGGCAAGGGTTGTGGGGATGAGGCTCTTGTCCCCATCTACATGGGGACAAGGTGTTTTGGGGGGCTACCCCAAAGCACCCTTCCAATGTTGAGGGCATGTGACCTGGTACAGTTCAGGAGGGGGGGTGCTCTCTTGGCCCCCTCTTTTCCTGTGGCCTGCAGGGTTGCGTGCTCAGATAAAGGTCTGGTATAGATTTTGAGGGGACCCCACGCCATTTTTTTAAAAAAAATTGGCCGGGGTTCCCCTTAATATCCATACCAGACCTGAAGGGCCTGGTATGGAGATTAGGGGGATCCCCCACGTCATTTTTTTTTATTTTGGTTCGGGGTTCCCCTGTGGGGAATTCCCATGCCGCTTTTATCAATGAACTTTTATGTGTATTGTCGGACCAGCAATTCATTAATAGCCGCGAGTAGTTTTAAATAACTTTTTTTCCTTTGAAATGTCATTTTGCTGTCAGACTGTTCTGAACACGGGAAACATGCTCCCCTTTACAGGCATACTGTAGACACCCCCCAGGTATGAAATTTAAAGGAATATTACACTTTTATTGTTTCACTTTAAGCATTATTAAAATCACTGCTCCTGAAAAAACGGCCATTTATAAAACTTTTTTTTGCATTGATCCATGTCCTCTGGGGCAGGACCCAGGTCCCCAAACACTTTCTATGACAATAACTTGCATATAAGCATTTAAAATGAGCACTTTTGATTATTCATGTTCGTGTCCCATAGACTTTAACAGTGTTCGCATGTTCAAGCAAATTTTTTGCCTGTTCGCAAGTTCTGGTGCGAACCGAACAGGGGGGTGTTCGGCTCATCCTTAGCAGACAGTACAGTTACAATACAATTCAATACAGGAGGAATCAGAGGGCTGATCTTTAGCTTTCTTTAGAAGAACATTTATAGTGGCCTAATTTCCCGTTGGTGGATATCTATCCATTATAAACATGATTATAACAAGGAAGCAAAGGGTGCTTCACTTCTTGTAGTAGACATTGAAAAAATTCATTAGTGAATCCATCAGGGACCGGCAACTTTAATCACTTACCTACAGGGCACTTTCACCCTCTTCCTGCCCAGGCCATTTTTCAACTTTCAGCGCTTTCACACTTTGAATGACAATTGCGCGGTCATACTATACTGTAACCATGTGAAATTTTTATCATTTTCTTCACACAAATAGAGCATTCTTTTGGTGCTTTTTAATGACTGCTGGGAAAAGACCAAACATTTGGGGAAAAAAAAGGTTTTCTTAGTTTGTCATTAAATTTTGTAAATAAGTCATTTTTCTCCTTCACTGATGTGCGCTGATGAGATGGCACTTATAGGCACTGATGATGCGGCACTTATGGGCACTGATTAGGTGGCACTAATATTCTGCACTTATGGGCACTGATATGTAGCACTGATGAGCACAGATAGGCGACACTGATAGCCAACACTGGTGGGCACTGATAGGCGGCATGGATAGGTGGCACTGATGGGCGGCACTAAAGGGTACTGATGGGCATTGATGGGCTTTACTGATGGGTATTGATGGGCTTTAATGATGGGCATTGTTGGGCTTTACTGATAGGCAGCACTTCTGGGCACTAAAAGCCAGCACTGACTGGCATCACTAATGGGCACTGATTGCTGGCTCTGGTGGGCACTGATTGTTGGCACTGCTGGGCACTGATTTGTGGCACTTCTGGTGCTCTAATGTAATCAGGGCACTGATCATCAGTGCCTTGATTACATCACTTACTGTCCCCTGCAAGGAGATGCCGCTGATCAGCTCTCCTCGGCACACACTCTATCAGCGTGAGGCGAGGAGATGCAGATTACCGTCCCTTCCTTGTTTCCATGTGACCGGCTGTGATTGGACACAGCCGATCACATGATTAAAGAGCCACATCATTGGCTCTTTACAGACATCTTGGTCACGGTCGTTTGGGTGTGCCATCATATGATGTCCACCCAGAATGAGAGCCACACCGTCCCTCAGTCATTTGATGGTGGGCGGGTGGCAAGTGGTTAAATTAAAGTGATTGTATAGGTTTGTTATTTTTTTTAAATAACAAACATGTTACACTTACCTGCTCTGTGCAATGGTTTTTCCTTTCGGGGGGTGGCCCCTTCTCTTAATCGGGTGCCCCCATGGAGAGCTGATATCCATGGGGGCACCCGTGCTCCATTGACACAGACAGCAAGACTCGGCTCCCGTGTCTCTAGATTTCATTGAAAGCAATGGCTCCCGCTGGAGCTGCTGGGTTCATGCTTGTCGCTGGAATGAATGGGTTCAGGTTAGAAATAAGGGGATTCTGGGGGGGCAGCTGCAGTACAGAAGGTTTTTCACCTTAATGCATAGAATGCATTAAGGTGAAAACCCCTGATATTTTATAACTCCTTTAACCGCTTCAGCCCCAGAAGAATTTACCCCCTTCCTGACCAGAACGTTTTTTGCGATTTGGCACTGCGTGGCTTTAACTGACAATTGCGCAGTCGTGCGACGTGGCTCCCAAACAAAATTGATGTCCTTTTTTCCCCACAAATAGAGCTTTCTTTTGGTGGTATTTAATCACCTCTGCGATTTTTATTTTTTGCGCTATAAACAAAATAAGAGCGACAATTTTGAAAAAAATGCATTATTTTTTACATTTTGCTATAATAAATATCCCCGAAATATATATAAAAAAACATTTTTTTTCCCTCAGTTTAGGCCGATACGTATTCTTCTACATATGTTTGGTAAAAAAAAATCACAATAAGCGTTTATTGATTGGTTTGCACAAAAGTTATAGTGTTCACTAAATAGGGGATAGTTTTATGGCATTTTTCTTAATTATTTTTTTTTTTACTAGTAATGGCGGCGATCAGCGATTTTTATTGTGACTGCGACGTTGTGGCGGACATGTCGGACATTTTTGACACATTTTTGGGACCATTGTTATTTATACAGCGATCAGTGCGATTAAAAATGCACTGATTACTGTGTAAATGACACTGGCAGTGAAGGGGTTAACCACTAGGGAGCGGGGAGGGGTTAATCAGTACTAGGGGAGTGTTTTCTAACTGTAGGGGGAGGGGCTGTATGTGTCACTAGACTGATCACTGCTCCCGATGACAGGGAGCAGTGATCAGTGACACTTGTTTACATCAGCATCTCCCCGTTCATCCTCTCCGTGAGGCGATCGCGGGTACCCCCCGCGCCGATCGAGTCTGCGGGACCCGCAACCTGACTCACGGAGCTCCCGGCCGGCGCGCGCACGCAATAGCACGGCGGAAAATTTAAATGGACGTACAGGTACGCCCATTTGCCCAGCCATGCCATTCTGCCGACGTACATCGTCGTGCGCCGGTCGGAAACCGGTTAAATGATGTAAACATTATCTTCTATCAAAGAAATTTCCACTTTGAGCATATCCTAATCTTGACTTTTCAATTGGGGCAAATTTGGAAACAATGTAGTATAATATTAAGCAGAAGCTTCATTTACTACATAAGTAATATGTTGAAGAGAAAGTTAAGCTTTAACAAGGGTGCACTGCCTTATTACTAAATTTGTAATGGTTACATTTTTAAAAGCATCCAATGGACTTATCGTGTTCATCTAACTGTACAGTCATAGACTGCTTGAATTCAATATAAGCCAGTCTAGTCTTCTTACTAGCTTCCATTAATGGATAATATTAAATGCTTAATTATTTCTACCTCTCAGTACATCTTTTTTTCTGCCTCCTAATAGAGAATCAGATTGGTTCTATGTTGGAAATTATGATGATCATAGCCTTACCAACAGGACTGTAATTGTGTTTTAAAACCATCATCATCATATAGACAGGAAATCTCCGGATTGGTTTACTGATTGCAGTTAGTATGTAAAATTAGTAACACTGGAGATGGTCAGTTACCAGCAACCAGAATCATATCAAGCCTGGACAATGATTCATGAACTATGGAAGGTGGGTATAATCCCTACGGATTCATATGTCTCCAGGTATTGCTATGTACTGTGGAGGACATAAAACAGCAAAACTGATGGTCTCTATGGGTAAATCTCAGAAGAGCTCCTGTGAGCGATTTCCAATTCTCTATGGTTTATTCACTGCATTTAAATATTTTCCGTCCACAATTTTTGACTCTAGAGGATGATAGTGAATATTATTTATTAAAGATCCAAAAAACAATCACTATCATCCACATTTGTGCCGTAATACTATAAATAGTAATAGAGTTAGTAAGTGTTTGGATGGTAACATTTGCCCACCTCCTCTCCATAGAATCACATTTCTTCAAAACCACATGGTAACCAATGTGTTTATGAAGCTAGATAATTATACAGGCTTTACAGCCCTTAACAGGGGCCCCCCACATCAAACCAACCAACTCATCTTGACCTAGATGGATCACTTGTAACAAAGCAATATCTGCACGTAGACTCTTGGAATGTTTATTTGGTGATCAAAAATAGACACCTGCACTGCCAAAAAATTTTTTCGTTACATTTATTTTTTTTTGTTTATCTTATCGTTCGTTATGATCTGCAATCGATATTTTGATAATTCGTAACTTCAGATGCATTAAAATTAGTTACGTTCCATTCAGATAGAAGCGGTATTTATTATTTCAATAATTCGTATTCGTTACATTCACTAACAGCCAAATTTGAAAGGAAATTTCAATACCTATAATTTAATAGTTTATAACTATTATTTATTATTATTATTATTGATATTCATAAATAATAATAATACAAACTATAATAATGGTTAATAATTTAATTATAATAGAAAAACAAAATTATCCAAATGTTTTTCATTCTTTCGGATTTTCATATTTTCAGATTTCCGTTCTTATTTTCTGATTTTCTTTCTTTCTGATTTTCAAATTTTCTGATTATTGTTCTTATTTTCGTATTTTTGTTCTTTTTGATTTTCGAAGCTTCGGATTTTCGTTCTTTTGAATTTTCGTTCTTTTAGAAAATTTTATTTTTGAAAAAATTTATCATATAGTCCAGGGGTCTTCAAACTGTGGCCCTCCAGGTGTTCAGGAACTACAATTCCCATCATGCCTAGTCATGTCTGTGAATGTCAGCGTTTTACCATGCCTCATGGGATGTGTAGTTCTGCAACAGCTGGAGGGCCGTAGTTTGCGGATCCCTGATATAGTCTTTTGTTCATTCTGATGCTTCCGAATGAACAAATATGCTGAATTTTTGCACAAAACAATTTTGAAACAAATTGCACATTTCTAATCAAAAACCCTTAACATTCCAAGAAATAATATTCTTGAAGAGTTACACAGAATAAAAATATTCCCTAATAGGACTAAGATTTCACCAAAAATGAAAATAGAGGGACTGGGGGTTTTCCTCTTTTCCCAATGAGAGTACCAGATGGTACCAACTATGAAAGAACCCGGCCAAACTGAAGTTTCAAATTCAGATAGCATAGCAATAGCATTTTAAATGAAGCAGCTTCTAACTGCTATCCTAAAAATAAGTACATAATGCCTCAACAGAACAATTTTAAATACATAATACATTAAAGCCTATAGCAGATAGAAAAGGAAAAGTAACCAACACCCTACCCCACTCACTTATATTATTCAACCCTAAGGGGGCCCTAAAGAGCTAAAAAAATAGGGGGTTAAAAAAAAGTAGAGAGTATGGAGACAATCATCTATCATTAAGGATTAGGATCAGAATTTCTAAGAACCATTCTTAATTATTGATAGATTAGAAAGTCATTCCTGAGCAACATTTTCACCCAGTGTTGCATGCATTAACAAGCTTCTTCTGGGATCTATAAGCTCGCTTGATACAGGCTATACTGTATCTGCATTGTCAAGGTAGCAAGCATAATTGGATGATGCTTTGTATAATCTGCTCAGGGGGCCAATCCTATGAATCCTATGAGCTTGTCCACCCTAACCAGCTCCAGGATGCCCAGTGCCTCTGGAATATCATAGGAACATAGATAATGCAGATTCTCGGGGCCCCACTAGGTGTAGCTTATTCCTACATGATCTGTTCTCAAGATCCTCAATTGTATCCATCACAATAGTTTGTCTCATGTAAATGGATTTAAACTGAGTTTAAATAGAGTCAGTAATGTTGGCAGTAGCAACAACCCTCTGTTCCAAGGTATCCATTCTAGTTTCAAGAATACTGATTTGCAGTTTAAAATTCTTTGAGTGTGGTAAAAATGAATCTTGGAATGAAGCAGAAAGTTCAGGAGTGATATGTGCAGCCACAAAGAATATATTAGAATAAGTAAAAAGGAAATCAAATCTGCAAAAAAAGGTTGCAAAAGAGAGTAGGACGAGTTCCTCAAACTCAAATATATTAATAATATATAGGTCAAGTCCGAGTATGTAGGCCCTTTACAAGATCATTTTGAGTTGGTGACTGGAAACAAAGACAAATGTATTAAATACCTTCTTCAGTAGGGATGAGCCCTACTGGTATGGATTTTGGGGGGACCCCTATGCCATTTAAAAAAAAAAATTGGCGCAGGGTTCTCCTTACTATCCATACCAGACCTAATGGGCCTGGTATGGATTTTGGGGGGACCCCTACGCATTTTTTTTTTGGTGCGGGGTTCCCCTTAATATTCATACCAGACCCAAATAGGCCTCATAATGGACTGAGGAGGGGACCCATGCCATTTTTTTTCAATGATTTTTATCTATATTGCCGGGATCCGACAATTCATTACAGCCGCAAGCAGTTTTAAATGAATTTTTTTCCTTTAGAAATTTCATTTTGCTGTGGTATTTTTCCAAACACGGGAAAAAATGCACTGCTTTACAGGCATACTAAGGACACCCCCCCCCCCCCCCGGCACAATATTTAAAGGAATATTTCATTTTTATTGTTTCACTTTAAGCATTATTAAAATCACTGCTCCTGAAAAAACGGCCGTTTTTAAAACTTTTTTTTGCATTGATACATGTCCCCTTTTTTCAGCTGTCAGCGGGAAAGCCCATTGACAGCTGATGACTCATTGGTTGTTAAGGATGTTGCAGCCAGTTTCCCGGCCCACTCCACTATTAGCAAAGATGTGCTGAGCAATTTTCGGGCCAAACTCTTGCTCAGCTCGAACCGTTCACCCAACTCTATAACCCATTACCATCATGCATTGAAGGTCTTTGTAAACCTTTGACATGAAATATGAACAAATCATATCCCTCTATAATGTGTACTTGCCTCATAGCACTAAGTGTAATTTCTGTCTGCTACCTCCTTCTTCTGCATGAGTCAGACACCAAGAGGTAGAAAGGTGATAGGGGAGAGAGCTCCACCACACAGTGACAGCCTCAGCAATGTTTCTGTGTGGTGTGTAAAGGGGGAGTGTGTCCTTTCCCTGCAATCAGCTCTCACAGAGCTCTGCCGAGTGCACCTTCAACTTCCAACCCCCTGCTTTCTGAAAGCTCAGACTAGCTGTATTAATTCTGGACTTTGAACGGCTGTAGAGAAGAGAAGACTGCAGATAAACAGGTACAACTTACATAGGAGGATTTGATTCATCTCTGTGTATCACCTGAGGCCAGTCACTTCATTGGGTATATGTAAGGATTTACAACCACTTTAAGGGAGACACAGAGGTTGTTCATGTGCAGCTATCAGGGGGATGAGCAGGTTTTGTATCCAAAGGCCAAGGCAAGGGTCAGGGGCACATTCAAAAAGCAGGGCATGGCTGCCTTTTTCCAGGTACTGAGTAGGGATGAGCTCTTTGTTAGTCCAAGTGCTCATTCAGTTAGTCATGTTGTATATAGTAGTGTTTTGTTTGTTTTCTACCAATACTATATATAATAACTTCCACTGCAAATGAATGATAAGGAAGCAATGAGTCCTGCTGCGTCCTTAGCTGTGGGTGATACCACCCGGCTCCATTCATGTGCTGGCTGGGAAATTCAGGCCATGTAAACAAAGAGGCAGGGAAACTGCTGACATCACTGACCAAATATGGCCATGTGGACATATCTGGGTGATGATATTGACTAAATATGGCAGTGGGGACCAGAGCTGCCATTCGAGGGTAGCATTGAGATTAGATGTGTCCATCGCTTGGAGGGATTTACCTTTAGGTGAGTACTGTATGGGGATGTTGTTCATTGTGATTGACATGGATTTGCATCGCTGGGTGATGTGATTGATGATGGATTTACACTGTTGGACTTTTTGGGGTTTTTCATTTTTTTAATAAAGGACTTGTCAAAAATTTTTGTGTGTTTATTTACATTTTTTGTATTTAGGTAGGGTTACTAATACTACTCATTCATGTTGAGGTTATTTGGCCTGGTATGGTTCAGGAAAGGGCTGTACACTCATGCCTCTTTTCCTGGAGAGCCAGGCTGCAAGCTTAGATAAGATTTTGGTATGAATTTTAAGGTTGTTGTTCTTTGTGTGGGGTTGCCTCTTGACATCCATACTAAACCTTAATCAACAGTAAGGGTCTGGTATTTATATTTAGGGGGAATGCCACACTATGTTTTTTAGGTGAGGTCCCCACTTTAACACTGGCCCGATTCTGACACTTCTTACATATACAGGGTATATATATAAAAATATTTACACATATATGTAAAAATCTATATTTTTTTTTCTAAAAAATTATTTAAAACCCCAAACATTATATATTTTTAGCAGAGGCCTTAAAAAAATAAAATGATGGGTGTTGCAATTTTTGATATCACACTTTATTTGCGCAGAGTTTTTTCAAGCGCAATTTGTTGGGGAAACAATACACTTTAATGAATTTTATTGCTCACTTACCACTATGAAATACCCATTTTTTTTGTAAAATATTAAAGATGATATTACGCTGAGTAAATAGATACCTAACATGTCACACTTTAAAATTGCAAATGAGGGGCGGAGCCGACTCCTGAGCAGATGGCCATGGTCTGAGAGAATCTGAGAGATGTCCTTTGTATCCAAAGTGAGAGAAGAGGTGGCAGATCTGGGGGATAGAGTCCACCATATGGAAAATTAAATGGGGGACTTTGCCACAGCTCATAACAAGCTGGTGGATGCACATAATGAGCAAGAGGACAAAGTAATAACGCTTAAAGCTAAAATTGCGGACCTGGAGGACAGATCGAGAAGAAACAATGTGAAAGGGGGCGTGGCCAGCACGGCATGTGAGCAGATGTCTAGTCACAGAGCTCCCGCAGTGATCCTGATTCGATCCGGTTACCGACACTCAATCACTCCCGTTTTCGGCTTGATCGAACGGGGAGACCCCCCTGCACACTCCGCGCCCGCTCCGGTGTATTAGGAGGGCATGATGACCCGAGGACAGAAAGGAGAAGGCTCCAGGATGGATCCTCAAAATGGCGCCGCTCCGCCGTCCACACAGAAACATGACAAGCTAAAGGAGGGACAGCACAAGCAGCAGAAAGGCTCTAAGGAGGGCTGATCACCCTAAGGATATGAGGTACTATGCTCAAAAACTGTCTGAAAAATCAGGCCTGGCTGCAGCACAGTCACTAAGTGAATGCCCTGACTTTAATGACACTGAGGAGGAAGAATGTGTAAGAGAACAGGGAGCAGGGACCATGTTGACACAGGGAGAGGTCAGTGACGCTATAGCTGATGAGCTTGAAGAACATGAGGAGGAGGAGGGGAGTGAACAGCCCACACTGTCAGACATTTTAAAAGCAGTTAATAAATGTACAGCCTCTGTAAACAATCTACAAGTACGATTTGGTGGCCTCAAGGAGGAGGTTAGTCTCATCAGACAAGATATTCATAAAATCCGAGAGTGTAGCACTGCAGCAGAAAGCAGAATAAGTGAGCTTGAAGATAAACTTCCTACACTGATTAGAGACTCCCAATCCACCACACGTCTAGCAAGAGCTATGGATACCCGCGCTGAGGATTTTGAAAACCGTCTCAGGCGCAATAACGTGCGCATAGTGGGCTTACCGGAGAAGGTGGAGGGCCGTGACCCCACGCAATTCATAGAACAATGGATGGCTGAACTATTCGGCAAGGAGGCTCTCACTCATTTGTATGCGGTGGAAAGAGCTCACAGAATACCCACCAGACCTCTCCCGCCAGGAAACCCCCCCGCCCAATACTGGCCCGTCTCTTGAATTATAGAGACAGGGAAATTATCCTGAAATTAGCCAGAGAAAAGAAAAATATCCAGTACAATGGCACGCGGATTTCATTCTACCCAGATTTCTCGGCTGCAGTCCAGAAGAATCGTGCACGGTTCTCGGAAATTAAAAAACGCCTGCAGAGAGTACAAGCCTCTTATGCAATGCTTTATCCTGCGAAACTCAGAGTTACACTAAGGGGCAGAGCACACTTCTTTGAACACCCGGCGGAGGTCGCAGACTGGCTAGACGCTAATGAAAATGAGATCCGTCAGGATAGGAGACCAGAAGCGGAGATAGATTGACATCCCTAACAAAGGCCCAGGGGTCATCCTTTTTCTTTTCCCCTTGGATGAGGGTAGTGCCGGAAACATATATCGATTCATTCCATACAAAAATGCGAGTTCGATGATGAGATGGATCATGGCAATGTACTTCATAGCAAGTACCAAAAAATATGTCGTTGTTGTTCAGAACCCCGTGAGGGGCTGGAGGGACTTGTTGTCCCACATAGTTTTGTTATATCAATTGACACACCGGTGTCGTGGATTACAAGAAATAGTTGCCCTTCAATGCGACAAGTGCATATTGATGGATAATTCATGTCAGAAGAGGCACTTTTGTTCGGTTTACGCACCGTTGTGCGTTCTAAGGTACTCCTACACACAAGTTTGTTCCAGAGCGATCGAGGTATCATGGTTTTTGGATAGAGCCGTAACTTTCTTTTTCTTACACTGGCAAATTCGTCACTTGTTAGCCCTTGCAGGGTATGACATGATGGTCCCCCCCCCCATGGATGGGAGGCAGAGGGGCAATATATGGTTTTTCCCTGTTAACTACCAACTAGTCACCCAAAAATGACGACAGTAACTGTCCTTTCTTGGAATGTTCGGGGCCTGCAAGATCCCCTAAAGCGGATGATGGTATCATCTTTATTAAGGAAACGTCTCCCGGCTATATGTGCCTTACAAGAGACCCACCTTACTGCCGACTCTCTGTCTTGTATTAATTTCAGATGGGTGGGTAGGGCATATCACTCCACTCACACCTCGTACTCTCGGGGTGTGAGTGTACTGATACACGGCTCCATAGATTATGTAGAGTTAGATTCTGAGCTTGATGCCAAGGGGAGATATGTATTTTTATGTTGTAAATTGTTTACCTTTAAATGTATACTAGCATTTGTATATGTACCCCCTCTGTATAATAATCTGTTGTTGAGGACCCTGGTGACGTTCCAAATGAAGTATCCGGAGACACCACTATATGTCTTCGGGGACTTCAACAATTATACGGACTCGGTACTAGATAAGCACCCGCCTGTGGTTGGAGGGAAGGGGGTACACCGCACGGCTCTTAGGAAATTTATTGAGGAAGTAGGATGGAAAGACCCGTGGAGAGCCAAAAACCCGGGAGTAAAACAGTTTTCTTGTTTCTCAAAAAGCTATTCATCACTATCAAGGATAGATTTGTGCCTATGCTCCAGTGCGGCCATTTCATAACTGAAATTCAAGCTGTTAAAAGAAAGACACATGCTCAGAGGGAGGGAATTGAAAACATGGCAAAGGATCTGGAGAATAAATTTACCACAGATCCGACCCAAAGTAACAAAGAGGCATGGCTCTCGGTGCAAGATGCGTTGTATAAAATCACAACATCTACAGCAGAGAGGAAGAGATTTTTTCACAAAGCAGCATTTTATGAAGAGGGTGAGCACACTGGACGCCTGTTAGCAACCATTGCCCATGCCCATCAAACCTCCCCCTCTATTGGGGCCTTACGTGCGCACCTTGGCGGGCTAACCAATGCCCCAGACCAAATCTTAGCAGAATTGGTAGAATTCTATTCCTCCCTCTATGAATCTAAACAAACATATACCCTAGACTCCTTATCTGAATATCTAGACAATATCCAGCTCCCCAGCTTACAAATGGCAGCTAAAATGGAACTTGACGCCCCTTTGACCGTTGAGGAGCTGCAGATGGCGACCAGTCTGTTCCCCAATTCCAAGGCTCCGGGTGACGATGGACTACCCATCGAGGTATACAAACAATATGGCGAACATTTACTTCCACGCCTATTGCAGGTATTTAATGCAGCAAAACAGAGTGGCAGCCTCCCTCAATCAATGACTAATATAGCAAATATAGTTTTGATACTAAAACCCAATAAGGACCCTCTCGACCCGGGGTCATACCGCCCTATATCTTTCCTACAAACTGATGTAAAGATATTAGCTAAAGCATTGGCAATCCACATGAATAAAGTCATATCCAGTATAATCCACTCGGATCAATCCGGGTTTATGCCCCAAAAGTCGACTACGATAAACCTCCGCAGACTCTTCCTTAATATCCAATCCCAGGCAGACAATAGGGGAGATAGAGCGTTGCTGTCACTGGACGCCCACAAGGCGTTTGATAGCGTCGAGTGGGACTATCTATGGGCAGTGATGCAAAAATTTGGAATTGGGGAGGGCTTTATTAAGTGAGTGCAGCTACTCTATTCGTCTCCTATAGCAGCCATTAGAGAAGGAGGAAGGATTTCATCACCCTTTAAACTATACAGAGGTACGAGACAGGGGTGCCCCCTGTCTCCCCTCCTGTTTGCCATGGCCATTGAGCCCCTAGCGGCTACGGTACAAGCTAATCCCTTGATACAGGGTTTTAGATACGGAGACATTCAGGAGAAGGTTATTATGTATGCAGATGACACCATGCTGCTGCTTGGTGATACATCTAACTCACTGACAGAAGCAATGAGAGTAATTAGAGAGTTCAGGAAGTACTCAGGCCTAGTTATTAACTGGACCAAGTCCTTTCTACTACTGCTAGACCGTGAACCGCCCCCAACCCAACAAAATATGCAGGACATCCCAGTCTTGACATACTTTAAATATCTGGGTATACAGATTACAGCCCGTATATTGGATTATGTTAATCTTAACCTAACCCCATTGATCAATAGATGTCGTGATCGGGTCAAAGTGTGGAGTAAATTAAAACTGTCCCAAGTAGGCAGAATCAACCTAATTAAGATGATCCTCATGCCACAACTACTTTACGTGTTCCACAACTCTCCAATGGTTATTACTCTGAAAAAGTTTAGAATCATCAACTCCTTTTTCCGTTCATTTATATGGCTTTCAAAACCCCCTAGAATTAAACTTGAGCAGCTACAACGTCCTAAAGACAATGGAGGCTTAGCATTGCCTAATCCCTGGGTTTGAGTCATACGACCCGGGGAGGACTTGGAGATGAACCTGAGAGACCCTTCGGGCCCAAATACTCCGGTTCACTTCCAAGAGAGAGATAGTGGATGGTTTAGAGGCCCTACAATATAACAAATCCAATAAGCTCTTCCCAACCTACGCACTTATGCAGAAAATCTGGAACAAGGTCAGGATGCTGCAGATGGTGGAGGGCTTCACCAAGTATAGCCCCATCTGGGAAAACAATCACTATTTAGAAATAGCTAAAATACCTTATGGCTTTAAATGGCAACAATACGGGGTGTCCCACATAGTCCACATACTTAGGGATGGTAAATTGAGACCCTTGGGGGCGTGGCCTGCTGCAGCATGGAGTAGGACGTGTTAGACCCGAGCTCCGTCCAGTACTCCTAAATCCTTGCCCATCCTGTCTCCCAGCATCATCCTCCAGCAGCCTGAGGTACCTCCTGAGCCCCCTGCAAACATATTGACCTGTTCCTGCAGGTCTTTGATCGAACGGGCATCCGAACCGGCACGGAGCTCCTCCGCGGCGGCAGCCGCAACTACAGGCCGCGGCTTCGGGCCTATTGGATTCCGGAGGCCATCCTGCCCTCCTCGGCCTCCCGGGTGTCTGGCTCTCCTCCCGCCCACAGACCCTGCCCTGAGGGCTTCCAGAGGAGGCTCAGACGGAGCGGTATAAGTCCGCACGGCAGTAGCCCCCTAAATTTAGGCCGCGGCTTCGGCCTGGTCCGGAGCTCCGGCGGCCATCTTGCTCCTCCAGGCCTCTCCAGGGGTGCTACGATCTGGCCCCTGGGACACCTGGCTTTCCCACTACCAGCTGACCCCCCTGCATGGGACCCTGAGAGGAGTCTGAACCCAATAGTGCCCCCCCACACAGCGACAGCCTTAAATCCGAACCAGGGATCCGGCCTAGTCTCGGCGGCCATCTTGGTACTCTTAGCCTTCCCACCAGCATTGCATCCTTACCTCCTGGGCACTGTGCCCTGCACTCTCCGACCTGAAAGTGGACACTAACGGTACCGGAGCTTCTCGGGACCGGTATGACCGGAGGGAGACACTCCCAGGCATCTCGCAAGCCCCGGAGTACTCCGAAGAAGCAGGCCTCCGAGGTGCGCCTGTCTCCCGCCACAGCAGCCAGCATGGCGTCTCAGGCAGAGGAGGGAGAGGCAGCTCTATGGGAACAAACTAACTTTGAAGCCCTCATGCAGGCTATTACTACCTGCCAAACTACCCTGACGGGGAAAATAGAGTGCATGCAGCTGGACATCAGCCTCATTCGTAGAGACATGGACTGTTTCCGCTCCAGGCTCACTGAAGCTGAAAGAAGAGTGGGGGAGGCAGAAGATATACTACAACACCAGGGAGTCTCACTCCGCACGCTGCAGACCAAAATAAAAGTCCTGGAAGCTCGTGTGGAGGATGCAGAGAACAGAAATCGAAGGAACAACCTCCGGATAGTGGGATTGCCAGAGGGCGCAGAAGGTAAAGATCCTACGACGTTTACTGAGCGCTTGCTGTGCACCCTTCTCCCAGATGCCAAGTTCTCTGATGTCTTTGTGGTGGAGAGGGCACATAGAATGCCTGCTACCCGGGGGCCCCCGGGAGCTCCTCCACGCACATTTATTCTGAAACTCCTCAATTTTCGGGATCGAGATCTGGTTTTGCGGGAGGCGAGAAAGATCGAGGTGCTTCGCCATGAGGGAGCGAGACTCATGATCTTCCCAGATTTCTCCATCGACACGTAATCGCAAGATCAAATATAGTATGCTATTTCCCGCCTGTCTGAGAGTACAGGATGGAGAGTCAGTGCGGTTTTTTACATCTCCAGAAGAAGCATCCAGGTGGCTTGAAACAGTACCACGAGGCTGATCCGATCGCTCTTACTAAATCCCCTTATAACATAAGTTTTACTGCAACAAAGATCACCTTCATCTGCTGACTTCACTACAAGCCCGTACCCTTTACCTTGGCGTGTCCAACCAGTTCAGATTAAGTCACTTTTATATTTTTCTTAAGATCCGGCTATGTGAGTATATATGCCTACTAGTTAAAGAACATTTACGCACAAAGAGATGACGAATTGTTTGTGATCGTGCTTAAATATATGGTGAGGGGATCGGAATCTCCAGTTTGCAACGTGTTTAAGTTTAAGAATAGTACCCCCAGATTTTTTGGGAGACATTTTGATATGCTGGGATCGTTTATCTGGGAAATTTGGGTCTTGTTGGCTGCTCTCTATGAACACAGACTAAGTCGCTCTGATGGCTCACTGTTCACGAGCCCCATGGGCAGTTGTCACAATTAGTTTTGGGGAACGAGCATCCTGAAGTTTGGGGGGTGGTGCGGGGAGGGGGGAGGTTGGGAAAGGTTGGTGCTGGGGTTCTTACCCCAGATTAGTTTTACGTTATGTTATTTTTATTTTACTTTTTATACATATGGCATTTATTTGCTCCAGATTGTACAATCAGTGCTCTACTCAAAGCAGGACATGCAGTGTTACTCTGCTAATACTAGAGAGGGAGGGTTATTCGGCTCACTGTATCATCACAAATGTGTATCTCACTAAGAGTATTCTGTTATCATGTAGGCTCTGTATGGAGCGTATGCTGTACCAATCCTGTGGCACATGTATCAGGGCACCAGAATGAATCTCCTTAATGTTATGTCCTGGAATGTATGGGGCCTAAATTCTAAGATAAAACGCTGCTTAGTTTTTACTTACATAAAAAAATACAGCCCCCATATCTGCATTTTGCAGGAGACTCACTTAACGGGGAGCAGGACGCTGGCTCTAAAAAAGCCCTGGGTAGGTTCATATTATCATTCTACATACTCTACCTATTCTAGAGGAGTCAGCGTCCTGGTCCATAAATCACTGCCCTTTACGCTGCTTGATCTCCACCTAGATCCCGAGGGGAAGTATGTTGTCATGCATGCCATGTGCGACAGGATTGAGATGGTAATAGTGGGCTTATATATTCCACCCCCAGCCTCCATGGCGATTTTACATAAACTGACCCCTATACTGGCTCAATACCCGGCTGCAGCCATTCTTCTGGCTGGAGACTTTAATATGCCACCGGACCCCAGTATGGATAGGCTGGGTGACGATGGGGCTTCTGACTCCCCACTGAAGAGATGGGCGGAGGGATACGGCCTTAGTGATGTGTGGAGATGGCGTCACCCCAGGGATAGGCAATATACTTGTCACTCTGCCACGTATGCCTCTTTCTCAAGAATTGATCTGTTCTATGCTGGGGACCCATTCTCTCCCGTGTCCAGGAGGTTAAGATTCTGCCACGTGGCATTTCTGACCATGCTCCCCTCCTACTTCAACTAAACACGGACTCGCCAACGGGCTCCGGCCTATGGCGGGTCTCGGGTTTTTGGATAACGGATGAGAGTGTTGCCCCTGAGATAGAGGGAGAGATGAATACATTTTGGTTACAAAATAAAGCAACGGCCTCCCCTGCAATGGTGTGGGATGCCTTTAAGGCATATACACGAGGTCAGTACCGCATGGTTATAAATAAAGTTAGGAAACTCAATAGGCTTGCATTGGAGGAGGCTGAGGGAGGGGCTCAGAGTTTGGAATCCAGCTATGTGACCACCAAAGATGTGGGAACTTATACCACACTTCAAGCTCTAAACCGTGAGATTGCGTTGTTGCGAGCAACTGCGACCCGCAAGCTACTGCTCTCACAGTCCCAGAGGATATTCGAACAAGGTGAGAGATCAGGGAGGCTGCTGGCGTGGCTGGCCAAGGAGCGCTCCACCATAGCACACATTGCCAACATCAAAGATGACATGGGGAACCTTTTGGCGGATCCCGCTAAGATCAATGCGAGATTCGCACAAGTTTATGAACGCTTATATACATCCAAAACTGACTACACCCTAGATACCTTGCAACACTTCCTAGGTCAAATAGAGTTCCCAGTCCTCTCGGAGGAAAATAAAACTAAATTAGATGCACCCATTACCCTCAAAGAAGTGCAGACGGCAATCTCTTCACTGCAATCTGCAAAGTCCCCAGGCCCAGACGGTTTACCGGCCGAGTTTTATAAAACTAATAGTGAGTCATTGGCCCCTCAGTTTCATGAACTTCTTCTGTCTATGCTGGAGGGTCAAACCCTTCCTCCATCAATGTCAGAGGCGGTGATTGTTGTAATACCTAAGCCCCGTAAGGACCCCGAGCTATGTGAGTCATACTGGCCTATTTCGCTATTAAACGTCGACGCTAAGATCATCACAAAAATTCTAGCGAATCGGCTTAATACTGTTATCCTTTCTCTGGTTCATGGAGGCCAGACGGGTTTCATGCCAGGTAAGGGAACAGACATCAATTTGCGACGGTTGTATACAAATATATCCCACGCCCTTGCCAGAGGTACCCCCGGAGTAGTGGCCTCCCTAGACGCCGAAAAGGCGTTCGACTCGGTCAAATGGGAGTATCTTTGGCATGTCTTGGGAAAATTTAATATTGGGCCTAAGTTTATCTCTTGGATAAAACGGATGTATGCTAACCCCACTGCCAGAGTCAGAACCAATGGGTCCCTCTCGCCCCCCTTCAACAAAGATCACCTTCATCTGCTGACTTCACTACAAGCCCGAACCCTTTACCTTGGCGTGTCCAACCAGTTCAGATTAAGTCACTTTTATATTCTTCTTAAGATCGGCTCTGTGAGTATATATGCCTACTAGTTAAAGAACATTTACACACAAAGAGATGACGAATTGTTTGTGATCGTGCTTAAATATATGGTGAGGGGATCGGAATCTCCAGTTTGCAACGTGTTTAAGTTTAAGAATAGTACCCCCAGATTTTTTGGGAGACATTTTGATATGCTGGGATCGTTTATCCGGGAAATTTGGGTCTTGTTGGCTGCTCTCTATGAACACAGACTAAGTCGCTCTGATGGCTCACTGTTCACGAGCCCCATGGGCAGTTGTCACAATTAGTTTTGGGGAACGAGCATCCCGAAGTTTGGGGGGTGGTGCGGGGAGGGGGGAGGTTGGGAAAGGTTGGTGCTGGGGTTCTTACCCCAGATTAGTTTTACGTTATGTTATTTTTATTTTACTTTTTATACATATGGCATTTATTTGCTCCAGATTGTACAATCAGTGCTCTACTCAAAGCAGGACATGCAGTGTTACTCTGCTAATACTAGAGAGGGAGGGTTATTCGGCTCACTGTATCATCACAAATGTGTATCTCACTAAGAGTATTCTGTTATCATGTAGGCTCTGTATGGAGCGTATGCTGTACCAATCCTGTGGCACATGTATCAGGGCACCAGAATGAATCTCCTTAATGTTATGTCCTGGAATGTATGGGGCCTAAATTCTAAGATAAAACGCTCCTTAGTTTTTACTTACATAAAAAAATACAGCCCCCATATCTGCATTTTGCAGGAGACTCACTTAACGGGGAGCAGGACGCTGGCTCTAAAAAAGCCCTGGGTAGGTTCATATTATCATTCTACATACTCTACCTATTCTAGAGGAGTCAGCGTCCTGGTCCATAAATCACTGCCCTTTACACTGCTTGATCTCCACCTAGATCCCGAGGGGAAGTATGTTGTCATGCATGCCATGTGCGACAGGATTGAGATGGTAATAGTGGGCTTATATATTCCACCCCCAGCCTCCATGGCGATTTTACATAAACTGACCCCTATACTGGCTCAATACCCGGCTGCAGCCATTCTTCTGGCTGGAGACTTTAATATGCCACCGGACCCCAGTATGGATAGGCTGGGTGACGATGGGGCTTCTGACTCCCCACTGAAGAGATGGGCGGAGGGATACGGCCTTAGTGATGTGTGGAGATGGCGTCACCCCAGGGATAGGCAATATACTTGTCACTCTGCCACGTATGCCTCTTTCTCAAGAATTGATCTGTTCTATGCTGGGGGACCCATTCTCTCCCGTGTCCAGGAGGTTAAGATTCTGCCACGTGGCATTTCTGACCATGCTCCCCTCCTACTTCAACTAAACACGGACTCACCAACGGGCTCCGGCCTATGGCGGGTCTCGGGTTTTTGGATAACGGATGAGAGTGTTGCCCCTGAGATAGAGGGAGAGATGAATACATTTTGGTTACAAAATAAAGCAACGGCCTCCCCTGCAATGGTGTGGGATGCCTTTAAGGCATATACACGAGGTCAGTACCGCATGGTTATAAATAAAGTTAGGAAACTCAATAGGCTTGCATTGGAGGAGGCTGAGGGACGGGCTCAGAGTTTGGAATCCAGCTATGTGAACACCAAAGATGTGGGAACTTATACCACACTTCAAGCTCTCCACCGTGAGATTGCGTTGTTGCGAGCAACTGCGACCCGCAAGCTACTGCTCTCACAGTCCCAGAGGATATTCGAACAAGGTGAGAGATCAGGGAGGCTGCTGGCGTGGCTGGCCAAGGAGCGCTCCACCATAGCACACATTGCCAACATCAAAGATGACATGGGGAACCTTTTGGCGGATCCCGCTAAGATCAATGCGAGATTCGCACAAGTTTATGAACGCTTATATACATCCAAAACTGACTACACCCTAGATACCTTGCAACACTTCCTAGGTCAAATAGAGTTCCCAGTCCTCTCGGAGGAAAATAAAACTAAATTAGATGCACCCATTACCCTCAAAGAAGTGCAGACGGCAATCTCTTCACTGCAATCTGCAAAGTCCCCAGGCCCAGACGGTTTACCGGCCGAGTTTTATAAAACTAATAGTGAGTCATTGGCCCCTCAGTTTCATGAACTTCTTCTGTCTATGCTGGAGGGTCAAACCCTTCCTCCATCAATGTCAGAGGCGGTGATTGTTGTAATACCTAAGCCCCGAAAGGACCCCGAGCTATGTGAGTCATACTGGCCTATTTCGCTATTAAACGTCGACGCTAAGATCATCACAAAAATTCTAGCGAATCGGCTTAATACTGTTATCCTTTCTCTGGTTCATGGAGGCCAGACGGGTTTCATGCCAGGTAAGGGAACAGACATCAATTTGCGACGGTTGTATACAAATATATCCCACGCCCTTGCCAGAGGTACCCCCGGAGTAGTGGCCTCCCTAGACGCCGAAAAGGCGTTCGACTCGGTCGAATGGGAGTATCTTTGGCATGTCTTGGGAAAATTTAATATTGGGCCTAAGTTTATCTCTTGGATAAAACGGATGTATGCTAACCCCACTGCCAGAGTCAGAACCAATGGGTCCCTCTCGCCCCCCTTCAACAAAGATCACCTTCATCTGCTGACTTCACTACAAGCCCGAACCCTTTACCTTGGCGTGTCCAACCAGTTCAGATTAAGTCACTTTTATATTCTTCTTAAGATCGGCTCTGTGAGTATATATGCCTACTAGTTAAAGAACATTTACACACAAAGAGATGACG
The DNA here is from genome assembly GCA_037952925.1 of Lithobates clamitans. Taxonomy (NCBI): domain Eukaryota; kingdom Metazoa; phylum Chordata; class Amphibia; order Anura; family Ranidae; genus Lithobates; species Lithobates clamitans. The sequence goes on from JBBGZY010000610.1 coordinate 1,753,233, forward strand.
AATTGTTTGTGATCGTGCTTAAATATATGGTGAGGGGATCGGAATCTCCAGTTTGCAACGTGTTTAAGTTTAAGAATAGTACCCCCAGATTTTTTGGGAGACATTTTGATATGCTGGGATCGTTTATCCGGGAAATTTGGGTCTTGTTGGCTGCTCTCTATGAACACAGACTAAGTCGCTCTGATGGCTCACTGTTCACGAGCCCTATGGGCAGTTGTCACAATTAGTTTTGGGGAACGAGCATCCCGAAGTTTGGGGGGTGGTGCGGGGAGGGGGGAGGTTGGGAAAGGTTGGTGCTGGGGTTCCTACCCCAGATTAGTTTTACGTTATGTTATTTTTATTTTACTTTTTATACATATGGCATTTATTTGCTCCAGATTGTACAATCAGTGCTCTACTCAAAGCAGGACATGCAGTGTTACTCTGCTAATACTAGAGAGGGAGGGTTATTCGGCTCACTGTATCATCACAAATGTGTATCTCACTAAGAGTATTCTGTTATCATGTAGGCTCTGTATGGAGCGTATGCTGTACCAATCCTGTGGCACATGTATCAGGGCACCAGAATGAATCTCCTTAATGTTATGTCCTGGAATGTATGGGGCCTAAATTCTAAGATAAAACGCTCCTTAGTTTTTACTTACATAAAAAAATACAGCCCCCATATCTGCATTGGAGCATGGGGAACCTTTTGGCGGATCCCGCTAAGATCAATGCCAGATTCGCACAATTTTATGAACGCTTATATACATCCAAAACTGACTACACCCTAGATACCTTGCAACACTTCCTAGGTCAAATAGAGTTCCCAGTCCTCTCGGAGGAAAATAAAACTAAATTAGATGCACCCATTACCCTCAAAGAAGTGCAGACGGCAATCTCTGCACTGCAATCTGCAAAGTCCCCAGGCCCAGACGGTTTACCGGCCGAGTTTTATAAAACTAATAGTGAGTCATTGGCCCCTCAGTTTCATGAACTTCTTCTGTCTATGCTGGAGGGTCAAACCCTTCCTCCATCAATGTCAGAGGCGGTGATTGTTGTAATACCTAAGCCCCGTAAGGACCCCGAGCTATGTGAGTCATACCGGCCTATTTCGCTATTAAACGTCGACGCTAAGATCATCACAAAAATTCTAGCGAATCGGCTTAATACTGTTATCCTTTCTCTGGTTCATGGAGACCAGACGGGTTTCATGCCAGGTAAGGGAACAGACATCAATTTGCGATGGTTGTATACAAATATATCCCACGCCCTTGCCAGAGGTACCCCCGGAGTAGTGGCCTCCCTAGACGCCGAAAAGGCGTTCGACTCGGTCGAATGGGAGTATCTTTGGCATGTCTTGGGAAAATTTAATATTGGGCCTAAGTTTATCTCTTGGATAAAACGGATGTATACTAACCCCACTGCCAGAGTCAGAACCAATGGGTCCCTCTCGCCCCCCTTCAAGCTACACAGGGGTACTAGACAGGGATGTCCTTTATCCCTGGGTTTGTTCGCCCTAGCAATTGAACCTCTTGCTATCCTTATTAGGTCCTCCGTGGCTGCAGGGGGGTTGGAGGTGGGCCCTCTACGGGAACAGATCTCCCTCTACGCGGATGACGCTCTTCTTTATCTCCCAGATGCTTCCCACTCCCTCGAGGAGTCCTTAAGGATCATAGACTTATTTGGCTCCTTCTCAGGTATACACATAAACTGGAACAAATCCATGCTTTTCCCGATCTCCCAGCCGCCCCTACTCCCTCCCCACCATATACCCCTGCAAACGGTCACTAAGTTTCGGTATCTGGGCATTGAAATACAAAGGGATCTCTCTTGTTATCTGACAGATAATGTATACCCCATTCTACAGCAACTAATAAGACGCTGCTTAACATGGAAGTCCCTTCCCCTGACACCGGTGGGTAGGATAAACCTCCTCAAAATGATATTCCTCCCCAAATTCCTGTATGTATTTAGAAACACTCCAGTACCTATCCCTGAATCATTTTTTAAGCAACTAGATCGGGTGATTAATAATTTCATTTGGGCGGGACAGACCCCCAGGGTTGCCAAAACAAGCCTGCAACTTCCCCTATCTGCGGGTGGGCTGGCATTGCCGTGCTTCAAGAAATATTATTGGGCAGCGGTGCTGGTGACGGTACGCTGGTGGTTTGTTCAGTCACGACATAACCCAGCGGTTAATTTAGAAGCAGTCATATTGGGGTCGTGTTCAGCATTGAGCAACCTGGTATTCAGGGGTCCAAAAGCACAAGATAATATGACCATCCCCATGCGCACGACCGCCAAAATATGGGAACAGCTGACAGCTAAGCTCAACCCAACACAAACTTATTCACCCTATACACCACTCTGGGGTAACCCTAAACTACCACATCTGCTAATGATCCCAGACCCAGCAGTCTGGGCTAAATATGAAATTAAAATCTTGCAGCATATTATGCCAGAGGGTAAACTCCTTACATTTGACGAATTGCGTAATACCTTCCAACTCCCTACCAAAATGTTTTTCCGCTATTTGCAACTGAGACATGCAATTCAGGCTCAATTCCCTTCAGAAATTCAACTACAATCACATATGGTGGAGCGCTTCCTTATTTCCAAGCATGTGGACCGTATCCTTTCCTCTTTGTATCTCCGGGTGTCCCTGGGAACTGATAACCAGGGGACTAGGCTATTTAACAAATGGAAGCTGGCTGTGCCCTCCCTGATGGATGACGATTGGGAAGAGGGAGTCCAACAATATATTCCTTTGATGATATCCGCCAGGGACAGGTACATCCAGTTAAAATTCCTTCACCAGGCATACTACACACCCCAACGGCTTGCTAAAATATATCCCTCTCACTCTGATAGGTGCCCAAAATGCAATACGGATATAGGTACTTTCTTACATGTGGTGTGGTCGTGCCCCCTTCTTCAACAGTTCTGGAGGGAGGTGGTGCAGTACATCAATTTAATTGGGAACCTGACACTTACACTGGATCCCCGAGTCCTTCTCTTGGGGATCTGTGATACCCTTATCGCAAACACCCATAAGAGGCTATTCGTTTTCTACACTCTATTCTATGCAAGGAAAACCATTTTATTTAAATGGAAACAGACAGACCCCCCAACAGTGGGACAATGGAAAACACTCATTGATAAGACCCTCCCTCTATATAAGCTCACATTTATGAGCCGGAAATGTCCCAAAAAGTTTGAAAAAATTTGGGGTGCATGGGTTTCTAAGTGAATGGCCACGGATGCGGATCCCCCCGGGAGAACTCGCTGAACTTCTACACCACTAGTTCGGTTAAGAAATATTTAGAATACACTTAAAATTACCACTAAAATATACTTTTTTTTCTTTGAGGAGGAGGTATTGCTCCTAAAATACAACTTTGCAGTGATATGAATACTTGCAACTAAGATGTGAACTGATGTGCCTTGCTTTTTGATGTAATACTGGAGACTATTTATCCTAGATTGTCACTTTCCTTCTAGAAATGGTTCTTCTTTGCCTTTTTTATGTAATCCTCTCTTATTGTCCCCTTTTATATTTTTATGTATATGTATAGATATATGTACATTTATATATATATTTGTGAATGTACTTCTTTTTTATCTTTGTACTGAAACTTTTCTCCGTTGGAGATGAATAAAAACGTAACTTTTAAAAATTGAGACCCTTCTCGGAGCTCAGAGAGGCTTTTCAATTGCCGGGTTCTATGCTCTTCTATTACAGACAACTTAAACATGCGATAGATGCACAGAGGGGTTCTGACATTTGGAACCTGCAACCCACCCCCATTTTCAACCACCTACTTGCCATAACCACTTATAGAGGATTTATATCTGACTGCTATACCATGCTTCTGAACCTTTTCCTAGGGGACGCGCCTCTGAGAGTCGTATCCCACTGGGAACGGGATGTTGGTTCTTTTGAGGAGGAACAATGGGAGGAGGCCTTGCAGGCGGTTCCCACGTGTTCGTTAAACGCTGCTCAAAAGCTCTCACAGCTTTATATTATCTCCAGAGTACATTACACGCTGGCTAGATTGGTCCGTATGGGATTGGGCACTGATTCTACCTGCACCAGATGTTCCAGAGATCATGGAGATCTCATACATCTCCTGTGGAGATGCCCAAAATTGCACCTCTATTGGATCGAGGTCATTAACACCATTAATAGAGTTTTTCAAATAGTGATACCTTTGGACCCCAAACCATGTGTGCTGGGGATTGTGGATAACCTACTGACTGAGGATATCCTTAAACAGGCTATTAGAAGGGCCTTGTTTCAGGCCCGCCTGCTTATCCTCAGGCACTGGAAATCCACGAGTCCTCCCACGGTGCAAGAATGGATTACACAAATGGGGGCCACAATCCGTATGGAAAAAAATTATATACCAGCATAGGGGAGCTTCACAAAAATATGAGAAACTATGGGCTCAATGGTTGGATGTACCAGGCCTAGCACCAGTGGATTTAGTGTTTGATCATTTATTCTAAAGGTGGTCCTTCTTAGCTTCAATACACATAGGATGTATGATGTGCACTACATAACTAGCCAGTACGGTAGGAGATGATAAGTAAAATATCCAATGAAGGAGCGTGGATTGCCCACAGATGGCTCTATCTGATGAGAGGTTTTTTCTTTTTTTTTTTTTCTTTTTCCTTTTCTTTGCTTTCGATGTAATGGATTATATGCCCCTTGTTTTGTGCTTTTTTTTTCTATCCTATTACATATGTAAGATGTGACTTCTATTCTGTAAATTGCTGTATGCGTTCTGGAACTGTATACACTTATTCAATTTCAATAAAACCTTTTGTTTGAGAAAAAAAAAAAAAAAAACAATGTGAAATTCTGAGGAGTGGCAGAAACTGTCCCACCATGCAACAGTTAATCTCTAACCTGCTGTACTGGATAGAGAACTTGTGGTGGATAGAGCCCACCATCTCCCTCGTGCCTCACATCTGCCCGAAAAAATCCCCAGGGAAGTTATAGCAAAAATCTACTTCTTTCATTTCAAAGAAGACCTCCTGCAATTTGCAAAGAAAAATTATCTTTTACCAGACCCCTACTTGGGCATTACCCTCTTTACTGACTTGTCTCAACATAACACATGATTCAAGCACATAAACAACTCATACCAATTACTAAATTTCTGTGAAACCGTAACCTAATGTACCAATCGAAATATCCCGCTAAACTGCTTATTACTAGATGGTTCCTCCCATGCGGTGACCTCTGTGGAGGGAGGTTTCCATCTAGACAGATCTTGGGGTCTGCTACCTCCTGCTGATGACTCTCCAAAACCCAAATCCACCAGTGGTCCTCTATCTCCCGGATGGAAAAAGTTGTCGGGCTGATAAATGCAAATGATCTTTGCTTTCCTGCCATAACCCTTGTTTCACCTCTAAGTTCTGAGGTCTGTGCTCCATTGCCATTGCCCCCAACTGCTGAGTGCAGCATATGCTGCTCAGTGAGCTTGCTCATATTGTTCTTATGAAACATTTTTTTTATGTTTATGACTGTTTTCCGTTTTTTTCATGCACCTGGTCTACAACCCTCCATTTTCTACACTGCACCCCGTCAACTCCTAAAGATCCTTGCAAGGAAGATGCGGCTGACTCTCCTGCCTATCTTGAATCCCTCTGCAGCACTCCTTTCAGGTACTCTCTACCAACTTATCACAGTATGGACACAATTTACTCCATGGCACTTATTCTCAGGTATGCCACAACTGTGGGCCAATGTCCTGTGTATAAAGGAGACCCACTTTAACAACCATAGAGCACCCAAATGTACGCATAAAGATTACCCTCACACTTTCTATGCAAATGCAGAGGTGAAGAAAAGAGGGGTCATGATTGCAATAAAAAACTCAGTAGCTTTTAAACTTCATGAGGTGGTACAAGACCCCTAATCCTGTAATGTGACTTAAATAATGCTAATCTCACCATTGTGAACTTTTATGCACCTAATGTGGGCCAATTCAGGTTCCTCCGTAAACTTCTCAAGCACATTAAAAAGACCCAAAAAGGGGACCTTGTAACTTGCGGGGACTTCAACGCTACAGTGAATCCCACTTTAGATACTTCAATGCTCTCTCTCAAGTCAAAACCATCCATTCAGCAATTTCTTGGTGAATCAGAACTGTATGATGCATGGAGGTGTGTCCACCCCCAGGAGAAGGACTTCAGTCAACCTCCCTGTAATTGACCCTACCCCATATTATTCAAGCTAAATTAACGTATTACTTCCTAGGAAATCCAGAAATTAGTGCATTCTCTTGCCCACAATAAATCTCCTGGAGCTGATGGGTTTTCTACTGAAATATTGTAAAACTTTGGGGATATATTGATCTCTCATCTCACAGCGGTGTTTAATGAAGCAGCGTCCCCCAGCTCCTTCCCCTCGGAAATGCTACAAGCTCTCATAATCACCTTACCTAAACCTGGTAAAGAGCCGAATCACCCAACAAATTTTAGAGCTATTTCTCTCCTGAACACTGATTTGAAGCAGACCAAGTTGGATTTGTAATAGGAAGACAGGCCCCTGATGGTAAGAGAAGAATGTTTAACCTTCCTAAACTTGCAGAGAACTGCAAGGCCCCTTCAATTTTTCTAACCTTAGATGCTTAAAAAGCATTTGATAGGGTACATTGTGGTTTTCTGCAAGCGGTATTACGTAAATTTGGTCTCTTTGGATTTATGAACTCAGCCATTTCTGCATTACACTCCCACCCCCTCACAAAATTGTTCACGTCTAATGTATTAGCTGATCCTTTCCCTATCACTAATGGGACCCGACAGGGATGTCCCCCCTCCCCTATAATTTTTACCATAATAATGGAACCTTTCGCAGAAGCTATAAGATCTAATCCTTCGATATACAGTGGGGACGGAAAGTATTTAGACCCCCTTAAATTTTTCACTCTTTGTTATATTGCAGCCATTTGCTAAAATCATTTCAGTTAATTTTTTTTCCTCATTAATGTACACACAGCACCCAATATTGACAGAAAAACACAGAATTGTTGACATTTTTGCAGATGTATTAAAAAAAGAAAAACTGAAATATCACATGGTCCTAAGTATTAAGACCCTTTGCTCAGTATTTAGTAGAAGCACCCTTTTGATCTAATACAGCCATGAGTCTTTTTGGGAAAGATGCAACAAGTTTTTCACACCTGGATTTGGGGATCCTCTGCCATTCCTCCTTGCAGATCCTCTCCAGTTCTGCCAGGTTGGATGGTAAACGTTGGTGGACAGCCATTTTTAGGTCTCTCCAGAGATGCTCAATTGGGTTTAGGTCAGGGCTCTGGCTGGGCCATTCAAGAACAGTAACAGAGTTGTTGTGAAGCCACTCCTTCGTTATTTTAGCTGTGTGCTCAGGGTCATTGTCTTATTAGAAGGTAAACCTTCGGCCCAGTCTGAGGTCCTGAGCACTCTTGAGAAGGTTTTCGTCCAGTGTATCCCGGTACTTGGCCACATTCATCTTTCCCTCTATTGCAACCAGTCGTCCTGTCCCTGCAGCTGAAAAACACCCCCACAGCATGATGCTGCCACCACCATGCTTTACTGTTGGGACTGTATTGGACAGGTGATGAGCAGTGCCTGGTTTTCTCCACACATACCGCTTAGAATTAAGACCAAAAAGTTCTATCTTGGTCTCATCAGACCAGAGAATCTTATTTCTCACCATCTTGGAGTCCTTCAGGTGTTTTTTTAGCAAACTCCATGAGGGCTTTCATGTCTCTTGCACTGAGGAGAGGCTTCCGTCGGGCCACTCTGCCATAAAGCCCTGACTGGTGGAGGGCTGCAGTGATGGTTGACTTTCTACAACTTTCTCCCATCTCCTGACTGCATCTCTGGAGCTCAGTCACAGTGATCTTTGGGTTCTTCTTTACCTCTCTCACCAAGGCCTTGCCACAATTCTGTCTCTGAGCTCTTCAGGCAGCTCCTTTGACCTCATGATTCTCATTTGCTCTGACATGCACTGTGAGCTGTAAGGTCTTATATAGACAGGTGTGTGGCTTTCCTAATCAAGTCCAATCAGTATAATCAAACACAGGGACTCAAATGAAAGTGTAGAACCATCTCAAGGATGATCAGAAGAAATGGACAGCATCTGAGTTAAATATATGAGTGTCACAGCAAAGGGTCTGAATACTTAGGACCATGTGATATTTCAGTTTTTCTTTTTTAATAAATCTGTGTTTTTTTGTCAATATGGGGTTCTGTGTGTACATTAATGAGGTAAAAATGAACTTAAATGATTTTAGCAAATGGCTGCAATATAACAAAGAGTGAAAAATGTAAGGGGGTCTGAATACTTTCTGTCCCCACTGTATATGGCATCAAGGTGGCTAACCATCCACATAAAAGTGGGTTGTTTGCCGATGATGTCATTTTGACTTTGACTTGTCCGGCCATCTCATTACTGGCAGTGCAAGATGAAATTTCACGCTTTAGTGCAGCCTCTTATTACAAAGTCAATGTGTCAAAATCTTCGGCTCTTCCAATTACAATCCAAAAATCCTGATTAAACAATCTCCAATCCCAGTTTGATTATACATGGGAAACACATTCTATATCTTATCTAGGAATCATTTTAAGAACTCCCTAATCCAAAAGGTTCAAGGCTAACTTCCCAAAACTATTGATCAACATTAAGCAGGAGATGGCACAAATAGAAACCTATAAGATACCATGGATGGGCTGAATAGCGGCCTTTAAAATGTTACTATTGCCAAGGTTACTGTACTTATTTCGGACAATACCAATTCAAATACCTTTATCTTTTTTAAAATCCTTGAATATAGCATCGAGAAAATTCATTTGGCAAGGAAAAGCAGCAAGAATCCCCTTTAACACATTGATTAAACATAAATCTAAAGAAAGACAGGGGGGGGGGGGGGTTACCAGTGATTCAAGCTTATTACAGAGCAGGCATTCTAGAGCAATTGAAAGCTTGGTCTTTCATCCCTCCACTGAAAAATGGTGGGTTATTGAAAAGACAGTACTTGATAATAGAGATTTACCATCCCTCTTACTTGCTAAAGCTACTGGGAAACTGTCTCTGGTCCCTGAGTTACCATTCATTCAAACATCACTAGACATACTGTATGGACATATGTACTTAACCGAGGCGCCTTAACTCTCCCTCTTAAAACTATTGCTACCCCACTTTCAGTATATCAATATTTACTCCCATTGTTAAATATTAACCAGTGGCTTTCACAGGGATGTCGGCCTCTGGAGGATCTCCCACCTGAGCATAAGGCAAAAGGGAACTTTTTTCTGATGCAAATAACATCATTTAATAAACTTCATTCCGTATCTACCCCACAAATAGACTCTCGGGTGTGGGACTATCTGCAATCCTCATTTAACAAGAAAGGCGGGATCTTTTTGTGCTTCCCCAAAGAGCAATGCAAGTCAGGTACCATTCTGGCCTGGAAAAAAGACATGGGTAAACAATTCCCTATTGATATGTGGCAATCTGCAATGATTTATAACTTTACGGTGTCTGACTGTACAGATCACTGGTATAATGCCCTTAAAATCCTACATAGAGGCTATTTCATGCCCTACAGATTGTCCAAGATATATTCAGACCACACACCACTATGCTGGCGTCACTGTGGTTCTATTGGCAACCTTTTTCATATACTCTGGGACTGCAAATGTGTAAAAAGTTTCTGGAATGCAGTTTTTACGTTAATCTCTAAAATAACTGGATTCTTGACAAAAACCTAACCCACAATTAGCATTATTAAACCTGTCCTTAAACATATATCCTTGCCAATACAGGACCATAGTGGCACATATTCTCATAGCTGCTCGATTATTCATCACCAAAAAGTGCAAAACCACCAATGCCCCTGAAGATTAAAAATAATATCTAATATTCTTGCATCTCAAGAGCGTTTCTGGATGAAAAGCATTGATAGTCAGACTGACTTAAAACCAAGTGTGAGTTTATTGTCACACAGGTGGCTTCATAAATACAATGTAAAAAGTATAATAGTTCAGTTCAGTGTAGGTAAAAATATATGAAATAGAATAAATAGTTATAAAGCTGTAATAAGCTTATAAAAGCATGTGTGCTTCATGGCTGCTGCCTTCTGTCTCCATGCTGTCTTGTGTAACCAAAAAGAAGCAGGAAATGACGTTCTTATGCTGCGTACACACAATCAAAATTTCCAACAACAAATGTTCGATGGGAGCTTGTTGTCGAAAATTCTGACCATGTGTAGGCTCCATCAGACATTTTTTGTCGGAATTTCCGTTGCGATACGAGTGTTATCCCCGCACCAGGGTGGATATACCCAGGTATGAAATGGATGTTACTCTCCAGAGATGAGGAGCCCCAGGTGCTGGCTAATGCTAATTTAAGCTGTTTTCAAACGAGAAAATCCGGACAGCCGCACTCCAGGAAATTATAATCCAAATTTCTTTATTGTAAAATCAGGAACATGTCGTACAGGGCATCATTGACAGAGTGTACAGACAATCACTAACGCGTTTCACACTTATGCCAAGTGCTTACTCATAGCTGATGAGTAAGCACTTGGCATAAGTGCCAAATGCGTTAGCTGATTGTCTGTACAATCTGTCAATGAGGCCCTGTACGACATGTTCCTGATTTTACAATAAAGACATTTGGATTATAATTTCCTAGAGTGCGGCTGTCCGGATTTTCTTGTTAACAAAATCCGCTGGCGGTAATTCCGATCGTGTGTACACAATTCCAACGCACAAAATTCAGTGCATGCTTGGAATCAAGCTGAAGAGCCTCACTGGATATTGAACTTCATTTTTCTCGGCTCGTCTTACGTGTTGTACGTCACCGCGTTCTTGACATTCAGAATTTCCGACAACATTTGTGTGACTGTGTGTATGCAAGACAAGTTTGAGCTGACATCCATCGGAAATAAATCCAGGATTTTGTTGTCGGAATGTCCGATCGTGTGTACGTGGCATTAGACTTCTGGAAGAATTCAGCTGTTCCAACTTGTCAAGGTGTCTTCATGTGAATATGTGTGTGTCATCTCTCCTAGTGGGTGTGTGTGTGTCTGTCTGACCTTCAATATCGAAGCGTTGGCTTTATATCTTACATGTGAACGTAACAACCTCACAAAAACTTAGAACCTTGTATGGCACATATTCATTTCTGCTAACTTCAGCAATATGCTATACAAAAGGAGATACTAACTCAGAGAGACATATATAGAATTTGATTGACAATCCCACATGTAACACTTGTAGTAATGTGCTGATCATGTAATGTCATATAACCAAACATCTATATAATATGAACACATATTACCAACATTAACTACATTAAGTAACTATATACTAATACTTAATAACATGACTGAGATTACACTAAAGTAACTTAACAGGATATAAACAAATATGTATTATTCCTCTAAACACATAAATACTGGTCTATTCTGGACCTCCCTTGACATTCTGTACCAGCTACTTTATATGTCATTCTCAAACTAACTACATACACCAGATACTTCTAGCAATACTCAGCTTTAGATGAGGATCTATTTTACTGAACATTTAATCATGGTCATTCGCACATACTATATTTATTATGACTAATCTTAAAACAAAATATGTTTTGCAAGCTTGCCATGAATTGAATATAACACCTATAGGTGTCGAATTATGAATTTGGAATAATATTCTAATGCCCCGTACACACGGTCGGACATTTTCCATCGGATTTTCCGACACACAAAGTTGGAGAGCAGGAGATAAAATTTTCCCACAACAAAATCCGTTGTCGGAAATTCCGATCGTGTGTACACAAATCCGACGGACAAAGTGCCACGCATGCTCAGAATAAATAAATAGATGAAAGCTATTGGCCACTGCCCCATTTATAGTCCCGACGTACATGTTTTACGTCACCGCGTTTAGAACGATCGGATTTTCGGACAACTTTGTGCGACCGTGTGTAGACAAAACAAGTTTGAGCCAACATCCGTCGGAAAAAATCCTAGGATTTTGTTGTCGGAATGTCCGAACAAAGTCCGACCGTGTGTACGCCCTATAACAGCCCCCACAACCTCTGAAGTGGTACATAGGGTTAATACTCCCTTTCACTATGAACTTATTAGTGCCCTTTATTCTGAAAGCCTCTCGTCATTTGACTACAAGTGGTCTACGTGGTCACACATGTTTGCAGGATAAGATTGATTAACAAAATGTAAATGATTCAATCATCTTTATAGTGAATGGGAAACTATTTGCTTGTTTAACTTCCTTACTTATTTTGTTTTTCTCCCTACCCTTGTTTTGTTTTGCTTTGTTTTCTTTTCATATTAGCATTGTCACGTATAGTGCCTAAGCACATAACCGATTAAGAATTTACAGTAGTGAGTTCCAAGATTGACACGTGTGGTGCAACTGATCATCATCTAATGTGTTTCTTCATTGTCTCACTTTGTCTTGGTCATTACTATGTGGAACAAATGATGACAATGCTGGTTGCTGGTTGTTTTCCTTATGTTGTGTTATTTTTGAAAGTTGTTCAAAAAAAATTTATTGGAACATAAAATTGCATATGCCTATGAAATTGCGCCAAACTACAGTACCTTAAAATCTCCTTAGATGACACTAAAGCCTTTACAGGTTACCAGTCTAGAGTTACATAGGATGCCTGGAGCTAAAATTATTGCTCTCGCTTTGATATTCGCAATGATACCATGCCTGAGCATGGGGAGACAGTGGTTGCTTTACATTTTTTAAAACTATTATTATTTATTTTAGTTACAACTTTTTTTTACACTTAAATTTTTATGTAAACTTTATACCGTAGCTATCACAAGGGATGAACAACATCCCTTGTGATAGCATGGGCTGGGAGATGTAATTTACTGGCAATATAATCACTTATGTGATTGGAACATTCACTCCAAAGTCAAGGCGTGGGTTCAACTTGAACATGCTATATCCCCTGCCCCGCTACACCAACTCCCCTGGATAGCCCCTAGACATACTCAGACAACCTGCAAAAATCACCGGTTAATACACTCAACACTAATCTCCTTCCAGGAAACTTGCCGGACACACAAAATATCTTAAATTTTATTTTTAACTACGCTATAACCCGGATTTCCCACCAGGAACCTCCGCTAACTTCCTTTCAGACATTTTGCCACACCCTCACATCCAAGCAGAACAGTTCTATGAGAGGGGTCGCCTCCTCCCACTAACCACTATCAACACTGTTCCCCCCGGATGACAAATCACATATTCCCACTTTGGTCTTACCTGCAATATCAACACTTCCTTGAAAGGCACAAACCCCGACCTGATTGGCCCCTACACTACTACTACATTCGAATCGTTATGCCTAAAAATTGAACGCCAGAGGCACCTAATTTCTGACACATATGTCTTGCTATTCGCCGAATGCAACCCTAAATCTAACTTAGCCAGCTGTAAATGGGAAGAAGAACTCTCTATTGACTTATCAGACTTAGAATGGGAAAATATATATACAGTATCTCACAAAAGTGAGTACACCCCTCACATTTGAATAAATATTTTATTCTATCTTTTCATGTGACAACACTGAAGAAATGACACTTTGCTACAATGTAAAGTAGTGAGTGTACAGCTTGTATAACAGTGTAAATTTGCTGTCCAATCAAAATAACTCAACAGACAGCCATTAATATCTAAACCGCTGGCAACAAAAGTGAGTATACCCCTGAGTGAAAATGTCCAAATTGGGTCCAAAGTGTTAATATTTTGTGTGGCCACCATTATTTTCCAGCACTGCCTGGATGTACATACATCCACAAAGGGACGGTCAATGTCTATGCACAACAGAACGCATTCAAAATCTTTTCAAGATGGTACAGAACCCCCCCTCAGGTTACATAAAATATTTCCTTCACTCCCCCCGCAATGCTGGCGTTGTGATAGGGAACTAAGTTCACTTTTACATGTATGCTGGACATGCCCCAGGATACAACCATTCTGGAAAGAGGTCCACCGCCTCACAAACCAAATTACTACTTTTTCACTTGAATTCTCACCAGTGCAATTCTTGCTGCATCACTCCTCAATCTAAAAAAAAGCCTTAAGCATATATATAGAAACCTGCGGAAATGGAGGAACCAAGCAAAGGACACTCCCTCCAAATTTCAAAAAATAAAGTCATGCTGGTTGCATTTTGTCACGACCGATGAAAATATTTAACACATAATGTGAAACACCTTCAACAAGTTCTAGCGGGAGAGAAGGGTAGAATTCTCGCGCCCTTCCCCCCTTCCCCTCCCCAACTCAATGAAAAGAGGCACTCAGATCGACCCCTTCTATCCTTCCTAAATCACTCCTAGATACCCCAGGGGACCCCCAGACTTACATGTTTGTCCTCGTTTTTTGGTCTTTATGCTGCAATTTTATCTAAATTACTTTTATTACAATAAGCATTCATAGTATATCTAGACAGTCTCTGGCAAGACAAAGTGAACAGAGACTTTGTAATTATTTAGCTCTTTTGCTTATATGAAGATGTACAGGTAGCGTTTGCCAGTCACTAGGTGTACAAGTTGTGCATCAATAATAGCAATATGGTCATTGATATATTAGAATGTGATATAATTCTTTGCATTTATGTTATTGGAGCGGCCGTGTCCACAAATATGCTTTCAGTTGTTTATGTCTTTTACAATCACAATAAAAACTTTCTATTATATATATATATATATATATATATATATATATATATATATATATATATATATATATTTATGGTTGGAGCCCTATGTCCGGTATGTACATGGATACCACTTACAGTAAAGATAGGACTTACCATCGGAAATAGACCTGAAAGTGTGGACTTACCATATGAAATGGACCTGAAAGTGTGCCTTGGTCTAATGGCCGGTATGCCAAAAATAAGGGGGCATACCCTGGTTTAAGAAATGATTATTCTGTAAGAGAAATGAATGAAATGAATAGTTTGAGAAATGCTGTGAAATGGGGATGGGAGGGTGGGTATCGCGCACAGGAAACCGACAAGCACCACAGGTGAGCGGGCTGCTTAAGTACCCCCCGGGCTCCTCCCATAAATTCAGGCCACCATACTGGCCTTCCTACTTATGGTTGGAGCCCTATGTCCGGTATGTACATGGATACCACTTACAGTAAAGATAGGACTTACCATCGGAAATAGACCTGAAAGTGTGGACTTACCATATGAAATGGACCTGAAAGTGTGCCTTGGTCTAATGGTCGGTATGCCAAAAATAAGGGGGCAAAAACATTCAGGTAGGGTTATGATTTTATTGATTTTCAATTACTTATTGAGCCAATTTGGAGAATGCCTGTGCCATCTCTGTTTGTGGATTGGGGATATACCGGGCGAAGCAGGCTGACTTCCACCTGCCCAGTCTTTTAATGATGTGGTCTGGAACTCCGTGGCGGGATGCCGCGGAGGCTGCTCCGATGCGAAAAGAGTGTCCGGAATACTGACTAGGGTTAAGATGAAGATTGCGGAGAAGTATTCTTATGTGTTCCACAAACTGAGAGGCGTTTAAGGGTTTAACTGGGAACGGTAGAAGGGGACTGCTGTCTGGTTGTTCAGGCAGGAGTGACAGGAGCCGGTTGAGTACGGCGACTGGACACCAGCTGTTGTCGGTTTTGTAGAGGTGAATGTTCGCTCCTGCGCCCGTTTGCTGGGTTTTAGAGACCTCGAGGTGCAGGATGAAGTGGTCTTGGTATCTAAGTAAGTGTCGTCTGCATAGTACTCGGTCTGTGGATTTGTTAGAGGTGAATTCTCCAGGGCGCAAGAACCCATAGTACGCTAGATATATCGCTGCTTGTAAGACGATGCTGCGGAGCAGACCGAATGGCGAGGTAGCCAGCATAGTTGACATGTCCCTAAAGATGGGTCCCGTAATGGGCAAGCGCTTAGTGCTGATGACTGGTTGTTGTTTCTGAATTCCCCTTAGAACGGCTCGTATAGCGTGAGATGAGAATAGTGAAGGTTTCGTGGGGTCTTCAAGCGCCATAAAATGTTGAATGCCGGCTAGGTATAGCCGGATGGTGTTGTAGGATAAGGCCAGCTGCGTGTGGCAGTGTGCAGTGAAGGCCAGTACCTGCTTGATACCTGTTGGTCCTTTACGGCAGGACGTGAGGAATTTGTTAAAGGCCTTCCAAGCTGTCTGGTAGGCTTTAAGTGTGTTGTAGGAGAGGGAATGATTTATAAGTTGTGTAGCTCCGTGTAAATGTTGAACTAGTCCAGGGTCAGTTGTGACCAGACAGGGATAGGGGCCGACATCGGATCGGCATCGGGAACCTGCTTGAAAAAGGAGGAATAATTGAAACGTGACAGTGCGTCAGCTGCTGAGTTGTATCTGCCGGGAATAAATGTACAGTGTATATTGAACTGATGTTGTAAAGACAGTTGTACCAACCTGCGCAGGAAGGACATGACTGCTAGGGACTTAGACCTGCCTTTGTTGATGATGTCTGCCGTGGCCTGGTTGTCGGTGCTAAAGACTACAGTTTGTCCTGTCCAGTGGTGGCCCCAGAGTTGTGCGGCTGCCACTATGGGGTAAAGCTCAAAGAGGGCAGATGTTTGGGAAAAGCCGGGTATGATTAGTATCTGTTGAGGCCATGGTCCTGAAAACCAATGATGGCCAAAAATTGCCGCGAAACCTGTGGAGGCTGCGGCGTCCGTAACCACCTGGGGTGAATGGACCGAAACTATAGGTATGAATAGAGATATGCCATTCCAGGCGGACAAGAACTCCTCCCACATGGATAGGTCCGCTATGGCTGCGGAGTCTAAATTCAAAATCTGATCAGGGTCTTGAGTTTGCGACAGAAATCTGAGTAGGCGTGATACAAATGTGCGGCCTTGTGGAATAATTCGCATAGCGAAGTTGAGCATACCCAGGAGGGACTGCAACTGTTTTTTGGTACAGTCCTTGGTGTGTGTAAACTCGTGAAGGACTGCCCTAATGCGTGTTAGTTTGTCGAGGGGGAGACTGGCTTGCATTGCGCAGGTATCCAAGCTGACCCCGAGAAAAGTGATGCTATTTGCTGGGCCATCGACTTTGTGCTCAGCAATAGGAACATTGAGGCTTCCAAAAATTACCCTAAGTTTGTCGAGATCTCCTGGGGGCTTGCTGGGTGGTTCTATCAGTAGGAAGTCATCTAGATAATGGATGACTTCATGGCATTGACCCTTGTGTAATAGTATCCAACCGAGGGACTGGGCGAACGTGTCGAAGAGCCACGGGCTACTCTTCGAACCGAAGGTGAGCTTTGTAGCAAAATAATATGTTTCCTTCCACTTGATGCCATGCCAGCACCAAAGGGATGGGTGGATGGGCAGGAGCTTGAAGGCATCCGAGATGTCGGCTTTGGAGAGCCAGGCGCCTGTGCCTGCTTTGATGATCGCCTGTATTGCCATGTCCACGGAAGAATATTTTAGGGAAAACTCCTCGGAGGGGATCAGGGAATTGAGACTGGGTATGTGGGAAGAATGAGGCACAGACAAGTCGTACACCAAACGCAATTTATTTGAAAACTTGCCCTTGACAAGCCCAATAGGGCTGACTCTCCATGTGTTGAAAGGGGGGCAACTGAAAGGGCCTATCACGTAACCTCGATCCACCTCGGCCTGTAAGAGCTGATCTATGGCTTGTTCGTCAATGGCTGCCGAACGAAGATTGGCACATTCGTGGGTAGTGTGGGGTAGTGAAATGAGGCCGGTGTGAAAGCCTGCTGTGAAGCCTTGGATAAGGAAGGTGGCCAGGGAAGGGGTGGGATGTGAAGTGAGATACCATCCTAACCATAAGAGGTTGATCCGGCTTAGTCACGCCTTCTTGTGTTGCTTGACTTCACACAAAATCCTGGGGTGTGCTCTATGACATAAGGTGCAGAGGTGAAGTAGACGGCACTGGCTGAAGTTGCAGGACCCCTGATTAAAGTTATTACAGATGGCTGCCCCTCCCACGGTTCGGACTGGGCGTCCGAGTTTGTCCACCTGAGGCGTTGGTTCAGGGATCGGCTGACCCTGTACTGAACCTGAGGTAGAGGGAAACTCGAAAGGCCGTCTGTTTGCCGTATTGGCGCACCAGGTGGCAGTGTGGGTGGAAGACTGGCAAATCGCACACAGAGGTGAGCGTAAGCCGGCAAAGTGGCGGCAGAAGAGCTCTGTGTCCATGAGACTCCAATCTGTCGTGATCTGGAACTGTATGAGTCTGGCCGCGGCCTTGGCTGAAAAGGAACGGTGGTAGTCGTAAAAGGCAAAACCTCCGTACTTGTGGCCTAAGTCTACCACAGTATGGAGATACAAGTCCAGCTCTTCCCGCCTGCTAGGGGTGGCTGAGCACAGGACATCTCTGAGCATGCCAAAGGCCAGTGTAAACTCTGAGACTGTTAGCTTGCGGTTCAATCTGGGGTCTTTAGATTTAAGGACCACTGATATGTCGCCCCAGGAGTAGGCTTTATTTTCTGCCAAATCATGCACTGAAATGAGGAGAGAGGCCAGGTTGACGTCCTTGCCGTCCAAGATGTCCTTCCTGATACTGGTTGGGACCAGGTGGGAGGGGTAGACAATGTGGCTTGAGCCTGAGGTACCTGCAGGAAGAGGTGTCAAGCTTTGAGTTGCCGTTGGGTCGGGGACAGCCGTGGCCGGTCGGGCCTCCAGAAGTGCAACCCTGGTTTGGACGTCTGCAACTGAGGTGGATAGAGATGACACCATCGTGTGTAATTGTGAAATGGCCGATGATATCGACTGAAGGGATGCCTGTTGGGTACTGGGTCCTGCTGCTGGTGGGGGAAAGAGGAGTTTGAAAAGCTCGCCTTTCCTTGCTGTGGCGGGGAAGGGGACACCTCTGCGTCTGAGCTCTGCCGTCAGTTTGGGGATAGTCCATCCCCTAAGGGATTGCACGCTGCCGCTTTCTGAGACCGGAGAAGGTGACAGAGGGGCCGTGAGGTCTTCGCTGCCGGTCTGAGACATGGTTGCTCTGGTGAGGATTATCTTGAGTTTTTATTTCCTGGTTGACTGTAACCTATTAGGGGTGAGATGAATTTCAAGTTTTTCTTTGATCCGCTGAGTCATACTTACCCGACTTATTCTCCCATTCCCCTTTTTTTTTTTTTTTTTTTTTTTTTTTACCTGGGGGGATATCGTCCAACCTGGTGCAGGGTGGACCTACTGAACTTTGACTGACCTGAGAAAAACGAAAAGGTGACAATTCGTGAAGGGATTGCTAACTGGTTTTTTGAAGCAACGATTTGTATGACAATGAAATGATTCGAAATGTTTGCCTTGATTATGAATGGACTCCATGACAGAGGTCCGGCCTGGTCGTCATCATTGATTCGACCGAGAACCGGGCTCTGGAGCATGTATTGAAATGAGGCAAGTGAAAACATTGGTGCACCCGGGACGATCTGGTGCTTATTTGATGCATCTGGATTCGAATCGGAGCACCGTATGAAATGAAATGAGAGAAATGATTATTAGACCGAGGCTTGAATTGGTTGTGCCGTGTTTGCGACTGGCAACCATCCGAGCTCTGGTATAGGTATGAAATGCTGTTTGGTACCAGCAAGGCATTCCGTAAAGAATCGGTGCATGTCAGATGCGACTGGTTCCGGAACGGTGATGCGTTGTGGGAGTGAAATGATAGTAAGCTGCATGGCAGAGACATGGATCCATCCCCCGATGTCTGCGATTAGCTATGATCCGGACTTTGAAGCATGTATCAGAAATGAGGCCGAGCCCTGGGGTACGCCACAATGAATCGGTGCATTTCCATGCGACTGGATTCATGTGTGAACGTGATACGTGGAAATGAAATGATAACCATGACAGAAGGTACGAATTACTGATAAACGTAACTCTGGAGCATGTATAGAAATGAGGCCAGTCCTGGGGCACGCCGAGACGAATCGGTGCACTGCCATGCAACTGGATTCATGTCGGAACGTGATAGGTGGAAATGAAATGATAACCATGACAGAAGGTACGAATTACTGATAAACGTAACTCTGGAGCATGTATAGAAATGAGGCCAGTCCTGGGGCACGTCGAGACGAATCGGTGCATTGCCATGCGACTGGATTCATGTCGGAACGTGATAGGTGGAAATGAAATGATAACCATGACAGAGGTATGAATGACTGAAAACGTAACTCTGGAGCATGTATAGAAATGAGGCCAATCCTGGGGCACGCCGAGACGAATCGGTGCATTGCCATGCGACTGGATTCATGTCGGAACGTGATAGGTGAAAATGAAATGATAACCATGACAGAGGTATGAATGACTGAAAACGTAACTCTGGAGCATGTATAGAAATAAGGCCAATCCTGGGGCACGCCGAGACGAATCGGTGCATTACCATGCGACTGGATTCATGCCGGAACGTGATACGTGGGAATGAAATGATAACCATGACAGAGGTACTAATGACAAACAATAACGTAACTCTGGAGCATGTATAGAAATGAGGCCAAATAACTGGGGCACACCGGAACGAATCGGTGCATCTTTTTGATGCGACTGGATTCGAATCGGAGCGCGGTAGGTGACTGAAATGAGAAATGTTTTGAAATGATTTGAAATGTCAGAAATGAGTTCTAGAATGTTTCAGAAATGAGAAATGATTGGTATCGAACTGACTTGATCCGATAACTTGCAAATTGCGACTTGCTATGGCTGTTTACTGATGCATACTTTTAACACCGACATGCTAGAAATGAAGCGACGTCTGCGTCGCGGTGCTGTCGAAATGGTAACATATCGAAAGTACGAGCGATACACATTACAATAGTGAAGTGCGAGTAACGAAATTTGAAAGTACGGTTTAGTGACATGACATGAAACGAAAAATTCGATATACATTGCAGTTTATGAAAAGCGAGCGAAACGAAAAATTTTTGAAATTACGGTTTAGTGACCTGATATGAAAACGAAAAGTCCGACGGGACCTTACCTGCGACAGCCAAGCCAGCCGCGTGGTACAAACTACGAACGAAAAACGCAGACTTCGAAAGTTTTGAGAACGGTATCGAATACGGAATTTTGCGAGGCAAGAACTTGCGGACGCTGGTATATCGAATAGTCGGCCTAGTGACGTATATCGCGCACAGGAAACCGACAAGCACCACAGGTGAGCGGGCTGCTTAAGTACCCCCCGGGCTCCTCCCATAAATTCAGGCCACCATACTGGCCTTCCTACATATATATATATATATATATACTTATGGACTGCCCATTGGCATTTCACTGTGGGTGGGCAGCTCTTACAGTCACAGCAACATATCTGTGCATCGCTCCTTTCTTCCGGGTTCCATAGTTTGTAGACTTTATAACTTTCACACAAACCAATCAATACACTTATTGAGATTATTTTTACCAAAGTCATGGCCTAAATTAATGAAGAAATTAGATTGTATTAGATATGTTTTTTAGCAGAAAGTAAAAAAAAATAGGGTTTTTTTTTCAAAATTTTCATTTTTTTTTGTTTTTATATAATAAAAAATAAAAAAAAAGCCTAGTGGTGATCAAATACCACCAAAAGAAAGCTCTATTTGTGTGCAAAAAATTATAAAAATGTTATTTGTGTGCAGTGTAACTACTAGTTAAAGTAGCACAGTGCTTATTAGCAAAAAATGGCCTGGTCATGAAGGGGGTAAAGCATTCCGGAGGTCAAGTGGTTAAACAGCATCTTTTTTCTTTGTAAATGTAAATGTTTTGCTGCAGTAGGTTATGTACATTGTACAGATACAATGACATTTTTGTCCTTTTTTTCACACAAATAGAGCTTTCTTTGGTGGTATTTAATCACCACTGGATATTTTATTTTTTGCGCTATAAAAGAAAAAAGACTGAAAATTCTGTAAAAATTTTTTCATTCGTTTCTGTTATAAAATATTGCAAGTTAGTAATTTCCCTTCATAAATTTTGGGCAAAATTTATACTACTACATATCTTTGGTAAACATAACCCAAATTGGTGTAAATTATTTGGTCTTTGTGAAAGTTATAAGTCCACAAGCTATGGTGCCAATCTCTGAAACTTGATCACACCTGATGTACCGACGGCCAGGAAAGTACAAATACCTCCCAAATGACCCTTTTTTGGAAAGTAGACATTCCAAGGTATTTAGTAAGAGGCATGGTGAGTTTTTTGAAGTTGTAATTTTTTCCCACAATTCTTTGCTAAATCAAGATTTTTCTTTTCTTTTTTTCTTTTTTTTTTTTTTTTCACAAAATTGTTATATTAGCTGGTTATTTCTCACACACAGCATATGCATAGCACAAAGTACACCCCAAAACACATTCTGCTTCTCCTCCCTAGTATGGCGATACCACATGTGTGTGACTTTTACACAGCATGGCCACATACAGAGGCCCAACATGCAGGGAGCATCATCAGGCGTTCTTGGAGCATAAATTACACATCTAATTTCTTGACTACCTCTTACACTTTTGAAGTCCCTGTAGCACCTGGACAATAAAAACGCCCCAAAAATTACCCCATTTTGGAAAGAAAACAACCCAATGTATAATCTATGAGGCATAATGAGTCTTTTGAACATGTCATTTTTTTCTAAAAGTTTTTGGAAAATGTGTAAAGAAAATGAAATTTTTTTTTTTACACAAAGTTGTCCATGTAAACAATATTTCTAACACACAGCATGTACATACCAAAAATTACACCCCAAAATAGATTCTCCTACTCCTCCTGAGTACGGCGATACCACATGTGTGAGACTTTTCCACAGCGTGGCCACATAGAGAGGCCCAACATGCAGAGAGCACCATCGGGTGTTCTAGGGGCATAAGTTTCAAATCTAATTTGACTACTTATTACACTTTTGTGAGGCACTGTAGTGGCATGGATGTGGCATGGATGAGAACTGATGTGGCATGGATGAGCATGAATGGGGATGGATGAGCTGTGGATGGGGATGGCTGAGTATGGATGGGATGACTGAGCATGAATGAGTATGGCTGAGTATGGAGGGGTACGAATGAGTATGGCTGGGTACAGCTGAGTATGGATGGAATAGCTGGGTATGGCTAGGTATGGATGGGTACTGCTGAGTATGGTTGGGTATGGCTGAGTATGGCTGGGTATGACTGAGTATTGCTGGGTATGGCTGAGTATTGCTGGGTTTGGCTGAGTATTGCTGGGTATGACCGAGTATTGCTGGGTATGGCTGGGTATTGCTGAGTATTGCTGGGTATGGCTGGGTATGGCTGAGTATGGCTGAGTATTGCTGGGTATGGCTGAGTATGGCTGAGTATTGCTGGGTATGGCTGAGTATTGCTGGGTATTGCTGAGTATTGCTGGGTATGGCTGAGTATGGCTGGGTGTGGCTGAGTATTGCTGGGTATGGCTGAGTATGGCTGGGTATGACTGAGTATTACTGCGTATTGCTGGGTATGGCTGAGTATGACTGAGTATTGCTGGTATGGCTGAGCACAGCTGAGTACGGCTGAGTACGGCTGAGTACGGCTGGGTATGGCTGAGTACGGCTGGGTACGGCTGGATATGGCTGAGTACGACTGGGTACGGCTGGGTACGGCTGAGTACGGCTGGGTACGGCTGAGTACAGCTGAGTATGGCTGGGTATGGCTGGGTACGGCTGAGAATGGATGGATGAGTATTGCTAAGTATGGATGGATGGATGAGCATGGCTCATCTATGGCTGGGTATGGCTGAGTACGGCTGAGTATGGTTGGGTATGGCTGAGTACGGCTGAGTATGGCTGAGTATGGCTGGATACGGCTGGGTATGGCTGAGTACGACTGGGTACGGCTGAGTACGACTGGGTACGGCTGGGTACGGCTGGGTACGGCTGCGTACGACTGGGTACGGCTGGGTACAGCTGAGTACAGCTGGGTACGGCTGGGTATGGCTGAGGATGGATGGATGAGTATTGCTGAGTATGGATGGATGGATGAGCATGGATGGGTATTGTTGATTAGGGATGGTTGGCTGAGGATGGATGCATAGATGAGTATTGCTGAGTATGGATAAGCATGGATGAGTATTGTTGATTAGGGATGGCTGGCTGAGTATGGATGCATAGATGAGTATGTATGGCTGAGTATGGATGGATGAGTATGTATTTCTGAGTATGGGTGGATGCCTGAGCATGGATGGATGGTATGAATGGCTGAGTGCTGGAGTGGGCACATATCAGCACTGTGAGCACTGCAGATCCAGCCCACAGCACTGCAGCACTCAATCTCTCCCCCTCTCCCCTCGCACTGTACAGATCTATACAGAGAGGGGAGGGAGGAACCGGATGTGACGCCGGTTTGTTTACATGCGATCGCTCTGTCATTGACGGAGCGATCACATGGTAAACGGCCGCTATCAGCGGCTATTTACCATGATCCATGATGCGCTGGGCCCTCAGGACCCGGCGGTCAAGGATATTTGCGGATGCGCACCCCAGGGGGGGCACGAGAGCAAGATTCTGGGAGGACGTCCATGGACGCCCTCCCAGAATAAGCCGACCATGCTGTAACTGTCTTTCGGCTATAGCCCGGTTGGCATGTGGTTAAAGTGTTTGTTACCCTAAAAAAATTGATCCTTTCCCTTTAAAGAATGTTATACAGCACAGTGCTTGTGCTGTGTAATTTGGACCTTTCTATCATCTTTAATACCTGGCAGATCCTGCCTGGCTATGCCCTCCCCTTTCCTCCCCTCTGTAAACTGACCACAGTATAGCATGGCTGCTGAGCCCTGACACCGTGGTCAGTTTAGGTGCCTCTATCATCTGCAGCTCTCCTGTCTGCTTTCCTCTGTCCTCTCCCCCCTCCCCTCCCTGCCTGACGCCCCCCTCTCCTGCTGCTGGAAAAACATCTACATCTTTAGATCATCTGATGACGAAACGCATAGGGGGAATCTGGAACGTGTGCCGCAAATGCACGCTCAGACACAGCAGCCATCTTATTGGTTGGAAACGCCGGTCATTTCAATATGTGTGTTTTTCACTATGAGCATGTGAGTTTTACTTTTTTATTCAAATAAATTGCATTCTTGGATGTCTGCGCAATGAGAATTCTTCTGTTCAAATTTGAGAGTACCATTGCTGTGGTGGAATCCTTTATTGGCTTTTGTGGTGGTCATTGGTGGAGCTCACGTCTGAATTGACATGCATACCTGTCTATCAGGATCAGTACACTCTGCTCTGGAGGAAGCAATTTTCTTGCAGTTAATGATCACTGAGATTACTATTGGGTTTTACCTACTGCGCTTACATCTTTACCTTAGGGTAAGAGTCAGTATGATTGGGTGTTGGTGGCAGCTTTTATCTATCTACCATTACTCACTCCAGGATCATCACTTTGAATACTTATGAACTTATTTTGTTTAGTAAAGCGCTGCACCATTTCTACCAATCACTGTTTATTTTTTCCAACAATACTGTGTGTGTGCTCACACACACACAGGGGGACACAGGATTAGGAGACAGCACTGATAGTATAAAGATGTTAGAGTGGCTTAACAACCACTTTAACAGCATTCCCCAGGCATGTTATTTAAAGTCATTTAGTATTGCAAATGTTTCCCTGTAAGCATTATTAACATCACGACTTTCTGCCAAATGGGATTTAAATGTGTTCCCCAGGGCAGTGCCCACCCCCCATGCCATTTGTTTGACAATACCTTGCTTTTTAGCTTGGAAAAATTACCATTGTTGTTTTTTAACATACAGCTCCCATTGACTTCTGATGCCCCCCGTTCTTTTTTTTTTTTTTTGGAAAACTTTTTTCTTTTCTTAAACACACACAACAAGACAATACAAATGTACAACAGCACAGCCAACATCTGGCTGATAACAGGGAAGGGACCCGCGCAGGGGTCACAAGGTATCCTTACATTACCAAGAAGCATTAAAATAATTACGACTACCATAGTATATCGACCTCAATGGTCTGGCCTGGCTCATGCTCCAAAGGTGGGCTGATAATGAGCTAGCTCACCTAAATTATTGTGCTAGCAAGGACCGGTCTATTAGGGATTCAAGGGAGGCCATCATATATCATGGAGGCTTCCTAGTCTGCTGCAGTAGAGGGTTCTGCTAACCACTTACTCCAGACTCTGTCGTATTTTTTCGGACAGCCTCTGCATCCCGTTCTTATTTTAGTACAGCTTTAGTCACCTGATGCAGGAGGATAAGCAGCAGTTCATTGCATCTGGTATTGAGGCAGAGAGCAATGGAATCATAGGTGGGAAGGGAAAACAGACATAGAAAACCAATTGCCAATGATTTTGCTTTAGCTGCAGCTTGCTGACAATTTGGCTCCAGCGAAGTGGAGGTGATGATGACTATACCTTTGTGCAAGATTTAGTTGAGGAGAATTTAAGAAAGGGGTATAACCTCTGAAAGAAAGGATGTCATCAAGTGGCAACTCTCAGAGGAATGGAGGAAGCAGCCGTCATATTCTACTGGATGGCACTTCTCCATGAGTGCAGATCACAGGTATACCCACCCAGGACCAGTCCCCAAAAGCCATTTATATAGGCCTTTTGACACACACTTTCAGAAGACTGCATGTTAGTGATTTAGTAGTTTCTGCCAGAAGTGTATCATGGTAAATCTATCGGTCATTTGAGTACCACATGCATGAAGAGACACATGACCATTCACCACAAAGCTCTGTGGGAGCAGAACATAAAGTCAGCAGCTTAGCTTATGGCACATTCAGTAGGAAAGAGTGTCAGTATGGGGACGTGTAGAGAAGGAACATGAGTGGGATGCAAGCTCACCTCCAACTGTAGCATTTAGCAGACAGGGGTCTCTTCCCCAGCTGCCAGAAAGTATAATGAAATATGTGCTCAATCACGCCCACGTCCAGCGTCTAAGAAAAAAAACTAGGAAAAATTGCTGGCTGCACAACTGCTCCAAAGCTGGTGGCTTTGCAGCTTGTGCTGTACCAGAGTGTCAGACTCCCAGCTGCCATTTTTTTTCCCATAAGGCCACTTCTACTCTCTATCATTATGTAAAAATGAATGTCTCCATGTTACTGGACCATATAATCAGTGCTAGGGTCCATATGACCACATACATATGGTCCAGCAATCATGGGGAAGAATCGTATATCTCCTTCAGAGACTACTTGGTAGCTTTGATGATGACCCAGGAAGGATGCAGAACAGGGCACACCACAGGAGCTGATAGTGCTGCCCTGCATCCTAAAACTTGATGGTGGTGACAGATCAGTCAACTTCACTCCCTCCCTCTCAGTTAGTGTTGGGTGAACATAACTGAGCAAAAGTTCAGGCTGAACATCACCTGTTCACCCATTCGGTGAACACCCAAATTTTGTGGGTCGCTCAGTGAGATGTTTGCCTGCCAACCACACCACAATGCACTGCGCACTGCACAGTGCATTCTAGGGCCCTAATTGGATGAAGCCTTGCATCTGACCACTGCCAATTAGAGCACAGAGCCCTGTCAGAGCCCTGATTGGACAAAGTGATGATGCCTTTGTCCAATCATGGCTCAGTGCTCATAGTCCCACCCCAAACTATAAAAAGGTTTCTTTCCATAGGAAGCTTTTGCAGTGTGTTGTTGGAGTGGTGCTAGATAGAGCAGGGCTCAGTTTGTTACTAGTGAGTTAGTGTTATTGGGTGTGTAGAGTGTTATGCTGGGTACATACGACCGGTCTTTCCATCAGAATAAACCCTGAAGGACTTTCCGAAGTAGTTCCGACGGAGTTCCGCTGAAACTGTCTTGCCTACACACGATCGCACCAAAGTCCAACCGTCTAGAACGTGGTGACGTGGTACAACACGTACGACGGGACTAGAAAAAAGGAAGTTCAATAGTGAGTAGTCAATAGTTGCCGTCTCGTACTTGCTTCAGAGCATGCGTCGTTTTTGGTCCGTCGGAACAGCATACAGGCGAGCAGTTTTCCCGATAGGAACTGATTCTGTCGAAAGATTTGAAACATGTTCTATTTCTAGGTCCATCAGAATTTTAGAAAGACGGAGTCCGATGAAGCCCACACACGATCGGAATGTCTGATGGAATGATTCCGTCGGACCTTTTCTGCCGGAAAGTCCGGTCGTGTGTATGCGGCATTAGTGTAGTGTTAGTATAGTGTGAGTATAGTGTGTCAATATAGTGTAGTGTGTCAGTATAGTGTAGTGTCAGTGTAGTAACATTTAGTGCTGTATACAGTGCTGTATACCCTTTTTTATTTATTTTTTGGTTGCTGCATGTTTTAATTTTGTTTGTTTTTTGTCCTTTGCCTGCCACCTTTTTTTAAATTGTCAGCCACAGTTTTTCTGACTGTGACACTGGTATTTCCCCTTTTTTATTTATTTTTTTATAGATTTTACATTTGTCAGCAGCAGTCCTCAATTTAAAGTGCACCAAACACCACTTTTCATTCAATAAAGTGCATCCAATCACATATTTCACAGTTTATATTAAATTTGGATAATAAGCCCCCCATTGTGTCTGGGAGGCCAACAAGGAGAGGCAGACATTCCCATGCCACTATGAGGGGGCCAGCAGCATCTGTGTCCACAGGCAAAGGTGGACGTAGTCCATCTTCAGGCCGTGCACCTTAGTCTCTGCTTAGTGATGTTGCCCGTGCTATCCAATCACAGCATGCAGAGGAGATGGTGGACTGGCTAAACCATCCTCATCCTCCCCATCCTCTGTTACCCAAGCTGACACTAGTGTGCAGTCCACCGCAGCTGCCAGAGTGGCTTATTCTGCCTCCTTGTCCACAGCTACTCTTGCCATAGCACCAGCATCAGGCATGGAGGAGTCAGCTGAGTTATTTGAACACAGCATCAGCCACTTGCTTCTTGAGGATGTACAGACATTACTTGATTCTGATGTTTCTGAGGTACAGGAAGGGAGTAACATAAGCTGTACAGAGAGGGGAAAACACTGATAAACAACAAATTGGCAGTCATGTTCCCCCAGCAGCAGCGTATTACCAAATTGGCTCCAGTAATAATGAGGATGGAGGGGATGATGATGATGAGGTCACTGACGCGACTTTTGAGCAGAAGAGGAAAATGAGGGAGAGAAACAACCCCAATGAGGCAGGATGTCCTCCAGGGGCAGCCATCATGGAACAGTAGACAGCAGCCACCTTATTCCATCAGATTGTGGAGCTGTTATCTTCAAACCCACTTTCCACAGTTTAGCTGTCTGGGCCTTTTTTAGCACATGTTCAGCCGATCGCACTGTTGCAATTTGCAAGCTCTGCCACAAATGTTTGCACTAAAAAAGGTTCCCTAGGGCGGTACCCAGCCCCTATACCTTTTTTATGACCAATAACTTGCATATACTGTAAGCCTGTTAGGGCTGGCCTCAGCCCTTCCTTCTCAAAGCTCAGCTTTTGACTAATTGCCAGAACCTTCCTCTCCACAGTGACTCACTTGTTGATGATATCCTGCTCGTCAGTCCTGCCTATTTAAGCCGTCCAGCCCGGATGATCTCTGCCTTCGCCTTGGTCACATCTCTAGAGACGCTCTCCTGTGTTCCTGTTAAAGACTTGCTTGGCTGGCATTCCTTCTGGCTCCAGATCCTTCTTTTTGTTCTACTACGCTGTTCTCTGGCTCCCTGACGTTTTGGCTTGTCTGACTATCCGTTCCAGTTCCTGAACTCTGGCTATGTTTTGACTACGTTTACTCTGTTCACCTTTTTATTATTATTATTAAACAAGTGTGATTTAACTGCACTTCTGTCTCAGTCTGATTCATGGTTTCTGACAAAGCCTTCAAAATGGCCACTTTTGATTTCTCAAGTTCTGGTCCCACAGACTTTAATAGAATTTGAAGTTCGAGTTTCAACATTTGTGGTGTTCGAGAGTTCTGGCCAAATCAAACTGAGGGGGGAGTGTTCTTTCCATCTCTAGTCTCAGTAGCCAATGGTAGTCAAATCTTTAAAGTCAGTTCTGATTGTCAAACACGTATCATGGGGGCAGGGGGGGGTTGGCACGGCCCTGAGGGATGTTTTTAAATATTTGAAAATACCAGTGGTGGCTCTTTTAATAACCCTTAAAGCAAAACATTAACAAAGCACAATTTGCTTGAGGGATTCCCTAAACCTGCCTGTGAAATGGCAGTCTTGTACAATATATACAATGTATTGCAGGAAAGTAACATCTACAAAGAAAAAACCCTATACATGAGGAACCCCCCCCCCCCCCCCAAAAAAAAAGAGAGCTTTTTTCCTTGTAAATGTCACTTTTGCTATCTCCTACATACAAAAAAAAAAGAAAATAACAAAATGTGTGGGTTTACCCAATATCCATACCAGACCCTTATTATAGCATGCAGCTGGGCCAAAGAGAATAATGAGAGTGTTTCCCCCTCTGGAAACATACCAGGCCACATGCCCAACATGGGGAGAAAACCTTCCCAGGGAGGGTGCTCTCATTAAGTACCTTGTTCCTATGTTGATGAGTCATTTATTTTATTTCCATATGAAATCTTCTTGATCTCTACCCCTGAAATTTCATGCTAGAAAAAAGAATACATACTGTTCATCAAATCTGTACAATATTTGGTCAGTCTCAGAAAAAAGGCATAAATCTTTAATTTCCAGAAATAAATCTGCTCTCTTCCTCTGGAATTGCATCCTAATAAAAGTAATTGCATACTGTGCAGCAAGTTTGCAAAATGTCTCTGTTTTTTTGTTTCCAGATGAATTCTGCCTACTCTCTCTTGTCTTCATTATCTGGTCACCCATTATCTCTGGTCAGTTGGTTTGCATACAGTAGCTGGCTGAAAATGGTCATTTTGCAGCGGTACTGCAATCGGGTTAACATCATGAGGAGATGGATTGCCATGTTGGTGTGTCGTTGTGGTGGCAGGTAGCTGCTGGAAAATGTCATTGAAATTGGATTTCCATCAGAAAACATTGTTTGTTTGTTAGTTTGTTTGTTTTTAATATTTTTAGTATTAATAAAGGACTTTTCCACAATGTGGATGTTTTGCTTTACTTTGTATATTTTTTGTAAAGAGGGATACTATATACTATGCAGTAATTCACCCATGGAGGCTGGGGAATCTGGGGGTGTGACACACCTAGCCGGGAGAGAGACTTTTGGAGGGGACTGAATGCTAGCCTCTTGCCGCTCGATCGTGGGTCCTGGCATTTGGGGGAACGGTGCTCTTTGTGAGCCGTATACCAGGGGACCCTTGAGGTGGTATTACTGTGGATTCGGGTCCTGGTCCTCCAGGACACACAGACTCTGGGGACCCTGGATTTGCCATATTAGAAATAGTGGCTGATTCATAATGCTGGGACAAATACTGTTAGGAGAGGCTGATGTCAATTCCAGCCACCTGTCTGTCTGTTGCCTGCTAGAATGTGTATTGTAAATAAGTCTCTAGTATGGGATTTAAGAGTCATTAGATCCCCATTGTTGTTTGTGTTAATTAACTCTGCACCTCCTCTTTCACTGTATAAAAGAGACTGTATTCCTGTCAATAAAGAGAGATTCCTGGTTAAACTTACATACAGCCTGCCTGGAGTTTGTTCTGAGCTATCACAACTGCGTTAGAACAGCACATAGCTGTAGTTCTAATCCCAGAGCATCGGATGACCGAACAATCAGATGGTGCAATCTGCAATCTGATTCTATAGCAGAGGAGTGTCGGGAGAGTGGAACGGAGTGAGCAGGGGCTCGTTACAGGGGGATCCTTATTCCAAAGGAAGCTTCTAGATTCTGATTAGTCCTCCTGGAAACCCCACATATTTTTGGGGGCAATGGATGTGGATGAGTTCCTTGTCCTTCCAATGAGAACATTGTCTGCCTTTGGTGCCTTGTAAGTGGGGCATATGTAGTCTGGTATGGTTTAGGAGAGGGGCTGCATCTTTGTTGCTTCCCCTTTCCTGGCCACCGAAACTACATGTCTGAATAGGGTTCTGGTATGGATTTTAAGGGGGTCCAATACTGTTTTTTTTATAGTAAACTATACATATTTGAGTAAGCAAAGTGCACTGTCCCTTTAAGAAAAAACAAGAAAAAAATGGCATTATGTTCCCCTAAATAATTCATAATAGACCCTTATCTCGGCATTTAGCCTGGGTGACCAGGAAAGCGAGGGCAGTAAATGTTCATCTAGAGCCTTGCACAGCAAGAGCTTCTCTGCAGCTGCTCTGTCTGAACCTCCTAAAGCTCCATATTCTACACGCGTCTGTATTGAGGTCTACCACTGCTGGTGGAATTAGGTTCATGGCAGGCCTACTCTCAGCAGTGTCTGTGTCACTGTCTCTAAATATATCCCATAATGACATTAGTCACTGCTCAGAATCTCCCACATATTGACTGATGTCACTGGATACAATGTGTTACCAACTGTCACACCTAATAATATCCCACAACTGTAACACCTTATAATATCCCACAACTGTCACACCTAATAATATCTCACAACTGTCAACACCTAATAATACCCCATGTCTGCCACACCTAAAAATATATCTAACAACAGTCACACCTAATAATATCCCACATATAAAATGGCCTGGCATATTTAGGGCATAGGCATGTCCCAAATTATACATAAACACAGAAAATCATTGTCCATGGGACTTTAAAGAGGCACAGCCAAAAAATGTAAAATGTACAGAATAGTTTAATATTTCAAAACAAGTATTACATACATTAAAAACACATACTTTCATATAATTACCAACAATAATAATAAATAGCATTGACCAATCAGAATTGATAAACTTCCATCAAACGGGTAGACTGTACTGATTTTTTCTGTAACTACTGTGTTTCTATCTCCAGATATCCATCTGTACCTCTCCTCAGTAAACGAGTTTTATCTTGCGAAACACAAAGAGATAATCTGTACAGTCTAGTTTAATGACAGTTTATCAACTCTGATTGATCAATGCTGGGTCAATGACGTCACAGGGGACGGGTCACCAAGTGATGTTATTGGGTGACTCCGGCCTTTGGCTATTTAAGAAATGTCAGGTGGAGGAGCAGGCAGTCAGCGGGAAGCATTCAATGAGGCCGGAGGTTTTTTAAATTTTATTTTAATTTTTCGGGTTCAGCGGTGTGGCGGGCAGCGTGAAATGGACCTACATCAGGGGACATTCGTTCTTCTTTTTTAATAAAGTAATTGTCAGAAACTCGTTTACTGTCTTTCTTCACTTTTTACACATTTTTGGTGAATGAGTAGGTGTACTATGTACCCCATACTCATTCACATGGGCAGGCTGAGATCTGGAGGCCCCCTTGTTGAAGGGGGCTTCCAGATTCTGATAAGCCCCCTGCCCGCAGACCCCCACAAACACTGCCCAGGGTTGTCGAGAAGAGGCCCTTGTCCTCATCAACATGGTACAATGTGATTTGGGGTGGGGGGGCAGAGCCACCTTAGCCCAAAGCACCCATCCCCTCATGCTGAGGGTATGTGGCCTGGTATGGTTTGGGGGGGCGTTCGCTCATCCCCTCTTTTCCTGGCCTGCCAGGCTGTGTGCTCGGGTATTTTTAGATGTTCTATACATGCTACAGATGTGCCACTTTACAGGCAGACTAAGGGGACACCCAGGCACTATATTTAAAGGAATTTTTCATTTTTATTGTTTCACTTTAAGTGGGAACCTCACTTAAAGGGCATGTGGCCTGGTATGGCTCAGAAGGGGGGGCACTTACTCATCCACCCCCCTTTCCTGGCGTGCCAGGGTTGCATGCTCGGGTAAGGGTCTGGCATTTATTTGGGGGGGGGGGACTCCACGCCATTTTTTTTACATTTTGGCTTGGGGTTCCTCTTAGAATCCATACCAGACCCTGAGGGCCTTTTTTCCATTGCTGGCATCTTTTTGTTTACATTTCAGCTGTCATTGGGGAAGCAGCGGCCGACCCCCCGGCCCGCTGCTTAACAACCAACTATTCTTCACACAAAATTTGAATTAATCAATCATTTTTAATTCGTTAGAAAATTAATAAACAAAACTAAATTCAATGAAAACGTCATGAAATTTAATGAAAACAAAATGAAAATAAACAAATTCTGAAACACTAAACAAATTCAGAAACAAAATTAAATTAGTAACAAAATGAATATATATATGAAACTAAACAAATTTTTTCGTTCTGCAAATGTATACTAAAATCGCACTGTTATTTCCTGTAATAATTATATCCCATGACATTTGTGTGAGAGATTTACAGCCCCCCGTTACCTCCTCTGTCAACTTTATTCCAGAACACATACATACACACATAGAACATAAATATTTTATAAGAAATTTTCCATATGTTTAACAATTTTCACAATCAAAAACCTTCAAGGCCCCCAAAAATGACCCCATTCATGGAGAGGCGGATTGGCTAGCATATTAATAAATCCGAATTATTAACCTCCTCAGCAAACAATATAAATAGAAAATAAAGTGATTTCTTACTTTGCCTTTTCTCCAGAAGGATGGGTCACTCATATTGATAAATGGTTCAGGCACATATTCCGGGCTTTGCATAATGGAAATTGTTCTAAATGAATAATATGTTTTGTTAAAAAAATACCAGCTTTGTAAAAAAAGATCAGCTGGAACTTCTCTTCTCTCATTAAAGTAGATCTCACTTTCATCTGGGTCGGTGTAATGAAGATTTCTCATATATTTGTTCAGCTTTTAATGGAAGACGGAAATACACATATTAATATATACAGTTATAAGAGTTCTGGAATTTTAGTTTGCCTTAAAAAAATACAAAATGTGATGGAGTTAGATTTCAGTTACTAGGCTGCGAGAGACAGAAATATCTGGTAACTGCACATCAAATACATCATTACCTATAGGAGATTGCATTGTCATATATTTCACAAAATGGGTGAAGTTTGCTTTAAATACAGGGACACTTTCAGATTACTGTCACCCACCAAGTATGCGCCGTAGTCCTGAGAAGCCTCTTACTCACCAGGCCCCTCAGGAATCTCCATGGACATCTGCTGCACCAGACATGCTAGGGGAGATACAGTAACAGAGTTTCCTCCGTGGTCACCCTTCCACACATACCTCAGCATTTTGTCTGCATTCTCAGCAGCAATAAACTTCCATTTCACATTTTCATCATCAGTGCTAAACATGTCAGCGGGTCTCCCAACTGTGGTCACTCCCACTTCACTGTATGTCTCACAACCAGTCTCTTTAGTCACTGTATTTGCCATCCCAGTACCCATTTCATCAAAGATAGTCCTACGGTACCCATCACGGCATTGAGTGTCTCAATCTTAATTTGAGTGTACTCAGTCTGGAATGACTCCTGATCACTGTCACCAGGCGTAGTGATAGTAGACATTTTTCCATAACATTATGGGGAGGCAATCATAGACCTCTGCCTGGCCAAGTTACCTTTTGCAGCATCTAGAGACAGAAGGCACTTGGTGATGGCATGCCCCCGTTCCCAGTCGATGCCTTGTAAGAGAAAACGTGTTGGGTCTGAGATAGCAGCGTGACATCAATACGCGCAGACTGTTCTGCAGACGGCCATGCCTGACATTTAAACTACCCGATTCTGACTTTATTGATGTAAGTGCATTTTTTGCTTTTAATAAAACAGTTTTTCACAGTAATTCATCATAATCCTTTTCCATTGCTTTTCATATCATATGATGTGAGATACTTGACAGGAACATGCAGTCAGGGGAGGCAGGTGAGGTAGAGCCTCACCTGCCATAAAGAAAAAAAACAAATTGAGCTTTGAGGGTCATAGCTCGGCAACCTGGGATGACAGAGACCTCAAAAAGCCAAAATCCTACCCCACCATTGATCAAAACATGGGGTTCCTCGAACTTATGGTTCAGAGATACTTGTGCAGTCTGTCAGAAGCTACATACATCACGGCCAGTTTAACTACAAGCTGGCACATGCTGTTTGCAGCAAATTGAGAGGATGACTTCTTGTCAGAGGCACTGAGCTCAATGGACACATTGGAGCCTTGGACCAATGGTAAAGCACCATTGGAACAAGCTGTACAATAAAAATGCTGCAGTGGAGGCTGTCCTCTCAATGTAGTGTCATAGAAGGGGGCATGTGTCTAAAATACAAATGCTCTCTTCCATCCCAGCCCTTTGGGTCTTGTATGGATATTAAGGGGAACCCCGCACCCAAATTTAAAAAAGGAAAGGCGTGGGGCCCCCAGGCCCTATATACTCTGAACAGCTGTATACAGGTGGTGCAAACAAGACAGTTACTGTAAGTTTGTTGTTAAGTACAATCTGTTTGTAATTTTGAACTGGTACATTTTTAAAGTGTAGCTCCAGCCCAAAAATCTATTTTTAAGCTTTTTAAAAAACATAGGGAAGGGTTATCACCCCTGTGACATTTGTTTTGCTGTCTGTGCACCTCTTCAGAAGATTTCACCTCACTTTCTGTCCCAATGACAAATGATTTTTGAAAATGTGGGGTTTTTAGTGAAACAAGGATTGGTGATAAAGCATCAGTGAAGAGGAGACATGTTTTTCCCATATTAACTCTTACAGGAGAGAATTTCCCTTCCTAGAGGTAGATTTCATCTCACTTCCTGTTGTCTCCTTCCGTTTGCAAGTAGGAGTCGTTTGTAAGTTGGTTGTTTGAAAGTAGGGGCCTGCCCTATATACTCAGCAGAAATTGGGGCCTTAGGTGTTGGTGTTGCCACAACACTGTAAGCCCTCACAGTTACTCTTGGTGGGCGCAGGAACGGGCCCTGCTGTAAAATATTAGATCAAGAATTGTAATTACATGCCATTGTTGAACAGTGGTAGAAAAATTGTGCCTTTGGTGGTGGTGGTGGTGCTGGTGCCACAACACTATAAGTCCTCTCAGTTACTCTTGGTGGGCGCTGGAACAGGGCCCTGCTGTGAAATATTAGATCAAGAATTGTAATTACATGTCCTTGTTGAACAGGGGCAGAAAAATTGCCACAACACTGCAACCCCTCACAGATGCTATAGCTGGAGCACAGGAATGAGCCCTGCTGCAAAGTATTGCATCAAAAATTATAATTATGCGCCCCTGTTAAACAGGGGCTGAAAAATTGGGCCTTGGGCACTGGTGCTGGTGCCACAACACTGCAACCCCTCACAGATACTATAGTTGGAGCGCAGGAATAAGCCCTGCTGCAAAGTATTGCATCAAAAATTGTAATTACACGCTAAATTACACGCTATTACATGTTAAACAGTGGCAGAAAAATTGGGCCTTGGCCACTGGTGGCGTTGCCCAGAAATAAAAATGTTCTTACAAGGGGTCCGGATACTGAGCAAGGAAGACGTGCTTGTATTGAGCTCTGCTCAGCCAGCAAGCAATCTACTGCCATCCTACCTTTCTTTTACCCCGGAGAACTTCCAAAAGCACGGCATACTACTCACCACAATCCCTGCTGCAAGCACAGCTAAAAACTATCCTCCATTTCAGAATCTACCCAACTGTGTACATCCCAGTCTGGCTCTCTGCTTCCTGGGCTCGAGGCCCGACGCCATCTTGAGGCCTCTCGGCCCCCACGCTTCTAAACAGCAATCATCTTACCTCCACCGGCCAGCGGGACACCTTCGGCGGCTGCTGGATAGACCTGAAGCGAAGCGGAGCGGTGCTGCCTGGGGATCCCCGACCGTGAGCCCTGAAATACCGCGGCCTGACGTCCATCTACAGCCTGCGGCCTACTGATCAGGCCACGCCAGCTCCCTGGAGGACACAGTGAGTAGTGGGAACATCCACACCTCCCATCCCAAAACCAAGCGTCCCTGACATCAACCGCCAACTGTCCCACTAGCTGTGTACCTCCCCAGGAGCCCTTTAGCCCAGACGAAGCCCAGACGAAGCCCAGACGGAGCGGCAATCACACAGCCGGCCGGCCAGCCCATAGGAAAGACCGTGGTAGAAAAATTGTGCCTTTGGTGGTGGTGGTGGTGCTGGTGCCACAACACTATAAGTCCTCTCAGTTACTCTTGGTGGGCGCTGGAACAGGGCCCTGCTGTGAAATATTAGATCAAGAATTGTAATTACATGTCCTTGTTGAACAGGGGCAGAAAAATTGCCACAACACTGCAACCCCTCACAGATGCTATAGCTGGAGCACAGGAATGAGCCC
The DNA here is from genome assembly GCA_037952925.1 of Lithobates clamitans. Lineage (NCBI taxonomy): Eukaryota > Metazoa > Chordata > Amphibia > Anura > Ranidae > Lithobates > Lithobates clamitans. The sequence goes on from JBBGZY010000610.1 coordinate 1,791,312, forward strand.
TGCTGCAAAGTATTGCATCAAAAATTATAATTATGCGCCCCTGTTAAACAGGGGCTGAAAAATTGGGCCTTGGGCACTGGTGCTGGTGCCACAACACTGCAACCCCTCACAGATACTATAGTTGGAGCGCAGGAATAAGCCCTGCTGCAAAGTATTGCATCAAAAATTGTAATTACACGCTAAATTACACGCTATTACATGTTAAACAGTGGCAGAAAAATTGGGCCTTGGCCACTGGTGGCGTTGCCCAGAAATAAAAATGTTCTTACAAGGGGTCCGGATACTGAGCAAGGAAGACGTGCTTGTATTGAGCTCTGCTCAGCCAGCAAGCAATCTACTGCCATCCTACCTTTCTTTTACCCCGGAGAACTTCCAAAAGCACGGCATACTACTCACCACAATCCCTGCTGCAAGCACAGCTAAAAACTATCCTCCATTTCAGAATCTACCCAACTGTGTACATCCCAGTCTGGCTCTCTGCTTCCTGGGCTCGAGGCCCGACGCCATCTTGAGGCCTCTCGGCCCCCACGCTTCTAAACAGCAATCATCTTACCTCCACCGGCCAGCGGGACACCTTCGGCGGCTGCTGGATAGACCTGAAGCGAAGCGGAGCGGTGCTGCCTGGGGATCCCCGACCGTGAGCCCTGAAATACCGCGGCCTGACGTCCATCTACAGCCTGCGGCCTACTGATCAGGCCACGCCAGCTCCCTGGAGGACACAGTGAGTAGTGGGAACATCCACACCTCCCATCCCAAAACCAAGCGTCCCTGACATCAACCGCCAACTGTCCCACTAGCTGTGTACCTCCCCAGGAGCCCTTTAGCCCAGACGAAGCCCAGACGAAGCCCAGACGGAGCGGCAATCACACAGCCGGCCGGCCAGCCCATAGGAAAGACCGTGGCTTCGGCCTACACACGGAGGTCGGCGGCCATCTTGGGACTCCAAGATACACCCAGCTGCTTCTATTCATCCAAACTGTGCTTACTCATCATAACCCAGAGACACAGTGAGCAGTGGAATCACCCACACTTACCATCCCACAGCCAAACATCCCGGACATTAAGCACTAGTTGTCCCCACAGGAAAGACCACGGCTTTGGCCTACACACGGAGGCCGGCGGCCATCTTGGGACTCCCAAACACACCCAGCTGCTTCTGTTCCTCTAAGCTGTACCCACTCATCATAATTAATCTCTTTATACATCCCTATCAATACTCACTACTGGGAACATTATGCCCTGTAACAGTTACCTAACAAATCACCCTTACAACTGTTCCATGTAAAACGCACACGCAGCTTGCAAAAATGGAAGACGTCTGAATTCTAAGCCTTAACCTCCGCCTACAGATCCGAACCTCCCGTTCCTCAACGCTATTATTTTCAAGACCCGGGAGACAAACTAACTTTTCAAGGAACCCCATAGTTACTTCTCAATTAGTGTATGGGTAAAATTGGAGACCAACGCACTGTATACTCAAAACAAGTCTCACAGGCCGCACTTCGGCGAACCCACTCAATGGAGAAATACCTACGGAGGCCCCACTCCCCGGCCTCAACTACCCCGGAGACAGCTATGAACCAAACGGACAATTTCCCATTAGTTGATCCCTCTCTCTTTATGGAAGACTCTTCACAACGTCCACAGCCACCTGTCTCCCCCGCAACATTACTAACCGTAACAGTGGACGTTTTAGATACCAAGTTACAGGCTCTGCTTCACAACATCACCCAAAATATCACCAAAGAAGTAAATAAGTTAGCCCATGAGCTTAGGGGTGAAATAGATCAACTTGGTGAACGTACGGATCATCTGGAAACCAAATTCGACGACATGGTTCAATATGTCCATGTCCTAGAAGAGGAAAACGCAGGCCTGAAAAATGCAGTCTCGCTACTACAAACACAACAAGAAGACCTCGAAAATCGAGAACGCCGTCCAAACTTACGCTTCCGTGGAGTCCCGGAATCCATTTCAGATAAAGAAATTCGATCATATCTCCTTGCTCTGTTTGTCAAGTTGGTACCTCATATCCCTGACATAGAATGGCGCCTGGATAGAGCACACAGATCACTGGCTCCTAAACCTCCTCAGGGTGCTAATCCCAGGGACATAATCGCTCGTTTCCACTTTTATGAGAGCAAGGAGGCCTTGACCATTGCTACCCGAAACAGATCGAGGGTCGAATTCAAAGGCGCAAAACTACAAATTTTCAATGATCTATCGCCCATCACTTTGGCTAAACGCCGCGCTCTACGCCCAGTTACCTCCCATCTGCAACAATACCAAGTCCCTTATCGTTGGGGTTTCCCGTTCCGATTGTCAGTCATGAAAGACGGTTCACAACACTCCATGCGAGACCTACAAGAATGCGAAACTTTTATCAAAAACCTAGGTCTCCCTCCTATACCAGATGAAGACCTGCAGATACAAATCTCGCCTTCCCGGCAGATGTCCACGCCTGGGAAAATATGGACCCCGGTACGCCAGAAGTCAAAGAAGACACCAGTTACACCTCAAAGAGCGGCTCCATTTAAAGGACCTACTTGAAAACGTCATGTGACATACCCCTTTGATTCCTCTTTACACATAGGTCATATCTTTTTTTTTTTTTTTGACCTATGTGTTCTGAGACTCTGTGCTCAGAGTCGAACCTCCATATCCGAAGTGCCTTACATGTTTATTTGCTTACTTGTTTGTTACAACCCAGCACATAACCTCCATGTTGGGGGTTCCATGTTTTTTTCTTTTTCTTCTTTAATGTTCGGATCGGGCGGAGGCCCACAAGTCTAATTTTGTAGGCTGACACACCCCCGGTTAACATGGTCTTGACTCGAGACCGTGATTTCCTGAGGCTTCTACATGCCTCAGGCCTAATACCTAACTGGTATATGTTTTTTTTTCTTTTTTTTTCACTAGAGACCCTTTTTGGTCCTAACCTGGATCTCCTTTTTTTTATTGCTCTTTTTGTTTTTGTTTTCTACTTCCCAACCCCTTGTTTCAATTGATTTTTTCATACATATGGGTTTTTTTTTCAAACCCACGTTCAAAATACAGTTATGTTTTGAAAACTATACAATACTGTCATATGATTTCCTATGATACATCTATTATTATGTTCTATACATCATGGTACACGTTCCTTCCCTATCCTCTAAATTTAATATTTGCTTTACTCATATACCTGAGCTATGGCTGTCATGTAATGTCAAAGGTCTAGGTTCCATCCGCAAACGTTGGTTGGCGTTGAAGGAGTTTAAGGCATCCAGAGCAGAAGTGATCATGGTTCAGGAGACACATTTTAAAGCGGAGGGATCTTTTAAATTTGCCTCCAAGCATTTTCCTACCGCTTATATAGCATCAGACCCTTCTGGAAGGGCTGGAGTAGCCATATTATTGAAACGTAATTCTAATATCCGTGTCAGGTCGACATACTTAGACCCTCAAGGCCGTTTTGTTCTCCTGAGCTGTGATCATGAAAATGTTTCATTTACCCTTGCCAATGGGTATGCACCTAACACAGGACAGATTGGTTTTCTTGAAATGTTTTTTGAAAAATTGCAATCCTTCTCTCAACCATTCATGGTCATTGGGGGGGATTTCAATTTATGCATGTCTCCGACTAAAGATAGACTTGCCCTTTTTACACACACCCCACCTCCCCAGGTTCAAAAGATGGCTACATCCTTTAGAAAACTTATCAGAGCTCACAACCTCTTTGATACTTGGAGGATAAAACACCCTACAGCCAAACAATTTACATTCTATTCACCCCCCCACAAGCTATATACAAGACTAGATCACTTCTTTGTCTCAACACCCTTACTGTCATATGTAGTCCATTCGGAAATAAATACAATCACATGGTCAGATCATGCCCCCATAACCCTTGATCTCCTCCTAACCAAACCTACATCTAGGTCGTGCCACTGGCGTCTTAACGAGACCCTTCTTAAAATACCTGATATTCATATTCATCTCCAGAAAAAACTGACAGAATTTTTTTAACTTAACGAGGGTTCGGTTTCTGAGGCGTCCACCCTATGGGAGGCTCATAAGGCCTTTTTCAGGGGAGAGTGCATCTCCTCAAGCTCTCATCTTAAAAAAGACCGAGCTCTCCAAAGATCATTGCTCTTACATGACTTATCCAAAGCAGAGGAATCCCTTGTCAGCTCCCCTACGGTGGAACGCCTTAGATCAGTGGTATCGTTACGTAACCGCATTAAATCTCTTGATCTGAATACACTTGCTAAATCCTTGCTATGGTCCAAACAAAAGTTTTATGAATTCGCCAATAGACCCCATAGAATGCTAGTCAACAAATTAAAACCTAGACCTGCAGCCTCAATCCCTGATTTACTATTACAACCCAACGGTGAACCTACATATTGCCCCCAACACATGTCCAAAGTCTTTGGTGATTATTACCAAAAACTCTATAACTGCCTAGCAACAGACCAAAATTTTACATTCACTCAAGAAAAGTTTGATGACTTTATCAAAACTTTAAATCTTCCTACACTCTCTCCTGAGAAACGCTCAGGGCTCAATGCTCCCATCTCTGCTGAAGAAATTACAGCAGTTATTAAACAGCTTCCGACCCACAAGTCCCCAGGGCCCGACGGGCTTCCTTATTCATATTTTAAAGGCTTCCTACCAGTTTTAATACCCCATATGATAAGTTTATTTACCTCTCTGATGTCAGGGAAAGTTCCACACTCCCAATTCCTTCATGCCTTTATTACAGTTATTCCGAAACCGGATAAGGACTTATCACTACCAGACAACTATCACCCCATTGCCCTCCTGAACTCTGATTATAAGATTTTCACAAAAATTTTAGCTAACAGACTGTCCCTACTTCTTCCCTCACTTATACATAGGGACCAGGTCAGTTTTGTTCCCACTAGACACGCAGGAGACAACACTTGAAGAACTATCGATCTTATTGATCTACTGACTAAAACTAAGAAACCTGCGATAGTCCTCAGTTTAGATGCTCAGAAGGCATTTGATCGCCTAAACTGGACTTTTATGTTCGCCATTTTGACTAGATATGGAATTTCAGGTCCCTTTATACACGCTTTAAGAGCGCTTTACTCCACGCCCACATCCCAGGTACAGTTGTCTTCCCATGTCTCTCCGCTATTCTCCCTAAGTAATGGCACTCGTCAGGGATGCCCTCTATCCCCCTTACTTTTTATTTTAAGCCTGGAACCTCTGGCCGAAGCTATTCGTTCCCACCCTGACATAGGGGGAGTGGCGCTGAGACATCAGGAATACAAACTGTCCCTATTTGCTGACGACATTCTATTAACATTGACCCATCCCCATATATCACTCCCCTCTCTTCATGCAATTCTACATCAATTTGGCAGCATTTCAGGTTTTAAAATAAACCCGACCAAAACTGAAGCCCTCCCTATTAACCTTTCCACAGATATGCTCTCAACTTTACAGGAAAATTTCAAATATCGTTGGTGCACCCACTCCTTGAAATATCTTGGGGTTTATCTGACCTCCTCCTACTCCACTCTTTTTCAGGCCAATTTTCCTCCTATGTTTATAGAAATCAACAAATTATTAAAGTCATGGACGAACCTCCCCTTATCCCTTCTTGGAAGGATAAATATCCTCAAAATGTTGGTGCTCCCTAAACTCCTTTATCTCTTTGAGACCCTCCCAGTCAAGGTTCCAATGTCCCAATTAAAGTTAATCCAACGAAATTTCCTAAATTTTATTTGGAATCATAAATCTCATAGGATAGCTAGCTCAGTACTCTTTGCATCTCGAGCCGGTGGAGGTTTGGGGGCACCCGACATAATCAAATATTATTATGCCTCCCATCTAAGAACAATAACCTCTTGGACATCCAGATATGCCCCTAACAGATGGTCTGAGATAGAAATGGGCATCACGGTTCCCGCACATCCATGCTATATGCTATGGCCATCTTCGGATAAATTCATCTCTCAGTTACGTAAAATCAGCTTAAATCCGATGCTATTTACCCTCTCAATATGGAAAAGCTGCTCCGGTAAATATAAACTTTCATCCCCATGCTCTCCTTTAACAAATATTACCTTTAATCCAGAAATCCCTGATAGTCTCTCTTATGATGCCATGTTGCCATGGACGAAAGCCGGTATTTTCCAACTACGCCACCTGGTTAACCCAGTTACCCGTAAACTCCTCACTTTTACTGACCTACAATCTAAATATAAAATCCCAAAAAACCTCTTTTACTCCTTTCTACAAATCCAACATTTTCTCTCCACCAAAATACCACAACTGACCCTAACTATCCCTACTGAATTTGAAGTGGTGTGCTCCAGAGGCCCTCATGAATCTCATCTAATATTCACCATTTACAAAATTCTGCATGCTGCCTCTCCTATCACAGAACAGACTCATATATGTGCAAATGGTCCCATATTTTAAACAGACCTATTCAAATAAGTGAATGGAAGAATATCTGGGAAAATGCATCTAAGACATCCAGATGTGTGACTCAGAAAGAAACATCCTATAAAATACGGATGTTCTGGTATAGAACCCCGGAGTTTCTTTTAAGACAGAAACTGACTACATCCGGTCAATGCTGGAGATGTGGCTCATCTCTGGGCACCCACTTCCATATATTTTGGGAATGTCCCTTGATAATGCCATACTGGTCACAGATCCATGCCCTGTTGGGGAAAATTCTAAACTTCCCTATACCCTATCAACCTATACATCTCTTGCTAGGCTTGCCCCTCCCTAAGATGCCAAAAACACTTAGGAAACTGGTGGCCTTCATCTTATTAGCGGCCAAATGGGTTATACCCCAATGTTGGTTAGTTAACACCCCCCCTACTTTTGCACAATTTTTGTCAGTAATTACAGACATTCGCAGGATGGAACGTATCACAGCCATAATTGACGACTCCCTTCCCAAATTCGAGGCTATATGGGGACACTGGGATTCCTCTGAATACAACATAGAGAACCCCCAGGTAGTCCACAGTCAATGAGATATAAAGACAGTTTCCTATATTGATTGACTGCAGCAGGGCCACAAACCATGCCATTGCTTTATTTCACTAACGGACCCTCTTATTTCTACCATGATGTGTATGTATTGTCTGAAAATCATTTGACACCTAGTGTTATTTCTTCTTGATATATAATAAGCTACCAAAAAATGTTTTACCTCATTGAAAATATGCTGCTATCAATGTCTTTTCTAAGAGAATGAATACTCTGTTTATGTATACTTGAATATACTTAATAAATAAACAATTAAAAAAAAAAAAAATGTTCTTACAAGCTATCAGCATGAAAATTGAGGAGGAAGAGGATAGTCACTCAGCATCAGCATAGGCAGTCTTGAAGGGATCTCACATTAAAAAAAATCAATCGGTTACATCAGCATCAGGTGCTCGGTAGCTGGTGATCCAAGATTGATTCATTTTTATGAAGGTCAGCCGATCGACCAATTCGGTGGACAGGCACACTCTGTGATCGGTTACAAAGCCTCCAGCAGCACTGAATGTGTGCTCCAAAAGAACGCTGGATGCAGGACAGACCAGTAGATCTGGTGCTTCTTCGGGCTCTCTTCTGCCTGGAAGAGAGGCATAGAGATTCCCGAGGGACAGATGGTCCCCGGCAATCTCTATGATCCTCGGAGGCCCAAGAGCGACGTTATGATGCTTTTTGTTTTGTTTTTTGATCTGATGCTTTCCAGCCTGGAGGAGAGATGTGGGATCTTATATACCCCACATCTCACTATAAAGAGGACCTGTCATGCACCATTCCTATTACAAGGGATGTTTACATTCCTTGTAATAGAAATAAGTGATTAACAAAAAATTTTGTTAAAAGGGAAAGTGTAAAAATGAAAAATAAAAATAAAATAAACAATAAAAAAAATAATTAAAGTACCCCTTCCCTGTGAGCTCGCACGCAGAAGCGAATGCATACGTAAGTCGCGCCCGCATATGTAAACGACATCCAAACTACAAATGTGAGGTATCACCGTGAACATTAGAGCGAGAACAATACGTTTAGTAATAGACCACCTCTGTAACTCTAAACAGGTAACCTGTAAAAAAATTTAAACCGCCGCCTATGGAGATTTTTATGTACCGAAGTTTGGCAACATACCACAAGTGTGCGCAATTTTAAAAATGACAGCGCAAAAAACGTGTGACGGAAAAAAAGTTGCAATGACCATCATTTTATTTCCTAGGGTATCTGCTAAAAAAAAAAAATATATATATATATGGGGGTTTGGGGGTTCTAAGTAATTTTCTAGCAAAAAATTATGATTTTTACATGTAGGAAGGAAGTGTCAGACATCGCACGGTATGGAAGTGGTTATAAAAACAAAACAAAGTATATATCTGTGTATAGTGAGTACCTGTGTATAGTGAGTACCTGAGTGTGTGAGAATGGGTGTGTTGTTAGTACCTGAGTGTTGTGTGTATCTGAGTAGTGTGTGTGTGTATTGTTAGTACCTGAGTATTGTGTGTACCTGTGTATTGTGGGTACCTGTGTATTGTGAGCCCCCTTAGCAGTGAGTACACAAGTGCTGTGAGGGCACATGGACTGTGAGTCCACATGGGCTGCGAGTGCACGTGAACTGCGAGTACACGTGGGCTGCAAGTGCACGTGGAATGTGAGTGCGCATGGGCTGCCAGTGCACGTGAACTGTGAGTACACATGGGCTATGAGTGCACGTGAGCTGCGAGTTGACTGCGAGTCCACATGGGCTGTGAGTGCACATGGACTGCGAGTGGGCTGTGTGTGCACATGGGCTGTATGTGCGGACTGTATGGACTGTGAGTACCTGTGTATTGTATTTTATTGTTGAGTACCTGTGTATTATGCTTGTACACATGATCGGATTTTCCGACAACAAATGTTGGGTGTAAGCTTGTTGTCAGAAATTCTGACTGTGTGTATGCTCCATCGAACATTTGCTGTCCGAATTTCCACCCACAAATGTTTCAGAGCAAAACTTGTTGTCGGAATTTCCGATTGTGTGTACACAAGTCCGTCACACATTCATGCATGCTCAGAATCAAGCAGAAGGAGCAGCACTGGCTATTGAACTTCCTTTTTCTCGGCTCGTCGTACGTGTTGTACATCACCGCGTTCCTAATTTTGGGCCAACATTTATGTGACCGTGTGTATGCAAGACAAGTTTGAGCCAACATCCTTCGCAAAAAAAAATCCACGGTTTTGTTGTTGGAAAATTCGATCGTGTGTATGGGACATTAGAGTCAGGAAGCTAGTTGTTAGTTAATTTGGACAGGGTATAATCCCCAATCATCATTAAATTAGTAGGTACGATGCCCAGCGAGTGTGGAGATGCGACTCGGTGTACATCTAGTGGCATGTATGCATTCCTTGATCATCGGATCAAGGGCGAATACTGCTGTGCTAAATGTAAGCACATTGTTTCTCTGGAAGCCCAGGTTCTGAATCTAGGGAAGCAATTGTCAGCACTGAGAAGACCCTCCATACTAAAGGAGAGCTGGGAATGTACCCGGCAGGGGCCAGCACAGAGGCGGGTGGAGGCACTTAAAAAGAGTAGATGGGTGACAGTCAGGATGGGTAGAGGGGAAAGTGCCAAGGAGGCTGATCCTGTGCTGGAACATCTCAATTAGGGATGGGTGAATGGTTTGGCCCGAGAATAAGTTCGGGCTGAACTATGGTTGTTCGGACATTTGGCGAACAACGAAAAAATATGCAGTGTTCGGGGCAAATTCGAAAAGCCACAGAACCCCGTTAACGTCTATGGGACACTAACATGAAAAACCCAAAGTGCTCATTTTAAAGGCTTATATGCAAGTTATTGTCTTAAAAAGTGTTTGGGGACCCGGGCCCTGCCCCAGGGGACATGTATCAATGCAAAAAAAAGTTTAAAAATGTCCGTTATTTTGGGAGCAGTGATTTTAATAATGCTTAAAGTGAAACAATAAAAATGAAATATTCCTTTAAATATCGTGCCTGGGGGGTGTCTATAGTATGCCTATAAAGTGGCGCAGTTTTCCCGTGTTTAGAACAGTACCACAGCAAAATGACATTTCTAAAGAAAAAAAAGTCATTTAAAACTGATTGCGGCTGTAATGAATTGTCGGGTCTCGGCAATATAGATAAAAATCATTGAAAAAAAAATGGCATGAGTTCCCCCACAGTCCATTACCAGGCCCTTTGGGTCTGGTACGAATATTAAGGGAAACCCCGAACCAAAAATGTAAAAAAAAATTGCGTGGGCTCCCCCAAAATCCATACCAGGCCTTTCAGGTCTGGTATGGATTTTAAGGGGAACCCTGTGCCAAAATTCTTTAAAAAATGGCGTAGGGGCCCCCCCAAAATCCATACCAGACCCTTAACCAAGCACGCAGCCTGGCAGGCCGCAGGAAAAGATGGGGGACAAGAGAGCGCCCCCCCTCCTGAACCATACCAGGCCACATGCCCTCAACATGCCCTCAACATGGGGAGGGTGCTTTAGAGTAGCCTTCCTCTGATGTCACGTGGTGTCAGAGGGGGGACGGGGACACCCATTTACCTTCAGCTATATAACAGCTGTCACCAAGAAGAAGCATCACTCGGCGGGAGCCTCCCATGGAGGAGGAGCTGTTGCGGCTTTTTTTTTTTTTTTTGGCTCGTCGGGCGACGTGAGAAAGGACTTGTCCTAAAGTGTCTCCTGTCTTTTTACTATTTTGACACTTTTTTGAGGGCATGAGGTCTAGTACGGTTCAGAAGGGGGGGCACTCTCTTGTCCCCCCTCTTTTCCTGCGGCCTGCCAGGTTGCGTGCTCGGATAAGGGTCTGGTATGGATTTTGGTGGGGACCCTATGCCATTTTTTTTTTAATTTGGCGCAGGGTTCCCTTTAATATCTATACCATACCAGGGCCTGGTATGCATTTGGGGGAACTCCACGCAATTTTTTTTACATTTTTGGTTTGGGGTTCCCCTTAATATTCATACCAGACCCAAAGGGCCTGGTAATGGACTGGGGGGGAAACCCATGCCGTTTTTTTCAATGAGTTTTATCTATATTACCGAGACCCAACAATTCATTACAGCTGCGATCAGTTTTAAATGACTTTTTTCCTTTAGAAATGTCATTTTGCTGCAGTACTGTTCTAAACACAGAAAAAATGTGCCACTTTACAGGCATACTATAGACACCCCCCAGGCACGATATTTAAAGGAATACTTCATTTTTATTGTTTCACTTTAAGCATTTTTAAAATCACTTCTCCCGAAAAAATTGCCTTTTTTAAACTTTTTTTTTTTAATTGATTCATGTCCCCTGGGACAGGACCCAGGTCCCCAAACACTTTTTATGACAATAACTTGCATATAAGCCTTTAAAATGAGCACTTTTGATTTTTTTTGTTCGTGTCCCATAGACTTAACGGTGTTCGTGTGTTCGTCCAAATTTTTTGCCTGTTCACAAGTTCAGGTGTGAACCGAACTGGGGGCTGTTTGGCTCATCCTTTATCCCAATAAGTACGCCCCATTGAGTGACATTGGTGATACCAGACCAGCACTACTGGAGCTGAGTGACTCCCCTAGTTGCCAGGGGAAGAACTCCTCCAGTGAGAGTGGGGGGGAAGCGAAGGGAAAGGAAAGAGAGATTCTGGTGGTAGGGTACTCAATTCTTAGAAGGACAAAGTGGGAAATCTGTGACAAAGACCGGAAGTGCTGAACTGTTTGCTGTCTACCGGGCGCTCGGGTTCAGCACATCACGGATCTGGTGGACAGATTACTGGGAGAGGCTGGGGAAGACCCGGCTGTCATGGTGCACGTTGGCACCAATGACAAAGTCAAAGGAAGATGGAGTGTCCTAAAGAACGATTTTGGGGACTTAGGAGCTAAATTGAGGAAAAGGACCTCCAAGGTAGTATTCTCAGAAATACTATCGGTACCTCGAGCCACACCAGAAAGGCAGAGGGAGATCAGAGAAGTAAACAAGTGGCTGAGGAGCTGGTGTAGAAAGGAGGGGTTTGGGTTCCTGGAGAACTGGACCAACTGCTCAGTCGGTCACCAGTTCTATAGAAGGGACAGACTGCACCTAAATGAGGAGGGTGCAGTCTGCTGGGAGTGAAGATGGCCCGAAAAGTTAGAGGGGTTTTTAAACTAGGTGATGGGGGGAGGGTCCAGAGGTAGAGATAGTCAGCGCGGAACATATTCCAGAGGGCAGTATTGGGGGCATTAGTGGTAGGTTGACTAAAGCACATAAACCCGAGGGAAGTATAGTAACCGTGAATGTGTCACTCCTATAACCGAGTGTGTAACAATTCAATGTACACGCTCAACATAAACTTCGTGACTTAATAAATAAAAGTCCAAAATAAGTGCACATATGTGTAAAAAAGAAAGTCCGTGATAAAAATGCAAAACAATTGTGCCACAGCAAATCCTTGTAGTTCCTGAAGTTAACTTGAACTTTCCACCACACCTCTGTGTTCAGTGCTCCCTCTCCCAATAGACAGTCTCTTACCAGCTCTGTATGCCTCCACTTTCGTATGAGGCTGATAAGCATAAGAGTTTCCAGGTAATCAGAAGGGGTTAAATGTATTCCATTCAGGGGCTCGTTCCATATGCAAATGAAAAAGAACTCCCAATAGTGTGATAACGTAAAAACTTTTAATATACACACTTCAAGATACACTTCAAAAGATCCACTCACATTGTGTCAACTCTATAACAGCACATCAAAAAATCCACGGCAATCTGTACACTGCAATCTCAACACAGCAACCTGGGTAGGCTTTCCTAAGGCTTTCCTAAGCGCATAGAGCGCTCTGGGAAACATGTCAGGATACCCATAAAAACATTAGAGTAGTCATCGTGCTGTGAGATTCCCATATTAATGGTGATTGAGCAGTGGGACGCCAATATTCTGATGCTGCTGCTTAGGTCAGCATGGTATTATGAACCGACAGCTGTAAACAGCTGCGGTTTGCGCTTACGGGGACACTCTGACTGCGCATGCGCGGGATACACGGGACGCGCATGCGCACTGGGATTCCCCTAGTCAGATAGAGGGAAGGGTGTTATAAAGGTAGAGTGACATTCTGAGCGGCCTATCCCATGAATAAGCTACAGTTGTAGCGAAACATGTCGGGGGCAAAGCCGAGTGAAGGATAAACACCAGATACTGTGTGACAGAAGGAAGCAAAGCGCTGCGGTTCGCTTGTCAGGGGAGACGGAGGGCCCATTGGAAGAGCGAGCGAGGAGAGGGTGAGATAGACCCCTTCACACGCCATCAGCGTCAAGGTCCTCCGCGACCGCATACCCCTTAGGAAAGCCTTAGGAAAGCCTACCCAGGTTGCTGTGTTGAGATTGCAGTGTACAGATTGCCGTGGATTTTTTGATGTGCTGTTATAGAGTTGACACAATGTGAGTGGATCTTTTGAAGTGTATCTTGAAGTGTGTATATTAAAAGTTTTTACGTTATCACACTATTGGGAGTTCTTTTTCATTTGCATATGGAACGAGCCCCTGAATGGAATACATTTAACCCCTTCTGATTACCTGGAAACTCTTATGCTTATCAGCCTCATACGAAAGTGGAGGCATACAGAGCTGGTAAGAGACTGTCTATTGGGAGAGGGAGCACTGAACACAGAGGTGTGGTGGAAAGTTCAAGTTAACTTCAGGAACTACAAGGATTTGCTGTGGCACAATTGTTTTGCATTTTTATCACGGACTTTCTTTTTTACACATATGTGCACTTATTTTGGACTTTTATTTATTAAGTCACGAAGTTTATGTTGAGCGTGTACATTGAATTGTTACACACTCGGTTATAGGAGTGACACATTTGTGGTTTTCCAGCAATATCATCACTGAGTCACTATAGGTATTGTATTGCGTTTGGTGTTTTTTGTTTTCATTGAATTTTTATTATTATTTTTCACAAATATTTGTTTCATTCACACACTTTTAAAAGTGTTTATTAGATTAGGATATTCACTGTCAACAGTGACACCACAGAGAGGGTGATTAGGATAGCGCCACATTTTTATTCTTCACGTGGGTTGTAATACACCATTGTCACGTCACAAGATTTAGAAATATTATTCATATATTGTTATCCACTAAGTGGCAGCTATAGATAGACTATACTAACTGGTGATCATCAGCATTTAGACTGTTTCCGAGGCGCAGTGGTGGTTAACCTTGTGTATGTAGGACATTACACTTAGAAGGACCGTTTATTTAAGTATAGTAACCGGTTTAAACTATGTGGCATGTACACCAATGCCAGGAGCCTGGCGGACAAGATGGGTGAACTAGAGATACTGTTATATGAGGAGGATTTAGATTTTGTGGGAATTTCAGAGACCTGGTTCAACAGATCTCATGATTGGCTTACAACCAATCAAGGGTATTCACTTTATAGCAGAGATAGAGAGGGTAAAAAGGGGGAGGGGTATGCCTATATATCAGGAATAATGTACAAGTGAATGAGAGAGATCACATCACTAAGGGAGCTAAGGAGGAGATGGAATCCTTATGGGTAGAGCTCCAAAGGGATGAAGCTAAGGGGAAAATATTACTGGGAGTATGCTATAGGCCCCCTAACCTGAGGGAGGAGGGGGAGACAGATCTCCTAATACAATTTGGATTAGCAGCAAGAATGGGAAGTGTTATCATAATAAGGGATTTTAATTATCCAGACATAGACTGGGCGGAGGGCACCACGGATTCGTCTAAGGCTCACCAGTTCCTAAATGTCTTGCAGGACAATTTCATGGGTCAGATGATAGACGCACCAACTAGAAACAAAGCGTTACTGGATCTACTGATTACCAACAATACAGACCTGATCACAGATGTGAAAATACGGGCCAATTTAGGTAACAGCGATCACAGGTCAATTGGCTTCAGTATAAATCACACAAATGGAAACATAAGGAGTATACAAAGATTGTGAATTTCAAAAGCTCCAACATCCCTAAACTACGAACTTTGCTAGAAGATATCAATTGGGATTAACTCTTAGGGATAAGGAACATGGAGGACAGATGGGTTTGCTTTAAGAGCATAATAAATAAGGGCATTAGCCAGTGCATCCCATTGTGAAATTAATTTAAAAGAGTCCTGGATGGCTTAACTTCAATGTAAAAATGCATATAAGAGTAAAGGAGAAGGCCTTCAAAAAATACAAGGCTGAGGGATCATCATAAGCATTCAAACTTTACAAAGAATGCAACAAGAAATGTAAGGCTGCAATTAGGGCGACTAAGATAGAACATGAAAGACACATAGCAGAGGAGAGCAAAAAAATCCAAAGAAATTCTTTAAGTACATAAACAGTAAAAAAGGGAGGACAGACCATATTGACCCCATAAAGAATGAGGAAGACATCTGGTTACAAAGGATGGGGAGATGGCAAAGATATTGAATTTATTCTTCTCCTCAGTTTTCACAAGGGAATCGGGGGGCTTCAGTAACCAAAATTGCAGTGTTTATCCTCATAACACATCACAGGAAGCACCCTCATGGCTAACAGAGGACAGAATTAGAAATAGACTTGGGAAACTTAACATTAATAAATCACCGGGACCAGATGACTTGCACCCAAGGGTACTTAGGGAACTCAGTTAAGTAATTGACAGACCATTGTTCCTAATTTTTTCTGACAATCTACTGACTGTAATGGTACCAGCTGATTGGAGAAAAGCAAATGTAGCACCAATATTTAAAAAACTGCCAAAATACACCCCTGGGAATGACAGACCAGTTAGCCTAACATCAATTGTATGCAAGCTCTTGGAGGGGATGATAAGGGTCTATATACAAGATTTTAGTACATGGATTACATGGGTACATGGATTGAAAACTGGTTACAAGGGCGAGTTCAGAGGGTGGTAATAAATAGGGAGTACTCGGAATGGTCAGGGGTGGGAAGTGGGGTACCCCAGGGTTCAGTGCTGGGACCAATCCTATTTAATTTGTTCATAAACGACCTGGAGGATGGGGTAAACAGTTCAATGGTCCATAGGGTGAGTAAATGGATTGAAAACTGGCTACAAGGGCGAGTGCAGAGGGTAGTGATAAATGGGGAGTACTCGGAATGGTCATGGGTGGAAAGTGGGGTCCCCCAGGGTTCTATCCTGGTCCTATTTAATTTGTTCATAAATTACATGGAGGATGGGGTAAACAGTTCAATCTCTGTATTTGTGGACGATACTAAGCTAAGCAGGGCAATAACTTCTCCGCAGGATGTGGAAAACTTGCAAGTAGATCTGAACAAATTAATGGGGTGGGAAAATGAGGTTTAATGTGGAAAAATGTAAAACAATGCATTTGGGTGGCAAAAACATGAATGCAATCTATACACTGAGGGGAGAACCTGTTGGGGAATGAAGGACGGAAAAGGACGTGGGGGTCCTAGTAGATGATAGGCTCAGCAATGGCATGCAATGCCAAACTGCTGCTAACAAAGCAAACAGAATATTGGCATTAAAAAGGGGATCAACTCCAGAGATAAAACGATAATTCTCCCGCTCTACAAGACTCTGTTCCGGGCCTCACCTAGAGTATGCTGTCCAGTTCTGGGCACCAGTCCTCAGGAAGGATGTACTGGAAATTGAGCGAGTACAAAGAAGGGCAACAAAGCTAATAAAGGGTCTGGAGGATATTAGTTATGAAGAAAAACCATCTCAACTGCCTTAAACCATCCGCGGGAACTTTTCAAAATAGTCGCTCAGTCAATGAACCCAACCTGCTTAGAGCCTCCAGCAAACGATACTCAAGAATTCTGCAATGAGTTATCAGATTTCTTCATCGACAAAATCGACAACATTCGGAAATCAATTCATCAGAAAATAACAACCAACCTCACTCAACCAAAGCAAAAAGAGGATATCGACACGAACATCACACAACCACCGAATTTCTCTTTGTCCCCAATCACCACTGACACGACTAAAAACATCATCAGAAGCCTTCGAGACAGCACATCACCAAACGACATCATTCCCACTAAACTCCTGAAAGAATGTTCCGACATCTTGGCCCCTACCCTAACACACCTCATAAATCAATCATTCAAAGAAGGGACTGTGCCAACCTCCCTCAAGCAAGGCATCGTTAAACCCCTGCTAAACAAACCCAATCTCGACCCTAAGGACCCTAACTGCCGCAGACCGATAACAAGCCTCAACACCATCTCCAAGATTATGGAGAAAGCAGTAGTACAGCAGCTACAATGCCACCTGCACAAACACCAACTCCTGGACCCTCTGCAATCAGGCTTCCACCCAGGCCATGGCACAGAAACAGCACTTCTCAAAATATGGAACGACGCCCTTAAAGCAGCAGATGACAGAGAATCGTGTCTCCTGGTACTGTTAGACATCAGCGCAGCATTCGATACAGTGGACCACAATACTTTGCTTGTCCACCTCGCAGAAGTTGCAGGAGCTACAGATTCTGCTCTAAAATGGTTTGCATCCTTCTTAGAGAATCGCTCTCAGATAGTGAAACTAAGAACATTCACCTCGGAAACCCGGGCAATCTCCTGTGGAGTCCCTCAGGGCTCACCCTTGTCACCAGTGCTATTCAACATCTACATCCGCCCACTTCTCAATATCATCAGGAAAACGGACCTCTGCTTCCACTCATACGCTGATGACACCCAACTCTACCTTCGCATCACCGAACAAAAAGACCTTCATCAGCAATTAGAGAAATGCCTCACTTTAATAGATGACTGGATGACCGTTAGCTCCCTCAAACTCAATGGATCAAAAACAGAACTTCTTCTCCTACACGCTAACAAAAATTCCAAAATTAAGACTCCGTGGACACCTCCCATCATCCTCGGACAGACCATCTCTCCAAGCACCAAAGCCAAGAGTCTCGGAGTTATCTTTGACTCAGGAATGACAATGGATGCACAAATAGGATCAGTAGTTAGCGGATCCCACCATCTCCTCCGCCTGCTACATAGACTCACCCCCAAAAGACAAATCTAAAAAAGTTCAGCCTATATAAAATTAAATATTGCTTCATATAATATCCCCACACTATATTATATAGTGACCAGGTAATCTATATACATAGGCTTTGATACCTATTAATTTCCAATACACTCTTCTCTGACCCATAACGGTTGGTTGAGTGTCCAAGAATTTTTCTTTGTCATCTGCAACTTTACATTATAATTTAATCAACAATATTATATATCAATACTTTGTCGGTCATCTCAATACTCAAATATATTCCCAAACACTACAGAATTATGTCTTGAACTCTATTCAAATAGACTACTCATGGCAGTATTATATATTCTTTATTTTAAGTTACCAGATTCATCCCCCTTTTCTCTTCCAGATCATCAATTTCTACTAACTCACTACTACCAACAAGTATATATACATTTTATGAATTGTTCAAATACTCAATTTATATATCGAGTAGTTTTAATCTGGATTTATACTTTTGGTATACTTCTTTCTTACCCCCAGGGGCTCCATTTGCCTCAGTATATCACTCTGGCAGCCATGTTGCCGCGGAACGCGGGGGGAACCTCCTCCTCTTGAGGACAATACTACCCAGCTTATGCCCATAGCCCCTTCTGATGCCCACTTTCTCGTAAGACAGCAATCCCACCAGTATCAATATCCGGTGCTATTTTGACTCCAAGCTTTTAATGCGATTTAACGAAACACTGTAATGCCCCGTACACACGGTCGGATTTTCCGATGGACAATGTCCGATCGGAGCGTGTTGTCGGAAATTCCGACCGTGTGTGGGCTCCATCGGACATTTTCCATCGGATTTTCCGACACACAAAGTTGGACAGCAGGAGATAAAATTTTCCGACAACAAAATCCAATCTCGTCAATTCCGACCGTGTGTGGCCTGTTCCGACGCACAAAGTGCCACGCATGCTCAGAAGAAATTCCGACACGGGACAGCTCGTTCTGGTAAACTTAGCGTTCGTAATGGATAAAGCACTTTCCTCACGCTGCAATGTTCAAAATGGTTTAATACAGCGCACTCTCTTCTTCTTTATAATGTGACAAGAATTAAGTCGTTTTGATGCTCATATTCACACACACTTCTCACAAACTTTTTTCGTTACTATTTATCGGGATTCCCTCAATATATTTTGATTTCTCACATCTGACAACATATTTTTTTTTTTTTACTTTAATGTAGAATCTTTTTTTGTGTTTCTCTTTTTATTTTTATTTTTTTTGGTGATTTTGATTTGTACTCCCGAAAATGTTTGTGTGTTTTTTGTGACAAGTTCCCACAACACCATTGATATGTTGTTCTATTTAATCTGTAGGAGGAGATTGTTTGGTGTTGTTGTCCCTTGTTAATTTCACATTGTACTTTAGAAATGTACCTGAATACTCACCAACAAACTGTCCTTTTTGGATGAAAACACACACAGGAGAGTAGAATTTACCTAAAAATATTTTATTAAGGGGTCACAACTATAAACAAAGAGGGAGGCAACGCTGGAGAAACTGCAGAAGTGGGCGAAGCCTTGGACCCCCAGGGCAGACATCAATTATTTAAAAGCAAAATTGGTGGCCTGAGGAGTCCATATCTAAGGGAGGGCAGTCTGGTCCAGAAGTCCCAGAGATCCGGAAAGCAGCAGATGACATCTGTGTCCCCAGGCTGTGGTCATACGAGAGACTGCATCTTCTGTCAGACCAGACTGAACCCAGGGCAATCACTCTGTGGTCTTCCTTCCACGCTTCCTTTCAGCCTTTGGCTGTGGTGGTGGAGTTGTGGCAGCAGGAGGAGGAGGAGGAGGAGGAGGATGGTCCATCTCAATGACATCCGTCTTGGGTGTCAGTTCCCCACTCTCCCCCTTACGAAGGACTTTATAAATCAGGTCCTCAGAAATCTTGCGTTGGCCCTCCTGCATGCCCTGTAATTTGGTGGCAGCCATGCAGGCAAAGGCCTCTTCAGGACTGGGGGGCGCCGAAGCCTCCTGGATCAGCCTGTACACTGAATCCTGCACAGGACTGGGAGTGGCCTTCCTGGCCCTTTTATATGGCAGGCGGAGGGGAGGGACCTGAGACTCAGTCAGGCTGCGACTTGTCCCTGGCTTCTCTTGGCTGACACTTAGCCCCGCCTCCTCCTGGCTGCCACTAATCCCCGCCTCCTCCTGACTGCCACATTCCACAGCCTCCTCCTGGCTGAGGTCTTCCTGTGTATGAAAAAGGGACATAGTTTTAGTATTGTTTTCATCAATCACACACAATTTTCACCTCCTGACTGCTGCAAATTCAATGTTAACAAATATAACAGACTATCTTTCTGAGCCCAGCATTTTGCATTCTTGTCCCAATTTTGGGTGCCCACTACTGTCTATTGATATGTAAAACACTTTCAAGCAGCAATTAGTGATCAATAATAACATCTAGTAAACATCATTTATTTATTGCCCAGAAATCTGTAGAAGAATGCTATACCTGACTCCAGCTGGGCTCCTCCACTTCTTCCTGGCTGGAAGGCACAGGTTGGACATCAGAAGCCTCAGCTGGGATGGAAGGAAGTGTGGAAGGAAGAGTAGAGAGGGATTCCCTGACTTCAGTGTGGTCTGACAGAAATCGCAGTCTCTCGTAGTACCACAGCCTGGGGACATAAACGTCATCTGCTGCAGCTCCGGACCTCAGGGAATATGTGACCTTCTTGCGCTCCCTAAGATAAGTGCTCCTCAGGCCACCAATTTTAGCTTTTAAATAGGGGATGGTTGCTGTGGGGACCACCGGCTTCACCAACTCCAGCAGTTTCTCCAGCGCTGCCTGCCTCTTCTGTTTGTGGTTATAGTGGGGGTGTCTGACTTGCCACAGACAGGGCAGCTCTCTGTACTTGTCAATAAACAGGGGCAGGAAATTGTGGTCGTTGAACCCATCCATTTTCTCTGCAAGACACAACACAAGACAAACCCTAATGTCAGGCCAAACTCCCCTAATCTTGTTACAATATAGGCTTCCATTTCGAAGCAGTATAGGCCCAAGTTTAGATCCTACCTTCGTTAGCACGATCGGCGTCTCCGATGCTCCTTCCTCCGCTCACAGATCGTACGTAAGACGCGCGCGTTACGATTTATACACACTGCGCACGCGTATAACTCCACCTGCCCCTGACGTTCTTTCTATTCTATTCCCCGCCCCTTTTCGTTCGGCGCAGTGGGGGAAGAGCACATGGCAGATAGACAGCAGGATCGTGCTAATTACAGCAACGAGGAGGAGGAGGAGGAGGAAAGGCCGGAGCCTGAAACGTCCCGATCCAGAAGGAGATTAAAGGACTCAAATATGTCCTTTGGGGAGATGTTGGAAATGGTGGACATCCTGAAGAAGGCCGACTATGATGGAAAGTATGGGCCTTACCCCAACCACAATGTCCGAAAGGCCAAGATCATGGCGAAAGTGGTCAGGAGTCTGCACCGGAAATTCGGGGTACGACGATCGAAAGATCAGCTCAGGAAGCGGTGGTCGAACCTGAAATTACGAGAACATGAGCAGTACAGAAAGATCTTGAGAGTGCTGCAAAAAAGTAAGTAGTTGTGCTGTGTTCCTATTGTTCTTGTGTTTATTACGTTCGTGCTGCTCCATGTGCTTTTAGGAACTGTTGTACAGTTTAAAATGGCAACTTTCATGTTCATGGGCACATTATTCGTTCGGATCACACATTTTTTTTTTCGGACTATAAAATACCATTGTTTAGCCCATATGCATTTGGCCACCATTTTGACGCCCTATACTTTTCTTCAAAGAATTGGGTTGTGTAGATGGCTTTGTTACTAGAATGAAATGCAAACTAGATTGTGTGTAAGGAGAGGACACTGAGCAGCTGTTTTCACATCTGGACACTGGAGCACTAGTGTGGGACACAAGAACACCATTTTTATTAGGGGGCCACACAGGTGCTCCAGTGTATACTATATGGGAGGATACATCTGTGAAGCTTGTACACAACAGGGAAAGTATTGCAGCTTGACAAAGGACACTAAAAAAGCTACATCTTGGAACTCGGCTAAAATAGATAATTGTACCCCACTTCCAAGCAATGTTTCATCTTTATAGTTCTGCCATCAAATATCTGTGTGCTAATTATACCATTTTTGTTTTACATAGGGGAGAAAAGACTCGGAGGACACCCCTCATCCGAGGAGACCAGAGCCCCCCCCCTCTGGAAGAAGGGAAAATCCCCCCAACACAAGATGAGCAGGAGGAAGAAGACGTGGTGGAACTAGTCACCACAACAGGTGAGTGTCTGCGACCACAGGCTCAGATAAGAGATGGATGGCGGAATTTTTTTTCGACCTAATTTATTTTGGGTTTCCTTTCTTTTTAGGTGATCGTGAGGTTGTGGATGAAGATCCTTTCACATCCGAAAGTGCCCAGATCCTGATCGGGGAGATCATGGGGTGTAATTTACAATTGGAAAACATCAAGCAAAACATCAATGATGTTATTCCAAAATATAAAAACATCATTGATGTTTTGGGGCGAGTTAAAAGCCCCTCAAAATCACTTTCTTCTTTTGTCTGCTACAATGTGCGCAATGTTTTTGTGATTTTTCCCAAAGCCAAATTTGGAGGATGCACACAGTGTGCCAACATGTGCTATCTGCCATCACGGGAGATCAATGGACGCGTTTTGGGGGTGCAACCCCTTCCTCAATAATAAAGTAACGGTGAGGAAGGGCTTTCTCCCCCAAAACACGTCCCTTGATCCCCCCTGATGGCAGATAGCACATGTTGACATTGGGAAATTTGTGTGCATCTTCCAAATTTGGCTTTTCCTGGGGTGATTTCCCCCCATCTGAATGCAATATCAAACACAGTTCCTAAATACTCATGTCTGATATTGCCTTCAAGTTCTACCAAATGTGAACTTTGTAAGATCAAGATTTGTGTCTTTATTGTGGGTTTTACACAGGCCTGTTTTCTATAAAATGCACATTTTGATTTTGGATAATGACACCACAAAAATTGTTATACAACAAACATGTTGGTTTGTCAGAAAAACCTTTGGTAAATGCACCTGTGATTGTTCTGGTAATAAAAAGATTGTTCATCAAGAATGTGTGGATTATTGTCTCAACGCTACAACACTTTTGGGGTGATGTAATTGTTGTTTGATGAGAAAATGGGGGTAATTTCCTAAGGGCAAATCCACTTTGCACTACAAGTGCAGTTTCAGTGCAGTTGCAAGTGCACTTGTAGTGAAAAGTGTCTTTGCATTTAGTAAATAACAGCCAACAGTGCTTTGTATAAGGTTACACAATCACGACATTTTCTGTACTCCACACATTTCTGTCAGGGTCAGCTCAAACAAACACAAGCAGTAAATGTCCACAAAGAAGAGCCTGGGGGGAGATGCCTGTGGAGAACTTGAGGTCCTGCAGGCTTCTCCATGTGGCCAAATACCGCAAGGTAGCGACCAACCTCTGCTCCGCAGTGATGGCTTGCCTCATGCAGGTATCCTGCCTGCTGATATAGGGGGTCAGCGAAGCCAACAAACGGTGAAATACGGGCTCCGTCATCCTGAGAAAATTCCTGAAATCGTCAGGATTATTCTCACGGATCTCACGGAGCAAAGGCATATGACAGAACTGTTTACGCTGAAGCAACCAATTCTTGGTCCATGAACTCCTCCTCGCCCTGTTCATGGACTGGACTTGTGTCAAGGTCAGGACCCCAACACCAAGCCCCCGCACAGCACGAACTGTACGAGGAGTACGCATACGAAACATGGCTAGAAAACGGTCGGCTGCTCAGAACGAAGTAACAGAACGCACTGAAGAACAGCAAGGCCTGTGAAGAGCGACCTGAAAAACAGCAACGAGCGGACAAGATCGCACAGAAAACTCCGATACGAACTGACTGCACGCACTGAAGAGCAAATACAAACCCACAAGCACAAACTGAACGGCAGAAAACGATCTGAAAGCCACGAGTCTGAAAAAGCGCGAATCGTCTCTCACCAAACTTTTACTAACATGAGATTAGCAAAAGGAGCCCAAAGGGTGCCGCGCTTGGTTCTGAACCGGCCTTTTCTAGTCTCGTCGTACGTGGTGTATGTGACCGCGTGGTTGTCGATCGGAAATTCCGACAACTTTGTGCGACCGTGTGTAGGCAAAACAAGTTTGAGCCAACATCCGTCGGAAAAAATCCTAGGATTTTGTTGTCGGAATGTCCGAACAAAGTCCGACCGTGTGTACGGGGCATAACAACTGTTTCACCATTCAATACTATGTAAGTGTTTTGATCATATTATCTTAAGCAGATAGTTTTATGCCTTCATATGTCATGGTAATCCATTGATTATATATTTTAATTATATCTTAGATGAACCCCTCTTCTCTTTTTTTCTGCACCCTGAAGAAGGACTAAACTATATCCCTAAACGCGTTGTGTGTGTGGAGAGTTCTTTTCATGTATCTACCTTGTATAGTGATAGAAACAAATTGCTTAGATATGTCAATGTTTCATTAATATTTTTAAATTTTGTCTATAAATAAAATTTGTTTATTATTATATTGTTGCATACTTTGGTATTTTTTTACATAAGACAATATTAAGTGCCTTTAAAGTCCACCCAGGGGAACTTTTCTTTATATGTATCTTTTCCATGAGACAGTAACCTACCAGAGTCTGGAAAGGCTTAACATAAACTCCTCTTTAAGGTGTCCTTAAGACATTTCATCCCCTCTTCCCTTTGTGGGGACGGGATGAGTTCCGAGACTTACCCCTTGTAACAATTGTCAAGGAGGGTTGCCAATCTTTATTGATCCTTATCCTTGATGCCACAAATTTTTGGGTCCTTTCACAGGTTTTGAAGAATAAGGGAGGCCATTCACCACAGGTTTGAGGAGGCATGAGAGCGCAGTCCTCGGGATCACTGAGGATTACAGTATCTGGAACTGCCTCCTCCCAGCCACGTACAACTCCCAAGGTTTCTGGGGACTTGAAACCATCTCTGAAAGTTTGCCATATGTCTTCCTCTGCTTCAAGGCCTCCAAAACTGCCATAATCCTCTTCTTCCTCCTCCTCCTCCCTCTCCTCTTGTGTGTTCTGTGGTGTTGCAAGAATGGTGTCTGCATAAAGTGGGCCTGGAGAGGAAAGGAAGTCTTCCTCTTCCTCTCGCTGCTCTGCCTAAAGTGCCCTGTCCATAATGCCACACAGAGTCTGCTCCAGCAGAGATACAAGAGTGATTGTGTCACTGATGCATGCATTGTCACGGCACATCATCCTTGTCACCTCCTCAAATGGTGATGCATGCATCCTTTATCAGCCGCCATTGGTGTGGGAAAAAAAGCCAAGCTCCCCTGAGCCTATCATTGTGCCATACTCACATAGGTACTCATTGCTGCATGTGCAGCCACTGCAGCATTGCCAAAGTCGAGTCCTACCTGGTGGGCATGTCAAAAATCAGGCAGTTTAACGGGCAGGTGGAATTCCCGCTGACTTTCAGCCAACCGAACACTGGCTGTGTATGACGCCTGATATGGCTACAGGCTCTCCTGGTATGCTTTAGAAGATCTTACAAACATGGGTACCTGTTTAAGAAATGCTGCACCACCAAATTGAGGACATAAACCAGGCATGGCACGTTTGTCAACTTTCCCTGTTGAAGGGCGGACAGATGGGTAGTGCCATTATCACACACCACCAGTTCTGGCTCAAGCTTCTGTGGTGTGAACCACCTCTGGGACTGCCCCTGCAGAGCTGAAAGAATCTCTGCTCCGGAGTGGCTTCTGTCCCCTAGACAATCCAGCTAAAGCACTACATGGCATCTTTTAGCCTGATTCACTGAATGGCCCCTTGAACACTTAGGGGGTACTGGTGGTTCATAGGACAATTCAGCAGAGGGGGGCATGGAGGAGGAGGAGAAGGAGGAGAGGGTGGAGCTGACAGATATCACATCATCACCACCAGCTGTATGGAGACGTGGCTGAAAAACAAGCCCCAGCACTAAGCCGTGTCCTGCATCCTTCCTAGTTTCACGCAGAGTAAGCCAGTGTGCTGTGAACGAATTATATATCATCTCTGACCATTAGAGATGGGCTGAACGAACCTCTCTTTGGTGTATGTCAGAACTCTCGAACATTGCGAAAATTCGGAGTGAATAACAAACCCTATTGAGGTCTATGGGACCTGAACTTGAAAAATCAAAAGTGACCATTTTGAGGGCTTATATGCAAGTTATTGGGCATACAAAGGGTATGGGGACCCAGGTACTGCCCTGGGGGGACATATATCAATAAAATACCCCAAAAAGTTTTTTGAAAAAAGAATTAGGAAGTTCCCCCAAGGGGTTTTTTAGCGGCATAGTGATATATCAATCAAAAAGAATGGAAATATAATAAAATAATTTATTTATGCAAACAACAAATTGCAGATCATTCATCAAAGTTTTTAAAAAATACAGATCTCTGGTTACGGACATGTCTCAAAGAATGTTCCATCAATGTTTGATAATACAATGCATTTCAAATATAAAATCAATTAGTTAATAGACATCCACAGGGGTATTCATGTGGATGTCTATTAACTAATTGATTTTATATTTGAAATGTTTGATTCTCCTAGTCTTAATGCGGTTAGCTAGGGCTTTACCTGCTTTGTGGAAGTGGAGTAGGATGTGGCTTTTAGTTTTCTTTATGCATGTTCAAATGACTGTAAAAGGTGTAATCTAAGGTCTTGTTTAAGGAATAGTAGTTGTGCCGAGAGTGCAGGGTGGGGGTTAGATTTGATTTGGTTTTCCAAGTTGTTTATTTGTGATGCTAGAGTGTCTATATGTTGTGTCCTTTTCTTCTTGAATTGGGAACTCAGTTTTATCAGTACACCTCGAATAAATGCCTTGTGCACACACCACTCCTGGGTCGGACACGGAGCCTGCATTGTTCTCAAAGTATTCCGCTAAATGTTTAGTTATATCTTGGGAGTATTCTGGATGCTGAATAATGTAATTATTCAATTCTCCACAAGAAGATGTTTTTTTTTGTTGCTAAGAATCAGATATAGAAATGGTGATGTGGGCATGGTCTGACCAAGTTGTGGTGTGAATCACAGATGCGCTGATTTTTTGCAATGACCATTTGTCTGTACAGAAGAGGTTGATTCTAGAGCAGGTTTTATTGAGCGAAGAGAGAAATGACGCCATGTATTCTTGAGTCCTTTCATAGGCTTTGAAGCAAATTTGTGGAGGCATAAGAAGCAGACTCCTTATTCAGATTATAGTATCTGGAACTGCCTCCTCCCAGCCAGGTACTACTGTTTGCCTCCAAAACTGCCAGAACCCTTCCTTTCCTCTTGTGTGTTCTGTGGCATAGGAACAATGGTGTCTGCATAAAGTGGGCCTTGAAAGGAAGTCCTCATCCTCCTCATGCTGCTATGCCTTAAGTGCCATGTCCATAATGCTATGCAGAGTTTGCTCCAGCAGGAACACAACGGGGATTGTGTCACTGATGCATGCAATGTCACGGTTCACCATCTTTGTGGCCTATTTAAATGGTGACAGTACAGTGCATACATCCTTTATGAGCAGCCATTGGCATGGGGAAAAAAAAGCAGAGCCGGACTGAGCCTGTCATTGTGCCAAATTCACACAGGTGCTCGTTGACGACCCTCTACTGCATGTGCAGCCACAGCAGATTTGCCAAAGTCGAGATCCAGGCATGGCACATGTGTCAAATTTCCCTGTCTAAGGGCAGACAGGAGGTTTACACCATTATTGCACACCACCATTCCTGGCTCCAGCTGGGCTGGCATGAACCACTTCTGGACCTGCCCCTGCAGAGATGCAAGAATCTCTGCTCTGGTGTGGTTCCTGTCCCCTAGACACACCAGCTGAAGCACTGCATGCCACCTTCTAGCCTGACTCATTGAATAGCCCCTTGAACGCTTAGGAGTTACTTGTGGTTCATAGGACAATTCAGCAGGGGAGGACATGGAGGAGAATGAGGAGGAGCAGTGTCAGCAGTAACATGAAATTAGTGGCTGGCTGCCTTGCCCAATGATGCCACAACATTGCCTTCCATGTGATGGTACAGAGCTGTAATGGTCTTACATGAAAAGAAATAGCGACTGGGAACCTGCCATTGTGGTACAGCACATTCTGCAAATTCATGGAAGGGGGCAGAATCCACCAGAGAGAAAGGCAGAAGTTGTAGAGCTAGCAGCTTTGACAAGCTTGCATTTAGACGCTGTGGGTGGCAGTAGCAGGTGGGGCAGAGAAATGTGCTGGCTATAGTCTACAGCTAGTGCTGCTGGCTGATGTGCTGAAAGGACCTGGGACACCCTGTGCTATACCGTCAACCCTGCCAGTGGAGGCTGCTGAGAGGTCATGAGGTATATTGGGTCAGACTGAGGTGAGTAAGGAGGAGGAATAGAGTTGCGCCCCTATTGTGTGGCTTTCAAGTGCTCTTGCCAACAGGCTGAGCGATGGGAGGTTAAATGCCTTGTCAAGTATGTGGTACCCAAATGGCTGGTGTTTTTGCCACACTTGATGTGCTTGAGACAAAGTTTTCAAATTGCAACAGTACGATCGGCTGCACATGCTCTAAAAATTGCCCAGACAGCTGAGCTGTGGGAAGTGGTCCAGGAGATAACAGCTTCACAATGTGATGGAATAGGATGGATGCTCTCTACTCTTCCACGATGGCAGCCTCGTTGGGGTTGCACCTCACTCTTACTTTCCTTCATCTGGCACCCAAGTTACGTTAGTGACCTCATCTTTATCATCTCCTCCATCCTCATTACCACTGGAGACAACTTGGCAATGCACTGCGGCTGGAGGACTGCCAGTTAGTGTACCAGTGTTCTCCCCTCTCTGTAGGCTCATGTTCCTGCCTTCCTCAATCTCAACCTCAGAACCAACATCTGAATCAAGTAATGCCTGTGCATCATGAAGGAGCAAGTGGCTGATGCTGTGTTCAAATAATTTAGCTGACTCCTCCATGCCTGATGCTAGGGCTGTGGCAGGAATAGCTGTGGACAAGGAGGCAGGTTTATCCACTCTGGCAGCTGCAGTGAACCGTGCACCAGTCTCTGCTTGGGTGACGGAGGATGAGGATGATTTAATAAGCCAGTTCACCACCTCCTCTGCATGCTGTGGCTGGATAGCACGGGCAACATCACTAAATAGAGGAAATGATGCCCTGCCTGAGGACTGATCACGTCCATCTTTGCCTGTGGACACATACGCTGCTGGCCCCCTCACAGTGCCTTGTGAAGTTCTGCCTCTCCTTGTTGTCCTTTCAGACATAATGGGGTTGTGCTTATTAACAAAACGTAATAAAGATGTGGAAATGTGGATGCTCTTTAATCAATGGAAAGTGGTGTTTGGTGCACTTTAACTTGAGCACTCACTACACAGACACACTCCACTGATACACTATAATATACTGCAGTAAAACTGCATTGACGCACTGCAATATACTGCGTCAAATGTGCAGTAGTGCACAGAAATATACTGTGTTAAATGGCACATAACACACTGAAATATACGGCGTTAAAC
Organism: Lithobates clamitans; assembly: GCA_037952925.1. NCBI lineage: Eukaryota > Metazoa > Chordata > Amphibia > Anura > Ranidae > Lithobates > Lithobates clamitans. Next base: position 1,820,828 of record JBBGZY010000610.1, read on the forward strand.
TTGCAGTAACGCACTGTACTATACTGCATTAAACGGAAGGTAAGGCACTGCAATATACGGCCTCAAGCTTGCAGTAATTCACAGAAATATACTGCGTTAAATGTGCACTAACGCACTGATATATACAACATTAAACTTTCAGTAATGCACTGAAATATACTGCGTTAATCGTGCACTAATGCACTGAAATATACTACATTATACTTGCAATAATGCACTGAGATATACTGCGTTAAGTGTGCACTAAAGCACTGAAATATGCAGTGTTAAACTTGCAGTAACGCACTGAAATATACGGCGTTAAACTTGCAGTAACGCACTGAAATATACTGCATTAAATGTGCACTAACACACTGAAATATAATACGTTAAGCATGCACTAACACACAGAAATGTACTGAATTTAATGACACATAATGCACTTTAATATACGGCGTTACATTTGCAGTAATGCACTGAAATATACAGCGTTAAACTTGCAGTAACGCACTGAAATATACTGCGTTAAACTTGCACTAATGCTCTGAAATATACTGCGTTAGGTGTGCACTAACGCACAGAAATTTACTGCGTTAAACGGCGCGTAACACACTGAAATATACGGCGTTAAACTTGCAGTAATGCACAGAACTATACTGCCTTAAATGGAAGATAACGTATTGAAATATACAGCATTAAACTTACAGTAATGCACTGAAATATACTATGTTAAGCATGCAGTAATGCACAGAAATGTACTGCGATAAATAGTACATAACGCACTGAAATATACTGTGTTAACCGTGCACTAATGCACAGAGATGTACTGCATTAAACAGCATGTAACGCACTGAAATATACAACATTAAACTTGCAGTAAAGCACTGAACTGTACTGCGTTAAACGGAAGATAACGCACTGAAATATACAGCGTTAAACTTGAAGTAACCCACTGAAATATACTGTGTTAAGCATCACCAATTCACAGAAATGTACTGCGTTAAATGGCACATAATGCACTGAAATATATTGTTAAGCATGCACTAACGCACAGCAATGTACTGCGTTAAATGGCACATAATGCACTAAAATATACGAGGTTAAACGGTCACTACACTCACACTGACTGAACTATCCCTAGATTCACACTAACGTAAAGATGAGTGGTGGTCGCACTACACTGACACTGACTGAACTATCTCTAGATTTACACTAATGTAAAGATGAATGGTCACTCACTACACTCGCACTGACTGAACTATCCCTAGATTCACACTAATGTAAAGATGAATGGTGGTCACTACACTCACACTGACTGAACTATCCATAGATTCACATTAAAGAGCCCTGTTCTATCTATCTCCATGCCAATATCACACTAAAAATTACCTCTATTTTACAGAATACTTTTATTGTGTGGGGCGGGACTAAGAGCAATGAGCCATGATTGGATCAAGTCATCATGACAGCATTCAATCATGGCTCTGACAGTGCTTTGTGCCCTGATTGGGCAAAGCTTTCATTGCTTCAACCAATCAGGGCTTTCAATGCACTGCGAGGCGGGTATTCATCAAATGTGCGAACAGCCAATGTTCGGCCCGAACTCATGCTCGGGCCAAACCATTCACCCATCCATAATGGATAGAATTGTGGAGGGTATGACAGAAGGCAGAATGTACAGGAGAGGAGTGTGAAATGTATGACAGAGGGTAGTATGTGTAGGATAGAAATGTGGAGGGTATGACAGAGGTCAGTACGTACTTGCAAGCACAAAGTTTCTGTGTCTATAATGTTAATTTCCTCTAGATGGCGCATGTGTGCATACTTGTTCATTTATTGCTCCCATCATGCATTATTACATTGCACTTCCTGTTTTTCTTGCAACTGAAAGGAGATTAACAGCGCTGTCATCCCAAGGTTTAAAGTTTTTTGTGTGTGTAAAGTAAGCCATTTGACTAAGAATCTTCAAGATACAAACCCCTCTCTTAGCTCACAAGCAGGCAAAAGTGGTATGTAGATTTATTTCTGTCTTGTTATGAGTTTTAAGTCATGTTTGTCCTTCATATTTGTCCTCTTTATTTATTTCTACGGTGTTGATGTAAGTGTCGGTGTAAGAACTTGATATGTACATTGAAAATCTGTGAGGCAAGAACCCCGGCCTTCTCATTGTGACTAAGAGCGGCATAGTAGGGCACTTTGCTGCATCTGTGAAGGCAATGAAACCATGAAGCTGCACGCAGAATTTGGCTAGCAAGGAAATCCCTATGTTTGATAAGGGAAGTACAACATTAGAAACAATCAGAATTAATTAACTGAGGCAGCTTGTCGCAAGTAAAGCAAGCAAACACCTTTAATACGGAACAGGTTAACATGTCAGACACAAGTGAAAATACAGTGCTGTCCAATAGAGAAGTCAGTCCTGCAGACCCTATTGCACAGGATGTTGTCAATACAGAGCAAGCCAACCCACCACAGCAAGCAGAAATAGCAGCACAAATGCAACAGCACAAAAGTCAACGCACACGCACACTCACCGAAAAGGGTAAAGCACCACAAGATGTTGAAGTTATTGAAAAGTCTAATGTTTTTCCTATAAAACTAACAAACATGTTATACTTACCTGCTCTGTTGCAGTGGATTTGCACAGAGCAACCCCGATCCACCTCTTCTCGGGTCCCTCTTCTGTGATCCTGGCCCCTCCCTCCTGTTTGGTGCCCCCACAGCAAGCAGCTTGCTATGGGGGCACCCGAGCGAAGTCACAGCTCCCTGTTTCCATTGAGACATGGAGCCCTGACCCCCCCCCGCCCCCTCACTCCCCTGATTGGCTAGTTGACTTTGATTGACAGCAGCAGGAGGCAATGGCACCACTGCTGTTTCTCAGCCAATCAGGAAGGAGAATCTCGAATGGTTGAGACTCTCGTGGACATCGCTGGACAGAGAGTTTTGATTGTAGAGTTCATTATAGTATTCTGCAAACCTATTTGCTATGTATAACAGATTAGTGAGTCTTTTCTTGTGTCTGTCTAGTAGGTAGTCTATTCTGCTTTTGCTGGCCCCGTGTTTAATCTGGTTTGAGAGATATGTGCCTATTTTGTTGCTTGCCGAATAAAAATGGAATTTAAGTCATTTTAAGAGAATGTCATGCTGAGAGATAAAGCACTGTGAAAGTTGATGACAACGATCTTTCAATTCTTTGTCTCTATCTGGGGAGTATTGAGTTTTGTTCTGGGATTCCAATGAATCTATAGATTTTGTAAGATCGGTGATGGTCTGCGTCCTCTTACGTTTCACCTTTTTTCACTGTTACAACACTATGGAGACAATGGAATATATTTCCACGCATGGTGTCTTTTGGTATCTGTACCTACAGCTTTTAATTAAATACTTGCTTCTTTGGTGCTTTGTTTTGCTATGTTTTACTTTTTGTTACTTGCAGGATCCATACTATGTGTGATCTGTTGTGACTTTGACATTGGCTAGAGTATGATTCTGTTTCTATTCTTCAGGATGTGCTTTGCTTTATTATTTACATGTTGGGAAATAGAAATGTACATAACGATATGATCGCTTCCTCTTAATAGGGGACCTCGGTGTTAATTTAATATATGCAAACCTGGATCTGTAGAATCTGTTTCATTTGTATTTTAGGTTTAAACACTGGCTGCTGCGCTGAGATATATTCTAATCTCTATTTGAATAAGTGTGTTTTCTGGCTTGCTAATTGGAAATAGATGGATGCTGGGCTACTCCCGGGGATGTCAATTTACCCAATTGCCTATGATATTTAAATATGCTCATTACCCATCTTTCCATGCTCTGAAGAAACTCAGGATCTGAGTGAAACATGTCAGCATGATGCCACCACACCCTGTGTAGTAGAGATACAGCCTGACTACCACGGACATTCCTTCACTTTGATATCCCTGGATGTTAATTGAAGCTTAGCGGTGAACCTTTGACGAGAGCGGCAATCATCGCGTGATACACTAGCAGTACAAGCCTGGGAGTGAGATGGCTTTCCTCCCCCCCTCCGTTTTTCATTCAGTGAGGACATTGTTTCCATCACGGCATGACAGATTGGACGTCTGCAGATTGGTGAGCTTTTCTTTTTTCTTGTTCCTGCAACTTATTAGAACCTGATCTCACTATCACCACAAATACTATCCAGACATTTACCACTTTACTATCCGCTGACTGCAGTAAATGCCGAGGACTCTGTTTGTTTCTCAAAGGCAGTAGGAACCTGCACTAGCTGCAATTACTACAGCACTCGACACACATTAGGAGGATCCCATATTGCCTCAGCACAGGGACTTTGCTCTGAGGAACAACCTAACCTCAGATTGATCAAATGTCCATTACTGGATCACACTTCTCTATCCTACTCTGAAGACTTAAGATGTACAGTGTCTTATAACATACTGGGCTGCGCCCTATCTATTTGAGTGATCGCTCCTGCAACATAACAGATATCAACTTTATCAAATAAGTCTATTTCTATCTAGTTGTTGTGAGTGTGTGAAGTTTAAATGAATGTGGTAGCTACCTCTATCTTGACAACGTTGTCAAATTTTAAACAAATGTGGCGGAGGTGCAATTGTATCTAATTGTTGAATTTGAATTAGTTTTTTTCAATAAAGTGTTTTTTTCTATCACCGGCTGTTTCATTTTGAAGATTCACTTTGGATTCTTATCAATGTTCTATATCTGTCTATGACCAGGTCTCGGGGATGTTCCAGCGGGAGTAAGGTTTTGAATTCTTGTAGGAGATATGGAACAATCTCAGGAGGAGAAATTGTTTCAGGGATACCTCTAAACTTGAGGTTATTTCTCCTGGAACGATCCTCTAACTCTGCAATTTTATTTTTCATCCACTGGATGTCAGCGTTGTGCTCCTGATAACAGTCCACTAATTCATTATGTGCTGTTACAGAGTCTTTTAGCTTAGTTTTCACTTTAGCAACCCTCTCTTCAATCTGATCTACTTTTACTTGTCGATTGGTGATGTACTTAGACAAATCTACTTGTAAATCCTGTTTTAGAGACATGAGCATTTATTCTCTGATGCTGGTTGATCAGTGGCAGGGAAGGAAGATAGTGTGTCCCGAGGCTCCTGTCCTAAGTCACAGTTCTCCATAAAATAGTTATATCTTTTATTCACGTGCCCTTTAGATTGTGGTGAGGCAAATGGAGAAGATGCAGGTCTCTTCTGTGACTGTTTTTCTCCATGTTCCATGTCCTGGAGCTCTGTGTCAGATGTGCTGGAGAGCGACGCTATGTCTGTGTGAGGGAGAGGTGCATCCTTGCAGCTTCCAGCACCATCTTGTGTGTCCTCTCTGCCAGACCCAGGGAAGAAGATTGTTAATGTTTTGGGCTGCTGAGCATTGGAGGAGTGGCTGGAGTGATCTCCTCTTGTCATCCTGACTCTGGGCTGTGTCAGGCTGTATCCGGAGCTCGGTCTTGCGGGCTTAGGCTGCTGATTAGCCGCTTATGGAGCTTACCTCACCTGGAGCTCTGGGATCAAGTGACCATTATCTTGAGCAGCCAGACCACGCCCCCTGTTTCAGCCAATTTTATGTTAAAGAAGGAAGGAAAGAGCTGAAGAGATACGGACTCTTGTTTACCTGTATGTGCTTGAAAGATGTCCATCGTGAGGTACTAGATGATCTTAGTACTGATACCTTCCTTAACGCGCTATTGTTTTATTTCTATATGTGTCAATGAAAGTCAACTCCATAGTGACCAAGGTACCAACTTCATTGGTGCAAAGGAAGAGTTTATGGAATTAATGAAGGGAACAAACCAAGAATGTGTAAAAGAGTTAGGCTGTAGCTTTGTCATGAACTCACCTGCTTCCAGTCACATTGGTGGTGTCTGGAAAAGACAGATTAGGATGGTGAGGAGTATCTTAGCCTCCATCTTAGACCAATCTGCCAGGAGACTAGACAGTTCATTCATAAGAACATTTACAATATGTATGAAGCAATGGCAATTGTGAATAGTCATCCATTAACCTTAGAGATCATCAATGATCCAACGGGACCAGAACCATTAACACAAAATCATATACTAACAATGAAATCCACTATCATTGCACCACCACCTGGAGAGTTTATGAGGGAAGATATTTATCTTCAGAAAAGATGGAAGAAGGTTCAGTTCTTGGCAAATGAGTTTTGGACCAGGTGGAGGAAGAAATATCTATTGAACTTGCAACGGATAAATAAATGGAATAAGAGCAAACAAAATGCCAAACCAAACGATATTGTTCTACTCCAAGATGACTTAGCACCACAAAATCAGTGGAAGCTAGCCAAAGTGGTAGAAGTCTTCCCAGGAACTGATGGCAGGGACAGAAAACTGAAACTTCTTAGTGACACAACCATAGATATGAAGGGCGCACGCACAAGTAAGCCAGTGTATCTAGAAAGACCATACATAAAACAGTGTTATTACTTCCTGAATAAGGGAAATAAGAATAATCTCCTTGTACTGGTTTAATGTGTACACAATGCTTATCCTCTAAATGTTTTATAGATTCATATTGAGTTATTTGTGATAACTTGGGTTCCATTAAGAATCACGTGTTGAGGAAATTAACAATATAGACACAGAAACTTTGTGCATGCAAGTACACTTTGTACTTGCATGCACAAAGTTTCTGTGTTTATAATGTTAATTTCCTCTAAATGGCGCATGTGTGCTTACTTGTTAATTTATTTCTCCCATCATGCATTATTACATCGCACTTCCTGTTTTTTCTTGCAACTGAAAGGAGATTAACAGCACTGTCATCCCAAGGTTTAAAGTTTTTTGTGTGTAAAGTAAGACATTTGACTAAGAATCTTCAAGATACAAGCCCCTCTCTTAGCTCACAAGCAGGCAAAAGTGGTATGTAGATTTATTTCTGTCTAGTTATGAGATTCAAGTCATGGTTGTTTTTAATGTAATTCACTGTATGTCTGATGATTTGTCCTTCATATTTGTCCTCTTTATTTATTTCTACGGTGTTGATGTAAGTGTCCGTGTAAGAACTTGATATGTACATTAACCACTTGCTTACTGGGCACTTAAACCCCCCTCCTGTCCAGACCAATTTTCAGCTTTTAACGCTGTCGCATTTTCAATGACAATTGCGCGGTCATACAACACTGTACTCAAATGAAATTTTTATCATTTTTTTCCCACAACCAGAGCTTTCTTTTGGTGGTATTTGATCACCTCTCCGGTTTTTATTTTTTGTTAAAAAAGACCAAATTAAAAAAAAAAAAATTATATTTTTTTATATTTTGTTATAAAATTTTGCAAACAGGTAATTTTTCTCCTTCATTGATGTACACTGATGAGGCGGCACTGATGGGCACCGATAGGTGGCAGTGATGGGCACTGATGGGTGGAAGTGATGGGCACTGATGGATGGCAATAATGGGCGCTGATTGCTTACACTGATGGCAGCACTGCTAGGTGGCACTGATTGGCACCATTGGTGGGCATTGATAGGTGGCACTTGTGGGCATTGATAGGTGGCACTGCTGGGCACTGTGGGCACTGGCAGGTGGCAATGGCAGGTGGCACTGGCAGGCACAGATGAGGCACATGTATGTACAGGAGATGAGTGTGAAGGATATGACAGAGGGCAGTATGTACAGGAAAGGAGTGTGGAGCGTATGACAGAGGGCAGTATGTACAGGAAAGGAGTGTGAAGGATATGACAGAGGGCAGTATGTACAGGAAAGGAGTGTGGAGTGTATGACAGAGGGCAGTATGTACAGAAGAGGGGTGTGGGGGGATGACCGAGGGCAGTATGTACAGGAGAGGAGAGTGGAGGGTATGTACAGGAGAGGAGTATGGAGGGTATGACAGAGGGCGGTATGTACAGGAAAGGAGTGTGGAGGGTATGACAGAGGGCAGTATATACAGGAGAGGAGTGTGGATGACAGAGGACACTATGTACAGGAGAGGAGTGTGGAGGGTATGACAGAGGGCAGTATATACAGGAGAGGAGTGTGGATGACAGAGGACACTATGTACAGGAGAGGAGTGTGGAGGGTATGACAGAGGGCAGTATGTACAGGAAAGGAGTGTGAAGGATATGACAGAGGGTAGTATGTACAGGAGAGGAGTGTGTAGGATATGACAGAGGGCAGTATGTACAGGAAAGGAGTGTGAAGGATATGACAGAGGGCAGTATGTACAGGAAAGGAGTGTGGAGTGTATGACAGAGGGCAGTATGTACAGAAGAGGGGTGTGGAGGGGAGACAGAGGGCAGTATGTACAGGAGAGGAGTATGGGGGGGGATGACAGAGGGCAGTATGTACAGGAGAGGAGTGTGGAGGGTATGTACAGGAGAGGAGTGTGGAGGGTATGACAGAGGACAGTATGTACAGGAATGGAGTGTGGAGGGTATGACAGAGGGCATTATATACAGGAGAGGAGTGTGGAGGATATGAAAGAGGGCAGTATGTACAGGAGAGGAGTGTGGAGGGTATGACAGAGGGCAGTATTTTAAGGAGAGTAATTTATTACAACAAGCATTATGTGTAGGAGAGAAGTGTGTGGGATAAGGTGGAAAGTAGATAGTAGATATGCTGGTTGATCAGTGGCAGGGAAGGAAGATAGTGTGTCCCGAGGCTCCTGTCCTAAGTCACAGTTCTCCATAAAATAGTTATATCTTTTATTCACGTGCCCTTTAGATTGTGGTGAGGCAAATGGAGAAGATGCAGGTCTCTTCTGTGACTGTTTTTCTCCATGTTCCATGTCCTGGAGCTCTGTGTCAGATGTGCTGGAGAGCGACGCTATGTCTGTGTGAGGGAGAGGTGCATCCTTGCAGCTTCCAGCACCATCTTGTGTGTCCTCTCTGCCAGACCCAGGGAAGAAGATTGTTAATGTTTTGGGCTGCTGAGCATTGGAGGAGTGGCTGGAGTGATCTCCTCTTGTCATCCTGACTCTGGGCTGTGTCAGGCTGTATCCGGAGCTCGGTCTTGCGGGCTTAGGCTGCTGATTAGCCGCTTATGGAGCTTACCTCACCTGGAGCTCTGGGATCAAGTGACCATTATCTTGAGCAGCCAGACCACGCCCCCTGTTTCAGCCAATTTTATGTTAAAGAAGGAAGGAAAGAGCTGAAGAGATACGGACTCTTGTTTACCTGTATGTGCTTGAAAGATGTCCATCGTGAGGTACTAGATGATCTTAGTACTGATACCTTCCTTAACGCGCTATTGTTTTATTTCTATATGTGTCAATGAAAGTCAACTCCATAGTGACCAAGGTACCAACTTCATTGGTGCAAAGGAAGAGTTTATGGAATTAATGAAGGGAACAAACCAAGAATGTGTAAAAGAGTTAGGCTGTAGCTTTGTCATGAACTCACCTGCTTCCAGTCACATTGGTGGTGTCTGGAAAAGACAGATTAGGATGGTGAGGAGTATCTTAGCCTCCATCTTAGACCAATCTGCCAGGAGACTAGACAGTTCATTCATAAGAACATTTACAATATGTATGAAGCAATGGCAATTGTGAATAGTCATCCATTAACCTTAGAGATCATCAATGATCCAACGGGACCAGAACCATTAACACAAAATCATATACTAACAATGAAATCCACTATCATTGCACCACCACCTGGAGAGTTTATGAGGGAAGATATTTATCTTCAGAAAAGATGGAAGAAGGTTCAGTTCTTGGCAAATGAGTTTTGGACCAGGTGGAGGAAGAAATATCTATTGAACTTGCAACGGATAAATAAATGGAATAAGAGCAAACAAAATGCCAAACCAAACGATATTGTTCTACTCCAAGATGACTTAGCACCACAAAATCAGTGGAAGCTAGCCAAAGTGGTAGAAGTCTTCCCAGGAACTGATGGCAGGGACAGAAAACTGAAACTTCTTAGTGACACAACCATAGATATGAAGGGCGCACGCACAAGTAAGCCAGTGTATCTAGAAAGACCATACATAAAACAGTGTTATTACTTCCTGAATAAGGGAAATAAGAATAATCTCCTTGTACTGGTTTAATGTGTACACAATGCTTATCCTCTAAATGTTTTATAGATTCATATTGAGTTATTTGTGATAACTTGGGTTCCATTAAGAATCACGTGTTGAGGAAATTAACAATATAGACACAGAAACTTTGTGCATGCAAGTACACTTTGTACTTGCATGCACAAAGTTTCTGTGTTTATAATGTTAATTTCCTCTAAATGGCGCATGTGTGCTTACTTGTTAATTTATTTCTCCCATCATGCATTATTACATCGCACTTCCTGTTTTTTCTTGCAACTGAAAGGAGATTAACAGCACTGTCATCCCAAGGTTTAAAGTTTTTTGTGTGTAAAGTAAGACATTTGACTAAGAATCTTCAAGATACAAGCCCCTCTCTTAGCTCACAAGCAGGCAAAAGTGGTATGTAGATTTATTTCTGTCTAGTTATGAGATTCAAGTCATGGTTGTTTTTAATGTAATTCACTGTATGTCTGATGATTTGTCCTTCATATTTGTCCTCTTTATTTATTTCTACGGTGTTGATGTAAGTGTCCGTGTAAGAACTTGATATGTACATTAACCACTTGCTTACTGGGCACTTAAACCCCCCTCCTGTCCAGACCAATTTTCAGCTTTTAACGCTGTCGCATTTTCAATGACAATTGCGCGGTCATACAACACTGTACTCAAATGAAATTTTTATCATTTTTTTCCCACAACCAGAGCTTTCTTTTGGTGGTATTTGATCACCTCTCCGGTTTTTATTTTTTGTTAAAAAAGACCAAATTAAAAAAAAAAAAATTATATTTTTTTATATTTTGTTATAAAATTTTGCAAACAGGTAATTTTTCTCCTTCATTGATGTACACTGATGAGGCGGCACTGATGGGCACCGATAGGTGGCAGTGATGGGCACTGATGGGTGGAAGTGATGGGCACTGATGGATGGCAATAATGGGCGCTGATTGCTTACACTGATGGCAGCACTGCTAGGTGGCACTGATTGGCACCATTGGTGGGCATTGATAGGTGGCACTTGTGGGCATTGATAGGTGGCACTGCTGGGCACTGTGGGCACTGGCAGGTGGCAATGGCAGGTGGCACTGGCAGGCACAGATGAGGCACATGTATGTACAGGAGATGAGTGTGAAGGATATGACAGAGGGCAGTATGTACAGGAAAGGAGTGTGGAGCGTATGACAGAGGGCAGTATGTACAGGAAAGGAGTGTGAAGGATATGACAGAGGGCAGTATGTACAGGAAAGGAGTGTGGAGTGTATGACAGAGGGCAGTATGTACAGAAGAGGGGTGTGGGGGGATGACCGAGGGCAGTATGTACAGGAGAGGAGAGTGGAGGGTATGTACAGGAGAGGAGTATGGAGGGTATGACAGAGGGCGGTATGTACAGGAAAGGAGTGTGGAGGGTATGACAGAGGGCAGTATATACAGGAGAGGAGTGTGGATGACAGAGGACACTATGTACAGGAGAGGAGTGTGGAGGGTATGACAGAGGGCAGTATATACAGGAGAGGAGTGTGGATGACAGAGGACACTATGTACAGGAGAGGAGTGTGGAGGGTATGACAGAGGGCAGTATGTACAGGAAAGGAGTGTGAAGGATATGACAGAGGGTAGTATGTACAGGAGAGGAGTGTGTAGGATATGACAGAGGGCAGTATGTACAGGAAAGGAGTGTGAAGGATATGACAGAGGGCAGTATGTACAGGAAAGGAGTGTGGAGTGTATGACAGAGGGCAGTATGTACAGAAGAGGGGTGTGGAGGGGAGACAGAGGGCAGTATGTACAGGAGAGGAGTATGGGGGGGGATGACAGAGGGCAGTATGTACAGGAGAGGAGTGTGGAGGGTATGTACAGGAGAGGAGTGTGGAGGGTATGACAGAGGACAGTATGTACAGGAATGGAGTGTGGAGGGTATGACAGAGGGCATTATATACAGGAGAGGAGTGTGGAGGATATGAAAGAGGGCAGTATGTACAGGAGAGGAGTGTGGAGGGTATGACAGAGGGCAGTATTTTAAGGAGAGTAATTTATTACAACAAGCATTATGTGTAGGAGAGAAGTGTGTGGGATAAGGTGGAAAGTAGATAGCAATGGGCAAAATTCAAAGCTACTATCAGAGCTGAGGAAACAGAAGGGAACCTGGAGGTCCGTATAATTTCCTGTATGGAAGATTAATTGCCGAAGTTGAGATGAGATGCGGGCAGTATGTACAGGAGAGTAGTGTGGAGGATATGAAAGAGGGCAGTATGTACAGGAGAGGAGTGTGGAGGGGATGACAGAGGGCAGTATGTACAGGAGAGGAGTGTGGAGGGTATGACAGTGGGCAGTATGTACAGGAGAGGAGTGTGGAGGGTATGACAGTGGGCAGTATGTACAGGAAAGGAGACTGGAGGGTATGACAGAGGGCAGTATGTACAGGAGACGAGTGTGAAGGATATGACAGAGGGCAATATGTACAGGAAAGGAGTGTGGAGCGTATGACAGAGGCAGTAAGTACGGAAGAGGAGTGTGGAGGGGATGACAGAGGGCAGTATGTACAGGAGAGGAGTGTGGAGGGGATGACAGAGGGCAGTATGTACAGGAGAGGAGTGTGGAGGGGATGACAGAGGACAGTATGTACAGGAGAGGAGTGTGGAGGGGATGACAGAGGGCAGTATGTACAGGAGAGGAGTGTGGAGGGTATGACAGTGGGCAGTATGTACAGGAAAGGAGACTGGAGGGTATGACAGAGGGCAGTATGTACAGGAAAGGAGTGTGAAGGATATGACAGAGGGCAGTATGTACAGGAAAGGAGTGTGGAGCTTATGACAGAGGGCAGTGTGTACAGAAGAGGGGTGTGGAGGGGATGACAGATGGCAGTATGTACAGGAGAGGAGTGTGGAAGGTGTATGAGAGCAGGCACTATGTACAGGAGAGGAGTGTGGAGGATATGAAAGAGGGCAGTGTGTACAGGAGAGGAGTGTGGAGGGTATGACAGAGGGCAGTATTTTCAGGAGAGTAATTTATTACAACAGGCATTATGTGTAGGAGAGAAGTGTGTAGGATAAGATGGAAAGTAGATAGCAATGGGTAAAATTCAAAGCTACTATCAAAGCTGAGGAAGCAGAAGGTAACTTGGAGGTCCGTTTAATTGCCTGTATGGAAGATTAATTGCCGAAGTTCAGATGAGATGCCAGGAAGGGAGGTGAAGTTCTGCTCTATAGTGAAAACACTGATGTGGTCTTCCATAAAAATGCCATCTGTGGCCACTATTTTATTGGCAACCACAGCTGTTATCAATGTAGAGCACAAGGTGATGGGCAGAGCTATGCTGTTGGCACACATTTCTAGATTTCTGTAGTAATGACACTAGTTTTCCCAAATACCGGATTGTACTGGCTCAAAGAATACATATGACTGCCAATGGTGACATCACTTTCTCATTAAAACAACTGGCCAACCAAATAGACACTGTTGTTCCCACTTGAAGACCGACCCTCCTTGACATGTTTCACCCTTATGGGCTTAGTCCTAGAGACAGAAGCGGAAGGGAGAAGGGTCCTTACATATACAGCACATAATCAACAGGCACAAACACACTCTGGAAAAACACTTTGATCTTTTGCACCTTTATATTTGAAAAATTGGCTTAACCAGAAATGTATATACACATAATCATACACACATACATATAATAAATAACTATAAGAGCATATAAATATATATAATAAATATGGACTATTTGAATGTCTCTCTTAACATGGCATATACAACATTATTAGTAAATACCATCAACACCCCCCCCCCCCACACACACACACACACACACAAAAAAAAACAAACAATTTATGTAATTATATTTAAACTCATATAGAGAAACCAAAAAATTGAGTGATTGCAATTTTTCCGATTACCCAGACAGTGAGAGGGAGGGTGGATATAGCTGTCTATTCACATTATATTATTATATTTTTATATATATATTATAAACTATAGGATAGGATCATAGTAATATAAACACTTATTGTCCAACTTACTCTGTGCTGGAATCCATGTTGTTCGGATTTGTTTATCTTGATGTACATTTCATGTAGAGCATGGGCCAGAACATATACAGCCTTGTACACATAGGAGTGCAGAGTTGTATAAGAAGACAATAAGGATGAAACATTTTTTACATCTTTACAAGGTTTTACATTAATATTATACAACATTTGAAAACAGTAATTTTTTAATTCGCTTGGGGAACTACAGTGAAACCAACAAGCCCCAACATCTTCCAGTAGGGGGTCATTTATGGAGCTGGAGAAGTTGACACCGTTGGTATAAACATCCAGGTTTAGTTTTTTTTCTTGTGGCCACAGAAATATGAAGCTGCAGTTAATTAAGTTATAAATCGTATTATGTGAATCAGGTAATGTAATCCATGATGGTGGGAAAATGAATGTTATATCTTCTATACCAGAGGATAAATGAAACATAAAATAGAAAAAGTTTATTATGGAAGTTCCGCACACTATGACAATCCTAGCTGCTGATTTCCTAATAATTGTCCGACTAATACCTAACATATTTGATTGGTGTGTGATTATATAATCTGTGCAGATCCCATGTTCTCTCATTATCTTACTCAGTTCTTGGGCCTCCTCATCACCGCTGCCATCCCATGATGTTATTATTCCAACCCAGTTCCACCCAAAATGCTGCAAAAATGTAATAATAGTTGCAAAACGGACCCGATCGTTTGGTGTCATATGGAATAAAGTTGGATACATTTCTCCATCACTCAGGCGAGGGTCAGCGACTTGATAATTGATCTGGATGATATGTTGGGAAATATTTTGATGAGATGTTATTATTCAAACAAAGAAATATGAGAAATGTAATAAATAAATGGCACACAAAGATCTCTTTATCATATGTATTTTTGCTGTTCTAATAAAAAGAAGTAATTGTCAGAATTTTTATCATAGAGATCTAAGTATAAAGGGCCGTACACACGATCAGACTTTTTGACAACAAGCATGCAAATTAGCTGTTTTGGAGCAACATCCGACCATGTGTACGCTCCATCGGACAAACGTTTTCAGTTTCCATCGGACTTTTGTTGGCTGTGCGAACAGACAAACTTTCCGGCAACAAAAGTCGTAGGGGGTTCCCCTTAATATCCATACCAGACCTAAGGGCCTTGTATGCCCTTGGAGGGGAACCCATGCCGGTTTTTTATTTAAAATTTGGCGTGGAGTTCCCCCTCAAGATTCATACCAAACACAGTGCCTGGCATTGGCGGGGATCCAAGTCGGATCCCGGCACCAGTGTCAACCCGGCTCGCAAGGTGTCAATCTCACCAATAAAAGTGGCGAGATTGACACAATATCAGACAACAATACAGAAGTTGACCAAAGGGTGGTGGTAAAGAGCTGAAAAACCACGTGATATGGTGAAAGTTGGCTGGAAAAGTCCTGTCGTCTGTATGCAAGACAAACTTTTGGGCAACGCCCTTTGTACAAAAATCCAAGGGAAAGTTTGTACAAAGTCCTATCGTGTGTATGGGGCTTTAGAGAGCACACAATGCCTACTTACCTTCTCCACCCTCACATCCAACCCTTAAAGTGGTTGTAAACCCTTACATACACCCAGTGAAGTGACTGGCCTCAGGTAATACACCGAGATTAAACAAATCCTCCTATATACAGTAAGTTGTACCTGTTTACCTTTAGTCTTATCTTCTCTACGTCCATTTAAAAAGTTCTGAAAAAATGGGGAGAAAAGCTGAAGTTACACTCTGCAGAGCTCAGTGAGAGGAGAGCTCTGAAAGCTGATTGGAGGGAAGGGACACACCCCCTCCACACAGAACACAGAAAAAGAGCTTAGGTTGTCAATCTGCTGGCACTCCCTCCCCTGTCACCATTTTTCCTTTGGTGTCAGGAAAACTTGTCAGAAGTGACTCCTGCAGATAGTGGAGAAAGGAGGCAGCAGACAGAAATGATACTTTAATTGCTTTAAGTGCTTTTACTTAAAACAAATACACACTATGCAGTGATATGCATTGTTCATATTCCATGTCTGAAGTTTACAACCACTTTAAAGTGTATGTGAACCCTTAATTACCACACTAATGTGCTCTCATGCCTAGCTTGGTTTGCTTACAATAGCAAAAACTGAAAATTGTATACTCACCTTTCCATACTTTTCCTTTCCTGATGCATCTTATGGCAGCACACACACACACTGGGTTGTGACTCCGCCCCCACAATCTGATAGGACTGGTTAGCTATACGTCTACCACAGCATTCTCTGTATCTATCATCTTAAATGGGTGGGCATCTGTGTGCTGCCATAAAATGCGTCAGGAAAGGAAAATTACAAAAAGGTGAGTATACAATTTTGCGTTTTCCTGTCGCATCATGGCAGTACACACACTGGGAAAAAACTCTCTATACGGGTGGGTGCTTAGAAGATATTCATTTTATTCACAGAATATGGAAGAATTAGCTTAAATAACTGTTCTTCTGAATTCGACAGTCGTTAATTGCGCAGGATCTTTTCTGTAATGTGACAAAAACTTGGATCTAGAGAACCGAGTTGCTGCCTTTCATATTGCCTCTGGAGACACCCTGCAATATGCTGCCCATGAGGTTGCCACTGCCCTCGTAGAATGAGCCTTTAGGTCATCAGGTATTGGAAGATGTTGTACTGTGTATGCTTTCTTGATGTTTTTTTTTAGCCATGAGGCCGTTGTACAGGAAGTCGCTGTCTCTTTTAGTGCCGTGAGGTATGACCAGAAGATTCTCAGCCTTTCTGAATGGGCTTGTAGCCTTTAAGTATTCAGTAATAATAGTTTTTATGTCCAATGGATGTGGATCTCCTTGGCTAGTGAGAAACGCTAGTAGGTTGATTTCTGGATTGAAGTGGAAAGCAGATGCTACTTTAGGTATGAATTGCTCCGAAGGTTTAAGTACAACTCTATCAGGGTAGAAGACCAGATGGGGTTCTTTTATCAAAAGAGCTTGCAACTCGGATGCCGTTTTTGCAGAGGTTATGTCAATTGGGAAGGTTAATTTTAGCTTTAAATCCCATAGGAATATTGACTCCATGGGATAAAAAGGGGTTTTTAACAGTGCTCCCAAGACTATGGAGAGATCCCATGCAGGAAATGTTGGTTTCCTTGGAGGTTTTATTTTTAAACATGCTCTTTGGAACTGTATGATGAGGGGATTTGAAGACCATTTGATTCCCATCATGGCCGATAAGGCAGAGACTTAAACCTTTAGAGTGTTAGAATCTAGACCCCTTTCTAGGCGTAATTGCAGAGATTCGAGACCTGGTGATACTGTGGGTGACAGTGGATCCCAGGATTGTTGCTGTGCGAATGAAGAAAACCTTTCCCACACTCTGTTGTGAGTGTTGTTAGTTGTTTTCCTCCTGGCCTGTTGTAAGGTAGCTACAGAGCCGATCTGTCCTATGCACTCTCTACACAAGCTGCGTAGGGCCCCGCCGCTGTGGGGGGCCTCCAAGGGCGGATCGGCTCTGCTCAGGGCCGGACTGGCCTACCGGGATACCAGGACATTTCCCGGTAGGCTGCCTGCCCTGGGGCCGCTTTGAGCTATGCGGTGGCGGCAGCATAGCTCAAAGCAGAGTCCCGCTGTGTTACAGAGCTCAGTGTGAAGTTCCGTTGTGATAAAGGTCCCGTCCTCCTCCTAGACCAGCTCGTGTGATAGATGCAGTGTTCTGTCTATCACACAAGCAGGTCTAGGAGGAGGGCGGGACTTTTGTCACAGCGCAACTGAACCTTTCACACTTAGCTCTGTGACACAGCGTGAGATGTGCGCTGTGCCTGTACGTAATCCACTGGCACTAACTGGTGAGGCGGCAATGATTGGCACGGTAAGACAGCAATGATGGGCACAGTAAGGCTACATTAATCGGCACAGTGAGGCAGAAATGATTGTCACAGTAAGGCTACATTGATTGGCACGATAAGGCGGCAATTGTTGGCACAGTGAGGCGGCAATGATTGGCACAGTGAGGCTACATTGATTGGCACGGTGAGGTGGCAATGAGGGGCACAGTAAGGCTGCAATGATGGGCATGGTGAGGCAGCAATGATGGGCATAGTAAGGCTGCAATGATGGGCATGGTGAGGCAGCAATGATGGGCACAGTAAGGTGGCAATGGTGGGCAAAGAAAGGCTGCAATGATGGGCACGGTGAGGGTACATTGATTGGCATAGTGAGGCAGCAATGATTGGCACGGTGAGGCGACAATGATGGGCACAGTAGGGCTGCAATGATGGGCATTGTGAGGCGGCAATGATGGGCATAGTAAGGCTGCGATGATGGGCATGGTGAGGCGGCAATGATGGGCACAATAAGGCTGCAATGATGGGCACGTGATGTGGCAATGATGGGCACGTTGATGCTACATTGATTGGCACGGTGAGGTGGGAATGATTGTCACAGTAAGGTAGCAATGATGGGCAAAGTAAGGCTGCAATGATGGGCAAGGTGAGGCTACATTGATTGGCACGGTGAGGCGCCAATAGTTGGCAAGGCGAGGTGGCAATGATGGGCATGGTGAAGGCTACATTGATTGGCATTATGAGGTGGCAATGATGGGCACGGTGAGGCTACATTAATTGGCACTGTGAGACGGCAATGATTGGCATGGTAAGGTGGCAATGATGAGAACAGTGAGGCTGCATGGATGGGCACAGTGAGGCTGCATGGATGGGCACAGTGAGGCTGCATTGACGGGCACAGTGAGGCTGCAATGATGGGCACAGTAAGGCTGCAATGATGGGCACAGTGAGGTTATATTGATGGGCACAGTAAGGCTGCATTGATGGGCACAGTGAGGCTCCATTGATCTCTTGTACCATGTCTGCAGTCTCTGACCATCTACTGTATCATGTCTGCATTCTCTTACCATCTTTAGTATCATGTCCTCAGTCTCTAATCATCTCCTGTACCATGCCCATAGCCTCTGACCATCTCCTGTACTACAGGTATGCCCGCAGCCTCTAACTATCTCTTGTACCATGTCTGCAACTTCTGACCTTCTCTTGTCTTATATCATGTCTGCAGTCTCTGAGGGAGTCTGGAGAGGAGTCAAGAATGGTAGCACTGTCGGGATGGGGGTCATGGGAGAAGTCAGACATGTGTGGACTGTGGAGAGGAGACTATAAGATAAAACCAGAGCCACCAAGCTGAACCAACTGACTGAGCTCTGCACGGTGCACCTGAGAGGAGGTCAGTGACAGCACTGCCAGTTCCATGCCAGTCTTAGGGGGGTCACTGATGTAAGGGGGGTGAATACAGTAATGTAAAGGGACACTGATATAAAGGTTTCCCTCTTATATCAGTACCTCCCTTACCTTAGTGTATTCTTTCTGCGGAAGGTGATCTCTGTTTACCAGAGCGCCCCCACACACATTCCTCAGGTGTCCCCCTTGATTATTCCTCCACACTTACTACTTTTAACTGAAATTTATATATATATATAAATATATATATATATATATATATATATATATATATATATATATATATATATATATATAAATAAAGCCCTATGTGCTTTCATATCTGTCTTATCTATATATAATATGCTCTTCAAATGTGCTTTAAAATGTATGGTTTTCCCTTTTATGAACAAGCAAATAATGACGCTATGTTGTTGGGCTGGTATAATAATGCTATGGGGCTGGTATGAAATTATTTCCAGGGTTGGTTTTTATTCCCAGTCCGGCCCTGGCTCTGCTCCCGGAGCTCCAATCTGCTCGGACGATCCCAAGCAGCAGCAATCCCGGATGGCCTCTCCGTCCTCCTCCTCCTTCCCTCCCCCGGGTGGGCCACTGATGGAGGAGGGTAGGGCTCCTCTCACCTGTCACTCAGCCACCCATTGGGCCCATCCAGGGACTCACATCACCCCGGGGGCCACACGCTTCTCCCGGCTGCTGAGCAACCTGCAGACTGGAGGCTTCCAATCCAATTATCAACTAATGGGGGGCCCCGAACTCAAAGATGAGGTGAGAGTGGGGGCCACAATTGGGGGGTGGGACAGTGATGGGGGGTGTATATATTCAGTGGGGTGTCTGTATTACATGTGGGGTGTATATTATGAATGGGGTGTCAGTATTGTATCTGGGCTGTATATAATTAGTGGGGGCTAATAGTATATGTGGGGTGTATGTTATCAGTGGGGGGGTAGTATTATATGTGGGGTGTACATTATCAGTGGGGGGGCAGTATTATATGTGGGGTGTATATTATCTGTGGGGGGCAGTATTATATGTGGGTGTATGTTATTAGTGGGAGGGCAGTATTATATGTGGGGTGTATGTTATCAGTGGGGCGTGCAAGCTTTGGTGAGCAGAGACCCCCTTTACACCAGAGTCACAGCATTCTCCCTTAAATCAAGGTTCCCAGAACACCCCTTACATCAGATCCCCCCTTAAATCAGGATTCCCCTTTACATTAGAGTCCATAGAGCTCCCCCTTACAGTGTAAGTGGAAATTCTGTGCAGACTCTGATGTAAGGGGGGGGGCTCTGTGCAGACTCTGATGTAAGGGGGGGCTCTGTGCAGGCTCTGATGTAAGGGGGGGTTCCGTGCAGACTCTGGTGTAAGGGGGACTTCTGTGTGAACTCTAATGTAAGGGGGGGCCTCTGTGTGGACTCTGATGTAAGGGGGGGCCTCTGTGTGGACTCTGATGTAAGAAGGGCCTCTGTGCAGACTCTGATGTAGGGGGGACCTTTGTGCGGACTCTGATGTAAGGGGGAACCTCTGTGTGGACTCTGATGTAAGGGGGGCTCTCTGAGGACCCTGATGTAAGGAGGGGCTTTCTGGGGACCCTGATGTAAGGGGAGGCTCTCTGGGGACCCTGATGTAAGGGGAGGCTCTCTGGGGACCCTGATGTAAGGGGAGGCTCTCTGGGGACCCTGATTGAAGGGGAGGCTCTCTGGGGACCCTAATGTAGGGGGAGGCTCTCTGGGGACCCTGATGTAGGGGGAGACTCTCTGAGGACACTGACTTAAGGGGGACTTTCTGGGGACCCTGATGTAGGGGGAGACTCTCTGGGGATCCTGATGTAAGTAGGGAGGCTCTCTGGGGACCCTGATGTAAGGAGGGGCTCGCTGAGGACACTGATGTAAGGGGGGCTCTCTGGGGACCCTGATGTAAGGAGGGACTTTCTGGGGACCCTAAAGTAAGGGGAGGCTCTCTGGGGACTCTAATGTAGGGGGAGACTCTCTGGGGACCCTGATGTAAGGAGGGGCTCTCTAAAAACACTGATGTAAGGGGGGCTTTCTGGGGACCCTGATGAAAGGAGGGGCTTTTTGGGGACCCTGATGTAAGGGAAGGCTCTCTGGGGACCCTGATATAAGGGGAGGCTCTCTGGGGACCCTAATGTAGGGGGAGGCTCTCTGGGGACCCTGATGTAGAGGGAGACTCTCTGAGGACACTGATTTAAGGGGGGCTCTCTCGGGACCCTTATGTAAGGGGAGGCTCTCTGGGGACCCTGATGTAAGGAGGGGCTCTCTGGGGATCCTGATGTAAGGAGGGGCTCTCTGGGGTCCTGATGTAAGTGGGGATCTCTGTGGACCCTGATGTAAGTCTGGGATCCGCACTCAGATATGTAACAATATATATATATATATATATATATATATATATATATTTATGGTCGTGGCCCTAAGACCGAGACAAATGTTGATCACATAAACACTCGACAAGACTCACAACATAAATAGACCTGAGGTGTGGCTTTTGGTCGTCTGGTAGGTATGGCAAGAAAAGGGGCCATACCCAAGGTAAGTAATGAATGATTGTGGAGGAGAATTTGCTGAGAAGTGCTGTAAAAAGGGGAATGGGAGGGAGGGTATTGTGCACTGGAACTGACAAAGAGGAAGGGGAAGTGGTCAGCTTAAATACCATCTGGGCTCCTCCCAAAAATTCAGGCCAGCATACTGGCCTTCTAATATATACGCACACACATATATTATATACATGTCTGTTCTATATTGTTGTACTGTACTTATTCTTTGACTGTTTTGTTTAAAGGAGGGAGGATTGTATTGGGAGCACTGGTCAGGTGTGACTGTGTGGCAATGGCAAATGGTTTACATAGCTCATGACATCACGGGTCATGTAGAGGGCCCCTTAGCAGAATTTTGCTTAGGGTCCCAAGGAGGTCAGGATCGGCACTGGGTAGATACCACCTTAAAAGAACATCCTTGTTTTAGTAGCCTAACCCTTTCAATTTCCATGCCATCAGGTGTAGTTTTTCTGGTGCTGAGTGCAGAAACTGGCCTTGTGAGAGCAGATCCAGTGTCACTGGAAGCGGTAATGGGTCCTCCGTACTCAGCTGTAGAATGGTTGTGAAACAAGGCCTCCTTGGCCAGAACGGTATTACAGCTATTACCTTGGAAGTCGATCTTCTGAGTCTGGCCGGGAACCTTGCTATTAGAGGTATTGGGGGAAATATATATCCCAGTTGGAAATTTCAGGGTTGGTGTAGGCAGTCTATTCCAGCTGCTGTTGGATAGGCAGCTCCCGTCAGGAATTTTGGACACTTGGTGTTCATTGGGGTTGCTGCCAGATTGATATCGGGAATACCCCATTTGTGTTTCAGGAGAGAGAAGGCTTGATGACTCAAGGACCATTTGTTGTTTGAGATAAAGGTTCGGCTTAAATCGTCTGCGAGTTGGTTCTGTACTGCTGGAATATATACCGCCTCCAGAACTGCCAAATGTATCTGAGCCCAGTCGAGGATAGGGTGTACTTCCTTCATAAGTGTACCCCCCTTGGTGCCACCTTGTCTCTGTATGTAGGCTACCGCTACTTTGTTGTGCATGCGTAGTAGGACACTTTTCCCTCTGAGGAATAGACTAAATGCTAGGAGGGCTTGTAAACATCCCTTGTAATACGAGTATGGCATGTTCTGTTCTTTTTACAGTGAGATATGGGGTCAATAAGACCCCACATCTCACCTCTAGGCTGGGAAGCCTAAAATAAAAAAACACCAAAACGATCATGGCTTCCCAGCCGTGGCGGCGCCGTTTTTTGGAGTGCAGAGGCTAGGGGTGCGCATCTTCACTGGCCTCACGATTCAATTTGATTACGATTATCTGGTCCACGATTCGATTCCGCGATGCACCACGATTACTACCCAAGTTTCCATGGTTTTCAACTTTTCATCAGAAAAATAAATTCAAGCAGTCAGAAATTAAAGAAAAATATTTATTTGTATGTGCTATTTAAACAAAGTACACCAAGTTTTACTTGTGCAGCAGTCTTTTAAAAAGCAACTTTTTGTGGAAAAAGTCACTTTCATGAATTTAAAAAAAACAAAACAGTAAAGTTAGCCCTATCTTTTTGTATAATGTCAAAGATGATGTTACGCCGAGTAAATAGATACCAATGTCACGCTTTAAAATTGCGCACACTCGTGGAATGGCGACAAACTACGGTACCTAAAAATCTCCATAGGCGACGCTTAAAAAAAGTGAATGGTTACCAGGTTAGAGTTACAGAGGAGGTCTGGTCTAGTGCTTGAATTATTGTTCTCGTGGGTTGCCTTGCCTGCACGGTGTGCATGTGTTATATGTCACTCCAGACGAGACATCCCGGTTCTTCCAGTTCTAATGCTAGAGATTTATTGGCACTTTTGAAAAAGTATGTATGGCTGTCTCTAATTAAGGAGGGCAAGTATTAATCAATCACACCGATTTAACCTTAAATGCTGCGACCATTAATCTGCAAAGGAGCCTTTCTTACACAGATTTTAATACCTTCTCATATTTAGTGTTTATAACGTACAAGGCATTTGAGGATCAGTTAATTTGCTCCAGTTATGAAGCCCGGAAGCACATCAGGGTTAAATTTATGAAAGCAAAGCAGCAGTGAGTCAACTAAAAAAGAGGAGCTACAGGCGTTTCATTTGTTTCCTATTCACCTACTATTCAGGATATCATATTATATAATATAATCCCTAATAGTAGGTGTATAGGAAACAAATGAAAAGCCTGTACTTCCTCTTTTTAAGTTGACTCCCTGCTGCTTTACTTTCATAAATCTTTAACCCTGATTTGCTTCCAGCTTCATAACTGGAGCAAATTAACTGATCCTCAGTTTACAGTACTATGTTGTCTGTGTGACAGTCAGTGTCTCTTCTCTTGTATGTGTACCTGTCCTGATGATGATGATGACTGTCTCCTCTCCTGCTGCCTGTGTGATGAGGACACTGCAGACAAGCCTGGCTTGCTCGGGTCTCTCTCCTAGTCCTGACTCCTGCAGCTGCTGCGTGTGACTTGTGATTCAGTCAGGTGACGAGCAGTGGACGGTCTCCCCTGGCCTGTGTACAGCAGTGACTTCCAGTGCCAGTACTGTGACTCTGTGTCTGGCACTGGCCGAGGAGGAAAGATGAGCGTGAGCTCTGGGGACCGGAGTCGGGGAACACATGTCTCCTCCTGACACACTCAACAGGGCGGCTGGGGATGACGTCAGCTGGAGGCGGGGAAAAACAGCGCTAATAGTTTGGCCGTTTACGGCTCCACTCAGAGACAGGGCATGGCGCGGCGGCACGGAGCGAGGATGATGTCATCAATAATTGATTTCTTAAAGCTGTAGCATCGATGCCACATCGTGGATGGCTGAATCCCGATGCATCGATGTTATGATTAATTTTCACAACCCTAGCAGAGGCCGGGCGTGACGTCATAACATCGCGCCCAGCCTCTGAATGATCATAGAGGCTCCGGCGACCATCTGGTCCGCCGGATATCTCTATCGTCACCGTCTGGGGCCGGCGGATCCATTCTCTGACTCACCGATGGAAGCGGTGAGTCGGTAGAAGCACCGGAGGGCGGTGAGAGGGGGGATGTCCCCTCCCACCGCCCGTAAGAACGATCAAGCGGCAGAACAGCCACTTTAATCATTCTTATGGTGCAGGGAATCGCTGGCTGTAAATGGCAATATCTGAATGATATCTGTAGCTGCAGGCATCATTCAGATATCACTGCACAATTCAAGGATGTTCCTGAACGTCCTATGGGGGTGAAGTGGTTAAGAGCCTTCACTTTTGAAGAGATGATGGATGCTTGGTAGATTGAAAATGATCTCTGGGAATTCTTGTTTTTAATATTACTTGTTTTTTGTTTTTAATATCTCCACTTGTGACCTGAGTGGATGGTGGATCTTGTCCATGGATCTTTTATATGGTCTGTCCAGACCTACGTGAATAGCCTGAGCCTGGCTCCCACTATTACAGACTGGGTGGCAAACCTTCAAAATTACTTTTGTTGATCTCCTGCGATTGGGGTTTTTGATTTTTGTATCCTCAAAAAAGACGATTGTGAATTTCTCCAATTTCGCTTAAATTCTTTCCCTGGCCTATATGATCTTGCTTCCCTATATCTCTCGGGAAGATTGCATCTAAATGGTGGATTTTTTTGCTGCTTTGGTCTTCTGTCGCAAGTGATAAGGCCCGACTTACAACCTGTGACCTTTGAGATGGCTGAGTGTAGCTTTGAACCGAACAAATTTGTTCCGTCAATGGGTATTTTGCACCAGTTAGTCTTGGAAGCCACATCCGCGACCCAGGGTTTTAACCACAGTGCTCTTTTGGACATGACTGATGCCAACATGGCTCTTGCTGATGATCTTATTATATCCACTGAGGCTTCTGCCACAAACTCTCCCGCTAGGCTGAGCTCCTGAAGAGCGGACACTATTTTCTCTTGGTCGGCTGCTTCCAAAGCAGTTTTTTCTCATTGGAAGTCCAGCTATCAATTGGTTTTCCCACTGCCGCTAGGGTGATCACTGGTCTGCAGGCACCTCCTGCTGCTGAGTGGGCTTTTTTAAGGTCGAGGTCAATTTTTCGGTCTAATACGTCCCTAAAAGTTACCGCATCTTTAATTGGCAAGGTCACATGCCTAGCCAGGCGCATTAGGGATGCGTCCACCACTGGTGCCAAGATGAGTGGGTTTACATTTGGTTCCTTTAATTGGTATAATTTTGCTAGCCTATTATTAAGGCTAGATTTTTGTCTGGTTTTAGCCATTCGTTTATCAAATCTTCTAGCTCGTCAATGAATGGGAAGGTCTCAGGATCATTCTTTAAATTCGGAAAGTATTTTCTGAGCTTACGAGGGGCTTCCTTTGATTCTTCCTAACCGATCGCTTCTTTTACTGATTTTGCAAATGGGTCTATTAGGGCGAAGTCAAACCCTGTGGATGCCTCCAACTCTTCCTCGTCCGACGAATCGTCTGATTTTTGAGGAATACATAAAACAGCTGATGAAGTGCTCTGAGCTGGACTATTTGGTTCTGCAGCTGAAACTTGTAGTATTAATAATTTTGTGGATTCTCTGATAATATTGGATACCTCCCTTGCATTCGTCTCTTTTTCTCTGGTTGTCTCCTCAAAGCAGGCCTGGCATGCCAACTTGTCAGGGAGAGCCTGAGCCCCGCACACCCAGCAAGCATTAGCGATGACTATCATGTGATCAATGAGTTAATGATGATTTCCTATGGGAATGAAGGTCACGGGAGGCTCTTGACCGACTTCTTCTAGAACGTGTGTGCCTTGATGGTGAACATTCTCTATGTTTGGAGTGAGAAGACCTTAATGACCTGCCAGGGCTATCAGGATAAGATGATGTTAGTAGGGATGAGCTTCGTGTTCGAGTCGAACCCATTGTTTTGTCTGTTAGACCGTTCGCCAAATTGCGAACGATATGGGCCGTTCACGCCAAATTCGAGTGGTGCGTCACGGCCCATAATTCACTGCAGCATCGCAGTGTATTGCTGGCTGATGATTGGCCAAGCATGCACTATGACCCGCATGCTTGGCCAATCACAGCGCCGTCTGTACAGAGAGCTGTAATTGGCCAAAGCCAGGGTGGCTTTGGCCAATTATGGCTCAGGGGGTTTAGTACACATCCCACACTATATAAGGCCACCTGCACGTCGGCCCTGTGTAGTGTGTTCCGGCGTTGAGAGAGAGAGACAGAGAGACAGTGTCATTTGATTTAAGTTAGATAGATTAGGCAGGACAGTCAGCCAGTTAGCTGCACTTACAGTGTATTGTGTATATATATGCATCCCAGGTTTTGTATATATATATAATATATATATATATATATATATATATATATATATATATATATATATATATTATATATATATATATATATATATATATATATATATATATATATATATATATACACTGTATTCAGTTTAGCTAGATTCGTTCCTGTTATTATCTTCCTACTGACAGGCAGGCAGGTGTTGTTACAGTATTTGAAGAAAATTGTTGGTATTCTTCTGATCTTATTAGTCCTATTAGCTACAGTATTTACAGTTAGTGTAGTGCGACCTCTGCACAGTGTTCAGCTAAAGCTACCTGTAGAAGATTGGTGGTGTTTTTCTGATCCTATCACTACCACAGGCAGCTACATTATTTTTTAGTGTAGTGCAACCTCTGCACAGTGTTCAGCTAAAGCTACAAGTTAGTGTAGTGAGACCTCTGCACAGTGTTCAGCTAAAGCTACCTGTAGAAGGTTGGTGTTGTTTTCCTGATCCTATCACTACCGCAGGCAGCTACATTATTTACACGTTAGTGTAGTGCGACCACTGCACAGTGTTCAGCTAAAGCTACCTGTAGAAGGTTGGTGGTGTTTTCCTGATCCTATCACTACCGCAGGCAGCTACATTATTTACACGTTAGTGTAATGAGACCTCTGCATAGTGTTCAGCTAAAGCTACAAGTTATTGTAGTGCGACCTCTGCACAGTGTTCAGCTAAAGCTACAAGTTAGTGTAGTGCGACCTCTGCACAGTGTTCAGCTAAAGCTACAAGTTAGTGTAGTGCGACCTCTGCACAGTGTTCAGCTAAAGCTACAAGTTACTGTAGTGTGACCTCTGCACAGTGTTCAGCTAAAGCTACCTGTAGAAGGTTGGTGTTGTTTTCCTGATCCTATCACTAAAACAGGCAGCTACATTATTTATATGTTAGTGTAGTGCAACCTCTGCACAGTGTTCAGTTAAAGCTACCTGTAGAAGATTGGTGGTGTTTTCCTGATCCTATCACTACCGCAGGCAGCTACATTATTTACACGTTAGTGTAGTGCGACCTCTGCACAGTGTTCAGCTAAAGCTACCTGTATAAGGTTGGTGGTGTTTTCCTGATCCTATCACTACCGCCGGCAGCTACATTATTTACACGTTAGTGTAGTGTGACTCTGCACAGTGTTCAGCTAAAGCTACAAGTTACTGTAGTGTGACCTCTGCACAGTGTTCAGCTAAAGCTACCTGTAGAAGGTTGGTGTTGTTTTCCTGATCCTATTACTAAAACAGGCAGCTACATTATTTATATGTTAGTGTAGTGCAACCTCTGCACAGTGTTCAGTTAAAGCTACCTGTAGAAGATTGGTGGTGTTTTCCTGATCCTATCACTACCGCAGGCAGCTACATTATTTACACGTTAGTGTAGTGCGACTCTGCACAGTGTTCAGCTAAAGCTACAAGTTAGTGTAGTGCAACCTCTGCACAGTGTTCAGCTAAAGCTACCTGTAGAAGGTTGGTGTTGTTTTCCTGATCCTATCACTACTGCAGGCAGCTACATTATTTACACGTTAGTGTAGTGCAACCTCTGCACAGTGTTCAGCTAAAGCTACAAGTTAGTTTAGTGCGACCTCTGCACAGTGTTCAGCTAAAGCTACCTGTAGAAGATTGGTGGTGTTCTCATACTAATAATACTACAGGCAGGCAGTTGATTTTGCTAGCTGCAGTATCCGTATATATATATATATATCCCAGCTTAGTGCAGCTACATCTCACTGCAGGCCATTAGTATGTCTGGCAGCCCAACAAGGAGAGGCAGACAGTCACAAGCCAATAAAAGGGCAAGCAGGCTCTGTGTCTAGAGACAACAGTGCTGGTGGTGGACACGGTGCATCCTCATTAGCACGTGGCCATGGGACACGCTTGGCCTTTTTTTCGGCAGCTGGCCGTGTAGAGCCGAAACATGTGGAAGCCTTGGTCAAGTGGATGACCAAGCCGTCCTCATCCTCCTCATTCTCTCTCACCCATGCTCAGGGTACTTTGTCTGGCAAAGCAGCTGCCAACGCGGCCTCTTCCCTCGGCTCAATGGCATCAGTTACTCCATCCCTAGCCCCACCATATCCTCCTGAGGAGTCCCTCGAACTGTTTGACCACAGTGTTGGGTACATGCTCCAGGAGGATGCCCAGCGTTTAGAAGGCTCTGATGATGATACTGAGCTAGATGAAGCCAGTATCATAAGCACGGACAGAGGGGGTGCCCAAGAAGGATAGCAATCTGGCAGTCATGTTCCCCCTGCTGCAGGATACTATCAGGTTTGCTCCAGTGATGAGGAGGAAGGGGATGATGAGGTCACTGACTCAACATGGGTGCCTGATAGGAAAGAGGAGGAGGAGGAGGCACATCACCAACGAGGTAGGATGCCCTCCAGGGGCCAGCCTAAGGGCAGCACACTGACTGCATCACACCTCAGAGCTCCGCATGTGCAGCGCGCTGCTGTCTCTGCACGTTATTCCAAAAGTTCTTTGGTGTGGGCCTTTTTTGAGACGAGTGCATCAGATGGCACCGCTGCTATTTGCAACATATGTCTCAAGCGTATCTCGCATGGTCAAAACATCTCCCGCTTGGGCACCACATGCTTGACCAGACATATGTTGACCTGCCATGCACTTTGTTGGCAAGCGTACCTAAAAGACCCACACCAAAAAACAAAGAGGACCTATGCTTATTGCTCATCAGCTGGGATCTCCAACCCCACTATACCTTCAGTCCTCTCTCAGACCTGCACTGAGAGGAATGAAGGTGTAGAATTAGGTGTGTCACAGCCATGTACTTGCGAGCAATCTGCTATCGGTACACCAATGTCAGATCGTACCAGGCAAATTTCCCTGCCCCAGCTGCTGCACTGCAAAAAGAAGTTCGCTCCCAGCCATCCACATGCCCAGTGGTTGAATGCTAGCTTGGCAAAATTGCTAGCACTTCAACTGCTGCCTTTTCAGCTGTAGACTCTGCCCCTTCTGTGAGTTTGTGGAATGTGTGGTTCCTCAGTGGCAGGTTCCCAAACACCACTTTTTCTCATGGAAGGTGATTCCGGCTCTCTACCGGCATGTGGAAGGCAATGTCTTGGCCTCGCTGGACAGGGCGGTCAGCGGTAAGGTGCATATTACTGCTGACTCATGGTCCAGCAGGCATGGACAGGAATGTTACCTAAGTTTCACGGCGCATTGGGTGACTCTTCTGGCAGCTGGGAAGGATGCAGGACAAGGTGTAGTGTATGTAAGTGCTTGCTTTGTTTTAATAAATTGGAGTTGTACGTTATCACACCATTGGCTGCTTCTCCTCTCTAATATACATACCCATTGAGCCCGGGAGGACCTGCCAGGACGGGATAGAGGAACTCTGCTAGTGCTCCGTTTGGGCTATCTCTGATCGTCTTTCTGGTGAGCAGGAACCCCTGTAGGTTCATCCAACCTATACCCTGGGTTACACATGATTTGCACCCTGTTACTATTGATGCCCTCACTAGTTCACTATCTGGTAAGCGGCCCCGCGTACCTGTGCACTGGGTGTTCTTTTAGCTGTATGATAACTGGTGATCTGTTACAGTAGATTATAAGGACATCCTCTATCGCATGCTGTACACGTTTATTTTAATTTTTGGCGTCCCAGAGTGGTTTCACACCCCCAGGGTGCCTGCATGATATTCAGTTTATGACTATATGTGTGAACACACCCCCCTCTTCTTTGTGGAAGTATATTGTATATCAGTATCACACTATGGTCTTTTGTATTTGATTTAACTTTATGTGGATCCGTTCTGCTGTACGAGCGCAAAGGATTCTGTCCATTCTGAAGTGCTCCCAAAGGCCCGGGCTGGGTTTAAGCCACCTGCCTGTTTTGGCTTACATTCTGGTAAGCAGTTCACCACACAGTCACTTTAATTTTTCTTCATCACACAGAAGGATTTTGGACTTCATTGTTTATTACCACAGATTGGTTATTATCACAAACTTTATTGGACTCATTTTAGCGCGGTTTCTCTGTCTATATAAGGTGTAGTAGTGTTGGAGGTTGTCCCGCCAACACGCCTCCAAAATGCTACTACTAGTGATTCTGACACACCTCTCTCCTCTTCTTCTTCCTCCATGGCCTCTTCCTGTGCTTTGTCCTCGGAACCAGCAGTGCTCCGTAGGCGTTCAAGGGGCTACCCAAGTACGCAGGCCAAAAGATGCCATGCGGTGCTTGAGCTGGTGTGCTTGGGGGACAGGAGCCACACTGGGGCAGAGGTTCTGTCTGCTCTGCAGGGGCAGGATCAGAGGTGTTTGACGCCATGCCAACTTAAGACAGAAATGGTGGTTTGCGACAATGGCACCAACCTCCTCTCCGCCCTCAGACAGGGACAAATGACCCATGTGCCCTGTTTGGCTCACGTCCTTAACTTGGTGGTGCAGCGGTTCTTGGGCAGGTACCCGGGCTTACAGGATGTCCTGAGGCAGGCCAAGAAAGTCTGTGTGCATTTCCGCAGGTCATATAATGCCAGTGCTCGGCTGGCAGACCTCCAAAAGGAAATTAACCTGCCCAAGAACCGCCTAATCTGTGACATGCCCACCAGTTGGAACTCAACGTTGGCCATGCTGCAGCGGCTGCATATGCAGCAGAGGGCCATCAATGAGTACCTGTGTGACTTTGGCACCAGGACAGGGTCAGGTGAGCTTGTTTTTTTTCCCCACGCCAGTGGACCATGATCAGGGATGCATGCACTGTCCTGTCACCATTTGAGGAGGCCACGAGGATGGTGAGCAGTGACAGTGCATGCATCAGTGACACTGTCCCCCTTGTACACCTGTTGGAGCACATGCTGCGTGGAATAATGGACAGGGCACTTGAGGCAGAACAGAGGCAGGAAGAGGAGGACTTCCTTAACTCTCAAGGCCCCCTTTATCCAGAGAGTGTTCCTGCCGATCACATAGGAAAAGGACAAGGTGGAGGAGGAGGATTGTGTCAGTATGGAGGTGGAGCCACGCACTCAGCATCAGCAGCAGTCTTTAAGGGATCATTTACAGTCCCAAGAAACACATGGACTTGTACGTGGCTGGGAGGAGGTGACTGCGGATCATGTCGTCCTTAGTGACCCAGAGGACTCCGGACCGAATGCCTCAGTATACCTACGCTGCATGGCCTCCCTGATCCTGCAAAGCTTGCGGAAAGATTCTCGTATTCGTGGTATCAAGGAGAAGGAACAATACTGGCTGGCAACCCTCCTTGATCCACGTTACAAGGGTAAGGTTGCGGACCTTATCTTGCCATCGCATAGGGAGCAGAGGATAAAACATCTTCGGGAGGCCTTGCAGAAAGGTCTGTGCAAGGCGTTCCCAGAGACTGGGAGGTTACAAACTCCTGTTTCTGGACAACGTGTTGCTGAGGCTTCGGTCAGTCAAAGAAGGAGCGGTGGAGAAGGTGGCCGTCTGACCGATGCGTTCAGACAATTTCTTAGTCCGCAGCCCCAAGGTATGATCGGTTCCAGCAACTATCGCCAGCATCTGTTTTACATGGTGCAGGAATACCTAGGGGCAAGATCTGACTTGGACACCTTTCCCACCGAAAATCCTCTGGGTTACTGGGTCTTGAGGATGGATAACTGGCCAGAGCTTGCACAGTCTGCAATTGAGCTACTATCCTGTCCTGCATCCAGCGTTCCTTAGGAACGCACATTCAGTGCTGCTGGAGGCTTTGTAACCGATCACAGGGTGTGTCTGTCCACCGACTTGGTCAATCGACTGACCTTCATAAAAATGAATCAGTCTTGGATCACCACCAGCTACCAAGCACCTGATGCTGATTTAACCGAATATTTTTTTTGAAATGTCAGATCCCTTCAAAGACTGCCTATGCTGATGCTGAGTGATGTTATGCTGAGTAATTATCCTCTTCCTCCTCAATGATCATGCTGATAGCTTGTAAGAACATTTTTGGTTCTGGGTGCCGTCATCAGTGCCTAAGGCCCAATTTTTCAGCCCCTGTTTAACAGGGGCATGTAATTACAATTTTTGATGCAATTCTGTGCAGCAGGGCTAGTTCCTGCACTCCAACTAGAGTTTCTGTGAGGAGTTGCAGTGTTGTGGCACCAGCACCAGTGCCTAAGGCCCAATTTCTCAGCCCCTGTTTAACAGGGGTGTGTAATTACAATTTTTGATGCAATTCTTTGCAGCAGGGCTAGTTCCTGCACTCCAACTAGAGTATCTGTGAGGGGTTGCAGTGTTGTGGCACCAGCACCAGTGCCTAAGGCCCAATTTTTCAGCCCCTGTTCAACAGGGACATGTAATTAGAATTCTTGATCTAATATTTCACAGCAGGGTCCATTTCTGCGCCCACCAAGAGTAATTGTGAGGACTTACAGTGTTGTGGCTCCAGCACCACCACCACCACCACCACCAAAGGCCCAATTTTTCTGCCCCTGTTCAACTGATGCTTTATTACCAATCCTTGTTTCACTAAAAATCCCAAATTTTCAAAAAACAATTGTCATTGGGACAAAAAGTGAGGTGAAATCTTCTGAAGAGGAGCACAGACAGCAAAACAAATGTCACAGGGGTGATAACCCTTGCCTATATTTTCCAAAAAGCTTAAAATAGATTTTTTGGCTGGAGCTAAACACGTTAAAAATGTACCAGTTCAAAATTACAAACAGATTCTACTTAACAACAAACCTACAGTCCTTGTCTTGTTTGCACCACCTGTATACTGCTGTTCAGAGTATATAGGGTCTGGGGGCCCCACACCTTTCCTTTTTTAATTTGGGTGCGGGGTTCCCCTTAATATCCATACAAGACCCAAAGGGCTTGTAATGGACTGGGGGGTACCCATGCCGTTTCTCTCACTGATTTTCATCCATTTTGCCAGGACCCGACATTACATTAAAGCCGCAAGCAGTTTTAAATGACTTATTCCTTTAAAAATGTCATTTTGTGCAGGGACTGTTCTAAGCACGGGAAACACGGGCCACTTTACATTCATACTATAGACACAATCTCTCTCATCTCCTCCTCCCATGCTCATCTCCAGGATTTCCCTGGAGCCTCTCCCATCCTCTGGAACTCGCTAACTCCATCTATCCGGCTATCCCCTACTCTTGCTACCTTCAGGCAATCCCTGAAAACTCATCACTTCAGGAAAGCCTATCACGTCTCCAACTAATCTCCTACCACTTCCACCAGCTCATTCCCCACAGTTACAACCTTTTGTACCACCTTGCCCACCCTATTAGATTGTAAGCTCTTCTGAGGAGGGCCCTCTTAATCCTATTGTATTGTATTATAACTGTATTGTCTCCCTTTTATATTGTAAAGCGCTGCGTAAACTGTTGACGCTATATAAATCCTGAATAATAATAATAATCCCAGGTACGATATTTAAAGGAATATTTCACTTTTTTTTTTTTTTTTACTTTAAGCATCATTAAAATCACTGCTCCCGAAAAACGGCAGTTTTTAAAACTTTTTTTGCATTGATACATGTCCCCTGGGGTAGGACCCGGGTCCCCAACCCCTTTTTAGGACAATACCATGCAAATTAGCCTTTAAAATGAGCACTTTTGATTTTGAACATACAAGTCCCATAGACATCAATGGGGTTCTAACGTTCGTGCAAATTTTTGGTCCGTTCGCAGGTTCTGCTGCAAACTGAACCGGAGGGTGTTCGGCTCATCCCTAGATGTTAGTGGCATGGCTCTCTTTCCCTCCTCTTCTCTACTTACCAAGCATGACACCGCTTAACTTACAGGCTGTGGATGGTCTGCTGGGGCAATGGCCTCCATTAGTAAAGGACAGTATTCACCTAGGTAATTCAAGATTAGTAACCAGTGAGAAAAAAACAAAAAGGTTTGCCAGAATAAGTTAGTGTAGGCAAAAATGGATTAAGCAGGCCTTACCAGTGTGGTATAGTGGAGACCGATCAACAGCAGAGGAGAGAGGAGATCATGCAGGCTTGAACAGAATGGAGAACAGTCTGTCAGTGTTTGCAAGTGTCGGAAGTGACATCATTGCCGCACATGCGTCGTCGTGATTCGCGGCACCCGACACCATCTTTACTGGCAAAATGGGTTAATGCCCTTGTCACTTGCGGTCCTGCATGCACAGAGCTGGCCACGGCTGCAATCTTGTGAAGGGCAAAGTGAACCAGGAACCAGAAAGCCCAGCAACCGAGAGAAGACTAACAAGTAAAGAGAGAGATGAATCTGCAAGGTGTGCAGTCAGAAGGAAACATAAGGATAACAAGAATGAATGTATGAGAAGGTAGGCAAAAAGTGGAGGTCGCTGCAGTTATTCTAAGCCTGTTTAAGGCTTGTATGGCACCAGATCATATAGACCCCTGAGACCATCAGAGTGCGGTTCCCTGCATATAGCTCATTTAAAGACTGTACAGACAGAGACTTCCATCCAGGAGAGGCTGAACCTGGCTGGGGTGATGTGTTAAGGGGTCCGGAGCTTTATCCATTCAGTCCTAACAGGTGAGGAAAAAAAGAAGAATGCTGTGGTAGACTCCTCTTCAAAACTTATAGCTAACCAGTCCTATTAGATGTGGGGGTGGAGTCACAACCCAGTGTGTGTGCAGCCATAAGATGCGACAGGAAAGTATTTTGCACAAAGGAAGCAAAGCAAAGAGAAAAGAATACATTTTAACACACAGACACAGTACAACAGACACATATCAGGATTATGAGATGTTGGGGTAACATATTAAATCAATATAGCGAAGTGCTTTTTCAAATAAAGTTACCGATCCTAATATTACCACAGAATTAACATACTCTATGCAAACATGATAATAGTGCACATCATTCCAAATAACTAAAAAAATGTGTTCCAAGTGAATTTCATATAAGAAAAAAGAATTCATGCAAACATTTTTTGCATAAAGACCCATGTCTAAAGGAACATTTCCAAGTGTAAAAGTTCATAAAAATAGTCCAAATCTTGACCACTGTGCACTTTTTCCACTTTTCTGTGATCGCTTAAACTTTCCCGCAGTGTCCTTCACACACTCCATGCATCCAGTGTTATTTAGGTGTACCCTCACCTCCTTAGGAGGACCTCTAAGTGTGTGTGAGGTCTATGAACACTTTACACTTCTCTGCGACTCCTGGATTCCTCCTCTCAAACACTCCATCTTCTCTTCCACTTCCAATGTCTAGACTCTGGCATAAGCTATTGCCACATTGGAAGGTGAAGGGGCCTGGCTGCTCGAACTTTCTTTGCTGCCACTATATATCAAGCTGTGAATGCCTTTTGCCATGCACAGCTATGCAAACTCATTAAAACCCCTTTCACACTGAAGCTCCTCTAAATCAGTGCCGGTAGTTTTTGTGGCGCTTTTTGGGCTCTAGCAGGCCGCTTTTTTAAGGTCACGTGACAAGTGACCTTAAAGGGGTTGTAAACCCTCGTTTTATGTTTTTTTAAAATAACAAGCATGTCATACTTACCTCCTCTGTGCAGTTTGTTGTGCACAGAGTGGCCACGATCCGGCTTCTCTGGGGTCCCCCGGCGGCGCTATCAGTTCCACGCCGCAACGGTAAACCCCCTAGGAGAAGCCCTCCTCCTAGGGATTACCATGCGGGTGCACTCCTGAGTCCAGCATTTGCATAAACACAGAATGCCGGACTAACCCCCCTGGTGCTCACGTCATTGGATTTGATTGACAGCAGCGGGAGCCAATGGCCTGGCTGCTCGACCTTTCTTTGACCTTTCTATATGTCAAGCTGTGATTGCCTTTTATCATGCACAGCTATGCAAACTCATTAAGACCCCTTTCACACTGAAGCGCCTCTAAAACAGCGCCGGTAGTTTTTGGGATGTTTTAGAAGTACTTTTGCGGCACTTTTCGGGGTCTCGAGTGGGCCGTTTTTTTACAACCCCTTTAAAAAAAAGGGTTTTACAACCCCTTTAAAAAAAGGAAAAAAGACCTGTTTTGCGGCGCCTTCAAAGCACTTTTAAGGCACTTTGGAAACGCTGCCCATTCATTTCAATAATTGGGCATTTCAGCCCCAAAGATGCTGCTTGCAGGACTTTTTCTAACATTCCGCAAACACTTTGCCCGAGTGTGAAAGCACACATTGCAATGAATGGGAGGCAGTTTTCAGGCACTTTTTAAGGGCTATTTCTAGCGCTAAAACTCCTGAAAACTGCCTCAGTGTTAAAGGGGTCTAAGATATTCCTTACTACCAGTACTGTCTAGAATCATGTCCTTTGGCGATACTAAAAGGCACATACTTTCCTAATGAACTGCTCCATTCTTAGGGGTAATTGGCAGCAACTGGTTGTAATGGTGGTACATTTGCTTATGCACGTTTTTCTATACATATATGATAGAGCTTGGCTGTAATTATTTCTTCCTGATGAAGCGAGCAACGACCAGCGAAATGCATCAAAGTCACAGCAAGCAACCCATCACCCAATCACAGCAGGGATGATGAGGAAACTACCAAACAGTATTATATATTTTTAACTGTAAATTTCCACATCAGTTTTGTTATTGTCTATATAATTTTTAACTTTTGAACAAAAAAACATTTGATACATTTTATTATATTTGAGTAGTACCGTTAAAGTCCTCAATTCACTAGTTAGGGGTTTTTGTGTAGATTTTTCCTTAGGATGTTAAAACAGAGATTATTAGTCGGCTTATTGACTGCAAAATGTGCCGCGTCCAATAGCTAAAGGCACGTATATATGGATATAAGAGGAGATTTGTAGTGTATAGAAAAATCATTTATTCATTTCAGAAACATTTTAAAAATATCAAACACAGTATGACTATAGCAAACAGTAAAAGGAATGCGGTTTATGCATTTATACATATGTTGGATATTGATACCAATATATATTTGCACCCGACGCGTTTCAGAGAAATTGAGCCTCCTTCTTCAGGGGTGGGTGTGAGTTATATCAAGAGTTTTTAAATTGGAGATAATGTATTTAACAAGGAGATCATGAGTATGTGTACATCTCAGGCTTTTACAGATAAAGGTACATATCATGTTTACATTACACTCACATTGGTAATATGTAGCTTGGCTTCGCATTCCAAACAAGGAGTTAAAAACAGAGGCGCTGACACTGTCTGCCCATCCGGTGTGTTTCCCAATTGCGATCAAAACGGGTTGACTGTCATACCCAAGGTCTTAGTGTTTCATGTGTAGCGAGTACAGATGACTAGGTAAAAGGTATGTGGATGGGTTTAATTCCTCATAAACTAGAGGAGAAGGCCCGTATATATGGGACATAGAAAAGTGTTGGATCTGAGGTTCCACTGAGGCCAGATGCGGGTCCTGTAGAGTGTAGAAATGTAGAAGTATGTAATAACCAATCAATGAGTTCAGGTGTAGCTTATTTGTAAGAAAAAAGGAGTTTTATAGTAATGGGGGTACAACATACCTGATGCGGCCAATGTAGAAGATTTAGGAAAGAGTCATGAGAGTAACTGGTATACGTTATGTATCCTAGGTGGCTGGAAGAAAATGGTACAGAAGGGGGAAGGGGGAAAAAGATTAGGATATAATTAGATAAATCAATAATTTATCCAATTAGGGGTTGTGGACAATAAAGGATATATGTTTATCTAGGGGGTTAATATAGTCCAGATATGTCTGGATTGTCCTAGGTAGGATGGTAGTGATTGATAAGATGTAAATCAGATTAGTGAAAAAAAGAAGGGGGGGGGGAGAAAAGGAGGTAAAAGAGGAAGAAAAAAGAAAAAAGAAAAGAGAAAAGAGAGAAAAATGAAAAACGGGGAGGGGGGGGATTTATGGGAGGGGGGAGGGGCAAAGAGAGGGGAGAATGGGGAAGGGGGGGGAAGAGGGCAGAGGGGGAAAAAGGTAAAAGAAAAAAGAAGGAGAGACAAAGACAAAGAGAAAGAGGAAGAAAAAGAAAAAGAGCAAGAAGGGAACAGAGGAGAGAGGGAGCAGAGGATGTCGGCTGCAGCTATAGAAAGTCTCTCACAGCTGCAGCTATACACTTGTGTAGATAGAGCAGCGTGGAAATAAAAATACAAATAAAGGCATGAATAGTGTGTTTATTGGGAATGCCAGAGGCAGCATGTGAATTGAATGAGAGTAATAGATAATGTAATAGGATACTCACTTTTAGTATAGTATATACTTTTTGACATCAGCTCAGACCGACAGCATCCTGCACACAAGAGCGGACGCTCGGTCTGGGCTGTGTGAGAGCATATAAAGCCCTCCCTACCAATCAGCTGCTGATGTGATTGCCAACAGCTGATTGTGGTAGGGGAGGGACAGACGTGCTCAGATTGGCCCCCCGGGTGGAGCGAACGCCGCCAGGTCCCCATCGCGCATGGGCAAGCATCCGCGATGAGGCGCGGCCATGCCCACTACACCCGCCGGCACGTCTGGCTTCCCCGGCGGACTGCAAATGCCCGCCGGGGTTGCAAGATGGAGGACAGTGTCAGCAACACTGTGTCCTCACACAACGCCGCCAAGAGCCAAGGATGCTCAGGCGGCTTTGTGTGCCGGGTAAACCGCAGATCACCAATAGGAATATTGAAGGCACAAGTTGCCATATATAGATAGAAAGCATGTAGATCACAATTTTGGGAAAAACAACGCTGACTGACAGTATTACAGGCTGGGATTTCTCATGTAATGAGAAGCAGATTACAAGAAGTAAATGCTGTAAATACATACATAGATTGCACTATATAATAAAAAATATTTTACAGGCTGAAATTATTCATGTAATGGAAAACAGGTTGTGAAACATAATAGATACAATTATACAATTGCTTGTCAAATGACATTGTAAAATTAAGGTTAAATTCATTCCGATATGGGATGGATCGATTGATCTCCTCCAACAATGCCTACTGAGAATGAATCGGAATGAATTTAACCTTAATTTTACAATGTCATTTGACAAGCAATGTGTCACGTTTTTGGATGTAGAGATTTCTAGAGGAGAGGGAGGTAACATTATGAGTAAACTATATAGGAAACCTACTGCAAGTAACGCAATTTTGCATGCTACTAGTTTCCACCCAAAACCCCTCCTTGATTCAATTCCATATAACCAGTATCTTAGAGTGAGATGTAACTGCTCTAATGATGACACCTTTAAGATGGAAGCAAACAAGTTACGTGACAGACTATTAATACGGAGCTACTCTCATGCATTACTCAAACGCTCTTTCAAAAAAGCCCTTATGCAACCAAGAAATGAGCTACTGCACTCTGAAAAAATAAACAAAACTGGCAAAAAAGATACAGACACTATTAGGATCATCACAAAATACAGTAACCAACATAGACAAGTCCGGAATATTGTGGAAAGATACTGGCATATGCTACAATTTGACCCGACTTTGGGGCCCTTTGTTCCACAGAAACCCCTTTTCACCTTTAAACGTACCTCCTCTCTAAGAGACGAAGTCACTACAAGTGAATTTAAGGGGGAAGTAGATAAACACTGCAATTACAAGGGAACCTTTAGATGCGGAGATTGTAGCTATTGCAAGCATATGCTTACAGACAGAAACCCAACCCTCCCTAATGGCCAGCTTTTCCATCCCAAACACTTTGCTAATTGTAAAACATACGGTGTGGTCTATATGCTCCTGTGCGAATGTACATGATTCTACATAGGAAAAACCAAAACAGAATTTCGGAAGAGAGCATATAGACACATCTTGAGTATGCAAACCTGTGACCCGGATCTCCCACTTGGGAGACACACCACAATAGTGCATGGGGGCAAATTTCCAAGAATCAAATTTCTTATTCTAGACCGGATACATCCGGGGCCTAGAAGAGGTGATTGGAACAAGGCACTGTTACAGTTAGAATCCCACTGGATATACAATTTAAAGGCTACCCAACCCCCAGGTTTGAACGAAACCATCTGGTTCAAGCCTTTCCTTGAAGGCTTCTCGTCAGGTAGTAGGGAGCAATGAGGAAAATGACGACCCTCAAAAACATCTCTCTAGCATCCATACTCTCTCCCTATAACTGCCACTAAAAAAAAATATATATAACATCTCTCTAAGTTACGTAACTCCTATATGCATCTATTTTGATCACTGCTTAACATATTTGGAGTTTCCAATGTATATACAACTTCAGTCTGTAATTTGCTGCTCCATATGCTAAATATAAGGGATATGTTTTTAAGACTGTGACACATTCACAGGATTTTTTACTGTACATGTATACGTTTAAAACACATGATGAATGGTTACGTTGCGGCCACCCTAATCTATGTAGTTTTCCTTGGAATAGTGTAATTTATAGATATAATTGTGATAGAAAAAAAAGGGGAAATAATTGCGCTTCAAGGTGTCCAAAATATAGTAACAAAGCAGCGATATCTAAAATGTGACACAAACACATCGCATAAACAAGAAAAAATAAGATGATTCTCGCTATATAAATAGTGAATGTGTGGCCTAATGCTTACACCGACAGTGGATACATAAACCAAAAGTGCAGTAATATATCACAATTAGTGCAAACAAATGTATAAAAAATAAAGTCCAAACAAATGTGTTAAAAAATCCTTGTGAATAATAAGAAAGTGTCCATGAAAAAGCACCAAAAAGGAAAAGAGTAAAATGGCATTCACAGGTCTTTCAACCACATGGAGCCTCAGATGTGTGGAACCGCCACCTATAGTAAGAGCCTGGCCGCTTACCAGAACCCCGTGACCCCCCGTTACAGAGGTTCCAAGGGCTTATGAGATCCTAGTGGTCCGGATTTCCCAGGAGCGAAGATGGAAATGGAAACTGGAAAAGGGCATCAAATGCTGGAGTGGAGATGGATGGGTTCACAGGAAGGGGGCTCAGCCCTCAGCAAAGTGATGTCATCATAGGAGAAAAGAAAGGGGGGGCTCTTTTGCAACCTTCTCAAACGAGGTCTTGCGGAGGCACCCGACATCAAAGGAAGCT
Organism: Lithobates clamitans; assembly: GCA_037952925.1. Lineage (NCBI taxonomy): Eukaryota > Metazoa > Chordata > Amphibia > Anura > Ranidae > Lithobates > Lithobates clamitans. The sequence goes on from JBBGZY010000610.1 coordinate 1,862,815, forward strand.
ATTCATTACGGCCAATAACCGGGAGGAGACTTAGAGAAGTGCCGCCAGAACCGCTCTCCCTCGGTGTATTGTCGGCAATGCAATAGCCGCGGGTAGTTTTAAATGAGTTTTTTCCTTCCAAATGTCATTTTGCTGTCAGACTGTTCTAAACACAGGAAACATGCGCCCCTTTACAGTCATACTATAGACACCCCCCAGGTACGAAATTTAAAGGGATATTACACTTTTATTGTTTGACTTTAAGCATTAATAAAATCACTGCTCCTGAAAAAACGTCCGTTTTTAAAACTTTTTTTTGCATTGATCCATGTCCCCTGGGGCAGGACCCGGGTCCCCAAACACTTTTTATGACAATAACTTGCATATAAGCCTTTAAAATTAGCACTTTTGATTTCTCCCATAGACTTTTAAAGGGTGTTCCGCGGCATTCGAATTTGCCGCGAACACCCCAAATTGTTCGCTGTTCGGCGAACTTGCGAACAGCCAATGTTCGAGTAGAACATGAGTTCGACTCGAACTCGAAGCTCATCCCTATTAAGGGCCATCATCTCTTGGACTTCCTTAAATGCACCTAACCAATGGTCCGCCATTGAGAAGGGGGTACTTTATCCGGTCCAGCTCCTTGGTTTGGGGCGCTCCCCCTGTTTTAGACCCTATCTATAAACGTCAATGTACTGGCCCAATGACACTAACTTTAACCATTTGGCGCAATTGCCTCAAACGCTATCCTCTCATGTCCCCCTGCTCCCCTCTTGTAAATGTACTACTTAATCCCCTCATTCCAGATAGTATGTCCCTGGGCAGGATCTTTTCATGGATAAATGTGCATCTTTTCCAGCTGCGGAACCTAGTTCATTCCATAACAAGGAAGCTACATCCCTTTGACGTTTTAAGAGAGAAATTTGATTTACCACCACACTCTTTTCACTTCTATTTACAGGTTAGACACTTTTTTCATTCTAAATCGCCAACCCTGACCCTGGATAAACCAACTACCTTTGAACACCTGTGTGCTCAAGGCCCCAATCAATTACACCTAATTTCATGTATCTATCGTATCCTCCATGAGCCAACCCCAATTTCGGAAACATTACATCATTACATGCGCAAGTGGTCTCAGTTGGTGGGCCGTCCTGTCACGGTGCAGATGTGGGATAGGATCTGGTCCTCTACCTTTAAATCATCTAAATGTGTCACTTAGAGGGAGACAAACATTAAGATTCTCATGTTTTGGTACAGAACTCCCGATGTAATCCATAAGTATGATCCTTCAGTTTCACAGCTCTGTTGGCGGTGTGGATCTGACATAGGCTCACTATTCCATATCTTCTGGCAATGTTCCTTGATACAACCTTTTTGGAATGATGTTCATTTGCTTATACAAAAGGTAACTGGGGTGTCCCTTCCGTTGGATCCTTTGAACTACCTTTTGGGCCTCCCCCCTCAGGGGTAACAAAAAAGACAAACAAACTGATATCCTATATAATGCTAGCTGCCAGAAGGATTATCCCATTGTTCTGGCTATCCAATACACCTCCCCCATGGTCCGGATATCTACATTTAGTGACTGAGATTCGGACAATGGAGTTCTTGACAGCTTTGGTACATGACTGCATCCCCCAATTCAATAAAATATGGGAACCATGGGATCTTTCGGAATTTGGGACCCCCATACTACCAAATATGCCCTATTCTTAACATAATTTAATTCTATATTTCCTGTGTGAGTGCTCTGAGCTACCCACGGGATTTTGGTTACTTTCCTGCAGTATGCTTATCGCATTCATCATAAAGATTTAATTGAATACATATATGTGCCTTATGTATGTGAACACTCTTTTATCACTTACATCTGTTTGTTTTTTGTTTTTGTTTTCATTATGTTTGTTTATAATGCACTTTTGTTGATAGTGCAATGTACACCCTGATACAATTTTGTACCTATTCTTGGATACTTAAATAAAAATACAATTTAAAAAAAAAAAAAAAAAAATCAATGATTGATCAAAATCCCAAAACTATACCTCTCACACGTGTACAGATAGAGATAGCGGCGCTAATATAAATTGTGTAAAATAATGGGTCAGAGCAGTATAATGCCTATGACCCTCTACTTATGCATAAAAATAATAATAATAGTGTCATGAAAAATATTAATTTTATCATGAAAAGAAATTTCCTTAACACCCAGTGAAAAGTGTCACTATAAATAATAAATTACAAGAAATGAATGATCAAGTTCAACAGTTGTTTTTCAATCTTCTTGTGAAAAATCTTCTACTCTTCCACCACACCACCGTGATAGTGACACCACTCCCTCTGAAGAGCGCACTCACCAGATTGTATAGCCTCCCACTCTCGTGTTTGGCAAAACAGCAATTGAACCACACCTGGGTTGCATGTGATGAACCGTGACTTCAATCAGGCCAGCTCCATATGTGAAAAAATGAATAAAGTGCTCCACATAGCGTGATACTATTTTGACAGATTTATTAAAATCACTTCAAACACACTTCAATGGTTACACTCACTTTTAAACTGAAACATAAAGGCCTTTAAAAAGAAATCCACAGCAAGCACAGCAAGCAACAGGATCAGTGATCCAACGGTGCACCGCGGTCACAGCGGACCTGAAGTGTAAACTGGTGTATCTCTCACCCAACCTTCTAAGGCCCAGCCATCCGATCGGTGTAGTCCTCCTCAGACAGCGGCATCTAATGTCAGTGCAATGGAATGCCGTGTAACCATGCCCAAGACATGTTTAGTCGAATAGACTTTTTCAAATGGGAGAAAAGACTCGGAGGACACCCCTCATCCGAGGAGACCAGAGACCCCCCACCTCTGGAAGAAGGTGAAATACCCCAAACCCAAGCTGAGCAGGAGGAAGAAGAAGATGTGGTGGAGATTGGCACCACAACAGGTGAGTGTCTGCGACCACAGGCTCAGGTAAAAGAGATGGATGGTGGCCGATTTTTGAGACCTGTTTTTTTTTCTTTCTCTCTTTTTAGGTGATCGTGATGTGAGGGATAGAGAACGTTTCACATCAGAAAGTGCCCAGATCCTGATCGGGGAGATCATGGGGTGTAATGCCGAACTGCAAAACATCCAGCAAAAAATCAATGATGTTATTAAAAAAAATAATAACATCATTGATGTTTTGGGGCGAATTTAAAACCCCACAAAATCACTTTTTGGATTGTGGTCCAATCGTTTAAATTTTTTGGCAATCTTTTCAAAAGCCAAATTTGGAGGATGCACACAGTGTGTCAATATGTGCTATCTGCCATCACGGGAGATCAATGGACGCGTTTTGGGGGTGCAACCCCTTCCTCAATTATAAAGTCGCTTTGAGGAAGGGCTTGCTCCCTTGATCCCCCCTGATGGCAGATAGCACATGTTGACATTCGTAAATTGGTGTGCATCTTCCAAATTTGGCTTTTCCTGGGGTGATTTCCCCCCATCTGAACGCTATATCAAACCCAGTTCCTAAATACTGATGTCTGATATAGCCTTCAGGTTTTACCTAATGTGAACTTTGTAAGTTCAAGTTTTTTGGCTTTCTTGTTGGTTTTACACAGGCCTGTTTTATCTGAAATGGACATTTCTATTTTTGATAATGCTACTGCAAAAATTGTTATACAACAAACATGTTGGTTTGTTTTAAAAACCTTTGGTAAATGCACATGTGATTGTGCAGGTATAAAAAAAGTTGCTTACTCAAGAATGTGTGGATTATTGTGTCAACACCACAATACAACACTTTTGGGGTGATGTAATTGCTGTTTTCTGCAAAAATGGGTGTTATTTCCTAAGGGCAAATCCTCTTTGCACTACAAGTGCAGGTTCAGTGCAGTTGCAAGTGCACTTGTAGTGAAATGTGTTTTTGCATTTAGGAAATAACAGCCAACAGTGCTTTGTATAATAAGATTACACAATCACGACATTTTCTGGACTCAACACATTTCTGTCAGGGTCAGCTAAAACAAACACAAGCAGTAAATGTCCAACAAGAATTTCTTTTTTTTTATTATAAAAAGGCTTCACAGATTTGCTGGCATATTGATAGCCCCCCTACCCGCAAAGAACTCCAGGTAGCGTAACCGGACATCACGGGCACTCAGGGAGGGCAAGCCAGGACGGCCACTTTCAAGCGCCGTCAGTGTGGTTTGATGTAGGATTCCGGCCTCAGGCCCAACTGAGCCAGCATAGTTGGCCGAATGTTTCCTTAAAAAGTTATGGAGAACACAGCACGCCAGTATAATATGGTTCAGTTTATATTCTGCCATATGGATGGGTGTCAGAAATAGTCGGAACCGGCTGGCCAGGATTCCAAATGTGTTCTCCACCACTCTCCGGGCCCTGGCCAGCCGGTAATTAAAAACCCTCTGTTCCAGGGTGAGGGTCCTCATTGGGAATGGCCGCATCAGGTGGTCCCCCAGCGCAAACGTTTCATCAGCAACGAACACAAATGGGAGTCCTTCCACATTGTCCTCTGGAGCTGGCAAGTCCAAGCTGCCATTTGGAGACGCCTGTAGAACTCCGTCTGGGCGATGACTCCACCATCGGACATCCGGCCATTCTTCCCCACGTCCACATACAAGAAGTCGTAATTAGCCGACACCACCGCCAACATCACTTTACTATTAAACCCCTTGTAATTATAATAGTATGACCCTGAGTTGGGTGGTGGGACGATGTGGACGTGTTTCCCATCAATTGCCCCTCCGCAGTTAGGAAAGTCCCACCGCTCGGCAAAGTGGGAGGCCACAGTCTGCCATTCCTGTGGCGTGGAAGGAAACTGTTGAGGAAAAAACAATAAACATTACTATTTTTACTCTGAAACATGGCAAGCAGATTAGACACAAACATTATGGGGCAACCTCCAGATAGCATTTATTAAGGGGAATTTAACAACACCAAAGTATAAGGTACACCTATCATATTCCCCCCCCCCTCATGGGCCATTTCTAACATTATAGGGGGTGTGTGGAAAACTTGGACAGGTAACCCTCTTCACTTCATTGAGAGATGAATGCCTAAATAATGGGTATTACTTGGAACAGACCCTCCTTAGTTACACTATTGGCAGCCCACTGGACAGGTAAGAATTGTCATAATACAAAGATATTAATACACACTGTACACATTTGAGGACATTTAGACATTCTGCTATTACCTATCAAGATAATAATAGGTTACAAAAACTTTAAACAATACCATTGAAAAGTATACAGGCAGGCCCTTGCACTACATGCTTTGGGGAATTCATCCAAAAATTTGACCAGTAAAGAGATGGGTATAGTGTGTATGGGTTTGGCAAAGTCAGCAGAAAGATGATTGAGGATAGAGAATTGGGATCAGCTGACTTAGCAGTTGGGGGAGGGAGGGTTACTAAAAATTATTTGGGGACACCACAAAAAAAGCCTCTGGTACTCTGCCTGAATTTAAAGCTAAAATAACATTTCCAAACATTTTAGGGGGTGTTTGGGGTAAAGCACTACTATGGAGCTGATAAAATACATTGTTAAGTGACTACATGAGGTGAATATAGGGCAGGAGACACCATGCTGGGGAGGTTATTGAAGGGCAAATATGTATGAAGGACCTAAAGTAATAATTACATAAAAATCCAGCATGCATGAGAACAAAGGGGACATTCACAGCATATTACAAGCATGGTAATTAGGGAATGAGGAAAGAAAAACAAGATATTATCAAACATTCAATATAATAAAATGTGATATAAAAGGATAAAAATCTTACCTTCATATACTTCTTCTGCAGGACCTGGATGATGGCAGAACAGGTCTCTGGGATGATGATACCCAGAGCCTGGGGGGAGATGCCTGTCGAGAACTTCAAGTCCTGCAGACTTCTCCCTGTGGCCAAATACCGCAGGGTAGCGACCAACCTCTGCTCCGGAGTGATAGCTTGCCTCATGCAGGTATCCTGCCTGCTGATATAGGGGGTCAGTGAAGCCAATAGACGGTGAAACACGGGGTCCGTCATCCTGAGAAAGTTCCTGAAATCATCAGGATTATTCTCACGGATCTCACGGAGCAAAGGCATATGACAGAACTGGTCACGCTGAAGCAACCAATTCTTGGTCCATGAACTCCCCACCCTGTTCATGGACTGGACTTGTGTCAAGGTCAGGACCCCAACACCAAGCCCCCGCACAGCACGAACTCTACGAGGAGTACGCATACGAAACATGGCTAGAAAACGGCCCCGCCCCCCGTTATTTAAGAACCGTCAGACGAAGAGACGCCGTCACACAGCGGGAGCCTCCCACCATGCCAGCATGGCTGCGGAGCGGCCCGGAGAAGAAATGAAGAAGGAAGAAGAGATGAAGAAGAGAAGAAGAAGAAGAAGAAGAAGAAGATGAAGAAGAAGATGAAGATGAAGAAGAAGATGAAGAGAAGAGCGGGAGCCTCCCCCCTCATGCCATGGGTGCGGAGCGGCCCGAGGAGAAGAAGATAGAAGACGCCGCGGAGGAGTTGCTGGACGAGAACGCCGGAGGAAGAACCAGAAGAGCCAGAAGAACCAGAAGAAGAAGAAGATGAAGGAAGAAAGAAGAAGCATTTAAATAAAGGAATTGTCAAAAACTGTCTCTTGTCATTTTTAACATTTTTGACAGTTTTTTAGTGAAATGGTAGGGGTAAGTACCCCCTTACCATTTCACACAGGGGGGGGCCGGGATCTGGGGGTCCCCTTGTTAAAGGGGGCTTCCAGATTCCGATAAGCCCCCCGCCCGCAGACCCCCACAACCACCGGCCACGGTTGTGGGGATGAGGCCCTTGTCTTCATCAACATGGGGACAAGGTGCTTTGGGGGGCTACCCCAAAGCACCCTCCCAATGTTGAGGGCATGTGGCCTGGTATGGTTCAGGAGGGGGGGGCCGCACTCTCGTCCCCCCCTCTTTTCCTGCGGCCTGCCAGGTTGCGTGCTCGGATAAGGGTCTTAACCTTAAACGTCAATTTTTTTTTTTAATTTTGGCTGGGGTTCCCCTTAATATCCATACCAGACCTGAAGGGCCTTGTATGGAATTTAGGGGGACTCCCACATCATTTTTTTTTTTTAATTTTGGTTCGGGGTTGCCCTGTGGGGAATTCCCATGCCGTTTTTATCAATGAACTTCTATGTGTATTGTCGGCAATGCAATAGCCGCGGTAGTTTTAAATGAGTTTTTTCCTTCAAAATGTCATTTTGCTGTCAGACTGTTCTAAACACGGGAAACATGCGCCCCTTTACAGGCATACTATAGACACCCCCCAGGTATGAAATTTAAAGGGATATTACACTTTTATTGTTTGACTTTAAGCATTATTAAAATCACTGCTCCTGAAAAAACGTCCGTTTTTAAAACTTTTTTTTGCATTGATCCATGTCCCCTGGGGCAGGACCCAGGTCCCCAAACACTTTTATTGACAATAACTTGCATATTAGCATTTAAAATTAGCACTTTTGATTATTCATGTTCGTGTCCCATAGACTTTAACGGTGTTCGCGTGTTCGAACGAATTTTTTTCCTGTTCGCATGTTCTGGTGCGAACCGAACAGGGGGGTGTTCGGCTCATCCCTAGCCCTTAAGTGTGTTGCATGATAGTATTTAGTGATGTCCGGGGCTCCCAGACCTCCTCTGGACCTAATGGAAAACATCACGGAGCTTGCTATGCGGTGAGCACCGCCATTCCATATAAATTGTAAAAAGGATCTTTGAAGTGTTTTTAATTGTGAGGCGGGTACAGCTACTGGGAGAGTTTTGAAGTAATAAAGTAGCTTGGGTAAGATAGACATTTTTAATACATTGACTCTGCCCAGTAAAGACAAGGGATACTTGGTCCAGGACGACAGGGACTTATTTATATCAAATATAAGAGGAGGGAAGTTGGTACTATAAAGGGAGGAGTAGTGAGGGGTGAGTAGGATACCCAAATATTTAAGAGAGTTACTACACCATTTATAAGGGTATGATTCTTTAAGTTGGGATAATAATAGTCTTGGAATGTGTATAGGAAGGGCTTCGGTTTTAGAGTTGTTAACTTTGTACCCGGAAATAGCACTAAAAGAAGTCAATAATTTATGTAATGAGGGAAGAGATATCAGCGGGTTGGTGATAGTTAACAGAATGTCGTCTGCAAATAATGATAATTTTTACTCCCCCTGTCTCATCACCACCCCACGAATATCTGGATTTACACGAATAGACTCGGCTAGGGGTTCTAGGCATAAAATGAAAAGCAGCGGTGATAGGGGGCAGCCCTGGCAAGTTCCATTTGTCATGGGGAAACTAGGGGACATGAAGGATGACATTTGCACTTGCGCTGAAACATTTGAATACAAGGCTTCCAAGGCTTTTAAAAAAGGACCATCAAAGCCATATACTTTTAAAGTGGCAAACATGTAGGGCCAACTTAGCCTGTCGAAAGCTTTCTGCGCATCTAGGCTCAAGATCAATGCCGAACGTGAGGTTCTATCTAAAAGGTCTATTAGGTCTATTGTACGACGGGTGTTATCTCCTGCGTGTCTACCAAGAACAAATCCCACTTGATCCCTGTGTATCAATTTGGGAATAAATGCGGAAAGTCGGGTAGCGAGTATTTTAGTAAATATCTTATAATCCGAATTTAGGAGGGCTATGGGTCTATAGTTGTCCGGGATAGAGGGATCCTTTCCAGGTTTAGGGATAACCGAAATGAACGAGTGGGAAAACTGGGAATGTGGGGGAGTTCCCTTAAGAAGGGAATCATATAAGGCTAGCATATGAGGAGATAAAATGTCAAAAAAAGATTTGTAGTAGGAGTAGGGCAATCCATCTGGGCCAGGGGATTTGTGTAATGGTAGTTTTTTAATTATAGCCAGTAATTCCTCAGCTGACACTGTTGCATTTAAACACTCCAGATCTGTTTTAGATAATTTTGGTAATTTTATATTGGAGAAAAAGGACTCGAAATTTACCTGCGTAAAATTAAAATGGTTCTCCGGAGTCAGGCAATTATACAGTTTGTTATAAAAGCTACCAAAAATTTTTGACATTTCACAAGGGCAATGTGTTCTAGATCCATCTGTCTGCAGTAGGAAATCAGGCAGGGAGTTGAACGGACGAGGGCATAACTTATTGACTAACATCCTGTGGGGCTTATTTGAGAATTCGTAGAATTTCTGTTTCGTCCACAGCATGGACCTAGCTGTTTTGTCAAGTTTTGTTGATTTAATTTGTTCTCTAAGGTGAGTGACTTTACGTAGTTTCTGCACCATGGGACCACCCAAAAGCCTCCGTTCAGCAATTACTAGAGCAGACATTAAGGACTGCAATAAACTGTTTCTATCTCTCTTCAGTCGAGAGCCCTCAGCTATACATGCACCTCGGAAAACAGCCTTATGTGCCTCCCACAGCGTAGAAACCTGAGATACCGATCCGGAGTTGAGTGTAAAGTAATCTTTCAAGCTATTTGCTAGGATAGAACGAGATACTTCAGACTGCAAGAGGTGGTCATTAAGACGCCAGTGACAGGATTTAGTATAAGTCTGGGATAACATGAGTTCTAGTGTAATGGGTGCGTGATCCGACCATGTAATAGGGGAGATGTCTGATTCAACTACATAGGGGATAAGTGGAGCCGAGATAAAAAAATGATCAAGACGGGAGTACATTTTATGAGCTGGTGAGTAAAACGTAAATTGTTTGTCAGAGGGATGTTTTATCCTCCATGAGTCGAATAATCTGTATGATCTAATACATTTGCGGAATGCATTGGCTTGAGACAATACTCTTTTAGGTGGGGTGGTACTAAAAAGCGTTTGTCTGTCCCTATTGGGAGACATGACCAGATTGAAGTCTCCACCAACCACCATAAAAGGTTGTGAGCGGTATTGGGGGGAATCAAAGAGTTTGTTGAGGAACTCAATCTGACCCGTGTTTGGGGCGTATAGATTAACCAGTGTAAAAGAGGTAGACATGTATTCACAATCTAGGATAAGAAATCTCCCATGAGGATCTACATGTGATCTCCGAACTTTGACAGGACATGCTTTCCTGATCAAGATAGCCACTCCTGCCTTGCCCGTGGAATCGGAGGCAAGATAGGAGATGGGAAAAAACCTGGAGGCAAATTTTAATGATCCTCCTGCCCGGAAATGGGTCTCCTGGATCATCACTATGTCTGCGCCCGAGGCCCTGAAATCTTTCAGGGCCATCCAGCGTTTACCAATGGAGCCCAGGCCTTTTACATTATAGGACATAATTTTTAGGGCCATGACTGTGATCTATCTAGGAATGCTAGTGTAAATACATCTAGTACTATAAACCTGGAAGTAGCATGAAAATAGGAAAAAACACATTGCAGTTTACAATTAATCATGATAATAAACGTTTGTCCAACTCTAATTATTGAAAAACACACTCCAAATTCTTTTTCCTTTAGAGTAAAGTGATAGTGACCGTGGGGTCTCAAACTATGGAACACATCATTAGATATGCACAGAAACTGTAAAAAAAAGAAAAAACAAAAAAGAAAAATCAAGAAAAAAAGTTCAAAATTCTGTAGACCTGAGAGAAAACAGTTTCTCAGGGAGCCCTGGGCGTAGACCAGGGCCTGGTGGGGACGTGGGCGGACCTCCATCTGGCAATTCTGCTTGAGGAGATGAGAGAGGGGCCGCCGCTCACCTTATGCACATGTAAGCGGAAAAGACAAAAAATAGAACAAAAAAATTTTTTGAAGAGGATAACAAATATAACAGGTATGCTTGACACTTAAGAATTCCAAAAACCTTTAGTAAATGTATCTCAAGGGATGAGAAATATTCTGCCCCGAAAAAAAGGATCGAGGCAGATACAAAAACTGAAGGGGACAAAACAGCAATGTCGTTTCGTCTAGAAAAAAGAAAAAAATTTGTCCGAAGCTCTGAGAAGAAACGGTAATGCTAAAGGCAGGGAGAAATAGAACCAAGAATAAGAGCGATCAGGGGGGGTACTCAAGGGGGTTGCTTAGAAGATCTCAGGTGTTGAGGAGTAGAAAGGTGCTTCTTTGATTTGCCCCGAACAGGAGTCCAGATGCGAGTAGGTGTAGTTGGAGGCAATCGGGCCTGTGTGTTAGGAAGGATATTATCTTCTTCCGGTAAGGGGGGGAGACCCAAACTTTTCAGGAAGGCCTCTGCTTCTTGCAAATCACGCAAAGAATATTGGGCTCCATCTTTGGATACAGCTAGACGGAAAGGGAATCCCCAGTAATATGGTATCTTGTGTTGTTGTAAATGTGAGGTGAGGGGGCGCAGATTCCTCCGTTTAGCGAGAGTGATGGGGGAGAGGTCGCTAAAGATCTGCAGCTTAGCGCCTTTGTGCGTAATTTGGGATTTATTGCGGGTTGCCAGGGTTAGTGCCTCTTTACTTTCGAAATAGTGAAACCGTACCACAACATCCCTGGGTCTGGCTCCAGTCGGTGGTTTAGGGCCCAGGGATCTATGAGCCCTGTCCAATCGCCAATGTATATCCACAACTGAGGGAGCCAAATTATTAAAAAGGCTCAAAAGGTAAGGTCGGAGATCAGAGTCACACACTGTTTCCGGAATCCCTCTGAATCGTAGATTTTGTCTCTGTTCTCCAAGTCTTCTTGCTGTAATTGGAGCTGAGATACAGGTAGGCGTAAGTTATGATTTTCCTCCTCAATTGCTTGTACATAATTTACCATTTCGTCAAATTTATTCTCCAGAGTGTCTGTGCGATCTCCAATTTGGGTTATTTCCCCTCTCAATTCAGCAGCTAGTTTGCTCACCTCAGCCGAAACATTGGACGTAATCTGTTGAAGTAAAAGTTGCAGCTTGGAGTCCAGGATGTCAGGGGTGAGGGTCATATTCAGGGGTGGAGGAGTAGTTGCAGGGTTTTGCGAACTAGTCAGGGAGGAGTTTGCGCTATCTTCTGAATCCAGGGAGGGGTCCAGTAAGGCGAAAGGATTCGCGGAGGAATTAGAGGAGGCTGACTGTGGTCTGGTAACATAACGCTCCATTGTTGGTTCTTCTCGTGACACAATTAGTGGTTTGTAGTTTCGTTGCTGTTGGCCAATTTTGCCCATGAGGTACACAGAGGTTTTAGTGATCAAACATGCAGGCTTACCTCCAATGTTTTATGTTTGCTAATATTGCTGTATGGAGGTCTTGGTGAGCAGGCAGGCGCCCAGGGTTTATTTAGGCAGCATCTCTCTCAGGGCATTATTGTGCTCCACTTAGATCCTCACATCCCCCTAATTACATCTCTGCCTACCCCTCCTGAGAGTCTGGGGTGAGAAAAGCAATTCCTGCAGTCCCCAGCCCCTTGCAAGTAGCTATGCAGCTGAGGGGACAGAGGATGGCTTCTGGGTGTATGTGAGAGTCCCAAGATGGCCGCCGGGCTCCAGAAGTAGGCCGAAGCCTCAGTCTATCCTAGTAAAAGGCCGCCGGATCGGGAGACACGGCCGTTTGCAGTCACTGGGGCATCCACGGGGGTAGAGAAAGGGATGATTGGGTGGTCTGACTCCCCCCAGGGACCTGGTAGCGGGCGGATTTACTCACTGCGTTCCGGAGTGCCTGAAATTTAGCCCGCAGGCCGCGTCAGGTAGCTAGGCTGCAATGCACGAATCCGGGCGCCGGATAATTCTTCGCGGCCTCCCCGGATCCACAAGTCGATCGGTCCAGTCAGGGCAGGTCCCGAACAGTCACTCCCCAATCCGTAAGCCCACGGGTTAAGATAGAGAGAGAGAGAGAGCGCCGCCGGTCCGTTTGTAGGCCCCAAGATGGCGGCGGAAAGCTCCGGTGGCAGGGAGAAAGTTCAGCTGCAGAACAAGATCAGACCCGCCGGGGTCCTAAATATCAGTCCAGGATAGCTCAGCAGGGGTCTGGGATCAATAATATATGGCCTATGACTGCGGGGGCACAGTATAAGGCCACGGATGGTTGTAGATCCAAGAGGAGCTCTGATCACACACGTCCTTCCAGCAGCAGGTCCGGACACGCCCCCCATTGATTTTTTGCTGGATGTTTTGCAGTTCGGCATTACACCCCATGATCTCCCCGATCAGGATCTGGGCACTTTCTGATGTGAAACATTCTCTATCCCTCACATCACGATCACCTAAAAAGAGTGAAAGAAAAAAAAAACAGGTCTCAAAAATCGGCCACCATCCATCTCTTTTACCTGAGCCTGTGGTTGCAGACACTCACCTGTTGTGGTGCCAATCTCCACCACATCTTCTTCTTCCTCCTGCTCAGCTTGGTTTTTCCGGTATTTCACCTTCTTCCAGAGGTGGGGGGTCTCTGGTCTCCTCGGATGAGGGGTGTCCTCCGAGTCTTTTCTCCCCTATGTAAAACAAAAATGGTATAATTAGCACACAGATATTTGATGGCAGAACTAGAAATAGGAAACATTGCTTGGAAGTGGGGTACAATTGTCTATTTTAGCCGAGTTCCAAGATGTATATTTTTTATTGGCCTTTGTCAAGCTGCAATACTTTACCTGTTTAGTACAAGCTTCACAGATGGAGACCCCCCTATAGTATACACTGGGGCACCTGTGTGGCCCCCTAATAAAAATGGTGTTCTTGTGTCCCACACTAATGCTCCAGTGTCCAGATGTGAAAACAGCTGCTCAGTGTCCTCTCCTTACACACAATCTAGTTGACATGTCATTCTAGTAACAAACCCATCTACACAAACAAATAATTGGCATCCAAGTAGGCCCAAAAAAAATGTGTGAAAATGCATATGGCCTAAACAATGGTGTTTTAGAGGCCGAAAAAAAAATGTTTGATACGAACGAATAATGGGCCCATGAACATTAAAGTTGCCCTTTTAAACGTTACAATTAATAAAAGCATATGTAGCAGCACGAACACAATAAAGACAGAAAGAATAGGAACACAGCACAACTACTTACTTTTTTGCAGCACTCTCCGGATCTTTCGGTACTGCTCTGGCTCTCTTAACTTCAGGTCCGACCACCGCTTCCTGAGCTGATCTTTCGATCTTCGTACCCCGAAATTCTTGTGAAGGCTTTTGATCACTTTCGCCATGATCTTTGCCTTTCTGATGTTGGGGTTGGGGTAAGGCTCATACTTTCCGTCATAGTCAGACTTCTTCATGATGTCGACCATCTCCAACATCTCCCCAAAGGACATATTTGTGGCCTTAAAACGTCTCCTTCTGGATCCGGACGTGTCCGAATCCAGGCTTTCCTCCTCCTCCTCCTCGTTGCTATAATTAGCACACACCTGCTCTAACTCCGCCGTGTGCTCTTCACCCACTGCGCCGAACGAAAAGGGGCGGGGAATAGACTAGAAAGAACGTCAGGGGTGGGCGGAGTTACACGCATGCGCAGTGTGTATAAAGCATAACACGTGTGTGTATTATGTACGATCTGTGAGCAGAGGAAGGAGCATTGGACGCGCCGATCGTAAGAACGAAGGTAAGAGACAAACTTGTGCCTATACTGCTTCTACATTGAAGCCTATATTGTAACAAGATTAGGAGAGTTTTGTTTGACATTAGGCTTTGTCTTGTGTTGTGTCTTGCAGTGAACATGGATATCTTAATGAAAGACAATGACTTCATGTCAGTATTCATAGATATCTTAAGGGAGCTGCCCTGTCTGTGGGAGATTAAACACCCCCATTTCAAGAACCAAGCAAAGAGGAAGGCAGCACTGGTGCAATTGTGTGAAATTGTGAAGAAGGTGATCCCCACGGCAGACATCACCTATTTAAAGATCTTAATTGGTGGCCTGAGGAGTACATATGTAAGGGAGCGCAAGAAAGTCCTGGATTCACAGAGATCCGGAGCAGCAGATGACATCTATGTCCCCAGGATGTTGTACTACAACAGGCTGCATTTTCTGGCAGGCCAGACTGAACCCAGGCCATCCCTCTCCAGTCTTCCTTCCATGCTTCCTTCCCCCCCGGCTGAGGCTTCTGACGTCCAACCTGGGCCTTCCAGGCCGCATGTGGAGGAGCCCAGATTGAGCCAGGTATAGCATTCCTCTAAATATTTCTGCTTGTCCAATCAATGATGTTAACTAGATGTTAGTTGGGGGTACTAATTTAGGATTGTGATTGATGATGCAAAAACTAAAACCATGTCCCTTTTTTCATACACAGGGAAGTCTCAGCCAGGAGGTGGCCGGGCCGAGCCGGCTGGCTGATCTCCAGGTCCCTCCACCCCCCCTGAAAAGAGAAAGTGGCAGTAGGAGGAGTGCCCTAGAGGAGGCTACCGGAGGACTCTTTTGGAGGGCTACAGAGGTCCTGGGAGCACGACAGACCGTGGAGGAGGACATTGCTACCGTCATTGCATATAAAATGCAGAGGATGGAGGAGGGCCAACAAGTCTTGTGTGAGGCGCTCATATTGGAGGCTCTTAACAAAGGTATGAGGGGCCAAATGACAGCTCAGACACACCTTTGCGATGGTCCTCCTCCTCCTCCTGCAGGTCCTCCTCCTCATCCTCCCTCTCCTCCAGGTCCTTACAGTCCTCCTCCAGGTCCTACTCCTCCTCCTGCCACATCTCCAACAGCACAGCCACAGCCCGGAAGGAAGCGTGAAAGGAAGACCAGAAAGTGAGGACCCTGGATCCAGTCTGGTCGGCCAAAAAATGCAGCCTCTTGTGGTACCACAGCATGTCATCTGCTGCTTTCCGGATCTCTGCAAATTCTGGACCAGACTGCCCTCCCTTACATATGGACTCCTCAGGCCACCAATTTTGATGTTCAAGAATTGATGTCTGCCGTGGGGGTCCCAGGCTTCGCTAATTTCTCCTGTTGATCCAGTGTTGCCTTCCTCTTTGTTTGGTTCTGATCCCTTAATAAAGGATTTTTGTTTTGAATTATACTCTCCTATGTGTTTTACTTCAAAAAGGACAGTTTGTTTGTGAGGATTCAGGTACATTTCAAATATACAATGTGAAATGAACAAGGGACACCAACAACAAACAATCTGCTGGAGATTAAATAATAAAAGATATCAATGGTGTTGGGGTAACTTGACACACAAAACACACACAAAAATATTCTGGAGTAAAAATAAAAATAACATTGAACAAAGATCAGCCTTGGAAAAAATCCAAACATTAAATTAAAAAAAATGCTTAAAATCCTCAAAAAAATTAAATAAAAAAAAAAACATTCTGTCAGATGTGACAACTAATAACAATATATCCAGGGAATCCCAATAAAAAAACAAAAATAAAACTTTGTGAGAAGTGTGTGTGAATATGAGTACATTATAAAGAAGAAGAGAGTGCGCTGTATTAAACCATTTTGAACATTGCAGCGTGACGAAAGTGCTGTATCCATTGCGAACGCTAAGTTTACCAGAACAAGCTGTTCCGTCTTGGAGTTTCTTCTGAGCATGCGTGGCACTTTGTGCGTCGGAACAGGCCACACACGGTCGGAATTGAAGCAATCGGATTTTGTTGTCGGAAAATTTTATCTCCTGCTCTCCAACTTTGTGTGTCGGAAAATCTGATGGAAAATGTCCGATGGAGCCCACACACGGTCGGAATTTCCGACAACACGCTCCGATCGGATATTTTCCATCGGAAAATCCGACCCTGTGTACGGGGCATTAGACCTTGGGTATGACAGTCAACCCGTTTTGATCGCAATTGGGAAACACACTGGATGGGCAGACAGTGTCAGCGCCTCTGTTTTTGACTCCTTGTTTGGAATGCGAAGCCAAGCTACATATTACCAATGTGAGTGTAATGTAAACATGATATGTACCTTTATCTGTAAAAGCTTGAGATGTACACATACTCATGATCTCCTTGTTAAATACATTATCTCCGATTTAGAAACTCTTGATATAACTCACACCCACCCCTGAAGAAGGAGGCTCAATTTCTCTGAAACGCGTCGGGTGCAAATATATATTGGTATCAATATCCAACATATGTATAAATGCATAAACCACATTCCTTTTACTGTTTGCTATAGTCATACTGTGTTTGATATTTTTAAAATGTTTCTGAAATGAATAAATGATTTTTCTATACACTACAAATCTCCTCTTATATCCATATATACGTGCCTTTAAAGTCCACCATTAGGCGAACTTTCTTCTTGCTTGATGTTTCCTTAGGATGTTAGGATGTGATACTAAGACACATAGGGGTTGATTTACTAAAGGCAAATCCACTTTGCACTACAAGTGCACTTGGAAGTGCAGTTGCTGTAGATCCGAGGTGGACATGCAAGGAAAATCGAAAACAGCATTTTTGCTTGTACATGAGTGGATGATATTATCAGCAGACCTTCCCCTCAGATGTACAGCGACTGCACTTCCAGTGCACTTGTAGTGCAGAGTGGATTTTCCTATAGTAAATCAAACCCTTTTTTATGTTTTTTTTTTCAGTTAATTTTATCACAAGGGAGCTAAGAAGCTCTGAGCATTTCTGGTTTCAAAGCTGTCAGAATCTTACCCTGTTCCCCAAAAATAAGACCTAGCGTGATTGTAGGTGATGAATGCAATATAAGCCCTACCCCCCAAAATAAGCCCTAGTTAAAATCCTTGTAGGTCTTATTTTCAGGGTAGGGCTTATTTTCGGGGAACCAGGGTAGGGCTTATTTGGGGGGTAGGGCTTATATTGCAGCCATCACTGACAATCATGCTAGGTCTTATTTTCGGGGAAACAGGGTAGCTGAAATGCCGGGTAATCTGGCACAAGGGCCTCATCCCCACAACCCTTGGCTGTGGTTGTGGGGGTCTCTGGGCAGGGGGCTTATCGGAATCTGGAAGACCCCTTCAACATGGGGGCCCCCAGATCCTGCTCCCCCCATGTGAATGAGTATGGGGTACATTGTAGCCATACTCATTCACCAAAAAAGTGTCAAGAAGAAATAAAAGCACACACACACAGTATTTGACAATTTAAAAATAAAAAACAATGTTCCCCTGATGTAGATACATCGTCAGTCATGATGTCCGCCACAACGCTGGACGTGAAAAAATAAAACAATAAGAGCTCCGCCCACAATGAAGGCTAACCACCAACTGCCTGCTCTGCCGTTTGACAGCTCTTAAATTGGTAAGGGGCTGGGCAACCCATGTAATGTCACCAATCCAGCATGCACCGATCAATGATGTCACACAGGGGCAGTGCCACCAGGTGATGTTGCCAGGTGACTCTGCTCCTTACCTATTTAAGAACTGTCAGATGTGGAGCAGGCAGTCGGCGGTTAGCCTTCGTCGCGGGCGGCACTCTTTTCCTTTTTTTTCAGGTCCGGCCGTGTGGTGGGCATCATGCTTGACAATGGATCTACATTGGGGGACATTGTTTTTTTATTTTTAATAAAGGAATTGTCAAAAACTGTGTGTGTGTTTTTATTTCTTTTTGACGCTTTTTTGAATCAGTGATAGTTTAGTCAGTGTGAGTGTAGTGAGTGACCATTCATTTTTTCTTTAGTGTCACTTTAGTGTGAATCTTGTGAGAGTTCAGTCAGTCCGAGTGTAGTGACCATTCATTTTTACATTAGTGTCAGTTTATTTTGTTTGGTCACGTTTACTGCAGTATAGTTCAGTGAGTTACTGTAGTGCACATTTATCACTGTGTATTTTAGTGCATTACGTGCCATTGAACGCAGTGTATTTCAGTGCTTTAGTGCACATTTAACATAGTATATTTCAGTACGTTACTGCAAGTTTGGCGCCATATGTTTCAGTGCGTTAAGTGCCGTTTAATGCAGTAGATTTCAGTGCGTTACTGCAACTTTAACACCATATATTTCAATGTGTTACATGCCATTTAAAGCACTATATTTCTGTGCGTTACTGCAAGTTTAATGTAGTGCATTATGTGCCATGTAACACAGTGTATTTCTGTGCTTTAGTGCATGTTTAATGCAGTATATTTCAGTGCGTTACTGCAAGTTTATCGATGTATATTTCAGTGCGTTACGCACCGTTTAACGCAGTATATTTCAGTGCGTTACTGCAAGTTTAACACTGTGTATTGCAGTGCGTTATGTGCTGTTTAACGCAGTACATTTCTGTGCACTAGTGCACGTTTAATGTAGTATATTTCAGTGCATTACTGCAAGTTTTCCATCGTATATTTCAGTGCGTTACGTGCCATTTAACGCAGTATGTTTCAGTGCATTACTGCAAGTTTACTACTGTATTTTTCAGTACATTACGTGCCATGTAACACAGTATATTTCTGTGCATTAGTGCAAGTTTAATGCCGTATATTTCAGTGCGTTACGTGCTGTTTAACGCAGTATAATTCAGAGCGTTACTGAAAGTTTAACAATGTATATTTTAGTGCATTACCTGCTGTTTAACGTAGTATATTTCAGTGCATTACTGCAAGTTTAACGTTGTGTATTGCAGTGCATTATGTGCCGTTTAACGCAGTGTATTTCTGTGCGTTAGTGCACGTTTAATGCAGTATATTTCAGTGCGTTACTGCCAGTTTAACGCTGTATATTTCAATGTGTTATGTGCCATTCAACGCAGTATACAGTATGTCACAAAAATGAGTACACCCCTCACATTTATGTAAATATTTCATTCTATCTTTTCATGTGACAACACTGAAGAAATTACATTTTGCTAAAATGTAAAGTAGTGAGTGTACAGCTTGTATAACAGTGTAAATTTGTTGTCCTCTCGAAATAACATAACACACAGCCATTAATGTCTAAACCGCTGGCAACAAAAGTAAGTACACCCCTAAATGAAAATGTCCAAATTGGGCGCAAAGTGTACATTTTTTTGTGTGGCCACCTTTATTTTCCAGCACTGCCTTAACACTCTTGGGCATGGAGTTTATAAGAGCTTCACAGGTTGTCACTGGAGTACTCTTTCACTCTTCCATGACAAAATCATAAAGCTGGTGGATGTTAGAGACCTTGCGCTCCTCCACCTTCCATTTGAGGATGCCCCACAGATACTTAATAGGGTTTATGTTTGAAGACATGCTTGGCCAGTCCATCACCTTTACCCTCAGCTTCTTTAGCAAGGCAGTGGTTGTCTTGGAGTTGTGTTTGGGGTCAATATCATGTTGGAATACTGCCCTGAGGCACAGTCTCCGAAGGGAGGGGATCATGCTTTGCTTCAGTATGTCACAGTATGTTTTGGCATTCATGGTTCACTCAATGAACTGTAGCTCCCCAGTGCTGGCAGCACTCATGCAGCCCCAGACCATGACACTCCCACCACCATGCTTGACTGTAGACAAGACACACTTGTCTTTGTACTCCTCACCTGGTTGCCGCTAAAACATGATTGACACCATATGAACCAAATAAGTTTATCTTGGTCTCATCAGACCACAGTACACGGTTTCAGTAACCCATGTCCTTAGTCTGCTTGTCTTCAGCTAACTGTTTGTGGGCTTTCTTGTGCATTATCTTTAGAAGAGGCTTCCTTCTGGGACGACAGCCATGCAGACCAATTTGATGCAGTGTGCGGCGTATGGTCTGAGCACTAGCAGGCAAACCCCCACCCCTTCAACCTATGCAGCAATTCTGGCAGCACTCTTACATCTATTTCCCAAAGACAACCTCTGGATACGACGCTGAGCATGTGCACTCAACTTCTATGGTCGACCATGGCGAGGCCTGTTCTGAGTGGAACCTGTCCTGTTAAACCGCTGTATGGTCTTGGCCACCATGCTATAGCTCAGTTTCAGGGTCTTGGCAATCTTCTTATAGCCTAGGCCATCTTTATGTAGCCCAACAATTATTTTGTTCAGACCCTCAGAGAGTTCTTTGCCATGAGGTGCCATGTTGAACTTCCAGTGACCAGTATGAGAGAGTGAGAGTGATAAAAAAATTTAACACACCTGCTCCCCATTCACACCTAAGACCTTGTAACACTAGTGAGTCACATGACACTGGGGAGGGAAAATGGCTAATTGGGCTCAATTTGGACATTTTCACTTAGGGGTGTACTCACTTTTGTTGCCAACAGTTTAGACATTAATGGCTGTGTGTTGAGTTATTTACACTGTTATACAAGCTGTACACTCACTGCTTTACATTGTAGCAAAGTGACATTTCTTCAGTGTTGTCACATGAAAAGATATAATAAAATATTTACAAAAATGTGAGGGGTGTACTCACTTTTGTGAGATACTGTATTTCAGTGCGTTACTGCAAGTTTGGCGCCATATGTTTCAGTGCGTTATGTGCCACTTAACACAATATATTTCAATGGGTTGCTGCAAGTTTTACGCCATATATTTCAGCGTGTTATGTGCCGTTTAATGCAGTATATTTCAGTGGGTTGCTGCAAGTTTTACGCCATATATTTCAGTGCGTTATGTGCCTGTAAATGCAGTAGATTTCAGTGCATTACTGTAAGTTTAACGTCATATATTTCAGTGTGTTACGTGCCATTTAACGCCGTATATTTCAGTGCGTTACTGCAAGTTTAATGCTGTATATTTCAGTGCGTTATGTGCCATGTAACGCAGTGTATTTCTGTGCATTAGGGCACGTTTAATGCAGTATATTTCAGTGTGTTACTGCAAGTTTAATGCTGTATATATCAGTGCATTACGTGTTGTTTAATGCAGTATATTTCAGTGCGTTACTGCAAGTTAGCAATGTATATTTCAGTGTGTTACATGCTGTTTAACGCAGTATATTTCTGTGCATTAGTGCATGTTTAGTGCAGTATATTTCAATGCATTACTGCACATATACGTCATATATTTCAGTGCGTTACAAGCCGTTTAACGCAGTGTATTTCAGTGCGTTATTGCAAGTTTACCACTGTATTTTTCAGTGCGCTACGTGCCATGTAACGCACTATATTTCTGTGCATTAGTGCATGTTTAATGCAATATATTTCAGTGCATTACTGCAAGTTTAATGTCGTATATTTCAGTGTGTTACGTGCTGTTTAACGCTGTATATTTCAGTGCGTTACTGCACGTTTTAACAATGTATATTCCTGTGCGTTACGTGCCGTTTAACGCAGTATATTTCAATGCATTACTGCAAGTTTAATGCTGTATATTTCAGTGCGTTACGTGCGGAATAACGCAGTATATTTCAGTGCATTACTGCCAGTTTAACGCTGTATATTTCAATGCGTTATGTGTCATTTAAAACAGTATATTTCTGTGTATTAGTGCACTTTTAATGCCATATATTTCAGTGCATTGCATGCTGTTTAATGCAGTATATTTCTGTTCGTTAGTGCACATTTAATGTAGTATTTTTCAGTGCATTACTGCAAGTTATGTGCTGGTTAACGCAGTATATTTCAGTGGGTTACTGCAAGTTTAATGCCATATATCTCAGTGCGTTATGTGCACGTTTAATGCAGTATATTTCAGTGCGTTACTGCAAGTTCAACGCCATATATTTTAATGCGTTACATGCCGTTTAACACACTACATTTCTGTGCGTTAGTGCACGTTTAACGCAGTATATTTCAGTGCATTACTGCAAGTTTAACGCTGTATATTTCAGTGTGTTACGTGCTGATTAACGCAGTGTATATCAGTGTATTTCTGCAAGTTTAATGCTGTATATTTCAGTGCGTTGCATGCTGTTTATTGTAGTACATTTCTGTACGTTAGTGCACATTTAATGTAATATTTTTCAGTGCATTACTGCAAGTTTAACGCCGTACATTTCAGTGTGTTATGTGTTGTTTAACACAGTATTTTTCAGTGCGTTACTGCAAGTTTAACGCTGTATATTTCAGTGCATTACTGCAAGTTTAATTATATATATTTCAGGCCACAAAAACAAAAATGAAGAGAATTCACAAAGCAACTCTTCTGTGAGGACAAACCGGTGATTTAAATATTAATCATTTATTAAGACTATCCGAAAATTATTGCAGAAAATACAAATACAAAAATACACATTTATCCCCAAAACCAATACATGTTAAATAAGACCTAAGGTCTCAGGAGAATATATATATATATATATATATATATATATATATATATTATATATATATTTCAGGCCGTTAGTGCATGTTTAACACAGTATATTTATGTGCGTTACTGCGCATTTGACGCAGTATATTGCAGCACGTTAGTGCAGTTTTACTGCAGTATATTATAGATTATCAGTGGAGTGTGTCTGTGTAGTGAGTACTCAGGTTAAAGTGCACCACACACCACTTTCCATTGATCAAAGTGCATCCGCGTACACATTTCCACATCTTTATTACATTCTGTTAACAAGCACACCCCCCATCATGTCTGGGAGGGCAACAAGAAGAGGCGGACATTCCCTTGGCACTGTGAGGGAGCCAGCAGCATATGTGTCCACAGGCAAAGGTGGACGTGGTCAGTCCTCATGCAGGGAATAATTTCCCCTGTGTAGTGATGTTGCCCATGCTATCCAGTCACAGCATGCAGAGGAGGTGGTAGACTGGCTTACTAAACCATCCTCATCTTCCTCATCTTCCGTCACCCAAGCAGAGACTAGTGCACAGTCCACTGCAGCTGCCAAACTGGCTAAACATGCCTCCTTGTCCACAGCTATCCCTGCCATAGCTCCACCATCAGGCATGGAGGAGTCAGCTGAGGTATTTGAACAAAGCATCAGCCACTTGCTCCTTGACAATGCACAGCCATTACTTGATTCAGATGTTGGTTCTGAGGTTGAGGAAGGCAGAAACATCAGCCTACAGAGAGGGGAGAACACTGGTACACAAATTGGCAGTCATGTTCCCCCAGCCGCAGTGTATTGCCAAGTTGTCTCCAGTGGTAATGAGGATGGAGGAGATGATGATAATGAGGTCACTGACGTGACTTGGGTGCTGTATAGAGCAGAGGAGGAAAGTGAGGGTGAGGTACAACCCTGAGGAGGCAGCCATCATGGAAGAGTAGAGAGCAGCCACCCTATTCCATCACATTGTGGAGCTGTTATCTCCTGGTCCACTTCCCACAGCTCAGATATCTGGGCCTTTTTTAGCACATGTGCAGCCGATTGCACTGTTGCAATTTGTTCACTTTGCCTCAAGCACCTCAAGCGTGACAAAAACACCAACCATTTGGGTACCACATGCTTGACAAGGCACTTAACCTCCCACCACTCAGCATATTGTCAAGAGCATCTGAAAGCCACACAAAAGGGGTGCAGTTCAGTTCTTCCTCCTTACTCACCTTAGTCTGCCCCCGCTATACCTCATGACCTCTCAGCAGCCTCCACTGACAGGGATGATGGTATAGCACAGGGTGTCCCAGGTCCTTGCAGCACATCTGCCAGTAGCACAACACCAGCTGTAGACTATAGCCAGCAAATTTCTCTACCCCTATCTGCTGCAGCAGAAAAAAATACAGTCTCTGCCACCCACATGCCCAGCTCCTAAATGCAAGCTTGTCAAAGCTGCTGGCTCTACAACTTCTCCCTTTCCGTCTGGTGGATTATGCCCCCTTCCGTGAATTTACAGAATGTGCTGTACCATAATGGCAGGTTCCCAGTCGCTATTTCTTTCCATGTAAGGCCATTCAAGCTCTGTGCTATCACATGGAAGGTAATGTTGTGGCATCGTTGGTCAAGGCAGTCAGCTGCAAATTCCACTTTACTGCTGAAACGTGGTCCAGCAAGTACATTATGGTCAGGAACGATATATATTTATTTCACAGAACGCTGGGTAACTCTGCTTGCAACTCAGAAGGATGCAGGACAGGGCTCAGTGCTGCAGCTTGTTGTGCTGCCATGTCAGTGGTGATGATGCAAGATTTGTCAGCTCTACCCCCCCTTCATCTTCCTCCTCCATGCCCTCCTCTGCTGAATTGTCCTATGAATGCACTGTACTGTCACCATTTGAGGAGGCCACAGGGATGGTGAGCCGTGACAATACATGCATTAGTGACGCAATCCCTGTTGTGTTCTTGCTGGAGCAGACTCTGTGTGGCATTATGGACAGGGCATTCGAAGCAGAGCTGCGGGAGGAAGAGAAGGACTTAATTTCCTCTCAAGGCCCACTTTATGCAGACACCATTGTTCCTATGCCACAGAACACAATAAGAGGAGGAGTAGGATTCTGGCAGTTTTGGAGGCATTGAAGCAGTGTAAGACATACGTCAAACAGTAAGAGATGGTTTCCCATTCCCCGAAACCCTTGGGAGTAGTATGTGGCTGAGAGGAGGCAGTTCCAGATACTATAATCCTCCGTGACCTAGAGGAGTCTGCTTCTCATGCCTCCATAAATTTGTGGTGAATGGGCTCCCTCATGCTTCAAAGCCTACAAAAGGACCCAAGAATACATGGCGTAAAGGAGAAAGATCACTATTGGTTGGCAACCCTCCTTGACCACCGTTAC
Source organism: Lithobates clamitans (assembly GCA_037952925.1). NCBI lineage: Eukaryota > Metazoa > Chordata > Amphibia > Anura > Ranidae > Lithobates > Lithobates clamitans. Next base: position 1,888,080 of record JBBGZY010000610.1, read on the forward strand.
AAGAGGAAAGTCTCTGAACTCATCCCATCCCCACAGAGTGCAGAAGATGAAATATATTGAGGATACTTTAAAGAGGAGTTTATCTAACGCTTTTCCAGACTCTGGTAGGTTACAGTGTCGTGGAAAACGTAGTTTTGAGGCTTCTGTTGGTCAAGAGAGTAGCGGTGGAGAAGACGGCCGCCTAAGTGATGCATTTTACAATTTTTTTATTTCTCGCTGTCCAGGGCTGCCAGCTTCCACATCCCATTGGCAGCGTCTGCCTCACATGGTGGACAATTATCTAGGGGCAAAAACAGAGATCGAGAGCTTTCCAGTCAATGATCCACTGGTTTACGGGGTCATGAGAACTTGCCTAGTATGCAATTGAGCCCTGCATCCAGCATGATTTCCAAATGGGCATTCAATGCTGCTGGAGGTTTTATTACTGATAATAGAATGCATCTGTCCATAGACTTCCTGGACCGTCTGATATTTATCAAAATGAATCAGTCCTGGATTACCAGCAGCTATGAAGCCCCTGATGCCGATGTCACTGAATAAGTGTTTTTGGGATGTGGAATCTCTGCAGGACTTCTAGGCTGCCTAGCGTTGTGGGTGTTGATTTCATCTGGAAGAATTTTTTTGGTGTAGGTTTCATAGGCACAATTAACACCCAAAGACCAATATTTCTACACCTGTTTGACTGGTGCATATCATTGAAATTTTTGACAGCAAGGCCAATTCTTCCTTTCATCAAGAGTACCTCTATAGGGTTATGGTGTGAAGGTGACATGAACACCCAAATATTAATTTTACCGCACCTGTTTAAAAGGTGCATATAATTTCAATTTTTGACAGTAAGGCCAATTCTTGCTTTCATCAAGGGTATATCTATATGGTTATGGTGTGAAGGCGCCACAGCCACCCAAAAAACAATTTTTCGGCAACTGTTTGACAGGGGCATATCATTGCAATATTTGACTGCAAGGCCAATTCTTGCTTTCATCAAGAGTACCTGTCAGGAGCATTTAGTGCTCCTGTACCTCATTCCAGCATCTGGGTTTTGGCTATGACACTCTCCTTGTCTGTCTGTCCATCTCAAGGCTGATTAATGTGATCAGCCTCGGGTGAAAACCAGGCCTGTTATAAGCCAGCTGAACCCTCATTTGGATGCTTGTGATAGACAGTGATATGTGTGTTGTTCCTGATCAAGCTCCCTGTCTGTCTGCCCTGCTCTGCTAGATTGAATTTCCCTGTGTATGGACTGGATTTTGGACTATTTCCTGAACTCAGCCTGCCTTTTACCTGGACTGTCATAGAACCATGCTATCTGTCTGCTAACCGCAAATATCTATTTGCTTTGCTCAGTTCGCATCTGCCCTGGCGTGGTGGCCAGGCACTATAGCATTGTGTATAAGTCCTGGGGGCAACCGAGTACCAGTAGGCCTGCTTGCCTTATGGGAAAGGGGGCTGTTATAGGTGAAGAAAACAGTAGCCAGCTATAGTGTCTGACCATCTGCGTTGGTGTAGACATGACAGTACCTCTATAGGGTTACGGTGTGAAGGCGTCACCGACACCCAAAGACCAATTTTTCAGCACCTGTTACTTCTAACCAAAGTCTGTGGAAGAGACACCAGAATTTGTCCAAAAAAATCTCTAATCTTGTTCCCAGTGCACTACATTGTGGCCTCATCATACAGACTTGCTCTGCAAGCCGTTGCTTACAAAATAAATAAAGCTTGCAGGGAAAATGTCATTTTTTTGGCTTTATAAATGCAATTATTGCTGCAGCAGCTTCTATACCCAGTACAGATGTGCCAATTTACAGGCAGACTAAGGGTAACCCCTAGGCACTATATTGAAAGGAATTTTTCATTTTTTATGCTTTCACTTTAAGCATCAATAAATCACTGCTCATTTAAAAATGAAATTTTTTACAAACTTTTTTTCATTGATGCATTCCCCTAGGGCAGTACCCGGACCCCCATAACCATTGTATGCCAAATTACTTGCATATAAGCCTTCAATGGGAGCACTTTTGATTTTTCCAGTTCGGGTCCAATAGACTTCAATGGGGTTTATTATTCAGTTGCAAACTTTTGCTATGTTCAAAAGTTCTGGTGCGAATCAAGCAGGGGGTCATTCAGCTCATCCCTAGTGCCCAGCCTGAGAACAGACTATGTCCACCTTTGCCTATGGACACATTCGCTGCTGGTCCCCTCATAGTGGCATGGCAACATTGACCTCCCAGACATGATGGGAGGCTTATTACCCAAATATTATAGATACTGAGAAGTGTGTAATTGGATGCACTTTATTCACTGAAAAGTTGTGGTTCATAAGTCAAAACTGGGACACGAGCAATGCTCTCATTACTGGTAGCCCATTTACACATTCTAACTCTGGTATACTGTTCCATATTTAGCATTATTACAAGTGCAATTCCGAGTATTGTGTCTATATCCTCAAATGTTTGTGCAGTTTAAACGAAGTAAACAAAAATACCATACCTTTAGGCATAAATTTCAACATCACCGTAGAGGCATTGGGTTCACTTTAACCATGACAAACCTGTAGCTGTTCATTTCATAAACTGTCACCACCAAAAACATAATGTCTGTGGCATAGTAATTAATCATGTTCCCAGAATCCATTGGGCTCCTCTTACTTCAGAGTGAGAAATATTGGATTCACATCTTGAAAAATGTTTCCTCCAAATGGCATATTACCACCTTAAATGTTTCCTTCTTATCTGCTAACACTTGCATAGATTGGGGAGGGGGTAGGTCCAGCCCCCTGCCCTGTACTAGCCCCATATAATGACACCAGACACTCACTTGCATTTACCTTTCAACGGGCGGAGTGGTGATGTGAATGGAGATCTCTGTTCCCATTCATAAATGGGGCTTCTCTCAGCAGCAACATGCATTACTTACATGCACCAATGCTGTCACTTGATTGGTTAATTTGTGCTATATTTACCTCTTGTGCTATTTGGCCTTGCTTCTCATCACAATTTATGGGTCTCTGTGCTGTCACAAAATCCCATTAATGGTATGTCTCAGGAAACCAAGATTTTTACTGCAAGTAAATTGATGTACTGGCTTCTACTTTATCTTCTTGGATATGTGATCCTTCTGCTTATGCTCCCTCCTTCCCTATGTGTAGGCTGCAAGGGAGTCACAGTGTGGGTTGGACTTTGTTTAAAGCCACCATCCAGGGATGGTGAAATTCCAAATCGGAAGCAATGGTGGCACCTGGTGAGGATGCTTAATTGTGAAGGAAGTCACTGACAACTATACTGAGTTGTATGTCCTATACAGATTCTGCACATGAATACATTGATGTAGGCAGACATCCAGATACATTCAGTTCTGATCAGTTTAAATGCAACTACTTAAAGAGGTCCAAAACAAATGGCACAACGTGTTTTCTTACAGTTCCTGATTATGCTAATATTCTGGGCATTAGAACCAAAACACCAGAAAACAACTTAAATAATCTACTAAAGGGACATGATGGGGATTGGGCCAAATAGATTGTTCTCTCATTCAAGCAATTAAAACTGTTCAGTAAAGTGGTGGGACTGAGTGGACTGTCAGGATAATGATTACCGAATAATGTCCCCAAGTTACGTTTTGTGCACCTGAATTATTCAAAGTTCTGGTAATTCTGATCTGTACTCATTCTAGAGAAGCAAGGCTAAAAAAATTCCACATAGACTGTACTAAGCCATCTATTGGACATACCATATTACATACAGTACATAATATATTACAGTGATTATTTACCTGTGTGTACTGATACAGACTAAGTAACTGGGCCATTGCATGATTTGAATGGAAAGTACTGTCAACAATAAAACCAGCCACTTCTCCGTGTCCCTTACAGTAATAGTTAGGAGTTTCATTTTCTCTAGACAATATCTTTGTGACATATCCCAAAGTATTCCTTGGATCATTACAAGTATCAAATATATGATAGCCCAGGGTAACATTGGGCAGAAGATCAGGGTCCTTGTTAATCTTATTGACAGCAAACATCATCACCAAGATGCTTTTGTACTCTTCAAGGTCCATGCTGCAAGATATTGAGAGGATTGAAAATTAAATAAAAGGGTTACTTATGAGATTACAGTTTGGCCACATCCCACAAAACTAACACAAAAATGTTTCACATGAAACAATAATGATTTAAATTAACCTCCCTGGCGGTATTCCCGAGTCTGGCTCGGGTTGGATTTTTCATACCAAAAGCGGTATCCCCGAGCCAGACTCGGGCTTGCATCGCAGGATCCAGGAAGAGTTTACTTACCTTGTCCCCTGGTTCCTGCGATGTCTCTCCGCTGTGATCGGCGAGCCGCTGTGTCTCGCTCGATTCACAGTGCCGAGCTCCGTTCCCTGCGAGCGTTGCGACGCACGGGGACGGAGTTCGGCGGTAAATTCAAAAGTGAAACACATAGTATAGATACAGCATACTGTAATCTTACAGATTACAGTACTGTATCAAATAACTACACATCCCCCTTGATCCCTAGTGGTCTGCCCAGTGTCCTGCATGCAGTTTTATATATATAAAACTGTTCTTTCTGCCAGGAAACTGGAGATTGTCCATAGCAACCAAAACTGTCTCTTTACATCAAAAGTGCTTTTAGACCAGCTAGAAAAAAGCGATAATAAATTAGAATCACTCGCAGAATTGATCGATAGTGATTTGTGGGGAAATTCGTCACCAAACACTAAAAGTAACAAAAGTGACAATTCTGCAACTGAGCAAATTTCATTGTTTTTGATTTGATTACATTATTATATAATTTTTATTATTATTATATTATTATTTGTTATAATTATTTATAGTTATTTATTATATTATAATTTTTTATTTCGTTTTTCAAACTTTATCATACCCGGGATGTCTACTAGACTCTTGTTTGGACAGATTTAAGTTAACTATTCCTAAGAATTACAGGCCTACAATATAAAACGCCAAATTTCTGTGCAAAATAATTGTACCGCTTTCAGCACCTAAAATCAGAAATAATCATACCGCCAGGGAGGTTAAGTGTTGAATATATATATATTTTTTAACTACATTTCTTTATTGATTTTAATGTGGCGTGGATAACCAGGAGGGTATGAGTGGAAGAATGTTAGAATATGGATGTGCATCTCTGATCTTGAATTCATGATTGACACAATTGAAGAAACTTGGACATGGTTAGATGCACTTTTGCACATAAAGATTCATATAGGAAGTAATCATTCAAGATTATGATTATAAAAATCAATAAAAATTGCGCTATAAAAAACTCAGACTAAAGTCCATATGTGTACTTGTTTAGTACACATATGGACTTTAGTCTGAGTTTTTTATCGCGCAAATTTTATTGATTTTTATACATTGCTTGAGATTGTGTTGCACAAAATTATTGCTGCTTATTCATATATTTTTATAGGTGTAGTTGTTTAGCGCATTATTCAGATTATGATTGTGATGACTTCCGAAAAGGAAGGAGGAGTCAAATTTTCCCAGCGCCTTGCTATAGGCAAGCATGCTGAAAAGAAAGTGTGGGGGTCATTTACTATAGCACCGCGGCGCTAATTAGCGCTAATTACCACAAAATAGCACTAATTAGCACTAAAAGGGTATTCACTATAGTGCTGGTGAGAAAATACTCCCAAAATCGAATTTACTATAGGTCCCTGAAACCAAATAGCGCCCAAACCCTTACTCTGCTAAAACCTGGAGAATTGCACATGGAAATATTGTTTAGAGCATGATATAATTGCCTAAATGGTACTGAAATATGTGGTATATTATTTAAAGATAATCTGATTTTAAACTGTGTGAAAAAGTGATTTCTACACTGAAATATCTTTAAAAGCCTGAGAAGAGATAAATTCCCCGTTTTTGTACAACTAGGTGCCAACACAACTGAGCATGCTCAGACCTGCAAATAGCTCTCATTTTAGCTCCAGTGTCTTTTTTCCAAACGCTATAGTAAATACCGAAATGAGCGCTGTGTTAAAGAGCATTTTTTGGAAGTGAAAATCGGCGCCATTATAGTCCAATGCAAGTTTGAGCCATTGATTCTAATGGAACAATTGTAACTTTCACAAATAAATCCTTTTAATGTTAAGATGAAATGTATCTTTCTATATGACAAGATGTTTCAACCTAAACACCCCTCACCAACGTGGAATCTCATATATCTACAAACTCATCACCGATACAAGACCCCAAGGATGCTAAAATTGGAATGACTACTACAATGCTCCCACACCCCCCAACAATTGTACCGCCCGCTCTAAATGCCTTTGAAAATCTCAAAATGTATACTACACTGGGAAACTGTCCAAAAGTTATTTCACAACTGGTACCTTACACCAACTAAACTCGCCCGAATCTACCCATCTTCTGTTGGAGAACCTGCAGGACTCCGGGAACCCCACTGCATATTTGGTGGAACTGCCCAAACCTCATTGCGTTTTGGACTATGCTTTCCAGATTCCTCCTCTCCATCCTACCAACCCCTGTATCACACCTCAAATGGGGCTATTGGGTCTGGACATGGATACCCGGCCCCAACCTTCCGACACAGTCATCTACCACGTATTTATTGCTACTCGACTAGCTATTGCCAAATATTGGAAAACCCCCAAACCCCATTATAGCTCAGAGCTAATTTCTCTTCTGAATAACCATTGCCTGATGGAATTTATGTACGCCAAAGCCCACCTACAAATTCCTGAATTCCAAAAGCATTGGGATCTTTGGCTCAAACATCCTAAATGCGCTACCACATATTTGAAACCCTAATGCCTTGTCCACACACAATTGACCATATCTCTAAATATCCGTCAAACACAGAACAGAGTCAATGTTTGCCTTTAATTGCTAAACCTACGTTAGACATATTCAAATGCATCTTAAGTGACCTATGTATACCTTTTGTTGCTACAATAACCTATTCCTCATTTGACTGTTGATATGTTAATCAACTATTCAACCTTGTACTTTCTACTCTGTAAAACTTACAATAAAATTAAGTTTTAAAAAAAAAAATTCTCCCCATAGCAGCCATTTTCAGTGTGATTTTTGGCATGGAGAGACATAGAACAGGGCTCTGTTTAGTGCTACTAGCTAGTTAGTGTGCTATACTGTGCTATAGTGATTTTATTGTCCGTGTAGAATATCACTTTAGTGTGAATCTAGTATTAGTACAACATGAGTATAGTTTGACCATTCATTTTTACTTTAGTGTCAGTTTATGTTGTCAGGGTAGGTTTTCAGCAGTATATTTCAGTGCTTTACTCCACATATAACGCAGTATGTGCGTTACTGCACATTTAACGCAGCATATTTCAGTGCGTTACTGCACATTTAACAAAGTATATTTCAGTGCATTACTGCAGGTTTCTCGTTGTATATTTCAGTGCATTACTGCAGGTTTCTCGTTGTATATTTCAGTGCATTACTGCGCGATCAACGCAGTGTAGTTCAGTGCGCTACTGCATGTTTAACGCTGTATATTTCAGTGCGTAGGTGCGCGGTTAATGCAGTATATTTCAGTGCAGTATATTTCAGCGCATCAGGGCACATTTACCACAGTATATTGCAGTGCGTCAGTGCAGTTTTACTGCAGTATATTGTAGAGTTTCAGTGGAGTGTGTCTGTGTAATGAATACTCAAGTTAAAGTGCACCAAACACCACTTTCCTTTGATTAAAGTGCACCCACGTACACATGTCTACATCTTTGTTACATTTTGTTAATAAGCTCCCCCATCATGTCTAGAAGGCCAACAAGGAGAGGCAGAACTTCCCACGGCACTGTGAGGGGGCCAGCAGCATATGTGTCCACAGACAAAGGTGGACGTGGTCCATCCTCAGACAGGGTATAATTTACTCTGTTTAGTGATGTTGCCCGTGCTATCCAGCCACAACATGCAGAGGAGGTGGTGGACTGGCTTAATAAACCATCCTCATCCTCCTCATCCTCTGTCACCCAAGCAGAGACTAGTGCGCAGTCCACTGCAGCTGCCAAAATGGCTTCTTCTGCTTCCTTGTCCACAGCTACACTGGTCATAGCCTTAGCATCAGGCATGGAGGAGTTAGCTGAGTTATTTAAACACAGCGTCAGCCACTTGTTCCTTGACAATGCACAGCTATTAATTGATTCAGATCTTGGTTCTGAGGTTGAGGAAGGTAGGAACATGAGCCTACAGAGAGGGGAGAACACTGGTAAACAACCCCCTCCATACACGGGAGTGGCACTGCATCAAGACAGCTCTGTAGCATCTACCCAAAAGAGAAAGGAGTTTGCTCCTATCACCCAGGCATTACGAGACCACAGTATCATATATCTCTGGCATTTCCTGTCAAAACTACTGGTTATGTATCAGAATTGGGGATGAGCCAAACACCCCACGGTTTGGTTCGCAGCAGAACATGCGAACAGGCAAAAAATTTGTTCGAACACCATTAAAGTCTATGGGACACGAACATGGATAATCAAAAGTGCTCATTTTAAAGGCTTATATGCAAGTTATTGTCATAAAAAGTGTTTGGGGACCGGGGTCTTGCCCCAGGGTACATGTATCAATGCAAAAATGTTTTTTTTGCATTGATACGTTTTTTCGGGAGCAGTGATTTTAATAATGCTTAAAGTGAAACAATAGTGAAATATTCTTTTAAATTTCGTACCTGGGGGGTGTCTATAGTATGCCTGTATAGTAGCACATGTTTCCCGTGTTTAGTCCGAGAGCAAAATGACATTACTAAAGGAAAAAAGTCATTTAAAACTACTCGCGGCTATTAATGAATTGTCGGGTCTCTGCAATACACATAAAAGTCATTGAAAAAAACGGCATGGGATTCCCCCATAGTCAATTACCAGGCCCTTTGGGTCTGGTATGAATATTAAAGGGAACCCCGAACCAAAAATAATAAAGAAATGCGTGGTGGTCCCCCTAAATTCCATACCAGGCCCTTCAGGTCTGGTATGAATATTAAGGGGAACCCCGTGCCAAAATAAAAAAAATGGCGTGGGGGTCCCCCTCAAAATCCATACCAGACCCTTAAGGTCTGATATGGATTTTAAGGGGAACCCCGCGCCAAAATTTAAAAAAAATGGCGTGGGTTCCCCCAAAAAATCCATACCAGACCCTTATCAGAGCACGCAACTTGGTAGGTCACAGGAAAAGAGGGGGGATGAGGGAGCGCCCCCCTCCTGAACCATACCAGGCCACATGTCCTCAACATGGGGAGGATATCCCCATGTTAATGGGGACAAGGGCCTCATCTCCACAACCCCTGTCCGGTGGTTGTGGGGGTATGCGGGCGGGGGGCTTATTAGAATCTGGAAGCCCCCTTTAACAAGGGGACCCCCATATCCCACCCCCCCTGTGTGAATTGACACTTTGGGACAAGTCCTTTATTAAAAGATGAAAAAATAAAAATGTCCCGCAATGTAAATCAATCTAACGCCGCCGACGAGCTGAAAAAAAAAAGCTGCAACAGCTCCGCCTCCATGGGAGGCTCCCGCCGAGTGATGCTTCTTCTCGGTGACAGCTGTTATATAGCTGAGGGCGGGCCACTTGGTGACATAAACTGGCACCCCCGCCTTCCTCTGACATCACGTGGTGTCAGGGGGGCGGGGTGAACCGCTTACGTCACCGAGTGGTCCCGTCCTCAGCTACATAACAGCTGTTACCGGGAAGAAGTGTCACTTAGCTGGAGCCTCCCATGGAGGCAGAGCTGTTGCGTTTTTTTTCTTTTTTCGGTTCATCGGGCGGCGTGATAGAAGATGAATGGACATCGCGGGACATTTTTATTTTTAATAAAGGACTTGTCCCAAAGTGTCTTCTGTCTTTTTTACTATTTTTGACACCTTTTTTTGTGAAATGGTAGGGGTACAATGTACCCGTTACCAATTCACATGGGGGGGAGGCAGGGATCTGGGGGTCCCCTTGTTAAAGGGGGCTTCCAGATTCCGATAAGCTCAGCACCCACAGACCCCCACAACCACCGGGCAAGGGTTGTGGGGATGAGGCCCTTGTCCCCATCAACATCAACATGGGGAAATTAAAATCACTGCTCCCGAAAAAACGGGCATTTTTAAAACTTTTTTTTGCATTACATGATACATGTCCCCAGGGGCAGGACCCGGGTCCCCAAACACTTTTTATGACAATACCTTGCATATGAGCCTTTAAAATGAGCACTTTTGGTTTTTCATGTTAGTGTCCCATAGACTTTAACGGTGTTCCACAGCTTTCAAATTTGCCACGAACACCGCATAATGTTCGTTGTTCGCCGAAGGTCCGATCAACCAAAGTTCGTCCCAAACTTATGCTCGGGCCGAACTGTTCGCCCATTCCTAATCATCAATACAGCCGCATCTCCAAAGAAGGGGGCCCCTTAGATGGACGCTCATCGTTTTACCCTACATTACACAAGGACTGGGTAAGAGAGTTCCTACCTAGCGCTATTCCTTTTGCAAATATTTATTGTCATTCAAGTTCTTTCAAGTTCAAGAACACTGTTCAGCATAGGCGTATGCAAGCAGCACATGTGCCAAAGACCTTTGAGTGCTGCAGTCTGCCATGCTAAATTACTTAAACCAAAAAGAAAAAGAAATTGAGCTAGGTGCTAAGTATAAATTATGATAGAAACTGAAATAGGGGACCATGAAGGAAGTCCTGCAGCTAAAACACAATAACCTCAATACAAGGGCACATAAAATATACAGAACAGTGTAGCGCTGGACCAGTGAAGAAAAAACACATATGTTGATGATATATATGATATAAATATATTTATATCATATATATCAACATATGTGTTTTTTCTTCACTGGTCCAGCGCTACACTGTTTTTTCTATATGCTAAATTACTCCCATGAACACTGCCTGCAGGTTACCTGACTGAGGCAACCCCTGCAATGCAGAATTCTGTAGCTACTACTACCCTAAGTTTAAGTCATCTAAGGAAACTGCTTTCCAGCCAAGTTCAACTTTATTATTTTAAGGTAAATACATCCTACCTTCTTTCTCCCCCCTCTTAAAGTGACTCTTGCTTTCAACCTCATATCTTAAAGTGAACTTATCCCATTTATTCACCACATGTTAAGGAGAACTCTGTAAATCACTTTGCCGCCAAAAAGGGAATGATCCTGTTTCTTCACATCTTAAAGAGACAGCACCTTTCATTCTGCACCAACTTAAGGGCCCCAGCTAATCTGGCAGAAGAACCAACCTGCGTAGGATTTTAACAAACTTCCTAGTGTGTAAACCTAGAACCTTCAGACTGAGTGAGTTAGTTACCCTTAGTTTCTTGTTATTCCTCTTCATCTCAATTGGGGAGTATCTCCCAGTCTGGGGCTGTTGTTTATATTCCTAGTCCTGCAGGATGGGTGGGCATGCCCTAAAGGGGTATTGTACTGTATTGCATTGTTCCTGTGCTGAAACGTATTGTTTATTAACTCTTGTCAACTGTAAAATTGCTGCTGTACACTTTAATGAAATCAAAGAGGTTGTAAACCTGAGGAAAAAAAACCCTACAAGACAAAGGCATAATGAGCTAGTATGCATTGCATACTTACCTCAGAATGATGCCCTAAATCGACATAGGCACTCCGAGTACACGGTCGACATCTTCCACTGCAGTTACTTCCGGGTTCGCGGCTCCGGCGCTGTGATTGGCTGGAGCAGTGATGACATCACACCCTTGCATGTGTGTGGGAGCCGCCGGTCATGGCACAAGTCTTGAAGAAACAGCACCAGCGAGCCGTTTCTTCAGTGTGCATGCGCCAATGATGTCGCCAACAGGGCATATACTAAACTGTGCAAGTTTAGGAGATATTCACGGTACCTACAGGTAAGCCTTGTTATAGGCTTACCTGTAGGTAAAAGTGGTGTAACAGAGTTTACAACCACTTCAATGCAACCTACTGTCTTATTTTAAAACAGTGTGTGCATATTTTCCTGTGTGACAGCTAGGGGAATCCCTGGCCATGGTATTTTGGTGGTGTCAGTAGGGGTGAAGCTCTGTCTAGGGCCTAATGTTGAACAGAGACTTAAATTCACTAGTGGTTCCATGTGGGGGTAGCCACATGAGTCACAAGTGAGAGAGGGGCTGGAACCTACTGCTGTCATTGAATGGTGTTGGAAAGAGAATGAACACCCGGGCTTGTATGTGGTCTTAAACATTCCAGGTGGAACTTGCACTGAGGGACAGGTCAAGCAGATGTTAGCCACACATTTTCCAGACCAATGAGTGTGTATCCTAGACCTGAAGGGCAGCCTAAGGAACCCTATCTACTACCAGTCATGGTTATCAGAAATGGAGAATATTTTCCGATAAGACCCCTACACCCTCTTGAGAGGATGACTTTAACACCTGGATCGATCAGGCCATCCAGGTGGTGGAGGAGTGGGAGGTATCTGATACTGTGAAGAGACAGAGGATGGTTTAGAGCTTGTGAACCCCGGCTTAAGACATTGTTTAGAAATTGAAACGAGACAAACCAGGGGCACTGTTCCTGAAAACTCCTGAACTGATATAACTGTTTGAGCACACTTACAAATGAGAGAGGATAAAGCTATCCAACTATGTTAGGAGGCTGGGCAGGATCCTTCACCAGGTGATAGTGCAAGGAGGTGTGAAAACAGAGGATGTCAGTGAAGCTCTTTGGGAGCAATTGCAGAAAGGGGCTCAACCCCTTGACCCTATTGTGCTGAAGCTCTGGGTTAGAGACCCAAATGACCCAGTAACATACTCCAAACTGTTAAAGACTATTCAGGAGAAGGAAGCTCTGATTGGGGCTAAGGCCAAAAATGCTTAAAAGGAAAAAGCTAATGGCTCCTACTTATCTTGCCCAGATGGCATCTGATGAGGAAGGAAAATAAAGCCTCAGTTCCAGTGGATGCCATAGCTCAGGCCCTAACACAACTAGTCCAAGCTCACGCCACTTTTCAACAAGCTTTCTATGAGGTCAAGAAGGTCATAGGGCAGCTCATGGAAGCTCACACTGCAATGCAGAAAAAATATGATTGAGAGAAACAACGTCAGCCCCTGTCAGTGTGGAGAACCGGGGCATTTCCAAGCTCAGTGTCAACATGTAGGTATGGCTGCTAATCTCACCGTGGAGGCAAAACAACCTTTGAACCAGTTGTTCTTCCCAAAGCTGGCGGGAAACTTCTGAGGGACTGAGAGAGTGAAGGAGCCAGCCAGTGGCGGCTGGTGCTCCATTTTTTAGTGGGGGGCAGCCAACAAACCTCCCCCCATCACTCGGTCAATCGCCCGCAATAGGGACTATAGTGGGGTATGATCCCAGTCCCCCCAGTACATACCGGTATAGAAGAATCCAGCAGCAGCAATTTGCTTGGGGCTGGGCCAGTTGTGGAAGGTCCCCATGTGGCCGGTCATATCCAGTAGCTCGGGGTAGAGGACAGGGTCCTCGTTCACCTACTCCCTGGACAGTTGGCACAACCTTAGCTCAGTGTCCGTCCGGTGGGTCCAGTTACTGGGGCATGGGGACATTGCTGGGCTCAGTTCCCTGGAGGAAGAGATGGATAGGGAAGTATTTGCAGTGCTGGTATCAGGCCAGTCCCCGGGCTCCCAGCTCAGGAGAAGCACTGGACCTGGTGCCAAGATAGAATTACCCGGCTCAGGCCAGGTGATGGGGGGACACCGAGCACGACCAGTCACTGGAGCAGAGGATGTTCTGGAAGAGCTTTTTCTGGTTGGCCAGGAGGAGGAGCAGGAAGACAATAGCGACTATTAATTTGCTATTGTCACACAAGTGGGTGGGCTTGGGGCGCCCCGACCACACCCGTTTTGAAGCCAGTTAGAGCCTCAGACTCTAATCATGTACTTCGAGAAAAAAACAAAACATTGAAATCCATGCATACGGCACCCTGCATGGAGATTAGGGGCCGGGCACATGGAGATTAGGAGGGCAGCGCCCCTGTGCCCCTTATGGACCGGCTACCACTAGAGCCAGCTGAGTACCCAAAGAAAACTTTGTGCTCCACTTCTCAAGGAACACAGACTTGGGAATCTAAAACCATTCAAACATCCTCCAGTGATGGGGCAAAATAACAATATTAACTAATAACCAAGGGGTGTATAAATAGCATAGAATGAGCAAGCAATGCAAATAAAAACGTAAAAAGTCATTTCAGCCAGTAGTGATTTTGAAACATTAAAAATGCCCAATTCCTTAAAATAACATTCCTGGGGGGTGCCCTGATCCTGCCTGGGAAGAAATGCATATCTGTGATGTACAGAAAATGCTACGGCAACACTGACATTTACAAAGGAATGAAGTGTTTAAAATTGCTGCCAAATGACATTTATTTATTTATTAATTAGACTTTAATTTGTTGGTAAATGGTAACCGATATCTCCTGATAATTTTACTTTTATTATCAAAGGAATACTGGCCCAAAATAGTTAATTCATTATCTGTATATTTCTTGCTTTAACCATAACTTACTATTGCTTCTGATGATCGCAGCGATACCACATATGTGTTCGTTATTAGTTATTTGTACCCATAGTAGATCCTAGAATCAATAGTGCACATTTTGTTTTGTATTTATTCTTCCTAAAACACAGTGACACTGATGCTGAAACTAATTTAAATAATGTTTTTTTTTTTTTTTTTAATCCTACTCAAAGTATACGGTCCTTAATCTTTGATGTGGACCTTTGATCCTTACATTGACCTTTGACTCTTACCTTGACCCCAACACTAACCCTGGCACTGACCTAGATCAAACCTTGATCTAGTTTTTTCTTTCTTTGTTTTTTCATTTATTTTTATACACTTTTGTTTGTTGACATATTCTTCCCTGCAAGGAGAGAACCATGCAATGCATCTTTCCCTTCATTCAGAGGAGGAAAAAAAAAGGTGACTGATCACTATGATAGCCAATCAGAGGTTATTACAGTGATCAGGTGACCAAGAAACGAGATTCACAGTTCCTGATCGTTAGTATAAGACCTGGGGCTCTCATTGAGCATGCTCCCTGCACAAACACAGGTACAGATACAGTGGAACCTTGGATTACGAGCATAATCCGTTCCAGGAGAATACTTGTAATCCAAATTCTATGTTCCCCATAGAAGTCAATGGAAATGAAGATAATTCATTCTGCATTGAATTCTATTACATGCAATACCGCATGTGGCCAGAGGTGGGGGGCGCCGCAGAGCCTTGGAAATACTCGGGGACAGCTCGGCTGAACTCAGAAAACCTCAGAAAGGCTCAGAAACACTCAGAAACAGAGTATTTCCGAGTGCTTCCGAATATTTACAAGTCATTCCGAGTATTTCCAAACGGCTCCGAACTGTTCCGAGTGTCCCCGGCGCCCCCGCACCTCTGGTTAAATGTGGTACTGCACCGCCCATTAGCTTGAATTCTGCTCGTTTTGCTAGACAACACTCGAAAACCGAGTCAGAATTAAAAAAAAAAGTTGCTCGTCTTTCAAAGCGCTCGTTATCCACGTTACTCGTAAACCAAGGTTCCACTGTATATGGGGCCTCACAAATAAAGACCCTGCATATACAGTATACGTGTACAGCCACTGCAAAGGGGTTAAACTGTATCAAATTTTTAGTTTGTAAATGTAACACATCCTACAGCAAGGATGAAAAAAGTCTGATTCTTTTAATCTGGTAAATAATAAAAAAAAAATGCAAAGGGCCCCCCTAAAAATTTGTACCAGACCATGTGCAATCTATGCATGCAGCCTGGTTGACTTGGAAAGGGATGAGCCTTCCTCCTGAACCATACCATATCAGGACAACTCCAAGCAAGCATGGGTCTTATCAGGATCTAGAAGCCCCTTTTAATAAACCCCCAGATTCTGCCCCCCCCCATGTTTAAGAGTATGGGGTACATAGCACCCCTAGTACTTCACCATAAATAAAAAGGGGAGATGTAACTTATAAATATAGAAACCAAAATATTTTACAAGTCCTTTTTAAAAAAAATTTAAATCCCCAAAAATGTCCCTTGTTGTAAATCCATAATCAATCAACATGCCAGCTGAGTCATCAAAAAGAAAACCTGATGAACCTGGCACAGAACATGGATCATGCCGCTACTCCCCACCAAATGGCAGCTCCCTGAGCTTTCATCAGTTATTTAAGGGAATAAGAGAAGAGAGTGGTTCCACCATTTAACAAATATGGTCATGTAAGGCATTGTTCATTGATGCCAACAGTTCCTAGGGATGTGTCAGGTGCCAGCAGCACCCTTAAATATAAAAGGGGTGCAAATACAACTTTGTGAAACATGGTGGTGGCAGCATAATGTTGTGGGAATGCTTTTCTTCAGCAGGGACAGGGAAGATGGTCAGAGTTGATGGGAAGATGGATGGAGCCAAATACAATCTTAGAAGAAAACCTGTTTGCAAAAGACTTGAGACTGGTGCAGAGGTTCACCTTCCAGCAGGACAACGACCTTAAACATACAGCCAGAGCTACAATGGAATGGTTTAGATCAAAGCATATTCATGTGTTAGAATGGCTCAGTCAAAGTTTAGACCTAAATCCAATTGTGAATCTGTGGCAAGACTTGAAAATTGCTTTTCACAGATGCTCTCCATCCAATCTGACCGAGCTTGAGATATTTTTATATTAAGAAGAATGGGCTAAAATTTGACTCTCTAGATGTGCAAAGCTGGTAGAGAGGTCCCCAAAAAGACTTGCAGCTGTAATTGCAGTGAAAGGCGGTTCTACAAAGTATTGGCTCAGGAGGGCGCCATACAAATGTACACCACACTTTTCACATATTTATTTGTAAATTAAAACCATTTATAATTTTCCTTCCACTTCACAATTATGTGCCACTTTGTGTTGGTCTATCACATAAAATACATTTACGTTTTTGGTTGTAATATGACAAAATTTCAAGGGGTATGAATACTTTTTCAAGGGATTGTACATGACACAGTTATTTATCAGAAATCCCAGCATGGCCTGAAGACAAAATATGATGGAAGATAAATGTATTCATTGTATATTGGTGCCACACAGACTGTAACCAAATCATGAAAACATATAAAACGTCAGTAAAAACAGCTTTAAATGTTCATAAAATATTACAATGAAAACAAAGAATTATATTTTCCTTTTGATGAGTTATATAGAGAGAGCAAAGACGAGAAAAAGAGACTTACCGTCCACACATGGGAGAGTCTGGTGAATGAGTAAAAGCATACTTTTGAAAAAATAATTTGTTATTTTGGCTTTCCACATGAGCAGAGAATAATCCTCCGATAATGACATCTCCCTCCTGGTAATATTCATACTCAAACCATGGCCTTTGAATAGTAAGTCTACAAGGAGAGTCTGAGCTCTGGGTCAACACGACTCCATAGTACGTGACGGGGATGACGAGTATCAGAAGATCTGATACACACAGAACAGAGGAGAACATTTCATGTCACACAGCAGATCCTCTCAGTCACCGGCATTTCTGCTCAGGAGGAGACACAATCACCAGAGCTTTATACACATCGACTGACACCGATTTACACTACAGAACAAAGAACAGAATAATAGTAACATAGGCTAAGACCGATTTACACTACAGAACAAAGAATAGAAGAATAGTAACATAGGCTAAGACCGATTTACACTACAGAACAAAGAACAGAAGAATAGTAACACCAGTCAAAAAATATAACATCTCTTTCTAAAAATTGAACTAATTTAATATAGTTAGTTTATTCTTTTATTTTTATATCCAGTACACTTTTAGTAGTTAAATAGAATTATTCATTGTCAAAATACAGTATACTTCTCAGAGAAATATGTTTTTTGTTAAAATATTTTTTTTTTTTACATCATAGTATTGAATGTGAATGTCCAATAGGGGTGAATGAGTCATTCATAATTCATTTTTGGACCCCAAATTCACCCTGCTGGCAAAAATCAACAACATAAATTGGTAAATCAGTAAAATGATTTCCCATGGTGTTGAAGGAGTTTGGGGGGCATGTTGATGCATCTCTATTTGTAGAGAATTACTGAACCCCACAACACCCCATTGTACAGGATTGGAAGATCATTTCTGCAGTCTTTCTTTTGGAATAAGATGTGTGTTGGGAGAGAAACTCTCCAACATGGACAAAGCACTACAACATTGAACTATTGTCTATACTGTACAAAGATGGGTTCTCATTGCTGTCTATGTCCCTGTAGGAGAGATTAACCTTTCTCTTTATTTCCCAGTCAATGTTATCACCATGGCAGGAAATAAAGGGAAATTTCCCCAACGTAGATTCAGTCAGAATTAAGACCTGACATAAAGGGCTGCATACATGGGGCAGAGCTTGGCAGATGTGTGGCCCCCACTCTGCTACATTCCAGCCACAAAACCTGGCAGAGACAAAGCACAGGGACCCATGGTGTGGCAGACAGAGCTTACTATAGTCTACGGCTGCCTCCAGATCAATGGTGAAGGGAGGCCCATGGTGACAGGACAAGGGGAAGGTAGGAGGAAAGGGGGGGTGGGGCAGCAATATAAGCAGAGATTTATTAATTTCCTTTTCCTTGCAATGAGGAATATTTGGCTGATCACACAGCTCTCACTCTACGCAAAACAACAGAGATCTGGGAGATGCTGAAGGAAATAAGATTACTGCCCCTGGATCTCCCTTTCATGTCTCCTCTGTCATACAACCACCACAGCCTGAATATTCAGGAGACCCTGGTAATTTATCTAGATTCTCTGCCGTGCTGGAACAGGGTCTTAACAAAACAGACCATCTTCACGTGGTGGTTAACCACTTCAACACTGGGCACTTTCACTGCCTTCCTGCCCAGGCCAGTTTCCAGCTTTTGGCACTGTCACACTTTGAATAAACCAAAAAAAAAAAAAAACGAACATTTTGAAAAAAAAATGTTTTCTCCTTCACTGATGTAAGCTGATGAGGCTGCACTGATAGGCACTGATGTGGCGGCACTGATGGTCATTGATGAGGCTGCACTGATATGCAAAAAATGTATACAAAACAGCGCTTTCAAATAAATTCATATAATGTGGTGATCTTTTAAAAAACCTCTTGCAGCTGCAGGATGAAAGTGCTTACACTTTGATGATATGTAACAAATAAACCTGCGCTAGCAATTTGCTAAAGATGGATAATAAACTATACCAAAACCAAATCATAGATGATCTATACAAATAATAGTAAATGTGAAAAATGTGTAAAAAATATTGATAATGTATACCATACACAATCAACTGCACACTGGGTAAAGTGCACTAATCAAAGAGAAAAATTTGCAAAGTGAAAATAGACAAATCACAAAATATATGGTGAACAAGCACAATTGTAAAGTAATATAGTGTCATTAAACTGATGCAAATATTTAAAAATAAAATGAACACTCTCATAAGTGGTAAATGACAATGAGGTAAGCCTCTAAACAATCATAGACCCCAAGTGAAGAGATAAAACAAAAAAGTCACTTGCATCCAAATTTGAAAATAATGGAATATCCATAACTAATAGGAAGCTCCTTCACAGAAGGGACAAATGGCAGACTTCCAGCATGTTCATCCGCAGGATGATATATGGCTACCGATTGCTGATGTTAAAGATGGTTGGGACCATAGAACTCGCGTTCCACCAGAAAAAAAGGGAAAAATATATAGCATAAAACCTTAGGATGGCATAAGGTCACCTGCGCATAAAAGCGCTACTCACAAGACCGGCATGCAGAGCAGGCATTCAGATAGTTAGGTCGGTTCGCCGCTGATCGGCGTGCGTTCCACCAAAACAGGAAGTGATGTCACTGGTAGTGGTTAGCAGGCGTAGGCAGGATGTTACGTTGACGCGTTTCGCCCCTCCCCCAGGGCGTTATCAAAGACTAAAACTTTTAGTCTTTGATAACGCCCTGGGGGAGGGGCGAAACGCGTCAACGTAACATCCTGCCTACGCCTGCTAACCACTACCAGTGACATCACTTCCTGTTTTGGTGGAACGCACGCCGATCAGCGGCGAACCGACCAAACTATCTGAATGCCTGCTCTGCATGCCGGTCTTGTGAGTAGCGCTTTTATGCGCAGGTGACCTTATGCCATCCTAAGGTTTTATGCTATATATTTTTCCCTTTTTTTCTGGTGGAACGCGAGTTCTATGGTCCCAACCATCTTTAACATCAGCAATCGGTAGCCATATATCATCCTGCGGATGAACATGCTGGAAGTCTGCCATTTGTCCCTTCTGTGAAGGAGCTTCCTATTAGTTATGGATATTCCATTATTTTCAAATTTGGATGCAAGTGACTTTTTTGTTTTATCTCTTCACTTGGGGTCTATGATTGTTTAGAGGCTTACCTCATTGTCATTTACCACTTATGAGAGTGTTCATTTTATTTTTAAATATTTGCATCAGTTTAATGACACTATATTACTTTACAATTGTGCTTGTTCACCATATATTTTGTGATTTGTCTATTTTCACTTTGCAAATTTTTCTCTTTGATTAGTGCACTTTACCCAGTGTGCAGTTGATTGTGTATGGTATACATTATCAATATTTTTTACACATTTTTCACATTTACTATTATTTGTATAGATCATCTATGATTTGGTTTTGGTATAGTTTATTATCCATCTTTAGCAAATTGCTAGCGCAGGTTTATTTGCACTGATATGCGGCACTGATAGACAGCACTTACAGTAAGGGCACTGATAGGTGTCACTGACGGGCATTGATGGCCGCTGATATGCCATACTGATGGGCACTGATAGGCATCACTGTCAGAAACCATGAAATCAGGCCGAGACAGAAGTACAGTTAAATCACACTTGTTTAATAATAACATTAAAAAGAACAAACGTAGTCAAAACATAGCCAAAGTTCAGTTACCAGAACAGATAGTCAGCCAAGCCAGAAGTCAGGGATCAATGTAGGGCAGGAATATGCAATTAGCGGACCTCCAGCTGTTGCAAAACTACAAGTCCCATCATGCCTCTGCCTCTGGGTGCCATGCTCGTGGCTGTCAGAGTCTTGCTATGCCTCATGGGACTTGTAGTTCTGCAACAGCTGGAGGTCCACTAATTGCATATCCCTGATGTAGGGGAACAGCAAGCAGGATCTGGAGCCAGAAGGGAGGTCAGCAAAGCAAGTCTTGAACAGGATCGCAGGAGATAGTTTCTGTAATGTGACCAAGGCGAAGGCAGAGCTCCTCTGGACTGGATGACTTAAGTAGGCAGGATTGACGAGCAGGATATCATCAACAGCTGAGTAACTGTGGAGAGATAGGAGCTGGCAATTAGCTGAAAGCTGAGTGGCCAGCTCAGAGAAGGAAGGGCTGAGCCCAGACCTGACAGTCACTGATTGCCACTGATAGGCAGTACTGATGGGCACTGATTGGCACTGATGGGCACTGATTAGCACTGATGGGGCTAAACTGATAATCAAGGCACTGATTATCAGTGTAAATGTGTTCTGTCACAATTGCCAGTTACCAACTCTCCTCTGCTGTGATAGCGCATGAGGAAGGGAATGTCGCTAATCGTCATGTTTGTTAACAAGTGATCAGCTGTGATTGGACACAGCTGATCACAAGGTAAAAGGCCACTGTGATTGGCACTTTACTGCAAACTGTTATCAGCTGTGTCTGAAGGACACAGCGATCGCAGAGAGTGCTGGATGCGCACCCCACAGGGAGCGCGTGGGGGCGTGATTCTGAGAGGACGTCGATGGACACCCTCCTAGAACTGGACGGCCACATTGTAACCATGGTTGGGAATTGATTAAACAGGGGCATGTATGGGGTACAATTATTTTATTAGGGAGATGGGGCTAGTGGATGCTACTTACCTGTCGAATAAATTGGACATGGCTCAGGCAGAATTGTTTCACTGGCACCAAATTTCCCACTACCTTCATGGTTTATTGAAAAAGGCCACAGGTCTGTGTGCTATGACAGATTTTGAATACTGGTGTCTGTGTTACCCAGGCTCTAGGGCAGTGATGGTAAACCTTGGCACCCCAGATGTTTTGGAACTACATTCCCCATGATACTCATGCACTCTACAGTGTAGTTGAGCATCGCGGAAAATGTAGTTCCACAACATCTGGGGTGCCGAGGTTCGCCATTACTGCTCTAGGGGAACCATTTTTTGCAATTTATAACCAAATAGTTCATTCACTCAATAGGCTATCACAACTTTTAGCCTTGGAACATGACTGTTACTGTTGTGGAAAAAGAGGACTGGTCCAGGTGGATTGATATCATTTTTTATTTTTTTTAAATCAAATAATTTTTGTATTTCTTTTATATACAAACAACCATTTTTGTGCTATAAGCTTACGAGCCTGAAATAAACTTCTATTTATTGATACCATGTATTCTCCCGGAGTTCTTAGTTCATCCATGATACCCAGGAGACATCCCCCCGGTTCTTTAGACATCTTAATCTCAAATACATTAATCATAGATACCACCTCGTACCAATAGCGATGAAGTTTAGGGCATCTCCACATCATGTGTATTAGGTTGGCTGCCCTCCCTTTACATCTAGGGCATTGGTCTGTATCCCTCCGTTTCCATTTAAATAATTTCTCGGGTGTATAACGTACCCTATGTAGGATGAATAGATGTGTTAAATTTTGAGTTGGAGATGGAGAAGCCAAAGGTATTGCCGACAGTGCCAATGCCCACTGTTCATCAGAAATTGGCCCTATATCGCCAGCCCATGCTGATCTTGCAGGTATATTCACATCATCCTTTAGTTTTCTCATATAATATATCATATAATTGTGATATCAAACCCTTTTTTCTTTCCATCTTATCGACCAAGGCTATTACCACTGATTTATTAAACTTCAATTCATGCGATCGACCCTGTGCTTTTAATGCATGCCTAAGCAGTAAAAACTGAAAAAGTCTTTGGTTTGGGATATTATATGCATTTCTTAATTCACTAAAGGTTTTCATCTCAATTTCCTGAAATAACTGTATCATGTACCTTAGTCCCTTCTGCCTCCAAATTTCAAACCCTTCCAGTTTCAACAGTTCCGTATAGCTACTATTGTTCCATATTGGAGTATATGATGTATATCCCTTTATTCCAGTAATTCTCCTAATTTCCTGCCATACCTTAATAAAATAATATTCCCATAAAAAATCATTTATCAGACAATTGATTTCTCTATTCTAATAGGGAACTTAATGGATAGTCTTCATAAACTGATAGTAAGAGCCTCTGTATAGGATCAGAGTCTGATACTGTTGTAAAAATGTTGTAATTGAGAGGCTAGAAAATAATTTTTGGCATGGGGGATCACCTTCTTCATTGGTTAGCATTAATGTAGTTACCGTAACTTTATTTGTGGTTGCTTTTTCCTCCAAATCAGCTCTCTAAATAGAGATTCTATTTTTCTGTAATCCATATAGGTGAATTATTAAACACATAAAGTAGTTGCGTGGTCCAAATAATTTTAATAAGGTTTGCTCTGCCTACCACCGTCAGGGGGGACTTACACCAGCTACGGCTTTCATCCTTAAATTTTTTTAATAGAGGTTACAAGTTCAAGTTAATATAGTCTTTTACATCCCGAGAGATCTCTATCCCCAGATATTTCACTGTATCTTTAATTTGAATTTTGGAGGCTTGATTTAATAGAGGAGTTTTTAACTCATCTAGGGGTAATAATATGACTTTATCCCAATTAATCTGGAAACCATAAAATAGCCCTGATATGGAGACAAGGCTCATAAGTTCCGTTAATAAGTTTGAGGTGTCCCCCAGGAAAATAAGAGCATCACCTGCATAGAGGGCTATTTTATCCTCTCTTCCTGGCCGACAGAATGCTATTATTTCTGTTGATTGTCTAATGGCAAGGGCAAGAGGCTCCACTGCTATAGCGAACAAAAATGGGGACAGGGGGCAGCCCTGCCTTGTCCCTCTTGATATGGTAAACGGACTGGATAGTGTATTATTAATTATTACCCTTGCTTTAGGGTCCCTATAGTATTTGGACCCATTTTAGAAATCCCGGGCCTATACCAAATGCTTCCAATACAGCCCATAGGTACTCCCACTCCACCATATCAAAGGCTTTTTGGGCGTCTAAACACAATATTGCCCTAGATCCCATATTTTCCATAGGTAATTACAAGTTCAAGAATAACCTGCGAATGTTTGATGATGCAGCTCTCTTTGGAATAAAACCCATTTGATCCTCATGTATCAAACTGTTATTGTAATTTGATAACCTGTTTGCAAAAACCTTAGCCAGAATCTTGACATCTGAGGTGAGGAGTAGGGATGAGCCGAACACCCCCCGGTTCGCACCAGAACCTGCGAACGGACCGAAAGTTCGCACAAACGTTAGAACCCCATTGACGTCTATGGGACTCGAACGTTCGAAATCCGGCCGTTTTTTCGGGAGCAGTGATTTTAATGATGCTTAAAGTAAAAAAAAAAAGTGAAATATTCCTTTAAATATCATACCTGGGGGGTGTCTATAGTATGCCTGTAAAGTGACGCGTGTTTCCCGTGTTTAGAACAGTCCCTGCACCAAATGTCAGAGAAAAAATCTCATTTAAAACTGCTTGCGGGTTTAATGTAATGTCGGGTCATGGCAATATGGATGAAAATCAGTGAGACAAACGGCATGGGTACCCCCCAGTCCATTACCAGGCCCTTTTGGTCTTGTATGGATATTAAGGGGAACCCCACACCCAAATTAAAACAAGGAATGGTGTGGGGCCACCAGGCCCTATATACTCTGAACAGCAGTATACAGGCGGTGCAAACAAGACAGGGACTGTAGGTTTGTTGTTAAGTAGAATCTGTTTGTAATTTTGAACGGGTACATTTTTAACGTGTTTAGCGCCAGCCAAAAAATCTTCTTTAAGCTTTTTGGAAAACATAGGGAAGGGTTATCACCCCTGTGACATTTGTTTTGCTGTCTTTCCTCCTCTTCAGAAGATTTCATCTCACTTTTTGTCCCAATGAAAAATGTTTTTTGAAAATTTGGGTTTTTTTGTGGAACAAGGATTGGAAAGCATCAGTGGAAAGGAGAATTTTTTTTCCCATATTAACTCTTACAGGACAGAATTTCCCTTCCTAGGGGTAGATTTCATCTCACTTCCGGTTGTCTCATTCCGTTTGCGAGTAGGAGTTGTTTGTAAGTTAGATGTTTGAAAGTAGGGTCCTGCCCTATATACTCAGCAGAAATTTGGGCCTTAGGTGTTGCTGTGGCCACAACACTGTAAGCCCTCACAGGGCCCTGCTGTGAAATATTAGATCAAGAATTGTAATTACATGCCCCTGTTGAACAGGAGCTGAAAAATTAGGCCTTAGGCACTGGTGCTGGTGCCACAACACTGCAACCCCTCACAGACACTCTAGTTGGAACGCAGGAACGAGCCCTGCTGCAAAGTATTGCATCAAAAATTGTAATTACACGCCCCTGTTAGACAGGAGCAGAAAAATTGGGCCTTGGGCACTGGTGCTGGTGCCACAACACTGCAACCCCTCACAGACACTCTAGTTGGAATGCAGGAACGAGCCCTGCTGCAAAGTATTGCATCAAAAATTGTAATTACACGCCCCTGTTAGACAGGAGCAGAAAAATTGGGCCTTGGGCACTGGTGCTGGTGCCACAACACTGCAACCCCTTTCAGACACTCTAGTTGGAATGCAGGAAGGAGCCCTGCTGCAAAGTATTACATCAAAAATTGTAATTACACGCCCCTGTTAAACAGGGGCTGAAAAATTGTGCCTTAGGCACTGGTGGTGGCGCCCAGAACCAAAAATGTTCTTACAAGCTATCAGCGTGATGATTGAGGAGGAAGAGGATAATTACTCAGGGATAGTCACTCAGCATCAGCATAGGCAGTCTTTGAAGGGATCTGAGATTTCAAAAAAAATTATTCGGTTACATCAGCATCAGGTGCTTGGTAGCTGGTGGTGATCCAAGACTGATTCATTTTTATGAAGGTCAGTCGATCGACCGAGTCGGTGGACAGACGCACCCTGTGATCGGTTACCACGCCTCCAGCAGCACTGAATGTGCGTTCCGAAAGAACGCTGGATGCAGGACAGGCCAGTAGTTCAATTGCATACTGTGCAAGCTCTGGCCAGTGATCCATCCTCAAGACCCAGTAACCCAGAGGATTTTCGGTGGGAAAGGTGTCCAAGTCTGATCTTGCCCCTAGGTATTCCTGCACCATGTAAAACAGACGCTGGCGATGGTTGCTGGAACCGATCATACCTTGGGGCTGCGGACCAAAAAATTGTCTGAACGCATCAGTCAGACGGCCACCTTCTCCACCGCTCCTTCTTTGACTGACCGAAGCCTCAGCAACACGTTGTCCAGAAACAGGAGTTTGTAACCTCCCAGTCTCTGGGAACGCGTTGCACAGACCTTTCTGCAAGGCCTCCCGAAGATGTTTCATCCTCTGCTCCCTCTGCGATGGCAAGATAAGGTCCGCAACCTTACCCTTGTAACATGGATCAAGGAGGGTTGCCAGCCAGTATTGGTCCTTCTCCTTGATACCACGAATACGAGGATCCTTCCGCAGGCTTTGCAGGATCAGGGAGGCCATGCAGTGTAGGTTTGCTGAGGCATTCGGTCCGGCGTCCTCTGGGTCACTAAGGACGACATGGTCTGCAGCCACCTCCTCCCAGCCACGTACAAGTCCATGTGTTTCTTGGGACTGATCCCTTAAAGACTGCTGCTGATGCTGAGTGCCAGACTCCACCTCCATACTGGCACAATCTTCCTCCTCCTCCTCCTCCTCCTCTTCCTGTGTGATCAGCGGGCACGCAGGAACACTGTCTGGATAAAGGGGGCCTTGAGAGCTAAGGAAGTCCTCCTCTTCCTGCCTCTGTTCTGCCTCAAGTGCCCTGTCCATTATTCCACACAGCGTGTGCTCCAACAGGTGGACAAGAGGGACAGTGTCACTGATGCATGCACTGTCACTGCTCACCATCCTCATGGCCTCCTCAAGTGGTGACAGGACAGTGCATGCATCCCTGATCATGGCCCACTGGCGTGGGGAAAAAAAAACAAGCTCCCCTGACCCTGTCCTGGTGCCATAGTCGCACAGGTACTCATTGATGGCCCTCTGCTGCGTGTGCAGCCGCTGCAGCATGGCCAACGTTGAGTTCCACCTGGTGGGAATGTCACAGATTAGGCGGTTCTTGGGCAGGTTAAACTCCTTTTGGAGATCCGTCAGCCGAGCACTGGCATTATATGACCGGCGGAAATGCACACAGACTATCCTGGCCTGCCTCAGGACATCCTGTAAGCCCGGGTACCTGCCCAAGAACCGCTGCACCACCAAGTTAAGGACGTGAGCCAAACAGGGCACATGGGTCATTTCTACCTGTGGGAGGGCAGAGAGGAGGTTGGTGCCATTGTCGCAAACCACCATTCCTGCCTTAAGTTGGTGTGGCGTCAACCACCTCTGAACCTGCCCCTGCAGAGCTGACAGAACCTCTGCCCCAGTGTGGCTCCTGTCCCCCAAGCACACCAGCTCAAGCACCGCATGGCATCCTTTGGCCTGCGTACTTGCGTAGCCCCTTGAACGACTACAGAGCACCACTGGTTCCGAGGAAGAGGCCATGGAGGAAGAAGAAGAGGAGGGGGTGGAGGAGAGAGGTGTGTCACAATCATTAGCATTTTGGAGGCGTGGTGGCGGAACAACCTCCAACACTACTGCACCTTGTCCTGCATCCTTCCCAGCTGCCAGCAGAGTCACCCAATGCACCGTGAAACTTAGGTAACGTCCCTGTCCATGCCTGCTGGACCATGAGTCAGCGGTAATATGCACCTTACCGCTGACCACCCTGTCCAGCGAGGCATGGACATTGCCTTCCACATGCCGGTAGAGAGCCGGAATCGCCTTCCGTGAGAAAAAGTGGCATTTGGGTACCTGCCACTGAGGAACCGCACATTCCACAAACTCACGGAAGGGGGCAGAGTCTACCAACTGAAAAGGCAGCAGTTGAAGTGCTAGCAATTTTGCCAAGCTAGCATTCAACCGCTGGGCATGTGGATGGCTGGGAGCAAACTTCTTTCGGCGGTGCAGCAGCTGGGGCAGGGAAATTTGCCTGGTACAATCTGACGTCAGTGTACCAAAAGCAGATTGCCCACAAGTACTTGGCTGTGACACACCTAATTCTACACCTTCATTCCTCTCAGTGCAGGTCTCAGAGAGGACTGAAGGTCTAGTGGGGTTGGAAATCTCAGCTGATGAGGAGCAAGGAGAGGTCCTCTTTGTTCTTTGGTGTGGGTCTTTTAGATGCGCTTGCCAACAAACTGCATGGCAGGTCAACATATGTCTGGTCAAGCATGTGGTACCCAAGCGGGAGATGTTTTGGCCACGTGAGATACGCTTGGGACATATGTTGCAAATAGCAGCGGTGCGATCTGATGCACTCGTCTCAAAAAAGGCCCACACCAAAGAACTTTTTGAATAACGCGCAGAGACTGCAGCGCCCTGCACATGTGATGCAGTCAATGTGCTGCCCTTAGGCTGGCCCCTGGAGGGCATCCTGCCTCGTTGGTGATGTGCCGCCTCCTCCTCCTCCTCCTCCTCTCTCCTACCAGGCACCCACTTTGAGTCAGTGACCTCATCATCCCCTCCCTCCTCTTCACTGGAGCAAACCTGGCAGTATGCTGCAGCAGGGGGAGCATGACTGCCAGATTGCTGTCCTTCTTGGGCACCCCCTCTGTCCGTGCTCATGTTACTGCCTTCATCGAGCTCAGTATCATCATCAGAGCCTTCCAAACGCTGGGCATCCTCCTGGAGCATGTACCCAACACTGTGGTCAAACAGTTCGAGGGACTCCTCAGGAGGACATGGTGGAGCTAGGGAAGGAGTCACTGATGACATTGAGCCAAGGGAAGAGGCCGCTGCTTTGCCAGACAAAGCACCCTGGGCATGGGTGAGAGAGGATGAGGAGGATGAGGACAGCTTGGTCATCCACTCGACCAAGTCTTCCGCATGTTGCGGCTCAACACGGCCAGCTGCCGAAAAAAAGGCCAAGCGTGTCCCATGGCCACGTGCTGATGAGGATGCACCGTCTCCACGACCAGCACTAGACACAGAGCCTGCTTGCCCTCTCTTATTGGCTTGTGACTGTCTTCCTCTCCTTCTTGGCCTTCCAGACATACTAATGGCCTGTAGCTGCACTAAGCTGGGATATATATATATACTGCAGCTAGCAAAATCAACTGCCTGCCTGTAGTATGAGAACACCACCAACCTTCTACAGGTAGCTTTAGCTTAACACTGTTAGGTGGACGCACCCCACTAATTTGTAGGTTTAGCTGAACACTGTGAGCAGGACGCACTGCACTAACTGTAAATAGTCTAGCTGCCTGACCGTGGTACTAATAGGATCAAAAGAACACCAGTAATTTTCTTCAGGTAGCTTTATATACTGTAACAAGACAAGCCCGCCTGTCAGTAGGAAGATAACAGGAACGGATCTAGCTGAACACTGTGAGCAGGACGCACTGCACTAACTGTAAATAGTCTAGCTGCCTGACCGTGGTACTAATAGGATCAAAAGAACACCAGTAATTTTCTTTAGGTAGCTGTAAATACTTTAACAAGACAAGCCTGCCTGTCAGTAGGAAGATAACAGGAACGGATCTAGCTGTACACTGTGAGCAGGACGCACTGCACTAAATGTAAATAGTCTAGCTGCCTGACCGTGGTACTAATAGGATCAAAAGAACACCAGTAATTTTCTTCAGGTAGCTTTATATACTGTAACAAGACAAGCCTGCCTGTCAGTAGGAAGATAACAGGAACGGATCTAGCTGAACACTGTGAGCAGGACGCACTGCACTAACTGTAAATAGTCTAGCTGCCTGACCATGGTACTAATAGGATCAAAAGAACACCAGTAATTTTCTTCAGGTAGCTTTATATACTGTAACAAGACAAGCCTGCTTGTCAGTAGGAAGATAACAGGAACGGATCTAGCTGAACACTGTGAGCAGGACGCACTGTACTAAATGTAAATAGTCTAGCTGCCTGACCGTGGTACTAATAGGATCAAAAGAACACCAGTAATTTTCTTTAGATATCTGTAAATACTTTAACAAGACAAGCCTGCCTGTCAGTAGGAAGATACCAGGAACGGATCTAGCTGAACACTGTGAGCAGGACGCACTGCACTAAATGTAAATAGTCTAGCTACCTGACCGTGGTGCTAATAGGATCAAAAGAACACCAGTAATTTTCTTCAGGTAGCTTTTTATACTGTAACAAGACAAGCCTGCCTGTCAGTAGGAAGATAACAGGAACGGATCTAGCTGAACACTGTGAGCAGGACGCACTGCACTAACTGTAAATAGTTTAGCTGCCTGACCGTGGTACTAATAGGATCAAAAGAACACCAGTAATTTTCTTCAGGTAGCTTTATATACTGTAACAAGACAAGCCTGCCTTTCAGTAGGAAGATAACAGGAACAGATCTAGCTGAACACTGTGAGCAGGACGCACTGTACTAAATGTAAATAGTCTAGCTGCCTGACCGTGGTACTAATAGGATCAAAAGAACACCAGTAATTTTCTTTAGGTAGCTGTAAATACTTTAACAAGACAAGCCTGCCTGTCAGTAGGAAGATACCAGGAACGGATCTAGCTGAACACTGTGAGCAGGACGCACTGCACTAAATGTAAATAGTCTAGCTACCTGACCGTGGTGCTAATAGGATCAAAAGAACACCAGTAATTTTCTTCAGGTAGCTTTTTATACTGTAACAAGACAAGCCTGCCTGTCAGTAGGAAGATAACAGGAACGGATCTAGCTGAACACTGTGAGCAGGACGCACTGCACTAATTGTAAATAGTTTAGCTGCCTGACCATGGTACTAATAGGATCAAAAGAACACCAGTAATTTTCTTCAGGTAGCTTTATATACTGTAACAAGACAAGCCTGCTTGTCAGTAGGAAGATAACAGGAACGGATCTAGCTGTACACTGTGAGCAGGACGCACTGCACTAAATGTAAATAGTCTAGCTGCCTGACCGTGGTACTAATAGGATCAAAAGAACACCAGTAATTTTCTTCAGGTAGCTTTATATACTGTAACAAGACAAGCCTGCCTGTCAGTAGGAAGATAACAGGAACGGATCTAGCTGAACACTGTGAGCAGGACGCACTGCACTAACTGTAAATAGTCTAGCTGCCTGACCATGGTACTAATAGGATCAAAAGAACACCAGTAATTTTCTTCAGGTAGCTTTATATACTGTAACAAGACAAGCCTGCTTGTCAGTAGGAAGATAACAGGAACCGATCTAGCTGAACACTGTGAGCAGGACGCACTGTACTAAATGTAAATAGTCTAGCTGCCTGGCCGTGGTACTAATAGGATCAAAAGAACACCAGTAATTTTCTTTAGGTAGCTGTAAATACTTTAACAAGACAAGCCTGCCTGTCAGTAGGAAGATAACAGGAACGGATCTAGCTGAACACTGTGAGCAGGACGCACTGCACTAAATGTAAATAGTCTAGCTGCCTGACCGTGGTACTAATAGGATCAAAAGAACACCAGTAATTTTCTTCAGGTAGCTTTATATACTGTAACAAGACAAGCCTGCCTGTCAGTAGGAAGATAACAGGAACAGATCTAGCTGAACACTGTGAGCAGGACGCACTGTACTAAATGTAAATAGTCTAGCTGCCTGACCGTGGTACTAATAGGATCAAAAGAACACCAGTAATTTTCTTTAGGTAGCTGTAAATACTTTAACAAGACAAGCCTGCCTGTCAGTAGGAAGATAACAGGAACGGATCTAGCTGAACACTGTGAGCAGGACGCACTGCACTAAATGTAAATAGTCTAGCTACCTGACCGTGGTGCTAATAGGATCAAAAGAACACCAGTAATTTTCTTCAGGTAGCTTTTTATACTGTAACAAGACAAGCCTGCCTGTCAGTAGGAAGATAACAGGAACGGATCTAGCTGAACACTGTGAGCAGGACGCACTGCACTAACTGTAAATAGTTTAGCTGCCTGACCGTGGTACTAATAGGATCAAAAGAACACCAGTAATTTTCTTCAGGTAGCTTTATATACTGTAACAAGACAAGCCTGCTTGTCAGTAGGAAGATAACAGGAACCGATCTAGCTGAACACTGTGAGCAGGACGCACTGTACTAAATGTAAATAGTCTAGCTGCCTGGCCGTGGTACTAATAGGATCAAAAGAACACCAGTAATTTTCTTTAGGTAGCTGTAAATACTTTAACAAGACAAGCCTGCCTGTCAGTAGGAAGATAACAGGAACGGATCTAGCTGAACACTGTGAGCAGGACGCACTGCACTAAATGTAAATAGTCTAGCTGCCTGACCGTGGTACTACTAGGATCAAAAGAACACCAGTAATTTTCTTCAGGTAGCTTTATATACTGTAACAAGACAAGCCTGCCTGTCAGTAGGAAGATAACAGGAACAGATCTAGCTGAACACTGTGAGCAGGACGCACTGTACTAAATGTAAATAGTCTAGCTGCCTGACCGTGGTACTAATAGGATCAAAAGAACACCAGTAATTTTCTTTAGGTAGCTGTAAATACTTTAACAAGACAAGCCTGCCTGTCAGTAGGAAGATAACAGGAACGGATCTAGCTGAACACTGTGAGCAGGACGCACTGCACTAAATGTAAATAGTCTAGCTACCTGACCGTGGTGCTAATAGGATCAAAAGAACACCAGTAATTTTCTTCAGGTAGCTTTTTATACTGTAACAAGACAAGCCTGCCTGTCAGTAGGAAAATAACAGGAACGGATCTAGCTGAACACTGTGAGCAGGACGCACTGCACTAACTGTAAATAGTTTAGCTGCCTGACCGTGGTACTAATAGGATCAAAAGAACACCAGTAATTTTCTTCAGGTAGCTTTATATACTATAACAAGACAAGCCTGCTTGTCAGTAGGAAGATAACAGGAACAGATCTAGCTGAACACTGTGAGCAGGACGCACTGTACTAAATGTAAATAGTCTAGCTGCCTGACCGTGGTACTAATAGGATCAAAAGAACACCAGTAATTTTCTTTAGGTAGCTGTAAATACTTTAACAAGACAAGCCTGCCTGTCAGTAGGAAGATAACAGGAACGGATCTAGCTGAACACTGTGAGCAGGACGCACTGCACTAAATGTAAATAGTCTAGCTACCTGACCGTGGTGCTAATAGGATCAAAAGAACACCAGTAATTTTCTTCAGGTAGCTTTTTATACTGTAACAAGACAAGCCTGCCTGTCAGTAGGAAGATAACAGGAACGGATCTAGCTGAACACTGTGAGCAGGACGCACTGCACTAACTGTAAATAGTTTAGCTGCCTGACCGTGGTACTAATAGGATCAAAAGAACACCAGTAATTTTCTTCAGGTAGCTTTATATACTGTAACAAGACAAGCCTGCTTGTCAGTAGGAAGATAACAGGAACCGATCTAGCTGAACACTGTGAGCAGGACGCACTGTACTAAATGTAAATAGTCTAGCTGCCTGGCCGTGGTACTAATAGGATCAAAAGAACACCAGTAATTTTCTTTAGGTAGCTGTAAATACTTTAACAAGACAAGCCTGCCTGTCAGTAGGAAGATAACAGGAACGGATCTAGCTGAACACTGTGAGCAGGACGCACTGCACTAAATGTAAATAGTCTAGCTGCCTGACCGTGGTACTAATAGGATCAAAAGAACACCAGTAATTTTCTTCAGGTAGCTTTATATACTGTAACAAGACAAGCCTGCCTGTCAGTAGGAAGATAACAGGAACAGATCTAGCTGAACACTGTGAGCAGGACGCACTGTACTAAATGTAAATAGTCTAGCTGCCTGACCGTGGTACTAATAGGATCAAAAGAACACCAGTAATTTTCTTTAGGTAGCTGTAAATACTTTAACAAGACAAGCCTGCCTGTCAGTAGGAAGATAACAGGAACGGATCTAGCTGAACACTGTGAGCAGGACGCACTGCACTAAATGTAAATAGTCTAGCTACCTGACCGTGGTGCTAATAGGATCAAAAGAACACCAGTAATTTTCTTCAGGTAGCTTTTTATACTGTAACAAGACAAGCCTGCCTGTCAGTAGGAAGATAACAGGAACGGATCTAGCTGAACACTGTGAGCAGGACGCACTGCACTAACTGTAAATAGTTTAGCTGCCTGACCGTGGTACTAATAGGATCAAAAGAACACCAGTAATTTTCTTCAGGTAGCTTTATATACTATAACAAGACAAGCCTGCTTGTCAGTAGGAAGATAACAGGAACAGATCTAGCTGAACACTGTGAGCAGGACGCACTGTACTAAATGTAAATAGTCTAGCTGCCTGACCGTGGTACTAATAGGATCAAAAGAACACCAGTAATTTTCTTTAGGTAGCTGTAAATACTTTAACAAGACAAGCCTGCCTGTCAGTAGGAAGATAACAGGAACGGATCTAGCTGAACACTGTGAGCAGGACGCACTGCACTAAATGTAAATAGTCTAGCTACCTGACCGTGGTGCTAATAGGATCAAAAGAACACCAGTAATTTTCTTCAGGTAGCTTTTTATACTGTAACAAGACAAGCCTGCCTGTCAGTAGGAAGATAACAGGAACGGATCTAGCTGAACACTGTGAGCAGGACGCACTGCACTAACTGTAAATAGTTTAGCTGCCTGACCGTGGTACTAATAGGATCAAAAGAACACCAGTAATTTTCTTCAGGTAGCTTTATATACTGTAACAAGACAAGCCTGCTTGTCAGTAGGAAGATAACAGGAACCGATCTAGCTGAACACTGTGAGCAGGACGCACTGTACTAAATGTAAATAGTCTAGCTGCCTGGCCGTGGTACTAATAGGATCAAAAGAACACCAGTAATTTTCTTTAGGTAGCTGTAAATACTTTAACAAGACAAGCCTGCCTGTCAGTAGGAAGATAACAGGAAC
This sequence comes from Lithobates clamitans, assembly GCA_037952925.1. Lineage (NCBI taxonomy): Eukaryota > Metazoa > Chordata > Amphibia > Anura > Ranidae > Lithobates > Lithobates clamitans. The sequence continues at coordinate 1,923,024 of JBBGZY010000610.1, forward strand.
GGATCTAGCTGAACACTGTGAGCAGGACGCACTGCACTAAATGTAAATAGTCTAGCTGCCTGACCGTGGTACTAATAGGATCAAAAGAACACCAGTAATTTTCTTCAGGTAGCTTTATATACTGTAACAAGACAAGCCTGCCTGTCAGTAGGAAGATAACAGGAACAGATCTAGCTGAACACTGTGAGCAGGACGCACTGTACTAAATGTAAATAGTCTAGCTGCCTGACCGTGGTACTAATAGGATCAAAAGAACACCAGTAATTTTCTTTAGGTAGCTGTAAATACTTTAACAAGACAAGCCTGCCTGTCAGTAGGAAGATAACAGGAACGGATCTAGCTGAACACTGTGAGCAGGACGCACTGCACTAAATGTAAATAGTCTAGCTACCTGACCGTGGTGCTAATAGGATCAAAAGAACACCAGTAATTTTCTTCAGGTAGCTTTTTATACTGTAACAAGACAAGCCTGCCTGTCAGTAGGAAGATAACAGGAACGGATCTAGCTGAACACTGTGAGCAGGACGCACTGCACTAACTGTAAATAGTTTAGCTGCCTGACCGTGGTACTAATAGGATCAAAAGAACACCAGTAATTTTCTTCAGGTAGCTTTATATACTATAACAAGACAAGCCTGCTTGTCAGTAGGAAGATAACAGGAACGGATCTAGCTGAACACTGTGAGCAGGACGCACTGTACTAAATGTAAATAGTCTAGCTGCCTGACCGTGGTACTAATAGGATCAAAAGAACACCAGTAATTTTCTTCAGGTAGCTTTTTATACTGTAACAAGACAAGCCTGCCTGTCAGTAGGAAGATAACAGGAACGGATCTAGCTGAACACTGTGAGCAGGACGCACTGCACTAACTGTAAATAGTTTAGCTGCCTGACCGTGGTACTAATAGGATCAAAAGAACACCAGTAATTTTCTTCAGGTAGCTTTATATACTGTAACAAGACAAGTCTGCTCGTCAGTAGGAAGATAACAGGAATGGATCTAGCTGAACACTGTGAGCAGGACGCACTGTACTAAATGTAAATAGTCTAGCTGCCTGACCGTGGTACTAATAGGATCAAAAGAACACCAGTAATTTTCTTTAGGTAGCTGTAAATACTTTAACAAGACAAGCCTGCCTGTCAGTAGGAAGATAACAGGAACGGATCTAGCTGAACACTGTGAGCAGGACGCACTGCACTAAATGTAAATAGTCTAGCTGCCTGACCGTGGTACTAATAGGATCAAAAGAACACCAGTAATTTTCTTCAGGTAGCTTTATATACTGTAACAAGACAAGCCTGCCTGTCAGTAGGAAGATAACAGGAACAGATCTAGCTGAACACTGTGAGCAGGACGCACTGTACTAAATGTAAATAGTCTAGCTGCCTGACCGTGGTACTAATAGGATCAAAAGAACACCAGTAATTTTCTTTAGGTAGCTGTAAATACTTTAACAAGACAAGCCTGCCTGTCAGTAGGAAGATAACAGGAACGGATCTAGCTGAACACTGTGAGCAGGACGCACTGCACTAAATGTAAATAGTCTAGCTGCCTGACCGTGGTACTAATAGGATCAAAAGAACACCAGTAATTTTCTTCAGGTAGCTTTTTATACTGTAACAAGACAAGCCTGCCTGTCAGTAGGAAGATAACAGGAACGGATCTAGCTGAACACTGTGAGCAGGACGCACTGCACTAACTGTAAATAGTTTAGCTGCCTGACCGTGGTACTAATAGGATCAAAAGAACACCAGTAATTTTATTTAGGTAGATAAATACTGTAACAAGACAAGCCTGCCTGTCAGTAGGAAGATAACAGGAACGGATCTAGCTGAACACTGTGAGCAGGACGCACTGCACTAAATGTAAATAGTCTAGAAGATAACAGGAACGGATCTAGCTAAACTGAATACAGTGTATATATATATATATGCAACACCTGGGATGCATATATATACACAATACACTTTAAGTGCAGCTAACTGACTGACTGTCCTGTCTAATCTAGCTAACTCAAATGAAATGACACTGTCTCTCTCTCTCTCTAAGCACACCGGAACACACTGCACAGGGCCGCCGTGCAGGCGGCCTTATATAGTGTGGGGCATGTACTAAATCCCCTGAGCCATAATTGGCCAAAGCCTCCTTGGCTTTGGCCAATTACGGCTCTCTGTTCAGGCGGCGCTGTGATTGGCCAAGCATGCGGGTCATAGTGCATGCTTGGCCAATCATCAGCAAGCAATGCTCTGCGATGCCGCAGTGAATTATGGGCAGTGACGCGCCACACAAATTTGGCGCGAACGGCCCATATCGTTCGCAATTCGGCGAACGACCGAACAGCCGATGTTCAAGTCGAACATGGCTTCAGCTCGAACACGAAGCTCATCGCTAGTGAGGAGAGATATAGAGCGATAAGACTCAGGTAACATTGGGTCCTTTCAATGTTTAGGAATCACTATTATTATCGCTTCCTGCATTGATTCTGGAAGTTTTTGTTTTTCAAACATGTCGTTTAGTACCTCTAAAAGTTCTGGTAGCAGAATCTTATCAAATTTTTTATATATCTCTGTCGGTAGTCCAACCATCCCTGGGGCTTTATTATTATGGGTTTGTGTAACTGCAAGTCTTAACTCTTCCAGGGATATAGGACTATCGAGAGATTCTCTATCCTCCGTTTTAAGTTTTGGGAGAACCAATTTATCCAAAATTTGTTTGGCTTGGTTCATTGACTTCGACACCTTTGACTCATAAAGTGAGGTGTAGAAGTCAACACATATCTTCTAGATGCTACCGGTATCCTGCATCACAACTCCTTCCGGGTCTTTGACTGCTGCAATAGTTATCGGGCCATCTTATGCCCGAGCTATCACCGCCAACATACGACCCACCTGTTCCCCCATCTCATAATGTAATCCTCCATAATGTAATCCTGCTCTGTTTGATTAGAAGGGAAAGCCGCTCACAGGACTACCACTCCTGGATGATAGTGAACGCCCTCACTCAGCCTCACAGGTGCTGGCTCTGCACAAATTATAGAAAACAAGGAAAAAAACCTGGACGGCCGCACTTCCATGAAGAAAAAAAGCACCTTTATTGTAGCAAAAAAATGTGAACAAACAGGTCACATAAAAAGTGGATGATACAGGACAACCGCTAACGCGTTTCACATCAACCGATGCTTACTCATAGCTAAGTTGAAGGTTGTCACAACATGAACATATAACAGGTAGGTGATTAAAAACCATATGGAACACCTGGCGATAGGTGAAGGGCGAGAGAAAGAGACAAAAGGAAAGCACCACCCCCGTTACATATTTAACCTTCACAAGCCCAGAAAATGCAGAATGCTAGTAAAAAATCTATTGAATTAAAAAGCTTGCATCTCAATAAAATTCTGGACAATCGCAATTGTTCGCACAATACCTAGGAAAAATTACAGTGTGTCCACACATGTGAATATATGTGTACAGTTAGTATATATCCAATAAATACATGAATGTGTATGGATGAGAATATACCAGAAATATATACTAAAACCTTGTTGGAACAAGGTACTCTGTGTGGACAAAGGTTATTATAAACCGTGCTGAACTTATGCGATCCACATACACACTATAGTGTGCTACAAAATAATCCAATTAAAAAATGTCAAAAAAAGGGGGAAAGAAACATATTAAACATAACAAATTATAAACAAATGCATGAGTACACCCTTATATGCACACTCATTTGTAAATGCTACTGCAACACTACTTATTCATAAGTGCACAATGAACAGGACCTATTTGGAAGGTGAGGCTGTCCAGGTTTTTTTCCTTGTTTCCTGCTCTGTTTGAGTTACCTTTTGCATTACTTCCTCCTCTCGCCTCCTAGATGAACTCTTAATTTTATTAATTTCTTTAATCATTATTCTCCGCATAAATTCCTTCATAGTATCCCAAACAACTAATAAAGATGTCGACTTTTTATTTATTTTTTTTAATTCGATCAGCTGTAGATCTAACTTGTGTTCCTCTGTCATTAATAATAGCCATTGTGAATTAATTTTCCAAGGAAGAGAGAGTGTCTGTCCCTCAAACTGTATGCTCATTATAAGTGGGGAATGATCTGAAAGCCCCCTAGGACCGTATTAAATTGCCTCTACCCAAGGGAGAAAGTTATTTCCCAGAGCCAGATCTATTCTTGACAGAGAGCCATATGTGCTCGAGCAACATGAGTATTCTCTTCTTAATGGGTATCTAATTCTCCACAAATCTATTAACCCCATCTCTTGCAGTTGTCCAGCAAACCTTGTTCTTTTCATTTTTTGTTTACCTTTTTTGGTGCTATACCTAGCTTCCTCCTCATTCATTATGTTATTAAAATCTCCCATTACTAGGATTGGTAAGTTTGGCCATTTTGCCATTTTACCAAAAACTTATTTCAACACTTCATCATTATAGGGGGGGGGGAATATAGGTATTCACCAACAAAAAGTTTTGGTCATTTAATAAACACCGTAGCAAAATGTAATGGCCTTCTGGGTCTAGAAAACTCTCTTTGCATGAGAACCGTACTGAGCAAGAGATCAGGATACTAACACCTCATGAATAAGTAGTATATACTGTACAGCATGGAATTTATATGGAAATCTTGAAATTTAAAAAAGCATTGTGTCCTCTTGCTCAAGATGAGTCTCCTGCAAAAATATTATTTCAGGTTTGTAAAACTCAAAAACTGCCTGTCTCTTCCTCCTGTCTCCCAACCCCCTTACATTCCATGATAACACCGTTATCTTCCTATTCATTATTCCATCGAAAAATCTGGGAAGAAGGAGATCTTATTAACATTATATTCAATATTTACTATTTGACGTGCTTTGGAAAGAATTAAATCTCTATCTCTGTAATTTAACATCTTAATAATCATTGTTCTGGGTTTGCTTGAGGAGGGAATTGGGCGGCTGGGAATGCGATGGGACCTTTCAATTGTATAAAGCTTTGAAAAACCCTCCATTCCCAATGTATCCATTATCCATTTTTAAAAAAAAAACGGTCCTTGATTGACCTTCTTCATGTTCGGGAAAGCCCAAGATACGGACGTTGTTACGTCTTTGCCTATTTTCCAAATGTTCCAATCTCTGGGCTTGATACTTTACTTAAACTTTGGTTTGTTGAAGTTCCCTTTTTAAAAAAGGCAAGGCATCCTCTGTTGTACTGACCCTATTTTCCAGGTCTCTATTTTCAATATAGTATTCAAAATTCCATATTCAGTGCTGTATACAGTATTGATATATATATTTTTCTATTTTTAGTAATCACTACTCAGCACTGTACAATGTTCATAAGCAATGACTGTTCAGTATTCAATGTTCAGCTTTCAGTATATGTTATTCAGCGTACAGGGCTCTACACAGTAATTATAACCGTAGATTATTCAATGGAGTATTCCAACATCCATACACAACTTAATATTCCTTAACCGTGTCCTGTTCAGTTTCCAATGTTCAGTACTCAACATGGTAATCTGAAATAATCTCAATTTAGTATTCAATACTTAGCATTAATATAATCTATACTGCCCATCCAGTCTGCTATATTCAGAGCTCTGTACCACACTCATTTATAATATAGTTTTGGTGTTCAGTTATCCATCACAATGTATAATGTCAGTGCCAGTTCTGAATTCACTGTTCAGAAAACCGTATCAACCTCACTAATGGGTTTATTTCAATATACAGTGTTCTTTATCCCGCACAGTATTTAGTGTCCATGCCAGAATAATTTTTATTGTTTGAAGGGATGTTCAATGCAAACAAAAACCCATCAACAGTTTATATAATCAAAGCCTGTTTGGATATTCACAGTGGATTCCTCAAAGGTTTTCTCTTAACCTGTGTAAGTCCTTGGTAATGTCAAGGAAAATCTAAGCTTCTCCCTATAAGCATATCATTTCTCTGCGCTTATAAAAACAAAAAGCTCTCTTATATAATCCCGGGAAAGCGCACCTCAAACAGAGGTTGGTGTCACCTCAAGCTCAGTATAAAATCCTGAGCAAAATAGCCAAGCTGCTTTTATTTATACTAAACACATGGATAACAAAAGAAGGTAGTGACTTCAGAATCAGCCAATCAGACATTTGTATTCATTCAAAAGAACCAATGACACACATGCATATAATCAAATAGAAATACAGTAGTGACGTGTGCAGACGGTGGTGTGCAAAACCATGCGGCAAGCACATGGTTTTGAACACAACCATGTGCACACTCCCACTGCTACCAGTGATGCAAACTGTACTATACCATGGCCCATTGGGCCATAATTTTGTATGGTTATGCTATGGTTCCCAAAGTACGCAGACTTGCTTACTTAGGAGTTGAAATGCAGTCGCCATGGAGTGGCCAGTTCCTTGGAGAGGCATAAACAGACATCCTTAAAAGAGCAAACAGATCCACCCTGTCCACGGGAAGGTTTCCGCATCCAGTGGTCTTCCACCAGCGTCTGTGTATGCGAATACCCTCACATGAGAATATTGCAGCAAAACTGACACTGGGGGGCATCTAACAACACGCATTAATAAAATTTTCCACAACAGTAAGTTCCCTGGGAATTTTAGACTGCATCCATTCAAACTATTTTGAAACAAGTTTATACAAACAGCAACCCACAGTCTATTAATACACCAGTCATAAAACAGCTGGGTTGTGACTATCTCATTTAGTATGTTATGTCCCCTGTGGGTAGATACAGATATATAGCTTCCCAACTTATTAGCCCATGCCCGGGTGCCAGAGTGCTCCACATAGACCAGCAAACTGACATGCGAAAATAACGAAAGGGAATATCCAGAAACAGATCGCAAAAATATAGCATGAATCCTTAACTGCAACTATATAATGTAAGGCCACGGTTCTGAACTTCTATGTTCTTAAATAGTGCAGGATTGTTATGTAGACAGAGTTGTTACTGTGCCGTATAAAATGCAGTCCAATATGATATGATACTTTTGCACTATATAGTTCTTACATTCCTGATTAGCTTTCTGGATAGCAGTAAATGATAATATAATAGTATAGACAGGATACACTGATAACGTTTGTAAAGTAGTATACTCAGTCTGTAGTGTACTGTGAGCTGTGCAAGTCTCTGACTTTCACTCCCTGAATCCGATTCTCCAGACACTGCTTTGTTTGTTTAACACAAGCAGACTTTCATGCTGACACATTGTCAGCAGAGCCGACTAATCAGGCAGGCAGACTCCTCTCCTCACTTCTCCCCCTCCTCCTGACTTTCAGAAATCAACTTCAGACAACTTCAACAACGGCTTCAATTTCCAGCATAGGATTATAAAAAAGTCTCTAATGTTGTGGAGATATGGAGGACACGGGGAGGCAAGTAAGTAAAGAGCAAATAAAAAGCACACTGCACAGGACACAAAGCACGGAGCTTACAGTCAATTTCAATTTCAAAAGTCCATTCCGCTCTGCTCTAAGTACACTCCGCTGCACTGCACATTCTCTGAGTGGATTCCTGACATATCCGGATATCTTACTGGGCTGCAGTGTTGCCGTTCCTCTCCAAACCCCGATGGATCCTGAATGGCACCTGGAAGACTCCTGGTTAGTAAGCCAGCGATCCACTTGCACTTACATTAGTGCTTCTGCTCTGCCGACAGGATCAAGGAGGTTTAGAGCAGGCTAGGTTAGGAAAGCAGGATTAGTGCTTCAATACTCCGGTTGCATTCATCCTTTAAAGGGGTTGTAAAGGTAAAAATGTTTTCACCTTAATGCATTCTATGCATTAAGGTGAAAAAACTTTTGACAGTACCGCCGCCCCCAGCCCCCCCGTTTTACTTACCTGACCCCTCGAATCTTCGCTCCTCGTCCTCGTCAGCTTCATTGCAGCTCAGCCTGGTCGCTGACTGGCTGCAGTGGATGGATTGAAAGCAGCGCAGCCATTGGCTCGCGCTGCTGTCAATCACATCCGATGACGCGGCGTGCCGGGGGGCGGGGCCGAGTGATACAGCGAGCGGCTATAGCCGCCGGCTGTATCACGGGAGCGCGCCCGCAAGCACTCACCACCGTGCGAGGGAGCTCGCATGAAGGTGGTAAATGCTTGCGGGGAGGAGCTGAAACCGCCGCCGAGGGACCCCAGAAGACCAGGTTCGGGGCCACTCTGTGCAGAACGAGCTGCACAGTGAAGGTAAGTATAACATGTTTGTTATTTAAAAAAAAAAAAAAAAACACCTTTACAACCCCTTTAAGGATGGGAATGACAGCACAGCATGAACTGTTTGAAACGCCCACTCACATTGCTTCCGTCTCTGACCACTTCCCCCCTTATATATAAGATATAATTTTTTTAAACTGTTCCTCGTGGAAGCAAACTATAAAGTTTTCTCTAGACAGTATCTGGTACCAATTGCTACATGCTACATGTATGGTGGCAATGCCAGAAGGTGAAATCATTTTAGACCCACATTTTCAGCATCATATCATGGTTATACAGTAAATGTACTGAAAACAGCTAGGACAGCCTTACCAAAAAAAAAAAACTATTCCAGATATCCCCAGATCCTCTGAGAAATGTATATATTTTTTTCTTCTAGCTGTCAATATAGCAATTGAAAAGACATTGTATACCTCAGACAGATTGGAATTTTTAAAGAATAAAATATCTTGGGTAATGATTCATGAAAAAATATCCAGTATACTTAATGATAAGCAATTATTCTTTGAGAGGACACGGGATCCTTGAACTAAATATATTCAATTTCAGGCTTGAGTCTTGTAGAAATGGGAATGTGCCTCTAGGTTGGACCAGACAGATGAGCTGGTCTGGTATTCCCCATTCGGATCCTAATCATCTTCTTTCTCTTCTCTTTAATCTCTTTTTTATTTTTTTTCTTATGTAGCGCCGACAACTTTTGTTTCTAGTCATATGTGTGTTGTAAAGGTAAAAAGTTGATATAGCACCATCTAGTGGCAAACTATAGAGATACAATGTTTTATTTTCATCATTTTGAGAAGTGACATGGAAGTGGTTGATTGTTTACTTCTGGACATTAACTATGACCTACCCACAATGCTCATGGACCAGTGGAGAACTGAACTGTATTGTGGGGAGAATATAAAAGGGCTGGGAGTGGCCATCTTAGGTCTCTTGTTCCTGGGACGTGTGGCCTGCCAGCAGAACTCTGTGGGTGTGTGTGCCCCACAGGGTTGCGGCCTACTTTTTGAAGGAGCGGAGCAGCAGAAAGGATCCTGCTATTGATCACAGTGTGCTGGAGCAGCAGAAGTGATAGCTCCAGAGACCCGTGGAGGAGATAACCGAGGACTCCTGGTCGTTAGTGAGTGGAGCGGCGTGACAGCGTGGTTGTGGCTCCATATGGACTGAGAACTGCTGAAACGGAGATACCCGTCTGTCCGGATCCGGTGTGGTGAGAGGGTTAACACCCAGAAGTTTGTTTAACACTACTGTTACAGAGTGTTGCTGGGACTGATAGTCCCACTGAACAATTGAGTTGGAAAACAGTACATTTACACAGACTTCAACATCCAAGAACTGATACTGAATGTCTGTCTTCTTCAAATAAGAACGCTTAATCAATTTGCTGGATTATAATTGTGTCTGTCTGGGATGTCCCAGAGCAATGCCATCTGAGGGGAGGGGACACAAACAAAAGTAGGGTGCAATCATACCTGAGGACCTATACTGCAGCCTGCAGCACACTGCGTTTAAAGGCGATATCCTCATGCCTTCTTACATCCACCTGATAGAATCTGGTGAATGTATGGACTGAAGACCAAGTTGCGGCCTTGCAGATTTGAGCCATAGAGGCCTGGTGATGCACTATAAAAAAATTAAAAATAGGAGATCTGATTAAAAGATCTGATTATAAAAAGATTTTATAATTTGCAGCGTGACGAATTTGCTATCTCCATTACAAACGCTAGTTTTACCAGACCGAGCGCTTTGGTCTCGTACTTGATTGAGAACATGCATGGAACTTTGTGCGTCGGAATTGTGTACACACGATCGGAGTTTACAAGAATGGATTTTGTTGTCGGAAAATTTGAGATCCAGATCTCAAATTTTGTTTGTCGGAAATTTTGACGGAAAATATCCGATGGAGCCTACACGCGTCGGAATATCCGACAACAAGCTCCCATCGAACATTTGTTGTCGGGAAATCTGATTGTGTGTACGCGGCATTAATATATAGTCATATTTGGATAGTGTGCATTACAATTAATTTTAAAGGAGACCTCATGCCATTTTTTTAAAGGGGCAGTGTACAAGTTTTGTAAACAATGTGTACTGTTCCTTTAAGAAAAAAAATAATAAAGGACTGGTTTGGATTTTGATGAGGAAGGGGGTACAACACCAGTATTTTTTTTTTCCATGAGTGCATCATACTGGTCTAAAACTTTACATGCAGCTTTAATTCATCCCCAGAGCATTTTTTAAAGGTTTTTTTTAATGTTTCCTCTTAACCCTCAGTAAAAGACCCACTCCCTGCTGTTTTTTTTTTTTTTCATTGGTACATGTCCTGATTCTACAACCAGTCAGGTAGGGCAGTGGCCCTCAATACCTCAACATCAGGAAAATGGCACTTTGCAAGGGGACAAGACTTTGCTGCCCTCCATACAAGGTCTCCCCAATGTTGAAAGGTATCTGACCTTGTCTGGTACAGGAAGTAGGGGCTGTGTGCTCACTGTCCTCCCTTTACTGACCACCCAGGGTGCATGCCTGGATAAGGGTGTGGTTGGAGGATTAATGGGAACCCCACAATTTGTAGGGCAGCTAATTTGTGCGAGCCAAGCTACCCATAAAAAACACACAGCCAAATATGCATTGCCAGTGTGTGCAGTTGCTGAGACTGTCCATGAAAATTGTGTTGTTCCATACAACTTTAAGGTAGCTCACAAGCATTTCATCTAAAGGAGTTGTTGTATTCAAGGCCAAAAGAGAAGACCTTCTTCCTGCTTTATGATTGATATGAATTTAGTATCAACATTCACCACTTCAATAAGGACTTCAATAAGGTCAGAGTTTGTGAACCCCCACCAGCCACACCAGGGTAGATTCATTCCTCTTAAAAAATAAATATATATATATACTGCATTGTAGGGAGGATATAAAAGGGCTGGGAGCGGCCATCTTAGGTCTCTTGTTCCTGGGACGCGTGGCCTGCCAGCAGAGCTCTGTGGGTGTGTGTGTCCCAGCAGCAGCAGGGATCCTGCCATCGTATCACAGTGTGCTGAAGTAACAGAAGTGATCGTTCCGGAGACCCGTGGAGGAGGTAACTGAGGACTCCTGGTCGTTAGAAAATGGAACAGCGTGACAGCGTGGTTGGGGCTCCACAACAGACTGAGAACTGCTGAGACGGAGACACCCATCTGTCCGGATCCGGTGTGGTGAGAGGGTTAACACCCAGAAGTTTGTTTAAGACTACACACATTTAAAACTGTTACAGAGTGTTGCTGGGACTGATAGTCCCACTGAACAATTGAGTTGGAAAACAGTACATTTACACAGACTTCAATATCCAAGAACTGATACTGGATGTCTGTCTTCTTCAAATAAGAACACTTAATCAATTTGCTGGATTATAATTGCCTTTGTGTATCACCTTGCACTGCGCAACACTCCAGAAGAACTCTCTGTGGATTACAATTACTGATTCATAGCTAGCGAAGATTCAAGACGTCAGGACTATTTTTTTTCTATTGCAGGGCCCTGCATCTAGTTATAAAGGATAGTGACTTTACGGTTTAAAGCAGGGGGAGCTCCCTAGTGTATATATATATTTAGGTATATTTGTGTATGTTACAAATACTGTCATAATTATTCACTATACTGACACACTACGTTGGTGTGATAGTGTAGCCATTGTAATAACTTTTATATACATATATCATTTCAGTAAAAAGAAGTTATTTTGGTTATTACAGAAGTCGGTGTGCAGTGTTGTTATTTCTCCTGCAGGTGGAGCTACAAGCAATCAGGTAGAGGTAAATATATGTATAAGTGTATATTGTGAGCTAAAGTTGGCATTAGTGTCATTACAGCACTGCACTACAGTTGTGTCAAGGGGATTGAACGAGTTAAGAGGGGTGAAAAGATCAGAGGACAGGCCCAATAATAAATCAGCTGCTCCACCGTGTGTTATTGCTATATATATATATATATATATATATATATATATATATATATATATATGTATATATATATTAATGTGTGTTAATATGTATTATGTATTGCACCTTGTGGGGGTAAAAGACATAAAAGCAGCAATAACTGGATGTTCAACACCAATAGCAAACTATGGCTGTAATGTACACATTGACCATCACTGTACAATCCTATCAGATATTTGTATAATGCTAGTTATAAAAAATATGTATAACTAAATATTATTATTAGTAACCGGCTTTACTAGTCTGCTGCAATGTTGGAAATACTGTCATCATATGGTAACCATCATCCAGAATATCACCTATCAGGGGAATCCAACACAACACGGATATGAAAAGATTTTTCTGTATATGATACAAGAAATACAACATTCTAAATGTGACTTCAGTGATCAGGGGATAAATAGTAAATTCAGTTTCCATCCCCTGAGAGATTGTACAGAAACTTTCATCCAATAGAACAAACGCCGGCTGTTCCCTGAAGAAGATGTCTAATAATACTTTACTAAAGAACTGCTTTCCAGTATCAGCAATACCGAGAAATAAAAGTTATAAAGTTTAGTCGTTTCTTTTGCTGGATATTCAGTATACAGTATATTATATTTAAAATATAGAGGTATACAAAATATTGTAATTGTTATTAGTTTGTAAAATATTAAATATCTTTAATCTTTTTAACCATTTCAGCTCTCACACCTGTATCCCACCTATGGGCCAGGGCAATGTTTACTTTCCAATATGAATCTATTGATTAAGCAATTACTTTCTAATAACAAAGTAATACATATATTGTTTTTTCTTAGGACAAAAATATACGGGATAAATGTATACCAATTCTAAATTTGATGCTCAGCTCCCCCCGAACAGGGGGCTGAATGGGCAACAGTTCGGGCATTTGGAAAAATATGTGAAAGACCTCTGCGCAACTACAATGTGTGTATAGTGTAATGCTGCAAAATCGAATGGTGTACACAATTAACCACAAGATAAATAACAAAAAGTGATTTTGCGCAGAACACTAAAGATAATAAACAGTCACAGTAGTGATCAAAATATACATGTGTAAACATATACTAGAATCCTAAGTTAACAAATGTGCCATATTCCGAGAGGGCTCACAATGAACCCAAAAGGGTCATACAAGAAAGACCGTGGCGACAAAAAATCAAAATGATAAAAATATTATTGACAAGTAAAATACAACTGTGAAAATGACAATGAAAGTTCATGCAGAAACAGATGATGGAATAAATGTATCAATATGTGCGCTCCCCTGGTGAGTAAAGTTCATGGATCAGCTCAATGTGATGTGGGCCACAGTGGATGGTGTCTGTGTAGGAGTGTGCTCACAGTGCCCTTACCTCAAAGGACCTAAACAAAGGCCTTAGTAGTTAAAGATGTTGGATGACAGAAGGGGCCATAGATTGCCTCCGGTGGAAAGATGTCCCTCATGGGGTCACGTCAGGCTGGCAACCCGATCCAGAAAACCATGCAGATAAGGAAAAGAAAAAGGGGGGCCTCCAATGGTGTAGTATAAAAAAGTCCAAATGTATTAAATAAATAAAATGCACTGTACAGAGCAATGCAGAAAGCACAGTGCAAGACGGCGAGACGCCGTCACCTTAAACGAAACTTCTGGTCCGTGATATTAAAACCAGCGTCATACAGTAATGTCTTCCGGTTGCGTCAGCTGGCAAGAATCCTACGCGTTACGTCACGTGACCTCGTGACTTCCTCAGAGCCTTTGGACGAACTCTGGCATTTGGACAAACTCCCGAACAACCAAAGTTTGGTCCAAATCTAGGTTTGTACTGAAACATCAGCTCATTCCTATTCTTCACCCATAAGTCCATCCCTGCCCTCCACTGTTATGTGGAAGGTAAATCGCTTCACCACGTGGTCAGCAGGAGAGTCGACCCGATCACAGATACTTGGTCCAAAAATGATAGAGATGTTATATATTGTTCATCTGGGTAACTCTGCTGGAGCTGGAAAAAATTAAGGATGATATCAAATGCCTACAAACTCTTCTATTCGGCTTCATAGGATCCTGTAAAACAGGGTACCTATCTAGGAATAGCTGCACTACCAGGTTGAGGACTTGTACCAGACAAGGCATGAACTTTCCCTGCATGCCACAAAAAACAGACTTTCGGTCGTCCGAAAATCTAAGCGTGTGTATGAGGCTTTATTATGGAGATTTTAAACTAGGCGATGGGGGGGGAGGGTCCAGAGGCAGAGATAGCCAGCGCGGAAGATATTCCAGAGGGTAGTATTGGGGGAATTAGTGGTAGGTTAACCAAAGCACAAAAACACAAGGTGAGTATAGTAGCAAGTCCTAGTTGCAATCTCGAAACACCCAATATGAGGACAATATGCAACCGGTCTAAACTATGTGGCATGTTCACCAATGCCAGGAGCATGGCGGACAAGATGGGTGAACTAGAGATACTGTTGTACAAGGAGGATTTGGATTTTGTGGGAATTTCAGAGACCTGGTTCAGCAGCTCTCATGATTGGCTGGCAAACATTCAAGGATATACCCTATACTGCAAGGATAGAGAGGGTAAAAAAGGGGGAGGGGTATGCCTATATATCAAGAATAATGTACAAGTGAATGTGAGAGATGACATCACTGAAGGAGCTAGGGAGAAGGTGGAATCCTTATGGGTAGAGCTCCAAAGGGATGATGCTAAGGGGAAAATAATACTGGGAGTATGCTATAGGCCCCCTAACCTGAGGGAGGAAGTGGAGACAGATCTCCTATCACAATTTGGATTAGCAGCAAGGATGGGAAGTGTTATCATAATGGGGGATTTTAATTATCCAGACATAGACTGGGCGGAGGGAACCGCACATTCATTTAAGGCTCGCCAGTTCCTTAATGTCTTGCAGGACAATTTTATGGGTCAGATGGTAGACGCACCAACTAGAAATAAAACATTACTGGATCTACTGCTTACCAACATTACAGACCTGATCACGGATGTGGAAATACGGGGCAATTTAGGTAACAGCGATCACAGGTCAATTAGTTTCAGTATAAATCACACAAATAGGAAACATAAAGGGAATACAAAGACACTGAATTTCAAAAGAGCCAACTTCCCTAAACTACAAACCTTGCTAAAAGGCATAAATTGGGATAAAATATTAGGAACAAAGAATACGGAGGAGAGATGGGTTTGCTTTAAGAGCATATTAAATTAGGGCATTAGCCAATGTATCCCATTGGGTAATAAATTTAAAAGAGCGAACAAAAGTCCTGGATGGCTTAACTCCAATGTAAAAATGCATATAAAAGCAAAGGAGAAGGCCTTCAAAAAATGCGAGGTTGAGGGATCATCCTCAGCATTCAGACTTTATAAAGAATGCAACAAGAAATGTAAGTGTGCAATTAGGACAGCTAAGATAGAACATGAAAGACACATAGCGGAGGAGAGCAAAAAAAATCCCAATAAAGATCTTTCCCTATCCCTAACACTGGAAGAATGGGAAAAAATATACTTAAACATACATAAAGGTTCCCTAAATGTATTTACGCAAGAGAATGGATACAAGGTCCAATCACGCTGGTACCGCACGCCATCTATACTGCACAAATTCAAACCAACGCTGTCGGACGTATGTTGGAGATGCCATGAACAACGTGGATCCCTGATCCACATTTGGTGGGAATGCCCCCGTATCCAAATCTTCTGGGCAGAGGTACATCGCATCACCTCCATGTTACATCCTAGAACCTGGAAAGAACATGTAAAGTATGTAAACAGTAAAAAAGGGAGGACAGACCATATTGGCCCCATAAAGAATGAGGAAGGACATCTGGTTACAAAGGATGTGGAGATGGCTAAGGTATTGAATTTATTCCTCTCCTCAGTCTTCACGAGTGAATCGGGGGGCTTCAGTAACCAAAACTGCAGTGTTTATCCTCATGACACAACACAGGAAGCACCTACATGGTTAACAGAGGACAGAATTAAAATTAGACTTGAGAAACTTAACATTAATAAATCACCTTGACCAGATGGCTTGCATCCGAGGGTACTTAGGGAACTCAGTCAAGTGATTGCTAGATCGTCTACTGACTGGAATGGTACCAGCTGATTGGAGAAAAGCCAATGTAGCACCAATATTTAAAAAGGGCCCAAAATACATCCCTGGGAATACATCAATAGTATGTAAAATCTTGGATGGGATGATAAGGGACTATATACAAGATTTTAGTAATAAGAATGGTATCATTAGCAGTAATCAGCATGGATTCATGAAGAATTGTTCTTGCCAAACCAATCTATTAACCTTCTATGAGGAGGTGAGTTGCCATCTAGATAAAGGAAGGCCCGTAGACGTGGTGTATATGGATTTTGCAAAAGCATTTGAAACAGTTCCCCATAAACGTTTACTGTACAAAATAAGGTGCGTTGGCATGGACCATAGGGTGAGTACATGGATTGAAACTGGCTACAAGGGCGAGTTCAGAGGGTGGTGATAAATGGGGAGTACTCAGAATGGTCAGGGGTGGATAGTGGGGTTCCCCAGGGTTCTGTGCTGGGACCAATCCTATTTAATTTGTTCATAAATGACCTGGAGGATGGGATAAACAGTTCAATCTCTGTATTTGCAGATGATACTAAGCTAAGCAGGGCAATAACTTCTCCGCAGGATGTGGAAACCTTGCAAAAAAATCTGAACAAATTAATGGGGTGGACAACTACATGGCAAATGAGGTTCAATGTAGAAAAATGTAAAATAATGCATTTGGGTGGCAAAAATATCAATGCAATCTATACACTGGGGGGAGAACCTCTGGGGGAATCTAGGATGGAAAAGGACCTGGGGGTCCTAGTAGATAATAGGCTCAGCAATGGCATGCAATGCCAAGCTGCTGCTAATAAAGCAAACAGAATATTGGCATGCATTAAAAAGGGGATCAACTCCAGAGATAAAACGATGATTCTCCCACTCTACAAGACTCTGGTCCGGCCGCACCTGGAGTATGCTGTCCAGTTCTGGGCACCAGTCCTCAGGAAGGATGTACTGGAAATGGAGCGAGTACAAAGAAAGGCAACAAATCTAATAAAGGGTCTGGAGGATCTTAGTTATGAGGAAAGGTTGCGAGCACTGAACTTATTCTCTCTGGAGAAGAGATGCTTGAGAGGGGATATGATTTCAATATACAAATACCGTACTGGTGACCCCACAATAGGGATAAAACTTTTTCACAAAAGAGAGTTTAACAAGACTCGTGGCCACTCCTTAAAATTAGAAGAAAAGAGGTTTAACCTTAAACTACGTAGAGGGTTCTTTACTGTAATAGGGCGTACACACGGACTTTGTTCGGACATTCCGACAACAAAATCCTAGGATTTTTTCCGACGGATGTTGGCTCAAACTTGTTTTGTCTACACACGGTCGCACAAAGTTGTCGGAATTTCCGATCGC
This sequence comes from Lithobates clamitans, assembly GCA_037952925.1. Taxonomy (NCBI): domain Eukaryota; kingdom Metazoa; phylum Chordata; class Amphibia; order Anura; family Ranidae; genus Lithobates; species Lithobates clamitans. The sequence goes on from JBBGZY010000610.1 coordinate 1,940,651, forward strand.
TAACCACACGGTCACGTACACCACGTACGACGAGACTAGAAAAGGCAGGTTCAGAACCAAGCGCGGCACCCTTTGGGCTCCTTTTGCTAATCTCGTGTTAGTTAAAGTTTGGTGAGAGACGATTGGCGCTTTTTCAGACTCGTGGCTTTCAGATCGTTTTCTGCTGTTCAGTTTGTGCTTTTGGGTTTGTATCTGCTCTTCAGTGTGTGCAAGCAAGTTCCGCGTGACTTTAGTCATTGTATTCTTGTTCGTTCGTTACTGTTTTTCAGGTCGCTCTTCACAGGCCTTGCTGTTCTTCAGTGCATTCTGTTACTTCATTCTGAGCAGCCGACCGTTTTCTAGTCATGTTGCATATGCGTACTCCTCGTAGAGTTCGTGCTGTGCGGGGGCTTGGTGTTGGGGTCCTGACCTTGACACAAGTCCAGTCCATGAACAGGGTGGGGAGGAGTTCATGGACCAAGAATTGGTTGCTTCAGCGTGACCAGTTCTCTCATATGCCTTTGCTCCGTGAGATCTGTGAGAATAATCCTGATGATTTCAGGAACTTTCTCAGGATGACGGACCCCGTGTTTCACCCTCTGTTGGCTTCACTGACCCCTTATATTAGCAGGCAGGATACCTGCATGAGGCAAGCCATCACTCCAGAGCAGAGGTTGGTCGCTACCCTGCGGTATTTGGCCACAGGGAGAAGCCTGCAGGACCTCAAGTTCTTGACAGGCATCTCCCCCCAGGCTCTGGGGATCATTATCCCAGAGACCTGTTCTACCATCATTCAGGTCCTGCAGAAGGAGTATATGAAGGTAAGATTTTTCTCCTTTAATATCACATTTTATTGTATTTAATGTTTGCTAATATATTGTATTTCTTTCCTCATTCCCTAATTACCATGATTGGAATATGCTGTGAATGTCCCCTTTGTCCTCATGCATGCTGGATTTTTATGTAATTATTACTTTAGTTCCTTCATACATATTTGCCCTTCAATAACCTCCCCAGCATGGTGTCTCCTGGCCTATATTCACCTCATGTAGTCACTTAACAATGTATTTTTTCTGCTCCATAGTAGTACTTTACCCCAAACACCCCCTAAAATGTTTTTAAATGTTATTTTTGCTTTACATTCTGGCAGAGTGCCAGAGGCTTTTTTTTGGTGGTGTCCCCAAATAATTTTTAGTAACCCTCCCTCCCCCAACTGCTAAGTCAGCTGATCCCAATTCTCTATCCTCAATCATCTATCTGCTGACTTTGCCAAACCCATACACACTATACCCATCTCTTTTGTGCTCTGATTTATGGATGAATTCTCCAAAGCATGTTGTGCAAGTGCCTGCCTGTATACTTTCAAATGGTACTGTTTAAAGTTTTTTTATTCTATTATTATCTTGATAGGTAGTAGCAGAATGTCCAAATGTCCTCAAATGTGTACAGTGTGTATTTATATCTTTGTATTATGACACTTCTTACCTGTCCAGTGGGCTGCCAATAGTGTAACTAAGGAGTGGCTGTTCCAAGTAATACCCTGTATTTAGACATTCATCTTTCAATGAAGTGAAGAGGGTTACCTGTCCAAGATTTCCACACACCCCTATAATGTTAGAAATGGCCCATGAGAGGGGGGGGGGGATATGATAGGTGTACCTTATACTTTGGCATTCTTAAATTCCCCTTAATAAATGCTATCTGGAGGTTGCCCCATAATGTTTGTGCCTAATCTGCTTGCCATGTTTCTGATCAAAAATAGTAATGTTTATTTTTTTTTTCCTCAACAGTTTCCTTCCACGCCACAGGAATGGCAGACTGTGGCCTCCCACTTTGCCCAGTGGTGGGACTTTCCTAACTGCAGAGGGGCAATTGATGGTAAACATGTCCACATCATCCCACCACCCAACTCGGGGTCGTACTATTTCAACTATAAGGGGTTCAATAGTATAGTGATGTTGGCGGTGGTGTCGGCTAATTACGACTTCCTGTATGTGGACGTGGGGAAGAATGGCCGGATGTCCGATGGTGGAGTCATCGCCCAGACGGAGTTTTACAGGCGTCTCCAGAATGGCAGCTTGGACTTGCCAGCTCTAGAGGACAATGTGGAAGCACTCCCATTTGTGTTTGTTGCTGATGAAGCATTTGCGCTGGGGGACCACCTGATGTGGCCATTCCCGATGAGGACCCTCACCCCGGAACAGAGGGTTTTTAATTACCGGCTGGCCAGAGCCCGAAGAGTGGTGGAGAACACATTTGGAATCCTGGCCAGCCGGTTCCGCCTATTTCTGACACCCAACCATATGGCGGAGTATAAACTGAACCATATTATACTTGCATGCTGTATTCTCCATAACTTTTTAAGGAAACATTCGGCCAACTATGCTGGCTCAGTTGGGCCTGAGGCTGGAATGATACATGAAACCACACTGACAGCGCTTGAAAGCGGCCGTCCTGGCTTGCCCTCCCTGAGTGCCCGTGATTTCCGGTTACGCTACCTGGAGTTCTTTGCGGGTAGGGGGGCCATCAATATGCCAGCAAATATGTGAAGCCTTTTTAGAATAAAAAACAAAAAGAAATTCTTTGTGGACATTTACTGCTTGTGTTTGTTTTAGCTGACCCTGACAGAAATGTTTTGAGTGCAGAAAATGGCGTGATTGTGTAACCTTATACAAAGCACTGTTGGCTGTTATTTACTAAATGCAAAAACACATTTCACTACAAGTGCACTTGCAACTGCACTGAACCTGCACTTGTAGTGCAAAGAGGATTTGCCCTTAGGAAATAACACCCATTTTTGCTGAAAACAGCAATTACATCACCCCAAAAGTGTTGTAGTGTTGAGACAATAATCCACACATTCTTGATTAACCAACTTTTTTATACCTGCACAATCACATGTGCATTTACCAAAGGTTTTTAAAACAAACCAACATGTTTGTTGTATAACAATTTTTGGGGTGGCATTATCAAAAATAGAAATGTCCATTTACGATAAAACTGGCCTGTGTAAAACCAACGAGAAAGACAAAAAACTTGAACTTACAAAGTTCACATTAGGTAAAACCTGAAGGCAATATCAGACATCAGTATTTAGGAACTGTGTTTGATATTGCTTTCAGATGGGGGGAAATCACCCCTGGAAAAGCCAAATTTGGAAGATGCACACCAATTTACGAATGGCAACATGTGCTATCTGCCATCACGGGGGATCAAGGGACGTGTTTTGGGGGAGCAAGCCCTTCCTCACCATTACTTTATAATTGAGGAAGGGGTTTCACCCCCAAAACGTGTCCATTGATCTCCCGTGATGGCAGATAGCACATGTTGGCACACTGTGTGCATCCTCCAAATTTGGCTTTTCAAAACATTGCAAAAATATTTAAAAGATTGGACCACAATAAAAAAGTGATTTTGTTGGGTTTTAAATTCACCCCAAAACATCAATGATGTTATTATTTTTTTGAATCACATCATTTATTTTTTCCTGGATGTTTTGCAATTCGACATTACACCCCAAGATCTCCCCGATCAGGATCTGGGCACTTTCTGATGTGAAAGGATCTGGATCACGATCACCTAAAAAGAGAGAAACCAAACAAAAACAGGTATCAAAAATCTGCCGGCATCCATCTCTTACCTGAGCCTGTGGTCGCAGACACTCACCTGTTGTGGTGCCAATTTCCACCACATCTTCTTCTTCCTCCTGCTCAGCTTGTGTTGGTGGTATTTCACCTTCTTCCATAGGTGGGGGTCTGTGGTCTCCTCGGATGAGGGGTGTCCTCCGAGTCTTTTCTCCCCTATGTAAAACAAAAATGGTATAATTAGCACACAGATATTTGATGGCAGAACTAGAAATAGGAAACATTGCTTGGAAGGTGGGTACAATTATCAATTTTAGCCGAGTTCCAAGATGTAGTTTTTTTATTGCCCTTTGTCAAGCTGCAATACTTTACCTGTTTTGTACAAACTTCAGAGATGGAGACCTCCCTATAGTATACACTGGAGCACCTGTGTGGCCCCCCTAATAAAAATTGTGTTCTTGTGTCCCACACTAGTGCTCCAGCGTCCAGATGTGAAAACAGCTGCTCGGTGTCCTCTCCTTACACAGAATCTAGTTTGCATTTCATTCTAGTAACAAACCCATCTACTCAAACAAATATTTGGCATCCAAGTAGGCCCTTAAAAATGTAGGAAAATGCATATGGCCTAAACAATGGTGTTTTAGAGGCCGAAAGAAAAATGTTTGATACGAATGAATAATGGGCCCATGAACATTAAAGTTGCCCTTTTAAACTGTACAATTAAGAAAAGCACATGGAGCAGCACGAAATGTAATAAAGACAAAAAGAATAGGAACACAGCAGAACTACTTACTTTTTTGCAGCACTCTCCGGATCTTTCGGTACTGCTCTGGCTCTCTTAATTTCAAGTCCGACCACCGCTTCCTGAGCTGATCTTTCGATCGTCGTACCCCGAAATTCCTGTGAAGACTTTTGACCACTTTCGCCATGATCTTGGCCTTTCTCATATTGGGGTTGGGGTAAGGCCCATACTTTCCGTCATAGTCGGCCTTCTTCATTATGTCGACCATCTCCAACATCTCCCCAAAGGACATATTTGTGGCCTTAAAACGTCTCCTTCTGGATCGGGACGTGTCCGGATCCGGGCTTTCATCCTCCTCCTCCTCGTTCCTGTAATTATCACGCACCTGCTGTGACTCCACCATGTGCTCTTCCCCCACTGCGCCGAACAAAAAGGGGCAGGGAATAGAATAGAAAGAACGTCAGGGGCGGGCGGAGGTACACGCATGCGCAGTGCATATAAAGCGTAACACACGTGCGTATTACGTACGATCTGTGAGCGGAGGAAGGAGCATTGGACGCGCCGATCGTAACAACAAAGGTAAGAGACAAACTTGTGCCTATACTGCTTCTACATTGAGGCCTATATTGTAACAAGATTAGGAGAGTTTTGTCTGACATTAGGCTTTGTCTTGTGTTGTGTCTTGCAGTGAACATGGATATGCTACTGAAAGATAATGACTTCATGTCAGTATTCCTAGATATGTTAAGGGAGCTGCCATGTCTGTGGGAGATTAAACACCCCCATTTCAAGAACCAAGCAAAGAGGAAGGCAGCACTGGAGCAATTGTGTGAAATTGTGAAGCAGGTGATCTCCACGGCAGACATCACCTATTTAAAGATCTTAATTGGTGGCCTGAGGAGTACATATCTAAGAGAGCGCAAGAAAGTCCTGGATTCACAGAGATCCGGAACAGCAGATTACATCTATGTCCCCAGGGTGTTGTACTACGACAGGCTGCATTTTCTGACAGGCCAGACTGAACCCAGGTCATCACTCTCCAGTCTTCCTTCCACGCTTCCTTCCCCCCCCCGGCTGAGGCTTTTGACGCCCAACCTGGGCCTTCCAGGCCACATGTGGAGGAACCCAGATTGAGCCAGGTATAGCATAACTCTAAATATTTCTGCTTGTCCAATCAATGATGTTAACTAGATGTTAGTTGGGAGTACTAATTTATGATTGTGATTGATGATGCAAAACATTACAACCATGTCCCTTTTTCATACACAGGGAAGTCTCAGCCAGGAGGTGGCCGGGCCGAGCCGGCTGGCTGATATGCAGGTCTCTCCACCCCCCCTGAAAAGAGAAAGTGACAGGAGGAGGAGTGCCCTAGAGGAGGCTGGCAGAGGACTCTTTTGGAGAGCTACAGAGGTCCTGGGAGCACGACAGACCGTGGAGGAGGACATTGCTGCCGTCATTGCATATAAAATGCAAAGGATGGAGGAGGGCCAACAAGTCATGTGTGAGGCGCTCATATTGGAGGCTCTTAAGAAAGGTATGAGGGGCCAAATTACAGCTCAGACACACCTTTGTGATGGTCCTCCTCCTCCTCCTGCAGGTCCTCCTCCTCCTCCTCCTCCCTCTCCTCCAGGTCCTCCCAGTCCTCCTCCAGGACCTACTCCTCCTCCTGCCACATCTCCAACAGCACAGCCACAGCCCGGAAGGAAGCGTGGAAGGAAGACCAGAAAGTGAGGACCCTGGATCCAGTCTGGTCGGCCAAAAAATGCAGCCTCTTGTGGTACCACAGCCTGGGGACACAGATGTCATCTGCTGCTATCCGGATCTCTGCGAATTCTGGACCAGACTGCCCTCCCTACACATGGACTCCTCAGGCCACCAATTTTGATGTTCAAGAATTGATGTCTGCCGTGGGGGTCCCAGGCTTCGCTAATTTCTCCTGTTGATCCAGTGTTGCCTTCCTCTTTGTTTGGTTCTGAGCCCTTAATAAAGGATTTTTGTCTTGAATTATACTCTCCTATGTGTTTTATTTAAAAAATGACAGTTGTTTTGTGAGGATTCAGGTACATTTCAAATATACAATGTGAAATGAACAAGGGACACCAACAACAAACAATCTCCTTGAGATTAAATAATAAAAGATATCAATGGTATTGGGGTAACTTGACACACAAAACACACACAAAAATAGTCTGGAGTAAAAATAAAAATAAGATTGAACAAAGATCAGCCTTGTAAAAAATACAAACATTAAATAAAAAAAAAAAAGCTTAAAATCCCCAAAAAAATTAAATAAAAAAAAAAAATTATGTCAGATGTGACAACTAATAACAATATATTCAGGGAATCCCAATAAAAAAACAAAAATAAAACTTTGTGAGAAGTGTGTGTGTGAATATGAGCAGCAAAACTACTTAATTCTTGTCACATTATAAAGAAGAAGAGAGTGCGCTTTATTAAACCATTTTTGACATTGCAGCGTGACGAAAGTGCTGTATCCATTGCGAACGCTAAGTTTACCAGAACGAGCTGTTCCGTGCCGGAATTTCTTCTGAGCATGCGTGGCACTTTGTGCGTCGGAACAGGCCACACACGGTCAGAATTGACGCGATCGGATTTTGTTGTAGGAAAATTTTATTTCCTGCTCTCCAACTTTGTGTGTCGGAAAATCCGAGGGAAGATGTCCGATGGAGCCCACACACGGTCGGAATTTCCGACAACACGCTCCGATCGGACATTTTCCATCGGAAAATCCGACCGTGTGTACGGGGCATAAGAGTGGCAAGGATGTGGAATTCCCTTCCACAGGCGGTGGTCTCAGCGGGGAGTATTGATAGCTTCAAGAAACTATTAGATAAGCACCTGAATGACGGCAACATACAGGGATATACAATGTAATACTGACACATAATCACACACATAGGTTGGACTTGATGGACTTGTGTCTTTTTTCAACCTCACCTACTATGTAACTATGTAACTATATGGAAGGAGCTCAGGGAACATCTGTTCCCAAATATCTTTCATAACTAATGGATTCAAAAGCTACAAGCATTTACTCACCACAGGGTACCAAGCTGTCATCCCCAGCTTCTATAGTCAGTCAAGCACTTACTCAAGCATGATCAGTGCTTTATTATCTACTGTGGAGGGCAGAGAAGACATTACGGGACTAATAGACCCCTGATGTCTCCATAAAGAGAACCTGTCACATGTTCATACTATCACACAGGGACTTGTTAGCCCCCTTGTGATAGCAATAAGGGTAAATGAAAAAGTGCTACAAATGTATAAGACAATTAAATAAATGTAAAATATTTGAAAATTAACCTGTCTCCCTGTGCAGACATGTGACTGCAAATGTGCGCACAGAGCAAGCATGTGTATGTGAAGAGCAATTGCAAAACGTACATGCTCTCAGAGTGAGAGCAATAATTCTAGATCCTTCTTTCATGATTAGCTCTAAACTGATGAGCTGTAAAAACCATTAAAGTGTCACCCATGGACAAATTTGGGGTACCATGGTACTTCGGTTGCATTCGGAAAGTGTTCACCGCGCTTTACTTTTTCCACATTTTGTTATCTTAAAGCCTTATATTTTCCTCACATTTCTACAAGCAATATCTCATGAAGACAATGTGAAAGAAGTTTGTTTGAAATCTTTGCACATTTTTAAAAAATAAAATACAAAAAAATCCCAAGTACATAAGTAATTTTGGGACTGGGCAATGAGGGGTCAGAACTAGGTACCACATCCCAATGGGTAAATGAGAACAATTGGTAAAAAATAAGAAGGACTTTAAAGGTACCAAAATAATATGCAAAAAGGTTTATAAAAATATAAATTTTATTGGACGTATGTGTCTGTAAAATGACAATAAATGTTCAAAAGCATAATATTCATACAACATGTGCAACCACATCTTACTCTACATGTTTCGCTCATAAGAGCTTCCTCAGGAGATTTTGAAAGTGTTGCATGAAGTTAAATATTACAAAAGAAATGGATAATAATGAAAAATTGTATTTGAAGATTATTGTGACAATTGTGTCAAAAAATGCTCACATATGTAGGAAGTCTCAGCTATTCATATAGAAATTCCTACTAAAAGGAAACAATTTGTTTTTCTCCTAGGATTTTGCTGGCTGATTTCCCAGGAAAACAGACTTGGCAACAGAAGTGCTGTTGGTCTACGCCTGGATCTTGTTAAGACGCAGCAAATACCTTCTGCTGTTCCTCTACCAGAACATCCCAGCAATAAACCATTTCCCCCTGTTTTGGGGACAAAAAAGATTGCATTGGTTCTACACTGTTGCAACTGTTGAATAAGGTCAATTTTGCCTCTCTTTAAAATTACTAGATAACCCTTTTTATGATCCTGGTCTAATCAATTAGGGCCATAGAAGCTAATAAACTTACATGTGGATTTTATAATTTTCTGAATCTTTATCATCTCCCTATGGTTGCATCTCTGCCCCCTTAATTCAGGCTCCAGTCTAGGAATCAGAATTTTCTGATTAATTCAAGTATCATTGCAAATAAAAGCATCTGGTAGGCATGCATTCTCAGCTCGTTGCTATTATTTTTTGGAAAATGTATACAATCATGATTTATGATGTGTTATGTAATTTTTTTGACACGATTGTCACAATAATCTTCAAGTACAATTTTTCATTATTGTCCATTTCTTTTGTAGTATTTAACTTCATGCAACACTTTCAAAATTCTCCTGAGGAAGCTCTTATGAGCGAAGCATGTAGAGTAAGAAGTGGTTGCACATGTTGTATGAATATTATGCTTTTGAACATTTATTGTCATTTTAAAGAAATATATGTCCAATAAAATTTATATTTTTATAAACCTTTTTGCATATTATTTTGGTACCTTTAAAGTCCCACTTGTTCTTTACCAATTGTACCCATGTACATAAGTATTCACTGCCTTTGCCATGACACTCAAAATTGAACTCAGGTGCATCCTGTTTTCACTAATCATCCTTGAGATATTTCTACAACTTGATTGGAGTCCACCTGTGGTAAATTCAGTTGATTGGACATGATTTGGAAAGGCACACACCAGTCTATATAAGGTCCCACAGTTCACAGTGCATGTCAGAGCACAAACCAAGACATGAAGTCCAAGGAATTGTCTGTAGACAGGATTGTATCGAGGCACAGATCTGGGAAAAGGCACAGAAAAATGTCTGCGGCATTGAAGGTCCCGAATGAGCACAGTGGCCTCCATCATCTGTAAAAAGAACCACCAGGACTCTTCCTAGAGCGGGTTGCTGTGCCAAACTAAGCGATCGGGGGAAAGGGCCTTAGTCAGGGAGGTGACCAAGAACCCGATGGTCACTCTGACAGAGCTCCAGCGTTTCTCTGTGGAGAGAGGAGAACCTTCCAGAAGAACCATCACCTCTGCAGCACTCCACCAATCAGGTCTGTATGGTAGAGTGGCCAGACAGAAGCCACTCCTCAAAGGCACATGACAGCCTGTCTGGAGTTTGCCAAAAGGCACCTGAAGGACTCTCAGACAATGAGAAACAAAATTCTCTGGTCTGATGAAACAAAGATTGAATTCTTTGACCTGAATGCCAAGCCTCATGTCTGGAGGAAACCAGGCACCGCTCATCACCTGGCCAATACCATCCCTATAGTGAAGCATGGTGGTAGCAGCATCATGCTGTTGGGGTTTTTCAGTGGCAAGAAATGGGAGACTAGTCAGGATCGATTGAAAGATGAATGCAGCAATGTACTGAGACATCCTTGATAAAAACGTGCTCCAGAGCACTCTCAACCTCAGATTGGGGTGGAGGTTCATCTTCCAACAGGACAACAACCCTAAGCACACAGCCAAGATAATAAAGGAGAAGCTATGGTACAACTCAGTGAATGTCCTTGAGTGGCCCAGCCAGAGCCCAGTATTGAATCCAATCACATCTCTGAAGAGATCTAAAAATGGCTGTGCACCGACACTCCTAATTCAACCTAATAGAGCTTGAGAGGTCCTGCAAAAAAAGAATGGGAGAAACTCACCAAAAATAGGTGTGCTAAGCTTGTAGCATCATACCCAAAAAGACTTGAGGCTGTAATTGGTGCCAAAGGTGCTTTACCAAAGTATGGAGCAAAGGTTGTGAATACTTATGTACATGGGATTTTTTTTTTTTTTTTTTTTTTTTTACTAAATTTGCAAAGATTTCAAACAAACCTCTTTCACGTTGTCATTATGGGGTATTGTTTGTAGAATTTTGAAGGAATTAATGAATTTAATCTATTTTGGAATAAGGCTATAACATAACAAAATGTGGAAAAAGTGAAGCACTGTGACTACTTTGCAGATGCACTGTACATTCAGTTCCAAGATGGACGCTTAACCCCTCAGCTCCTGCTCCTAGAGGTCCAGATAACAGCCTACAGCAGTCATCCAGTGAAAAAACTATGAGGAGCACACACCGGAGCGCCTCAGCCACTCGATCCCACTCTCCCAGGGATCAGGACTCGTAGTTAAGCCGCCAAATACCGGAGATATTCCAGACGCAATCCCAGAGAAGCACGCTGGCTTCACAGGCCTCAGATCTCCCACTCAGACAGCAGAGACCGGAGCCGCAGCCCTCCCCCTTCACCTGACATGCAGGCCGCTTCAACGCTGAGTCTTGCCGACCTGTGGACAGTAGTGGCAGACATCAAAAACACACTGTCTGCCGCTATATCTGACCTACAATTGGATATCCAGGCCATAGTCCTGCGGGTGGAGGAAGTGGAGGAGACACAAGCCTTCCATGATGCCCTGCTCTGTCACATGCAGCAGGTGACTGAATCCCATGCCGTCCATCTAAGAGACATCAACCGTCACATGGAGGATCTTGATAACCGCGGGAGACGCCACAACCTTAGGGTAAGAGGCCTTCCTGAATCCTTTGACTCTGCCCAACTCTCCCGCATGGTTACGGCCCTTTTTAATGAGCTACTGGAAAGACCCCCAGAATCACCTATTGCTATGGAGCGCATTCACAGAGCACTGCCCCTGAGGGGAAGGGATACAGACCCACCAAGAGACATAATGTGCTGCCTGAATGATTTCCTTCTCAAGGAGGAAATCCTACGTAAAGCTAGAGGCAGAATACACTTCACCTTCCAGGGCTCTGACATTAAAATATTTCAGGACCTGTCTAATATAACACTACAGAGGGGAGGGAGAACTGAGACCTCTACTTGACGTACTAAGAGCCAGAAACTTAGTATATCGCTGGAAATTCCCTTTCTGTCTTTCAGTGTCTCAAAATGGTCACACAGATAACCTCAGGGTGCCGGAAGACTTAGAGCATTTTTGCACCTCACTTAAAATCCCCCTGGTGGATCTGCCTGATTGGTATAGTGACTTCTGTCTACCTCCACTGCGCAGAGCCTCTTCCATGAAAGGCATCACTGAGGCGGGTAATTTCAGTATTAGACGCAGTCGCATGCACCCTCCACTTTCACCTTCCCAAAACTCGGGGATTACGAAAAATGGCAGCTCTACAGCATCCCCAGATCACACAGTGGAAAACCAGATGAACACTGTAATTACATGGGGAACACTCACCCCTAATCTATGATGCAGCCTATGTCTAACTCAAAACCGAAAGCTAACCCGCTTAGACCGTACTACCACATTTCTACACAGGCCTAGCACATCCTTCTGGCATAATCCCTTCTCCTCTGAGATCGCACCCTCAGCAAAACATTTGAAACTGACTGGATAATCCTCATGGACTTACCCGAGACGACCCTCTCCAACACACCCCTACTGGAAATGCAGAAGTGACAGATTTAGAACTTATTGCTGACCTTCTCTTTCAGAGTAAAATATCTCCATTCACCGAAGAGACAAACTAACAATCAGGAAACGTTCCAGCCCCCCAAGAACCCAACTCTTACCCTAAGGGCATGGTCCTATCATAGGCACTCTATCCCAACTAGGGGGCTACCCGGTGTGAGCTACTAACGAACCCACTTTTTATTACAGACTATTCACCTATCTCTTCAATAGTTGCCAAGGACTAGAGGACGACACCGTGAAGGAAGAAATAGAATACGAACTGTACACAGACCTTACCAGGTAAGGTTTGCAAGAAGATCCCACCTTGGAAAGGGAGAGGACACCTACCTTTAAACGGCCAGTGTTAAAGTACACCTACTTACCTTGAAGAAGCACTATCACTGACTTGTACATAAACTTACTATGACCATCTCACAAAGGTATGAGTGTGGCACATTCAGGACACAATTCCCTTTTTCACATCAGGCCAATTATACCTGAACTTCGTTCCTATGACCACGTTTTGTACGCCTTGCAAATTGCCTTTAGACCAAACACCGGACAATAATTTTATACCAAATGCCGAACACTAACTTTACAGCCAAACCCAACAGACCAAATAACCAACCTAATAATAAATAAAATCAGGTGCGCTACTGGTGCCAAACACATTGGTGAAAGGTTCAGCTCCAAACGAAGTATAAATATTCAGCATTATCCAAATATTAAACGTGAATACAAGCAATAGATTGATTAATTCAATAATGTGCAGTCCACCAAAAGAACAAATAGTTAATAAAAAGTCCTTGAAATGATCCCAAAACGGTGTAAACTTTTCTTATATAAACAATCCTTTCTTCAAATGTGGAATACAATCTTCATTGTATTCAACAGGCCAGATATTGGTAGAAAAGGCCGCTTACCAGATGCGTAGGACCCCTATTACGGGGGTCTTCAGGGCTCAGGTATGTCAGATCTTGTAGGCAGGGACAGCTGGTTTTGATTTCACACAGAGACTTTCAATCCACCTTAGACCCTTCTTGAGCGCTGTGGTCACAATGTAATGAACTGTACCTCTGCGGGATCACTCGTGATATGTGAGGAAAAATTACAAGAACAGAGGGTACCCCATAGTGTAGTAAATTAAAACTTCTTTTATTAAAAAACGATGGGTAGCCGACATCCAAAGATATAGCAGAAAACACAAAACGAAACTAACAGCCCAGTCGCGGTGAAGCTAGCCAGCTGATGTGTGGTGACGCCAGGTCCCGTAGCTCCGCCCGGCGCTGTGTTTCCCTGTAAGAGGCATCGACTGGGAGAGGAGACTGGGAGAGCAGACTTTCACCAGTGTGTTTGGCACCAGTAGTGCACCTGATTTTATTTATTATTTGGCAAAACTGAATATTCAAGTTTTTTTAGGTTGCAGCACTTTTTGTCATCACTATTTCTAACTGCTCTCATTTTATACCACAGTGTTGTAGTTGGTTAGGGGTAGCGCAGACTGTCCTTGTTACAAATAACCAACCTCCCATGCACACAAAATTGTCCGGCTAAGTGCCACCCTCATACCCAAATGAGCTACCCCAATACCCCACAAATGTACATATAGTTAGCACTGTTAAGGGGGTGGTGATGCCTTATACATCGTGCAAGATAACGTTTACTCTGAAGTTGATATACTACCAGTTAATAATGCTTCCTCACTCAATGTTGATGTTTACTGTTTTACTTGAATATTCCATTACGCTAAAAAGGGATACAATTCCCCTTCTTTACTGCCTCGCACACAGTGGGAATTAGGGAATACTCTCGTTTGAACTATTTACTGCACCCCATAGTTTATGAAGCAATACACACGACAAGCCCAATACAATCTGTAAGTAATCTAAGTTGTATGGGACTTAATAGAACAATATTCTATATAAATCCTTAGGAGAAAAGACTACTTCCCCCATCTAACTAAACAGAAATCACATCATTGACCTAACACAACTCCGACAAGGAGGCGATCCCCATACACCAACCTACTCCTATACCCATGATACTACTTACTGCTCATCTTTTTAACTATCCCCGTATCTAATTATCGAGATACAATGACTCTCACAAATGGCACCTAGACCTCACAGGAATGTGAGACCCTTTCCTCTCAGGAACCGTAACCAGCCAACCTCACACACAGCGGACTCTATGAATACCGGCTGACCCTTATGGGCTTACTGTCTTACGAAGTAAGGACATGTTTCCTTATTCCTTATAAGCCCACACGACCATCCCCCTCTCTTTCTCTCCCCTTTTTACCCCCCTACAGTACATATCCCCATTACATACACTCTTGTCCACCTACCCTCCCCCGCTCCGGACATTTGCCTTACCTACTCACCCTCTCCTCTCTAACTCCCCTCCCCTACCACCCTTAACCAAACCACCCTCTCTTGCTTCTCTCCCCCGGTCAATTCTCAGCTGGGATAAGTATACCCTTAACAAACATGGCATCACCCAAAACCACAACAAAGAATACCACCCTCAAGCTGATCTCTTTAAACACCAAAGGCCTGAATAAACCCAAGAAAGTTCCCAAGTTCTAACCAGTATGAGATGCATGAAGGGAGACATAGTGTTCTTGCAGGAGACCAACTTCTGTTCGGAGGCTACCCCGAAACTTTCCAACAAGCACTTTCCGCATAGCTTTCACGCTACATCCTCAAGCTCTAAAACAAAAGGGGTCACAATTCTTTTATCCAAGAACACTACCTTCCAGGTATCAAACACACTGATCGATACACAGGGACAATACATCTTCTTATAAGGTACCCTTCAGAACAGACCAATCACCCTGGCTAACATTTACAGTCCAAATACTTCTCAAGTCCCATTCTTCTGAGAAGTCCTACCCAAACTATCCTCTTTCCAAACTGGAATGTTGATTCTGGGTGGAGACTTTAATGTCCATCTGGATCCTCTCCTCGACACCTCTACGGGAACATCCAGCCTTCCATATAGGGCACTATGTCAGATAAAACTTAGTATACAAAACCTTTTACTCCTGGACACATGGTGGACGCTCGGACCATAAGAAAAGGACTTCACCTTTTACTCTGCACCACACAACCGATACTCCCGACTCAACTATCTCCTCCTTACACAACGTGATCTCCCCTTTCTGACAAAGGCAACTATAGAACCCATGACTCTCTCGGATCACCACCCAATTTCGACCCTTCCCGACAAAATCACGTACTCCCAAATTTGGAGACTTGACCCATCTATCCTGACTGACAAACTCCACACAACTAAACTTAGTAAATGCCTAGATGATTACTTCTCAGAAAACGACACACCAGACACAACCAGTATGACACAATGGGAAGCCCATAAATGTGTTATTCGGGGAAAACTTATCTCATTGTCGGCCAAAATGAAGAGAGAAAAATGAAAAAGACTCACAGAACTTTTCACCAAACTGCAGACACTCGAAACACTACATAAGCGTACATTAGCCCAACACGCGTACCAAGAACTCATTGAAACCCACACATCAATACAAGATAAACTAGGACGTACAGTGAGGAAAAATTTCACATTATCTCAAAAGCTCTTCCACGAATTTGGAAACAAAAGTGGACACCTGTTAGCCCAAGCTTTACATTCAAGAAGAGCTAGAACAACAGAACATAAGTTACACTCCCCCACAGGAGAAACATACACGAAAAACACCAACATAGCCCAAGAGTTTGAAAGATTGTACTCAACTTTATACAACTTAGAGACACCAAACTCCCCTACACTTCCTCCAGACTCCAGGCACGCCAAAATCACAGAATTCCTGGAAAGATTCTGCCCCAAATCAATTACCCCAGAATCGGCCAAAAAACTAGAAGGCCCAATCACACACCAAGAATGGAAAGAGGCTGTCAAGAATTTAAAATCGGGCAAAAGCCCTCGCCCGGATGGCCTATCGGCCACCTACTATAAAACCTTCATGGAAAAACTAGTATTCCCTACCTAAAGGCTTTTAATTCCATATCCCAATCCAACCCACTTACACCTGGATGCTTGAAGCTCACATAACCGTAATTCCCAAAGCTGACAAAGATCCTTCACAAGCAGCAAATTATAGACCGATATCACTCTTAAATGTGGACATCAAAGTTTTCTCAAAAATCCTGGCCAATAGACTCCTCACAATACTTCCTTCACTTGTCTCCTGTGACCAAGTTGGCTTTGTCCCTGGAAGAGAGGCCAGGGACAACACCATCAAAGCCATAAATCTACACCATCACATAACCACATCAAACCAGAAAGGCTTCGCCCTTTCCTGGATGCGGAGAAGGCATTCGACAGGGTGGCTTGGGATTACATGCAAGCGGTCCTGCAGGCTATGGGCATTGGCCCTCATATGCTTCCCTTATCCTGTCTCTATACGCTGGTCCCTCTGCCCAGATTAGAGTGAATAACACCCTGTTGAGTGCCTTACTTATCCGCAATAGGACAAGACAGGGTTGCCCCCTATCTACCATCCTTTTTGTGCTTACCCTCAAACCCCTCCTCTGTTGCATTAGGAACAACCCTGATATCAGAGGCATTAAAGCCGATGACACAGAGTACAAGCTTGCCGCCTTTGCGGATGATATTCTGTTGTTCCTAACCAACCCTCACACTACACTGCCAATACTTAATTTCCAGCCTCAAAATTAATTTTGCTAAAATATTCGCCCTCAACATATCCTTGCCATCACAACTAGTATCACAATGTAAAGACAACTTCCCCTTTATTTGGCAAACGAACCAGATTACCTACTTAGGAATTCAACTCCCTGCCAAACTGGAGGATCTATATTCAAAAAACTACATACCAATCCTGAATAAATTGACAACAGATCTCAAAACAATGGGACAAACCAATATTCTCCTGGTTTGGCAGGGCGGCGATACTTAAAGTGAATGTACTACCAAGACTACTATATATCCTACAGACAGCTCCTATACACACAGCGCTGGCCTTCTTCAAAAATTATAGAAGTCTCTGTTCTAAATTTCTCTGGGGAAAGCACAAACCCAGGATCAACCACAATCAACTGACACGGCCCAAACACCTAGGTGGGATTGGACCTGATGAACTACCATAAAGCGATAGACTTGACTAGAATATTCGACTGGCACTTACATGCCACCACCAAAGACTGGGTCATATTAGAAGAGTCCTTCACAAAGTTATCCCTCAAATCACTCCCTTGGATAATGGAACACCATACACCTCCAGAAGTCAACTCACACCCACTAATCAGGCCCACATTACAAAGCTTCCGCTTTGTCTGCAAACACACCTCACTATCGAATGTGCCAGGCCCAATGACCCCGATAAGACTAAACCCAGACTTCCCCCCAGGAATGACTAGGGATTTCCTCACACAACATTGGTCAGAGGAACAGATTTTGGCTCACCACTTTTACGAGCAAGGAAAACTTTGCACCACCTTCCAACTTGCAACACTTATGAAAAAACCCATAATTCCACCGGGAAAAACACTTAACGATCACACACTTTCTGGGATCCCTAGACAGAAAATCCACCGTCACCAGACAACTAACAACATTTGAAAGACTGTGCGCACTCACATCCCCCCAAAACCACTTGATCTCCTCTACCCACTCCCCCCTCTTCTCAGAATGCCAACCAAACGACTCCAACACTTGTGCAGTGTGGGAAAAAGATCTTTCCCTATCCCTAACACTGGAAGAATGGGAAAAAATATACTTAAACATACATAAAGGTTCCCTAAATGTATCTACGCAAGAGAACGGATACAAGGTCCAATCACGCTGGTACCGCACGCCATCTATACTGCACAAATTCAAACCAACGCTATCGGACGTATGTTGGAGATGCCATGAACAACGTGGATCCCTGATCCACATTTGGTGGGAATGCCCCCGTATCCAAATCTTCTGGGCAGAGGTACATCGTATCACCTCCATGTTACATCCTACAACCTGGAAAGAACATGTAAAGTATGTAAACAGTAAAAAAGGGAGGACAGACCATATTGGCCCCATAAAGAATGAGGAAGGACATCTGGTTACAAAGGATGGGGAGATGGCGAAGGTATTGAATTTATTCTTCTCCTCAGTCTTCACGAGTGAATCGGGGGGCTTCAGTAACCAAAACTGCAGTGTTTATCCTCATGACACAACACAGGAAGCACCTCCATGGTTAACAGAGGACAGAATTAAAATTAGACTTGAGAAACTTAACATTAATAAATCACCTTGACCAGATGGCTTGCATCCGAGGGTACTTAGGGAACTCAGTCAAGTGATTGCCAGACCGTTGTTCCTAATTTTTACAGACAGTCTACTGACTGGAATGGTACCAGCTGATTGGAGAAAAGCCAATGTAGCACCAATATTTAAAAAGGGCCCAAAATACATCCCTGGGAACTACAGACCAGTTAGCCTAACATCAATAGTATGTAAAATCTTGGAGGGGATGATAAGGGACTATATTAAAGATTTTAGTAATAAGAACGATATCATTAGCAGTAATCAGCATGGATTCATGAAGAATCGTTCTTGCCAAACCAATCTATTAACCTTCTATGAGGAGGTGAGTTGCCATCTAGATAAAGGAAGGCCCGTAGACGTGGTGTATCTGGATTTTGCAAAAGCATTTGACACAGTTCCCCATAAACGTTTACTGTACAAAATAAGGTGCGTTGG
Source organism: Lithobates clamitans (assembly GCA_037952925.1). Taxonomy (NCBI): domain Eukaryota; kingdom Metazoa; phylum Chordata; class Amphibia; order Anura; family Ranidae; genus Lithobates; species Lithobates clamitans. The sequence goes on from JBBGZY010000610.1 coordinate 1,959,471, forward strand.
CATGGACCATAGGGTGAGTGCATGGATTGAAACTGGCTACAAGGGCGAGTTCAGAGGGTGGTGATAAATGGGGAGTACTCAGAATGGTCAGGGGTGGGTAGTGGGGTTCCCCAGGGTTCTGTGCTGGGACCAATCCTATTTAATATGTTTATAAATGACCTGGAGGATGGGATAAACAGTTCAATCTCTGTATTTGCAGACGATACTAAGCTAAGCAGGGCAATAACTTCTCCACAGGATGTGGAAACCTTGCAAAAAGATCTGAACAAATTAATGGGGTGGGCGACTACATGGCAAATGAGGTTCAATGTAGAAAAATGTAAAATAATGCATTTGGGTGGCAAAAATATGAATGCAATCTATACACTGGGGGGAGAACCTCTGGGGGAATCTAGGATGGAAAAGGACCTGGGGGTCCTAGTTAGGGATGAGCCGAACACCCCCCTGTTCGGTTCGCACCAGAACATGCGAACAGGAAAAAAATTCGTTCGAACACGCGAACACCGTTAAAGTCTATGGGACACGAACATGAATAACCAAAAGTGCTAATTTTAAAGGCTAATATGCAAGTTATTGTCAATAAAAGTGTTTGGGGACCTGGGTCCTGCCCCAGGGGACATGGATCAATGCAAAAAAAAGTTTTAAAAACGGCCGTTTTTTCAGGAGCAGTGATTTTAATAATGCTTAAAGTCAAACAATAAAAGTGTAATATCCCTTTAAATTTCATACCTGGGGGGTGTCTATAGTATGCCTGTAAAGGGGCGCATGTTTCCCGTGTTTAGAACAGTCTGACAGCAAAATGACATTTTGAAGGAAAAAACTCATTTAAAACTACCGCGGCTATTGCATTGCCGACAATACACATAGAAGTTCATTGATAAAAACGGCATGGGAATTCCCCACAGGGCAACCCCGAACCAAAATTAAAAAAAAAAAATGATGTGGGAGTCCCCCTAAATTCCATACAAGGCCCTTCAGGTCTGGTATGGATATTAAGGGGAACCCCAGCCAAAATTTAAAAAAAAAATTGACGTGGGGTTCCCCCTAAATTCCATACCAGACCCTTCAGGTCTGGTATGGATTTTAAGGGGAACCCCGCGCCCAAAAAAAAAAAAAAAACGGCGTGGGGTCCCCCTAAAAATCCATACCAGACCCTTATCCGAGCACGCAACCTGGCAGGCCGCAGGAAAAGAGGGGGGGACGAGAGTGCGGCCCCCCCCCTCCTGAACCATACCAGGCCACATGCCCTCAACATTGGGAGGGTGCTTTCGGGTAGCCCCCCAAAGCACCTTGTCCCCATGTTGATGAAGACAAGGGCCTCATCCCCACAACCGTGGCCGGTGGTTGTGGGGGTCTGCGGGCGGGGGGCTTATCGGAATCTGGAAGCCCCCTTTAACAAGGGGACCCCCAGATCCCGGCCCCCCCCCCTGTGTGAAATGGTAAGGGGGTACTTACCCCTACCATTTCACTAAAAAACTGTCAAAAATGTTAAAAATGACAAGAGACAGTTTTTGACAATTCCTTTATTTAAATGCTTCTTTTTTCTTCCTTCATCTTCTTCTTCTTCTGGTTCTTCTGGCTCTTCTGGTTCTTCCTCCGGCGTTCTCGTCCAGCATCTCCTCCGCGGCGTCTTCTATCTTCTTCTCCTCGGGCCGCTCCGCACCCATGGCATGAGGGGGGAGGCTCCCGCTCTTCTCTTCATCTTCTTCTTCATCTTCATCTTCATCTTCTTCTTCATCTTCTTCTTCTTCTTCTTCTCTTCTTCATCTCTTCTTCCTTCTTCATTTCTTCTGCGGGCCGCTCCGCATCCATGCATGGAGGGAGGCTCCCGCTGTGTGACGGCGTCTCTTCGTCTGACGGTTCTTAAATAATGGGGGGCGGGGCCACCCGGTGACCCCGCCCCCCTCTGACGCACGGGACATGACGGGACTTCCCTGTGGCATTCCCCGTGACGTCACAGGGAAGTCCCGTCAATTCACCGTGCGTCAGAGGGGGGCGGGGTCACCGGATGGCCCCGCCCCCCGTTATTTAAGAACCGTCAGACGAAGAGACGCCGTCACACAGCGGGAGCCTCCCACCATGCCACAGCATGGCTGCGGAGCGGCCCGCAGAAGAAATGAAGAAGGAAGAAGAGATGAAGAAGAGAAGAAGAAGAAGAAGAAGATGATGAAGAAGAAGATGAAGAAGAAGATGAAGAGAAGAGCGGGAGCCTCCCCCCTCATGCCATGGGTGCGGAGCGGCCCGAGGAGAAGAAGATAGAAGACGCCGCGGAGGAGATGCTGGACGAGAACGCCGGAGGAAGAACCAGAAGAGCCAGAAGAACCAGAAGAAGAAGAAGATGAAGGAAGAAAGAAGAAGCATTTAAATAAAGGAATTGTCAAAAACTGTCTCTTGTCATTTTTAACATTTTTGACAGTTTTTTAGTGAAATGGTAGGGGTAAGTACCCCCTTACCATTTCACACAGGGGGGGGGCCGGGATCTGGGGGTCCCCTTGTTAAAGGGGGCTTCCAGATTCCGATAAGCCCCCCGCCCGCAGACCCCCACAACCACCGGCCACGGTTGTGGGGATGAGGCCCTTGTCTTCATCAACATAGGGACAAGGTGTTTTGGGGGGCTACCCCAAAGCACCCTCCCAATGTTGAGGGCATGTGGCCTGGTACGGTTCAGGAGGGGGGGGGGCCGCACTCTCCTCCCCCCTCTTTTCCTGCGGCCTGCCAGGTTGCGTGCTCGGATAAGGGTCTGGTATGGATTTTTAGGGGGACCCCACGCCGTTTTTTTTTTTTTTTTGGCGCGGGGTTCCCCTTAAAATCCATACCAGACCTGAAGGGTCTGGTATGGAATTTAGGGGGAACCCCACGTCAATTTTTTTTTAAAATTTTGGCTGGGGTTCCCCTTAATATCCATACCAGACCTGAAGGGCCTTGTATGGAATTTAGGGGGACCCCCACATCATTTTTTTTTTTTTTTTTTGGTTCGGGGTTGCCCTGTGGGGAATTCCCATGCCGTTTTTATCAATGAACTTCTATGTGTATTGTCGGCAATGCAATAGCCGCGGGTAGTTTTAAATGAGTTTTTTCCTTCCAAATGTCATTTTGCTGTCAGACTGTTCTAAACACAGGAAACATGCGCCCCTTTACAGGCATACTATAGACACCCCCCAGGTACGAAATTTAAAGGCATATTACACTTTTATTGTTTGACTTTAAGCATTAATAAAATCACTGCTCCTGAAAAAACGTCCGTTTTTAAAACTTTTTTTTGCATTGATCCATGTCCCCTGGGGCAGGACCCGGGTCCCCAAACACTTTTTATGACAATAACTTGCATATAAGCCTTTAAAATTAGCACTTTTGATTTCTCCCATAGACTTTTAAAGGGTGTTCCGCGGCATTCGAATTTGCCGCGAACACCCCAAATTGTTCGCTGTTCGGCGAACTTGCGAACAGCCAATGTTCGAGTAGAACATGAGTTCGACTCGAACTCGAAGCTCATCCCTAGTCCTAGTAGATGCTAGGCTCAGCAATGGCATGCAATGCCAAGCTGCTGCTAATAAAGCAAACAGAATATTGGCATGCATTAAAAGGGGGATCAACGCAAGAGATAAAACGATAATTCTCCCACTTTACAAGGCTCTGGTCTGGCCGCACCTGGAGTATGCTGTCCAGTTCTGGGCACCAGTCCTCAGGAAGGATGTACTGGAAATGGAGCGAGTACAAAGAAGGGCAACAAAGCTAATAAAGGGTCTGGAGGATCTTAGTTATGAGGAAAGGTTGCAAGCACTGAACTTATTCTCTCTGGAGAAGAGACGCTTGAGAGGGGATATGATTTCAATTTACAAATACTGTACTGGTGACCCCACAATAGGGATAAAACTTTTTCGCAGAAGAGAGTTTAATAAGACTCGTGGCCACTCATTACAATTAGAAGAAAAGAGGTTTAACCTTAAACTGCGTAGAGGGTTCTTTACTGTAAGAGCGGCAAGGATGTGGAATTCCCTTCCACAGGTGGTGGTCTCAGCGGGGAGCATTGATAGCTTCAAGAAACTATTAGATAATCACCTGAATGACCGCAACATACAGGGATATACAATGTAATACTGACACATAATCACACACATAGGTTGGACTTGATGGACGTGTGTCTTTTTTCAACCTCACCTACTATGTAACTATGTAACTATGTAACACCTGCTCAGTTCCTCCTGCATCACTCACCCCTCCCACACAAATCTTACCATAAATCATTAGCGATGCACATGATCAATGCAGCAAAACAATGCATACCAATTCACTGGAAATCTAAAAAAAATCCCCTCTATTAAAGAATGGTTTAGTAGAATCAACAGGAAGAACTAATACACATTGCACATGACACACCCAGGAAATATGGTATCAAATGGGCTTGCTGGAAATACTTCCAGACCACATTCGAATTTGCCCACCTCAACTCGTCTCATACTTAGATACCTAGAGTCTAACATTCCTGAAACCCAAAGTTCAGAGCTAAAATTTGTCAATCTTACACTCAAATCTGGAACCCTACTAAACGAGGGCTGCCCCTCCTCCTACACCTAAACCCAAAATCAGCAATGATAGACCTCAGGGGAGGGAAGCAAGAGATGGCCCAATACTACTTTAGCAACTACACTCTTCTTATCTTACTCCCCCTTCCACTTCCCTCTTCTCTCCCCCTCTACCTTTTCCCTCCCTCATCCCTGTTAACCCACCTCATGCTCACCCTTTTATAAGTTGTACACCCACCCCCAACAGACAGGACTTTACAATCAGTACAAAACACCATTGACGACACCCCCCACACACCCCACCCTAGATTTCTTTGCAACATAATTAACCCACCATGTTAACATAAGGAGACCTCCACTGGATGTGAGACATCTCACACCATCTGTGGCATTCGCATCATATCAGATTCCTCCAACCTCACGAATATTCCACCACCCACGGTTTTTCAGTTATACCACTCATGGACAACCTTGACAACTCCTATAGGACCAGCCCCACCTGTTATAAAGTAATCTAAACAGAATGTACGCATTGGTGGGACAAGGGCCTTTCCCTTTTTTCTCTTCCTCTTCTCTTTGTTAAGGTCCTAGTGGGACAAATGGAACAATGAATGTTCCTACATACACTTTGCTCTTTGCTTAATGTACTGTTCATGTACGATATTTCTGTTATAAGTAATGTGTGTTGATCTTTATTATGTATTGCACCTTACTGGGGTAAAAGGCATAAAAGCAGCAATAACTGGATGTTCAACAGCAATAGCAAACTAGGACCGTAATGTACACATTGACCATCACTGTACAATCCTATCAGATATTTGTATAAAGCTAGTTATAAGAAAATATGTCTAACTAAATATTATTATCAGTAACCGGCTTTACTAGTCTGCTGCAATGTTGGAAATACTGTCATCATATGGTAACCAGGCTTTAGAATATCACCTATCAGGGGAATCCAACACAACACAGAGACTAAAAGATTTTTCTGTATAAGATACAAGAAATACAACATTCTATATGTGACTTCAGTGATCAGGGGAAGAATAGTAAATTCAGATTCCATCCCCTGAGAGATTGTACAGAAACTTTCATCCAATAGAACAAACTCTGGCTGTTCCCTGAAGAAGATGTCTAATAATACTTTACTAAAGAACTGCTTTCCAGTATCAGCAATGCTGAGAAATAAAAGTTCAGATGCAAGATTACAAAATGATATATTTATTATTAACATGTGAAATATGAAGAAAATGTATATAATACTTAAAGATAAAATGTACTGTTCAATAAAAATGTCAATAATAATAATAATAATAATAATAATAATAATAATAAAGATAATTATAATAAACACTATGGGGGTTGTTTACTAAAGGAAAATCCACTTTGCACTGCAAGTGCAATTGAAAGTGCACTGGAAGTGCACTTGAAAGTGCAGTCGCTGTAGATCCGAGGACATGCAAGGAAAATAAAAAACAGCATTTTAGCTTGCACATGATTGGATGATAAAATCAGTAGAGCATCCACTCTTTTCAGATCTATCCCTTAGATTTAGAGCGACTAAACTTCCAAGTGCACTTGCAGTGCAAAGTGGATTTGCCTTTAGAAAATAACCCCCTATGAGTAAAATACTTAAGATTTGTGAAGAAAGGTTAAGTAATATATATGGACATTTTGTTCATTAAATGCATCTACAGGGAAAAATACCTTTAATCTTTTTAACCACTTCCTCTCTCACACCTGTACCCCCAACTATCGACCAGAGCAATGTTAACTTTCCACTATTGATTCAGCAATAACTTTTGTATATATACATATAGATATATTGTTTTTCTTAGAACAAAAATATACTTTTATTGCTCATATTATTCAAAAATAGTTTCTATTTCTTTATGCAATCCATAGACAAAAATAGCCAATCTTAAAGTCCTGCTCCAGGATAATTGTATTAAAGCAGTAGAGATACCAATTCTATCTATGATGATCGGTTCCCTCTGAACAGGGGGCTGAATTGGCAAAAGTTTAAGCATTTGGGCGAACGTCCCAACAACCAAAGTTTGGTCCAAGCCTAGGTTTGGACTGAAACATTGGCTCATTCCTATTCTTCACTAGTGTTGGGCAAATGGTTCAGCCCAAGCATGAGTTCAGGACTAACATTGGTTGTTCAGCCCGTTCAGTGAACACCCAAATTTGCAGGGCGTTTGGCGGGTCTTCGCCCCCACCGAATGCCTTGCAATGCACTGCACTGCACAGTGCATTCTAAGCCCTGGCTGGGCAAAGCTTTGGCCAATTTGGGCACAGTAATAGCTGGTTGTTAAGGAGCGGGGTCGGGAAGCTGACCATGGGTTCCTTAACAACCGATGATTTATCATCTGTCAATGGGCTTCCCCGCTGACACCTGAATAAAAAATAAAATAATTCCCAGTAAAAAAATAGTAAAAAAAGAAAACAGCATGGGGTCCCCCCAGGCAGGTCAGGAAAGGGGGGAACAGGCAAGTGCCCCCCTCCTGAACCATGCCAGAACACATGCCCTCAACATGGGGGCAGTGCTTTGAGGCCCCCCACCCCAATGCACCTTGTCCCCATGTTTAATGCTGCCACCACCGCCCGACCCGGAAAAAATGTTCCGCCCGCCACAAAGGCAAACTGCCGAAAAACCTGGTTTGCCATATGACAGTTCTTATATAGGTGATGGTGGGGCCACCTGGTGATGTGGCACTTCCCCCCTTGTGACATGACCAACCAGTGCATGCTGGGTCGGTTTTGGCCGGGTACTGTTTTTATTTATTTTGACACTTTTTTGGTAACACATAGAGGGAGTGGGAAGTATGTACAGGAGAGGAGTGTGGAGGGTATGACAGTGGGTGGTATGTACAGCAGAGGAGTGTAAAGGGTATGACAGTGGCAGTATGTACAGGAGAGAAGTGTGGAGGGTATGACAGTGACAGTATATACAGGAAAGGAGTGTGGAGGGTATGACAGAGGGCAGTTTGTATAGGAGTATAGGAGAGGAGTGTGGAGGAAAAAAACTGCCGAAAAACCTGGTTTGCCATATGACAGTTCTTATATAGGTGATGGTGGGGCCACCTGGTGATGTCACCTGGTGGCACTTCCCCCCTTGTGACATGACCAACCAGTGCATGCTGGGTCGGTTTTGGCCGGGTACTGTTTTTATTTATTTTGACACTTTTTTGGTAACACATAGGGGGAGTGGGCAGTATGTACAGGAGAGGAGTGTGGAGGGTATGAAAGTGGGTGGTATGTACAGCAGAGGAGTGTGAAGGGTATGACAGTGGCAGTATGTACAGGAGAGAAGTGTGGAGGGTATGACAGTGACAGTATATACAGGAAAGGAGTGTGGAGGGTATGACAGAGGGCAGTTTGTATAGGAGTATAGGAGAGGAGTGTGGAGGATATAACAGTGGCAGTATATACAGGAGAAGAGTGTGGAGGGTATGACAGTGGGCAGTATGGACAGGAGAGGAGTGTGGAGGGTATGACAGTGGGCAGTATGTACAGGAGAGGAGTGTGGAGGTTATGACAGTGGGCAGTATGTACAGGAGAGGAGTGTGAAGGGTATAACAGTGGGCGGTATGTACAGGTGAGGAGTGTGGAGGGTATGACAGGAGAGGCGTGTGGAGGATATGACAGTGACAGTATATACAGGAGAGGAGTGTGGAGGGTATGACAGAGGGCAGTTTGTATAGGAGTATAGGAGAGGAGTGTGGAGGATATGACAGTGGCAGTATATACAGGAGAGGAGGGTGGAGGGTATGACAGTGGGCAGTATGGAACGGAGAGGAGTGTGGAGGGTATGACAGTGGGCAGTAAGTACAGGAGAGGAGTGTGGAGGGTATGACAATGGGCAGTATGTACAGGAGAGGAGTGTGAAGGGTATGACAGTGGGCAGTATGTACAGGAGTGGAGTGTGGAGGGAATGACAGTGGGTGGTATGTACAGGAGAGGAGTGTGGAGGGTATGACAGTGGCAGCATATACAGGAGAGAAGTGTGCAGGGTATGACAGTGGCAGTATATACAGGAGAGGAGTGTGGAGGGTATGACAGAGGGCAGTTTGTATAGGAGTATAGGAGAGGAGTGTGAAGGGTATGACAGTGGGCAGTATATACAGGAGAGGCATGTGGAGGGTATGACAGTGGGCAGTATGTACAGGAGAGGAGTGTGGAGGGTATGACAGTGGCAGTATATACAGGAGAGGAGTGTGGAGGGTATGACAGTGGCAGTATATACAGGAGAGGCGTGTGGAGGATATGACAGTGGGCAGTATATACAGGAGAGGAGTATGGAGGGTGTGATAGTGGGCAGGATGTACAGGAGAAGAGTGTGGAGGGTATGACAGTGGGCAGTTTGTACAGGAGAGGAGTGTGGAGGGTATGACAGAGGGCATTATGTACAGTAGAGGAGTGTGGAGGGTATGACAGTGGGCAGTATGTACAGGAGAGGAGTGTGGAGAGTATGCCAGATGGCAGTATGCACAGGAGAGGAGTGTGGAGGATATGACAGTGGCAGTATATACAGGAGAGGAGTGTGGAAGGTATGACAGAGGGCAGTATATACAGGAGAGGTGTGTGGAGGATATGACAGTGGCAGTATACACAAAGCCTACAAAGAAAAAGTCCCTGGGATAATTGCCCTTCAGGGAAATACTGTAATAAATAAGTATATATAAGGGGTCCATGAGGAACGCCATCCAATCTGGCAAGGTCTGCAGTGTGTGTGCAGCAGTGAAAGGTCTTATATATGGTGCCGGATTGTGGAGGGTATGACAGTGAGCGGTATGTACAGGAGAGGGGTGTGCAGGGTATGACAGGTGTAGTATATGCAGGAGAGGTGTGTGGAGGATATGACAGAGGGCAGTATGTACAGGAGAGGAGTGTGGAGGGTATGACAGTGGGCATTATGTACAGGAGAGAAGTGTGGAGGGCATGACAGTGGGCAATATGTACAGGAGAGGAGTGTGGAGGGTATGACAGTGAGTGATATGTACAGGAGAGGGGTGTGGAGGGTATGACAGAAGGCAGTATATGCAGGAGAGGTGTGTGGAGGATATGACAGAGGGCAGTATGTACAGGAGGGGAGTGTGGAGGGTATGACAGTGGGCATTATGTACAGGAGAGAAGTGTGGAGGGTATGACAGTGGGCAGTATGTACAAGAGAGGAGTGTGGAAGGTATGACAGTGGGCAGTATGTACAGGAGAGGAGTGTGGAGGGTATGACAGAGGGCAGTATGTACAGGAGAGGAGTGTGGAGGGTATGACAGAGGGCAGTATATGCAGGAGAGGTGTGTGGAGGATATGACAGAGGGCAGTATGTACAGGAGAGGAGTGTGGAGGGTATGACAGTGGGCATTATGTACAGGAGAGAAGTGTGAAGGGTATGACAGTGGGCAGTATGTACAGGAGAGGAGTGTGGAGGGTGTGACAGTGGGCAGTATGTACAGGAGAAGAGTGTGGAGGGTATGACAGAGGGCAGTATGTACAGGAGAGGAGTGTGGAGGGTATGACAGAGGGCAGTATGTACAGGAGAGGAGTGTGGAGGGTATGACAGTGTGCCGTATGTACAGGAGAGGAGTGTGAAGGGTATGACAGTGGGCGGTATGTACAGTAGAGGAGTGTGGAGGGTATGTACAGTAGAGTCATGTGGAGGATATGACGGTGGCAGTATATACAGGAGAGGAGTGTGGAAGGTATGACAGTGGGCAGTATGTACAGCAGAGGAGTGTGGAGAGTATGCCAGAGGGCAGTATGTACAGGAGAGGCGTGTGGAGGATATGACAGTGGCAGTATATACAGGAAAGGAGTGTGGAGGGTATGACAGTGGGCAGTATGTACAGGAGAGGAGTGTGAAGGGTATGACAGAGGGCAGTATAAACAGGGGAGGTGTGTGGAGGATATAACAGGGCCGTATATACAGGAGAGGAGTGTGAAGGGTATGACGGTGGGAAGTATGTACAAGAGAGGAGTGTGGAGGGTATGACAGTGGGAAGTATGTACAGGAGAGGAGTGTGGAGGGGTTGACAGTGGCAGTATATACAGGAGAAGAATGGCAGTATATGCAGGAGAGGAGTTCAAATAGGGATGATGACTGCATGCAGGCAGGAAGTGCAGATGGTATGAAGGCAGTTCATATTAATTTTAAGCCACTTTCACACTGAAGCGGCGGGCGCGTTAGTCGTAAAGCAGCGCTAGTTTTAGCGGTGCTTTAATGTCGTTTTAGCTGCGCTTTTTGGCCGCTAGCGGGGTGCTTTTAACCCCTGCTAGCGGCCGAAAAAAGGTTAAAAGCGCAGCTGCTGAAGCTTTTTGCAGGTGCTTTGACAGCGCTGGCCATTGCTTTCAATGGGCAGGACATTTTGGGTCCTAAACTGCCCCAAAGATGCTGCATTTTTTCCGTCCTGCAGGCGCACCGCCCCAGTTTGGAAGCACTTGGGCTTTCACACTGGGGCTGCAGAAGAAGCAGTTTACAGGTGCTTTTCAGGTGCTATTTTTAGCGCAAAAACGCCTATAAAATGCCTCAGTGTGAAAGTGGCCTTAGTGGCAGTGTCTGAGGGGTGAATGGGGAGGCGTGATAGAAGGGTTGATGGAAGGGGTGATAGGAGGGTTGATGGAATGGGTGATGGGAGGGGTGATGGGAGGGATGATGGGAGGGGTGATGGGAGGAGTGATAGGAGGGGTGAATAGGGAGGGGTGATGGTGTAATGGAATGTGATTATGAGTGTTATGGTAAAATGCTTATTTCCTGATATAACCATATAGATGTAAGTGCTTATCTTTTATAACCAGCTACTAGACTTAACCATGCTCAAATTAGATGTCTGCCAGCTTCTCCCTTCATGTGGAACAGAACTGCAAGAGTTAAAGCACAAAGTTAAGAAGAAGAAGATTGCACCTATTTTCAGACCTATGAGACTACACACAAGAGAAACAGGAACTGAAAATAAGACACCATATTTAGCTATGATAGCCTGCTATTCACTTATACAGTGATAACCCAGCAAAAGCTTATATTTCGTCACAATAATGAATATGTATAATTTGTGGCTTATACACGCTTGTCTTATTTGATATTTGATTTGATAATGAAATATCCGGCTCACAGTATATTAGCCTGAGCCCAGGAAGTAAATTTCAGAAGTACCAAACTTACTGAACGTGTCTGTGTCAGTGATTTGTGTCGAGTGTGCACACTTTTACATTGAAGGTTAATTTGGCCAGGGGGACAGAAACAAAAGTACCAAGCGGTTCTGTTCGGTCCAAAACATATAGCTCCCAAAAGTGGGGCTCGAGATTGGCCCAAAAGGAAGCCGAACTTAGAGGACACTAAAAGAGGACCGAATACGGGTGGAGCAGAAGAGCCTGATCAACTCTGTAGAAAACGGTAAGACATTTTCCTTAATAATTTGTCTGCTGTTTGATCCGCATCCGTATTTGGTTAATTTCTGTCTCCGCATCGGCTTACCGCGGTCCACAAAGACAGGTATATATCTTGTCTTGAGCCTATTTATATAGTACAAACCTGTAATTGTTTCTGACCCGCCTGTATTTGGAGTATATTGTGTTTTGTTTTGTCGATCGATCTTGTGTTTTGTGATGGCTGTTGTGAATGAGGGATTGAGTATATAGTCACGGATGGAATAATTGATGTGGTTAAACTTCTCTTGAGGATTGACATCAAGAGAGGGCGTCGGAACGCGGCTAAACTCCTCCTGGGGGAAATAATTGTTGTGCGGTGAAGCACGGGTTACCAGGACAGGGGGCGTCAGGAATACGCCCAGCGGTGGCGTGGGGATCCCGTGAGGATCTGATTAAGTCCAGAATTCACTCCAGTCGTCACATCAATTGTTGTTGGTGATGTCATGTCCTAGATGTGTCTGTGGACTGTTGTTTGGCATTAATGAGGAGGCCTGGGGCCTGGTCACAAAGGTAGAGCCAGGTTATAAGAGATCTATTCTCGGTTACAAACCTCTAATGCCAGAGGTCCCCCAAGTAATGGTATTCAGATTGAATGTACATTATCAAGTGAAATTTTCAGTTGGTAAGAAGTTGGAAGTTATTGAGGCTGAGGCCAGGATAACAGGACAGGGAAGTAAAAGTTGTCCCCTACAACCTCAGCAGCCAGAAGATTACGAGGAGGCAGAGAAAGCCAGAGTGAGGAGTTTGGGTTTTGAGTTGGGATGTGTAGCAGAAGTTTGAAGTGGTTAACTGAATACGAGCTGTTGATTCTCGTTTTGTGTTTCCTCTCATGTCTCCCCTTTTGCAGATTTAACAGAGATCTCTTCACTTCCTCATCTTCCACATCACCCTGTCACTGCATATCTTCATTTCTTTTCTGTTTTACCCCCACCTTTCTTGCTTTCCTCTCCTCCTATGAAATGGGAAATAAGTTGACTAGGCCCACAGAGGGCAGTTTGGCTTGTGATTTGGTACAAGAGCGGGAGGGAGAGGATGCTCTAAAAAAAGGGAAAGTAATTAGCAAAAGTTTGTGGAATTGATATGCATTTGGGTGGTAGATTACAAGTAGATGAATGGCGTACTGTTTTTTGAAACGTAAATAAGGTCTGTTGTCAGATTATGGGTTGCTACGAGCAGCAGATGCTTGGTTTAAAGTTGCAAACGCTATTCATGAAGAAGAGTGTTGATGGAACAGGAAACAAACCAAAATGGTTGCATCGTGTACGTGTACAAGAAAACTAGAAAAGAGGAAGCTAAGTAGTCAGCCACTGCCCTATAATGGCGTCTGGTCCCCAGGAAGTAGACACTGCCCTTCGTCTACCGCCCCTCTGTTCTAAGTGACACCTCCCCCTGTGGCAACATGCCCTATGCCACCGCCCCATGAACCGCCCACACCGAAACCCACCCACATGTTTCCAGTGATGGAGCATAGTAGCAACCAATGTAGCATTTTAATTAAATAAATAATTTATGTATAGGATGTATTGAATATTTCTGAATATTTCAGTCAGAGTCTGAATTTAGTTGTAATTGCTTACCCTTGCATTATTGAAGCAAAAAGGTGTTTCTTTTGGTTTTAATTGTGTTTAAGCTGTATTAGCAATAATCGGGGAGTTTAAAATGTTCAATTTCAATATTTAACAGTATTATAGATAAAGAGGAAGTTTATGTATTTTAGGCGTTATGCCAGAAGAGCAAAAGAGGAAGTGCTTTTTTTGCTTAAATCTATGTGCTAGATTTAGGTAGGCCCCATTCACATCTGAGCGTTTTGTATTCTAAAAAAAAAAAAAAAAAAGACTCAGTATCTAATTAGAATGTTTAGAAAGAAAAATAAATATGTATGTTGTGGAGATCGGCTGGACCGAGGCTCCCTATAAAAAATTATTCTGTATGGAGATGGTTCACATCTCTACTCTAAAATGCCTGAAGTCAATATGTGTACAAGAAGTGTACTGATTTGGGTTTTAGCATGCTGAACAGAGCGCATAGACACATGTTAGCTGCCGCATTTATTTCAGGTCTTAAAGAGTCAATATGAAAGGGTTTGAGTATAGCAAACCCACAACCTTGGAGCTTGAGACGTTGTTATGATTAGTTATTAGGTCCAGAATCCTCACAGAGCATTAGAGAGTAGCTCCTCTCATGATGGCCTCTGACACACCCTATCTGCACCCACCAGTACCGACTCCATGTGTCTGCTTGCTACAACTGCGAAAGACCCAGCCACTCCAGAAGGGAATACCGAAGCCCATGGAAATTCACCCACAGTCAACCAAGCCCCATCCATGGTCCATATGAAAGCGCACAGTACCAGGGACATGACACCACACCTCGCCTACCTCTCCGGATCACATGGATCTTCTCCACAAGGATTCAGGCAAGCCTGTTTCACTTGCCAGCCACACCTGGACTGTTATGCCACAAGGTGCCCAGAACTCCCCCTCCCAATTCGCCAAGGCAACGGCCCTCATTCTGGACATTTGGATGAAGTTACACCCAGATATTGTACTCCTTCAAGATGTAGATGACCTCCTGCTTGTGATTGCCTCAATCTACTCTGAAAGCCTCCTCTACTACCTGGTTGAGCAAGGTTGCAAGGCCTTAAAAAGCAAAAAGTCCAGAAAGAAGGTGATTTTCCCAGGCCTCTGCATCTCTCAAGGCACCTGACATCTCACTGAAAAAAGAGTTGCTGCAATCAAGGACATCCCTTTGCCTCAAAGTCAAGCAATCCCTTTATGATGCCCTGAAATCTGACCCTTTCCTGCTTTCTTCAGAAGCTGCGGACAGGCCCGGACTGGCCATAGGGCACACCGGGCATTTGCCCGGTGGGCTGGGGCCGCCGGGATCAACCTCGGGGCCGCAGTTCAATACGTGTTGATGACCGGGCCGCACAGCTGGAGGTAAGCGGTGACCACGGCCTGGAGAGGGTTAACACAGGCCGCGGTCACCGCTCACCTCCCGCTGTGTGGCTGTGCCTGTGTCTCCTCTCCAGGCTCTCCTGCCCTGCCGACAATGTCATCTATCAGCAGAGCAGGGGCGGGAGGAGCCGGAGACACTGAACAGCGCGAGTGCAGGGATCCGTGGTTGCTAGGCAGCAGGTCGGATCCAATCAAAACGGCAATTGGTGTCCGCGCACGCGCGCTGCTTCCGGCGATAGCTAGGCAACAGGGACGCTGCCAGGGCTGGGGCCGCTGATGTCATGGAAACGTATGACGTCTGGAGACCCCGCCCACCCAGACAGATTACGTCCATTCAAAAAACCAACAGGAGTGAAGAAGACACTAAACGTGAGAAGTCTAAGTGCATAGAGAGAAGTGAAGCCATCAGATCGGGAGACAAGGAAAGGAGACACAGAAGGAAAACAGGTAAACGAGAAAAGGAGTAATGGAGGACACAGGAAAGTGTAAATAGATAAAGATGAATGGCAGCAAAAAGGAGATAAGAAAGGGGGAAGAAGAGGGGAAGGAAGGAAGAAGAACAGATAGAAAAAAAAAGGGGGATATAGAAAGAGAAAAACAAGGAAAAAAAGAAACAGAAAAAGGAGACAGAGGAGAGGAAAATAAGAGAAAAATACGAGTGAAAAATAAAAAAGGATAAAGACGATAGAGAAATGAGAATAGGAAAAAAGGAAGAAATGAGTGGGAAAAGGAGACAAATTAAGAGGATAAGGTGCAACTGAGAAAAATGTATGAAAAAAAAATTTAAAAAACAAGTAAAGAAAATTACCTAAGTAATAAAAAATAAATAAATAAATAAATAAATAAAGAGTGAAAAAATAATAATAAATATAAAAATAATAAAACATAAATATGAAAATAAATATAAATAATAATAAAAAGAAAAGAAAAAAAGGAGAAATAAAAAATAATAATAAAGGATAAAAATTAAAGAACACGAAGAGTAATAAACCGGAAAGAGGAAAAAAAGAAAAATGGAAAATGGGAAAACCTAAAATATTATAGGTGAAAAAAGAAGAGAACAAAGCCTGGGTGCAGAAGGACCTAATCCATGGTAATACAGGTTCAATAAAGCGGGAGTCAAATCAACAAGCAGGTAATCACCCGTTTGTTAATATGATCCTGATCTACAACTCCTCTCGCCCCCTACACTGCTTATAAGATGACATCATTGGAAGAGTGGGAGAGACGGTAGAGGACACACAGGCTGAATCCTGCCTCTGCCCTGCCAAAGGTAGGACTGTTCAGGGAAGGCAGAGAGTAAAAGGGGCCACTGTGATTATGGAGAAAAATGAGGGGGCATGACTGCAAGGGGCACTGTAATGGGGGGCTGTGATTGGTAGGGGCACTGTGATGAAAAGGTAACTGCACTATAAAGGGGGACTGTAATCATTACAGTTTTATTTACAGTGCAGTCCCCTTTATATCACAGTGCCCCCATTACATTACAGTGTGGAGGACTGACTCTGTGATTATCTCGTCACCAACCGCCCTCGCGAATTGCGGTTACTGGAAAATAGGCTGCTCAGTCTAAATTGCCCGGGCATATTTTTTGTCCCAGTCCGGGCCTGGCTACGGACAATTTTGAAACTCTGAAGGAGATCCTCTCAACAGCCTCTGCTTTGGGACTAGAAGACTTTCAAACTGTTTGTCTCAGAGAGGCAAGGACATGCCACAGGAGTTTTGGCTCAGGCCCATGATAACAGACTCAGGGTATCACTCCTGTCAACTGGACTCAGTGGCCAGGGGGGGACCCCCCTGCCTTAAAGCCGTCTGTGCAGCCCAATGCCCCTCATGACATAACTGCCATACTGAACCAAGTACAGCCCAAACACCTGTCCTCAGCAAGACACCTCAGACTTCAGTGTGCCTTGCTTCTCCTCAATAACATCACCATCCTCCGATGTGATACCCTTAACCCATCCACTCTACTTCCCCTTCTCGAGGGGGGAACCTCTGTAGAAGATGATTACCACTATACCGCCCATGACTGTTTTGAAGTGATGAAGACGGAGACATCACACCAGCCAACAGTCAGTGAAACTGCCCTTGAAAATCCTGACCTGACAATCTTTGTGGATGGTTCCAGATATGCAGATGATGCTGGGTGGTACCATACAGGATATGCAGTTACCACAGAAGACACGGTCCTCCAAGCCTCAGCGTTACCCCCCTCCATGTCTGCACAAGAAGCAGAGTTGCTGTTGGAGTACATGTATGTTCTAAAAGCAAGTGAACCCCATGATATGCTGATTAGAGTGTTCCCTAAAAACCCATTCAGATCTGGAGATCATTCCGACAAGAAATTATGACACACACAAGGCATGCAATTCAGAATGATCCAATCTTTTACTTCCGCATTTTCACTTATATAACCAACATGACATCACAACAAAAGTCCAACCCCTTCATTAATATATGCCAAATTTACAGACATACAGACATATAACTAACCAAAAATAGAACATAATTTCTTCATACAGAAACTGTCAACAAGAAAGAACTTCATGCGTCATTTCGGGGAAATCATACCATTTACAAGAATTTGAAACTAATTTTTGATAGACGTCACATATACATATTATTCTAAGATGGATACATATTTTTATAGCTAAAAATGGTGGACAACAAGCTAAAATATCCTTACAATCCCCTTCTTGATCATAAATGTATGATCTCACTTCCTTATCATGGTAGTATTCTCTGCCTACTTCTGATGATACATACTGAGATAAGTTTTATTGGGAGATGAGGGATCTGAAATGCAAGTGGCTCTATTAATAAGGAACACAATAAGCTTATACACAAGATAAAGGAAAAGGAAAAAGAACACAATAATGATTAAAATTATGGGAATATCCCTTATCCAAGAGAATATCCCTCCAAATCCAAAATTAACATTTTCAAAAGGACTCAAGGTCTGGGCTATGTTGCGAGCCTCTTGTTGCAGCTTGGCCACCTCTTTTCTATGCTAAGCTATCACATCATAATTGTCTGGTACCTCTATACTGGTATTGTGTATCCAAGTACAACATTCATAATCCTCAGTCATTTCACATAATCCTGTAAGGGCTAAACTCATGCTTTCAATGGCTAAGTCATGCAATTCTAGTTGTTTTCTAATAGCCCTAGTTTCAACATTAAATTTAGAAATGTCATCAGAGTTCTTTTCCATCATCTCATCAATAATTCCTAAATAATTATTCAAACTTTTCATCAAATCTATTCCCCATCCTGCCCAGGAAGGGAACCATGCCCAGGCTATATCCTTCTCAAGGAATAACTCTCTCTTGTTACGATGTTTTAATGGATACCCTGGGTGTATACTAGCTTCAAGCAAATGACTCCCATCACTATCACCTCTCACCCCCATTATGGGCACCAGTGAGGCCAGGTAACACCAGCCCTGGACCTCTTGTGGAATCCAGGGATAACAAGTCATTGCACAACAAACATAAGTGTGGTTACCAAACGAGAAGGGCGTATTCACAGCAGTCTCTTGATCTACTGCTGTAACTGCTGCTAAAACCTGAAACAAATGCTGTACAGGTTTAATACTTTCATCTTCAGAGGCAAGAATCTTTTTAAAATCAGCCCGTACTCTGACCTCAACGTGGTGTGTTTGATATAAAGAACAAGACTTCCCACTAGTGGCATAGCAATTAGAAATGTTCAAAACCGATTGACTACAGGTATGAGCATTTCTAGTAGAATTCCCTACATTAAAACACCAGGTAGGATTATGACTTCTATTGATGATCTGAAAGGAAATTGTGTCATTAGTTCTTCTGCTGTCATTCAAAAGGTCAAGGGGAATCTTTCCTTTTAAAAGGGGAGTAATATTTAAAGGTATAGCCATTAGGGGTATCCTAACAGTGCTAAGGTGCAATTTGCCACAAATCCAACACTTCTGAAATCCTGATTTCTGAGCATAAGCATATTTAAATTTTAGCAAAAGCATTTTATCAGCAAAATTATCCTCAATGTCTCTCTTGTTTCTAACTTGTATCACTGTAATGTTCTCCTATGTATGTGTGTTCCCACAAATACTTTTAATGGCACCCAAATCTTCAGGATGGCAAATACAGTTAGTGATCATCCAAGTGGGTGGGAACACTATCAGGGTGATCAGGAACAGGAAGCAAAATGTTTTGCCAGAAGTCTGTGGTGAAATAAGCGAGGTCATCTTCTCTGGCCGGACCTGCTTTTCCAGGAACTCCTCCTTCATCTGCTTGGACTTCTGCTTGAGGGCCTCCTGTATTAAGGATCTCCTTCTTGCTCTTGGGGCTTTGGGCAACCATGGATCCCAGATCCCGGACTAGCAGTTTTCCACCAGGATAGCCGTTCTGATCACTGCAATCACCATAGTAGAAGGTCCAAAGGGATACTCTTGCTTCTTATTTCTGCTCAGCTGTTGAACCACCATGGTGTCTCCCTCCTTGAAGAGGTGAGTAGCGTCCTGTGAAGAAAAAAGAGAGGTGCGAGCAACATTTCTTTGACTGTATCCAATATTTCAACCAGTTTTCTTACATATTCTTCCTGTATTAAGTCTAAATCTCCCTTTTCTACCATTAAAGGTGCCCTGGCCTATGGGGTGGGGAAAAATCTATTCATCAAAACTTCAAAAAAAACTTATTTCTGCCAGGACTGCTGGGAGGACCCTTCTCCAGTTGGCAAAGGTTCCTCCTGTGGCCTTTCTTATCTTGTCTTTTATTGTTCTGTTCATCCTTTCTACTATTCCTGAACTTGGAGGATGATAGGGAATGTGAAACTTCCATTCTATCTTGAGAGTTTTTACCAAGTCCTGGCAGACCCTGGCTATAAAAGCTGGACCATTTGAGAATATGTCCACAATTATCAAAAGATATTCCTGTCTTTTGCCTAGTTTGGGCCTGTGTGTGAAATCAGCCGTGACTTGTATACCTGCGTGGCCTATTCCGTGGTACTGTGAATGCACTTGCTGTTGGTATACATGGTTTCCCCTCTTTGCAGAGAAATCCAGACCTTGGATCTCTCTACACACCCTTTCCATTCCAGTCCCTTAACTCATAATTTGATGCATAATCCTGGGGATCTGCAAGTGACTGTTCAAAAGGGGATAGGTCAGGTATCAGCATAGCAATTTGGATGTCTGCTGTCTGTGAGATAGCAGCTTATTTAGCAGCAAGGTCAGCCAGACCTGCTCATTTCCCCCAGCTATCTCTGTCTGTTGGCCTGTGTATGCTCTGCAGTGTACTATAGCCTAGAGCAAGAACCATCCACAAAAACATTCTGTGTGTCTGGTAGTGCTGTGGAAGATAAATCAGACCTGGGTGATGTGTCTTAGTCAATGAGGTTTATGCAGACATGTTATGGCACAACCTCATCCTGTTCTCCTTTTTAATCCTAAAAAGGCGTTTAAAATGGGTGCTGGGCCTGCAGTGAGAGAAGCATATTTGATGTGCGATTTTTGGATTGGACAGCAAAATCACCTCATATCCGCTCAAACTCTGAGCAGACATGTGCTGTGTATGTACATTTTTCAACAAGATTGACACATTGTGGGTGATGTGAAGTGTGGTGTCGTGTCCCAGAGTGAAAGAAGCGACCCTCTCAACCACCGTGGCACAGGACGCTAAGGCGCACCGGGACCATCTTTGAGAAAAAAACTACAGGGCACAGTCTCCCACTATATTCCTGGGCCAGTACTCCCGCCATGGTTCTTCAATTTTCCCTGGCAAACAATTGAAACATTTTGCCATATTCAAGGAGGCCTGAGGCTCGGGCTGGTAACCATTATACATTTCAACATGGCAAAACATGGCAAAACATTTAACATTTCATCAGACCATTTTACAGTATCAGACATTTCAGAGACATTGCTTCAAAAACATTGCTTGTCTCAATATATTGTCATTAAAGAGCAGTCAGGTATCCATTGGCGGCAGTAACCAATCATACCTAGGAAGGTGAGCATGTCCTTCCTGTTAAGTGGGCGGGGCAGACCCATTCAGAGCCGCAGCTCTTTTGTGACTGACTCTTCTTTCTCCTTTTGTGAGCACAAATACTCAACTGTTTTTTTTTTTTCTCACAACATTGTAACTTTTTCTTAAACATTTTGTAACCACATACATGTAACCATTTTAATAAAGATAGGTTATCAGCTCGGCAGTCCTCCTCTGAAGAACTACAAATCAAAAAATCACCAACATACTGCAACAGTACAGAACCATGAGGGGCAGTCCAGGGCCCAAGGGTGACTTGGAGTACAGTGGCCGTGTCTCCTCATCTACAGGGATGAAAAAAAAACATTCTTTAAATCAATCACAATAAAATACTCTGCATCGCATGGTATGGCGGTAAGTATTGATGGCACATCAGGCACTACTTGGGCAATTGGTACCACTAGGCTATTAATGTCCCTTAGGTCTGGTACAAACCTATAGTCACCATTTGCCTGCTTTTTTTTACTGGGAGTATTATAAGGTAGAGACAATTTCCCTTAAGATTCCTTTCTTTAAGAAATCCTCTTTCTCTGTATGTAACTCCCTCTTTGTCCTTGCCCCCTTTCCTCTTTTTATAAAAGTTTCCCCTTTGATTTTCTAAGAAATCATTTTGATAATGTGTTGATACTGGTGTTTGTTTTGGGATGTCAAAACATCCTGCTGCGTCTTTTTCAATCAACGTTTTTTTTTTTTCTTGAAAATCATTCATACTCTTTGTAGCCCAGTCTGACATATGTGCATTTCATCTTAAGTGTTAAATCCGGCGTCTTGTGTAATGAAAGGAAAAAGCATTAACTAACTGCGTAGTTACTTCCTCTTTTTTTCCTCCGTGCTTTCTGCTTGTTTTAAAACTACGTGTTTTGTATTCTGACCCACTACGGCGTGTGCAGCCTCCACAGCTTTCAACTTCTGCGTTGTGGTTTGTAAGATTTAACCCTTAATTTACCATCCCATGACTCTGCTAAACCCATCATAAACAATGTATGGGCTAGGATACAATAGGGAGCCTCGGTCCAGCCGATCTCCACAACATATATATTTATTATTTTTTCTTTCTAAATATTCTAATAGATACTGAGTCTCTTTTTTCCTTTTTGCAGTATGCCAACAGGTTCAAACAGTGCCTTCAATTGCAGTAATACTAATGCCGCAAACAATTCCCCACTATCTATTACGAAATGACGCACTTCATGCGTCATTTCTGGGAAATCATACCATTTACAAGAATTTGAAACTAATTTTTGATAGACGTCACATATACATATTATTCTAAGGTGGATACATATTTATATAGCTAAAATGGTGGACAACAAGCTAAAATATCCTTACAGTTGCAGGCCCTAACTATGGCATGCAAGTTGGCAGAAGGAAAAAGAGCTAACATCTACACAGACTCAAGATATGCTCTGGGAGTGGCCTGCTATTTTGGCATCATCTGGAAAACTAGAGGATTCCTGACAGCAGCAGGAACTCCTGTAAAACACAGCACAGCTATCAAGAACCTGATGGATGCCTTACTGCTTCCAACGCAGGTGACCATACTTAAAGTAGAAGCACACGGCAAACTGGTTTCCCAAGAAGTACAAGGCAATTATCTGGCAGATACTGCTGCAAAGCAAGCTGCAGATCGAAAGCGAGAAGTGGTCAGCAGAGTGAATGCACCTATCCTGGATGACCCAATAGACAGCCCTGAAGAGACTGTACAAACCACTATGATTCTACAAATCCTTCCTGTAAACAGGACTCACCTCAAGGAGCAACTAGAGACAGCTGACAAAGAAGAAAAAGGAGTGTGGATCAAAAAAGGAGCCACAGAAGTTGAAGGAATCACGGAATTAAACAAGAGACTGCGTCTGCCACGTAGGCCGGAAGCCTATCCCGTTACCAACATGACGGCGAAGACCACAGCTAAAAGACTTTTAACAGAAATAGTGTGCAGATATGGTGTCCCAGAGGTTATAGAGAGTAATCAGGGGCCGGCTTTCACGGCCTCAGTAACCAAAGAAATATGGGCAGCCTTAGGGGTCACACAAGCTTTCCACACTCGATACCATCCTCAGAGTAGTGGGAAGGTGGAAAGACTGAATGGCACAATAAAGTCTAGAATGCTAAAAATGTCTCAGAAAACAGGAATGAGTTGGCCGGACAGCTTGCCCATTGCCTTGTTCAGCGTCAAGTACGCCCCAAGGGGAAATCATGGTTTGTCACCCTATAAGATATTGTTTGGTTCGGCCTCCAGACTGGGTTGTTGTTTTCCACAACAGATGCAACTGCAATCTGATGTATTAACTGATTATGTGACTGCTTTATTTCGAGAATTAACCCGTATCCATGCACAAGTGTTTTCTTCCATTCCAGATCCTGAGTTAGACACAGGATCGCACAAGTTGGTCCCTGGTGATTGAGTCCTGGTAAAGAAGTTTTTGAGGAAGCACACCCTTGAACCCAGATATGATGGTCCTTTCCAAGTCCTTCTGACAACTACTACGTCAACAAAAGTGGTCGGAAAGAACTCGAGGGTACACGCCTCTCATTGCAAGAAAGTCCCCGTGCCCGAAGAAGAGGCTGAGGAGACCAAGCCATGATCCTGTTTATCCTTTTTGTTATAATCTTTGCTCAGGCCCAAGATGTGGCCATCAAACAGAAAAATGGTATAACTCAATTCTGGTACAACTCATCCAACACACATGTTGCCACGTTTATATCCCCTTATAGTAAGATACTTCCAGGTACTGATTACAGTGTCCGGTCACTGACACATATTGAAGTCACTCATTGATAGAATGACAATCAACAAGAACACAGATCAATACTTCACCAAAGGTTATCGTGAGTCTTATAGTGAGGTGTCTGCAGATCTAGTGCAAAATCAGGTCCACTCCTCAGGAGTAGGGATGAGCTTCTTGTTCGAGTTGAACCCATGTTCAACTCGAACATCATCTGTTCGCCCGTTCGCCGAATTGCGAACGATATGGGCCGTTCGCGCCAAATTCGTGTGGCGCGTCACGGCCCATAATTCACTGCGGCATCGCAGTGCAGTGCTGGCTGATGATTGGCCAAGCATGCACTATGACCCGCATGCTTGGCCAATCACAGCGCCATCTGAACAGAGAGCCGTAATTGGCCAAAGCCAAGGAGGCTTTGGCCAATTATGGCTCAGGGGATTTAGTACACGCCCCACACTATGTAAGGCCGCCTGCACGGCGGCCCTGTGTAGTGTGTGTTCCGGCGTTGAAAGAGATAGACAGAGAGACAGTGTCATTTGATTTGAGTTAGATAGATTAGGCAGAACAGTCAGTCAGTTAGCTGCACTTACAGTGTATTGTGTATATATATGCATCCCAGGTGTTGCATATATATATATACACTGTATTCAGTTTAGCTTGATCCGTTGCTGTTACAGTATCTTCCTACTGACAGGCAGGCTTGTCTTGTTACAGTATATACAGCTACCTGAAGAAAATTGCTGGTGTTCTTTTGATCCTATTAGTACCACAGTCAGGCAGGTAGACTATTTACAGTTAGTGCAGTGCGTCCTGTTCACAGTGTTCAGCTAAACCTAGAAGTTAGTGCGGTGCGTCCTGCTCACAGTGTTCAGCTAAAACTACAAGTTAGTGCTGTGCGTCCTGCTCACAGTGTTCAGCTAAACCTACAAGTTAGTGTAGTGAGACCTCTGCACAGTGTTCATCTAAAGCTACAAGTTAGTGCAGTGCGTCCTGCTCACAGTGTTTAGCTAGATCCGTTCCTGTTATCTTCTTACTGACAGGCAGGCTTGTCTTGTTACATTATTTACAGCTACCTGAAGAAAATTGCTGGTGTTCTTTTGATCCTATTAGTACCACAGTCAGGCAGCTAGACTATTTACAGTTAGTGCAGTGCGTCCTGCTCACAGTGTTCAGCTAAAACTACAAGTTAGTGGGGTGCGTCCTGCTCACAGTGTTCAGCTAAACCTACAAGTTAGTGCGGTGCGCCCTGCTCACAGTGTTCAGCTAAAACTACAAGTTAGTGCTGTGCGTCCTGCTCACAGTGTTCAGCTAAACCTACATGTTAGGGTAGTGAGACCTCTGCACAGTGTTCATCTAAAGCTACAAGTTAGTGCAGTGCGTCCTGCTCACAGTGTTCAGCTAGAGCCGTTCCTGTTATCTTCTTACTGACAGGCAGGCTTGTCTTGTTACAGTATTTACAGCTACCTGAAGAAAATTGCTGTTGTTCTTTTGATCCTATTAGTACCACAGTCAGGCAGGTAGACTATTTACAGTTAGTGCAGTGCGTCCTGCTCACAGTGTTCAGCTAAAACTACAAGTTAGTGGGGTGCATCCTGCTCACAGTGTTCAGCTAAAACTACAAGTTAGTGGGGTGCGTCCTGCTCACAGTGTTCAGCTAAACCTACAAGTTAGTGTAGTGATACCTCTGCACAGTGTTCATCTAAAGCTACAAGTTAGTGCAGTGTGTCCTGCTCACAGTGTTCAGCTAAACCTACAAGTTAGTGTAGTGAGACCTCTGCACAGTGTTTATCTAAAGCTACAAGTTAGTGCAGTGCGTCCTGCTCACAGTGTTCAGCTAAAACTACAAGTTAGTGCTGTGCGGCCTGCTCACAGTGTTCAGCTATACCTACAAGTTAGTGTAATGAGACCTCTGCACAGTGTTCGTCTAAAGCTACAAGTTAGTGCAGTGCGTCCTGCTCACAGTGTTCAGCTAAAACTACAAGTTAGTGCTGTGCATCCTGCTCACAGTGTTCAGCTAAAACTACAAGTTAGTATGGTGCGTCCACCTCACAGTGTTCAGCTAAACCTACAAGTTATTTTTTTGCGAGCTCTGCACAGTGTTCACCTAAAGCTACCAGTAGAAGGTTGGTGATGTTTTCCTGATCCTATTACTACCGCAGGCAGCTAAAAAAGCTACAAGTTAGCTTTTTGCGAGCTCTGCACAGTGTTAAGCTAAAGCTAGCTGTAGAAGGTTGGTGGCGTTCTCAAACTACAGGCAGGCAGTTGATTTTGCTAGCTGCAGTATCAGTATCAGTATATATATATATATATATATATATATATATATATATATATATATATATATATATATATAAATATATATATATATATATATATATATATATATATATATATAAATATATATATCCCAGCTTAGTGCAGCTACAGGCCATTAGTATGTCTGGAAGGCCAAGAAGGAGAGGCAGACAGTCACAAGCCAATAAGAGAGGGCAAGCAGGCTCTGTGTCTAGTGCTGGTCATGGAGACGGTGCATCCCCTCATCAGCATGTGGCCGTGGGACACGATTGGCCTTTTTTTCGGCAGCTGGCCGTGTTGAGCCGCAACATGCGGAAGACTTGGTCGAGTGGATGACCAAGCCATCCTCATCCTCCTCATCCTCTCTCACCCATGTCCAGGGTACTTTGTCTGGCAAAGCAGCGGCCTCTTCCCTCGGCTCAATGTCATCAGTGACTCCTTCCCTAGCCCCACCATGTCCTCCTGAGAAGTCCCTCGAACTGTTTGACCACAGTGTTGGGTACATGCTCCAGGAGGATGCCCAGCGTTTGGAAGGCTCTGATGATGATACTGAGCTCGATGAAGGCAGTAACATGAGCACGGACAGAGGAGGTGCCCAAGAAGGACAGCAATCTGGCAGTCATGCTCCCCCTGCTGTAGCATACTGCCAGGTTTGCTCCAGTGATGAGGAGGGAGGGGATGATGAGGTCACTGACTTAACTAGGGTTCCTGATAGGAGAGAGGAAGAGGAGGAGGAGGCGGCACATCACCAACGAGGCAGGATGCCCTCCAGAGGCCAGCCTAAGGGCAGCACATTGACTGCATCACACTCCAAAGCTCCACATGCGCAGGGCGCTGCAGTCTCTGCGCATTATTCAAAAAGTTCTTTGGTGTGGGCCTTTTTTGAGATGAGTGCATCAAATCGCACCGCTGTTGTTTGCAACATATGCCTCAAGCGTATCTCGTGTGGCCAAAACATCTCCCGCTTGGGTACCACATGCTTGACCAGACATATGTTGACCTGCCATGCAGTTCGTTGGCAAGCGTATCTAAAAGACCCACACCAAAGAACAAAGAGGACCTCTCCTTGCTCCTCATCAGCTGAGATCTCCAACCCCACTATACCTTCAGTCCTCTCTGAGACCTGCACTGAGAGGAATGAAGGTGTAGAATTAGGTGTGTCAGAGCCAAGTACTTGTGGGCAATCTGCTGTTGGTACACCGACCTCAGATTGTACCAGGCAAATTTCCCTGCCCCAGCTGCTGCACCGCCGAAAGAAGTTTGCTTCCAGCCATCCACATGCGCAGCGGTTGAATGCTAGCTTGGCAAAATTGCTAGCACTTCAACTGCTGCCTTTTCAGTTGGTAGACTCTGCCCCCTTCCATGAGTTTGTGGAATGTGCGGTTCCTCAGTGGCAGGTACCCAAACGCCACTTTTTCTCACGGAAGGCAATTCCACCTCTCTACTGGCATGTGGAAGGCAATGTCCATGCCTCGCTGGACAGGGCAGTCAGCGGTAAGGTGCATATTACCGCTGACTCATGGTCCAGCAGGCATGGACAGGGACGTTACCTAAGTTTCACGGCGCATTGGGTGACTCTGCTGGCAGCTGGGAAGGATGCAAGACAAGGTGCAGTAGTGTTGGAGGTTGTTCCACCACCATGCCTCCAAAATGCTAATGATTGTGACACACCTCTCTCCTCCACCCCTCCTCTTCTTCTTCCTCCATGGCCTTTTCCTGTGCTTTGTCCTCGGAACCAGCGGTGCTCCGTAGCCGTTCAAGGGGCTACGCAAGTACGCAGGCCAAAAGATGCCATGCTGTGCTTGAGCTGGTGTGCTTGGGGGACAGGAGTCACACTGGGGCAGAGGTTCTGTCAGCTCTGCAGGGGCAGGTTCAGAGGTGGTTGACGCCACGCCAACTTAAGGCAGGAATGGTGGTTTGCGACAATGGCACCAACCTCCTCTCTGCCCTCTGACAGGGACATGACCCATGTGCCCTGTTTGGCTCACGTCCTTAACTTGGTGGTGCAGCCGTTCTTGGGCTGTTCTTGGGCAGGTACCCGGGCTTACAGGATGTCCTGAGGCAGGCCAGGAAAGACTGTGTGCATTTCCGCCGGTCATATAATGCCAGTGCTCGGCTGATGGACCTCCAAAAGGAGTTTAACCTACCCAAGAACTGCCTAATCTGTGACATGCCCACCAGGTGGAACTCAATGTTGGCCATGCTGCAGCGGCTGCACAGGCAGCAGAGGGCCATCAATGAGTACCTGTGCGACTATGGCACCAGGACAGGGTCAGGGGAGCTTGTTTTTTTTTCCCCACGCCAGTGGGCCATGATCAGGGATGCATGCACTGTCCTGTCACCATTTGAGGAGGCCACAAGGATGGTGAGCAGTGACACTGTCCCCCTTGTCCACCTGTTGGAGCACACACTGCGTGGAATAATGGACAGGGCACTTGAGGCAGGAAGAGGAGGACTTCCTTAGCTCTCAAGGCCCCCTTTATCCAGACAGTGTTCCTGCGTGCCCGCCGATCACACAGGAAGAGGACGAGGAGGAGAAGGAAGATTGTGTCAGTATGGAGGTGGAGCCTGGCACTCAGCATCAGCAGCAGTCTTTAAGGGATCAGTCCCAAGAAACACATGGACTTGTACGTGGCTGGGAGGAGGTGGCTGCGGACCATGTCGTCCTTAGTGACCCAGGGGACTCCGGACCGAATGCCTCAGCAAACCTACGCTGCATGGCCTCCCTGATCCTGCAAAGCCTGCGTAAGGATCCTCGTATTTGTGGTATCAAATAGAAGGACCAATACTGGCTGGCAACCCTCCTTGATCCACGTTACAAGGGTAAGGTTGCGGACCTTATCTTGCCATCGCAGATGGAGCAGAGGATGAAACATCTTCGGGAGGCCTTGCAGAAAGGTCTGTGCAACGCGTTCCTAGAGACCGGGAGGTTACAAACTCCTGTTTCTGGACAACGTGTTGCTGAGGCTTCAGTCAGTCAAAGAAGGAGCGGTGGAGAAAGTGACCGTCTGACCGATGCGTTCAGACAATTTTTTGGTCCGCAGCCCCAAGATATTATCAGTTCCAGCAACCATCGCCAGCATCTGTTTTACATGGTGCAGGAATACCTAGAGGCAAGATCTGACTTGGACACCTTTCCCACCGAAAATCCTCTGGGTTACTGGGTCTTGAGGATGGATCACTGGCCAGAGCTTGCACAGTATGCAATTGAGCTACTGGCCTGTCCTGCATCCAGCGTTCTTTCGGAACGCACATTCAGTGCTGCTGGAGGCTTTGTAACCGATCACAGGGTGCGTCTGTCCACCGACTCGGTCGATCGACTGACCTTCATAAAAATGAATCAGTCTTGGATCACCACCAGCTACCAAGCACCTGATGCTGATGTAACCGAATAATTTTTTTTTAAATCTCAGATCCCTTCAAAGACTGCCTATACTGATGCGGAGTGACTATCCCTGAGTAATTATCCTCTTCCTCCTCAATCATCACGCTGATAGCTTGTAAGAACATTTTTGGTTCTGGGCGCCACTGCCAGTGCCTAAGGCACAATTTTTCTGCCCCTGTTTAATAGGGGCGTGTAATTACAATTTTTGCTGCAATACTTTGCAGCAGGGCTCGTTCCTGCGTTCCAACTAGAGTGTCTGTGAGGGGTTGCAGTGTTGTGGCACCAGCACCAGTGCCTAAGGCCTAATTTTTAAGCCCCTGTTCAAAAGGGCATGTAATTACAATTCTTGATCTAATATTTCACAGCAGGGCCCATTTCTGCACCCACCAAAAGCGAGTGAGGACTTACAGTGTTGTGGCACCAGCACCACCACCACCACCACCAAAGGCCCAATTTTTCTACCCTTGTTCAACAGAGGCATGTAATTACAATTCTTGATCTAATATTTCACAGCAGGGCCCATTTCTGCACCCACCAACAGCGAGTGAGGACTTACAGTTTTGTGGCACCAGCACCACCACCACCACCAAAGGCCCAATTTTTCTGCCCTTGTTCAACAGGGACATGTAATTACAACGTTTTTTTGCTTAAAAAAAACCCAAAACAGTAAGGTTAGCCCAATGTTTTTGCATAGTATGAAAGATGAAGTTACACCGAGTAAATAGATACCTAACATGTCACCTTTCAAAATTGCACACGCTTGTGGAATGGCACCAAACTTCGCTACTTAAAAATCCCCATAGGCGACGCTTTAAAAATTTTTACTGGTTGGGGGAGTGGCCAGCAGCCGAGGTGAATGGCCACAGTGTGAGAGAGCTCTGTCATCCACGGGCATACCGGAGCTCATAGAGCGACTCCTGAGCCTCAAAAAGCGGCGATTTTCACCCACAGCAGGTCGGGCACACCCTGGGAACATGTCAAGGAAAAGAAAAGACACCGGGAAGATTAGCAGAATGACAGACTTTTACACGCTTCCCCACAGCACACAGGCCCAAGATGGCACCGGTAAGCATAACGGCGGAGAGCGTGGCAGGCTCTCTAGCTACAACAATAACACACAACGCTCCATACCTCATCCTCATAAGGGGCACAAGGGGAAGTATACTAATTCCCAGTCATCCTCCGCATCATCTAGCCCAGTCAAGGCTAAACAACAACACATGCAGGGAAATAACATGGCTGAGGAAGAAACAGACACATCTCTTAATGACTCCAGGGAGCTCCAGGGCTCCATCTTGGAATTTCCTCCGGTAATTGACACAACATTGAAGGACATGCTAGTGTCCCTCCGTAGCACCCTACATGCGGACATATTAACCCTTACCAGTCATTTTAAAACAGAATTCAAGGCTGTCAACAACAGGGTTACCCATATTGAACACAAAATGGGAGAATTTTCTGGTGCTATAAATGAAATGATTGATGCTCATAATGAGAAAGATGACGAAATACACCAATTAAAGTCCAATATGGCCGACCTCAAAGATCGTTCGAGAAGAAATAACATCAAAATCAGGGGGATACCCGAGTCGGTAAAACCACCAGATTTGAACGCTTACTTTCAAAACATCCTACAAGAAATGCTTCCTGATGCTTCGGTGACAGATCTCTCTATCGACAGGATCCATAGACTGCCGAAACCTAAGCATATTCCTGATCATCTGCCAAGAGATACAATTGCAAGGATTCACTTCTACCAAACTAAAGAGAAATTCCTTCAATGCATGAGAAATCCTGACAACTCATTACCATGCATCCAAGGCCTTTCCTTCTTTACTGATTTGTCTGCATATACAATGCAAAGACGGAAGAATTTGGCTACCATCACCAAACCACTGAGAAACCACCATATTACCTACAGATGGGCCTACCCTGCAAAACTGCTCATTACAAAGGATGGGAAAACGTTCCCTATCCAGTCAGTGGAAGATGGTATATGGTTACTGAAGGAATGGGACATCCTAGACAAGACAGAGGATCCACCATCAAGTGCCTCATCACCCCGTCCACATTCTCCCACCTGGCCACAAGATGCAACTGACTGAGGCTCAAACCATACATAACAACTATTACACAAAGTTGTGCTCCGGTGCACCCGTGGAACTTTATTTGGTTCTCTTTTCGCTCCTAAGAAGTTACGGGATAATATCCCAACAGATTCAGTTGAATCGTTAAAATTTTTTACTAATTTTCTATTTCTATAATTTTACTTGGAGATTTTTCGTTTTTGTTGTATTAATCTCTGAGACATTTCCGA
This sequence comes from Lithobates clamitans, assembly GCA_037952925.1. Classification (NCBI taxonomy): domain Eukaryota; kingdom Metazoa; phylum Chordata; class Amphibia; order Anura; family Ranidae; genus Lithobates; species Lithobates clamitans. The sequence goes on from JBBGZY010000610.1 coordinate 1,991,122, forward strand.
AAACAGCTTAATAAAACCTGGACTCTGGTTCACTTTTAAAATACTTCTTCTACAAGGAATCTTACTTCAGATCTCTGTTTAACAAGGCTACTAATCCTAGGAACCTTATTTTATCCAATCTTCAAGATCAACAACATGGGGTTTAAAATTTCCTCATTTAATGTTCGCGGACTGAACAGCCCACAAAAAAGGTCAATGCTTTGGAAAGAAGCTCGACTCCTGCAAAGTGACATTCTTTTCTTCAAGAGACTAATTTCTCCGTATCCAAGCCTCCGAAATTCTCCCATCAGAACTTTCCAACAATTATTTGTTCCAATGCTCCAAAGAAGAAGAGGGGGGTAGCTATTCTCATCAAAGACACCATTTCTTTTCGTCAAATCTACAAGTATGTAGACGACATAGGTAGATTTATTATACTGGTTGGTGAGGTAAACAACACAGTATACACTATAGTAAATGTATATTTACCTAATGTGAAACAAATTTCTTTTTTGAACAACATTTGGAAACGAGTACGTGCAGTGCAAAAGGAGTACACCATAGTTTGTGGAGATTTCAACGCTATACCTAACAAAATTCTAGATGTCTCAGCCGAAACCCCGAAAAGTCGGGAAAGAGTGACCCTTTCGCGCTTCATGGCCTCAGAAAGTCTACACGACGTGTGGCGATGTCAACACTCGACTGAGCGGGATTATTCCTACTTCTCGAGTGTGCATCACACATATTCAAGAATTGATTTCTTCTTGGTGGATAAGTTTCTGTTACAGAACATTAGCTTGTCCACCGTACACAATATTACGTGGTCAGACCACGCTCCGGTCTCTATTACAGTGGAGGGATCTCGCACTGAGACAAGGGCAAACAGATGGAAAAACGATACCTTTCTTTATACACATCCTGAACATAATTATAAAATTACTAAAGAACTGCACAAATTCTTCAATACTAATGCCGGCTCGGTGCCAGATCCCTTAACAATCTGGAACTGTCATAAAGCTTACATAAGAGGTATCCTCATGAAAATGAGCAGTGTAGCTAAAAAGCAAAGAAACAAACAAATAAATGATCTACTCCTTCAGATAAAAAAACAAGAATCGGTAAATAAAAAAGCCCCAGGCCCCACCACTAGCTCACAACTAGATAAAATCAGACATGATCTTAGACTGCTACTTATCTCCCAACATAAACATACGGTTCAAAAATGGAAAGCACATTACTATAGCCATGGTAACAAAGCAGGCAAATTGCTAGCAAATCAAGTAAAGGAAAAAACCATCAAACAAAAAATTCCATTTATTTTACACCCGAATACAGGCATTAGACTATCCAATCCAAAAGATATTGCTAATGCTTTTAGGGACTACTACAATAATCTCTATAATCTTAAAGACGCCACTACAACCTTCCAACCATCACCTGAGTTGATTCAGACATTCCTGGACTCTATCTCAATGCCCAAACTGAATTTAGACCAATTGCAAACTATCAATGCACCAATCTCTATGTCTGAACTAAATAAAACAATACTATCTCCCCCTAATAACAAATCCCCAGGCCCAGACGGTTTTTCGTCAGAATACTATCGGACATTTCAATCCATACTAGGCCCACACTTATTAAATATATACGCTTCAGCCATATCTACATCTTCATTCCCTTCAGAAATGTTAACAGCCACAATTGTGACTTTACCCAAACCTGGGAAATCATCAGACACTCCACAAAACTTCAGGCCTATATCGCTGCTAAATGTAGACCTGAAGATTTACGCAAAGATTCTAGCCAACAGATTGGCACAATTTTTACCCACCTTGGTTAAACATGACCAAGTTGGGTTTATCCCAGGCCGCCAGGCACCAGATGCAACACAAAGAATTATTAACTTAATTCACGCAGCGGAATCCTCGGGCACTCCTTCTCTGCTTCTATCATTAGATGCAGAGAAGGCCTTTGATAGGATCCACTGGGGATATCTGAAACTAGTTTTGGACAAATTTGGCATCTCAGGAAATATAAATTCAGCCACTTTAGCATTATATACTAACCCCTCTGCAATGGTATACACAGAAGGAATGTTCTCGGACAGCTTCAATATTACTAACGGGACAAGGCAGGGCTGCCCCCTATCCCCCCTCATTTTTGCTTTATTAATGGAACCCCTGGCCAAAAAAATTAGATCACACCCAGAAATTTCTGGTATCACAATCTCCAAACAAGCACACACTATCTCCCTCTTCGCAGATGATGTGATTTTATCCCTATCCAATCCCAACACCTCCTTACAAACGGTACACAATATTTTGAACCATTTTAATCAAATTTCATACTACAAAGTTAACGCATCAAAATCCAATCTACTTGCCATAAACATAGAAGAAAAACTCCGCAAATCCCTACACTCACGCTTTCTGTATCCATGGCCTGACAAACCTATCCAATACTTAGGGATAAAATTAACGACACCCAGCAGCAATTTATTTAAAGTGAACTTGGTTCCATTCATTTCCTCTATCCAACCAGAACTAACTAGATTAAAGTCCTTTTGTTTGTCCTGGATGGGAAGGTTGGCGGCATATAAAATGCTTATTCTACCAAAAATACTGTACTACTTTAGAGCTCTTCCGATCTCTATACCAGCAAAATTTTTTACAACAGCTCAGTCGCAGCTACATAAATTTGTATGGGCAGATAAAAAACCGAGTCTTCTCTTTCGAGACACAGGAAGGCAGGGGGAATGGGACTCCCAATCTTAAAAAACTACTTCGCTGCTAGTATACTGGATCAAACAAATATTGGTTCCAAAACCACTCCTCTAAACACTGGGCCACTATAGAACAAGCCTGGTCGAACCCTAATTCCCTGAAATCCACATTGCTAGCACACTCCTTCTCAAATACTAACCTCAAATCTAATTACCCCACCATTCATTTAGTACTAGACACATGGAAGAAATTCTGTTCCGAAATAAGACACAACACAGACCTTAAAGAAATTCCCATTCCACTAAATGCGATTTGCACACATATTAAAGATCTACAAACAACTCAGTGGGAACACAAAGGAATAACCCTAATCTCGGATATGTTTGACCGAGGAAAAATCATTCCCTTCAACACATTAGCCCAAAAATATTCTCTTCCTACCTCTGATTACTACATGTACATAAGAATCTCAACATTCTTGAAATCTCACCAGCTGCAACCTATTAGAATTCCACATAAGGCATGGGCATACTGGAATGACAAATCTACCTCAAAGAAAGGAATTTCCTTATTCTACACCTTAATACAACAAAAAGATTCATACATTAAATTGCCAGCACATAACAAAATGGGAGTCAGAACTCTCCACGTCCTTTTCAGAAAAACAATGGCAGGAAGCTATTAAATCTAACAACTGCTACACGAGATCTACAGCACATTGGGAGACAGCCCAAAAACTGCTACTTCGATGGTACTCTACCCCCTACCTAACTGCAAAATTCTCCAACAGCAGCTCTAATGAATGTTGGCGAGGATGCGGTAAAGTAGGTACTCTTCTTCACATGATATGGGAATGCCCAAACCTTTGGAGTTTCTGGAGAGAAATATTTAGATTAATATAAAAAATTTCAGGTTTCATTAGGAAAGGTGAAGCAGAACTAGCCATTCTAAGCATAAACATAGACCAATACCCTCCTGCTCTTAGACCAATGGTGGTACAAATTCTGATGGCAGCCAGATTGACAATCACTAGCAAATGGAAATCTAGCAGCTCACCAAATATTAGTGATGTCATCAGAAAAGTTGATGAAGCTTTTAAATATGAACAACTGATGGCAAATATACATGGTAGCACAATCCGTTTATATAAACGATGGGATCCTTGGATTAGTTACAGAAAAATTGCATAAAAACTGTATCTGTATACTCTCTTCTTCCTTTTTCCTTTTCTTAAATATGCAATAGGGAGCCAGAGTCCCTACCTCCTTTATCAATAAAGTTTTCTTTTCTTTTTAATTTTTTAATTTAAGATATATATTCTCCAATTCATTATATTGCTTGACATTATAGATGTTTGATTACAGTCAATCTACGATTGTTTAAACATAAGCTGCGGTTTGAATGTAAAAAGCGTCTGGGGATAAGTCAATGACCTTGTAGAATTGTTATGCCATTTATGAAAATATTTTGTATGGTATAATATTGTGAATAATTTTTTTCTGGAAAACCTTTAATAAAAAGTTATTTAAAAAAAAAAATAAATAAAAATAATTTTACTGGTTAAAAATTTTGAGTTACAGAGGAGGTCTAGAGCCAAAATTATTGCTCTCGCTCTACCGATCACAGCGATACCTCACATGTGTGGTTTGAACACCGTTTTCATATGTGGGCGGGACTTAGGTATGCGTTCGCTTCTGCATGCGAGCACACGGACAGGGGCGCTTTAAAATTTTAAAAAAAATTTTTTATTGTTCATTTTACTTTATTTATTTTAGTTTGACACTTTTTTCCCCCCAAAAATTTTTTTGATCACTTTTATTCCTATTACAAGGAATGTAAACATCCCTTGTAATAGGAATATGGCATGACAGGTCCTCTTTACAGTGAGATATGGGGTCAATAACATCTCACCTCTAGGCTGGGAAGCCTGAAATAAAAAAAAATAAAAAAAAAAAAGATCCTGGCTTCGATCATAACGGTGAGTCGGTAGAAGCACCGGAGAGCGGCGGGAGGGGGGGGACATTCCCTCTCGCCTCCCGTAAGAACGATCAAGTAGTGTAACAGCCACTATGATCATTCTTATGGTGTAGGGAATCGCCGGCTGAAAAAGCTGATATCTGAATGATGCCTGTAGCTGCACCCATCATTCAGATATCCCGCACAAAGTCAAGGACGTCGTATGACGGAAGGCGGGAAGTGGTTAAAACGCTTTTTTTTTTTTAAAACAAAGTTGTCCATTTATACAATATTTCTAACACATAGCATGTACATACCAAAAATTACACCCCAAAATAGATTCTCCTACTCCTCCTGACTACGGCGATACCACATGTGTGAGACTTCCACAGACTGGCCACATACAGAGGCTGGGTATGGCTGAGCATGGCAGGGTATGGCTGAGCATGGCTGGGTATGGCTGAGCATGGCTGGGTATTGCAGAGTATGGCTGGGTATGGCTGAGCATGGCTGAGTATGGCTGAGCATGGCTGGGTATTGCAGAGTATCACCGAGTATTGCAGAGTATGGCTGGGTATTGCGGGGTATTGCAGAGTGTGGCTGGGTATGGCAGAGTATTGCAGTGTATGGCTGGGTATCACTGAGTATTGCAGAGTATGGCTGGGTATCGTGGGGTATTGCAGAGTATTGCGGGATATTTTGGGGTATTGCAGGGTATGGCAGAGTATTGCGGGTTATGGCAGTGTATTGCAGATTTTTGCGGGGTATTGCAGAGCATGGCTGGGTATGGCAGAGTATTGCAGAGTATGGCTGGGTATCACTGAGTATTGCAGAGTATGGCTGGGTATCGTGGGGTATTGCAGAGTATTGCGGGATATTTCGGGGTATTGCAGGGTATGGTAGAGTATTGCGGGGTATTTCGGGGTATGGCAGAGTATTGCGGGATATTGCAGGGTATTGCAGGGTATGGCAGAGTATTGTGGGGTATTGCAGAGTATTGCGGGTTATTACAGGGTATGGCAGAGTATTGCTGGGTATTTTGGGGCATTGCAGGGTATGGCAGAGTATTGTGGGGTATTGCAGAGTATTGCGGGGTATTGTTCATTTTACTTTATTTATTTTAGTTTGACACTTTTTTCCCCAAAAAAATTTTTTTGATCACTTTTATTCCTATTACAAGGAATGTAAACATCCCTTGTAATAGGAATATGGCATGACAGGTCCTCTTTACAGTGAGATATGGGGTCAATAACATCTCACCTCTAGGCTGGGAAGCCTGAAATAAAAAAAAATAAAAAAAAAAAAGATCCTGGCTTCGATCATAACGGTGAGTCGGTAGAAGCACCGGAGAGCGGCGGGAGGGGGGGGACATTCCCTCTCGCCTCCCGTAAGAACGATCAAGTAGTGTAACAGCCACTATGATCATTCTTATGGTGTAGGGAATCGCCGGCTGAAAAAGCTGATATCTGAATGATGCCTGTAGCTGCACCCATCATTCAGATATCCCGCACAAAGTCAAGGACGTCGTATGACGGAAGGCGGGAAGTGGTTAAAACGCTTTTTTTTTTTTAAAACAAAGTTGTCCATTTATACAATATTTCTAACACATAGCATGTACATACCAAAAATTACACCCCAAAATAGATTCTCCTACTCCTCCTGACTACGGCGATACCACATGTGTGAGACTTCCACAGACTGGCCACATACAGAGGCTGGGTATGGCTGAGCATGGCAGGGTATGGCTGAGCATGGCTGGGTATGGCTGAGCATGGCTGGGTATTGCAGAGTATGGCTGGGTATGGCTGAGCATGGCTGAGTATGGCTGAGCATGGCTGGGTATTGCAGAGTATCACCGAGTATTGCAGAGTATGGCTGGGTATTGCGGGGTATTGCAGAGTGTGGCTGGGTATGGCAGAGTATTGCAGTGTATGGCTGGGTATCACTGAGTATTGCAGAGTATGGCTGGGTATCGTGGGGTATTGCAGAGTATTGCGGGATATTTTGGGGTATTGCAGGGTATGGCAGAGTATTGCGGGTTATGGCAGTGTATTGCAGATTTTTGCGGGGTATTGCAGAGCATGGCTGGGTATGGCAGAGTATTGCAGAGTATGGCTGGGTATCACTGAGTATTGCAGAGTATGGCTGGGTATCGTGGGGTATTGCAGAGTATTGCGGGATATTTCGGGGTATTGCAGGGTATGGTAGAGTATTGCGGGGTATTTCGGGGTATGGCAGAGTATTGCGGGATATTGCAGGGTATTGCAGGGTATGGCAGAGTATTGTGGGGTATTGCAGAGTATTGCGGGTTATTACAGGGTATGGCAGAGTATTGCTGGGTATTTTGGGGCATTGCAGGGTATGGCAGAGTATTGTGGGGTATTGCAGAGTATTGCGGGGTATTGTTCATTTTACTTTATTTATTTTAGTTTGACACTTTTTTCCCCAAAAAAATTTTTTTGATCACTTTTATTCCTATTACAAGGAATGTAAACATCCCTTGTAATAGGAATATGGCATGACAGGTCCTCTTTACAGTGAGATATGGGGTCAATAACATCTCACCTCTAGGCTGGGAAGCCTGAAATAAAAAAAAATAAAAAAAAAAAAGATCCTGGCTTCGATCATAACGGTGAGTCGGTAGAAGCACCGGAGAGCGGCGGGAGGGGGGGGACATTCCCTCTCGCCTCCCGTAGGAACGATCAAGTAGTGTAACAGCCACTATGATCATTCTTATGGTGTAGGGAATCGCCGGCTGAAAAAGCTGATATCTGAATGATGCCTGTAGCTGCACCCATCATTCAGATATCCCGCACAAAGTCAAGGACGTCGTATGACGGAAGGCGGGAAGTGGTTAAAACGCTTTTTTTTTTTTAAAACAAAGTTGTCCATTTATACAATATTTCTAACACATAGCATGTACATACCAAAAATTACACCCCAAAATAGATTCTCCTACTCCTCCTGACTACGGCGATACCACATGTGTGAGACTTCCACAGACTGGCCACATACAGAGGCTGGGTATGGCTGAGCATGGCAGGGTATGGCTGAGCATGGCTGGGTATGGCTGAGCATGGCTGGGTATTGCAGAGTATGGCTGGGTATGGCTGAGCATGGCTGAGTATGGCTGAGCATGGCTGGGTATTGCAGAGTATCACCGAGTATTGCAGAGTATGGCTGGGTATTGCGGGGTATTGCAGAGTGTGGCTGGGTATGGCAGAGTATTGCAGTGTATGGCTGGGTATCACTGAGTATTGCAGAGTATGGCTGGGTATCGTGGGGTATTGCAGAGTATTGCGGGATATTTTGGGGTATTGCAGGGTATGGCAGAGTATTGCGGGTTATGGCAGTGTATTGCAGATTTTTGCGGGGTATTGCAGAGCATGGCTGGGTATGGCAGAGTATTGCAGAGTATGGCTGGGTATCACTGAGTATTGCAGAGTATGGCTGGGTATCGTGGGGTATTGCAGAGTATTGCGGGATATTTCGGGGTATTGCAGGGTATGGTAGAGTATTGCGGGGTATTTCGGGGTATGGCAGAGTATTGCGGGATATTGCAGGGTATTGCAGGGTATGGCAGAGTATTGTGGGGTATTGCAGAGTATTGCGGGTTATTACAGGGTATGGCAGAGTATTGCTGGGTATTTTGGGGCATTGCAGGGTATGGCAGAGTATTGTGGGGTATTGCAGAGTATTGCGGGGTATTGCAGGGTATGGCAGAGTATAGCTGGGTATTTCGGGGCATTGCAGGGTATGGCAGAGTATTGCGGGGTATTTCGGGGTATTGCAGGGTATGGCAGAGTATTGTGGGGTATTTCGGGGCATTGCGGGGTATGGCAAAGTATTGCGGGGTATTTTGGGGTATTGCAGGCTATGGCAGAGCATTGCGGGGTATTTCAGGGTATGGCAGAGTATTGCGGGGTATTTCGGGGTATTGCAGGGTATGGCAGAGTATTTCGGGGTATTGCAGGGTATGGCAGAGTATTGTGGGGTATTTTGGGGCATTGCAGGGTATGGCAGGGTATTGCGGGGTATTTCGGGGCATTGCAGGGTATGGCAGAGTATTGCAAGGTATTTCGGGGCATTGCAGGGTATGACAGAGTATTGTGGGGTATTGCAGAGTATTGCAGGATATGGCAGAGTATAGCGGGGTATTTCGGGGCATTGCAGGGTATGGCAGAGTATTGCGGGGTATTTCAGGGCATTTCAGAGTATTGCGGGGTATTTTGGGGTATTGCAGGGTATGGCAGGGTATTGCGGGGTATTTCGGGGCATTGCAGGGTATGGCAGAGTATTGCAAGGTATTTCGGGGCATTGCAGGGTATGACAGAGTATTGTGGGGTATTGCAGAGTATTGCAGGATATGGCAGAGTATAGCGGGGTATTGCAGGGTATTGCAGGGTATGGCAGAGTATTGCGGGGTATTTCGGGGCATTGCAGGGTATGGCAGATTATTGCGGGGTATTTCGGGGCATTGCAGGGTATGGCAGAGTATTGCGAGGTATTTTGGGGCATTGCAGGGTATGGCAGAGTATTGCGGGGTATTTCGGGGCATTGCAGGGTATGGCAGAGTATTGCGGGGTATTTCGGGGCATTGAAGGGTATGGCAGAGTATTGCGGGGTATTTCGGGGCATTGCAGGGTATGGCAGAGTACTGCGGGGTATTTCGGGGCATTGCAGGGTATGGCAGAGTATTGTGGGGCATTACAGAGCAGTGAGGGATGGCTGAGCATGGATGGATGGATGGCTGGATGTCTCTGTGCAGCGCTGTGGGCACTACAGATGCAGCCCACAACGCTGCAGCCATCCATCCATCCCCCTCTCCGCTCACAGTGTACCGATCGGTACACAGAAGGGGAGGAGAGGAACCGGCGTCATCAGATGACGCCGGTTTGTTTACATGTGATCGCGCCATCAATTGACGGCGCGATCACATGGTAAACGGCCGCGATCAGCGGCCATTTACCGGGATCCATGATCCAGAGGACCCGGCGGTCACGGATGCTCTCGAGTGCGCGCCCTAGGGGGCGCGCGAGAGCCGAATTCTGGGAGGACGTCCCTGGACGCCCTCCCACAGTTAAACAACCGTGATGGGAGGGAAGCCTTTGTACCCCAGGGCACACATCAACTATTTTACAGGCAAAATTGGTGGCCTGAGGAGTCCATATAATAGTGAGCACAATCCGGTCCAGGAGTCCAAGAGATCAGGAACAGCAGCAGATGACATATATGTCCCCAGACTGTTGCAAATTGAATGTCAATAAATAGAAAAGACTATCATTCTGAGCCCAGCATTTTTTATTCTTGTCCCAATCCTTTTTGGCCACTACTGTCTATTGATATGTAAACCACTTTGTTAAATCAGAAATTAGCGATCAATGATAACATCTAGTTAACATCATTAATTTTACGACAAGAAATATGTTGAACAATGCTCTACCTAGTGGTAAGATATATAAATACAGCGCTCACAAACAATAACCCATAGTGAGTGATAGCAAAAAATATAAAGTCCATACAAAAAACTATGAAGGTGCTTCACAAATGGTGTGTAAAAATGTAGGGAATGTTTCACATCTGGTGTGCAAATAGTGCAGAGAAAATGTTGCAGAAAAAAATTTCAGGTGTACCAAGACACCCCCACATGTGTCCCCACTCACCAAATCACAATGACATCCAGCTTTTCAGTCTGGGAGTCGGTAAAGGCTTGTAACGATATCCAAATAATGTTGCAGGATGGCAGATTCACTGATGGGATGATAAACGATCCTTCCACGTTAATACTCAGCCATACAAAAAACAGGTACCCAAAAGGAAAGAAAAAGGGGGGACTAATAGTGAGGTATGCTAAGATTGAAAATGTATTGCACATAAAAGGTTATACTTACAAAAGTAAATTAAAATCAGGCATTGAAGCAATCAGAGGATGCAGCAAACACCATTAACAGCGTCCCCACGAGACAGGAAATGACATCAGAACCAAAAGTGTGGCACGTTAATGCATTCTGCCTTCCGACAGGGCGTCATCAAAGGATTTTTTTGCCACCCATTTTTTTACCACCCATTATAAAAAAAAAAATTCAAATAATTTTTTCACACCATCACCGCGAGTTTATATATTTAGATTATATATTTTCCCAATGCTCTACCTGACTCAAGCTGGGCTCCTCCACATCTTTCTGCCTGGAAGGCCCAGGTTGGACATCGGAAGCCTCAGCTGAGGTGGAAGTAAGCCTTGAAGGAAGAGTGGAGAGTGCTGGCCTGGGTACACTCTGGTCTGACAGAAAATGCAGTCAATCATAGTACCACAGCCTGGGTACATAAACATCATCTGCTGCTCCTGATCTCATGGAATCCTGGACCTTCTTTCGCTCCCTAAGATAAGTACTCCTCATGCCACCAATGTTGGCCTTCAAATAGTTGATGTCTGCTGTGGGGATCATCGGCTTCACAAATTCAAGCAGTTTTTCCAGCGGTGCCTTCCACTTTCTTAGCTTATTAAAAAACGGGTGGTTCTCCTGCCACAGACAGGGCAGCTCCCTGAACATGTCAATGAATATTGGTAGAAATTCCCTATCATTGAATGGATCCATTTTCTCTGCAAGACACAACACAAGACAAAGCCTAACATCAGGCTAAATTCTCCTAATCTTGTCCCAATATAGGCCTCAATCTATAAGCAGTATAGGCCACTGATGCACCAAGTTAAATTTGTACCTTTGTTATCACGATCGGCGCTTCCGCTACTCCTTCCTCCGCTCACAGATCGTACGTACAATGCACGCATGTTGTGCTTTATATACACTGCGCATGTGTGAAACTCCGCCCACCCCTGACCTTCTATCTAGTATATTTCCCGCCCCTTCTCTTTTGGCACAGTGAGAGAGCACATGGCGGAGAAAGAGCAAGTGCATGCAGACAGAAGCAGCAACGACGAAAGCCCAGAGCCACAAACGTCCCGATCCCGGAGGACATATAAGGCCTCAAATATGTCCTTTGTAGAGATGGTGGAGATGGTGGACATCTTGAAGAGGGCCGACTATGATGGGAAGCATGGACCTTACCCATACCCAAATGTGAGAAAGGCCAAGATCATGGCTAAAGTCTGTACAGGAATTTTGGGTTATGGCGATCCAAGCATCAACTGAGGAAACGCTGGTCAGACCTGAAATTGAGGGAGCAGGATCAGTACAGAAAGATCAGGAAACTGCTTCTGAAAAGTAAGTATTTGTCCTGTGTTTCTATTATTATTATTACGTTTGTGCTGCTCCATGTGCTTTTCTTTACTGTTGTACAGTTTAAAATGGCAACTTTCAGGTTCGTGGGCACAGTAATAGTTTGTAGTAAACATTGTTCATTCGCCCACTAATAAGATGTTTTTGACAGATCTAGGTTAACTACATTTGTTCAGGCCTATTTGCATTAAAAGTTTGTTGTCTAGATGGGTTTGTAATCAGAATGAAATGTAAACTTGATACAGTGTAAGGAGAGGACACTCAGCAGCTGTTTACACATCTGGAAGCAGGAGCACTAGTGTGGGACACCAGAACACACTTTTTTTTAGGGTGTCCCACACAGGTGCTCCAGTGGATATTAGGGGTGTCTCCATGTGTGAAAATTGTACAAAAAAGGTAAGTATTCCAGCTTTAGAAGAGGAAAAAAATATCTTCAGCTTGGAACTCTGCCCAAAAAGACAATTGTACAACACTTCCAAGCAATGTTTCAGATTCCTATTTCTGCCCTCAAATATCTGTGTGCTAAGTATACCTTTTTTTTATTCACACAGGGGAGAAAAGACTCATCAGAGGACATCAGAGGACACCAGGGACCCCCAACCTCATAAAGAAGGAGAAATACCGACACCACAACCAGAGGATGTGAAGGAAGGAGAGGTTTATGAAGTGGGCAAAATAGTGACCACAACAGGTGAGTGTCTGAAACCACAGCTTCAGGTAATAGATGGATGCCTGCATAATTATAATACATGGTGTGTTTTTTATTTTAGGTGATGTGGATGTTGTGGAAGAAGAAACTAATTTAACAAGTGCAATTGCACATGTCCTCATCGGGAAGATCATGTTGTGCAATCAGGATTTACAGAATATCAAGGAAGACATGAAAAAAGACTCAAAAACATCATTGATGTTTTAGGCAGAATCTTAAACACACCTAAATTCTTCAATTTGTTGATATTTTTTAAATTTTTGAATCTTTTTTGAAGTGTATTGAAAGCCAAATTTTGAAGATGTACACAGTGTGTCAACATGTGCTTTCTGCCATCACGGGATATCAATGTACGCTTTTTGTGGGTGCAACCCCTCCCTCACAACTCAAGTAGCTGAGAGGAAGGGGTTGTACCCCTGAAACACGTTCATTGATCCCCCATAATGGGAGCTAGCACATGTTGACATTAGGCATGGGATCAGGAGGAAAATCCACATTTTGACTCTCAATTTGTGTGCATCTTCAAAATTTGGCTTTCACACGGGTGACATCACCCCATCTGATGAAGGCAAGATCAACACAGTTTGGACATACTAATGTCTGATATTGCCGTCAAATGATCAAAGCTGAACTTTCTAAGTTCCTGAGTTGTGTATTGTTTTATGGTTTTAAACATGCCTGTTTAACACAAAAAAGGCTATTTGTACTGTCAAAACCAAAAATGTTATTACAAAAATATGTTGGTTTGTTCAAAAACCCTTTACTCAACAATGTGTGGCTTCTTCTTTCAATGCTCAATAGCAGTTTTTGGACTAAGTTGGTGTTTACAGTGTCAATAGGGGTTATTTACTAAAGGCAAATCCACTTTGCACTACAAGTGCACTTTCAGTGCAGTTTCAAGTGCACTTTTGCAGTGCATTTGGAGTGCAAAGTGGATTTTCCTTTAGTAAATAACTCCCACAGTACTTTATAATTTGCAACAATCAGGCCATTTTCATGACTCCCAAAATTTAATTCATGGTGCTGAAAATGATGAATATTTTTATCAGTAATGCATTACATACATTAACAACAAAAACAAGGTGTTTGTGTAGCAGACCCACAACATAATAGTTCGCTGAGGAAGAGATTGTCACCTCATGTATCAAATAAATTGCACTATTGAAGAAAATGGCCAAAAAGAAAAGCCCATTGGATAACCAAGGAGACAGTTAAAAGAAACACAAGCAGTAAATGAAAGGAAATATTATTTCAGTTTAACTAAAACATGCATTATTAAAATGTTTCTTAAACATTTTCTGGCATATCAATGGCCCCCTTACCCGCAAAGTACTCAAGCGCTGTCAGGGTTTCTTCTTGAAGTCTGGCCTCAGGCCCAACTGAGGCCACATAGATCATTGAATTTCACCTTAAATAGTTGTGGAGGGATGCAAGGATTATACGGTTAAGTTTATATTCCGCCATGTTGATTGCTGTAAGGAATAGGTGGAACCGGCTGGCCATTATCCCGAAAGCGTTCTCCACCACTCTTCTGGCTCTGGCCAGCCGGTAGTTTAAAACTCTCCGGTCCGAGGTGAGGGTCCTCAAGGCTTCAAAATGGTCGGCTGGTCAGAACGAACTAACAGAAAGCACTGAAAAACAGAAAAACTTGAGAAGAGCGAGCTGAAAATCAGAAACGAACTGGCAAGAACTACTATATATACTATAAAATAAGCACTGAAAAACAAATGCGAACTGACTATACGCACTGAAAACCAGATACGAACTCACAAGCACAAACTGAAGAGCAGTAACGATCTGAAAAGCACAAGGCAGAAAAGCGCGAATCATCTCTCACCAAACTTCTACTAACACAAGATTAGCAGAAGGAGCCCAAAGAGTGGGGCACTTGGTATTGAGCTTCCCTTTTATAGTGCCGTCGTACGTGTTGTACATCACCGTGTTCTTGATGTTCGGAATTTCCGACAACATTTGTGTGACCGTGTGTATGCAAGACAAGTGTGAGTCAACATCCATCAGAAATAAAAAAAAAAGGATTTTGTTGTCAGAATGTGCGATCGTGTGTACGTGGCATTAGAGTGAAATCAATTGATCATCAACAATTAGCCAAGATAGCTATACCTGGCAGGTAAATTGAAGAGCAACCCCACCTAAACCACAATCACTCCTTCTCAATTCAAAACCCCAATAATTTGGGAGCTGTCCCCAAATCATCTCCACCCTCTTCACTTATTTCTTCACTGGTCTTGGATATCACAAAAAGAACACAGTGATAAAACAATTCACTGTGCATGTAGTCGGGTCTTGCTGTTGTGTGTGCCCATTTTTTACCATACCGGCTGCTGGCTTACAAAGTTACATAGTTACATAGTAGGTGAGGTTGAAAAAAGACATAAGTCAATCAAGTTCAGCCTATGTGTGTGAATACATGTCAGTATTACATTGTATATCCCTGTATGTTGCGGTCGTTCAGGTCTAATAGTTTTTTGAAACTACCGATGCCCCCCGCTGAAACCACCACCTGTGGAAGGGAATTCCACATCCTTGCCACTCTTACAGTAAAGAACCCTCTACAAAGTTTAAGGTTAAACCTCTTTTCTTCTAATTTTAATGAGTGGCCACGTGTCTTGTTAAACTCCCTTCCAAGAAAAAGTTTTATCCCTATTGTGGGGTCACCAGGACAGTATTTATTAATTGAAATAATATCCCCTCTCAAGCGTCTCTTCTCCAGAGAGAATAAGTTCAGTGCTTGCAACCTTACCTCATAACTAATATCCTCCAGACCCTTTATTAGCTTAATTGCTCTTCTTTGTACTCACTCCATTTCCAGTACATCCTTCCTGAGGACTGGTGCCCAGAACTGGACAGCATACTCTAGGTGCGGCCGGACCAGAGTCTTGTAGAGCGGGAGAATTATCGTTTTATCTCTGGAGATGATCCCCTGCATGCCAATATTCTGTTTGCTTTGTTAGCAGCAGCTTGGCATTGCATGCCATTGCTAAGCCTATCATCTACTAGGACCCTCAGGTCCTTTTCCATCCTACATGCCCCCTGAGGTTCTCCCCCCAGTGTATAGATTGCATTCATATTTTTGCCACCCAAATGCATTATTTTACATTTTTCTACATTAAACCTCATTTGCCATGTATTTGCCCACCCCAATAATGTGTTCAGATCTTTTTGCAAGGTTTCCATATCCTGCGGAGGTTACTGCCCTGCTTAGCTTAGTATAGATCAGCAAATACAGAGATTGAACTGTTTACCCCATCCTCCAGGTTGTTTATGAACAAAATAAATAGGATTGGTCCCAGCTCAGAACAATGGGGGGACCCCACTACCCTCCTCTAACTTTTCCAAGTACTCCCCATTAGGGATGAGCCGAACACCCCCCGGTTCGCGAACGGACCGAAAGTTCGCACGAACGTTAGAACCCCATTGACGTCTATGGGACTCGAACGTTCGAAATCAAAAGTGCTCATTTTAAAGGCTAATTTGCATGGTATTGTCCTAAAAAGGCTTTGGGGACCCGGGTCCTACCCCAGGGGACATGTATCAATGCAAAAAAAACTTTTAAAAACGGCAGTTTTTTCGGGAGCAGTGATTTTAATGATGCTTAAAGTAAAAAAAAAAAAGTGAAATATTCCTTTAAATATCAAACCTGGGGGGTGTCTGTAGTATGCCTGTAAAGTGACGCGTGTTTCCCATGTTTAGAACAGTCCCTGCACCAAATGTCATTTTTAAAGGAAAAAATCTCATTTAAAACTGCTTGCGGGTTTAATGTCATGTCGGGTCATGGCAATATGGATGAAAATCAGTGAGACAAACGGCATGGGTACCCCCCAGTCCATTACCAGGCCCTTTGGGTCTTGTATGGATATTAAGGGGAACCCCGCACCCAAATTAAAATAAGGAAAGGTGTGGGGCCACCAGGCCCTATATACTCTGAACAGCAGTATACAGGCGGTGCAAACAAGACAGGGACTGTAGGTTTGTTGTTAAGTAGAATCTCTTTGTAATTTTGAACATTTTTAACGTGTTTAGCTCCAGCCAAAAAATCTTTTCTAAGCTTTTTGGAAAACATAGGGAAGGGTTATCACCCCTGTGACATTTGTTTTGCTGTCTTTCCTCCTCTTCAGAAGATTTCACCTCACTTTTTGTCCCAATGAAAAATGTTTTTTGAAAATGTGGGTTTTTTTGTGGAACAAGGATTGGAAAGCATCAGTGGAAAGGAGAAATTGTTTTCCCATATTAACTCTTACAGGAGAGAATTTCCCTTCCTAGGGGTAGATTTCATCTCACTTCCTGTTGTCTCCTTCCGTTTGCAAGTAGGAGTTGTTTGTAAGTTAGATGTTTGAAAGTAGGGTCCTGCCCTATATACTCAGCAGAAATTTGGGCCTTAGGTGTTGCTGTGGCCACAACACTGTAAGCCCTCACAGGGCCCTGCTGTGAAATATTAGATCAAGAATTGTAATTACATGCCCCTGTTGAACAGGAGCTGAAAAATTAGGCCTTAGGCACTGGTGCTAGTGCCACAACACTGCAACCCCTCACAGACACTCTAGTTGGAACGCAGGAATGAGCCCTGCTGCAAAGTATTGCTTCAAAAATTGTAATTACACGCCCCTGTTAGACAGGGGCAGAAAAATTGGGCCTTAGGCACTGGTGCTGGTGCCACAACACTGCAACCCCTCACAGACACTCTAGTTGGAACGCAGGAACGAGCCCTGCTGCAAAGTATTGCATCAAAAAATGTAATTACACGCCCCTGTTAGACAGGGTCAGAAAAATTGGGCCTTAGGCACTGGTGCTGGTGCCACAACACTGCAACCCCTCACAGACACTCTAGTTGGAACGCAGGAACGAGCCCTGCTGCAAAGTATTGCATCAAAAATTGTAATTACACGCCCCTGTTAGACAGGGGCAAAAAATTGGGCCTTAGGCACTGGTGCTGGTGCCACAACACTGCAACCCCTCACAGACACTCTAGTTGGAATGCAGGAACGAGCCCTGCTGCAAAGTATTTCATCAAAAATTGTAATTACACGCCCCTGTTAAACAGGGGCTGAAAAATTGTGCCTTAGGCACTGGTGGTGGCGCCCAGAACCAAAAATGTTCTTACAAGCTATCAGCGTGATGATTGAGGAGGAAGAGGATAATTACTCAGGGATAGTCACTCAGCATCAGCATAGGCAGTCTTTAGAGGGATCTGAGATTTCAACAAAAATTATTCGGTTACATCAGCATCAGGTGCTTGGTAGCTGGTGATGATCCAAGACTGAATCATTTTTATGAAGGTCAGTCGATCGACCGAGTCAGTGGACAGACGCACCCTGTGATCGGTTACCACGCCTCCAGCAGCACTGAATGTGTGTTCCGAAAGAACGCTGGATGCAGGACAGGCCAGTAGCTCAATTGCATACTGTGCAAGCTCTGGCCAGTGATCCATCCTCAAGACCCAGTAACCCAGAGGATTTTCGGTGGGAAAGGTGTCCAAGTCTGATCTTGCCCCTAGGTATTCCTGCACCATGTAAAACAGACGCTGGCGATGGTTGCTGGAACCGATCATATCTTGGGGCTGCGGACCAAAAAATTGTCTGAACGCATCGGTCAGACGGCCACCTTCTCCACCGCTCCTTCTTTGACTGACTGAAGCCTCAGCAACACGTTGTCCAGAAACAGGAGTTTGTAACCTCCCAGTCTCTGGGAACGCGTTGCACAGACCTTTCTGCAAGGCCTCCCGAAGATGTTTTTATATCC
This sequence comes from Lithobates clamitans, assembly GCA_037952925.1. Classification (NCBI taxonomy): domain Eukaryota; kingdom Metazoa; phylum Chordata; class Amphibia; order Anura; family Ranidae; genus Lithobates; species Lithobates clamitans. The sequence continues at coordinate 2,009,484 of JBBGZY010000610.1, forward strand.
TCTGCTCCCTCTGCGATAGCAAGATAAGGTCCGCAACCTTACCCTTGTAACGTGGATCAAGGAGGGTTGCCAGCCAGTATTGGTCCTTCTCCTTGATACCACGAATACGAGGATCCTTACGCAGGCTTTGCAGGATCAGGGAGGCCATGCAGCGTAGGTTTGCTGAGGCATTCGGTCCGGAGTCCTCTGGGTCACTAAGGACAACAACGTCCGCAGCCACCTCCTCCCAGCCACGTACAAGTCCATGTGTTCCTTGGGACTGATCCCTTAAAGACTGCTGCTGATGTTGAGTGCCAGGCTCCACCTCCATACTGACACAATCTTCCTCCTCCTCGTCCTCTTCCTGTGTGATCGGCGGGCACGCAGGAACACTGTCTGGATAAAGGGGGCCTTGAGAGCTAAGGAAGTCCTCCTCTTCCTGCCTCTGTTCTGCCTCAAGTGCCCTGTCCATTATTCCACGCAGCGTGTGCTCCAACAGGTGGACAAGGGGGACAGTGTCACTGATGCATGCACTGTCAGTGCTCACCATCCTCGTGGCCTCCTCGAATGGTGACAGGACAGTGCATGCATCCCTGATCATGGCCCACTGGCGTGGGGAAAAAACCAAGCTCCCCTGACCCTGTCCTGGTGCCATAGTCGCACAGGTACTCATTGATGGCCCTCTGCTGTGTGTGCAGCCGCTGCAGCATGGCCAACGTTGAGTTCCACCTGGTGGGCATGTCACAGATTAGGCGGTTCTTGGGCAGGTTAAACTCCTTTTGGAGGTCCGTCAGCCGAGCACTGGCATTATATGACCGGCGGAAATGCACACAGACTTTCCTGGCCTGCCTCAGGACATCCTGTAAGCCCGGGTACCTGCCCAAGAACCGCTGCACCACCAAGTTAAGGACGTGAGCCAAACAGGGCACATGGGTCATTTGTCCCTGTCGGAGGGCAGAGAGGAGGTTGGTGCCATTGTCGCAAACCACCATTCCTGCCTTAAGTTGGCGTGGCGTCAACCACCTCTGAACCTGCCCCTGCAGAGCTGACAGAACCTCTGCCCCAGTGTGGCTCCTGTCCCCCAAGCACACCAGCTCAAGCACCGCATGGCATCTTTTGGCCTGCGTACTTGCGTAGCCCCTTGAACGCCTACGGAGCACCGCTGGTTTCGAGGAAGAGGCCATGGAGGAAGAAGAAGAGGAGGGGGTGGAGGAGAGAGGTGTGTGACAATCAGCATTTTGGAGGCGTGGTGGCGGAACAACCTCCAACACTACTGCACCTTGTCTTGCATCCTTCCCAGCTGCCAGCAGAGTCACCCAATGCGCCGTGAAACTTAGGTAACGTCCCTGTCCATGCCTGCTGGACCATGAGTCAGCGGTAATATGCACCTTACCGCTGACCGCCCTGTCCAGCGAGGCATGGACATTGCCTTCCACATGCCGATAGAGAGCCGGAATCGCCTTCCGTGAGAAAAAGTGGCGTTTGGGTACCTGCCACTGAGGAACCGCACATTCCACAAACTCACGGAAGGGGGCAGAGTCTACCAACTGAAAAGGCAGCAGTTGAAGTGCTAGCAATTTTGCCAAGCTAGCATTCAACCGCTGGGCATGTGGATGGCTGGGAGCAAACTTCTTTCGGCGGTGCAGCAGCTGGGGCAGGGAAATTTGCCTGGTACAATCTGACGTCGGTGTACCAAAAGCAGATTGCCCACAAGTACTTGGCTGTGACACACCTAATTCTACACCTTCATTCCTCTCACTGCAGGTCTCAGAGAGAACTGAAGGTCTAGTGGGGTTGGAAATCTCAGCTGATGAGGAGCAAGGAGAGATCCTCTTTGTTCTTTGGTGTGGGTCTTTTAGATACGCTTGCCAACGAACTGCATGGCAGGTCAACATATGTCTGGTCAAGCATGTGGTACCCAAGCGGGAGATGTTTTGGCCATGCGAGATACGCTTGAGACATATGTTGCAAATAGCAGCGGTGCGATCTGATGCACTCGTCTCAAAAAAGGCCCACACCAAAGAACTTTTTGAATAACGCGCAGAGACTGCAGCGCCCTGCACATGTGGAGCTTTGGGGTGTGATGCAGTCAATGTGCTGCCCTTAGGCTGGCCCCTGGAGGGCATCCTGCCTCGTTGGTGATGTGCCGCCTCCTCCTCCTCCTCCTCCTCCTCCTCTCTCCTATCAGGCACCCACGTTGAGTCAGTGACCTCATCATCCCCTCCCTCCTCATCACTGGAGCAAACCTGGCAGTATGCTGCAGCAGGGGGAGCATGACTGCCAGATTGCTGTCCTTCTTGGGCACCCCCTCTGTCCGTGCTCATGTTACTGCCTTCATCGAGCTCAGTATCATCATCAGAGCCATCCAAACGCTGGGCATCCTCCTGGAGCATGTACCCAACACTGTGGTCAAACAGTTCGAGGGAATCCTCATGAGGACATGGTGGAGCTAGGGAAGGAGTCACTGATGACATTGAGCTGAGGGAAGAGGCCGCTGCTTTGCCAGACAAAGCACCCTGGGCATGGGTGAGAGAGGATGAGGAGGATGAGGACGGCTTGGTCATCCACTCGACCAAGTCTTCCGCATGTTGCGGCTCAACACAGCCAGCTGCCGAAAAAAAGGCCAAGCGTGTCCCATGGCAACGTGCTGATGAGGATGCACCATCTCCACGACCAGCACTAGACACAGAGCCTGCTTGCCCTCTCTTATTGGCTTGTGACTGTCTGCCTCTCCTTCTTGGCCTTCCAGACATACTAATGGCCTGTAGCTGCACTAAGCTGGGATAGAACACCTGTAATTTTCTTCAGGTAGCTTTATATACTGTAACCAGACAAGCCTGCCTGTCAGTAGGAAGATAACAGGAACGGATCTAGCTGAACACTGTGAGCAGGACGCACTGTACTAAATGTAAATAGTCTAGCTGCCTGACCGTGGTACTAATAGGATCAAATAGAACACCTGTAATTTTCTTCAGGTAGCTTTATATACTGTAACCAGACAAGCCTGCCTGTCAGTAGGAAGATAACAGGAACGGATCTAGCTGAACACTGTGAGCAGGACACACTGTACTAAATGTAAATAGTCTAGCTGCCTGACCGTGGTACTAATAGGATCAAATAGAACACCAGTAATTTTCTTCAGGTAGCTTTATATACTGTAACCAGACAAGCCTGCCTGTCAGTAGGAAGATAACAGGAACGGATCTAGCTGAACACTGTGAGCAGGACGCACTGCACTAAATGTAAATAGTCTAGAAGATAACAGGAACGGATCTAGCTGAACACTGTGAGCAGGACGCACTGTACTAAATGTAAATAGTCTAGCTGCCTGACCGTGGTACTAATAGGATCAAATAGAACACCAGTAATTTTCTTCAGGTAGCTTTATATACTGTAACCAGACAAGCCTGCCTGTCAGTAGGAAGATAACAGGAACGGATCTAGCTGAACACTGTGAGCAGGACGCACTGCACTAAATGTAAATAGTCTAGAAGATAACAGGAATGGATCTAGCTGAACACTGTGAGCAGGACGCACTGTACTAAATGTAAATAGTCTTGCTGCCTGACCGTGGTACTAATAGGATCAAATAGAACACCAGTAATTATCTTCAGGTAGCTTTATATACTGTAACCAGACAAGCCTGCCTGTCAGTAGGAAGATAACAGGAACGGATCTAGCTGAACACTGTGAGCAGGACGCACTGCACTAAATGTAAATAGTCTAGAAGATAACAGGAACGGATCTAGCTGAACACTGTGAGCAGGACGCACTGCACTAAATGTAAATAGCAGGAACAGATCTAGCTGAACACTGTGAGCAGGACGCACTGCACTAAATGTAAATAGCAGGAACGGATCTAGCTGAACACTGTGAGCAGGACGCACTGCACTAAATGTAAATGGCAGGAACGGATCTAGCTGAACACTGTGAGCAGGACGCACTGCACTAAATGTAAATAGCAGGAACGGATCTAGCTGAACACTGTGAGCAGGACGCACTGCACTAAATGTAAATAGTCTAGAAGATAACAGGAACGGATCTAGCTGAACACTGTGAGCAGGACGCACTGCACTAAATGTAAATAGCAGGAACGGATCTAGCTGAACACTGTGAGCAGGACGCACTGCACTAAATGTAAATAGCAGGAACGGATCTAGCTGAACACTGTGAGCAGGACGCACTGCACTAAATGTACATGGCAGGAACGGATCTAGCTGAACACTGTGAGCAGGACGCACTGCACTAAATGTAAATAGCAGGAAAGGATCTAGCTGAACACTGTGAGCAGGACGCACTGCACTAAATGTAAATAGCAGGAACGGATCTAGCTGAACACTGTGAGCAGGACGCACTGCACTAAATGTACATGGCAGGAACGGATCTAGCTGAACACTGTGAGCAGGACGCACTGCACTAAATGTAAATAGCAGGAACGGATCTAGCTGAACACTGTGAGCAGGACGCACTGCACTAAATGTAAATGGCAGGAACGGATCTAGCTGAACACTGTGAGCAGGACGCACTGCACTAAATGTAAATAGCAGGAACGGATCTAGCTGAACACTGTGAGCAGGACGCACTGCACTAAATGTAAATAGTCTAGAAGATAACAGGAACGGATCTAGCTGAACACTGTGAGCAGGACGCACTGCACTAAATGTAAATAACAGGAACGGATCTAGCTGAACACTGTGAGCAGGACGCACTGCACTAAATGTAAATAGCAGGAACGGATCTAGCTGAACACTGTGAGCAGGACACACTGCACTAAATGTAAATAACAGGAACGGATCTAGCTGAACACTGTGAGCAGGACGCACTGCACTAAATGTAAATAGCAGGAACGGATCTAGCTGAACACTGTGAGCAGGACGCACTGCACTAAATGTACATGGCAGGAACGGATCTAGCTGAACACTGTGAGCAGGACGCACTGCACTAAATGTAAATAGCAGGAACGGATCTAGCTGAACACTGTGAGCAGGACGCACTGCACTAAATGTAAATGGCAGGAACGGATCTAGCTGAACACTGTGAGCAGGACGCACTGTACTAAATGTAAATAGCAGGAACGGATCTAGCTGAACACTGTGAGCAGGACGCACTGCACTAAATGTAAATAGTCTAGAAGATAACAGGAACGGATCTAGCTGAACACTGTGAGCAGGACGCACTGCACTAAATGTAAATAGCAGGAACGGATCTAGCTGAACACTGTGAGCAGGACGCACTGCACTAAATGTAAATAGCAGGAACGGATCTAGCTGAACACTGTGAGCAGGACGCACTGCACTAAATGTAAATAGTCTAGAAGATAACAGGAACGGATCTAGCTGAACACTGTGAGCAGGACGCACTGCACTAAATGTAAATAGCAGGAACGGATCTAGCTGAACACTGTGAGCAGGACGCACTGCACTAAATGTAAATAGTCTAGAGGATAACAGGAACGGATCTAGCTGAACACTGTGAGCAGGACGCACTGCACTAAATGTAAATAGCAGGAACGGATCTAGCTGAACACTGTGAGCAGGACGCACTGCACTAAATGTAAATAGCAGGAACGGATCTAGCTGAACACTGTGAGCAGGACGCACTGCACTAAATGTAAATAGCAGGAACGGATCTAGCTGAACACTGTGAGCAGGACGCACTGCACTAAATGTAAATAACAGGAACGGATCTAGCTGAACACTGTGAGCAGGACGCACTGCACTAAATGTAAATAGTCTAGAAGATAACAGGAACGGATCTAGCTGAACACTGTGAGCAGGACGCACTGCACTAAATGTAAATAGTCTAGATAGAAGATAACAGGAACGGATCTAGCTAAACTGAATACAGTGTATATATATATATGCAACACCTGGGATGCATATATATACACAATACACTGTAAGTGCAGCTAACTGACTGACTGTTCTGCCTAATCTATCTAACTCAAATCAAATAACACTGTCTCTCTCTCTCTCTATCTCTCAGCACACCAGAACACACACTACACAGGGCCGCCGTGCAGGCGGCCTTATATAGTGTGGGGCGTGTACTAAATCCCCTGAGCCATAATTGGCCAAAGCCACCCTGGCTTTGGCCAATTACAGCTCTCTCTACTGACGGCGCTGTGATTGGCCAAGCATGTGGGTCATAGTGCAGGCTTGGCCAATCATCAGCCAGCAATGCACTGCGATGCCGCAGTGAATTATGGGCCGTGACGCGCCACACGAATTTGGCGCGAACGGCCCATATCGTTCGCAATTCGATGGACGGTTGAACAGCCGATGTTCGAGTCGAACATGGGTTCGACTCGAACACGAAGCTCATCCCTACTCCCCATTTATCACCACCCTCTGAACTCGCCCTTGTAGCCAGTTTCAATCCATGTACTCATCCTATGGTCCATGCTAACGGACTTTATTTTGTACAGTAATCGTTTATGGGGAACTGTGTCAAATGCTTTTGCAAAATCCAGATACACCACGTCTACGGGCTTTCCTTTATCTAGATGGCAACTCACCTCCTCATAGAAGGTTAATAGATTGGTTTGGCAAGAATGATTCTTCATGAATCCATGCTGATTACTGCTAATGATTCTTGTTACTAAAATCTTGTATATAGTCCCTTATCATCCCCTCCAAGAGCTTGCATACTATTGATGTTAGGCTAACTGGTCTGTAATTCCCAGGGATATATTTTGGGCCCTTTTTAAATATTGGTGCTACACTGGCTTTTCTCTAATCACCTGGCACCATTCCAGTCAGTAGACTGTTAGTAAAAATTAGGAACAATGGTCTGGCAATTATTAGACTGAGTTCCCTAAGTACCCTTGGATGCAAGTCATCTGGTCCCGGCGATTTATTAATGTTAAGTCTCCCTTTTTTACTGTTTACATACTTAAAGAATGTTTTGCTCTCCACCGCTATGTGTCTTTTGTTTTCTATTTTAGCCGCCCTAATTGCACCCTTACATTTCTTGTTGCATTCTTTATAAAGTCTGAATGCTGATGATGATCCCTTATCCATGTATTTTTTGAAGGCCTTCTCCTTTGCTTTTATATGCATTTTTACATTGGAGTTAAGCCATCCTGGACTTTTGTTTGCTCTTTTAAATTTATTACCCAATGGGATGCGTTGGCTAATGCCCTTATTTAAAATGCTCTTAAAGCAAACCCATCTCTCCTCCATGTTCTTTTTTCCTAATAATTTCCTTTATCCCAATTCATGCTTTCTAACAAGGTTTGTAGTTTAGGGAAGTTGGTTCTTTTGAAATTCAGTGTCTTTGTATTATCCTTATGTTTCCTATTTGTGTGATTTATACTGAAGCCAATTGACCTGTAATTGCTATTTCCTAAATTGCCCTGTATTTCCACATCAGTGATCAGGTCTATATTGTTGGTAATCAGTAAATCCAGTAACGCTTCATTTCTAGTTGGTGCGTCTACCATTTGAACAATGAAATTGTCCTGCAAGACATTTAGGAACTGGCGAGCCTTAGACGAATGTGTGGCCCCGTCCGCCCAGTCTATATCTGGATAATTAAAATCCCCCATTATGATAACATTTCCCATCCTTGCTGCTAATCAAACTTGTGATAGGAGAATTGTCCCCCCCTCCTCCCTCAGGTTAGGGGGCCTATAGCATACTCCCAGTAATATTTTCCCCTTAGCTTCATCCCTTTGGAGCTCTACCCATAAGGATTCCACCTCCTCCCTAGCTCCCTTAGTGATGTCATTTCTCACATTCACTTGTAAATTATTCTTAATATTTAGGCATACCATTACCCCCTTTTTACCCTCTCTATTGCTAAGATAAAGGGTATACCCTTGAATGGTTGCCAGCCAATCATGAAAGCTGTTGAACCAGGTCTCTGAAATTCCCAAATCCTCCTTGTACAACAGTATCTCTAGTTCACCCATCTTGTCCGCCAGGCTCCTGGCATTGGTGAACATACCACCTAGTTTAGACCAGTCACATACTATCCTCTTATTGGGTTTTCCGAGATTGCAACTAGGACTTGTTACTATACTTACCTTGGGTTTATGTGCTTTAGTCAACCTACCACTATTGCCCCCAATACTACCCTCTGGAATATGTTCTGTGCTGACTATCTCTACCTCTGGGCCCTCCCCCCGTCGCCTAGTTTAAAAACTCCTCTAACTTTTTGACCATCTTTACTCCCAGCTGATCTGCACCTTCCTCATTTAGTTGCAGTCCGTCCCTTCTATAGTACTGGTGATGGACAGAGAAGTCGGCCCAGTCCTCCAAGAACCCAAACCCCTCCTTTACTGTTATTGCTGACAGGAGCACCAGGCTGAGCACTTCTGTGTATGTGCTTGATTCCCCCTCCCGCACTACTGGCTGTGTGTGAGCACTCTTCTTATCTCCCCCTTCCATGTGCATTCTGTAGTGGATCATGGGGGATGTAGTCCTGGATGTAGTTCTGAAGGAGCATTGTACAATGAGATTATGGGCTGCAGAACTAACATATCCACACACACCCTGCAAACAGGAGGAGAGGACAGGATTTTTTGTGGCTTATGTGCTGTAGATCGAGGCAGACGTGCGGGGAAACCAAACTGTGCTAATCTGTTGCTAAAAATGCCTGCTCTGGGAAAGAGCCCATGGAGCCCGGAGACTGTGGACTGAGCTATGGAGAGCTTCTGACAATGCTGACTATGGGGCACAGACCTGCTGTTCTTACCTGTCTCTCACCTTCAGGGAGACTGATCCTGAGAGAGCTGGTGAGAGTCTCACGTAGGGACTGAGCCTTCTAGGACAACAGACCACCAGGCATATGGAAGCAGGAGTGGTGAGTGAAACTACAGAACTTAATCCCATACTGCCCACAGTTATTTCAATAGAGACTGATCCTTACTTAACAGCCCATCAGGCATCCAGCCTTAAAGAGACAGATTCATGTGCATTACCTTACAGAAAAGCCCCAAAGATAGCCAGCTAATTCTGACCATTAGGCACCAGGTAATTGTAATCACCTCCACGGGTACCCTTTGTCAAGAACACAACACTGCACCCTTCTAAAAATGAACAAAAATCTGGAGAACTCCCTGCCCTAGTGAGACCAATATTGGCAGGCAATGGCACTATCACATGGAATATCAATCGAGTCATGGGTTTACATCTCAAACCCTGTGTTTTGAGCATGCCGTCATATATTAAGGATACCATTAATTTTTTACAAATTATTGATGACCTGCACATCCTGAGCAGTGCATTGCTGGTTGCTGTTGATGTAGAGGTTCTCTACAGCAGCATATACCATCATAAAGGTATTGAAGTAATATATTTTTTTCTATGATGTTGATGACGATATCAGAAACAATTGGACTAGTGACTTAATTTTAGAGGCCCTTGCTTTCATCCCATACTACAACATCTTTAGTTTTGGGGGATCCACTATCTCCAGGTGCAGGGAGGGTGATGAGCACATATTTTGCTCAATCATATGCCAACCTTTACCTGGGGGGTGAGATCACCACATTTGGATGATGGCTTGTTGGTGCACCTGTATCACATATTATAAATCTCAACTGGAGAACCTTTGGAAACGTTTGAATTCAAATCTTTTCAATGTAAAGCGGATTTCTACCCAAAAATGGAACTTCCACTTTTCGGAATCCTCCCCCCCTCCAGTGTCACATTTGGCACCTTTCAAGGGGGAGGGGAGAGCAAATACCTGGATAATCCAGGCATTCGCTTCCACTTCTGGGCATAGATATCCGCAGGTATCCGTGGATATCTACGCCATATCCGGCACCTCCTTTGTCCCACCTGGTGTCTTCTGGTAGACACACAGGTCCCAGAAGACAGCAGGGACCTGTGGGATCGTGCAGCATGACTCATGCATGCGCAGCAGGGAACCAGGCCTGGGTGAAGGCGCCGCTATCTTACCGAAGATAGCGGCGCCTCCACCCGAGAACCGAGGGGCAGATCGGCTTCGGGTGCCGATATCGCGGGCGCCTAGGACAGGTAAGTGTCCATATTTTAAAAGTCAGCAACTGCAGTATTTGTAGCTGCTGACTTTAAAAAAAAATCAGCAGGACCTCCGCTTTTAGTTTCACTGTGGTCTAAAGGCAACAAAAGAAATGTGATTTTTGGATGTGGAAGTGAATGTTTAGTCACAGGGTACCCTGGCAAGTGATCTTTACTGAAAATGTACAGCTGAAAATAAATACTATATTCAACTTGTTCACTTCCTGGGTCCTTAGTCCACTTTACCAGGGATAGGATTAGTCCATGAGATGTATGGTGTGAAGAGGAGAGGAAAGAAGATAGATACAGAAAACAGAGGAGTGAAATTTCAAAGAGATACAGAGGAAGAAAGAGACGCAAGGAGACCAAACATGAATATCCAAGTGTACACACCAGTAAATATATTAGGGAGATAATAGTGTTTTGTCAAAGTTAGCTGGTAAGTAATGAACCACCCATGAGTTTCACACTTCCATCGACTGCCTCGATTTTGGCATGTATCATAGCCTGGGTGATTCTATGTATAGTTTCAAGGATGCTAAGGTGAGGTGATTTCCAGGTCTTTGCAATGGTTTGCTTGACTGCAGTGGTAAGCAGCAGTAAAAGTTTGAACTGATGCTGGGTCAAGTCCAAAGGTTTCTTATTTAGTAAGGCCAAGGCTGTGTCAGTGCTTACAGGGCACTCAAACAAAGTGGTGAGGATATGAAAGATCTCAACCATAAAATATGATGGTGTGTGCCTGCTTTAGGTAGACGTGGAAGCATGGGGGGGGGGTAGGTAGAAAGAAATCTAGCAATTTGGGCAGGGGGCAGATACCACCTCATAAGAACCTTGTAGTTTGTTTCTATAGCCACCATATTTTGTGAGGAGGATTTCAAATCGGACCATATTTCGGCCCAGTCTATAGCTTCCAATTAGTCTTGTTCCCACTTCACAGCATAATGAAGAGATATGTGGGGTGGGGGGCTAGCAGTTGAGCGTATAGGCTAGAGATAAGACCTTGAGTGTGGGGATCACTTTTTGCATGTTAGTTCGAAATCAGTCATAATAAGAAGGGAGGAGTCTATTCATAAGTTAGGGGTGAGAAAGTGCTAAATTTGGAGGTAATGGTGGAGTTTCGAGCCTGAAATTCCGTATGTCTCACAGAGGGCCGAAAATGGCTTTAAGGTTTCAAGAGTCATAAATTTATGGGCTTGGATAAAATCTGTGGAAGACCATATTTGAAACAAAGTAGGCAGAGTAAAAGGCTGGATTGTGCATGAAGGACAGAAGAGGGTTTTGAGGGGACTGCAGGCTATAATGAGATTTAAGGCTATCCCAAAGATTCATGTAATGTCAGGTAATTGGATTTCGGAGCGTCCGGCGATTGCCAGGATGTAGACACAATAGATTAGCAACCAACAGAGGGTTGCACTCCACCGACTCTAGGTAAACCCAGAGCGGGATCTCATGCACCTCATTTAGGGAATTGTGCCAAGTGTGCCACTTGGTAGTATTTAGTGAAATTTGGTAATCCTAGGTCGCCTTTGAGCTTTGGGGCAAAGAAGATGGTTTTGGACACGAAGGGTCTGACCTTGCCCCAAACATAGGAGAAGGCTCAGCGCTGTAAGATCTGAAGTAAGTGGGATGGGTCTGGAATAGGCAGAACACAGAAAATATATATATATATTTTTAATTTACATTTTGACCACATGAATCCGTCCTATGCTCCCCAAGGGTAAGGCAGACAAAGAGATCATAAGGTTAGTGAAGTGAGTTAGCATGGGGGGAGTATTTAGCAGAGTATAGAGCAGATGGGTTGGCAGTCAGCTTAATGCCTAGGTATGGTATAAACAGTTGTGACTAGGGATGAGCTTCGTGTTCGAGTCGAACCCATGTTCGACTCGAACATCGGCTGTTCGACCGTCCGTCGAATTGCGAACGATATGGGCCGTTCGCGCCAAATTCGTGTGGCGCGTCACGGCCCATAATTCACTGCGGCATCGCAGTGCATTGCTGGCTGATGATTGGCCAAGCATGCACTATGACCCGCATGCTTGGCCAATCACAGCGCCGCCTGAACAGAGAGCCGTAATTGGCCAAAGCCAAGGAGGCTTTGGCCAATTATGGCTCAGGGGATTTAGTACACGCCCCACACTATATAAGGCCGCCTGCACGGCGGCCCTGTGTAGTGTGTGTTCCGGCGTTGAAAGAGATAGACAGAGAGACAGTGTTTGATTTGAGTTAGATAGATTAGGCAGAACAGTCAGTCAGTTAGCTGCACTTACAGTGTATTGTGTATATATATGCATCCCAGGTGTTGCATATATATATATACACTGTATTCAGTTTAGCTAGATCCGTTCCTGTTATCTTCTATCTAGACTATTTACATTCAGTGCAGTGTGTCCTGCTCACAGTGTTCAGCTAGATCCGTTCCTGCTATTTACATTCAGTACAGTGCTTCCTGCTCACAGTGTTCAGCTAGATCCGTTCCTGCTATTTACATTCAGTGCAGTGCGTGCTGCTCACAGTGTTCAGCTAGATCCGTTCCTGCTATTTACATTCAGTGCAGTGCGTGCTGCTCACAGTGTTCAGCTAGATCCGTTCCTGCTATTTACATTCAGTGCAGTGCGTCCTGCTCACAGTGTTCAGCTAGATCCGTTCCTGCTATTTACATTCAGTGCAGTGCGTCCTGCTCACAGTGTTCAGCTAGATCCGTTCCTGCTATTTACATTCAGTGCAGTGCGTGCTGCTCACAGTGTTCAGCTAGATCCGTTCCTGCTATTTACATTCAGTGCAGTGCGTCCTGCTCACAGTGTTCAGCTAGATCCGTTCCTGTTATCTTCCTACTGACAGGCAGGCTTGTCTGGTTACAGTATATAAAGCTACCTGAAGAAAATTACAGGTGTTCTTTTTGATCCTATTAGTACCACGGTCAGGCAGCTAGACTATTTACATTTAGTACAGTGTGTCCTGCTCACAGTGTTCAGCTAGATCCGTTCCTGTTATTTACATTCAGTGCAGTGTGTCCTGCTCACAGTGTTCAGCTAGATCCGTTCCTGCTATTTACATTCAGTACAGTGCGTGCTGCTCACAGTGTTCAGCTAGATCCGTTCCTGCTATATACATTTAGTGCAGTACGTCCTGCTCACAGTGTTCAGCTAGATCCGTTCCTGTTATCTTCCTACTGACAGGCAGGCTTGTCTGGTTACAGTATATAAAGCTACCTGAAGAAAATTACAGGTGTTCTTTTTGATCCTATTAGTACCACGGTCAGGCAGCTAGACTATTTACATTTAGTACAGTGTGTCCTGCTCACAGTGTTCAGCTAGATCCGTTCCTGTTATTTACATTCAGTGCAGTGTGTCCTGCTCACAGTGTTCAGCTAGATCCGTTCCTGCTATTTACATTCAGTACAGTGCGTCCTGCTCACAGTGTTCAGCTAGATCCGTTCCTGCTATTTACATTCAGTGCAGTGCGTGCTGCTCACAGTGTTCAGCTAGATCCGTTCCTGCTATATACATTTAGTGCAGTACGTCCTGCTCACAGTGTTCAGCTAGATCCGTTCCTGTTATCTTCCTACTGACAGGCAGGCTTGTCTGGTTACAGTATATAAAGCTACCTGAAGAAAATTACAGGTGTTCTATCCCAGCTTAGTGCAGCTACAGGCCATTAGTATGTCTGGAAGGCCAAGAAGGAGAGGCAGACAGTCACAAGCCAATAAGAGAGGGCAAGCAGGCTCTGTGTCTAGTGCTGGTCGTGGAGACGGTGCATCCTCATCAGCACGTGGCCATGGGACACGCTTGGCCTTTTTTTCGGCAGCTGGCCGTGTTGAGCCGCAACATGCGGAAGACTTGGTCGAGTGGATGACCAAGCCGTCCTCATCCTCCTCATCCTCTCTCACCCATGCCCAGGGTGCTTTGTCTGGCAAAGCAGCGGCCTCTTCCCTCAGCTCAATGTCATCAGTGACTCCTTCCCTAGCCCCACCATGTCCTCCTGAGGATTCCCTCGAACTGTTTGACCACAGTGTTGGGTACATGCTCCAGGAGGATGCCCAGCGTTTGGAAGGCTCTGATGATGATACTGAGCTCAATGAAGGCAGTAACATGAGCACGGACAGAGGGGGTGCCCAAGAAGGACAGCAATCTGGCAGTCATGCTCCCCCTGCTGCAGCATACTGCCAGGTTTGCTCCAGTGATGAGGAGGGAGGGGATGATGAGGTCACTGACTCAACGTGGGTGCCTGATAGGAGAGAGGAGGAGGAGGAGGAGGAGGAGGAGGAGGAGGAGGAGGTGGCACATCACCAACTAGGCAGGATGCCCTCCAGGGGCCAGCCTAAGGGCAGCACATTGACTGCATCACACCCCAAAGCTCCACATGTGCAGGGCGCTGCAGTCTCTGCGCGTTATTCAAAAAGTTCTTTGGTGTGGGCCTTTTTTGAGACGAGTGCATCAGATCGCACCGCTGCTATTTGCAATATATGTCTCAAGCGTATCTCGCGTGGCCAAAACATCTCCCGCTTGGGTACCACATGCTTGACCAGACATATGTTGACCTGCCATGCAGTTCGTTGGCAAGCGTATCTAAAAGACCCACACCAAAGAACAAAGACGATCTCTCCTTGCTCCTCATCAGCTGAGATTTCCAACCCCACTAGACCTTCAGTCCTCTCTGCGACCTGCAGTGAGAGGAATGAAGGTGTAGAATTAGGTGTGTCACAGCCAAGTACTTATGGGCAATCTGCTTTTGGTACACCGACGTCAGATTGTACCAGGCAAATTTCCCTGCCCCAGCTGCTGCACCGCCGAAAGAAGTTTGCTCCCAGCCATCCACATGCCCAGCGGTTGAATGCTAGCTTGGCAAAATTGCTAGCACTTCAACTGCTGCCTTTTCAGTTGGTAGACTCTGCCCCCTTCCGTGAGTTTGTGGAATGTGCGGTTCCTCAGTGGCAGGTACCCAAACGCCACTTTTTCTCACGGAAGGCGATTCCGGCTCTCTACCGGCATGTGGAAGGCAATGTCCATGCCTCGCTGGACAGGGCGGTCAGCGGTAAGGTGCATATTACCGCTGACTCATGGTCCAGCAGGCATGGACAGGGACGTTACTTAAGTTTCACGGCGCATTGGGTGACTCTGCTGGCAGCTGGGAAGGATGCAGGACAAGGTGCAGTAGTGTTGGAGGTTGTTCCGCCACCACGCCTCCAAAATGCTGATTGTGACACACCTCTCTCCTCCACCCCCTCCTCTTCTTCTTCCTCCATGGCCTCTTCCTCGGAACCAGCGGTGCTCCGTAGGCGTTCAAGGGGCTACGCAAGTACGCAGGCCAAAAGATGCCATGCGGTGCTTGAGCTGGTGTGCTTGGGGGACAGGAGCCACACTGGGGCAGAGGTTCTGTCAGCTCTGCAGGGGCAGGTTCAGAGGTGGTTGACGCCACGCCAACTTAAGGCAGGAATGGTGGTTTGCGACAATGGCACCAACCTCCTCTCTGCCCTCCGACAGGGACAACTGACCCATGTGCCCTGTTTGGCTCACGTCCTTAACTTGGTGGTGCAGCGGTTCTTGGGCAGGTACCCGGGCTTACAGGATGTCCTGAGGCAGGCCAGGAAAGTCTGTGTGCATTTCCGCCGGTCATATAATGCCAGTGCTCGGCTGACGGACCTCCAAAAGGAGTTTAACCTGCCCAAGAACCGCCTAATCTGTGACATGCCCACCAGGTGGAACTCGACGTTGGCCATGCTGCAGCGGCTGCACACGCAGCAGAGGGCCATCAATGAGTACCTGTGCGACTATGGCACCAGGACAGGGTCAGGGGACCTTGGTTTTTTTTCCCCACGCCAGTGGGCCATGATCAGGGATGCATGCACTGTCCTGTCACCATTCGAGGAGGCCACGAGGATGGTGAGCACTGACAGTGCATGCATCAGTGACACTGTCCCCCTTGTCCACCTGTTGGAGCACACGCTGCGTGGGATAATGGACAGGGCACTTGAGGCAGAACAGAGGCAGGAAGAGGAGGACTTCCTTAGCTCTCAAGGCCCCCTTTATCCAGACAGTGTTCCTGCGTGCCCGCCGATCACACAGGAAGAGGACGAGGAGGAGGAGGAGGAGGAGGAGGAAGATTGTGTCAGTATGGAGGTGGAGCCTGGCACTCAGCATCAGCAGTCTTTAAGGGATCAGTCCCAAGGAACACATGGACTTGTACGTGGCTGGGAGGAGGTGGCTGCGGACGTTGTTGTCCTTAGTGACCCAGAGGACTCCGGACCGAATGCCTCAGCAAACCTACGCTGCATGGCCTCCCTGATCCTGCAAAGCCTGCGTAAGGATCCTCGTATTCGTGGTATCAAGGAGAAGGACCAATACTGGCTGGCAACCCTCCTTGATCCACGTTACAAGGGTAAGGTTGCGGACCTTATCTTGCCATCGCAGAGGGAGCAGAGGATGAAACATCTTCGGGAGGCCTTGCAGAAAGGTCTGTGCAACGCGTTCCCAGAGACTGGGAGGTTACAAACTCCTGTTTCTGGACAACGTGTTGCTGAGGCTTCGGTCAGTCAAAGAAGGAGCGGTGGAGAAGGTGGCCGTCTGACCGATGCGTTCAGACAATTTTTTGGTCCGCAGCCCCAAGGTATGATCGGTTCCAGCAACCATCGCCAGCGTCTGTTTTACATGGTGCAGGAATACCTAGGGGCAAGATCAGACTTGGACACCTTTCCCACCGAAAATCCTCTGGGTTACTGGGTCTTGAGGATGGATCACTGGCCAGAGCTTGCACAGTATGCAATTGAGCTACTGGCCTGTCCTGCATCCAGCGTTCTTTCGGAACGCACATTCAGTGCTGCTGGAGGCGTGGTAACCGATCACAGGGTGCGTCTGTCCACCGACTCGGTCGATCGGCTGACCTTCATAAAAATGAATCAGTCTTGGATCACCACCAGCTACCAAGCACCTGATGCAGATGTAACCGAATAATTTTTTTTGAAATCTCAGATCCCTTCAAAGACTGCCTATGCTGATGCTGAGTGACTATCCCTGAGTAATTATCCTCTTCCTCCTCAATCATCACGCTGATAGCTTGTAAGAACATTTTTGGTTCTGGGCGCCACCACCAGTGCCTAAGGCACAATTTTTCAGCCCCTGTTTAACAGGGGCGTGTAATTACAATTTTTGATGTAATACTTTGCAGCAGGGCTCGTTCCTGCATTCCAACTAGAGTGTCTGTGAGGGGTTGCAGTGTTGTGGCACCAGCACCAGTGCCTAAGACCCAATTTTTCTGCCCCTGTCTAACAGGGGCGTGTAATTACAATTTTTGATGCAATACTTTGCAGCAGGGCTTGTTCCTGCATTCCAACTAGAGTGTCTGTGAGGGGTTGCAGTGTTGTGGCACCAGCACCAGTGCCTAAGACCCAATTTTTCAGCCCCTGTCTAACAGGGGCGTGTAATTACAATTTTTGATGCAATACTTTGCAGCAGGGCTTGTTCCTGCGTTTCAACTAGAGTGTCTGTGAGGGGTTGCAGTGTTGTGGCACCAGCACCAGTGCCTAAGACCCAATTTTTCAGCCCCTGTCTAACAGGGGCGTGTAATTACAATTTTTGATGCAATACTTTGCAGCTGGGCTTGTTCCTGCGTTTCAACTAGAGTGTCTGTGAGGGGTTGCAGTGTTGTGGCACCAGCACCAGTGCCTAAGGCCTAATTTTTCAGCTCCTGTTCAACAGGGGCATGTAATTACAATTCTTGATCTAATATTTCACAGCAGGGCCCTGTGAGGGCTTACAGTGTTTTGGCCACAGCAACACCTAAGGCCCAAATTTCTGCTGAGTATATAGGGCAGGACCCTACTTTCAAACATCTAACTTACAAACGACTCCTACTTGCAAACGGAAGGAGACAACAGGAAGTGAGATGAAATCTACCCCTAAGGAAGGGAAATTCTCTCCTGTAAGAGTTAATATGGGAAAACAATTTTTCCTTTCCACTGATGCTTTCCAATCCTTGTTCCACAAAAAAACCCAAATTTTCAAAAAACATTTTTCATTGGGACAAAAAAGTGAGGTGAAATCTTCTGAAGAGGAGGAAAGACGCAAAACAAATGTCACAGGGGTGATAACCCTTCCCTATGTTTTCCAAAAAGCTTAGAAAAGATTTTTTGGCTGGAGCTAAACACATTAAAAATGTTCAAAATTACAAACAGATTCTACTTAACAACAAACCTACAGTCCCTGTCTTGTTTGCACCGCCTGTATACTGCTGTTCAGAGTATATAGGGACCTTTCCTTATTTTAATTTGGGTGCGGGGTTCCCCTTAATATCCATACAAGACCCAAAGGGCCTGGTAATGGACTGGGGGGTACCCATGCCGTTTGTCTCACTGATTTTCATCCATATTGCCATGACCCGACATGACATTAAACCCGCAAGCAGTTTTAAATGAGATTTTTTCCTTTAAAAATGACATTTGGTGCAGGGACTGTTCTAAACATGGGAAACACGCGTCACTTTACAGGCATACTATAGACACCCCCCAGGTACGATATTTAAAGGAATATTTCACTTTTTTTTTTTTACTTTAAGCATCATTAAAATCACTGCTCCCGAAAAAACGGCCGTTTTTAAAAGTTTTTTTTGCATTGATACATGTCCCCTGGGGTAGGACCCGGGTCCCCAAACCCTTTTTAGGACAATACCATGCAAATTAGCCTTTAAAATGAGCACTTTTGATTTCGAACGTTCGAGTCCCATAGACGTCAATGGGGTTCTAACGTTCGTGCGAACTTGCGGTCCGTTCGCGGGTTCTGGTGCGAACCGAACCGGGGGGTGTTCGGCTCATCCCTAGTTGTGACTAGGAGAATGGTAAGGTCTCCCGAGGGTGGTCGAGGGCAGAGGAAGCCAAAGTTATATTAAGAGCTACAGATTTGTGAGAAATAGAGAGTGAAACCAAGAAAAAACAACAATTAAGACACCACATCCCAAATAGTTACTGATGAAGAAGAAAAGGGCTTTAAGGCATAGCCCATACAGATTTGTAAGGTTCACCACCAAGCCTGAGATCGCTACAAACTGGTCCACAGTCATAAGGAGGTTGGGGGCAGATATTAAGGGGATGGACAAGAAGAGGAGAATATCACAATTTATGATGGTGTCCACCAAGCTCTACACCCTTAATATTGAGGTTAACTCAAATCGATTGGGCCAAAGGATCATTAGCCAGGTAAAAAAGAAGTATGAACAGGGGGCACCCCTCTCTCATCCCACTTTGGTTACAATAGGGAAAGGATCGGATTTGTAGCCTGCATGTTTCAAGAATGACCTAGGGACAACAAATTCAGGAAGTGTGGGCCAAAAGGTATGAAGCCCACTTGGTCCCTGTGGATCAGAGACCTGATGACAAGATTCAATTGGGTAGATAGGACTTTGGGCATGATCTTGATATCAAGGTTAAGAAGGGAGATGGGCCGATTATTAGTCCATGAGGCATCTTTAGAATGGGGTTTAGGGAGCATGGAAATGATGGCTGTCTGGGGATCCGGGCAGAAGGAATGTCCATCTAGAAGTGAATAGAAGGCATCTACCAACAGTGGTGCTAACAGAGTAGCAAACCGTTTGTAATAGATGACTATGAAGCCATCTGGACCGGGGAGCTTATTAGACTTTAGCGACTTGATTGTTTTAAGGATCATCAGTTTTGAGATAGGTTTCTCAAGGTCTACGTGCTGGGATGCAGAAAGAGTCGGGAAGGTAATTTGAGAGAAGAGTGCGGTCGCTTGGGCTTCATTGAACTGTCCCAGAGCAGAATACAGGTCAGTAAGGTGTTTGTAGAACACTTGGAGTACTCTTAAAGGGTTACTGGAGCAGGAGTCTATGGTGAGTTTCAAGCAAATGGGTTTATGGGTTACTGGAGCAGGATTCTCTGGCAGGTTTCAAACAAATGGTTTATGGGTACGGTCCAGTCTGCAGAATACCAGGGCAAGGAAGGTGTCTGGTTTGTTGGCTTTCATATATATCCCTTGCCTGGACCTACACAGCACCTTTTCCGTAGATTCAGTTAAAAAAAGATCCAACTCAAGTCTAGCCTTATCCAAGTTTTGACCATGAGTAGGTGTAGGATCAGCTTGAAAAGCTGCATGAGCTTGTTAGAAAGCAGCTTCCAATGAAGAGACGTTTCCCCTTCTTGAGGTGGGATGCCATACTGATACAGATCCCCCAAAGCACAGGCCTATGAGCCTCCCATAAAGTTAAGAAACGTCAGCCTTGGTATTATGTTTAAGATAGTCCTTGAGGGCCAGTTTATTGTCTATCTTGTGATCCGGATGGGACAGGAGGCTATCGTCAAGGCACCATGTAGGGTTGCTTTGATGGGAAACTAGGGGATCCAGGGATGTGAGGACAGCATTGTGGTCTGTCCATGCATAAGGAAGAGAGGTGAGCCAGGGAGTTTTTAACAGTCAAGAAGATGTGGTCAATATGTGAGAAGGTTGTGTGGGGAAGGGAGTAGTGAGTGTACTGCCACCTAGCTGTGTTAGCTTCTCGCTAAGAGTCCAGTAGGGAGTGGCGATGTAGTAATTGCTTTAACGATAGTTTGATCAGACTGGAAGAAGCTGGGACATGTGACTTATGCCCCGTACACACGGTCGGACTTTGTTTGGACATTCCGACAACAAAATCCTAGGATTTTTTCCGATGGATGTTGGCTCAAACTTGTCTTGCATACACACGGTCACACAAATTTGTCGGAAAATCCGATCGTTCTAAACGCGGTGACGTAAAACACATACGTCGGGACTATAAACGGGGCAGTGGCCAATAGCTTTCATCTCATTATTTATTCTGAGCATGCGTGGCACTTTGTCCGTCGGATTTGTGTACACACGATCGGAATTTCCGACAACGGATTTTGTTGTCGGAAAATTTTATATCCTGCTCTCCAACTTTGTGTGTCGGAAAATCCGATGGAAAATGTGTGATGGAGCCTACACACGGTCGGAATTTCCGACAACAAGGTCCTATCACACATTTTCCATCGGAAAATCCGACCGTGTGTATGGGGCATTATCCAGAAAGGAGTATAGTACTTGGTTAGAGTCCCCACAGATCAGCAGGGTCTTCTGTTTATGGGTGTATACAACTTGAAACAAGTTGAAACAATTTGGAGAGAAACGAGGTTGGGTTTTCGGTTGGGAATGAGTCAGAAACTGTGGTGACCTCAGAGTTGAGGAGCTGACCAGTTAAAATAAGCTAGTGGCCTTCTGGGTCTCTGACCTCCACTCAGAGAGAAAATGGAGTGGTACGTTGAAATGCCCTGAGGACTTCTCTGAATTTGGAGTCTGCAGAGGTTGTATAAACCTAGGGGTATGAGGTACTGATAAACATAGGAATCTGATAACTAGTGCGGTGGGTCTCCTGTAAACAGATCACATGGACCTTGGTTAAAGCAAATATTTTAAAGGCTCTGTCCTATTTGTGGAGCGAGTTTAGACCTTGGATATTGAGAGAGAGTACATTCAGTGGAGCCATTGGGTAAGATTGGTATAGAGCATGAACTAAGGTGCTTCAGAGGTCAATGAATAGCGTGGGCTCTAAACTAAACAAGAAACAAGTCAACAGCTTACAAGTAACAAAATCAAAACAGTTGCCTCATGGAGGGAGACGGCAGCATCAAAAATGTGTAACTCATGGTGAGGTAGAGCCATAATGGGAGTGTCAAGTAACATAGTGGCGTGATCTCATCACCCAAGAAGAGTGGCGAGGGACAGCAAGAGATCAAATAAAATTACCATTTGGATGACATCTATACTGTTTGCATTTAGAGCCCTTGCACACTGGGGCGGTTTGCAGGCGCTATTGCGCTAATAATAGCGCCTGCAAACTGACCCGAAAGTGCCGCTCCTTGCATTCCAGTGTGAAAGCCCCGAGGGCTTGCACACTGGAGCGATGCGCTGGCAGGATGGTAAAAAAAGTCCTGCCAGCAGCATCTTCGGAGCGGTGAAGGAGCGGTGTGTATACCGCTCCTTTACCGCTCCTGCCCATTGAAATCAATGGGACGGCGCGGCTATACCGCCGGCAAAGCGCCTCTGCAGAACCGCTTTGCGGTGGTATTTAACCCTTTCTCGGCCGCTAGCGGGGGGTAAAACCGCCCCGCTAGCGGCCGCAGACCGACGGTAAAACGCCGCTAATAATAGTGGCGTTTTACCGCCGACGCCGCCCCCCGCCCCAGTGTGCAAGGGCTCTTAGAGCAAGAATTAGGGCATAGTTCTCTGAAAGAACTATGAAAGACCATGGGTCCCAAGGAATGCAGTACAATCTGATAGACTCTAATGAAATCATAAATGATAGAATAATATAAACATGGAATAGGAAAAAGAGGGGAGGGTTGGTTCTGGGAAGGAGAGGGGAAAGGGGGGAAGAGAAAGGAGAAGGGGGGAGGAGAGGGCCAAGGGGAGGGAAATCTTTGTAAGGGGGATTGTGAACAAAAAGCTGGTGTAGTGCAGTAATAACAGGTATAACTTTTATATGAAAAGGCAGAAAAGTATCATCCAGTGGCAGCTGGGAAAACTATGGCTTTTCTAGCCTAGATAAATAGATGGTAGGCTGCTGCAGTAAGGAGTTGCTCTTTGATTAAATAAAAATGCAGTTTTGTGACTATGTTGTGTGGAGGGCCCTCTAGTTTGTGTGGAGTCAAAGCCCTATGTATGCGGTCCATCTCAAGGTGTTCTATAGGGATGGATGGGCCCAGTTCTTGGAAAAAAGCCCTTACAGTAGATTGGGAATCAATGATCAATTCTGAGATACCACGTATATGAAGACTGGAGCGGCATGCCCGGTTTTCATAATCCTCTAAAGGGGATTGAAGGGAAAGATTTTCATCTCTGAGGCCTTTAAGCTCCTCCATGTGATTGCCAAGCAAAGCCTGTAGATAACCCACTCTCTGCTTCAGTAGTAGGGATGGGCTGGCTATTCAAGTCGAACATGAGTTTGACTCGAACATCGGCTGTTGGATCGTTCGACGAAGATCGAACATTATGGGCCGTGACACGCCAAATTCGAGCGGATTGTAGTGCATTGCTGGCTGATGATTGGCCAAGCATGCACTATGACCCACATGCTTTGGCCAATCACAGCGCCACCAGCGAAGAGAGCCATAATTGGCCAAAGGCAGGGTGCCTTTGGCCAATTATGGCTCAGGTGGTCAAGTCCACGCCCCACACTATTTAAGGCCGCCTGCATGTCGGCCGTGTGTTGTGTGTTGGTGGCATTGTTAAGAGAGAGACAGAGAGAGACAGAGAGAAGCAGAGAGAGTGTCATTTCATTTAGTCTGAGCAGGCAGTTGATTTCAGTGTATTTCATATATATATATATACAGTCAGTCTAATATATATATATATATATATATATATATATATATATATATATATATATATATCCACTGCATACAGTTTAGCTAGATATCACTGCAGACCGTTCCTGGTGTACTGTTACTAAAATACTTTTGGCAGGCAGTTGATTCAGTTAGCTGCAGAGTTGCAGTGTATTTCATATATATACACTGTATCCAGTTTATCTAGATCTCACTGCAGACCATTCCTAGTGTACTGTTGCTAATATACTTCAGGAAGGCAGGCGATACAGTTAGCTGCAGTGTATTTAGTATATATATATATACATCCCGGCGTTGTATATATATATATACAGTTTATATATACCGGTATATATATATATATATATATACACTGTATACAGTTTAGTTTCATCTCACTGCAGACCGTTCCGGGTGTACTGTTTCTAATATACTTCAGGCAGGCAGTTGGTTCAGCTAGCTGCAGTGCATTTAATTTATATATACAGGCTAGTCTAGCCAAGCCTATACCTGACTGTAGGCCATTCCTGGAGTGCGTGTTCAAAGACACTTTCAAGCAGGCAGGCAGGTGACTCAGTGAGCTGCAGTTCATAAAATATATATCCACTGCATTGTAGTCCAGCCAAGCTTATACCGGACTGTAGGCCATTCCTGGAGTGCGTGTTCAAAGATGCTTTCAGGCAGGCAGGCAGGCAGGTGACTCAGTGAGCTGCAGTTCATAAAATATATATCCACTGCATTGTAGTCCAGCCAAGCTTATACCTGACTGTAGGCCATTCCTGGAGTGCGTGTTCAAAGACGCTTTTAGGCAGGCAGGCAAGTGACTCAGTGAGCTGCAGTTCATAAAATATATATCCACTGCATTGTAGTCCAGCCAAGCCTATACCTGACTGTAGGCCATTCCTGGAGTACAGTTTTTAGTAAACGTCAGGCGTTGTTTTGCTAATCTAATTGTACAGTATGTCTGGAAGGCCACCAAGGAGAGGCAGGCGCTCACAGGCCACTAAAAGAGGGCAAGCAGGCTCTGTGTCTACAGCAGACAGTGCTGGTCATGGACATGGTGCATCCTCAGCACGTGGCAGTGGGGCACGCTTGTCCTTTTTTTCGGCAGCTGGCCATGTTGAGCCACAACATGCAGAAGAGTTGGTAGAGTGGATGACCAAGCCGTCCTCATCCTGTGTCACCCAGGCTCACGGTACTTTGCCTGGCAATGCAGCTGCCAAAGCTGCCTCAATGTCATCAGTCACTCCTTTCCTAGCCCCACCATCATGCCCTGAGGACTCCCCCAAACTGTTCGACCACAGTGTAGGGTACATGCTGCAGGAGGATGTGCAGATTTTGAAGGGTCTGATGATGGTACCCAGGTTGAGGATGAGGGCAGTAACGTGAGCCCAGAGAGGGGTTGCCCAAGAAGGACAAGAAACTGGCATGTTCCCCCAGCTGCAGCATACTGCCAGGTTTGCTCCAGTGGCTAGGAGGGAGGGGATGATGAGGTCACTGACTCTATGTGGTTGCCCGATAGAAGAGAGGAGGAGGAAGAAGCACATCTCCAATGAGGCAGGATGACTTCCAGGGGCCAGCTTAAGGGCAGGAAACCGACTGCATCAAACCGCAGAGCTCAACATGTGCCGGGCACTGCTGACTCCGTGCGTTTTTCAAAATGTTCTTTGGTGTGGGCATTTTTTGAGACATGTGCAGCAGATCGCACAGTTGCTGTTTGCAACATATGTCTGAAGCATATCAAGCATGGCCAAAACAGCAGCCACATGGGCGCCACAGGGATAGGGACAATTGTAGACACGCACCCACACTCACTCACTTTGAACTGGATGGACTGGTGTCTTTATTCAGCCTTACTAACTATGTAACTATGTAACCACATGCTTGAACAGACATATGTCGAGCTCCCATGCAGTCCGTTGGCAACAGTACTTAAAAGACGCACACCAAAGAACAAGGCAGACCTCTCCTTGCTCCTCATCAGCTAGGATCTCCAACCCCACTATAACTTCAGTCCTCCCAGAGACCTGTCCTCTCAGAGACCTGAGAGGAATGAAGGTGTAGAATTAGGTGTCCCAAGCACTGCCGGGCAAACTGCTAGCGGTACACCAGCATCCGATTGTAGCAGGCAAATTTCCCTACTCGAGTTGCTTAACCAGCAAAAGAAATTTGGTCCCAGCCATTCACATCCTCAGCGGCTGAATGCTAGTTTGGCTAAATTGCTAGCATTCCAACTGCTGCCTTTTCAGCTGGTAGACTCTTCCCCACTTTCGAGAATACCTGGAATGTGCTGTATCTCAGGGGCAGGTTCCCAAACGCCAATTTTTTTTCACGGAAGGCCATTCCGGCTCTCTACCGACATGTGGAAGGCAATGTCTTGGCCTCGTTGGACAGGGTGGTTAGCGGTAAGGTGCATATTACCACTGACTCATGGTCCAGCAGCCATGGACAGGGATGTTACCTTTCTTTCACGGCACACTGGGTAACGCTGCTGGCAGCTGGGAAGGATACAGGACAGGGTGCAGTATTGTTGGAGCTTGTTCCACCACCACACCTCCAAAATGCTGGTAGTGGTGATTCAGCCACACCTCTCTCCTCCACCCCCTCCTCTTCTTCTTCCTCTATGGCCTTTTCCTGTGCAGATTTGTCCTCGGAACCAGCGGTGCTCCGTAGGCGTTCTAGGGGCTACGCAAGCACTCAGGCAAAAAGATGCCATGCAGTGCTTGAGTTGGTCTGCTTAGGGGACAGGAGCCACACTGGGGCAGAGATTTTGGCAGCTCAGCAGGGGCAGGCTCAGAGGTGGTTGACGCCATGCCAGCTTCAGTCAGGAATAGTGGTTTGCGACAATGGCATTAACATCCTCTCCGCCCTCCGACAGGGACACTTGACATGTCTTTAATTTGGTGGTGCAGGGGTTCTTGTGCAGATACCCAGGCTTACAGGATCCCCTGAGGCTGGCCAAGAAAGTCTGTGGGCATTTCCACTGGTCATATAATGCCAGTGCTCGGCTGGCTGACCTCCAAAAGGTATACAACCTTCCCAAGAACTGCCTCATTTGTGGCATACCCACCAGGTGGAACTCAACATTGGCAATGCTGCAGCAGCTGCACACGCAGCAGAGGGCCATCAATGACTACCTGTGCGAGTATGGCACCAGGACATGGTCAGGGGAGCTTGGCTTTTTTTCTCCACCCCAGTGACTCATGATCAAGGATGAATGGACTGTCCTGTCACCATTTGAGGAGGCCATGAGGATGGTGAGTAGTGACAGTGCATGTATCAGTGATACTGTCCCTCTTGTCTACCTGTTGGAGCACACGCTGCATGGAATAATGGACAGGGCACTTGAGGCAGAACAGAGGGAGGAAGAGGACTTCCTTACCTCTCAAGGCCCCCTTTATCCAGACAGTATTCCTGCAGGCCTGCCTACCACACAGGAAGAGAAGGAGGAGGAGGATTGTGTCAACATGAAGGTGGAGCCTGGCACTCAGCATCAGCAGCAGTCTCCAAGGGATCATTTCCAGTCCCCAGAAACCCATGGACTTGTGTGTGGCTGGCAGGAGGAGACTGCGGATCAGGTCATCCTTAGTGACCCAGAGGACTCCGGCCTGAATGCCTCAGCAAACCTACGCTGCATGGCCTCCCTGATCCTGCAAACCTGTGACAGGACCCTCGGATTTGTGGTATCAAGGAGAGGGATCAGTACTGGCTGGCAACCCTCCTTGATCCACGTTACAAGGGTAAGGTGGTGGAACTTATCCAGCCATCACAGAGGGAGCAGAGGATAAAACATCTTTGGGAGGCCTTGCAGAAGGGTTTGTGCAATGCGTTTCTAGAGCCTGAAAAATTACAATTTCCTGGTCCTCCTGGACAACGTGTTGCTGAGGCTTCGGTCAATCACAGAAGAAGCGGTGGAGAAGGTGGCCGTCTGACCGATGCGTTCAGACAATTTTTTAGTCCACAGCCCCAAGGTCTGATCGGTTCCAGCAACCATCGCCAGCATCTATTATACATGAGCAGGAATACCTAGGGGCAAGATCAGACTTGGAGACCTTTCCAACCGAAAATCTACTGGGTTACTGGGTCTTGAGGGTGGATCACTGGCCAGAGCTTGCACAGTATGCAATTAAGCTACTGGCCTGTACTGCATCCAGCGTTCTTTCGGAATGCACATTCAGTGCTGCTGAAGGCTTTGATCACAGAGTGCGCCTGTCCACCGACTCGGTTGATCGACTCACCTTCATAAAAATGAATCAGTCTTGGATCACCAGCTACCAGGCACCTTATGCTGATGTAACTGATTCATTTTTTTATGAATGTGATATCTCTTGAAGACTGCCTATGCTGATGCCGAGTGACTATCCTGTTATGTTGAGTGACTATCCTATTCCTCCTCAATGTTCATGTTCATAGCTTCTAAGAACATTTTTGGTTCTGGGCATCACCACCAGTGGCTAAGGCCCAATTTTTCTACCCCTGGGCAGGGGCGTGTAATTACAATTTTTGCTGCAATATTTAACAGCAGGGCTCATTCCTGTGCTCAACAAGAGTTTCTGTGAGGTGTTGCAGTGTTGTGGCACCACCACCACTGCCTAAGGCCCAATTTTTCTGCCCCTGTTTAACAGGGGCGTGTAATTACAATTTTTGATCAAATATTTAACAGCAGGGTTCGTTCTTGCGCTTAACAAGAGTATCTGTGAGGGGGTTGCAGTGTGTGCTGGGACCCGACATTACATTAAAGCCTCAAGCAGTTTTAAATGACTTTTATTCCTTTAGAAATGTCATTTTGTGCAGGGACTGTTCTAAACATGGGAAACACGCTCCACTTTACAGACATACTATTGACACCCCCCAGGTACAATATTTAAGGGAATATTTCACTTTTATTTTTTCACTTTAAGCATCATTAAAATCACTGCTCCCGAAAAAAACGTCAGTTTTTAAAAATGTCTTTTCCATTGATACATGTCCCCTGGGGCAGCACCCGGGTCCCCAAACCCTTTTTAGGACAATAACTTGCATATTAGCCATTACAATTCGCACTTTTGATTCCTCACGTTCGAGTCCCATAGACTTTAACAGTGTTTGAATGTTTGCACAAACTTTCGGTCCGTTCACATGTTCTAGATGCCAGCCGAACTGGGGGGCTGTTCGGCCCATCCCTAGTCAGTAGTATGCTGGCCTAATATGCAGGTCTCTCTGGACAGGCACTCTGTAATTTGGTCAGAGGTCTGTTTCAGTGCCTTCTGCAGCATCCGCATAAACTGCTTGAGTAAGTTTCAAAGAGTATTGGGCAGGATGGAACCATCAATCCAGAGTATGGGCTTTGCCTACAACCTGTGTAAGTGCACAGGTGATCAGCATTATAAGCCCGGTTTGAGCACAGCTCAGGGCTGTTGCTGCCATCCATACCAGAGACACAGGCTGCATCTGAAGATAGCAGTGTTTTCCAGCCAGGAGGGGTGACCTGCTCGGGAGACATGACCCTGTGTTGTGGGGACTGGGAGAGTCAGGACACCTATGCAGGTCTGGAGAGACCAGGAAAGCTGAGTGTCAGAGACCATGAAATCAGACCGAGACAGAAGTACAGTTAAATCACACTTGTTTAATAATAAAAGTAAATAGAACAAACGTAATCAAAACATAGCCAGAGTACAAGAACCAGAATGGATAGTCAGACAAGCCAAACGTCAGGGAGCCGGAGATGAAGCTAGTAAAGCAGCAAGTAAGATCTGGAGCCAGCAGGCATGTCAGCCAAGCAAGTCTTTTAACAGGAATGCAGGAGAGCATCTCTGTGATGTTGTCTAATGTGAAGGCAAAGATCCTCTGGGCTGGGCGGCTTAAAGTGGATATAAACCCGAATTTTTTTTGTTTGTTTGATATCATACTGTAGAGTATAAGATTTCCTATCATTTGAGCCCAGTTTTGCCACACAGAGTTAATCCATCTCTGAGCAATGCTCTTTTATTGTTCAGTGAGAAAAATCTTGACAAACTGAGAAAAACTTTGTCAAATCCTCCCCCTTGCTGTGAGTGACAAGTAATTTACATCTCGTGCAATAGCCTAAGACACAAGCATTATTTTTTAGTTTCCTCCCCCACTCCTTTCTTCAGCAGCTCTGCAAGGATTGGCTGTTCCACACCTCAGCATGATTTGGCATGCTGAAGTGATGTGGTTACTTTCCTGTCTTTTCACTGGATGTTAGAGATCATAGCAGAAGTTCAGTGTAAGAAATACACAGGAGAAAATGCATATTGACAAGGGGAGTGTAGAGGTGGGCGGGGAGACTACTGACATCACAACTGCACCCACCGAGCTCCAGACAACAGACCCACCGACAGAATATGCAGTTTTTCAGGTCTAATAACAGACTGAGGGGAGACATTTGACAGGTAAAGATACATGCAGGAGGCATGTATATCCTTATAGATAACCCCTATGGCAGTAGTTTAGAAAGGATAACATTGGGTTTACATCCACTTTAAGTAGGCAGGTCTGACGAGCAGGATATCATCAACAGCTGAGTAACTGTGGAGAGATAGGAGCTGGCAATTAGCCGACAGCTGAGCGGCAAACTCAGAAAAGGAAGGGCTCAGCCCAGCCCTGACAGTACCCCCTCTTCAACGGCCCCTCCCCCTCGGAGGACCACCAGGCTTGAGGGGAAAACGTATATGGAAATCTTGGAGGAGGACAGGGGCATGTACATCCGAGAATGAGACCCAAAAGCGTTATTTCGGACCCTTCCAATGTACCAGGTACTGTATGCGCCCACGGAACCTACAGGAGTCAAAAATGGACTGTACTTCATACTCCTCATGGTTCTCAACCTGTACAGGGTGAGGACGTGGCACCGAGGTGGTAAAGCGGTTGCAGACCAAAAGTTTTAATAAGGAGACATGAAATACATTTGAAATACGCATATTAGAAGGAAGGTCTAATGCGTAAGCAGCTAGGTTAATCCTGCGAAGAATACGGAAAGCCCAATAAACTGAGGTGCATACTTCCGTGAGGGAACACGAAGTTGGAGGTTGCGAGATGACAGCCAGACCCTGTCCCCAACCTGGTAGGAAGGTACATGCAGACATCTGCGGTCAGCATGGAATCTGTACCTATCATTAGCATGTCGCAAAGTCTCCCGGACTTGTGCCCAAGTTGAATGAAGACCACGGAGATGCTCCTCTAATGCAGGAATACTCTCTGGAACAAATGAGTCAGACAACATGGAAGGTTGGAAACCGTAGTTCGCCATAAACGGGGACAATCGGGAAGCAGAATTCAAGGCACTATTGTGAGCAAACTCTGCCCATGGTAATATGTCTGACCAGTTGTTATGATGGTCAGAAATATAGCAACATAGGAATGGCTCCAAGGACTGATTGGCTTATTCTGAGGCCCCATTAGACTGCGGGTGATACGCAGAGGAAAAAACAAGCTGAATTCCCAACTGTGCACAAAAAGCTCGCCAGAACCGAGACACAAACTGACTGTCAGAAACCATGAATCAGACCGAGACAGAAGTACAGTTAATCACACTTGTTTAATAATAATAAAAAGGTAAACAGAGTAAGCGTAGTCAATACATAGCCAGTGTACAGTTACCAGATCGGGTAGTCAGCCAATGCCAATGTCAGAGAGCCAGAGATTAATGTAGCAGTACAGCAAGCAGGATCAGGAGCCAGAAGGAACATCAGCCGAACAAGTCTTCAACAGGAACGCAGGAGAAAGTCTTTGAGATCTGACCAAAGGCGAAGGCAGTGATGAAGTGAGCTGGACGTCTTTAAGTAGGCAGGACTGACGAGCAGATCAACAACATCTGAGTCACTGTGGAGAGAAAGGAGCTGGCAATTATCCCTGACAGTACCCCCTCCTCAACGACCCCTCCCCCTCAGGGGACCACCGGGCTTGAGGGGAAAACATCTATGGAAATCACGGAGGAGGATAGGGGCATGTACGTCCGAGGATGAGACCCAAGAGCGTTCCTCCGGATTGTACCCCTTCCAATGCACCAGGTACTGTATGCGCCCATGGAACCTACGGGAGTCAACAATGGATTGTACTTCATAATCCTCATGGTTTTCAACCTGTATAGGGTGAGGACGTGGCACTGAGGTGGTAAAGCGGCTGCAGAACAAAGGTTTCAATAAGGAGACATGAAACACATTAGAGATGCGCATACTAGGAAGAAGGTCCAACGCGAAAGCCACTGGGTTAATCCTGCAAAGTATACGGAAAGGTCCAATAAACCAAGGTGCAAACTTCAAAGAAGGAACACGAAATTGGTGGTTGTGAGACAACAGCCAGACTCTGTCCCCAACCTGGTAGGAAGGTGCAGACAGGCGTCTGCGGTCAGCACGGAGTCTGTACCTATTGTTAGCATGTCGCAAAGCCTTGTGGACTTGTGCCCAAGTGGAACAAAGGCCACAGAGATGCTCCTCTAATGCAAGAATACTCTGTGGAACAAACAAGGCAGGCAACACGGAAGGTTGGAAACCATAGTTCACCATAAACAGCGACAAACGGGAAGCTGAATTCAAGGCACTATTGTGAGCAAACTCCGCCGACGGTAAGAGGTCTGACCAGTTGTTATTATGGTCAGAAATATAGCAATGTAGGAATTGCTCCAAGGACTGATTGGCTTGTTCTGTAGCCCCATTAGACTGCGGATGATACGCAGAGGAGAAAGCAAGCTGAAAACCCAACTATGCACAACAGGCTTGCCAGAACCGGGACACAAACTGACTACCCCTGTCTGAGACAATCACCCCTGGTAGCCCATGTAAGCAGAGGATCAAAAATAGAAGCCAGTTCCTTAGATGTAGGCAACTTCTTGACTGAAATACAATGCAACATTTTTGAGAACCGGTCAACTACCATAAGGATAACTGTTTTGCCCTGGTAGCTGAGTAACTCCACAATGAAATTCATTGACAGGTGGGCCCAGGGCCTCTCTCCATTGGGTATGGGTTGTAGGAGGCCCACTGGAAGATGTTCGTGGAGTCTTACTCTGAGCACACATGAAACAGTCAGCTACGAAGGCGGTTACATCAGCACATAGACTAGGCCACCAGAATTGTTGGGAAATGGAGTTGAGAATCAAAAGAGTTGATTCTTTCCAAGGTGGCCAGCAGCCTTGGGAGAATGGTAAGTCTCGAGCACGGCAGTATGGAGACTCTCTGGGACAAAGCAACGGTCACAGGAGGAGCATGGACTTGAGCAGCAAGAATTTTGTCACCCAAAGGAGAAGTGTGACTGGTGCGAACCGTAGCCAGAATACGATCAGGAGGAATCACAGGAACCAGAACCGACTCCAACTTGGAAGTGGAGGAAAATTGTAGTGACAAGGTGTCAGCCCTTACATTCTTACTACCGGGTAAGAATGAAACTTGACAAGAAAAGAGCCAATGGCGCCCTTCTGGGAGAGAGGCGTTTAGCCAAAGACGAGAATGTGAAATTCTTATGGTCAGTAAGAATGAGAACTGACACAGTGGTATCTTCAAGGAGATGTTTCCATTCTTTTAGGGCTAAAATGTTCGCCAACAGCTCTCTGTCACCAATCTTGTAATTGCACTCTGCAGGTGACAATTTCTTGGAAAAGCAGCCACACGGATGCATAGCGCACTCAGAGTTAGGACGTTGAGACAGAAGGGCGCCAACTCCAGTCTCAGAAGCATCAACCTCAAGGATAAAAGGTAATTTAGGATCAGGATGTTCCAACACAGGAGCAGAAACAAAGGCAGCCTTAACGGACTCCGGAGACCAACTCTGTGGGTTACCATCCTTTCTGGTCATATCAGTCAGGGGCTTGACCAGAGATGAGAAGTTACAAATAAACTTCGTAAAGCCCAGGAAACGCTGCAGAGGATGTAAACCCATGGGTCTGGGCCACTGTAGGACTGCTGAAAGTTTCTCTGGGTCCATCGAAAAACCAGCAATGGAAATGACATAACCCAGGAATTTAACCTGTTCACAGTGGAACTCGCACCTCTCCAATTTACAATAGATTGTTCTCTCATAGTTTCTGAAGCACACGACAGACATCTGTGTGGTAGCTCTCCAGGGACTTGGAAAATATGAGGATATCATTGAGATAAACCACCACACATAACTGCAACAAATCTCAGAGGACATTGATAAAGAACTCCTGGAAAACTGCCGGGGCATTACAAAGGCCAAAAGGCATTACGAAGTACTCATAATGGCTTGTCCTGGTATTAAACGCAGTTTTCGTCACCCTCCTTAATCCTCACAAGATTGTATGCCCCTCTCAAATTGATCTTTGTGAAAACTGTTGCTCCCTTGAGGCAGTCAGATAACTCTGTAATCAATTGAATCGGATAGGCATTCTTAATAGTGAAACTATTGAGACCCCTATAATCAATACAAGGTCTCAGTTCACCACTCTTCTTCTTCACGAAGAAGAAATCAGCACCAGCAGGGGATAAGGATTTGCAGATGAAACCTCGAGAAAGTGCATCTGCAACATACTCCTCCATGGCCTTATCCTCCAAGATCGACAAAGAGTAAACCCAGCCACGAGGGGGTATGGCACCAGGTTGAAGGTCAATTGTGCAATCATACGGCCGGTGTGGAGGCAAACTACCGGCTTGACCTTTGTCAAAGACATCGCTAAAATCGCGATACTCCTCTGGTAGGGAGGAGAGTGAAGAGGTGCACAGGACCTTGGCTACCTTCTGGAAGCATGTCTTACTGCATTGTGGCGACCAAGAGAGAACCTCAACACAGAGCCAATCAAAAGAGGGGTTGTGCCTCTGTAACCAAGGATAACCAATAACCAGTGGAAACTTAGGTGGGGAAATAACTTGGAATTGGATCTCATGGTGAAGAGCCCCTACGGTCATGCACAACGGAACCGTCTCATGAGTCATATGGGCAGGCTGTAGGGGTCTCTCGTCAAGAACCTCAATGGCAAGTGGAGTGTCACACAGCTGCAGCAGAATCAAGTGCTTCAATACACAGGCAGCATCAATGAACAGGCCTGCAGCCCCAGAGTCAATTAGAGCCTGTATCTTGAAGCCCAACAAAGGGTGACTAAAACCAGGGGCTTATCCTTCTGGATAACTGGGGATGAAACAATGCCACCTAAGGTCTGTCCATGACAGGACCTCAAGGTTTGGGCGTTCCCTGGACGGGTAGGACAAGACTTCAAAAATGGACCTGCCTGGCACAATCTCTGCCTCCTCCGAAAGGCTCTCTTCCGCAAAGAGACGCATGAAGCCCAAGGGCATGGGTTCATCTTCACTGACCGACTCGGTACCAGAAGGCATGGGAGGTGAGGGAGGCAAGGGTGGGACTGCAAAGCTCGAAGGCAAACGTACAGGAGGCTTCTGCAAGTGCTCCTTAAAAGAGAGTCTGAGGATGGCAAATGTGATCAA
Organism: Lithobates clamitans; assembly: GCA_037952925.1. Taxonomy (NCBI): domain Eukaryota; kingdom Metazoa; phylum Chordata; class Amphibia; order Anura; family Ranidae; genus Lithobates; species Lithobates clamitans. Next base: position 2,044,172 of record JBBGZY010000610.1, read on the forward strand.
CTTCTCCATCTCAGTGGGTATATCTCAGGCTGCTATCTCATCCTTGATGGAATCCGAGAGGCCATGAGAAAAAGCAGCCTTGAGGGCCTCATTGTTCCAAGCAACCTCTGCTGCCAGAGTACAGAATTCAATGGCGTAGTCGGCAACAGTTCTCGTACAGTTCTTTGATGGACATGAGGCACTTGGTAGCAGAAGTGGAGCGTGTGGAAACGTCAAATACCCTTTTAAAGGAGGCCACAATCTCAGGGTAACTCAAGACAACAGGTTTTTGTGTCTCCCATAGAGGGTTTGCCAAGGCTTTCTCAGAAAGCAAAGATATCACTAAACCTACTTCTGTCCGTGGGAAACGCCTGGGCAGCATCTCAAAGTATATCTCAACCTGGTTGAGAAACCCTCTGCATTGAACTGGATCACCCCCAAATCACTGGGGAAGCGGAATTCAGACATACCTCTTATAGAGGTAATACTCGAGGCGGGTGCCTGCACAGAGACTGGCACAGCAGCAGGGACGGCCTGCAACTCAGGTTGTATCAGAGCAGCCACAGTGGGAGATTCCAGGTGAGCCATGTGACTCAGGAGCATTTGTAACGCCATGGCAAACTGATCCATGCGGTGATCTTGCTCATCCAATATGGAAAAAAATATTACCAACAAATGGATTGACTGTATCTTCTGAATTCATGGACTTCTTCTACTGTCAGAGACCATGAAATCTGACAGAGAGAGAAGTTCAGTTAAATCACACTTGTTTAATAATAAAAGTAAATAGAACAAATGTAGTCAAAACATAGCCAGAGTACAGGAACCGGAATGGATAGTCAGACAAGCCAAATGTCAGGGAGCCAGAAATGAGCGTAGTAAAACAGCAAGCGGGATCTGGAGCCAGAAGTGATGTCAGCCAAGCAAGTCTTTTAACAGACATGCAGGAGAGCGTCTCTGTGATGTTGACTAAGGTGAAGACAGAGATCCTCTGGGCTGGATGGCTTAAGTAGGCAGGACTGAGGAACAGCATATCATCAACAGGTGAGTCACTGTGGAGAGATAGGAGCCGGCAATTAGCCGACAGCTGAGCGGCCAGCTCAGAGAAGTAAGGGCTCAGCCCAGACCTGACACTGAGGTGACTAGCAAGTCCACAGAGGGGGCTGGAGGAAGTCCTTTGTTCTGAGGAGTGGGAGTGCTGGGAGAACCCTATCCATCAAGGCTAGGAGTGGGGCCTGAGCAGTAAGGTGCTGCAAATGCAGACTGAGTGAGTCTGAGTAACCCAAGGTCAGTGAATCCAGAGTGAGCAGCAGTGCTGCTGACTAAAGAGCCAGGTGGCTTGGTATTTTTTTTTATTTTTTGTGTTTTCTAAAGACGGACACCTGCTGTTAAGAACTTTAAACAAAAACGCCCTTAAACCAAAGTGCCGATCCGCCCCATCCAGGGGCGGATCCAGAGCTTAGTCTCGGGAGGGGCATTGCCATAAAATTTTGCAGGCAACTGTTGGCTGCCACCAAATGCAGATTGTCACTTGCCATGTCACTTGCCACATCCTCTGCCACCAGATGTGGATTGTCACTTGCCAATGTAGCCTGTCACAAGATGCGGATTGTCACTTGCCAATGTCGCCTGCCACAAGATGCAGATTGTCACTTGCCAATGTTGCCTGCCACAAGATGCGGATGGTCACTTGCCAATGTCGCCTGCCACAAGATGCGGATTGTCACTTGCCAATGTCGCCTGCCACAAGATGTGGATTGTCACTTCCCAGTGGCTGTGTCCCAGAGTGAGGGCGGGCAGTGAGAGATAATGTAACTCATCACCTCATGTAATTCATCAGAATATGCAAGCAAAGTGATGTTGCATTGCGGCCATCGGAGTCTTGCTTTTCACAGTTATTTTTAGCAGTAAACTCAGCTTATTTAGTGAAATATAAGTTTACTGTTAAAAATAACTGTGAAAAGCAAGACTCTGGTGGGTGTATAAAGATGTCCGCTTGTCGACTTAAAACACTACGCTTACTGTGGACGAGTGCGGGAGTACCAAGATGGCCACGACGCAACGTCCCTTCAGTCACATATTCAGAAGGGGAGCTGCTTCAACACCTGCCTGCTCGCTCAGCCTCAGTCACACGCCAGCTGCCCGCCCGGGCCGGTGGCATGATTACTCACTCACCGGTCTGCTCGCTCACCAGCCTGCCCATCCGCTCGCTCACCCGCTCGTTATTTTCTCGGGGGGAGCAATTGCCCCGTTGACACCCCCCCCCGGATCTGCCCCTGTTCCCATCAAATCTGACCAGCTTCCCTGTCCCTGCTGAAGAAAAGCATCCCCACAACATGATGATGCCACCACCATGTTTCAAAGTGGGGATGGTGTGTTCAGGGTGATGTGCAGTGTTAGTTTTGTGCTACATATAGCGTTTTGCTTTTAGGCCAAAAAGTTCAATTTTGGTCTCATCTGACCAGAGCGCCTTCTTCCACATGTTTGCTGTGTCCCCCCATATGGCTTCTCGCAAACTGCAAACAGAACTTCTTATGGCTTTCTTTCAACAATGACTTTCTTCTTGACATTCTTCCATAAAGGCCAGATTTGTGGAGAACACGACTAATGGTTGTCCTGTGGACAGATTCTCCCACCTAAGCTGTGGATCTCTGCAGCTCCTCCAGAGTTAAAATGGACCTCTTAGCTGCTTTTCTGATTAGTGCACTCCTTGCCCAGCCTGTCAGTTTAGGTGGAGAGCCATGTCTTGGTAGGTTTGCAGTTGTTCCATACTCTTTCCATTTTCAGATGATGGATTGAACAGGGCTCCGTGAGATGTTCAAAGCTTGGGATATTTTTTTACAACCTAACCCTGTGTTAAACTTCTCCACAACTTTATCCCTGACCTGTCTGGTGTGTCCTTGGCCTTTCTGATGCTGTTTGTTCACTAAGCTTCTCTAACAAACCTCTGAGGGTTTCAAAGAACAGCTGTATTTATGCTGAGGTTAAATTACACACAGGTGGACTCTGTTTACTAATTAGCTAAATTATGAAGGCAATTGGTTCCACTGGATTTTAGTTAGGGGTATCAGAGTAAAGGGGGCTGAATACAAATACACGCCACACTTTTCAGATATTTATTTGTAAAAAGTGTTGAAAACCATTTATTATTTTCCTTCCAGTTCACAATTATGTGCAACTTTTGTGTTGGTCTATCACATAAAATCCCAATAAAATACATTTACATTTTTAGTTGTAACATGACAAAATGTGGAAAAATTCAAGGGGTATGAATACTTTTTTAAGGCACTGTACTGTATGACTGATGAGGTTGTATCACTAATTACTAATAAAAGTCTGTACTTAACAATAAAACTTAATCCCAAACCAAGTATTGTGTTATATTGAGTATTATTTGTACCAAAATTACAACATTATAGCAGATTTCTGTCAATCCCAGTGGTGGCTGATGCTTAATATTTGTGGGCGGCAAACAAACTTGCCCCCCCTGCGGGAGGCGGGTGGCGGCAATCAGTGGCCCTCCCACCCTTGTGGGAGACAGACTGCGGCGATCAGTGCCCCCGTGTGAGAAGGACAGGGGTGATCAGCGGCCTAACCTTAGGAGGCTGATGCTGCTCCTCGCTCCAACTTGCAGAGGGAAGAGCTGGGGCCATTTCTTTTCCCCGCAGCCGAACAGAAAGTGGGTCCTAGGACACCCTGGCCAATTGGGTCTCAGGACCTGCTTCCTGATTGGCCAGGAGGAGAAGCAGGAAGACAATAGCGATCATTAATTTGCGTTTGTCACACAGCTAGGTGGGCTCAGGGCAAAGTGCTCCCTGAGCCCACCCTTTTTTGAAGCCAATTAGAGCCTCAGGCTCTAATCATGTGCAGAAAAAAAACAAAACATTGAAATCCATGCATCTAGCACCCTGCATGTAGATTAGGGGCAGGCGCATGGATTGGGGGGGCGGCGCCCCTACGCCCCTAATGAACGGGCTGCCACTGGTCAATCCCATATCCAAATGGATGATCTAGTACAGAAAGGTCTAAAACTGCACAAAGTAATGAAGATATAAGAAAAAACAGAGATTAAAGAGAAAAGAAAGAAGAGGAGTGGAAGAGGAGTAGGACCTAAATGGGGAACGCCAGGCCATCCAATCTGCCTGGCCCAACCCAGGGCCCCTATAGTGACCTATGTCTGCCAAACCACAGGTCCCTGTGCATTGTCTCTGCCAGGCTTTGTTCCTGGAATGTAGCAGAGATATGGGGGTCACACAACTGTCATGCTCCGTCCCATGTATGCACCCCTTTATGTCTTAGGTTTTAATTCTGACTGAATCTAAGTTGGGGAAATTTCCCTTTATTTCCTGCCTTGATGATAATGTTGACTGTAAAATAAAGAGAAAGGTAATTTCTCCTACAGGGACATAGACAGCAATGAGAACCCATCTTTGTACAGTATAGACAATAGTTCAATGTTGTAGTGCTTTGTCCATGTTGGAGAGTTTAATCCCCACATCCTATTCCAAAAGAAAGACTGCAGAAATTATCTTCCTCTACAATGGGGTACATTCACTCCATCCAATGATGTAAAAAATGCCATTTCACCATAAAAACATATTTCTTTTAGGAAGTATACTGTATCATGAAAATGAATAATTCTATCTAACTACTGAATGTGTGCTGGATATAAAAATAAAAGAATAAACTGACTTTATTATATTAGTTACACTGCCTGGTATAAATGTTATATTTTCAGACTGGTGTTACTATTCTTCAGTTCTTTGTTCTGTAGTGTAAATCGGTCTTAGCCTATCTTACTATTATTCTGTTCTTTGTTCTGTAGTGTAAATCGGTGTCAGTCGATGTGTATAAAGCTCTGGTGATTGTGTCTCTTTCTGAGCAGAACTGCCGGTGACTGAGAGGACCTGCTGTGTGACATGAAATGTTCTCCTCCATTCTGTGTCTGTTACTTTGTGTTACTCGTCATCCCCATCACATCCTATGGGATAGTATTGACCCGGAGGCCAACATTTGCTTGTAGACTTACTATGGAAATGCCAATATTTCAGTATGAATATTATCAGGAGGGAGATGTCATTATTGGAGGATTAGTCTCTGCTCACATGAATAGCCAACGTAACATGCGTCCTGTTTTTCAAAATTTTTTTTTTACTCGTTCACCAGACTTTCACAGGTGTGACAAGTAAGTCTCTTTTTCTCATCTTTGCTCTCTCTGTATAACTCAAAGATATAATATGATTCTTCATTTTCACTGTAATATTTTATGAACATTTACAGCTGTTTCTACTGATGTTTTATATATGTTCTCATGATTTGGTTACAGTCTGTGTTGCACCAATATACAATGAATACATTTATCTTCCATCATATTTTGTCTTCAGGCCATGCTGGGATTTCTGATAAATAATCATTTCATGTCATCATGTATTCTAACCAATGACACAACTAAGCTCTTAATTCACTCCCTGGTCATCTCTCGCCTCGATTACTGCAACTCCCTCCTCATTGGCCTACCTCTGTATACTCTATCCCTCCCTTCAGTCCTTCATAAATGGCAGACTCATCCACCTAACCAACTCCTCTGTCTCTGCTACTCCTCTCTGTCAATCACTCCACTGGCTTCTGCTCACCCAACAAATTAAATTCAAAATACTAACAACTACCTACAAAGCAATCCACAACTCTGCCCCCAGCTACATCACTGACCTAGTCTCAAAATACCAACCTAATCGTTCTCCTCGTTCTTCTCAAGACCCCCTCCTCTCTAACTCTCTCATCACCTCCTCCCATGCTCGTCTCCAGGACTTTTCCAGAGCCTCTCCAAGCCTATGGAACTCCTTACCCCAATCTGTCTGTCTATCTCCTACTCTATTAGCTTTTAGATGATCCCTGAAAACGCTCCTCTTCAGAAAAGCCTATCCTACCCACACCTAACAACTGTATTTTCATTTTGTTCATCTGATTACCCCCCACAGCTACTATCCTTTGTTCCACTTGACCCTCCCTTCTAGATTGTAAGCTCTAATGAGCAGGGCCCTCTGATCCTTTCTGTATTGAATTGTATTGTAATTGTACTGTCTTTTCCGATGTTGTAAAGTGCTGCGCAAACTGTTGCGCTGTATAAATCCTGTATAATAATAATAATATTAATAATGTATGTAGTTATGGCTCCTGCAGACTAAAAATCGAGATGATTCCATCATTGCCAGGAGAGAGGAAGGGAGGTGTGCTATTAGCTTGTGTGTATGATCTTCTATTTATCAGGACAGCTCACAGCATAGCAAAAAGCCAGCCTGGGGAAAATGTAGGCTTATACACTATATTACCAAAAGTATTGGGACGCCTGCCTTTACACGCACATGAACCTTAATGGCATCCCAGTCTTAGTCCGTAGGGTTCAACATTAGATCATGTAATAAAATGCAGCATATATATATATATATATATACAGTGGTGTATTTAGGTTTTGTGCTGCCCTAGGCCTGACTAAACGCATGCACCCCCCTCATGGGGGGGGGTCTCACTGTGCCCATCAATTGCAGCCTCACTGTGCCCCATCAAACGCAGTCACTGTGCCCATCAAATGCAGCCACTGTGCCCATCAAATGCTGCCACTGTGCTATCAAACGCTGCCACTGTGCCATCAAATGCAGCCACTGTGCCCTCAAAGGCAGCCACTGTGCCCTCAAACGCAGCCACTGTGCCCATCAAATGCAGCCACTGTGCCCATCAATTGCAGCCACTGTGCCCCATCAAACGCAGCGACTGTGCCCCATCAAACGCAGCCAATGTGCCATCAAATGTAGCCATTGTGCCGTCAAACGTAGCCATTGTGCCCTCAAACGCAGCCACTATGCCCATCAATTGCAGCCACTGTGCCAATCAATTTCAGCCACTGTGCCCCATCAAACGCTGCCACTGTGCCATCAAACGTAGCCACTGTGCCCATCAAATGCTGCCACTGTGCTATCAAACGCTGCCACTGTGCTATCAAACGCTGCCACTGTACCCATCAAATGCTGCCACTGTGCCCTCAAACGCAGCCACTGTGCCCATCAAATGCTGCCACTGTGCTATCAAACGCTGCCACTGTGCTATCAAACGCTGCCACTGTGCCCATCAATTGCAGCCACTGTGCCCCATCAAACGCAGCCACTGTGCCCCATCAAACGCAGCCACTGTGCCCCATCAAACGCTGCCACTGTGCCATCAAACGTTGCCATTGTGCCATCAAACGTAGCCATTGTGCCCTCAAACGCAGCCACTGTGCCCTCAAACGCAGCCAAGCGGTGGGTACTTAATGTCCGCCGGCACCGATCGTCAAGCACAGAAGCAGAACTATGTAAACAAGGCAGATCGCCGGTCTGACAGGATGGAAGGCATAAATCGGGCGTCTCTGCAAAGCAGGGACTGGAATCCATCTCTTCCCCTAGTAAAAGCACCTCCCACAGTACAGTAAAACACAGTTAACCCTTTGATTGCCCCTGATGTTAACCCCTTCCCAGCCAGTGTCCTTAGTACAGTGACAGTGCATATATTTAGCACTGATCACTGGTCCCCAAAAAGTGTTACATAGTGTCAGAATGTCTGCCGCATTATTACAGTCCTGCTCTAAGTTGCTGATCGCCGCCATTACTAGTAAAAAAATAAATAAATAAAAATAAATGAAAATATCCCATAGTTTGTAGACGCGATAACTTTTGCGCAAACCAATCAATATACGCCTATTGGGATTTTTTTTCACCAAAAATCTGAAGCAGAATACATATTGGCCTAAACTGATAAATTAATTTAAATTAAATTATTTATTTATTTTTTGAATAAGTTTATTTATTTTTTGAATAAGTTTCATAGCAGAAAGTAAAAAATACATTTTTTTTTTTCAAAATTGTCAGGTTTTTTTTTGTTTTTAGCGCAAAACATAAAAACCGCAGAGGTGATCAAATACCACCAAAAGAAAGCTCTATTTGCTGGAAAAGAAAGGACACATTTTATTTGTGTGCAGTGTCGAACGATGGCGCAATTGACGGTTAAAACAATGCAGTGCCGTATCGCAAAAAATGGCCTGGTCATGAAGGGGTATATATTTTCCTCTCTCTCTGTATGGAGATCAATCGTTCTGGTAAGAGGCTGAATATTTGTGTTGGAGGAATCACTGGAACACACTTGTATTTTTAGAAGACCCATCAAGGTTTAAAAGGACTGAGCACCGTTTTGAGCACCTTTGTGGACTCTTTGGGGGTTATTTACGAAAGGTAAATCCACTTTGCACTGCAAGTGCACTTGAAAGTGCAGTCTCTCTAAATCTAAGGGGAAGATCTGAAATGAGGGGAAGCTCTGCTGATTTTATCATCCAATCATGTGCAAGCTAAAATGCTGTTTTTTTATTTTCCTTGCATGTCCCCCTCAGATCTACAGTGACTTTACTTCCAAGTGCACTTTCAGTGCAAAGTGGATTTGCCTTTAGTAAATAAACCCCTATGTGTTTATTTTAATTATAAATTGGATATTTTGAGGCACTTTAGATCAAGTTCTATTAATATAGGTATGAAAGATTGTTTATTGATTTGAATGTTTTATATGGAGATGATTTTCTGCACTTGATGAATAATTTTGGTAGCCCGCCTATATAGAACAACATAACATGGTTGCTGCACCTATATAGTTTTCATTTTTTATTTTCACTAAGCGCCAAAAATCACTTTTCACAAATTTACAGTCATTTTTTGGCCATGCGTTTGTTTTTGCCATCATCGGTGTGGAAACTAATCTCATACGAGGTTGTTTACATGTTATCTTTTTTTTCCCACAATACACAAAGCCAAGTTGGGATCAGGAAAACATGGAAATGTCCTATGTAAAAGAGGTCACCCTAGCAGAGAAGGGCGCCAAGACTTGTTTGCTTACAGGCTGCACTCTTGAAAATCCAGGCTTGGGTCCAGCATAATAAGTGGTCAGTTCCAATGCAGAATGTGTGTAGTGCTAAGCAGTGGTGTATTTAGGTTTTGTGCTGCCCTAGGCCTGACTAAACGCATGCGACCCACCCCATCCTGCGGAGGCCACACCCCTTCCTGTTTAAGACCCACCCTATCATCTGTAAACAACACCCCTTCCTCTTTAGGCTTATTTGACACCTTTCAGGGGGTTTCTGACAGGTACCCTTCCCCACTTCCGGGAGACTGCGCTGTCCCCTCTGAAGTTTGCCCCCCCTCCTCCTTCCACCACTGGGCCATTCAGAAAGTGCAACGCTCTTCGCACATGTGCAGTAGGGAACCGGTCGGTTTCCCTTACCATGAATGATAGTGGCAAAACCCGAGAGCCAATCCGAAAATCGGCTGAGGTGTCGACATCGCTGAATCCCTGGACAGGTAAGTGTCCTAATATTAAACGTCAGCAGCTACAGTATTTTTAGCTGCTGAGTTTTAATGCCATCACGGGGGGGGGGGGGTCTCACTGTGCCCATCAATTGCAGCCTCACTGTGCCCCATCAAACGCAGTCACTGTGCCCATCAAATGCAGCCACTGTACCCATCGAATGCTGCCACTGTGCCCTCAAACGCAGCCACTGTGCCCATCAAATGCTGCCACTGTGCTATCAAACGCTGCCACTGTGATATCAAACGCTGCCACTGTGCCATCAAATGCAGCCACTGTGCCCTCAAATGCAGTCACTGTGCCCATCAAGTGCAGCCACTGTGCCCCATCAAACGCAGCGACTGTGCCCCATCAAATGCTGCCAATGTGCCATCAAATGTAGCCATTGTGCCATCAAACGTAGCCATTGTGCCCTCAAACACAGCCACTGTGCCCATCAATTGCAGCCACTGTGCCCATCAATTGCAGCCACTGTGCCCCATCAAACGCTGCCACTGTGCCATCAAACGTAGCCACTGTGCCCATCAAATGCTGCCACTGTGCTATCAAACGCTGCCACTGTACCCATCAAATGCAGCCACTGTGCCCTCAAACGCAACCACTGTGCCCATCAAATGCTGCCACTGTGCTATCAAACGCTGCCACTGTGCTATCAAACGCTGCCACTGTGCCATCAAATGCAGCCACTGTGCCCTCAAACGCAGTCACTGTGCCCATCAAATGCAGCCACTGTGCCCTCAAACGCAGCCACTGTGCCCATCAAATGCAGCCACTGTGCCCATCAATTGCAGCCACTGTGCCCCATCAAACGCAGCCACTGTGCCCCATCAAACGCAGCCACTGTGCCATCAAACTTAGCCATTGTGCCATCAAACGTAGCCATTGTGCCCTCAAACGCAGCCACTGTGCCCATCACTTGCAGCCACTGTGCCCATCAAACGCTGCCACTGTGCCATCAAACGCAACCACTGCGCCCATCAAATGCAGCCACTGTGCCCATCAAATGCAGCCACTGTGCCATCAAATGCTCCCACTGTTGCTATCAAATGCTCCCACTGTGCCCATCAAATGCTGCCACTGTGCCCATCAAATTCTGCCAGTGCCCATCAAATGCTGCCACTGTGCCCATCAAATTCTGCCAGTGCCCATCAAATGCTGCCAGTGCCCATAACACTGATATACTTTATTTAATCATTGTACCTGCTGTCCTGGGGGTTTCCCTCATGCTCCTCTCTCTCCTCCTGACGTCACAGCTAGATCCCGCCCCAGGGCCGAGGAGAAGATTCATTGCAGGAAAGCAGTGCAGGGGAGGGTAGGCGGAGCTTAAGGCTCCACCTGTCACCTGCTGCTTATGGGGGCGCGAGTGACCCACGGCGGCCGGCTTTCTGTAGCGGCGCCGTGGTGTATGGGCGTGCTTGTCAGAGAGTAGGGGGGCGTGAGATACACGCCTCCACCCTCTGCCAAGCACGCCCATACACAGTGGCGCCGCTACAGAAAGCCGGCCGCCGTGGGCTGCAAGTGTGCGGGAGGCGGCAGAGGGAGCCGGGAATCGGCAAGACGGGTGGGGGGCTTTATCTCATGCGGGGGGCGGCCCTTTTTGCCACCCCCCGCAAAGTGCCGCCCTAGGCCTTGTCGGCCTAGGCCAAAACACAGCCCTGTGTATATATATATATATATATATATATATATATATATATATATATATATATATATATACATAAAATGACAATATATAATAATGACAATGTATGTTGTGATCAGTAAAACACCTCTGCCGACATTACTGCGCCTCTTCATGTCCTTATATGAGCTTTGTATGCACTTCCTAAACGTGAGTGTTTCATTGTTACTTTTTTAAATAAATGTAATTTTGAAACAATATTACACTATGTGGAACCTTTCTTTGATTTTTGGTTTCAATGTGTGAGCAAAGAATATCCTCTGGCTTTCCCTTCTTCCATTTTGAGCCTCATGTGCCTGTATGCTGTGGATTTGATGTTAATCAACACAATTCAAAGATCTGTCTGGGAGTTCTAAAGGTTTTCCATATACTGTGTTTATCGCCATCAGCCTGTTTGACTTAAGAGGTTAAAACCCCTTTAATTCCATTACTTCTGGTAAGCCTTCATGCAATTGGTGATGGTGTCTTTCTTTTACAAGCTTCTCCTCACCGAGTCTCTTCACGTTGATGTTACTTACCTCATTGATGTTTTTGAGACGTTTTTTTCTGATATTATTCACTGATACCAGGACCTTCTGAATTTTATTCTTTTTTTTTTTTTTTGTTTCAATAATTTTTATTGAGTATTTATAGATCAAGGTACAAACAGATAAGAATGTGATACAATTTGTACAGTACATCTTTTATGAAGAGCACACATAGTATACCATAACATATAAAGTAACTTTAACTTGAGCTGTAGAGGTAACCAGAATATTTATCTTACAGTTGAGGTACTGTCACTTATCCTATGCACCCCTACTGGAAACAGACTGTGTCCACATTAATGTGGAGTTACAGTCAACTATACTTCAATAGTTTAGTTATTTAAGTATAAAAAAAAAAAAGAAGACAGTAATGGTTAGTAACAGTAGTATGTCAAAACAGTTACACAATACGGTTAGAGTACAGGTGTAAAGATAACTATGAGACCAGTGTTTCAGGAACAAATAGCAAGGGTAGTGTAGGGATGGACTTGCGGCGATATACTCCTTCACTGTTTATTAACAGTGAGTAGTATGTCTATGCATTGGGCTGGGTCAACTCTCCCTAGATCCCCTATTGGGATCTGAATGTGTGGAAGAGAGCTCAGCATCTTCAATGTTGTCAGGAATATTAGTAGGAGGTGTCAGTGGAGAGGGAGCAAGTCAGTGTTCCGAAACCAGGAGGACCAAGGAGACCACTGAGTGGTGTAGGATTGGACATGTCCTGAGCAGGTCAACATGTTGTATGAGCAGTGTAAATTTATGAGGTCTATTACCTCAGAAATCTTTGGGGATGTGTGGTCTTTCCAGTGTCTAGTTAGAGTCAGTCTTGCCGCTAGAAGTATATTTATTATGGTGTTATGGAGTTTAGGAGGATAGTCCTCAATGCCTATAGAAAGTATAGCAAGTGCTGGGTTAGGTGGTATTTTGGTTTTAGTAATGTCAGATATGATATTGAATATCCCCAACCAGTATTGGAGAATGTTGGGGCATTGCCAGAGAACGTGTAGAAGATCACCACGTAGTCCGCATTGTCTCCAACAGCAATCGCTGTTTATCGGATTGAATTTGGAGAGTTTAGCAGGGGTGATGTACCATCTCAAATTTATCTTAACAGTGAGTTCCCACAGGGTGGAACATCTAGTGGCTCTCTGAGTGATCCCACACGCCCTCTGCCATTGTAGAAGGGAGAATGTTTGTTGTAAGTCCTTTTCCCACTGCAGGTGTGAGGTGGATTTGGAGAATGTGGTTTTCTGTTGGAATAAGTTGTAAAAGAGGGTGATACCTTTTTTCATTGTCGTGCTCGATGTTAGGAAGGCCCATGCTACAGTCGGTATAGTGTGATGGATTTTTGTTAGGTTCCTAAGACAATGTTTAATTTGCAGATATTTGTAGAGGTCTTGTGGAGGAATGTGGTATTCTGTTTGAATATCAGAGAAAGATTTAAGAGCTCCTGAACTATATAAGTTGTGTAAGTGTGTTATTCCTTTTCTAGTCCATGGTGTGATGGAGATCTGGGCTATGAGGTGGTGCAGAGCTGGTAGGGGAATTTGCAGAAGCGTGTTGGACGTATGTTGGTGGGTGCCCTGTAGTAATCTCATCCAGGATTTGATTGAGGCAATCATTGGAGGAGAGAAGTGGGATGGTATTTTTGCTCCTAGTTGAGTGCTGTAAAGCCATATGTTCAAGGGGTTATAAGGACTGTATTCTTTCTCAATAGATCCCCACAGTGTGGATGGGGGTGTCAAGAACCATTCTTTTAGTTGTGTCAATATTGAGGCAGTATAGTAGTCCTGGAAATCTATATATCCTACACCACCGGACATTCTATGTTTGATCAATTTGGCATGGGAGCACCTGGATCTTTTCCCATTCCAAACGAATTTTGATAGTAAAGATTGTAGGGATCTAAAATAGCTGTTTGGGATTGGTATGGGGAGAGATCTGAAGAGATACAGTATTTGTGGGAGTTGTATCATTTTAAAAGCTGCAAGCTTTCCCCACCAAGAAAATTCAAATTTGGCTGTTTTTTGAAGGTCATTTTGAATTTTGGACCTTAGGGGAATGTAATTATGTTGAAAAAGGAGATTGGTGGATCTTGTGAGCTGAATGCCCAAGTATGTAATACTGGAGTCTGCCCATATGTAGGGGAATTGATTTTGTAGGAGGATTTTATTCACAGCATCTACTCCGAGGTCTAATATTTGAGATTTAGTTGTATTTACCTTGTAGTAGGATATTTTGCTAAACCAGTTTAGGGTGTGTTGGACTTCAGGAAGGGAAGATGTAGGTTGTGTTAGGATTAATATTACATCGTCCGCAAATAGACTGATTTTGTGTGTTTGAGATCCAATTTTGATGCCTGTTATTTTGGGATTAGATCTTATGTGTTCAGCTAAAGGTTCCATTATTAGATTGAAAATTAGTGGGGATAGTGGGCAACCTTGTCGGGTTCCATTTGTAATGGTGAACGGGGTAGATAAAAGATTGGATGTGTATACACGTGCCGTTGGGTTAGTATATAGGGCAAGTATGGCCTGTAGTATTCGTCCCTGAAAGCCAAATTTCTGTAGTGTGAGGGATAGGTAACTCCAATTGACTCTATCAAACGCCTTCTCTGCGTCCAAGGATAGGAGCAGAGAAGGCGTTCCAGCAGAGTTCGTGTGGTGGATAATATTGATCAGTCTTCTAGTTGCGTCCGAAGTCTGCCTACCCTTAGTGAATCCCGTTTGATCGTTGTGTATTAGTGATGGCATAATGTCCATGAGTCTGTTAGCTATCATTTTGGCATATAATTTAAGATCGAGGTTCAATAAGGATATGGGTCGAAAATTTTGGGGAGAGGTTGGTTCCTTCCCCGGCTTTGGCAAGGTAATTACTAGGGCTGATAACATTTCTGCTGGAAAGTGCGAGGACAGTGTTGCGTGGTTGTAAAGTTCACATAGATGTGGGGCCAGGATTGAGTGGAAGGATTTTAAATATTCTCCGGTAAATCCGTCTGGGCCTGGGGATTTAGAGTTTGGGAGTTGTTGTATAGTTTTTTGAATCTCCTCTACTGTAAATGGTAAATTTAGTTTGGCGAGGTGATCAGACGTTAATGAGGGAAGTTTAATATGGTCTAGGAATGCCTTAATCTCTATTTGGTCTGGTTGGGGGGTGTTGCAATCTGATTTGAGGTTGTAAAGCTCACTGTAGTAAGTGCTAAAAGCGTCTGCTATTTCTTGAGGATTCAGAAGTTTATCGTGGGTTTTTGGATGAAAGAGATGTGTTATTTTAGTTTTTATACGGTGACCTTTAATTTTGTTTGCCATAGTTTTCCCCGCTTTATTATTGGTAACAAAGAATCTAGCTTTAAGTTTACGTTTTGTTTTTTCATAGCTGTCAAGAAGTAGTGTTCTAAGTTCGTGTCTTAGCTTAAAAATCTGGGTTTGTAATGCTGGTGATGGATGGGTTTTGTTTTGTTTGTCTGCATTTGCAAGAGATGTAGTCAGTTCTTGTATTGTCCGCATTCTATGTTTTTTAAGGTTGGACCCTAATTTTATGAAAAATCCCCTTATATATGATTTGTGAGCATTCCACAAGATCGCCGGGTCAGCCACAGATCCCACATTTGTGTTGAAAAACTCTTCCAGTTTTTGGGATAAAAAAGTAGCATTGGATTGGTTTTGTAGGAGGTAATTATTCACTCTCCATAAGTAGGATTGTGGTTTGGAATTTTTGTTGGTAATTTGGATGCTAATGGGGGCGTGGTCTGACCAGGTGATGGTATGGATGCATGAGTTATGAATATTTTGTAGGAGCCACTTGTCTGCAAGAAACAGGTCTATACGGGAGTAGGTGTTGTGACGCGGGGAGAGGAACGTATAATCCCTCTCAGCCGCGTGACAGCACCTCCAAACATCATACAAATCATTATTCGTCAGAAAAGAGTTCAGAGGGGATGCAAATCTTTTGGGACCCGAAGAGGAGTCCATGACATTATCTGGTACTAAGTTAAAGTCCCCGCAGATCAGTAAATGACCTTGCTGCACACTTCGGATTTTTTTCAGTGTAGATTTGAGGAACGGTATTTGCCTCTGATTAGGGGCATATATAGATGCAATGGTGTATACGGTATTTTCTATTGAGCATATTAAGATGATGAATCTTCCCTCTGGATCCAGAATACTGTCCTGTAGCTGGAAACTGACAGTGTCTCTAATGGCTATGAGAACTCCCCTTTGCTTCTTAGAATAGCATGCTTTGTAGATGTGAGGAAATTTTATGTGTTGGCAGTTGGGGGTCTTGTCTTGGGCAAAGTGCGTTTCTTGTACGCATATGATATCGCTGTTGTGGGCTAATGCTGTTTTCCATAACGATGCTCGTTTTGCAGGATGGTTCAACCCTTTTGCATTTATGGATAGTATGTTGATATCCATACTTGTGGTAGTGTGGGAGTAGTGTATTATATCGTAGGCTTACTTATCTCTGATTAGGAAGATGTCCACTGTTGGAGGGTCTGGGATGGGCGTCCGATGGTTGTTCCTTGGAAGTCCTGGTATCAATTAATGAGCTTGCGTCTCTTAAAGGTGTAGTCTGTGATCAACAAAACATATAAAACTGTTATTGCTCAATAGGTCAAAAATGTTAAATCAAAAGAGATGTTCCACCTGAGAGCTGTGTAAACGATAGCGTGGATCAGATAACTGTTGTGAAGCAGCCGCTACTTAACAAAGAAAAAGAAAAAAACTAAAAGCAAAAGAGAAATATAAAAGATTTTACCAATGTTGGCAAGATAGGAGCGAGGTCAGTGTGCTAGATAAGTAACTGACCAGGAGTGGAGGCAGTGTTCAAAGTGGTAAACAAACTGAGTGTGACTTAGCCGGGAGTCAGACCAGGGATGTAAGGCGCTCTTGTAGTAGTTGCCAGGGGATATATCATTTTTTAGTGGATCTTCGGAATTCCCGCTTTTGACGGCCAAGTGGTGGCGGGCCTGAGATGTGTGGGCTAGGATCGTATGATGATTCATTGCTTGGAAGCTCTGGAACGATGCCCCATGTGTGCAGTAGTCGGAGGCCTTCCTTAGGACTATACACAGTGTGCGTTGTACCATTCTTGGTAATCACCACTGTGGCCGGATGGCGCCATTTGTAAGTGATCTTATGGTTGTTAAGCGCTTTGGTGACGGTCTTCATTTGTCTTCTCATGTTAAGGGTGTACTGAGATAGGTCTGCATACAGGTGAATGCCCTGATACGGTGCTGGAAGATCAGGTTCAGATCTGGCTTTTGCTAGAAGCTTTTCCTTAGTAGGGAAAAAATGAATTTTCATCAGAATGTCCCTAGGTACGGATGCCTCAAGGTGTCTGGGTTTTGGTATGCGATGAATGCAATCTACAATGCGTTCAATCTGCGATACTTCAGGGATCAATTTATCAAACATGTCCGCTGCATATTTGGGTAGATCAGCAGGAAGAACCGTTTCAGGGACACCTCTTATTTTAACATTATTCCTTCGCGAGCGGTCTTCTAGATCCGCGAGTTTCGCTTTTATTCGATCGTTGTCGTCAGCTTGGTCTTTGTATGCGTCTATGAGGTCATTCACTGTCAGAGAGCATTCATCCATTTTATGTTCAATATGTTGAACTCTCTCCCCCATGCCTTGCATCTCAGCAGTAAATTGGTGTATCAGTGTGGAGAAATTTACCATGAGGGATGAGTGAAGAGATAATAACATATCCTTCATTACTGTGTCCAGCACCGGCTGACCAGAGGTTGGAAAGGATGCTATGGATGGCTGTGTAGTGAGGCCTGCTGCATCTGTGTGGGGGATGCTACTCACTGCGCCTGAGGCCTGTGTGACAGGATCCAGCCTCATCCTCGCCTTGGCAGGGCTGTTGGAGAGCGGGCTATGTGATGAGGGGTCCCGGGATGATATCGGTCTCACTCCGTCCTCCCAGTCTCCATTGTAGTCATCAGGCAGGTCAGTGTATGACGATGAGGCCTGTGCTGCCGCGCCGCCGCCGCCATCTTGCCACGTCTCCCCCTCTGAAGCCGGCATTGTGAAGAAGTCTGTGAGTTTCTTTGGCTGTCTTGTGTCTTTTCGTTTGCGGGACAGCATGAGGGCAGGTTCCGACTTGTGGTGGGAGCTCCGTATGGGCTCCGGTGGTTCTGTATCCCTCCGGTTTTGTCGATAAGTCCCTGGTCACTGACAGAGCTAACGGCTTAAGCGTCCATTACAGTTGCGCGCAAGCCACGCCCCCTGAATTTTATTGTTCATCAATCATTATTTATCATTTTTCCACTTAGTGGATATCATTTTACATTCATATTCACACTATTTTTTCACTTGGTGGACTATTTTTATATTTCATTGTGTGTTTTACTAATCACAACATATATTGTCATTATTATATATTGTAATTTATATATATATATATATATATATATATATATATATATATATATAAGCACTGCATTTTATTACATGATCTAATTTTTTTGCTGTTGTCTCCAGCTGTGCTGGCTGCTATATATATATATATATATATATATATATATATATATATATATATATATATATATATATATATACCTTTCTTCTTTCACAGCGCGATAATTCCCCTCCTTTTTGTTTCATAGGGTTCATTATTACCTTAGATTGTAAGCTCCTTGAGGGTAGGGACTGATGTGAATGTACAATGTATATGTAAAGCGCTGCATAAATTGACGGCTCTATATAAGTACCTGAAATAATAATAATAATAATAAAGAGTTGGCCCACGCTTTGCAGCTATAACAGCTTCAACTCTTCTGGGAAGGCTGTCCACAAGGCTTAGGAGTGTGTCTATGGATATGTTTGACCATTCTACTAGAAGTGTATTTGTGAGGTCAGGCCAGGGGCGGATCCAGGGGGGGGGCAACGGGGCAATTGCCCCCTCAGAGAAATGCGGTTGAGTCAGAGTCAGAGAGCCGCCGGCCGGCTCCGTAGGTGTCAGAGCCGGCGAGCACCCCTGTAAGTGGAAGAGCCGCCGGGCGGCTCCATAGGTGAGAGAGCCGCCGGGCGGCTCCGCAGGAGAGAGACAGTGGGCTGGCCTGGTGGCTCAGGTGGTGAGATGTGCCGGCGCTGCTCGATGTGTGAGCGGGCTGCTGGCCAATCAGGGAGCTGGCAGGCGGGGGAGCAGAGAGATGACATCATCTCTCACCGCCCGGCGCACGCCCTGCATCCCTGCAGTTCCCCCCTCACCATGCAGGCAGCTGCGGCAGCAGAGAGATTACATCATCTCTCTGCTGCTTGTCTCTGGGACACAAGAGACCACCTTAGCAGGTGGCAAGTGACAATCTTCATCTGGTGACAGGCGACCTGGCAAGTGACAATCCGCTTGGCAAGTGACAATTTTGGCGCACCCAATCCCCCTTCCCCTGCCCTGTTGCACATAGCATATGGTGAGAGTGAAATTGATCTACTGGTCCAGTGTCTCTATATTTTTATTTATATCTTTCAATCAATTTCTTTTTGTACTAGTATTACTACTACCACTATCTTTTTAGCAGATTACATAGAGTGATGTTGGCCCTCTATATTTTGGCTACAAATGGGGAATCACACTCAGAGGGATGGGATAGAGAGGGTTAACCCGAATGGGTGGGTGGTACCTAATATCTGTGGGAGGGGGCGTCGCCACTAATTGGGTGGGGTAGACACAGGCACATACATACATTTATAGAGAGAGCAATTCGAGAGACCAACCATTGCCCGCTTAGGCTCTGAAGAAAGGGGTGCTCCCCCGAAACGCGTAAGCCATCAGCCATATGCGCTGGTCTTATCCTCTCGGCAACAGGTCCTGGGGTGTCGATCCACAGAAACAGCGCCTTTGCGCCCTTTTGAAAGCTAATTATAAATTATTTATTATTTATTATATCCATAACTTTACTACCCCAATTGAACATTTGACTGTACCTGATTATCATGATATAATACAGAACCATGCCACTCAAAGAAGTAAACTATTAGAACAGGCCAGGACGTTCACAGATGACTGGAATCCTTTTTTAGGTGTGGGAGGTTGGTTCGGAGGAGCTTGGTCCAACATTACAGGGTTCTTTAAAAAGATAGGCATAGTGTTACTCTTGGTAATTGTTCTGTTTTTCGCCATATACCTGGTTGTTAAATTGGTATTCTGTATCCTGGGTAAAATGGGGAAACTAAAGGTGTCAAAGGAGCCCTCCCCGGACCCTAACTTGCTCCTCTCTTCCCTTCCCCCAAAGGGAGAAGAGAAATGGTATGATAATGCTATGTAAAGTGATCAATGACATCTGGACAGATGACATGATCAAAGGGAGGTTTATAAGGGTAAAATGCTTTAGATTTATAAATGCTTTATAAGAGTAAACAGCATTTGATTGATAATTGCTTTTTGATTAATAAGTAGATATATGAAAAGCTTGTACTTTAAATGAACTTGTAATTTCTGTGATATTCCAGCCAGACTTCAACCTCTGTGGTTTTTTTAGCTACGGAAGCAAAAATATAAATTTAGATGTTAGGTGTTAGTTAGTTTAAGATAAGTTCTCTATTTTACATACATTTGTTTCAACCACAGGCCATAACATTTGAATTCTTAGAATGTGGTTACACGCTTCTGTTTAGGTGATATTTGAATTCTTAGAATGTGGTCACACGCTTCTGCTTAAGTGATGCACTAGCTTAGTCTATACAGGATGAGACCCAAGGAAGTGTGATAAAGACAGCTATGTGGTAACACACAAAGAGAAGTCATGTTATGATGCTATGATGCTATGATTTAACTTGTATTTTGATTGGTCCACCTACGAGTGGAATACGTGACAGTTACTCTATATATTCAATCTCCGAGCACCATTAAATTGTATTCATGATTCACGTACAACCCGTGTATGTGTCTTGTTTACCTCACCGGTGAAGGGGTTGGAATCCACACACCCAGTGTCCGAGCCTAGGCTAAGAGGTCCAAAAGAACCGAACCTAACATTTATACTAGCCCGTTTGTGAGTATAATTTTTACTGTTTTTATGCTGCATTAAAGTTTATCAGTGGTAATGCACTAGGTTGGTGCGCCCTCTTTCTTTTCTGTTTTTTTTAGCTTGAATACCCATTGTTCAAATGAGGGCTGCAAGACGCTAGGCATTACTTCTATAGGTGGCTGCACCACATATCCAGTTCATGGACACCTGAGCGCAGGAGAGGTCTTTTTTCTTGTGTTTAAGTGACAATCCGCAACATATGGCAGGCGATGTGGCAAGTGACAATCTTCATCTGGTGACAGGCGACCTGGCAAGTGACAATCCGCAACATGTGGCAGGCGACGTGGCAAGTGACAATCTGCATCTGGTGACAGGCGACGTGGCAAGTGACAATCCGCAACATGTGGCAGGCGACGTGGCAAGTGACAATCTGCATCTGGTGACAAACGACGTGGCAAGTGACAATCCGCAACATGCGGCAGGCGACGTGGCAAGTGACAATCTGCATCTGGTGACAAGCGACGTGGCAAGTGACAATCCGCAACATGTGGCAGGCGACGTGGCAAGTGACAATCTGCATCTGGTGACAGGTGACGTGGCAAGTGACAATCCGCAACATGTGGCAGGCGACATGGCAAGTGACCATCTGCATCTGGTGACAGGTGACGTGGCAAGTGACACACTCGGGGCTCCCACTGATTCTGCATTATGGTGAGTTAAACTATTTAATTTTTTATAACAATGTAATAATAGTAATAATGCGCTTCAATCATCCTGACACCATAACAACCATGGTGCCGTGATGATTGAAGTGCCAACACCAGCCATTTCCCCGATAGATGTACCCCAAAAAAATATATTTTCTGGCAGTGCCCCTCCCGAGACTAGACTCTGGATCTGCCCCTGGGTCAGGCACTGATGTGGGCGAGAAGGCCTGGCTCACAGTTACTACTCTAATTCATCCCAAAGGTGTTCTATTGGGTTGAGGCCAGTCAAGTTCCTCCACCCCAAACTCGCTCATCCATGTCTTTATGGACCTTGCTTTGTGCACTGGTCAAAATCATTTGGTGGAGGGGGGATTAGTGTGGGGTTATTTTTCAGGGGTTGGGGGGGTTGGTCTTGGCCCCTTAGTTCCAGTGAAGAGAACTCTTAAGGCGTCAGCATACCAAGATATTTTGGACAATTTCATGCTCCCAACTTTGTGAGAACAATTTGGGGATGGCCTCTTCCTGTTCCAACATGACTACACATCAGTGCGCAAAACAAGGTCCATAAAGACATGGATGAGTGAGTTTGGGGTGGAGGAACTTGACTGGCCTCAGGTATCTCCACCAAGAAACGGCTTCCCAAGTTCTGGAACACAAGACCTGCAAGTCTGGCTATAGTTACCCCAAGAACCAGGCAACACCGGCTTTGGAGTACACCAGAAAAAAAACTGTTTATTTGAGCACAGATACAGAGATATACACTTAGGGGACATTCCCCCTTCTTTGCATAATGACACGGGACAGATTACACTTTATCTCCACCAGAAGCATGACACAGGTGTATTCAACTTTCCAATAGTAGACCGTCTTTGTGAGCGGCTGCTGAAGAAATCCCCCCCACAGCTAATCAACATAGACATATACATCCCATAATAGGTTGCTCCCAAAGCAGACAAAAACAATAGAACAATGAGATACAGGCACTTAACAAACACATAGCAACCCTCACCCCACCTCAAACCATCTAGCAATGGTCGCTGATGAAAGGTGGACTTTGTCTTCAAATATTCTTGAGGGATATTGTTCAGAAATATTAATGTCTCATGTGAAAGAGCCCCTTCATTCCTTCTACACAACGCACACATATAGAATTCTGGATAACAGGGTTAAAAGGAAATGCTGAGTCCGGTGTGGTTTTACAGTGAGTCTGATTATTGCAGATCAGACTGGGGTTCTTGATCACCTTGTGCCCCTAATAGACACAGGGTGTCTTACACATAGGAGGGCGTGGGGGAGCTGAACAAGGTGTTTCCAGGTGTCTCCAAGGTAAGCTGGTCCATCACTTTTACCCTCAGCTTCTTTAGCAAGGTAGTGGTCATTTTGGAGACGCGTTTGGGGTCATTATCATGTTGGTATACTGCCCTGCGGGCCATTTTTCAAAGGGAGGGGATCATGCTCTGCTTCAGTATGTCACAGTACATGTTGGCATTTATGGTTCCCTCAATGAACTGTAGCTTCCCAGTGCCAGCAGCACTCATGCAGCCCCAGACCATGACATTCCCACCACCATCCTTGACTGTAGGCAAGACAGACTTGTCTTTTTATATTCCTCACCTGGTTTCCACCACACACACTTGACACCATATGAACTGGAACTGGACTAAGTGGTGAGTTAAAAAACATAGTTTAAAACAGGAGGTTATTACAGGGGTCATAGTACCTGTGTAGTGTGAGTACCTGAGTGTTGTCTGAATAGTGTGTGTGGATCGTTAGTACTTGTGTATTGTGTACTGTGCACTTGTGTATTGTGGGTGCACATAGGTTTGCGCGTGCACGTAGGTCTGCGGGTGCATGTAGATCTGCGGGTGCAGGTAGGTCTGTGAGTGCACGTAGGTCTGTGGGCGCACATAGGTCTGTGGGTGCACATAGGTCTGCGGGTGCACGTAGGTCTGTGGGTGCAGGTAGGTCTGCGAGTGCACGTAGGTCTGCGGGTGTACGTAGGTCTGCGGATGCATGTAGGTCTGCAGGTGCAGGTAGGTCTGCGAGTGCACATAGGTCTGCGGGTGCACGTAGGTCTACGGGTGCACGTAGGTTTGCGAGTGCATGTAGGTCTAGGGGTGCATGTAGGTCTGCGGGTGCAGGTAGGTCTGCGAGTGCACATAGGTCTGCGGGTGCACGTAGGTCTACGGGTGCACGTTGGTTTGCGAGTGCATGTAGGTCTACGGGTGCATGTAGGTCTGCTGGTGCAGGTAGGTCTGCGGGTGCAGGTAGGTCTGCGAGTGCACATAGGTCTGTGGGCGCACGTAGGTCTGCGGGTGCACGTAGGTCTGCGGGTGCATGTAGGTCTGCGAGTGCTTGTGTATTGTCTTATTGACTACCTGTGTATTGTTGAGTATTAGTGTCAGGAAGCTAGTTGTTAGGTAATTTGGACAGGGTATAATCCCCAATCCTCATTAAATTTAATAGGTACGATGCCCGGCGGGTGTGGAGAGGCGACTCATTGTACATCTTGTGGCATGTATGCGTTCCTTGATCATCCGATCGAGGGTGAATACTGCTGTGCAAAATGTAAGCACATTGTTTCCCTGGAAGCCCAGGTTCTGAATCTGGGGAAGCAACTGTCAGCACTGAGAAGTCCCTCCATATTAAAGGAGAGCCAGGAACGTACACAGCAAGTTCCGGCAGGGGCCAGCACAGAGGCGGGTGGAGACAAAGAGGTGCAGGCACTAAGAAAGAGTAGATGGGTGACAGTCTGGAAGGGTAGAGGGGGAAGTGCCAGGGAGGCCGATCCTGGGCTGGAGCATCCCAATAAGTGCGCTCCATTAAGTGACATTGGTGAAACCAGTCAGGGACCAGCACTGCTGGAGCTAAGGGACTCTCCCAGCTGCCAGGGGAAGAACTCCCCCAGTGAGAGTGGGGGGGAAGCGAAGGGAAAGGAAAGACAGATTCTAGTGGTATGGGACTCAATTCTTAGAAGGACAGAGAGTCCAATCTGTAACAAAGACCTGAAGCACCGAACTGTATGTTGTCTACCGGGCGTTCAGGTTCGGCACATCACAGATCTGGCGGACAGATTACTGGGAGGGGCTGGGGAAGACCCAGCTGTCATGGTGCACGTTGGCATCAATGACAAAGACAGAGGCAGATGGAGTGACCTAAAGAACGATTTTAGGGACTTGGGAGCTAAATTGAGGAAAAGGACCTCCAAGGTAGTATTCTCAGGAATATTACCGGTACATCGAGCCACACCAGAAAGGCAGAGGGAGATTAGGGAAGTAAACAAGTGGCTAAAGGGCTGGTGTAGTAAGGGGGGTTTGGGTTCCTGGAGGACTGGGCCGACTTCTCAGTCGATAACCATTACTCTAGAAGAGATGGACTGCACCTAAATGAGGAGGGTGGAGATCAGCTGGGAATGAAGATGGCCAAAAAGTTAGAGGGGTTTTTAAACTAGACGATGGGGGGGAGGGTCCAGAGGTAGAGATAGTCAGCACGGAACATATTCCAGAGGGTAGTATTGGGGGCATTAGTGGTAGGTTGACCAAAGCACATAAATCCAAGGTAAGTATAGTAGCAAGTCCTAGTTGCACACTAGGAACACCCAATAAGAGGATAGTATGCGACTGGGCTAAACTACGTGGCATGTTCACCATGCCAGGAGCCTGGCGGACAAGATGGGTGAACTAGAGATACTGTTGTACGAGGAGGATTTGGATTTTGTGAGAATTTCAGAGACCTGGTTCAACAGCTCTCATAATTGGCTGGCAACCATTCAAGGGTATACCCTTTATCGCAAGGATAGAGAGAGTAAAAAAGGGGGAGGGGTATGCCTATATATCAAGAATAATGTACAAGTGAATATGAGAGATGACATCACTAAGGGAGCTAGGAAGGAGGTGGGATCCTTATGGGTAGAGCTCAAAAGGGATGAAGCTAAGGGGAAAATAATACTGGGAGTATGCTATAGGCCCCCTAACCTGAGGGTGGAGGGGGAGACAGATCTCCTATAACAATTTGGATTAGCAGCAAGGATGGGAAGTGTTATCATAATGGGGGATTTTAATTATTCAGACATAGACTGGGCGGAGGGAACCACGCATTAATCTAAGGCTCGCCAGTTCCTAAAAGTCTTGCAGGACAATTTTATGGGTCAATTGGTAGACGCACCAATTAGAAATAAAGCGTTACTGGATCTACTGATTAAAAGACTTTTGAATCACTCACTTTTGGGACTTATCATGATCTCATGTGATCCCTCATCATCACATATGGACACTAATTTTTATTGATTTACATTGAATTTTATTATTGTATTTTTCATCATTTTCATATCTTTTACATTGATTATATGTCACTATAACTTTCATGTATTTTGTCATTGACAATATTCCCACTGGATTGAATTTCTGATTATTTTTATCCTCCATATTGTCGATAATTATCATTCTGGACATCAGTTTGTATATAGCGCTGCACATTTTTCTTCCTTTATATGGATCTACTGATTACCAACAATACAGACCTGATCACGGATGAGGAAATACGGGGCAATTTAGGTAACAGCGATCACAGGTCAATTGGCTTCAGTATAAATCACACAAATAGGAAACATAAGGGGAATACAAAGACACTGAATTTCAAAAGAGCCCCCTAAACTATGAACCTTGCTGGAAGGCATAAATTGGGATAAAATCTTAGGAACAAAGAACACGGAGGAGAGATGGGTTTGCTT
Source organism: Lithobates clamitans (assembly GCA_037952925.1). Lineage (NCBI taxonomy): Eukaryota > Metazoa > Chordata > Amphibia > Anura > Ranidae > Lithobates > Lithobates clamitans. Next base: position 2,070,150 of record JBBGZY010000610.1, read on the forward strand.
TAAGAGCATATTACCGTATATACTTGTGTATAAGTCAAATTTTTCAGCCCCTTTTTTGGGGCTGAAAGTGCCCCCCTCGACTTATACACGAGTCACCGCCGTCTGCCTACATGATCAGCGTGTCATGCAGGCAGATGGCGGCCAGCGTGTGCTACATAGCACTCGGCAGCGGCTCTCACTGTTCAACAGCTGCGCCTCCTCGTCTGTGATAGGCAGTCAGTGTACAGCCTATCACGGACATTCTCTCATCCTCGTCCGTGGTATAAGGATGAGAGAATGTCCGTGATAGGCTGACCGCTGACTGCTGGGAAATGGAGTTTTCTGCCTATCATGGACGAGGAGGCGCGGCTTTTGAACAGTGAATGGCCGCCGAATACTACACGCTGATCGGTGCAGAGCGGAGCATGGAGGCATGCACAGGACACAGGTAGGGTGCACACACACATGCACACAGACACATGCACACAGGTACATATACACGTGACACATACACAGGATACAGGTACATAACACAGGTACATATACACATGACACAGGTACATGACACAGGTACATATACACATGACACCGGTACATATACACATGACACAGGTACATATACACAGGACACAGGTACATGACACATGCACATATCAACAGGACACAGGTATATGACACAGGTACATGGCACATGCACATATACACAGGTACATGACACAGGTACATATGCACATGACACATGCGCATATACACAGGACACAGGTACATGACACATATGCACAGGACACATGACACATGCAAAGGACACATGCACAGGACACAGGGAGGTATACAGCTGCAGATGGGCATTGTTGACCCTCTTTTTCCACTTACAGTAGCTGCTGCATTTCTCACCCTCGTCTTATACTCGGGTCAATACGTTTTTCCCATTTTTTTGTGGTAAATTAGGGCCTCGACTTATACTCGGAACGACTTATACTCGAGTATGTACGGTAAATAAGGGCATTAGCCAATGCATCCCAGTGGGTAGTAAATTTAAAAGAGCGAACAAAAGTCCTGGATGGCTTAACTCCAATGTAAAAATGCATACAAAAGCAAACAAGGCCTTCAAAAAATACAGGGTTGAGGGATCATCATCAGCATTCAGACTTTATAAAGAATACAACAAAAAAATGTAAGTGGGCAATAAGGACAGGTAAGATAGAACAGGAAAGACACATAGCGGAGGAGAGAAAAAAAAATCCCAAGAAATTCTTTAAGTATGTAAACAGTAAAAAAGGGAGGACAGACCATATTGGCCCCATAAAGAATGCGGAAGGACATCTGGTTACAAAGGATGGGGATATGGCTAAGGTATTGAATTTATTCTTCGCCTCAGTCTTCACGAGGGAATTGGAGGGCTTCAGTAACCAAAACTGCAGTGTTTATCCTCATGACACATCACAGGAAGCACCTCCATGGTTAACAGAGGACAGAATTAAAATTAGTCTTGGGAAACTTAACATTAATAAATCACCGGGCTTGCACCCAAGGGTACTTAGGGAACTCAGTCAAGTAATTGCCAGACTATTGTTCCTAATTTTTACTGACAGTTAGGGATGAGCCGAACACCCCCCTGTTCGGTTCGCACCAGAACATGCGAACAGGCAAAAAATTTGTTCGAACACGCGAACACCGTTAAAGTCTATGGAACACGAACATGAATAATCAAAAGTGCTAATTTTAAAGGCTTATATGCAAGTTATTGTCATAAAAAGTGTTTGGGGACCTGGGTCCTGCCCCAGGGGACATGAATCAATGCAAAAAAAAAGTTTTAAAAGTGGCCGTTTTTTCGGGAGCAGTGATTTTAATAATGCTTAAAGAGAAACAATAAAAGTGTAATATCCCTTTAAATTTCGTACCTGGGGGGGTGTCTATAGTATGCCTGAAAAGGGGCGCATTTTTCCCGTGTTTAGAACAGTCTGACAGCAAAATGACATTTCAAAGGAAAAAAAGTCATTTAAAACTACTCATGGCTATTAATGCATTGCCGGTCCGACAATACACATAGAAGTTCATTGATAAAAATGGCATGGGAATTCCCCACAGGGGAACCCCGAACCAAAATTAAAAAAAAAATAATGTGGGGGTCCCCCTAAATTCCATACCAGGCCCTTCAAGTCTGGTATGGATATTAAGGGGAACCCCGACCAAAATGTAAAAAAATAAATGATGTGGGGTCCCCCTAAATTCCATACCAAGCCCTTCAGGTCTGGTATGGATGTTAAGGGGAACCCCGTGGCAAAATTTAAAAAAAAACGGTGTGGGGTCCCCCCAAAAATCTATACCAGACCCTTATCCGAGCACGCAACCTGGCAGGCCGCAGGAAAAGAGGGGGGGACGAGAGAGTGCCCCCTTCCTGAACCGTACGAGGCCACATGCCCTCAACATTGGGAGGGTGCTTTGGGGTAGCCCCCCAAAACACCTTGTCCCCATGTTGATGAGGACAAGGGCCTCATCTCCACAACCCTGGCCGGTGGTTGTGGGGGTCTGCGGGTGGGGGGCTTATCGGAATCTGGAAGCCCCCTTTAACAAGGGGACCCCCAGATCCCGGCCCTTCCCCCTGTGTGAGATGGTAAGGGGGTACAAAAGTACCCCTACCATTTCACTAAAAAACTGTCAAAAATGTTAAAAATGACAAGAGACAGTTTTTGACAATTCCTTAATTTAAATGCTTCTTCTTTCTGCTATCTTCCTTCATCTTCTTCTGGTTCTTCTGGTTCTTCCTCCAGTGTTCTCGTCCAGCATCTCCTCCGTGGCGTCTTCTTCTCTTCTTCTCCTCGGGCCGCTCCGCATCCATGGCATGGAGGGAGGCTCCCGCTCTTCTCTTCATCTTCTTCTCTTCATCTTCTTCTCTTCATCTTCTTCTCTTCATCTTCTTTTCGGGCCACTCCGCACCCATGCATGGAGGGAGGCTCCCGCTGTGTGACGCTTCTCCTCTTCTGACGGTTCTTAAATAATGGGGGGGGCCACCCAGTGACCCCGCCCCCCTCTGACGCATGGTGACTTGACGGGACTTCCCTGTGGCGTCACAGGGAATGCCACAGGGAAGTCTCGTCATGTCCCCGTGCGTCAGAGGGGGGCGGGGTCACCGGGCGGCCCCGCCCCCCGTTATTTAAGAACCATCAAAAGAGGAGAAGCGTCACACAGCGGGAGCCTCCCTGCATGCCATGGATGCGGAGCGGCCCGAGGAGAAGAAGGGAAGAAGACACCGCGGAGGAGATGCTGGACGAGAACACCAGAGGAAGAACCAGAAGAACCAGAAGAAGAAGAAGATGAAGGAAGATAGAAGATAGAAGAAAGAAGGAAGAAGAAGCATTTATATAAAGGAATTGTAAAAAACTGTCTCTTGTCATTTTTAACATTTTTGACAGTTTTTTTGTGAAATGGTAGGGGTACTTTTGTACCCCCTTACCATTTCACACAGGGGGGAGGGCCGGGATCTTGGGGTCCCCTTGTTAAAGGGGGCTTCCAGATTCTGATAAGCCCCCCCACCCGCAGACCCCCACAACCACCGGCCAGGGTTGTGGGGATGAAGCCCTTGTCCTCATCAACATGGGGACAAGGTGTTTTGGGGGGCTATCCCAAAGCACCCTCCCAATTAGGGATGAGCTTCGTGTTCGAGTCGAACCCATGTTCGACTCGAACATCGGCTGTTCGACCGTCCGTCGAATTGCGAACGATATGGGCCGTTCGCGCCAAATTCGTGTGGCGCGTCACGGCCCATAATTCACTGCGGCATCGCAGTGCATTGCTGGCTGATGATTGGCCAAGCATGCACTATGACCCGCATGCTTGGCCAATCACAGCGCCGTCAGTAGAGAGAGCTGTAATTGGCCAAAGCCAGGGTGGCCCTGTGTAGTGTGTGTTCCGGTGTGCTGAGAGATAGAGAGAGAGAGAGACAGTGTCATTTGATTTGAGTTAGATAGATTAGGCAGAACAGTCAGTCAGTTAGCTGCACTTACAGTGTATTGTGTATATATATGCATCCCAGGTGTTGCATATATATATATACACTGTATTCAGTTTAGCTAGATCCGTTCCTGTTATCTTCTATCTAGACTATTTACATTTAGTGCAGTGTGTCCTGCTCACAGTGTTCAGCTAGATCCGTTCCTGCTATTTACATTCAGTGCAGTGCGTCCTGCTCACAGTGTTCAGCTAGATCCGTTCCTGCTATTTACATTCAGTGCAGTGCGTCCTGCTCACAGTGTTCAGCTAGATCCGTTCCTGGTATTTACATTTAGTGCAGTGCGTCCTGCTCACAGTGTTCAGCTAGATCCGTTCCTGCTATTTACATTCAGTGCAGTGCGTCCTGCTCACAGTGTTCAGCTAGATCCGTTCCTGCTATTTACATTCAGTGCAGTGCGTCCTGCTCACAGTGTTCAGCTAGATCCGTTCCTGCTATTTACATTCAGTGCAGTGCGTCCTGCTCACAGTGTTCAGCTAGATCCGTTCCTGCTATTTACATTCAGTGCAGTGCGTCCTGCTCACAGTGTTCAGCTAGATCCGTTCCTGCTATTTACATTCAGTGCAGTGCGTCCTGCTCACAGTGTTCAGCTAGATCCGTTCCTGGTATTTACATTTAGTGCAGTGCGTCCTGCTCACAGTGTTCAGCTAGATCCGTTCCTGCTATTTACATTCAGTGCAGTGCGTCCTGCTCACAGTGTTCAGCTAGATCCGTTCCTGGTATTTACATTTAGTGCAGTGCGTCCTGCTCACAGTGTTCAGCTACATCCGTTCCTGCTATTTACATTCAGTGCAGTGCGTCCTGCTCACAGTGTTCAGCTAGATCCGTTCCTGCTATTTACATTTAGTGCAGTGCGTCATGCTCACAGTGTTCAGCTAGATCCGTTCCTGCTATTTACATTCAGTGCAGTGCGTCCTGCTCACAGTGTTCAGCTAGATCCGTTCCTGCTATATACATTTAGTGCAGTACGTCCTGCTCACAGTGTTCAGCTAGATCCGTTCCTGTTATCTTCCTACTGACAGGCAGGCTTGTCTGGTTACAGTATATAAAGCTACCTGAAGAAAATTACAGGTGTTCTTTTTGATCCTATTAGTACCACGGTCAGGCAGCTAGACTATTTACATTTAGTACAGTGTGTCCTGCTCACAGTGTTCAGCTAGATCCGTTCCTGTTATCTTCCTACTGACAGGCAGGCTTGTCTGGTTACAGTATATAAAGCTACCTTAAGAAAATTACAGGTGTTCTTTTTGATCCTATTAGTACCACGGTCAGGCAGCTAGACTATTTACATTCAGTGCAGTGCGTCCTGCTCACAGTGTTCAGCTAGATCCGTTCCTGGTATTTACATTCAGTGCAGTGCGTCCTGCTCACAGTGTTCAGCTAGATCCGTTCCTGGTATTTACATTTAGTGCAGTGCGTCCTGCTCACAGTGTTCAGCTAGATCCGTTCCTGCTATTTACATTCAGTGCAGTGCGTCCTGCTCACAGTGTTCAGCTAGATCCGTTCCTGGTATTTACATTTAGTGCAGTGCGTCCTGCTCACAGTGTTCAGCTAGATCCGTTCCTGCTATTTACATTCAGTGCAGTGCGTCCTGCTCACAGTGTTCAGCTAGATCCGTTCCTGGTATTTACATTTAGTGCAGTGCGTCCTGCTCACAGTGTTCAGCTACATCCGTTCCTGCTATTTACATTCAGTGCAGTGCGTCCTGCTCACAGTGTTCAGCTAGATCCGTTCCTGCTATTTACATTCAGTGCAGTGCGTCCTGCTCACAGTGTTCAGCTACATCCGTTCCTGCTGTTTACATTCAGTGCAGTGCGTCCTGCTCACAGTGTTCAGCTAGATCCGTTCCTGCTATTTACATTCAGTGCAGTGCGTCCTGCTCACAGTGTTCAGCTAGATCCGTTCCTGCTATTTACATTCAGTGCAGTGCGTCCTGCTCACAGTGTTCAGCTAGATCCGTTCCTGCTATTTACATTTAGTGCAGTGCGTCCTGCTCACAGTGTTCAGCTAGATCCGTTCCTGCTATTTACATTCAGTGCAGTGCGTCCTGCTCACAGTGTTCAGCTAGATCCGTTCCTGCTATATACATTTAGTGCAGTACGTCCTGCTCACAGTGTTCAGCTAGATCCGTTCCTGTTATCTTCCTACTGACAGGCAGGCTTGTCTGGTTACAGTATATAAAGCTACCTGAAGAAAATTACAGGTGTTCTTTTTGATCCTATTAGTACCACGGTCAGGCAGCTAGACTATTTACATTTAGTACAGTGTGTCCTGCTCACAGTGTTCAGCTAGATCCGTTCCTGTTATCTTCCTACTGACAGGCAGGCTTGTCTGGTTACAGTATATAAAGCTACCTTAAGAAAATTACAGGTGTTCTTTTTGATCCTATTAGTACCACGGTCAGGCAGCTAGACTATTTACATTCAGTGCAGTGCGTCCTGCTCACAGTGTTCAGCTAGATCCGTTCTTGCTATTTACATTCAGTGCAGTGCGTCCTGCTCACAGTGTTCAGCTAGATCCGTTCCTGGTATTTACATTTAGTGCAGTGCGTCCTGCTCACAGTGTTCAGCTAGATCCGTTCCTGCTATATACATTTAGTGCAGTACGTCCTGCTCACAGTGTTCAGCTAGATCCGTTCCTGTTATCTTCCTACTGACAGGCAGGCTTGTCTGGTTACAGTATATAAAGCTACCTGAAGAAAATTACAGGTGTTCTATCCCAGCTTAGTGCAGCTACAGGCCATTAGTATGTCTGGAAGGCCAAGAAGGAGAGGCAGACAGTCACAAGCCAATAAGAGAGGGCAAGCAGGCTCTGTGTCTAGTGCTGGTCGTGGAGACGGTGCATCCTCATCAGCACGTGGCCATGGGACACGCTTGGCCTTTTTTTCGGCAGCTGGCCGTGTTGAGCCGCAACATGCGGAAGACTTGGTCGAGTGGATGACCAAGCCGTCCTCATCCTCCTCATCCTCTCTCACCCATGCCCAGGGTGCTTTGTCTGGCAAAGCAGCGGCCTCTTCCCTCAGCTCAATGTCATCAGTGACTCCTTCCCTAGCTCCACCATGTCCTCATGAGGATTCCCTCGAACTGTTTGACCACAGTGTTGGGTACATGCTCCAGGAGGATGCCCAGCGTTTGGAAGGCTCTGATGATGATACTGAGCTCAATGAAGGCAGTAACATGAGCACGGACAGAGGGGGTGCCCAAGAAGGACAGCAATCTGGCAGTCATGCTCCCCCTGCTGCAGCATACTGCCAGGTTTGCTCCAGTGATGAGGAGGGAGGGGATGATGAGGTCACTGACTCAACGTGGGTGCCTGATAGGAGAGAGGAGGAGGAGGAGGAGGAGGAGGTGGCACATCACCAACTAGGCAGGATGCCCTCCAGGGGCCAGCCTAAGGGCAGCACATTGACTGCATCACACCCCAAAGCTCCACATGTGCAGGGCGCTGCAGTCTCTGCGCGTTATTCAAAAAGTTCTTTGGTGTGGGCCTTTTTTGAGACGAGTGCATCAGATCGCACCGCTGCTATTTGCAACATATGTCTCAAGCGTATCTCGCGTGGCCAAAACATCTCCCGCTTGGGTACCACATGCTTGACCAGACATATGTTGACCTGCCATGCAGTTCGTTGGCAAGCGTATCTAAAAGACCCACACCAAAGAACAAAGACGATCTCTCCTTGCTCCTCATCAGCTGAGATTTCCAACCCCACTAGACCTTCAGTCCTCTCTGCGACCTGCAGTGAGAGGAATGAAGGTGTAGAATTAGGTGTGTCACAGCCAAGTACTTGTGGGCAATCTGCTTTTGGTACACCGACGTCAGATTGTACCAGGCAAATTTCCCTGCCCCAGCTGCTGCACCGCCGAAAGAAGTTTGCTCCCAGCCATCCACTTGCCCAGCGGTTGAATGCTAGCTTGGCAAAATTGCTAGCACTTCAACTGCTGCCTTTTCAGTTGGTAGACTCTGCCCCCTTCCGTGAGTTTGTGGAATGTGCGGTTCCTCAGTGGCAGGTACCCAAACGCCACTTTTTCTCACGGAAGGCGATTCCGGCTCTCTACCGGCATGTGGAAGGCAATGTCCATGCCTCGCTGGACAGGGCGGTCAGCGGTAAGGTGCATATTACCGCTGACTCATGGTCCAGCAGGCATGGACAGGGACGTTACTTAAGTTTCACGGCGCATTGGGTGACTCTGCTGGCAGCTGGGAAGGATGCAGGACAAGGTGCAGTAGTGTTGGAGGTTGTTCCGCCACCACGCCTCCAAAATGCTGATTGTGACACACCTCTCTCCTCCACCCCCTCCTCTTCTTCTTCCTCCATGGCCTCTTCCTCGGAACCAGCGGTGCTCCGTAGGCGTTCAAGGGGCTACGCAAGTACGCAGGCCAAAAGATGCCATGCGGTGCTTGAGCTGGTGTGCTTGGGGGACAGGAGCCACACTGGGGCAGAGGTTCTGTCAGCTCTGCAGGGGCAGGTTCAGAGGTGGTTGACGCCACGCCAACTTAAGGCAGGAATGGTGGTTTGCGACAATGGCACCAACCTCCTCTCTGCCCTCCGACAGGGACAACTGACCCATGTGCCCTGTTTGGCTCACATCCTTAACTTGGTGGTGCAGCGGTTCTTGGGCAGGTACCCGGGCTTACAGGATGTCCTGAGGCAGGCCAGGAAAGTCTCTGTGCATTTCCGCCGGTCATATAATGCCAGTGCTCGGCTGACGGACCTCCAAAAGGAGTTTAACCTGCCCAAGAACCGCCTAATCTGTGACATGCCCACCAGGTGGAACTCGACGTTGGCCATGCTGCAGCGGCTGCACACGCAGCAGAGGGCCATCAATGAGTACCTGTGCGACTATGGCACCAGGACAGGGTCAGGGGACCTTGGTTTTTTTTCCCCACGCCAGTGGGCCATGATCAGGGATGCATGCACTGTCCTGTCACCATTCGAGGAGGCCACGAGGATGGTGAGCACTGACAGTGCATGCATCAGTGACACTGTCCCCCTTGTCCACCTGTTGGAGCACACGCTGCGTGGAATAATGGACAGGGCACTTGAGGCAGAACAGAGGCAGGAAGAGGAGGACTTCCTTAGCTCTCAAGGCCCCCTTTATCCAGACAGTGTTCCTGCGTGCCCGCCGATCACACAGGAAGAGGAGGAGGAGGAGGAGGAGGAGGAGGAGGAAGATTGTGTCAGTATGGAGGTGGAGCCTGGCACTCAGCATCAGCAGTCTTTAAGGGATCAGTCCCAAGGAACACATGGACTTGTACGTGGCTGGGAGGAGGTGGCTGCGGACGTTGTTGTCCTTAGTGACCCAGAGGACTCCGGACCGAATGCCTCAGCAAACCTACGCTGCATGGCCTCCCTGATCCTGCAAAGCCTGCGTAAGGATCCTCGTATTCGTGGTATCAAGGAGAAGGACCAATACTGGCTGGCAACCCTCCTTGATCCACGTTACAAGGGTAAGGTTGCGGACCTTATCTTGCCATCGCAGAGGGAGCAGAGGATGAAACATCTTCGGGAGGCCTTGCAGAAAGGTCTGTGCAACGCGTTCCCAGAGACTGGGAGGTTACAAACTCCTGTTTCTGGACAACGTGTTGCTGAGGCTTCGGTCAGTCAAAGAAGGAGCGGTGGAGAAGGTGGCCGTCTGACCGATGCGTTCAGACAATTTTTTGGTCCGCAGCCCCAAGGTATGATCGGTTCCAGCAACCATCGCCAGCGTCTGTTTTACATGGTGCAGGAATACCTAGGGGCAAGATCAGACTTGGACACCTTTCCCACCGAAAATCCTCTGGGTTACTGGGTCTTGAGGATGGATCACTGGCCAGAGCTTGCACAGTATGCAATTGAGCTACTGGCCTGTCCTGCATCCAGCGTTCTTTCGGAACGCACATTCAGTGCTGCTGGAGGCGTGGTAACCGATCACAGGGTGCGTCTGTCCACCGACTCGGTCGATCGGCTGACCTTCATAAAAATGAATCAGTCTTGGATCACCACCAGCTACCAAGCACCTGATGCAGATGTAACCGAATAATTTTTTTTGAAATCTCAGATCCCTTCAAAGACTGCCTATGCTGATGCTGAGTGACTATCCCTGAGTAATTATCCTCTTCCTCCTCAATCATCACGCTGATAGCTTGTAAGAACATTTTTGGTTCTGGGCGCCACCACCAGTGCCTAAGGCACAATTTTTCAGCCCCTTGTTTAACAGGGGCGTGTAATTACAATTTTTGATGTAATACTTTGCAGCAGGGCTCGTTCCTGCATTCCAACTAGAGTGTCTGTGAGGGGTTGCAGTGTTGTGGCACCAGCACCAGTGCCTAAGACCCAATTTTTCAGCCCCTGTCTAACAGGGGCGTGTAATTACAATTTTTGATGCAATACTTTGCAGCAGGGCTTGTTCCTGCGTTTCAACTAGAGTGTCTGTGAGGGGTTGCAGTGTTGTGGCACCAGCACCAGTGCCTAAGACCCAATTTTTCTGCCCCTGTCTAACAGGGGCGTGTAATTACAATTTTTGATGCAATACTTTGCAGCAGGGCTCGTTCCTGCGTTCCAACTAGAGTATCTGTGAGGGGTTGCAGTGTTGTGGCACCAGCACCAGTGCCTAAGGCCTAATTTTTCAGCTCCTGTTCAACAGGGGCATGTAATTACAATTCTTGATCTAATATTTCACAGCAGGGCCCTGTGAGGGCTTACAGTGTTTTGGCCACAGCAACACCTAAGGCCCAAATTTCTGCTGAGTATATAGGGCAGGACCCTACTTTCAAACATCTAACTTACAAACGACTCCTACTTGCAAACGGAAGGAGACAACAGGAAGTGAGATGAAATCTACCCCTAAGGAAGGGAAATTCTCTCCTGTAAGAGTTAATATGGGAAAACAATTTCTCCTTTCCACTGATGCTTTCCAATCCTTGTTCCACAAAAAAACCCAAATTTTCAAAAAACATTTTTCATTGGGACAAAAAAGTGAGGTGAAATCTTCTGAAGAGGAGGAAAGACGCAAAACAAATGTCACAGGGGTGATAACCCTTCCCTATGTTTTCCAAAAAGCTTAGAAAAGATTTTTTGGCTGGAGCTAAACACATTAAAAATGTTCAAAATTACAAACAGATTCTACTTAACAACAAACCTACAGTCCCTGTCTTGTTTGCACCGCCTGAATACTGCTGTTCAGAGTATATAGGGACCTTTCCTTATTTTAATTTGGGTGCTGGGTTCCCCTTAATATCCATACAAGACCCAAAGGGCCTGGTAATGGACTGGGGGGTACCCATGCCGTTTGTCTCACTGATTTTCATCCATATTGCCATGACCCGACATGACATTAAACCCGCAAGCAGTTTTAAATGAGATTTTTTCCTTTAAAAATGACATTTGGTGCAGGGACTGTTCTAAACATGGGAAACACGCGTCACTTTACAGGCATACTATAGACACCCCCCAGGTACGATATTTAAAGGAATATTTCACTTTTTTTTTTTTTACTTTAAGCATCATTAAAATCACTGCTCCCGAAAAAACGGCCGTTTTTAAAAGTTTTTTTTGCATTGATACATGTCCCCTGGGGTAGGACCCGGGTCCCCAAACCCTTTTTAGGACAATACCATGCAAATTAGCCTTTAAAATGAGCACTTTTGATTTCGAACGTTCGAGTCCCATAGACGTCAATGGGGTTCTAACGTTCGTGCGAACTTGCGGTCCGTTCGCGGGTTCTGGTGCGAACCGAACCGGGGGGTGTTCGGCTCATCCCTACTCCCAATGTTGAGGGCATGTGGCCTGGTACGGTTCAGGAAGGGGGGGCGCTCTCTCGTCCCCCCCTCTTTTCCTGCAGCCTGTCAGGTTGCGTGCTCGGATAAGGGTCTGGTATGGATTTTTGGGGGGACCCCACGCCGTTTTTTAAAAAAAATTTTGGTGCAGGACTCCCCTTAATATCCATACCAGACCTGAAGGGCCTGGTATGGAATTTAGGGGGACCTCAACATCATTTTTTTAAAATTTTGGTTCGGGGTTCCCCTGTGGGGAATTCCCATGCCGTTTTTATCAATGAACTGCTATGTGTATTGTCAGACCGGCAATGCATTAATAGCCGCGAGTAGTTTTAAATGACTTTTTTCTTTGAAATGTCATTTTGCTGTCAGACTGTTCTAAACACAGGAAACATGTGTCCCTTTACAGGCATACTAGAGACACCCCCAGCTATGAAATTTAAAAGGGATATTACACTTTTATTGTTTCACTTTAAGCATTATTAAAATCACTGCTCCCGAAAAAACGGCCGTTTTTAAAACTTCTCTTTGCATTGATACATGTCCCCTGGGGCAGGATCCAGGTCCCCAAACACTTTTTATGACAATACCATACATATAGGCCTTTAAAATTAGCACTTTTGATTTCTCCCATAGACTTTTAAAGGTTGTTCCGCGGCATTCGAATTTGCCGCGAACACCCCAAATTGTTCGCTGTCCGGCGAACTTGCGAACAGCCCATGAGTTCGACTCGAACATGAAGCTCATCCCTACTGACAGTCTACTGACTGGAATGGTACCAGCTGATTGTATAAAAGCCAATGTAGCACCAATATTTAAAAAGGGCCCAAAATGCATCCCTGGGAATTACAGACCAGTTAGCCTAACATTAATAGTATGTAAACTCTTGGAGGGGATGATAAGGGACTGTATACAAGATTTTAGTAATAATAACGGTATCATTAGCAGTAATCAGCATGGATTCAAGAAGAATCGTTCTTGCCAAACCAATCTATTAACCTTCTATGAGGAGGTGAGTTGCCATCTAGATAAAGGAAGGCCCGTAGACGTGGTGTATCTGGATTTTGCAAAAGCAGTTCCCCATAAACGTTTACTGTACAAAATAAGGTCCGTTGGCATGGACCATAAGGTGAGTACATGGATTGAAAACTGGCTACAAGGGCGAGTTCAGAGGGTGGTGATAAATACTCAGGAGTACTCAGAATGGTCAGGTGTTGGTAGTGGGGTCCCCCAAGGGGTTCTGTGCTGGGACCAATCCTGTTTAATTTGTTCATAAATGACCTGGAGGATGGGGTAAACAGTTCAATCTCTGTATTTGCGGACGATTCTAAGCTAACCAGGGCAATAACTTCAGAATGTGGAAACCTTGCAAAAATATCTGAACAAATTAATGGGGTGGGTAACTACATGGCAAATGAGGTTCAATATAGAAAAATTTTAAAAAATGCATTTGGGTGGCAAAAGTATGAATGCAATCTATACACTGGGGGGAGAACCTCTGGGGGAATCTAGGATGGAAAAGGACCTGGGGGTCCTAGTAAATGATAGGCTAAGCAATGGCATGCAATGCCAAGCTGCTGCTAACTAGGGATGAGCCGAACACCCCCCTGTTCCGTTCGCACAAGAACTTGCGAACAGGCAAAAAATTTGTTTGAACACGCGAACACCGTTAAAGTCTATGGGACACGATCATAAATAATCAAAAGTGCTAATTTTAAAGGTTATTGCAAGTTATTGTCATAAAAAGTATTTGGGGGCCTGGGTCCTGCCCCAGGGGACATGGATCAATGCAAAAAAAAGTTTTAAAAACGGACTTTTTTTGGGAGCAGTGATTTTAATAATGTTTAAAGTGAAACAATAAAAGTGTAATATCCCTTTAAATTTCGTAGCTGGGGGGTGTCTATAGTATGCCTGTAAAGGGGCGCATGTTTCCCGTTTTTAGAACAGTCTGACAGCAAAATGACATTTCGAAGGAAAAAAATCCATTTAAAACTTGGACCCTTACCAGACCCTTATCCAAGCACGCAACCTGGCAGGCCACAGGAAAAGAGGGGGGGCAAGAGAGCACCCCACCTCCTCCTGAACCATACCAGGCCACATGCCCTCAACATTGGGAGGGTGCTTTGGGGTCTGCGGGCGGGGGGCTTATAGGAATCTGGAAGCCCCCTTTAACAAGGGGACCCCCAGATCCCGGCCCTCCCCCCTGTGTGAAATGGTAAGGGGGTGCAAAAGTACCCCTACCATTTCACAAAAAACTGTCAAAAATGTTAAAAATGACAAGAGACAGTTTTTGACAATTCCTTTATTTAAATGCTTCTTCTTTCTTCTTTCTTCTATCTTCTATCTTCTTTCTTCTATCTTCTATCTTCCTTCGGTTTCTTCCTCCACCTTCTTCTTCTTCTTCTGGTTCTTCTGGTTCTTCCTCCGGTGTTCTCGTCCGACATCTTCCTCTGCGACGTCTTCTTCCCTTCTTCTCCTCGGGCCGCTCCACATCCATGATGGCATGGAGGTAGGCTCCCGCTCTGTGACACTTCTCCTCTTCTGACGGTTCTTAAATAACTGGAGGAAGAACCAGAAGAACCAGAAGAAGAAGAAAATGGAGGAAGAAACCGAAGGAAGATAGAAGATAGAAGAAAGAAGATAGAAGATAAAAGAAAGAAGAAAGAAGAAAGAAGAAAGAAGAAGCATTTAAATAAAGGAATTGTCAAAAACTGTCTCTTGTCATTTTTAACATTTTTGACAGTTTTTTTGTGAAATGGTAGGGGTACTTTTGTACCCCCTTACCATTTCACACAGGGGGGAGGGCCGGGATCTGGGGGTCCCCTTGTTAAAGGGGGCTTCCAGATTCCAATAAGCCCCCCACCCGCAGACCCCCACAACCACCGGGCATGGGTTGTGGGGATGAGGCCCTTATCCCCATCAACATGGGGACAAGGTGTTTTGGGGGCTACCCCAAAGCACCCTCCCAATGTTGAGGGCAAGTGGCCTGGCATGGTTCAGGAGGGGGGGCGCTCTCTTGTCCCCCCTCTTTTGCTGCGGCCTGCCAGGTTGCGTGCCCGGATAAGGGTCTGGTATGGATTTTTGGGGGGACCCCACGCCATTTTTTTAAATTTTGGCGCGGGGTTGCCCTTAAAATCCATAACAGACCTGAAGGGCCCGATATGGAATTTAGGGGGACCCCCCACGTCATTTTTCTTTTAAATTTTGGTTCGGGGTTCCCCTGTGGGGAATTCCCATGCCGTTCTTATCAATGAACTTTTATGTGTATTGTCGGACCGGCAATTCATTAATAGCCGTGAGTAGTTTTAAATGAATTTTTTTCCTTTGAAATGTCATTTTGCTGTCAGACATGGGAAACATGCGCCCCTTTACAGGCATACTATAGACACCCCCCCAGGTACGAAATTTAAAGGAATATTACACTTTTATTGTTTCACTTTAAGTATTATTAAAATCACTGCTCCCGAAAACTTTTTTTTGCATTGATCCTTATCCCCTGGGGCAGGACCCAGGTCCCCAAACAATTTTTATGACAATAACTCGCTGTCTTGTCGCCGCTGTCTCACCGCCGCTGTCTCGTTGCTTCTTCTCTTCTTCCAATGTTGACACAACGCTCTCTCCGGCTGGAATGCTTTGTGCGAGCTGCGGAGCCATTTATATAGGCGGTGACCCCGCCCCCTTGTGACGTCATGGTCCCACCATGCGCAGGAACTCTGGGGTCACGCCCCCTTATGACGCCAGAGTCCCTGCGCATGCTGGGACCATGAAGTCACAAGGGGGCGGGGTCACTGCCTATATAAATGGTTTTGCAGCTCGCACAAAGCATTCCAGCCAGAGAGAGTGTCGTGTCAACATCGGAAGAAGAGAAGAAGCAACAAGACAGCGGCGGCGAGACATCGGCGGCAAGACAGCGGCAACAAGACTGCGGCAGCAGACCGGCCCCTCGCTGGCAAAAGAGATGGAAGAAGATAGCGGCGGGGCCCTGGAGAAGCGGCGGTACACCGGGAGAAGAGGCGGAACACGGGGAGAAGTCGGAAGGAGACCCCCCGAAGTCGGAAGAAGACCCCGGAGCTGCCTAATAAATTACTCTTAAAACCTGTGTACTGTATTTTTTTTATTGACACTTTTCCCTAGGTGAATGGGTAGGGGTACGATGTACCCCATACTCATTCACTCAGGGTGGGGGGCCGGAATCTGGGGGCCCCCTTATTAAAGGGGGCTCCCGGATTCCGATAAGCCCCCCGCCCGCAGACCCCGAAAACCAACGGCCAGGGTTGTCGGGAAGAGGCCCTTGTCCTCATCAACATGGAGTCAAGGTGCTTTGGCGTGGGGGGGGGGCCCGCAGGGTGCCCCCCCTCCCCCAAGGCACCCACCCCCCATGTTGAGGGCATGCGGCCTGGTACGGCTCAGGAGGGGGGGCCCGCTCGCTCGTCCCCACCCCCTTTCCTGGCCAGCCGGGCTGCGAGCTCAGATAAGGGGCTGATATGGATTTTGCGGGGCCCCCACGCCGATTTTTCGGCGTAGGGGGTTCCCCTTACAATCCATACCAGACCTAAGGGCCTGGTATGCTCCTGGGGGGGAACCCACGCCGTTTTTTTCATTTAAAATTTGGCGCGGCGTTCCCCCTCAGGATTCATACCAGATAGCTGTCAGCACTGCCTGTCACTCATCGGGAAAGGAAAACAAAGTTTTTTTTTCCCGATGAGTGAGCCAGCGCTACATGCACAGTACCCTTTCGCAGAGAACCAGCGCGATGGTATCGTGCTGGAAACACAATCTCGCAGTCAGGTACTGTAGCTCAGCATGTCCCTCCTAAATGCAAGCTACAGTGAGAGATGTACATTGACATGGGGACCCAAGATTTAACTGGAGGACAGTTGTGCAAGTGTGCACAGTGTACATTAATTTCTGAGAAGTAGAGGCCCACCTAAAGTTTGAATATTCCCCCATGGTGGCCTCAGCCTAGTCCCAGGGCATTGATGGAACCGGCACAGAGTAAAAGTACAAGTGATTGTGGTGATGCGAGAGTTTACTAGAGTTTGTTTATGTTTGTCATCTACCGGGTTATGAATGTGACTCAAGTAAAGGTACCCCATATGTTTGGAGAGTAGGGATGAGCCCGATGTTCGAGTCGAACGTAAGTAATAAATTGCTATTTGATATATATTCAGAGGCGCCCCTCTCCTTGTCTTTTTCCCACAACCCTTGCCTGGTGGTTGTGGGGGTCTGTGGGCGGGGGGCTTATCGGAATCTGGAAGCCCCCTTTAACAAGGGGACCCCCAGATTCCAGCCAACTCTATGTGAATGGGTATCGGGAAAATAGGAAACTCCTATCTATTCACCCGAAAAAGTGCCAAAAAAGTTTCAAAAGAGTAAAAATGGCAGGAAACAGTTTGGGACAAGTCTTTTAT
This sequence comes from Lithobates clamitans, assembly GCA_037952925.1. Classification (NCBI taxonomy): domain Eukaryota; kingdom Metazoa; phylum Chordata; class Amphibia; order Anura; family Ranidae; genus Lithobates; species Lithobates clamitans. The sequence goes on from JBBGZY010000610.1 coordinate 2,087,304, forward strand.
TTAAAAAAAAAAGTCCCGCAATGTCATCCATCACAGCGTCTGACGACCCGAGAAAAAAAAAGTAAAAACTCTGCCTCCATGGGAGGCATCCCCGCCACTGCAGGCTTTTTGCGATGACAGCTGTTATATAGCTGAGGACGGGGTCACCTGGGGATGTAAACGGGTGACCCTGCCCCCTCTAACATTATGTGACATCACATGATGTCAGAAGGGGGTGGGGTCACTCGCTTTCATCTCCAGTTGGCCCTGCCCTCAGCTATACAAGAGCTGTCAACGCAAAAAGGCTGCAGTCGCAGGACGCCTCCCATGGAGGCAGAGTTTTTCCATTTTTTTTTAAAGGAGTTGTCCCATACTGTCTCCTGTCATTTTTACTTTTTTTACACTTTTTTTGGTGAATGGGTAGGGGTACACTGTACCCGATACCCATTCACATGGGGTGGGTGGGATCTGGGGGTCCCCTTGTTAAAGGGGGCTCCCAGATTCTGATAAGCAGACCACCCGCAGACCCCACAACCACTGGGCAAGGGTTGTGGGGAAGAAGCTCAGCACTCCAATGAGTGAGAGGGGAGCAAAGAGCTGTGACTGACAGTCTGCAGCTCTCTGCTCGGGGAGCTGTCAGAACCGAGTGATTGGCGGTGTTCGATCGCTCAGTTCCCAGTGCAGAGGCGCTGGGGGACAGATGCAGCATCAGACCCATGCTGCATCCACCTAGATAAGTAATAATCTAAAAAAAAGCTCAAACGTATACTTCTCTTTTAAGTATTAATGGTTCTGCTGCTCTGATTATTTACTGTACATTTTTTTTGGTTTGTAGTGTCACTGGAGGACATACTCTTATAGGTTTTGGCAGCAATCACAGAGGGCCAATTGAGGCCATTGAATGATATTTTGAGATATTTTTGCACTCTAATGGCCGGTGGCGGTTGTCATCTCCCCTGTTTGATTTTGTTCTCCCTCCTTGTTGAGGAGACTGGGATCAAACCTGGCCTTGGGTCTAACTCAAGGCTGTTACTGACGACAAGGGGCTTATACCCCCCCCCTTTTTTTTTTTTTAATCTTTCCCCTTGTTATTACAATTTAGTTATCATTAATAATCTAAGTGACTTGTTCTAATATTGTTTTCTCCATTTTGTAGGACAGTACCTATTCAGGTTGTAAACTTCATCTCTACTCTCTACCTCTCTTTCTTTTCCTTTCTCTCTTCCTTTTCTTAAATCTCTCCCTTGGAGTCCCTCGGTCCTGGGTCCTGACCACTAAGTGAACTTCGCCAGTTGGACAATCCTGCGGCTGTCCTCTGGGGCATAGGTGAGTGAGTTTATTGCTTCTTGAGTGCATCATGGCGAACCAGACTACAGACCTCCCCTTTAAAATTGTTACACATAATGTTCAGGGATTTAATTCTCCAGTTAAACGCAGAATGGCTTTTCAACACTACAAATCCCTACACACAGACGTGCTTTTCCTTCAAGAAACGCACTTTCCTCTGAACTACCATCCTAAATTTCTACACCACTACTACCCCCACTTTTACCTAGCGAACGGCCCGGGTAAGACTGGGGGGGTGGCAATATGTTTTTCCAAGTGGGTCTCCTTTTCACTGGAGAAACAAATTAGTGATCCAGAGGGCAGATACCTAGCATTAATAGGTCACCTAGAGGGCTCCCGCGTTACCTTCATTTCTTACTATGCACCCAATATAGGCCAACTACCTTTTTTTCGTAAACTACTGCACACCGTGTCCCCTGACCTAGGAGGAGTTGTTCTCTTTGGAGGAGACTCCAATGTGGCCCTAGACTCTATTTTTGACAAAACCAGTAGGCCCTCATTGGCTCCACGACACTTCCCTAAAATTGGATCTAAATTAGCCAAAATGTTACATTACCATAACTTGATCGACGTCTGGAGAGAGTTAAACCCATCCAGGAAAGATTACACATTCTTTTCCCATGTCCACAATACCTACTCCAGAATAGACCACTTTTTCACAAACCCCACAAGTGTTCCTCTTTTTCGGGCCAGTAAAATAGGGGAAGTGACTTGGTCAGATCACTCCTTGCTTTGGACCACGTGTGACTCTTTACGAGACATTAGAGGTCCAGCTCCCTGGAGAATAAATGATTGTCTTCTGAGCAACCCTTCCGTCTGTTTCGATGTGGAGCAGCACCTCAAGGAATATTTCTCATTGAACGATCCAGAAGATACTTCCCCTGTGACCAAATGGGCTGCTCACAAGGCCACAATTAGAGGATATCTCATACAAATAGCGTCCCGAATTAAGAAACATTCTAACTCATTAATACAGGAAAAAGAATGGGAATTAAATGATCTATTGTCCCAGCACAAACAGTGCCCTGACCTAGACATGAGAGACAAAATAGATTCCACTAGGTTGAAAATTAAACCTTTGATTGACAACTAAAGCCGAAAAAAGCCTTAGGTGGACCCAGGCTTCCTTCTATACATTGAAGGATAAACCTGGTACTATGCTGGCTCGCAGACTTACGCCTAGGACCCGTCGGACGGTACCCCCAAAACTCAGACAGCCTAATGGAAACTTGACACAGAACCCGCAAATCATCACAAAATTGTTCCACTCCTACTATACTTCCTTATACTCTACACAGGAGGCCCCCCTCCCGGAGCCCTGGATGACTTTTTTAAAGACGTGCCCCTACCACCTTTCTCAGATTCTCACCTTGAGGCCTTGGAGGGAGACATCACCGTAACAGAAATATTGGCTGCAATAAAACAGGCTAACGCGTCCAGGACTCCGGGGCCGGATGGCTTCTCAGCCTCTTACTATAAGAAATTTGCTCCACTATTGGCACCTTATCTACTAAAATTCTTTAATGCCCTTTGTGACGGGGAGCAGCTTGATACAGATTCTAATAGAGCCCACATCAGTCTGATCCCCAAGCCAGACAAGGATCATAGTGAAGTGGCAAACTATCGCCCGATATCATTGATCAATAGCGACCTGAAGCTACTCACAAAAATCTACGCAAACCGATTTAATACATTTCTGGCACAATATATCCATATAGACCAAGTCAGATTTGACACGGGGAGACAAGCTGCTGACCAGATTCGACGGGCCACTGATCTGATTTCTATTTTACGCTCTAATTGGGATGGGATGGGCGATAGGCGAGGAATGCTTCTGTCATTGGACCTTCACAAGGCCTTTGACTCTATTTCCTGGCCCTTCCTCTTCCATACATTGAAACATTGGAACTGCGGATCTAAATTTATGAGCCTTATTGGCACATTATACTCTAATCCTTCGGCCAACATTCTTGCATATGGACACAAGTCGGATCTTATACAGATAAGGAAAGGAACCAGGCAGGGATGCCCTCTCTCGCCTCTCCTTTTTGTTCTGGCGATCGAATCACTGGCAGCGGCTATCCGTGCCAACCCCAACATTCATGGTGTACCTAGCGGCGGCAGGACTCATAAATGTGCCTTTTTCGCCGACGACTTGTTATTATTTGTAACAGATCTGATTACAACTCTACCCAATCTATTTGCTACACTCTCTAGATTTGAAACTGTCTCTGGTCTACGAGTTAACCAATCTAAATCTGAAGCTTTGGACATAAACCTTCCTGGCCCGGTACGGGATGCAATACAACAGTTGTTTCCCTTTAAATGGTGCACACAAGCACTCCCTTATCTGGGAATTAAACTCACTCGGGATGTCTCTACACTATTTCAGGTTAATTATATCCCGCTTTTTAAGTCCATTGAACAAGAACTAAAAGAACTGGCAGTCACACGATCTTTCCTGGATGGGTAGGATAGCAGCCATAAAGATGATGGTACTCCCCCTAATCCTTTACTATTTCCGATCATTACCGATCCCGATACCATTGGCATTAAAAAACTTCAGTCGCTAATATATAAATACATTTGGGGTGGTAAGGGATGCAGAGTGGCTCATTCCACTCTCTATATTTCCAAAGGGAGGGGAGGACTGGGAGTTCCCCACTTCATGAAATATTATAGGGCGGCTCAACTGGTACAACTTTACCAAATTTTTTCTACAACATACCAACCAGACTGGGTTCGGTTGGAAGCACAGGCCAGTCCCTCACTACCAATAGACCTATTGCTGTGGCTCCCGACAAGAGAATGTCGGGCCATATTGTGCCCTTCCTTATCCCATTCCCTGCGTCTGTGGACACGGTGAACAAAATACACCCATTGAAATCTCCTCATTCTCCTGTAGCCCCTATACTCAATAACCCACACTTTCCTCCAGGACAAAATCCCCAGCAATTCACGTGGTGGGTTAACAAAGGCCTTTACAGGATAGCACACTTCATAGACCACAAAGGGATCAGGCAACAGGCTTATTTTCGAGAGAAATTACAGATGTCACAGACGGAATCTTTCCGTCTACACCAAATCATTCACTTCATCAAATCCCTAGCGACTGATCTGATAGACATAACTACTAGGACTTTGTTTGAAAATAAATGCTTACGCAGAACTGAGTCACGGGGAGGGATCTCTGAGCTCTATGCCCTCTTCAATACCCAACAGACCAAACCTTCATACCAAATAGCATGGGAATCTGATTTAGGTGAGACTATAGAGGAGGAGATATGGGGGAAATGGTCGACCATGGTGCATAAGGGAATACTCAATACCTGGTGGAAGGAAACTACAAGGTGTTGTCCAGGTGGTACCTTGTCCCGGCGAGGCTGGCGAGGATGTACCCCGGAACTTCACCCCTTTGCTTTAGAGGATGCTGGCAGGAGGGTACCATGTTACATGTTTAGTGGTCCTGTCTCAAAATCCAGCGCTTCTGGATCAGAGTTTTCACCTTGGTCTACTCAGTGACAGGACAAAATCTACCTAAAAATCCCAAGACGTCGCTATTTGCAGACTTGCCGGATGGGACCCCTAGACATCTCCAAACTCTCATCTTCTTTATTTTTTCAGCAGCTAAAATCACAATAGCATGAGCATGGAAAACTCCAGTGGTCAACCTTGCACTGGTAAAGAATAAAATATCTTGGATCATGGTCAACGAAAAATTGGCCAGTATCCTTAAAGACAGACAGGCCAGATTTGACAGGGTGTGGTCCCCCTGGATCAAATACCTACAAGCCCCATAATCTCAATAACTGTATGGTGGGAGACCCAGGCCGAGGGAAACGGCTTCTTCTTTGGATTCTGGACCTTTATCTTTTTTCTCTTCCTCTCCTTCCCATCCTCCTCCTTCTTCTTAACCTTACTTTAAACCACTTCTCTTCTCCCCTCCCTTTCTTCTCTTTCTATGTTTAAAAGACTCTACTTGTGGATACAAGTGGAGTGCTATGGAGCCTCTCTTTCCTTGGCTCCGATGGAGGAACAAGGTTAACTAACTTTAAAGGCCTAACCTCCTTTGGTGCCAAGGGCCCTGATACTGAGATATACTAAAGGTACTAAAACTTGATTTAATATTACCAAAAAAAGAGTACTCCGCTTACGGGGCAAATTTATCTTCTTTCTCTTTTCTATTTTTTTAGTTCTATTTTTATTTTTATTTTTCATTTTGATAAACACTAATGATATATGGAATGTGTATGATATGTTATTCTAGACCCTTTAAAGTGGGGTTCCACCCAAAAAAACAAACATATCTAAAAAATTCTAAAAAAAAAAACAAAAAAACATTTGGATATTTTTTTTTTTTTTACTTACCTCTAAATGCCTGTTGCTAGGTGGTCCCTCGTAGTCTGCCCCTTCCTCTGCCTGGGCTGGTGACATCACTTCCCCCTGGCACAGGAAGGGCTCGGCTCTTCTCCCTCCCTCCTGTCAATCATCTGGGACCCATTACAGGTCCCAGGTGATTAAGCGGCCAATCACGGCGCGCGGCGCCGCTCACGCATGCGCAGTGGGTGCCAGGCTGTGAAGCCACAGCCCGGCGCCCACAGTTGAAATTCCGGCACCGACGAGCGGAGGGGGGGACGAGCGGGGCTTCGATCCCCCGCATCGCTGGACCCAGGGACAGGTAAGTGTCCAATTAAAAGTCAGCAGCTGCAGTATTTGTAGCTGCTGACTTTTAATTTTTTTTTTTATGGCCCCCCTGGGTGGAACTCCTCTTTAAGGATAGGTCAACATTAGTGTCCTTATGTTTACAGAGCGTACCAATACTCTCCTGTTACCCCCCCTTCCCCCCCTTTTTTTTTCCCTTTTTCTTCGTGTTCTGTACAACACTTTTGTGTCATTTGACAGAAAATATGATTGCTGACTGATTGTTCATGCCATTTTGTATAATTTGCAAAACCTTTAATAAAGAAAATTGAAAAGAGATATTTTTGCACAGTTTAGGTCATATTTTTTGCTGATTATACACTTGTTTCATAGTTACTGTACTCTGTACCTGTACCTACTTGACGATTAGTCAGTGGATCAGTGGTTTTATATAGTTTCAAGGCTGCCATTGGGGGGGGACAGCTCATACACCTGTAGGGGGCCCAGCGTCCCAAGGAGCCCGGTCGCCCAGACTCCAACCATGGCTGGAGTCCCGCCAGGCTGCTTTGGCTGCTGTGCAGGAATACTTTTCAGGCCCGGCCATTTCAGCAAGGAAGGAAGGGGGGGTGGGTGGAGGCAAAGAGGAGACTCTGGGCACAGCAATTTGCAGGCTATAGCAATAAAAGAAAAACTTTCCCCAGCCAAGCGCACTGTTTCCTCACTTTCAGGTGCTGGTGTAGTAATCTCCTGTGTCAAACAAGTACATGACAGTCCCGGCCTGCCCGGCAGATTAATATAGAAGAGGCCGTCTGTCATGTACTTGTCTAGCACAGGAGATTACTACTCCGGCACCCGAAAGGGAGGAAGGGAGTGTGCTTGGCTGGGGAAAGTTTTTTTTTTTAGTTACTACAGCCTGCAGATCGTGGTTCCCAGAGTCTTCTCTCTGCCTCTGCCCACCCCACGTCCTTCTGGGGGATTCCTCTGACTGGGATGGCTGTGTGTGTTGGGAGAGGGTCTTCCACCTGAAAGATGTGGAGGTTCCCACTAGCAGGACCTGGCTGTGTGTGTTGAATGTGCCATATTTTAACAATTGCTATATGGGAATGTCTCTGCTGGATTGGACTGTCTATTTTTTGGATTGGGTAGTCTCTTTGCTGGACTGGGCAGTCTCTTTGCTGGACTGGGCAATCTCTTTGCTGGACTGGGCAGTCTCTTTGCTGGACTGAGCAGTCTCTTTGCTGGACTGGGTCTTCTCTTTGCTGGATTGGGCCTTCTCTTTGCTGGATGTATCTTTGCTGGATTGGGCCAACTATTTGCTGAATATGTGGAGATGTCTGTTTGCCGAATATATGGGAATGTCTCTGCTGAATTGGCCCATCTCTTTGCTGAATATGTGGAGATGTCTCTGCTGGATTGCTGGATTGGGCCAACTTTGTTGAATATATGGGGAGGCAAGCACTGATGACTTGGAATACACTTTTAATTTTATATATATGAGAATGTCTCTTTGTGGGATTGGGCTGTCTCTTTGCTGAATCTATGGGGTTATCTCTCTGCTGGATTGGATAAACTCTTTGCTGAATATATTGGGATGCCTCTTTGCTGGATTGGGCCAACTCTTTGCTGAATATATAGGGATGCAAGCACTGATGACTTGGAATACACTTTTAATTTTCATACATTAAGTTGTAAGTGTGTTAAAATAAAATTGGGTGCGTGGAAGGACTTAGGATGGTCAGTGGGTGGATTCAGTGGGATGGCCAGTTGACAGGCCCTCAGGAATTTTGGTGGTCAGGGCTGTAGGGGCCTAGGCCTAAAGCTGTGTAAGGAACCCCAAAATTTCTGAAGGCTGCCCTGAAAAGTTTTTTTCAATGTAATAGTGGTTAATTATAATGACTGGATGTACACATTAGTGATCTACAGGGTTACAGTGTAAAATTCAGTAAATTCAGGTGCATGCGTGGCAGCACCCAATATGGCCGCTTAAGACAGGAGCTCCAAACCGCCTCGACTGTTCAAAGCACCCCACGGGCGATCGCAACCCCGCGGGACGAGCAATACCAGCTGCACCTGATAGGGCAAGTCTCCCCACATCGGAAAATTGTCCGGAGGGTCAGCACGAAGGGACCTTCGACCGCAGTTCTCCAGCGCTGCCCCGGCTGTATCCAAAATGGCGGCCACAGCTCAGGCATGATCAGGGACACTCTCTGGCATCCGTCTTGCCGCTCCTGTCTCCAGGCATGTGAGTAGCCACCAGAATGTAGCTCCCTATCCTGCTTCCACTGAATTGCACATAGCGCACACTTTGGAGGACTTTATGCTATTATCTATGAGAGTCAATGCTGCTCATCCAGACACAGTCTCCTTTCCGGGGAGTCCCAGCCAGCATCTGCCTCTAAATACTGCAGACCTTTTCCAAAAATTTACAGAACAGGGGTCCAAACAGCTGCTAAAATAACAGGGAACATTAGAGCAGACTTAAAGAAATTGGGCTCCTGAATGGATTGAATTGAAATTAAACTGGACGCTACAGTCTTGAGCGCTAATAAGATTACAGACCGTATTCAAGATCTTCAAGACCAGCTTCATACAGCCCATTCCAGAATCGATGACCTTGAGAACACGTCGTGGAGATATAACTTTAGAATTAGAGGCCTTCCAGAGTCAATTACAGACCTCCCAGCCACAGTTCGAGAGTTAATTAAAGAACTTATTCCTGGGGGCGTGGCCTAGCTCGCGAGCCGGATGGACATGTGAGACCGGAGCTCCGGCGAGATAGGGGAGAGTAGCGGCACACAACGGCCATCCGAAACGGAAAATCATAAGGTCTGGCGGTGGGCAGGGCTGGGAGACCCCACAACTATGTCCGGGAAGCGGAGAAAGGAAGGAAAGGTCCAGCGTCTAACGGACTTTTATCCCCCAAACGGCAGAGCAGATGGGCAAAATGGCACTGAGGCCTACTCCACGCCGGCGGCTCCAGCACAACAGCGATCATCTAAAGCAGGTAATTGTTTCCAAAACAAAAGCTCCCCAAGGGATAAGATGCAGAATCCATCCACCCCATGCACCTGCAGTCCAGCCAAAACCAAACCTAGGCTGGATGCTGACGGATTCCATAATGCAGGGAGCCCGGCCTCAGATTTTGGGGAGGACTCCAGAGAACTCCCAGAATCGATCGAATCTTTCCCCACACAAAACCAACCAGTACTAGATACAGTATTAAAAGAGATGCTGCTATCTTTAAGAAGCACATTACAATCTGACATGGCAGGATATATGCACCGTATGAACAAAGACATACAGGATGTGGGGAATAGAGTGGCTCATATAGAGACAAAAATGGGGGAATATGCTTCCACTATTAATGACCTGGTCGACGCTCAGGAGGAAACTGAAGCAGACAACGAATGGATCAAGGCAAAGCTGGCAGACATGGAGGACAGATCCAGAAGGAACAATTTAAAAATTAGGGGGATCCCTGAGTCTGTACAACAACAGGATCTGGGCCCATACACTGCCACTTTGTTCAAATCTCTTATACCAAGTCTTACGGACTTAGACATTACCATTGACAGAATTCACCGTCTGCCTAAGTCGTCCCACTTGCCAGACCTGATACCTAGAGACGTAATACTCAGGCTGCATTTCTTTCACGTAAAGGAACAACTGATGACCACAATGAGAAGACAAGAGCAGATTCCGTCACAGTATCACAATCTACAATTTTTTTCAGACTTGTCACAGTACACCCTGCAAAAACGTAAAAACCGGATCACAGTGACAAAAGTACTACGCAACCACAAAATTGTGTACAGATGGGGGTATCCCACAAAGATAAATATCACTAAGGGCAACCGCACTTACACAGTGACATCCCTGGAGAAGGGCATCAACCTTCTGAAAGAGTGGGGTATCCTCCCTGACCCCCCGGAAGAAACTGCGGCCACTAGCACTCCGCGCCACTTAACACAAGAATGGAAAACGGTTACAGCAAAAAATGCCACCTCTCATTCTTGAACAGATAAAGATGGTCTATATTCTTTGCTTTTAGTCCCTGACTAATGAAGTCTTCAAAATTGAACTTATCCCCCAGTTACATGTAACAGCAAACTGCTGTCCTTGGGTATTTTTTACCCCCCCCCCCCGTATATGTTGCATCAATTGCGATGTACCGAAGTTGAAAGTTAAAAATCTTTTGTTTTTCTTTTTGGTTATACTTTATATTTTTTCTATGTTCTTGTCATTGTTTTTGGGATGTAGGCATCGCTTCACCCACACTCCCACCTCTTCCACACAGGAAAGACAACAGAAGCTTCTACTATGGGAATCGGCTTACAATTTGACCTCCTAGGCTGAACAACCTCTCTTATGCCAAAAGATAACCTATCTTATGACTTATACAGTACAAGTAAGTCTACACTAACACATAGAGTCCTAATTGCACCAAGCATATGTGGACTAAGCACTGAAATTGGGATGATGGTCTTAATTTTAAAGCTTACCTCATACAACACCAATGCCTATTAACATAAACTCCATTAATGCTAAGGGGCTCAATCACAATGTGAAACGCAAATCACTATGGCAAGTAGCATTATCACATCATGGAGATATATTATGTGCTCAGGAAACTCACTTTTGCAGCCAAGCACCACCGAAATGTACCCACAAAAGCTTCCCGCATGTTTTCACTGCCAATGTGGATTCTAAAGCGAAAGGAGTATTAATAGCCATAAGAGATTCTGTTGCATTCACTCTACATGATGAAATCCGAGATCCTCTGGGTAGATACCTAATTCTGATATGCGAACTGAACTCTTCAATATACACCCTAGTAACTGCTTACTCCCCTAATAAGCATCAAATACACTTCTTTAACAAACTAATGAGGAAAATCAGAAAGTGACAAAGAGGTCTGCTTATATTGTGTGGTGATTTTAATGCTACTCCGGATCCATCAATAGACTCTACATCTAAATCCATACGCTACAATCCTATACTATCAACTTCCTTTCACAAGTATAATCTATATGATGCCTGGCGTTGCTTTCATGCCAACGAAAAAGACTTTACTTTTTTTTCTGCAGCGCATAAAGTTTATACAAGAATTGATCTCTTCATAGTGGACCAACCTGTTTTATTAGGAACTAAAGCAGTATCTATCAACTCTATAATGTGGTCGGACCATGCGTCTATAGTACTGATGTTATCAGATTCTGCTTCTCCCGGACCGAGCCCAATTAGGAGAATTAACACCTACTTGCTATAGCAACAAGACTTTAAGGAACAGATTAACAGCCACTTAACTAATTTTTTTGCTAAAAATACGGGTTCAGTACAAAGCCCTTTTACATTGTGGAATGCCCACAAAGCGTTCATAAGAGGCGTTTATATACAACTGAGTGCAAGGGTGAAAAGGCAGAGGCGGCAATGACTGACTGAATTGTTAAAACATATCTCTGAATTAGAAACCCAAAACAAACAAAATTACTCCCAAAATACTTCCCAAAAATTGACACAACTGAGATCCGAATTAAGAATATACCTATTAGAAAATTTTGAGAAAGCCACTAAGAGACTTAAAATGACTTGTTATGTGAACGGAAATAAGGCAGGAAACCTTTTAGCACAAACTATTCAGGGTCATAGGTACTTTATTGGATTGTAGCCGTATTAGTTAGTGCAAATAAAAAAAGTATCACGGACAGTATTCAATTTTCAGGGTCATAGGTATAAATCGAGAATACCATTTATAATTCAGCCATCCACCAATCAAAAAGAATATCACCCACAAAAAATTGCTGACGCTTTTAGCCACTATTATAGATCTCTTTACAATCTAAAAGACGACCCATCCACCATTCAACCCACCCCTGACGCAATTAATGACTTTTTAAGTAAAGTATCCATACCGAAACTAACTACACACCAGATCCAAGCTCTTAACCAACCATTCACCAATGCAGAAATACATAAAGCTATTGATTGAATAAATCCCCAGGACCGGAGGGTTTTTGTGGAGAATACTATAGAGAATTTATGACCCTACTGACCCCCTTCTTGACTCATATATTTAGTTCAGCAGCTGCCTCTGCCTCTTTCCCTCCAGAAATGCTAGAAGCTTTCTAGCCTCTCCCTCAAATTTTAGGCCAATATCTTTACTAAACATTGATCTTAAATTGTATGCCAAGATCATAGCACTACGTCTAGTTGACATTCTGCCTAACCTTATCCACCCTGATCAAACAGGCTTTACAAAATATAGACAAACCTCGGATGCGACTAGACGCATGATTAATATCATTCATATGGCGAGGGTGCACCAGAGGCCTTCTCTGCTCCTGGCGTTGGATACAGAGAAGGCCTTTGACCGTATACATTGGCTATATCTAACCAAAGTATTAGAATCATTTGGTTTTGTGGGACCTATCCTCTCTGCCATTATGGCTCTATACTCTAGTCCATCTGCCAAGGTCTATATATCTGGAACTATCTCAAAACCTTTTAGTATATCAAATGGTACAAGGCAAGGATGCCCGTTGTCCCCTCTAATCTTTAACCTGTTGGTAATGATACTCACTCTATAAGTTTATTCGCAGATGACATTATCATGATATTGACAGAGGTGGGCTCTTCCCTTATGGCGGCACATGAGGCATTAAATTTATTCAACAAAATCTCATATTATAAAGTCAATGAAAATAAATCGTATATTTTAGGTTTGGGAATAGACAGTACTACTAGCAACAAGCCTAAATCACAATTTCTGTATAAATGGACTACAGAAGGGATAAAATATTTAGGAATAACACTAACAACTGATACTAAAAAAATAGCAGAAACAAACTACTGTATACTCATTTTTTACTAAGCCTAAACCAAAAACTGCAAACAATAAATAGAGCAGAATTCACATAGCCAGGCCGTCTTGCAGCCTTTAAAATGATGATACTCCCCCAATTAATTTATTTATTCAGGGCCCTTCCAATACCAATCCCAGATAGTTTCTTTGTCAGAGCGCAGTCCATGATTAATGGATTCCTTTGGCAGGGAAAAAAGGCTAAATGTGCATTCCATAAACTTATCAAGTCCAGAAGGACAGGAGGAGTGGGACATGTCCTATTGAAGGACTACTATCTTGCGGCAATTTTGGCCCAACTGAAATACTGGTTTCCTGGAAATCATACATCAAGATGGCAAGAATTAGAATGTTTCCAATCTCCTAATCATAGCTTATATGACCTAATATTGGCCTGCAGAATGATGCTACACTCTCCCCCCAAACTTTCACCCACAATGGAAGCATCTATTAACACATGGAAAACATTCTCAAATACTCCTGTTACTGATAATCCTCTGAAATCCATTCCCCTTCCTATCACCAGTTTACAACTGTTGATACCAAACATAAATATTAAACATTGGGAATCTAAAGGCCTTAAAACAGTTGAAGATCTTTACATAGGCCCTACAATAAAGACTTTTAGAGCAATTCAACTGGAACATAATTTAGATTCTAAAGAATATTACGCATACTTACAAATATCACATTTAATGTCCTCTGTCAATGATACTAACACAAATATTTTATGGAAGGTTTATCTATATTTCACGAATCCTACGACCTCCATCAAAGGCATTTCCTTATTTTATAACCTTCTGCACCAGAAATCAGTATTCAGCAAGACACCTTCTATGAGGACTTGGGAAATTGATTTCAATATATCCTACACTCTAGAGCAATGGAAGCAAGCAATTTCGTCCATATACAAGGCCACCAGAAGTGTTAACTTGTGGGAACTTTACCAAAAAATACTCTTAAGATGGTACTTAACCCCTACACGATTAGCAAGATTCAACTCCCATATATCTCCACTATGCTGGAGAAAGTGCGGCCAAAGAGGTTCCATCATACATATATTTTGGTCATGCCCGAAATTGAGAATCTATTGGTCTGATATCTTCCATCTCATAGAGCAGATTACCAAAGCCCAACTCTATCATACCTCCAACATGGCTATCCTATCCTTAGGAATAGATATGGTACCTCACTCTATGAGACATATAGTCACCCAGATCCTCACCAGTGCTCGTCTTCAGTTGACGAGAAGATGGTTAAAAAAAAAAAAAAAATTCAAAAAAAAAAAATTCAAAAAAAATAAAAAAATTCAAAAAAAAATATTTTTTTTTAAACGGCCCCTTTAAGAACAAAAAAAAAGTCCTTTAACAAAGTGCACGGGAAGCACCACGTCAATGCAATCACGAGATTGCAGATGTGGCGCTTCATTTGCGGGCTTTTAACCCGCCTTGTGGCGCAAACGAAAACGCAGATTAGCTTCCGCCCGTAGAATCAGTGTGATTCTATGGGCGGGAGCATTGCTTTTCAAATCTTGAGGTTACTTCCGGCTTTCGTGAAACAGACGAGAGCTGGAAGTGATGTCGGCAGCTCCGTTCTTCAGCCGAGCGGAGCTGCAGGAGGAAGGTAAGAGCAGTATGAGGGATGGGTTGCTGATTTGCAAGGAGGGTGAGCTCCCGCACAGCACAGCACAGCTGCATCTGTATCTGTCCCTCTCTTCCCCATTCCCCCCCTCCTGTCTCACTAACACAGGGACTGAAGACACCTCCTATACACAGACAGAGGGGGAGGGGGAGGAGAATGGACACATACACAGGACGTGCTGATCTGAGGTCTGAATATGACACTGCAGGGGAAGGGGGGCAAGTTATCAAAGAAAGATAATCACAGTGATTTGGGGGGCTGGGAGAGGATGCTTTATGTGCTAGGGGCCACTTTGGGAGCAGAGAGGATTTGTGCTAGAAGGGGGGTTGAATATAAAATTAGACCCCCCCCCAGCACAAATCCTCTCTGCTCCCAAAGTGGCCCCTAGCACATAAAGCATCCTCTCCAAACCCCCCAAATCTCTGTGAGTATCCTTCTTTGATAACTTGCCCCCCTTCCCCCTTGTTCAAAGAGATGCTGGCTGCTATTAAGGAGACAATCATGGTTTCTGGGATCAGTGGACACAGTGGATGCATTTTTGATGACACAGTGGATGCGTTTTTGATGACACAGTGGCTGCGTTTTTGATGACACAGTGGATGCGTTTTTGATGACACAGTGAATGCGTTTTTGATGACACAGTGAATGCGGTTTGATGACACAGTGGATGCGTTTTCGATGACACAGTGAATGCGTTTTGATGACAGAGTGAATGCGTTTTGATGACACAGTGGATGCATTTTTGATGACACAGTGAATGCGTTTTGATGACACAGTGGATGCGTTTTTGATGACACAGTGGATGTGTTTTGATGACACAGTGGATGCGTTTTTGATGACACAGTAAATGTGTTTTGATGACACAGTGGATGCGTTTTTAATGACACAGTGGATGCATTTTTGATGACACAGTGACTGCGTTTTTGATGACAGTGGATGCGTTTTTGATGACACAGTGGCTGTATTTTGATGACAGTGGCTGTGTTTTGATGACAGTGGCTGCGTTTTGATGACAGTGGCTGCGATTGATAACACAGTGGCTGCGTTTTGATGACAGTGGCTGCGATTGATGTTTTTTTTTCAGAATTTTTTCTGTTTGTTTGCGCCCCCAAAAAAATTTTGAGCACCAGCCGCCACTGATAGATTGGTATCATACATTTTGCACCAAATGAGAGAGGGAGTCATGTTTGCCTTATATATCTATACTAGATATCCTTTTACCCTTTTTTCTATTTAAGCAAAACTGTCTATTTACCACCTCTTTATATAACTATTGTTCTATTTAGAGTTGAAGCATAACATTACCTTGAAATACACAACTAAGCCTACGTGGAGATAATAGAGATAGGATGATATTAACAGAATGTGCGCTCGTCTACCGAGGCACAGAGAGTTCCCATTGGGGGTGCCAGGTGGATGAGATGCACACTTAGAATTATACTAATGTTAATCCTGTCGTGCTACCGTATATATATATATATATATATATATATATATATATATATATATATATATAATTTCAACTAAGATGTTATTGATGTGAAAGTTTTTACACTGGAACAATAATAGCAAATTTCTATGTATACAGTTAATACTTATATGATAGTTCTCTTCTTTTGTTTTACCTGTTATTATAAAACTCAATAAAAAACATTGAAACTAAAGAACCTATTCCTGACATTCTGATGCACTGGTTAGAACTAGATTGGACACACAGAGCTCTGACTGGATGGATTACCAAGGAATGTGGTGGTCAAGCCCTATTTTTACATTGTTAAGGAGGTAATTGGGAAAAATTCACGCACACAGTCTCAGCTTGTATGCCAAGGCCACCCAGTGCAGATCTTTGCTGACCTTTCCCCATATACTATCCAAAGGAGAAGATCTCTTAAACCACTTCTTGCTGTGCAAAAGAGACACTTTTTGCCCAAAGAGATATTAAGTATTGGTGGTCCTTTCCATTTGCTCTCAAGTTCACATATAAAAACAAAACATACTCATTATCAAGTTTTTCAGACAGAGAAAAGCTGTTTTTGGGCCTGAAATTCGTCTGGCAAGATTCTGTCGCTACCTCCTCAAGTTTTCACTCTGGGGCTACCAAGCACCCTACATCTACGAGCCAAATTACCCCGGTGTGGCACAAGAATAAGCCAAAATGCTCCAAGAACTCTAGGCCCCCCTGATCCACTTCAGTCGCTATAGCACTCATTACTTTTGTTTGACTCTTTCAGGTCATGAGGTCATTTTGCTCTGCGAGTGGTCACTACCACCACTTTCTCCAGAATGGTTCTTTTTAATGTTTTATAGTAGTACTTGTTTAATCGTCCCCAGCAGGGGCTTATAGGTTAGCTGTGGGTGCTATTCCTGTTGCCCAGGTTTGGCCTGCGGTCTGGCGATGTCCTTTCCTTGTGCTCGCTTAACTGATGTAACACTTTGACAGTCTACAGAACTAAGGTCATTTATCAAAGCCTTGCACTTTATCCCCTAACCCCCGCCTCCACCTGACTTCCCTCCCCTTCTTCCCTGAATTTTCCCCCTTCCTACCTTGCCCTGATACCTCACCATACCCCCCCACGTCCATAGCAGCAGGGTAATTATTCTGTTTACGTGTTGGGTTGTGGTTATTAATACGCTAATCATTTATATGGTTTTATGTTTAGGGGTGCACTGCAATCGGGGTGGCCTCCATGCACCCCATCCTACCTCGAGAATATGTTTTTTCTTAGTTCACATGGTCCATCCTCTCAAATTGGGGATTATATTACACTTAACTACATTGGCAGTGAGTAGCTGGTTACCTCCTGCCTATTTGGGCTCTTAACGGGCTCTTCTTTGTACTTTATAATTTCTTTGGTGCTAGTGTTCATTTTTCTAGCCAACCTCCAGAAGTCCTGTATCCTACTCATGCTCCATGACCTGTGATAACATGCCCACTCCTCCCTTGCTTACTGCTTTCCCAGCAAAACGTCGCAAAATTCCAATATTACCACTCCCAAAAAAATAGATATCATTCTACAAGAAACACATTTCCCAAAACGGTATAACCCCTCATTTATACACGCCAAATACCCAACATTCTTTCTGGCCAATGCAGATGCTAAAACCAGGGGGGTGGCCATCTTCTTTTCTAAAAATCTCTGGCTCATGCCTCAGCTGGTACACAGAGACCCTGAGGGCAAATTCATACTGTTGAAAGGGTTTCTAGATGACCAATTATACTCGCTTGTCTCTCATTATGCAAACAATCAGGGCCAAGCCCAATTTTTTTCAGGCAATGTTCCGGACCTTGGGCCCACTAATGTGGGGTATTGTAATCTATGGGGGGATAAATCAAGATATCTAAGCTCCCAGCTCACTCGTTCTCCTAGAAGTAGCCTCAAAATCGCTAGGCTGATTTTTCAGCAGGGACTGGCAGATATTTGGAGAAAAATGAACCTACCAAACAGGATTTAACCCATTCCTGCCAGGGAATATATATAGCCCAATTAGACACTGCTCGCCTCTCCCTAAACTTGGCAGAGAAGAGCCTTAGATGGAGCAGAGAAAGATTTTATCAGCAGCGTGATAAAATTGGCTCTTTGCTGGCTTGTTTCTTTAACTCCAAAAGGAAGGGTGATGCATTTGATAGGTCCTTAAATTTGGCCTACATCTCCATAATTCCTAAATCAAATAAAGACCCGGAGGAAGTGGGAAATTATAGACCTATTTCTATAATAAATAATGACATTAAGATACTGACCAAGATCCTTGCGAACCACATAGCTTAATTTATTAGTCTCTATATCCACAAGGACCAAGTTGGTTTTATTCCAGGCAAACAAGTCCCAGACCAAATCAGGAGGGTGATAGATTTATTCTCCCTGCTTCAATCAGGCTGAGATGGAGACTGATGCAAGCATGCTCCTGTCAATTGACCTCCAGAAGGCCTTTGATTCAGTTTCTTGGCCATATCTTTTTATGATTATGCGACGCTGGGGATTTGGTCAGAGATTAATGGGGTTAAAGGGGGCCCTGTACTCTTCCCCGGAAGCTTGAGTTTGCCTTTAGGGCTACTGCTTGGAACCCATTAGGATTGCTAGAGGTACGCGACAGGGATGCCCTCTCTCCCCCCTGATATTCAAGATAGCGATAGAAACATTGGCAATCGCTATCACCCAGATATTAAAGGAGTGCAGTGCAGCCCACAGGCGCATAAGTGTACACTCTTTGCAGACGATCTACTATTATTTGTGACATCGCCGATAATTTCTCTCCCAAACATCTGCAAACTGTTGGAAGACTTTTGTAGGGTCTCGGGTCTGTATATAAATATATCTAAATCTCAAGCGATAAATGTTACAAACCCGCCTCCCGTAGTGGAGTGCTTAAGAAGTAATATTACATTTGAATGGAGTGATTCGACCATCCGTTACTTAGAGATCAATCTCACCTCTAAGATAGAACAGCTATATTCTGTTAACTTTCCCCCAATCTATAAGATACTGGAATCAGACCATCGGACTTGGGCGTAACATGAGATATCATGGATGGGTAGGATTAACTCAATTAAAATTACGTGGCTTCCCCGATTACTCTATCTTTTCCACTCCCTCCCAATCCCAATTAGAAGGGATCACCTAAAGGGCTTTTATGGGAATATAACCAGATTTATTTGTGGTTCCAACAGACATCGGCTAGCATGATCCCAGGGAGGCTTAGGACTCCCTAATTTATTGTGGTACTATCAGGCAGCCTGTCTGGCTCACATATAAATCATACATTCCCGCTTAGTCAAGCCTGTCTAGGCTTGGAGTGACAGACGGTACCTAACTTTACGCTGTACTTTCTACTTTGTAGGGCGTGTCCCCTAAGAATCACCCTCCAATTTTGTCCCCTACTTTAACACATTATTTGAAGCTCTGGGATGGCCTTAGGAGTCTCCCCTCCTTGACCTCCGATTTACACCCAATGGCCCATATTGTTTTAATAATCCCGTTTCCACCAAGCATGGATATTAAGACCTTTAAATGGTGGCTGTATAAGGGGTTGTACTGTATTGACCACTATTTTACCTCTCTAGGACTGATCTCACTCGGTTATTGCATTAGCATACTTGACATGCCTGTCTCTGAAAAATTTATATTGATTTAAATATCACACTTGCTACATAAACTTTGGAAGAATAATCCTGACCCTCTGAAATTTACAGCGTATGAACAATGGTGCGGCCAGGCAGAGGGGGAGCATCACAATAATCTATCTGTCACTGGCCTCGAGTCTCTCCAAGCGTCTGTACATTTTGATTTGGGAGAGTGATCTGCAGGATGTCTGGGATTTGGAGGACTGACATAAGTCCTTCTTCTGCTCTTTCCAGGGTGTTTGCAACACTTTGCTGATAGAAGCAAATCTCAAGATGTTAATGAGATGGTACCTGGTCCTGACCAGGCAAGCCAAAATGTTTCCATCTTCCACTCCTCAGTGCTTTAGAGGTTGTGGTATTTCGGGGTCGATGATACACATGTGGTGGAATTGCCCAAAGATCCGGGGTTTCTGGAATAAGGTTTTTTTATATAATTTACAGTCGCAGGCTGTCTGGTTTCCAAATCTTCCTCGGTGGCTTTACTCATCCTTTCTGTACAAAATGTTTCTAAGGGTACACAAACACTATTTTTTTTATACTTTAGGAAGCTAAATTAATCATAGTTCAGGCCTGGAAACAGTCCAGTCTCCATCTCCTTAGCTAAGAGAAAAATCTCTTAAATAATTTCCCAGGAGAGAATGGTAAGCAGCCTGCTAGACTCAGTATCCCTGATACTGTAATGTTTTGGATCTCAGATGGATGTGACGGTCTTCTGGTTAATCTTTCTCTCTCTTCTCCTCTTTCTTTTCTTCGCCTCTTTTCTTCTCCATCTTACTTCTCTCATTAGCTTCTATAGCGGATTTTATTCATGGAACTGTTAAGAGCTTTGTGCCCTAATATAGTATGGATTGTTGCCCTGGAAATATTTGGGCTGCATTCAGCACTGGATCTTTGCGGCAAGATGGACTGAAAGCTAATTGAGATGTACAGTTCCTTATCTGTTGCATTTTATAGAAAAAGACAATTCTCTTATTTGTAACCTATATCCATTGGTCGATATTTTTGGACTTGGTTTTTTACAGTATGACCTGAGAGTTTGTTTATTCGCATTCATTGCTGGACTTTTTTTTAATATACAACCTTGTTCAAAGGTCAAACTGCTCAGCTTTGTTCTACAATTTTAGGAGGCTGCTCATCCCGATACTGACCTAGGTTACCTTTAAATGTTGTTATTTGCTCAAAACTTAAAATGTGTTTTTTCTATAACTTTTATAACGGCTCATAGCTTTTACTGTCTAAGATCTGTTTTTGTACTCAAATGCCGACTTTGTGAAATAAACATACATTTGAACCTTTATTTTCTTAATAAAAATGTATAGAAAACGTTTTTTAAATTCAGTGAATTCTGTTTATGTATTGTGAGATCATTAATGATCCATCTCTGACCCAACATTTCATGATCAGCCATTGCACTACTTTTAATATTTTTTATGGTCTTTGAAATAAAGTTTGTAAAAAAAAATCTTTTATAATTATTTTTATTGTGTTATTCTTGGGTGCCTAAAAAGTCCTCTATATTTACTCTAGAAAAAACAGATCATGTAGTTTTTCCGTTTCAAGGTTTTATAGGTCCTCAAAGTAGAGATATATTTGTTGAGCGCTGTGGAGGGAGGTGACGTGAATAATTAATATAATGATCAGTACATATTCATGCATGTGAATATATGCATGTAAACATAGGAAAACGTTTAGGGTGAATTGTATGTATGCACTGATGTGAAGCACTGTGCTGGAGGGACAGCCAGCTGTCAGTTAGAAGCAGCTCTGTTGGTTAGAGGAGAAGAAAAACAATCGGTGCCATGCTAAGTGCAGTATCAGGTAAAAGGTGCATGTTTTAATAGAGAAACACTCATATGGTAGAAGAGAGTAAAAGCTTCTAAATTAAAGCCACGTTGCCTGCCGTGGTCCAAGTGAAGGACTGTCATCTGCAGCCTTCCATGTTGCCGGCTGCGCTGGTGGATTACTACTGCCAGGTCATGGTCCTATGAATCACCCTGAAAATTGGAAAGTAAAGGGGTTAATGGTGGGTGTGGCGCTGCTCTAGGGTCCTGCTGAGTTATTAGACTGTACCTACACCAATTGTTGCCAATAAAGTGAAAACATATATCAGTTCAATAAAGTAATAAAGTGCAAATATGTGTGAGGAAATTCATCGATGTGTAAACAATAATCAATAAAGTGCAAATATGTCACCAGTAATTAATAACCAGTGATCCTTGATAAAATTGTGCATAAATAAAAAATATGAAGCAGTGATAAATACTGTTCAATGATAAAAACCAAATCCTGTGCAAAAGAATGAACTAGGAGGGCTTAAGGCTTTGAGCCTGACAGCATTGGTATGCATTCGCTCCTCCTCTTAAAAAAAAATAATGTATTTATATAGGGTTATGTACATGTTACTAAATTAAAGATAAGGTCCCTTTAAGAAAATTTCAAATGGGATTGGGGCGGGAAATTTGGTTACATGACGTTTGGGAATTTCCCAGATTCTCATGTGACCCCTGTGAATGTTCTGGAAAGGGGCTTATTATATATAGGACCCTCTCACATGAGTATTCCCACCAGTGTTCAGCTAGTCAGCATCGGTGCAACAAGCTCCTCAGAAGGGCTATAATACTTTTCATTTGCAGCCGACCTAACTATGAAATCCCTAATGTGACAAGTGCTGGAAGGAGCAGGGAACAGCGGTGGGAAAGTTTGGCTCAGGAGGTGCCTTGCCATGGCTGAAGAGGATAAGAAGTGGAGAGGAGAAGAAAGGGAACAGATGGTGCAGAGAACCGTGGACGTGCCCAGTATTCCCCAGGGAGGCAGAGCCAGACCAGCGGTAAGAAGCACGCAACACCCCCAGACACGCAAGCACGCCCCACTGTCTCGGCTGCTTGTTACCTCAGGGAGAGAAGAAGGTATCATGGCTCGGCAGGAGGAGATAGCTACTAATATGGGGAGGAGAGTCAGCCTAAGGGAAAAGAAGAAGAGGAGGGTTCGGTCCCCAACCAGAGGCAGTGGCGGGCGGGTTCAAGGAGCGGCTTCACGGAGAAGGACAGAGGTGGTGTCTGAGGTAGGGGTTTTTGAGAGGCAAGCTCTGCCCAGTACATCGCTATCACAGCATGAAGCTACAGGCAGTGCGAGTGTCACGGACGTCCCGCTGCTGGTCACTGGAGGCAACAGCACCACCAATGCTCCAGCACCACCTGGTGGTATAGGTGAGTTAGCACATACACTCAACAACATTATGGAATCTATTAATAGATTGGCTGACAATATTAATACACCAGTAAATGACAGCAGTAATTATGGAAGCGTCTGGTCTAATGAGGGAAGAAATACTGTCAATATAAGCAATTTAGGCAATAGCAAAAGTCTTCCGTCAGCAACAGTAATGTTACTCCTCAAATATTGTTACCAAGCTGAGATTAATATGTCTAGTTCACCAGTCCCTGAGGCATGTTTTAAGGAGATGTTGCTGTGACAGACTCACCCGGGATAGAGGCTTTTGGAGGGGACTGAATGCAAGCCTCTTGCCGACCGATTATGGGCCCTGGCATTTGGGGGAACAGTGCTCTTTGTGAGCTGTATGCCTGGGGACCCTTAAGGTGGTATTACTGTGGATTCGGTTCCTGGTCCCCCAGGACACACAG
The DNA here is from genome assembly GCA_037952925.1 of Lithobates clamitans. NCBI lineage: Eukaryota > Metazoa > Chordata > Amphibia > Anura > Ranidae > Lithobates > Lithobates clamitans. Next base: position 2,110,531 of record JBBGZY010000610.1, read on the forward strand.
ACTCTGGGGACCCTGGATTTGCCATATTAGAAATAGTGGCTGATTCATAATGCTGGGACAGATGCTGAGACAAATACTGTTAGGAGATGCTGATGTCAATTCCAGCCACCTGTCTGTCTGTTGCCTGCTAGAATGTGTTTATTGTAAATAAGTCTAGTATGGGATCTAAGAATCATTAGATCCCCATTGTTGTTTGTGTTAATTAACTCTGCTATTGTGTGAAGAAGAGTTCTGTGTTGATTTGTGATAATGTTGATTGGGTTTTCTGAGCTACAAGATGGCCAGTCTTGCCTAAAGGTCATGACTGAGTCATCTAGGCTGTCTAAAGGGATTAGTTAATTAGCCCATGTTAATTGGGTTTCTGGTCACAGGTGTATGTTCAGAGTAATATGAGCAGGAGGTATGCACCTCCTCTTTTACTGTATAAAAGAGCCTGTATTCCTTTCAATAAAAGAGATTCCTGTTTAAACTTACATACAGCCTGCCTGGTGTTTGTTCTGAGCTGGATCACAACTGCATTCGATCAGCACATAGCTGTATTTCGAATCCCAGAGCATTGGATGACCGAACCATCAGATGTTGCGATCTGCAATCTGATTCTATAGCCGCAGAGGAGTGTCGGGAGAGTGGAACCGAGCGAGCAGGGGCTCGTTACATGGCTCGTTACAGTTGCCATGCAAGATCTCGCCGTTAGGTTATCATCTATCTCCTCAGACCAAAGAAAAAATTTGGAAGGGTCATGGATCAGGGTTTGTGGACATTTTCTCCTTACTTCCATCTGCTAAGGAATATGTCACCAGAGCTGACAAAAAATCAGATGATAAATCTGAGGATGACAGGAGAAGGCCAGTGGTGAGTAGACATGTGCACACTGAAATATTTCGTTTCGGAATTTCGTTTTCGTCTGAAAAATACATTTATTTAGTTACTCCCGAAATTCGTTTTTATTTACTTCATTTTTCGTTAAAAATTGCATTCGGCCGAAAATCCAAATTAAGGTAGAATCTGTCATTGAAGGCTTATGGTGTCTGTCGAATGTTCAAAGAAGATTCGACGGAGCAGCTAAACTGTACGACGCCGTATAGTTTAACTGCTCCGTCGAATCTTCTTAGAACTTTCAACAGACACCATAAGCCAAAGTACGTGTGTACTTAGTTCTAGCTATTTTACTGCTCCTCCTCTTTGGTTACAATCAGCCAATAACATTCATCATCATCATTATTTTTATTTATCTTTTCTCCCCTACGTCGAATCTTTTCTCCCCTACGTCGAATCTTTTCTCTCTATGTCGAATCTTTTCTCCCCTACGTCGAATATTTTCTCCCCTACGTCGAATCTTTTCTATCTACGTACAATAATCTTGGACTAATAGAGTTAAGGTTAGGCACATTCGACCACAGGTTTAATGGACACAGATTGTTATTGTCATCATCATGTCGAATCTCCTATCTATATCGAAATGTTGTAGCAACGAAAACGAAAATAAAGCATTTGTTTATGTCGGATCTTTCGTTTTTCGGATTCTGCACTTTTGTTATCGTTTGTTAAAACGATAAAGAAAATACCTGAAATTCGGCCGAAAATGCATTAGAACGAAAACGAATGCACATGTCTAGTGGTGAGGTCTTTCAATAATTGGCTTCAGGCATTTGCTTTATATGCTAGTGTGTTAGGTGAAAAACATCCAGAATATTGCAGTGGGCTTTTTCAACATATGGAACATGTGCTAGAGGCCTATAAGAGTTTTGGAGGATTAGGATGGTTCCAATATGATTAAACAATTAGACAAAAGCCATCTATATACCCATCATTAAGGTGGGGCAATAAAGACGTTGGGTTGTGGGTTTCCCTCATAGTGCCACAGAAAATAGGTAACACTAGGCAGCAGCCACAATCTACAATGTCCTCCTATAAAAGAGTATACTGCTTGGCATATAACGAGAACCAGTGTAAATGGGGGGTTCTTGCAAATACAAGCACGAATGCTCACACTGTTTAGGACCCCACCCTTTACTCAGGTGTTAAAAAACACATTTATTTATCAGTTTAGGCCGATATATATTCTTCTATATATTTTTGGTAAAAAAAAAAAAAAATAGGCGTATATTGATTGGTTTGGCAAAGGTTATCGCGTCTACAAACTACGGGATAGATTTATTGAATTTTATTGTTTTTTATTGTTTTTACTAGTAATGGCTGCAATCTGCAATTTTTAGCGGGACTGTTTTTACTAGTAATGGCTGCAATCTGCAATTTATTGCAGCGGACAAATCTGACCCAAAATGACACTTTTTGGGGGCCAGTGACATTAATACATTGATCAGTGCTATAAAAATGCATTGATCAATGTAAAAATTACACTGGCAGGGAAGGGGTTAACACTAGGGGTGATCAAGGAGTTAAGTGTGTCCCCTTAGCGTGTTCTAAAATAAACATGTCATGATATCATTTGATACCGTCATTTGCCTCATTCAAAGTCTCAATTTTTCCCTTTCCCCTTATTGCGATATCCATGTGTTAGAATGGCCCAGTCAGACCTAAATCCAATTGAAAATCTGTGGCAAGACTTAGGGTAGACATGTGCGGTTCGTTTTGTTTCAAATTGAAGTTCAGACTAATTTTGTTTTTTCGGAAATTCGGATGTAGTACCGAATTTAAACGAATCTGATATTACGAAAAACAAAAAAAATTCAGACGAAATTCGAGTTTGAATCATTTTGGAATCATTTTCAAAATCAAATAGTTTTCAAATTTAAATCATTTTAGGATTCGATTAGTTTTAGAATTTATTTAGTTTTCGAATTTCCAAAGAGGATAAAATAGAATAGAAAATAAATGAATAGAATAGAAAAAGAAAATAGAGTGGAAAATAATATAACAGAAAATAACAGAATAGAATATAATAGAGTAAAATAGAACAAAATAAAATAGAAAATAAAAGAACAGAATGGACTAGAACATAGAAAGAATATATAGACAGGAAATGTTTTTTTGGGTATTTTTAAGGGTGCCAGCAATTGTTACTATATATAGGGACTATGCAATCCTCATTATGATGTAAACCTTTAATAGTGCGTACTTCAATGCATAATGTGAGCACTATGGATCTTTAATTTGATTTATTTATTATATTTTGTGTTAATTATTCTGTTTTTTGTTGTTGTTTTGCTTTGTTAAGTTTTGTATACCCCATATTATCTAAAGTAAATAATAAGTAATACAGTCCAAGTATTCCCTTGAGCAAAAAAAAAAGCACTCCGGATCATCCAAATACTTCAACTTGCACGAAACAATGATTCACAATCCAAACGTCATGTTAATAAGTTGCCCTTACCAGAACACCAAATATAGTAGGCGGATGGCTTAAACCCTACACAGGTGTCGGACAGGTCGCTCAGCCACACCATTCCCTAAGTGATTGCATGCGACTGTGTTCAACCGCTGGGTTTTCTTCCCCCCTATTGTTGGGAGATCTGATGACACGGAGTGCTATTATATCTTCTCCTACTCATTGCTAGACCTTTATGTGACTTCCTTCTGCTCATGTTAGGAGGATTGTCTATTTTACATGAGTCTATAGGTGATATCACATACTACCTACAACAGCTGTGGCTAGTGGTGTCGATTTGCGAATGGTAGGACGCCCTTTGTGTCCTGCAGTGATCTGCATGTCCGTGCCGTGTTTCTGGTGCTAGCGCTGCACTGGGGGTCATTTCTTCATCAGTGGTCTACTGCGCTTATCTCTGTTTTTAAAGTTGGATGCTTTCAAATTTAAGGTTCAGGAGTCAAATGGATTTCGTAACTACAGCAATCAATCTCCCAGTGTGATATAGAGCCAAATGAGTGTAAAGTCTGAGAGTTGGGAACTTTGCCTGAATTTTGACAGAGCTGATCGGTCTCTATCATAAAGGCCCCGGCTGGGTTTAAGCCTTCCGCCTACTATATTTGGTGTTCTGGTAAGGGCAACTTATTAACATGACGTTTGGATTGTGAATCATTGTTTCGTGCAAGTTGCAGTATTTGGCTGATCCGGAGTGCTTTTTTTTTGTTTTTGTTGCTCAAGGGGATACTTGGACTGTATTACTTAATATTTACTTCAGACGTTTTTGTCATATAACGTTTTTAATAGTGTAAAGGACATTTAGCGCAGTTTTTTTAAAAATTATTGTTATCTTGTGCTGTCACACTGTTTACTGCTGCTTTATTTTTTGTTGTTCCAGCGCGGCATTTTACTTATACCCCATATTATCTGCCATGCTGTGTCCCCCCCCTCCTTCTTTTTTCTCCCTTTTCTTTTTCTTAGTTTTCCCCCCTCCCCTTTTTTCCCCCCTCCCTTCTCTTGTTCATTCCCCTTTTCTTTTTCCCCTTTCCCTTCCTCCCTTCCCTCTATACACCCTATGTCTTTTCCTACTTCCCCTTCCCCATTACCTCACCGCTCCCCACTCATTGTTTGTTGTCTGCCTGCCTATAGCAAAGGTGATTTGTCACTGTCCCGGCATTTAACCTCTGCCGGTATACCACTTTTTCACAATTTTTTACCATCCTTAATTTGCCAACCATGCTGCTGACCTATGCTGTCTAGATCAAACAGGTGGTCTATGCATGAGTGGTGTCCTTTGCTGCCCGCTGCCCATTGTGTGGAGGGGAAAGGTGTGCGCCCACTGATTGGGGCATGTCAGCTGCCATTGTGCCCCCCCACCCGTGGGTAGTGGTGCATGGGCAGTGCAGTATTACCACCTGATAAATTTTCTGCGCATGCGCTGTGTATGCTCACGAATGGCCAGTGACATCAGACGCCGGCCGGGCGTCGTGCATTTAAAAGCACACACACTGCTATGGCTGCCTGTTGGATGCTCCAAGGGTGACCATGCTGGTGAACTGCTCCATTTGCGGTGATTGATAGTGATCTAATTCTTTAATTTTTTCTGCATTACTTAGTGCTTTACTCTACTCTCATACATAGTCTGCTATAATCCCTGGCTGTTTCTATTTACATCGCTGCCATCTGTCCCAGTCTACCTTGGTGAACAGATGATCGGCAGCAGGAATAGGTATGGGGTTTATGTTTGGGTTGAACATGAGTTTGACTTGAACATTGGCTGTTCGCCCGTTCGCCGAACAGCGAACTATTTGGGGTGTTCGTGGCAAATTCGAAAGCCGCAAAACACCCTTTAAAAGTCTAGGGGAGAAATCAAAAGTGCTAATTTTAAAGGCTTATAGGCATGGTATTGTCATAAAAAGTGTTTGGGGGCCTGGGTCCTGCCCCAGGGGACATCTATCAATGCAAAAAAAGTTTTAAAAATGGCAGTTTTTTCGAGAGCAGTGATTTTAATAATGCTTAAAGTGAAACAATAAAAGTGTAAGATTCCTTTAAATTTCGTACCTGGGGGGTGTCTATAGTATGCCTGTAAAGGGGCGTATGTATCCCGTGTTTAGAACAGTCTGACAGCAAAATGACATTTCTAAAGGAAAAAAAGTCATGTAAAACTACTATCGCTAGCGCCGGCTATAATGAATCGGTTCGGCAATACACATAAAAGTTCATTGATAAAAATGGCATGGAATTTCCCCACAGGGAAACCCCGAACCAAAATTTAAAAAAAATGCGTGGGGATCCCCCTAAATTCTATACCAGGCCCTTCAGGTCTGGTATGGATGTTAAGGGGAACCCCGCACCAATATTAAAAAGAAAATGGAGTGGGGGTCCCACTCTAAATACATACCAGACGCTTCAGTTCTGGTATGGATTTTAAGGGGAACCCCGCGCCAAAATTAACAAAAAAAATGGCGTGGGGTCCCCACAAAAATCCATACCAGACCCTTATCTGAGCATGCAACCTGGCAGGCCACAGGAAAAGAGGGGGGGACGAGAGATTGCCCCCCCTGAACCATACCAGGCCACATGCCCCACAAAGCACCTTGTCCCCAAGAAGGGCCTCATCCCCACAACCCTTGCCCGGTGGTTATGGGGATCTGCGGGCAGGGGGCTTATCATACTCTGGAAGCCCCCTTTAACAAGGGGACCCCCAGATCCCGCTCCCCCTGTGTGAATTGGTAATGGGGTACAAATGTACCACTACCATTTCACAAAAAAGTGTCAAAAAGGTTAAAAAACACAAGAGACGGTTTTTGACAAGTTCTTTATTAATTTTTTCTTCTTTCATCTTCTTTCTTCTGGTCTTTCTTCGGTATACTTCTTCTTCCTCCATCTTCTTCTTCTCCATCTTCTTCTTCTCCATTTTCTTCTTCCTCTGCTCTTTTCGTCCCGCATCTTCCTCCAGCTTCTTCTCTGCTCCGTCCGCATGATCCGCCTCAGTGGGAGTTTTCCGCCACATGGCGTTCAGTTCTTCTGACACTTCTTATATAACAGAGGGGGGGGCCACCCGGTGACCCAGCCCTCCTCTGACACACGGGGACTTCACGGGGACTTCCTATGGCTTTCCCTGTGTTGTCAGAGGGGGCGGGGTCACCGGACGGCCCAGCCCTCCATTATATAAGAAGTGTCCCCTCTCACCATAGAAAGAATATAACCATCTTTTGAAATTTGAATTTCAAATAGAATACATTTGAATTTGAATACATAAGAAAATAATAGAATAGAAAAGAATAGAATAGAAAAAAGTAGAATAGAAAGAATATAACCATTTCCCAAAATTCAAACAGAATCAATTTGAATTTGAATAGAATAGAAAAGAACAGATTAGAATAGAATAGAAAATAACAGAATAGTATAGAAAAAAAAAACATAACAGATTAGAATAGAAAGAATATAACCGAGGCGCACGCTCGACTCTCTGTGTGATGGCTGCCTGAACACGGAGCTCCGTCCCGCTCCATCTAGCCCTCTCACCTCCCTTTGGATGAAACCCAGAAACAAGAAAGCTATGGAAGGATTTCCCCCATGATTTAGAGGAGCTCCCTTCGCTCTCTCTACACACACTTCTTTCTGGGTCAGGTCCCTCCTGAACTCCCAAGCATCAATACCCAAATGGATTTTCTCTTTGGTCTACTTCAAGGCCCTATTGCTTCTCCAGCTACTTGGGCCCCTCACCACTACGGTTCTCTCCATCATGTTATTGGACATCTGAACTTCAGCAGGCTTCAAGGGGACCCTCCTTTTTTACTTGCCATGGCACCTCCTGAGAATCCCTGGGCTTCCTACACATCACCCAAGTTTGACCGACAGGACATGTCCAGCCTGCTATATGAAGAAAACTTCTCCTAAGGAACATTTCTTCAGTTTGACTTTCCCCCATTTTTCTGGTCCACGAGCGTTGTCATCGAGCACCTAGCGGGAACTTTCATAGCCCCTGCCCATCACCATTAGTGCGGAGCAGCTTCTAACCATTGGGCTTCCCTCCCTTCCCTCCCCTTATTTTTTATCATTTTTTTTTGCCCGATTTTCCCATTCGGCTACCCAAGGCTGTTTCACGACCAGATTCATAGTTTACGGTCCCATGTTATGTGTTACTTCTTCGCTTGTACACCCCAGATTCAGTGCTCATACCCTGAGTTAAACTGTTTGAGTTTATATGGGACAGATACCCTGACTGCTTGTACTTTTAAATTTCTTTTTAGTTATAAATTAGAGGCGCGGAGGACGGAGCGGGTCCAATGCACCTCCTCCCAGACTCTGAGCCATTGACCGTTTCGGTTTTTCCGCTTCTATTTGAGAACTCCCCCACCAGATGGGGGAAACCTTGATTGTGTCTCCGGATGAGGTGGATATTACTTCCCCTCTCCCCCGGAGCTTATTCCTACCATCTCTCTTCACTGTCCTCTTTCTCTCTTTTCTATCTTTCTAATTTTTCTTTCAGTGATGGTTGTGGTTCCGCTCCTTTACAGGATCCTGGTGGGTGGAACGGTAAACTTTTTTGCAGCTCGAGCACTGGAACTGACCTCGGCTGCGAAGGTGGGTGGTCGGGGGCCGCCGGCGTTCGCCTCTGCTCTGCTCCATGGCTGATCCCACATCACATAGACCCGCCCTTCACACTCCCACCACAACGTCCAGGGACTCAACTCCCCAGTGAAACGCCAGAAAATTTTCCAATATTACCATGACCAAAAAATAGATATACTACTCCCCTTCCTTTATTCATGCAAAATTCCCCAGATTCTACCTAGGGAGCATAGACAACAAGACCAAGGGTGTAGGCCTGTTTTTCTCTCGTAAAACTCAGTTCTCCCTGGTATCTGAATTTAAGGACCTGGAGGGAAGATTTCTGCTGGTAAAGGGCCTTATAGATGACCAACTTTAATCCTTTGTCTCGTATTACGCACCAAAAAAAGGGCAGTCAAAATTCTTTCAATCACTCTTCCATACTCTAGCACCACTTATTGAAGGCCTGGTCATTTATGGGGGAGACTCCAACCTAGCCTTTGACTCGGGAATAGATAAAACTCGTCCAGTGGGTAGAGACCGTATTCGTCCTACCAGGCAGAGTCTTAATGTGGCTAGACAGCTTTACCACCAAGGACTGGTGGATATCTGGAGGGAGATGAATCCAAAAGCAAGGGACTATACGCACTACTCCAACCACCATAATACCTTTTCTCGAATAGACCATTTCTTTCTGATGCAAAAACATATACCACTGGTACAGGGATCCGCCATTAGAGACTCGGCCTGGTCGAACCATTCCCTTCTCCTCTTGATACTAAACAGCTGGTCAACACAGCGATCAGGATTTAACTGGAGACTAAATGCCTCCATTCTCTACAACCACACTCACGTTAGTAAAATTGAAAAAGACATTCAGTAATATTTCCTCCTGAACGATATTGAATGCATCTTCCCGTCCACTTTGTGGGCAGAACATAAAGCAGCGATTAGGGGTAAACTCATCCAAATCTCTTCTAGGGTATGCAAAGCTTGCAAGCTAGACATTGAAAGGCTAGAGAAGGAGTTCTCTTCCTTGAACAAAATACATAAACGCAAACCTTCCTCGGGTTCCGCTGATAGACTGGATTCGGCACATACAGCCCTAAACCTGGCGCTTACAGCGATAGCGGAGGAAAGTCTTAGATGGGAGGGCAGACGGTTTTACCATCAAAAAAACAAACTAGGGTCTCTATTGGCACGGAGATTAACCCCTAAAACTAGATCCTATACTTTACCCAAAAAAAATTAGGTAATGACTCCCTCTCACAGAACCCCAAAAAGATCATGGAAGCCTTTCATAACTTTTATCCCAATCTGTACAGCAGGAAAGGGAAGGAATCTCCCCCTAACCTCATAGAATCCTTCCTAGGATCTGTGAATATACTTCAGATCAGTGCACAGCACAGGGATAAATTAAAGGCATCCATCTCAACAGAAGAATTTGCTCAGGTCATTAAAAAACTTAAACATAACTCAACCCCAGGCCCTGATGGTTTCTCAGTACCATATTATAAGTATTTCTCCTAAATACTCTCTCCGTACTTGGCTCAATTCTTTAATCATCTCCGATCTGGAGTCCCCCTCAATAAGGCATTGAACGTGGCATTTATAACAGTGATCCCCAAACCAGGCAAGGACCCCAGTTGCACTTCTAATTGCTGTCCCATTTCTTTAATCAACGATGATCTCAAAATCCTGACTAAAATTTTAGCAGACCAGATATCTAACTTTATTAGTCTTTACATCCACAAGGATCAAATGGGTTTTATACCTGGGCGGCAGGGCCTGGACCAGATCAGAAGAGCAATCAACGTTGTTTCGCTTTTGAGGTCTGGATGGGATGGGGGCGGCTCTCGCTTGACCTCATGAAGGCGCGTGATTCTGTCTCCTGGTCTTTAAAGGTTTCTGCATTACAAAAATGGGGTTTTGGACAGTTTTTCATGAACATCATAGGTGCTCTTTATTCCACTCCAGAAGCTAATATTAAGCTGCAGGGCTTTCATTCAAATTCCTTCCCAATACAACGGGGCACAAGACAGGGATGTCCCTTGTCCCCTTTGATCTTTGCCATGGTCATCGAGACTCTAGCCATTTCTATCAGAGATAACCCTAATGTACAAGGGGTGAAATGGACCACAGGCTCACAAATGTGCACTGTTTGCTGATGACCTCTTGCTCTTCATCTCCTCTCCAATTACTTTCTTACCTAATATTTGCAGGGTTTCGGGACTCTGGGTTAACTACGAAAAATCCTTGGCTCTGAATGTTAACCTACCAGCCCATATGGTAACACATCTTAAAAACAACTTCAGGAATGAGACGGCTACCCCATATTTGGGGATTAATCTACCTGCTACTATAGACAAACTCTACTCCGCTAATTTCCCATTGATCTTCCACAAAGTAGATAAAGATCTCTTATCGTGGGACAAACTGGGCCTCTCCTGGCTAGGCAGGGTGCATTCTGTAAAAATGACCCTTTTACCTCGCATCCTTTATCTTTTTCGATCACTACCTATCCCCATCCCCAGGGACCACCTTAGGAACTTCCAATCAAAAATTGTAAAGTATATATGGATAGCTAAGGGGAACAGGATCACCAAGGGGACTCTCTTTCGCAGTAAAGATCAGGGCGGAGTCTGTGTTCCAAATCTTATCTGTTATTATCAAGCGGCATAATTGTCCCAGCTATCCACTTTATACTCTAAAGTTGCTCACCCTGACTGGGTACATATGGAAAGGCAGGCCATACCCCAATATACTCTAGACTATATACTCTGATCCCCAACCAAGGCCAGACCGGCTATCCTAGCTCACACACTCTCACACTACTTAACACTTTGGGACTCCATCAAAAATTCTCCACACTTGATCTCTCACTGGTGCCCTCTTTCCCACATTTTTAGAAATCCACTGTTCCCACCTGGACTAGACATTAAAGCTTTCCAGTGGTGGCTAGATTAAGGACTATACAGGATTGGGCACTTTGTCACCCCGGCAGGTCCTCTCACCTTAGCTCACTGTACCAATAAACTTGATATGCCCAGAACAGAAAGGTTTAGATTTCAGCAAATCTACCATTACATCCGTACTCTAGGGCCTTCCAAACACACACCTCTATCTATCACGGACTATGAGTGGTGATGCGGTCAGGCTATGGAGCAGAGGGGGGATAACGGTGATTTACCGAGCACTGGCTAGGGTGGATTCCAAAATGCTCTTCATGCAAGCATGGGGGATTGACCTACAACAAACATGGAGTCTGGCGGAGTGGCATCGATCTGCTGTCGCTGCTTCAAAGGGCATTCTCAGCATAGCACTGGTTGAAGCTAACACGAAAATCTTAATGAGATGGTATATGGTCCCCATGAGAATAGCAAAAATCTACCCGAGCCCATCCCCCCTGTGCTTTCGCAGCTGTGGTCATATTGGTTCCATGCTACACATTTGGTGGGATTGCCCCAAAATCAGGGGCCTATGGAACAAAATCTTCCATATTATTAGGAAACTTACGGATTTAACCGTTCCACAGACACCTCAGTACGCTCTACTAAATTTTCCTAACCCCGGGATCCCAAAATTAGCCCAAAGTCTTATTAGGTTCATACTTCTCGGTACCAAAGTAACAATTTCCCGCGCTTGGAAACAGCCCATGGTCTCATTTCGGTTAGTTAAAAGAAAGATCTCTTGGATTATGGCTCAGGAGAAAACAGTAAGAATCCTCTTGGACACTGTTGATAGAAATGATGCCGTCTGGGAACCCTGGGCCAAATACATTTCTTATTCGCTGGCCATTGCCGACCCACTTGGTTAGACGAGAAGGAACGAGCACCACACCGTCACCCACCGCTTCGTCATCATCTTTCTTTCTCTTTCTTTTCATCTTTTCTTAGACTTCTCTGTCTTCTCTATCTTTCTATTTGTTACGCTGGCTCTACAGGTTCAGTCTAGACCTAGTTTGGTCGCGAGCATTTGGGGCCACAGAGCTAAAAACAAGACACCCTGAGGTTATCTCCGCTCATCCACCATTGGCGCCATGACTCTGGCCTTCCCCACACTACCATATCTTGCTGGCCAGCCAGAACACAAACATCTTCTGAGCAAATCACTATGGGGAGGGTGACGTCCCTCGATTCTTAGCAAAGTTTGATCCCCTTAGGGGTGCTGGGATTGGGGAGTTCTCACCTTCCTCAGATACTGGTGTAGGCCGCAACACTGTCGAGCTCAGTACTCAGGTCTCAGTCTGTTATAGATATGTTGCTCAAGTTACATGTAATGTTTTTTCAAAGGTGTTTTAAACGATTGTTTATGCTGTAACCTGTTATTATTTTTCTATATAAACCTCAATAAAAACCCATTGAAAGAAAGAATATAACCATCTTCCGAAATTTGAATTTAGCATAGAATAAATTTGGATAGAAAAGGATAGAATAGAATAGAATAGAATAGAAAATAAAATAATAGAATATAAAAGAATAGAATAGAATAAACAAACAGAAAAGGAATACAATTAAAAAAAATAGAATAGAATGGAAAGAATATAACCATTTCCCAAAACTCAAATAGAATCAATTTGAATTTGAATAGAATAGAAAATAGTAGATTAGAATATGATAATGGTTATATTCATTCTATTCTAGTCTGTTTTTTTATATACTATTGTGTTATTTTCTATTCTATTCTACTTTATTCTTTTCTATTCTATTCAAATTCAAATTGATTCTATTAGAATTTTGGAAAGTGGTTATATTATTTCTATTCTATTCTATTATATGCTATATTTTTTTAATACTATCCTTTTCTATTCTATTCGAATTTCAGAAGATGGTTATATTATATGTAATTCTATTCTTTTTTTTATTCTATTCCTTTCTATTCTATTCTTTTATTTTATTTTCTATCCTATTTTGTTCCGTTTTAATCTATTATATTATATTCTTTTTTTTTTCTGTTATATTCCTTTCTATTCTATTCCTTTATTTTCTATTCATTTTTTATTCTCTTTGGAAATTAGAAAACAATTCGAATTAGAAAACTTTTCGAATCGATCCGAAAACGAATAAACAAAACAAATTCTGAAAACAAATTAAATGGATTTAACAAATTCAACTAAACAAATTTATGTAAATAATTAATTGAAACAAATGTTTTTGTTCTGCACATGTCTAACCTAGTGAACTAGATACTTGGCCCCCCTGAATATCACATGGTATGGCAAAATAAATATGTTAAAAATAGATATTCCAAACTTCTATACATCTTTCAAACTATACCCTTTATTCTTCCATCTACCTTTTTCCATTCATGAGCTACTTATTTCATGTGGCAAAAGGAAATTCTCTAGACTAAGACTTGGAATGTTGTGCAGGGGGCATGGCCTAGCACCGGAGGAAGATGGCAGCATAATCTGAGAGCTCCGCCACCCAGAGCTTCTAAAGTGCCTTTCATTAGCGGGATAAACCTCCCACACAACAGCGAGGTTGACCGCAGCCACCCGGTCCACGCAGCTCAGCCACAATATACCGGTAATGTTCCACAGTCAACACGCGGACCCACAGGCCACATCTCAGGCCTCGGACCGGAGTTTCTCTGCTGCCACCGCTGCCACTCCTGGAGCCTCTGCGGCAGCAGGTATACTTAGCTCTCACCCCTCTCCCTCACTGTGCCTGGCAGACCTCCAACTAATTGTCACAGACATTAAAAGTGCGCTTTTTGCGGCCATATCTGACCTTAAAACAGACATCAGAGCAGTGGTTTCTAGGCTGGAGCATGTGAAAGCAGCGGCCATGACACCCGGGGCAGCCATCCAGCAGATACAAAAGGTCACCAGTGTCCATGCCCAGCACCTGACAGACACATGGAGGACCTTGATGAACATGGAGGACCTTGATGACAGGGGCCGCACGTGCTATTAACGTGTAAGAGGCATACCAGAATCAGTGGAAGGGCCCCAACTACAAGCCACTATCTGGGCTATCTTTAATACTCTGCTGGGTAGGCCACCGGACACTCCTGTAGAGATGGAAAGGTGTCACAGGGCTATCAGGCCGAGGGGAAGAGACACTGATCCCCTTAGAGATGCAGTGTGCTGCCTAGTGAACTTTACTCAAAAGGAAGAGATACTGCGACTTGCGCGCTAACCATGACCATCTGGAACATGAAGGGGCACGTATTCAACTATTTCAGGACTTGTTGGCAATTACTTTGCAACACAGGAGAGATCTCCCTCCCTTGCTGCAAGCCTTGCAGCCCTTTTGCGATACTCTGGGCATCCCTGCAGTGGATGTCCCGGACTGGTACAGAGCATTTTTTCAACCAGACCCTTGGATCCCCACACAGCCTGACACCACACCAAGATCACAAAGACAAAGACAGAGGAGGCGCAGAATCTCAACTGCATCACCATCGAGGATACGGGGTGATATGGAAACAGATGAGAGCCCACGAGTATCCCCATCATCTGTTCAATGCAGAACCGATACGCAACTCCACAACAAACTGATGGGTGAGCGGATCTACACCACACCTATGTTTCTACCCTGAACTCCGAGACTTAATTTTTGTTATAGGTGACCACGTTGCCACCATTAAGCACCAACACATGAGTAGCCTCCGCCAGATGGAGGCCAGTGCATGATGGCTATTTTTATGGAATGCGCCCGATAGCCCTGTGACTCACAACTTCACTGGAACCGGACAACAGGTAATACCCCCAGGCCTGGGGGTGCGACTGCTTATATTTTCTGGCTCAGTTTAAATTACATTAAAACTAGGGTTGTCCCGATACCGATACTAGTATCGGTATCGGCACCGATACCGAGCATTTGCCCAAGTACTTGTACTCGGGCAAATGCCCCCGATGCTTCCCCCGATACCTAGAGGACAGCTGTGATCGGCGCGTGGGGGAGTTACAAGATTCTCCCCCAGCGGCTTTCACCAGTTTTAGTGACATACAGCGGTGAACGAAAAACATGGGCACTCACATGAGTGTAGACGGGTAGGCCGCACACCCCATAAAGTGCAAAAAATTATACTAGAACCCCCTAACGGGGCTTTAAAGCAGCCAATGAAATACAGTATTGATAGTTGAAAAAATTCAATTTTATTAGAACAAAAAATATTTAGGTAGCGTATTAAAAAATCACAAAAGATAAATACTGACTATTCGAGTCAAGACATGATCTAAATGTGACATACCATTACATAAAACAAAGCATACAGTTAAGCCAAGTACTAGGCAAAATGCATTGAATGGCGACCAAGATTATCTTAAATGTTATATACTTGAAAGGGTAGCAACAGACATTGCCTGTAATACGATACATGTATGTGGAACAACAGAAGTTGTATACGTGAATCCTGACGCGTTTCGACCCTTTCCGGGTCCTCTTCAGAGGATTGTTGTCCACTAATACAGGAATTATAGCGTTTCCGCGTGCAGTTTAGACATTGTAGGTTATTGTATTTTAGGTGGTGCAGTTTCTCTTTAGCTTGCGAGGGATCACATCTATCAGCCCCCCATATCTGTCCCCCTCCGTTTTCCCCCTCCGTTCCTCTCTCCTTATCTCTCCCCCTCCATTCCTCTCTCCTTATCTGTCCCCTCCGTTCTCCCCCTCAGTTCCTCTGTCCTCCCCCTCCTTCCTTTGTGTATGGATAGAGTCAGCTGACTCTGTCCATTCACATAACCGAAACATTGTAATCTCCTGTGATTACAATGTGTCAGTTTATGAATGGAGAGAAGCCGCTGTCTTCTCTCCATTCATTCTCAGTGCAGCTGACGCTGCAGAGAAAGGGATTGGGGAATCTCTATCCTCTGTCTCTTTCTCTGTCTCAAGGGGGGAGATATCAGAGGTCTGTTAAGACCCCTGATATCTCACCAAAGCCCCCCAACAGGGCTGATAAAAAAAAAAATAAAGAATAAAAAAATATTAATGTAAAAA
Source organism: Lithobates clamitans (assembly GCA_037952925.1). Classification (NCBI taxonomy): domain Eukaryota; kingdom Metazoa; phylum Chordata; class Amphibia; order Anura; family Ranidae; genus Lithobates; species Lithobates clamitans. The sequence continues at coordinate 2,126,353 of JBBGZY010000610.1, forward strand.
ATAAAAATTGTAAAAAAAAAACAAAAAAAACACACACACACACATACAACATTCACCCCCCCCCCAAAAAAAATAGCAAAAAAAAAACTGTCATGTGACATTAAAAAAAAAGTATCGGTAATCGGTATCGGTGAGTACTTGAAAAAAAGTATCAGTACTTGTACTCGGTCCTAAAAAAGTGGTATCGGGACAACCCTAATTAAAACCATATGGGAGCACAGTGAACAGCAATAGTGCATGAGCTACATGTTATGCTGCATACACACGAGCGGACTTTCCGACCGGACTGGTCCGACGGACCGAGTCCGGTGGACAATCTGATCGTGTGTGGGCTTCATCAGACCTTCAGCAGACTTTTCAAGTCGAAAATCTGGACACCGCGGTGCTCCCTCACTGGGCCTTTGGTAGAACTTGCCAACCACTGAACATTTGCCATGTTCTTCTTTTTCTTACAGCGATGTCACTTGGTTACTACGTTATTTGCTGGTATGTGAGACTCGCAGCTCTCTGCTGTCAGCAGGAGAGCATATGCGGCTCTTGTGAACCACCGAAATGCTGGTATACCCATGGTCATTGATAAGGTTGCATATAAGGATTCTGTTGTTCGGCCTTCTCCTACTTTAACTATTCCTGGTTATATATATTTGAAAAAAAATGTTGTGTATGGGTCTCTACTGCTGACCGTGTCCATCCTTGGATAGCGGGGGCTCGTAGCTGTCTCTTACCAGCTCTTGTCTAGAACCCCCGAAATCCAACTCCAGAGGTTACAAATCTATGGATTGCACCCGGGACTAGAAGTTATGCTAGACATGTTTAGGCTCTTATATAATATGGAGGTGGGGGCTGACATCCCCAGCGGTATCATTAATGCTGATGGGTGATTGCCTATTGATTCCCTTGACCAGGGGCTCTGCATCCTCTGGATCTGAAATTTGGGATCTGGTTGGGATGCTGGGCCTGTGGAAATCAAGGGTACCAGTCTACCAACCTTGAGATTGCTTAAGCTATTTCATATATTTGATACCCAGGGAACATAGCCCTCTGTAAGTTTTATATGTTTTACATGTTATATGTATTGTATATTTCACAAGTTCTGGAACAAATTCTAATAGGTCAAAAGAAATATATCAACCCCAATTTCTGAATTCTATTATCCTGTCAGGGGCAGGTGGCAAGGGGGAACTTCCGATAGCGTTGATAATGGGTGACTACAAAAGGGCTGTATCTGGTACTCTTAGATCGATATAGTGAAGGTATGTCCCATACTGGTTACACTCAAACTTAGAAGTCTCTGGGTGCGAACAGCATCTGGATCCAACTTGGTGTTAGACTTCTTTCCCACCTCAAGGAGGCAGGTTCCCCCTTTGAACATACCCAGAATAGTCTATTCCTATACCCATATCCCTGTAGACCCTTCACTAGGTGGGTAAGCAGGGCTGGTAGATTTAACGCTCTCCCCATATTAGGGGAATTCATCAAGTATAAGTAGGGGTCTCCGGCTGGTTCTGGAGTCACTTACTGAGCATACTTAAGCTTCCGATTTCCTCTTTCTCTTAGGTCATGCTCCATCCTTTAACCCTCTCCCCCCTTTTTTTTTCTTTTCCCTCTTCCCCTTCTCCTTCTCTCTATCTCTCTCTCTCCCATCTCTCTCTTTTTCGCCTCCCCTTCCTGCCCGAACCCTCTCTGTCTGCAAAAGCCTGATAGAACTCGAGCAACCTTACCTTGTTCAACAATGTTCTCTGCAGTGCATTCCTCAGCTCCTCTATTTCTTAAGGTGTTTTCTCTAAATGTTAAAGGTCTCAATGTCCCTGAAAAGTGTAGCAGTGTTTTGGCGGAAGCTCACCGACATAGAGCACAAATTATCTTCTTACAAGAAACTAATTTTAAGGCAGGCTCCGTCCCTCGTTTAGCACATAGACATTATCCGGAGGTATACCGTGCGACCTGTACCTACTCCAAAACTAAGGGAGTTTCCATTTTATTAGCCAAGTCTCTGATGTTTCACCTTACTGAGCAACTTATAGATTTCTTTTCTTGAAAGGCATTTGGAAAGACAATAAAGAAAATAATTAGCTGTCTAATTACAAACCGCGCTCCTGTGCAAAATTACTCTACTACTACTGTAAACAACAAAATAAAACCGTGAAAAATTGTGAAAAATTATATATATCTGCCAACTGAATATTAAATTATCATAGTGAAAAATACCAGGCAAAGGTTAAATTAATCAGATGTGCAAAATTCAAAAAGAAAATACAGATTCAAAAAGAAAGTCCACCATTATTAACCAATGTGTACAACAAATTAGTGTTCAAAAATTAATGTTCTAAAAATAATAATAAATGTTCAAAAATATTTTTTGAAACCAGAGCTTCTGGGTGGGTAGAGCTTTTAAGCATATCTTTCTTGGGTACAGCAAAGCATCAAACAGCAGCAATCAATTGCCATCACCAGCCACACAGCCTACTCACCAGATGGAAGTGACTCCCATGACAGGAGTCAAATGCGCTTTGGGGTTAACCAACAAGGCTTCTCCTGATCACGGCCAGGTGCAGATGCTGTAGCTCAGGTGCTGGAACTCAGGCGTCTTGATCAGCGATGAGGCTGCTTGGATGCATGCGACCGAACTTCCCAGGGTAGGTCACAAAGACCGTGAATGTTTGGAGTTGTGGAGAGATGAATAAGAAACTCCCATAGTGAAGTAAGCCAAAATATTTATTTAAACTAAAAACGGCTTAAAACCACATTCCCCACATGAGGGTACATGTGGGCAAAATACAAACAAAAAAAGCAGGAAATAAAATACGAGCAGAAATGGCGTATCACGTTCGTTTACGTCCGACCGGTTTCGTCTGAGCGTTCTGACGTCATCAGGGATCGTACGGACGGGCACGCCACCTCCTTAAATATACATCTCCATTAGAGGCATCCAATCCGGTTACAACTCCTCTAATGGGGAATTAATCTGAAAATAATTAACTGCCATCTTGTGGCCAGAAAGAAAAATGCAACCAAAATTATTATAAATTTGCAACGACATACATACTGCCATCTTGTGGAGAGATGCCAAATTGCACAACCAAATCAAATTAAATTAAATTAAATAAGATAAATATGTAAATAAATTTAAATTAAAATTAAAATGTATTTTAATAATTGAAATAATTAAAATATATATATTGTGATAAAGAATACAAGCTCCCACTTTCCTGGATGTAAAAGGGTTTTTCTATTGTAGGAAGTGCAAAGCCTGTAAACTAACTAAAAATAATGCAAGGAAAGTGGAACATTTCACATCCTTCAGTACAGGTAAAGAATATGAAATAGATAAGTTTATCACTTGTAAATCCACCTTTGTCACGTGCCTTATTGTTTGCCCATGTGGGTTACAGTACGTTGGGCGTACTAAAAGAAATCTCTGCACACATATTAATGAACAGCTCGCAAATATTAAAAACAGTTTTCCCAAGCACAGCCTCTCTAACCATTTTAGAATCCACCACCAACGGGATCCTAGCTTGGCCAGATTTTTTGGCATTGATAAGCTGGATGCTGATTGGAGTGGAGGTAATATGGTTCAGAGAATATCAAAAAATGAAACGGAATGGATCTACCGATTGGACACACTTACCCCGGCCGGTATCAATGTTGATATTGATTTAACCTGCTATTTGTCCAATTACTGAACATCTGGTTTTTCGTCCTTTCATTTGTAAAGGGGCTGTACATTTCGGTTTCACCTCTTTGTATTCTTTATCACAATATATATATTTTAATTATTTCAATTATTAAAATACATTTTAATTTTAATTTTAATTTATTTACATATTTATCTTATTTAATTTAATTTAATTTGATTTGGTTGTGCAATTTGGCATCTCTCCACAAGATGGCAGGATTGTATGTCGTTGCAAATTTAAAATAATTTTCGTTGCATTTTTCTTTCTGGCCACAAGATGGCAGTTAATTATTTTCAGATTAATTCCCCATTAGAGGAGTTGTCACCGGATTGGATGCCTCTAAATCTAAGTATTAGATCACTTTTGGAGATGTGAAAAGGAAACAGGCACTTTCCTTCATATATGGTGGACATGCACATTAATCCAGCCATAGTGGAAGAAAGTACATGAGGTAACAACTACCATCTTTTCACTACCTCTGGAATTTTCTCCAGCGCAAATATCTCCTTCATTTATCTAAAATTCCCCAAAATAAATACTTTAAGTCTGTAGCCATGCACATGATTAACGCTGCCAGGCTGTGTATTCCGGTACATTGGAGGTCCAAATTTCCCCCCTCAACCAAAAATTGGGTACATCGTATTAACCGCATAGAGACAATGGAGGAGTTGATTCTCACTTCACAGGATAGAATATCTAGCTTTTCAGCTATCTGGGAGGTGTGGCTCACCTTCAAAAAATCACAACATAATCAAGCATTGATACAGAGTAGCGACTGACCCTTGGCCTAGAGGCATTGTCACTGTGACTGACATTCGGTCTAAAGACAGTGCCGCTTACTTAAGCATATTTGGAATACCTGTAGTATCTGGTAGCTCTGGTCTATTCTAATACTATGCTGAATGTAGACGGAGAGGGTAGCTGGTGGGAATTCACCACCCCCTCTTTGTCTGGTAGCTTGTCTCTATGTCCCCCCACCACCATCCACCCCCCTTTTTTTTTCTCTCCTTTTTCCTTTCCCTCTCTCTCTCCTCTCTCTATTTCCCTCCTGTACTCTTGTTCATCTCCCTCCTTCTATCTTTCTGTATTTCCACTCTATCCTCCCGGAGCTTTAAGGTAAAATAGCAATTGAGCAGAAAGAGGATCGGAACCGCTAACATTGATCGTTGATATCGCCGGGACTCACGAAACGATTATATCTAGATTAGCTAGTATTGTCCAGTATCTTTGTTAGTCTCGGTAGACTTTCAAATAGACACTTTATTAAAATGTAGAATAGAATCAGCCTAGTTCCATAGCAACAAGGTGGCTGTAACCACCAATGCTATCTCAGAGGAAGTGACTTATTCTCTATATCCTGTTTAGTATGTTTACTTCCGTAGGCTTCTTATTCTACATGATCTGTTCTCCTCAGCAAATGTGTACTTAACTGTACAGCCACATGACATGTTGACTATTGAATGTTATTCCTGCACTTTGTTTTTGCACTTTTACTCTGTATGCTGTTTACAACATACAATAAAAACTTTTGGTTAAAAAAAAAAGAATGTTGTGCAAATCTAAAGCATCAAGCAGTGCTGGCCTTTCCAATATTTAATGGTTTCATGCCTTGGCACTACTCACACACCTTGTAGATCGGCTTACACATCTGAGTCCCAAGTCTTTGGTCTCACTAGAATGGGATATGTCCCCAATAGATTTGCATGCCCTACCATGAGAATTTGTCTGCTCCTTGTATTCCCTTCAAGGCCTCTCTCTTCTTACCTGACCAACTTTATGCGTGTGATATAAATATAGGCTCCCTCACTAGCTATTGTCTGAACCTAGCTCATTAATGCTACTGTTCAATAATACAGAACTACAGTACTTGGGGGCTGACAATCCTCTTTCATTGATGGTGCCCCAAGTCATTTCATTCACCCTTGTGCAGGTTTACTCTCTCTTCCAGTGTTCCTCACCTCTTGCCTGCCAACTGATCATCTTCTGCCAAAAATCTCATTCTATAGGCCAAATTCAGCATGCTCTCTGATTTTCAAAAGTTATGATCTCTCTCTGATCAACCCAGACAAAAGAGGACAACTGATACCATAGGTAGATGAGAAGATAAGAAGACAACTGATACCATAGGTAGACAAGAAGATAAAAAGACAACTGATACCATAGGTAGACAAGAAGATAAGAAGACAACTGATACTATAGGTAGACAAGGAGATAAGAAGACAACTGATACCATAGGTAGACAACTGATACCATCTCTCTGGAAAACTTCTGAGACACCCTCCCTGACAAGCTGGGTACACTTGGTAAATTATATTATGAAGATGGAGGAGCATTTCGCTTCTGACACAAATACATGTAACAAATTTTTCACTCAATGGACGGTGTGGATTCTTTACTCTTCTTTGGACGCTTAAAAAAGAAGGCTTTAAACTGACCTCTTTTCCCTATGCATTTCTGTGTGATCTTACAGTTGAGTATTAGTTCTCACATTACTGTGCCTATTGAAACCTCATTATGGGATTTCCAGACCAGGACATATATACTTTAGTGATTCTATCAGTTTTATTTTTTCATATAATTTCTATTCCTTTATCTTTCTCATTTCTATAATTCAGAGGCATATTTCATGACAACACTTGATTTCTCTAATAGACTAATCCCTAAATGTTGTGTTATCTTACCTGTTTACTGCATTACTATGTCCTTACCTTATTGTGGCACTTATACTGCAATGGCCCAGGAACATAAACTTTGTATTCTGTCTTAAAAAAAACTGTCAATAAAAATATATATAACACTAAATTTAAATCATTATTGTTTTCTGTGAAACATGTTTGTGTTAGTTTTGTGGGATGCGGCCAAACTACAATCTCATAAGTAATCATTTTGCTTCATTTTAATCCCTCTCAATATCCTGCAGCGTGGACATTGAAGAGTACAAAAGCATTTTGGTGATGATTTCAGTTGTCAATGAGATTAACAAGGACCCCAATCTTCTACCCAATATTACTCTGGGCTATCATATATTTAGTACTTGTAGTGATCCAAAGAAAACTTTGGGATATGTCATAAAGATATTGTCTAGAAAAAAGGAAGCTCCTAACTATTACTGTAAGGGACATGGAGAAGTGGCTGGATTTATTGGTGAGGCTACTTTCCATTCAAGTCGTGCAATGGCCCAGTTACTTAGTCTGTATCGGTATACACAGGTAAGTGATCACTGCAATTTACTATGTATGTGTACAATAGATGGCTCAGTACAGTCTAGTTGGAATTTTTTAGCCTTACTTTTCTATAATGACTGCAGATCCGAATTAACAGAACTTTAACCACTTACAGACCGCCCGCCGCAGTTTTACTTCGGCTGTTTGAAGGAGGATATTGTTGTTATGGCAGCCGCTAGCTGCCATAACCCCGGTATCCTCTTCTTCAGCGGGCGGTCCGCTACAAGATGAAAGTGGTCTCTGCGGCGGATTCGCTTTTATCGGCGGTGGGAGAGGGGCCCCCCTCTGACGCTTACCGGAGCCGTTGGCAGCGGCGGAGGCGAACGGGTCCGGTCACTTGCTGGGTATGGAGACGAGTGAGCGGAAGATGACCCCCACCCATCTCCATAACAATGCAGGGCGGAAGCGACGTCAAAACGTCACTTCTGCCCACAGCTCCTAAAGGGCCATTTTTTTTTAATTATTTTTTTAAATGACAAATTTTTTTATTTTGTATTTTTTTTATTGCATTTTAGTGTAAATATGAGATCTTTTTGACCCCAGATCTCATATTTAAGCGGCCCTGTCATGCTTTTTTCTATTACAAGCGATGTTTACATTCATTGTAATAGGAATAAAAGTGACTTTTTTTTTTAAATAGTGTAAAAAAAAAAATTAAAAGCAAAATAAATAAGAAAAAAAAATGTAAACACGCCTCGTCCCGACGAGCTCGCATGCAAAAGCGAATGCATACGTGAGTAGCACCAGCATATGAAAACGGTGTTCAAACTGCACATGTGAGGTATCGCTGCGATTGGTAGAGCAAGAGCAATAATTCTAGCTCTGGACCTTCTCTGTAACTCAAAACATGCAACCTGTAGAATTTTTTAAACATCGCCTATGGAGATTTTTAAGGGTAAAAGTTTGTCGCTATTCCACAAGCTTTATTGTTGTGTTATTTTTTTTATTCAAAAAAGTGTATTTTTTCCATAGGTGTGCTTGTAAGACCGCTGCGTAAATACGGTGTGACAGAAAGTATTGCAACGACCGCCATTTTATTCTCTAGGGTGTTAGAAAAAAAATGTATAATGTTTGGGGGTTCTAAGTAATTTTCTAGCAAAAAAACCGTTTTTAACTTGTAAACAACAAATCTCAGAAAGAGGCTCTGTCCTTAAGTGGTTCTGTCCTTAAGTGGTTAAATACTTCAGGTGCGCAAAACATTGTAACTTGGGGAAACTATTGATTATTATCCACAATTTCCACTGGGTCCCACCACTTTACCTAATGCCGCGTACACACGGTCGGACTTTTCGTCTACAAAAGTCCGATGGGCGCCGACGGACTAAAGCTGGCTGAGAATCCGATCGTGTGTGGGCTTCCCCGGACCTTCAGCGGACTTTCAGCTGGCTTTTGCAGCCTCAAATCTGACGGACTTTAGATTTGAAACATGCTTCAAATCTTTACGTCGTAACTACGCCGGACCCAGAAATCCGCTCGTCTGTATGCTAGTCCGACGGACAAAAAAACGACGCATGCTCATAAGCAAAAACTAAACGGAAGCACTCGGTCTAGTAAAACTAGTGTTCGTATTGTAGGCAGCACATTCCTCACGCTGCAAAATCTGTGATCGTTGAATGCAGCGCATTAATGTCTTCTTTAATAATGCTATAAGAACGAAGATGTTTTGCTGTTCATATTCAAACAGAGTTCTCCCAAACTGATTTCTGGATTCTTTTTCTCTTTGATCTCATGAATGATATAGTATTATTTTTAAAAACAATGTCTCCATACTAATAATAATTTTTACACTTGTTTTTTTTTGGGGGAGTCATCTTTTATTTTAGATTTTCTCCAGATGTTTATTTTATGACTATTGTCGAACTTATTTTATCTTTATCTAGCTTTTTTTTTCTCTTTTTTTTGTGTTTGTAAAGTTACCACAAAGAACCATTTTTTTTTTTTTGTGTTTGTAAAGTTACCACACAGAACCATTTTTTATTTTTTTTTTATTTTTTTTTGTGTTTGTAAAGTTACCACAAAGAACCATTTTTTTTTTTCTTTTTTAGTTTTTTATTTCTTAAATTGAACACAAATACATTTTGATTTCATTTTTGTTTGTTTTTAATGTTGTTTGTTTTAACTTACCACAAAGAACCATTTTTTTGTTTATTGTGATTTTTTTCTTTTATACATAATGTTAACACAAAGAACCGTTTTTGGTTATGTATCATTTTTTTTTAAAGTTACCACCAGAACATTATTAATGTATTTTTTGTGTGTTTTTGCAACCTCAAGGAGATTGTTGTCCCTTGTTAATTTGACATTGTGTCTAAATCAATTATTTAAAATAAAACACATAGTCTTTTCATAAACTCAAATATCCATTTGTTCATGGTCTAAATAAAATAAAGAGGAAGTCAACGCTGGAAAAAGTCTGTGGACAAGAAAATTGGGATCTTGAGGAGTCCATATAAGAGGGAGCACAATCTGGTCCAGGAATCCCAGAGATCAACAGCAGCAGCAGATGATATAGATGTCCCCAGACTGTGGTACTACAACAGCCTGCGTCTTCTGTCAGACCAGACTGAACCCAGGTCATTACTTTCTTCTCTTCCCTGCAGCCTTTCCTCCACGCTGCCCTGCACCCTTCCCTGCAGCCTTCCCTGCAGTCTTCTTTGGAGGCTGTGGCTTTGGTGTTTGAGTTGTGGCAGGAGGAGAAGGAGGAGGAGGAGGAGGGGGGGCTGCCTCATGTAATTGTGTGTTGCTGGTTAGCGCGCCCTGCAGCCCCTTGTGTATTGTTTCCCCAAACAGTCTCTCACAAATGAGGCATTGGCCCCACTCCATTTTAAACAGCCTGCTGGCTAAGTAGCACCCATAGGCCTCTTCAGCTTCGGGGGGGCTTGTTAAAAAATTGGTGGCCTTTCGCATGAGGCGCAGGGATGCCTCCTGTGTCACCGTCCCCTTCCTGGCACTTTTTTTTGGAAGGCAGAGGGGAGGCACTTGTGATTGTGTCAGGCTCCTACTGGGCCCAGCCACCTCCTGCCTGACACTGGGTCCGGCTTCCTCCTGCCTGACATTGGGTCCGGCCTCCTCCAGGATGACACTGGGTCCGGCCTCCTCCAGGATGATGCTGTATCCGGCCTCCTCCAGGCTGTCCATGGACCCGGTCTCCTCCTGCCTGCCACTTTCCCCACATTCCTCCTGGCTGCCCTCATCCTGTGTATAAAAAAGGGACATAGTTTTAGTTTTTTTGGGGGGGTTCATCAATGACACACAATTTGCTTCTCATGACTTGCAAATTCAATGTGAATACATCTCTTAATAAAAGAGTCTAGAAATCAGACACCCTAATTTTTTGAAGCAGGTGACAAACATATTTCGCCACTACTGTCAATTGATATGTATACATCATTTTTTGGTGAAAATTATTTGAATCAATTATAACATCCAGTTAACCTCATTAATATTAGGACAGTAAATATTTGTGAAATTAATTTACCTGACTCCAGATAGTCACATCTGGTTCATCCAGGATGGAAGACCCAGCTTGGTCCTCATCAGCCTCTGCTGGGGTGGAGGGAAGGGTGCATAGAAGAGTGCATGGAAGTGGAGGGAAGGGTTGAAAGTGATACCCTGGCTTCAGTCTGGTCATCAAGAAACCGTAGTTTATTGTAGTACCACAGCCTGGGTACATATACATCATCTGCTGATGCTCCTGATCTCATGGATTCCTGGATCTTGTTATGCTCCCTCTTATTCATGTTCCTCAAGATCCCAATTTTCTTTAACAACGTCTCCATTGTTGCTTCCGGGATGGTCGCCTGGACAAATGTCAGAAGTCTCTCCACCGTTGACTTCCTGACATGCTTTTAATAATATTGAGGGTGTTTCACCTCCCACAGATTCCTCATCTCTCTATATTTGTCTATGAAAGCTGACAAAAATTCAGGATCTTTAAATTGGGCATTCATAATGTCTGTAAAAGATAAAGACACAAGACAAAAAACACTTATTATGTTTCTGCTAAACCCTCATCATCTTATCCCTATCTAGGCCTCATCAATCTGTCAAGCCATATAGGCTGCTTGCTACAAAGTTTTTACCAAATTTATAAATTTAAAATTACCTTAACAGTGAATAAATAGTAAATAATTCCGCGCCAAATAAAAATAGTGTTAACCAAGAAAAAATGAGTGAAGCAGCTACACCCTGAGCAAAAAATGAAAAAAATTCCATAAATGCATAAATGTGAAACAAGGGGGGGTTGGGGAGCGCTAAATAATTGACAAAAAAATTAAAATTAATACATATATACCAAAGGAATCCTTAAAAAGTGAATAAATTCAAATGAAAAATATATAAAAAAAAAAAAATAAATAATACCAGCCTGCCCATGTATATAAACTTGAGTGAACAAAATTCATAAACCTGAATACCAGTGAGCAATAATAATTGTGCAATCGTGACATGTGATGTCAAAAAAATATATATATATATTATAAAATAATTATATATCGAATATAAATTAACATCAATAACAAAGTCCATCCAAAATTGGTGTAAAATCCTGATGTGAATCTTGATAACAAAAGCGTGAGCAGCAAAATCCCTTCACCATCACTGAACAAAATACACCAATGTGCTCATGGAAATGGATGTCCGCTTACCAGATGAAGTTGACCAATTTAATTAAAAAAAGGTCAAATAGGCTTTAGCAAGATATTGCTTGCTGCAAATGGAGAAAAATATACCAGACTCTTGTCCTCACATCACAGGGTCTCACGCATGGGATATAAAATAGATGGAGAGGAACCAAACATAGTGTAATACCATTTATTAGGAATAAAAGTAAAAACAGAACATAGCCAAATGGCTACTCACATAGAAGGTGCCATCGCCCGGCACTGAGGCTGGAAAGCGTATCTAGGGACGGAAAATCCGATCTATGGGAGAAGTTTCCCGGATAATCACGGCAGCGGCGTGCGTTCCACCCTCGACGGACAGACGAACCACGGAGGCCGGAAGTGATGTAATTGCGTGACCAAGTACCGCCTCGACGTACGTTTCGTTTTACACGTCTTCAGGAAGCGTACTTGGTCACTATGGAGACAGTTTAAATAGAGTATAAAATTTGCATAAAGAGGAGGGGTTGAATGCTTCACAGCCTCAGTGCCGTTCATAGAACACCGTACAACCGTCTCAAATAGCAGTTTGATTGACAAAGGTAGATTCGCTTCAACAAAATCATTTACACAATATGAATATTTGTATATATTATTACTGATAGGAACCAAGTTTCAATAATGAAACTGGAATGAAGGATAATCCGCCAATACCTAATTGTGAAAAATGAGACAATTGAAAAATAAAAATAGATAATAAAAAATGTTTTATATATTCACTGATCATAGTGAGTAGAACTCAATATGAATTAAGAATATACCACCGGCTAAAAAAGACTAGAGCCCAACAGTATATAAAAAAATTAAATTATATAATGAATAAAAAATGGAAAAAAATGAAAAAATATAAATAAAGTAAAAAAATTTTTTATAGAAAATATTAAATAAAAATAAAAATAAAAAATTAATTAATTAATTAATTGAATAATAATCAAATTATCAAATCAATAATTAATATTTTAGAATGGTAAATATAAATTTTAAATTTAAAAACAATATTCAGAAGACAAAAAATAATAAATAATAAATAATAAAATCAGGAAAATTGATTAATTATGTCTAAGTAGAAAACCAGCATAAACCTAATCATTAGTCAAAAAACAATTTAAATCCAGTTCAATATTCAGGCCCTGCGGCTGCATCGTTTGTAAACGGTACAGCCACTGGGTCTCATTCTGAGAAACAGCCTTTTTAAGGTCAGTACCTCTCCAGTTGGGGGTGATCTTATCTATACCATAAAAAGTAAGTAATCGAGGGTCTCTATTATGGACCATACGGACGTGCCGTGATACACTATGGTTTAGATAACCTTTAGAAATATTGGCTACATGTTCGTTGATACGAACTCTCAATTTGCGGGTGGTGCGACCTACATATTGGATTGAACAGGGGCACTCCAACACATAAGTGACATAGCTAGAGTTGCATGTGATCAGAGGTTTTATGGAGAATTCTTGTCGGGTAACCTTGGAGTGAAATTTAGAAATCTTTTTCCCTGCTCTATTTGTAGTACGGCAGGCCTTGCATCTGGTGCAATAATAAAAGCCTGATCCATCCAAAAAGGTAGACAGTTTTTTTGGGGGGTCAGGCACATTTGGGGCTATCATATTCCTAAGTCCTGGTGCGCGTCTATAAATAAACTTTGGTTTGGGGGGGAGTAAATTCTGTAAATCTCTGTCCTTACAGAGTATGGGCCAGTATTTGTGAAATATTTTTTCCACACCCCTGTATCGGCGATGGAAACCTGATATAAATGGAATGTCCCCCAAAAAGGGGGCTTTTTCCTTAGAGACTAAAAGGGAATCTCTATTCATGGCCAGAACTTGATTTTTGGTTTTTAAAAGATTTTTAAGGGGATAACCCTTCTCCTGAAACCTTTGAGTAAGGATCTCAGATTGTGCATGGTAATCAGTAATATCATCACAATTTCTCCTAATGCGCATATACTGACCCTTGGGGACGGCTCCTAACCATTGTGGATGGTGACAGCTGTTTACTGGCACAAATCCATTACGGTCAGTAGCCTTGAAAAATGTTTTGGAAACCAGCCTATTCCCTTGTTTGGTTAAAGTAAGATCTAAATAATTGATAGTATCCCAACTAAACTCAGCAGTAAACTTGAGTCCATAGGTGTTGTCATTCAGACTCAGAAGAAAATCTTGAAAGTCCGATAAGGTGCCCTCCCACAAAAGAATGACGTCATCAATGTACCTTTTATAGTACCTTAATGATTTATTGGGTTGATGGTAAATGGTTTCATGTTCCCATTTATTGAGCACTATATTTGCTACACTGGGGGCATACCTAGCCCCCATGGCAACTCCTTTGACCTGATTGTAAAACTGGTGGTGTGCCCAGAAATAATTATTCCCCATAGCCAATTTTAGTCCTTCGACTAAAAATTCAATTTGCAGTAATTTAAGTTTTGATTGATCAATAAGTGCTAATTTAACTGCTAACAGGGCATCTTGTTGTTTGATATTAGTATAGAGTGATTCTATATCAATAGTCACTAGTAAAGTGTTAGAGGATATCGTGATATTCTGTAGAGATTGAATAAGAGCTCGGCTATCTTTCAAATATGATCGCCCAGAGATGACTAAAGGCTGAAGATAAATGTCCAAGTACTCTCCTACACGGGAATATAAAGACCCTATCCCGCTCACTATGGGTCGGCCGGGGGGTTTTTCTTTACATTTGTGTATCTTGGGCAATATATATAGGACTGGGATACGTGGGGCTTTAGGAATAAGATAATGGGCTTCCAGGGCGTGGTTTGGCTGCTGTAGATGATGGCCGCCTAGATTCTCTGCTCTCCCTCAGAACGGGGCACAACAGCGATTATAAAGCCAGTATTAGCTGCCTTCACCTCCGGTTCGGAGGCCACTGCTTCTGGGACACCCCGGGATATGACCAAGAAGAAAAAAAACACTAATTGCCAGAGATCGAGCCGTTTCCAGGAGTACTTCATGAAGCCGGCTCTCTCCTCACCACAAGATGGCGCCGAGCGGGAAAGCCGTTCGGCTTCGCCCTCACCCGCACATTCTCACACAGCGTCGGACACTCTGTGGGACATGGAGGAACAAGACCAGCTGGACTCCACTGCCTCTCCTCAACCCCAGGACAGAGGTAAGAGAGCCGCTGAATCCCCGGCAGGCTCACCAGTTATTTCACCTGCTCTAAAGAAGCAGCATTGGGCTGACGCTGCACACACAGGAGACAGTGCCACTCACTCCCTAGCTGCCTTCCCAGCGTCAGATAATACTCCAGCCTCAGAGAGCACACTGAAGTCTATGCTTCTCTCATTACAAGCTGACCTACAAAGGGATTTAAAAATATCTCTTAATCATGTCCAGAGCAGAGTAGAAAAGCTAGAGGACCGAACTGACACCATTGAACAACAACTACACACAGTGGCTCAGGCACATAATGCAGCTATAGATACACAGGATGCTCAGGCAGCTGCGATTCACCAAATGCAGCTTAAAATCGCAGATCTCGAAGACCGCTCTAGGCGGAATAACTTAAAGTTCAGGGGGATACCAGAGTCGATTAAACCAGGAGAACTAGTGTCCTATCTCCAACAACTGTTCCGCACGCTAGTACCCAACCTGTCCACTCACGACATGATCATCGACCGAGCGCATAGAATTCAAAAACCAAAACATCTTCCGGATACTGTCCCTAGGGACACCCTGGCTCGGATTCATTTCTTTCACACTAAAGAAAGACTGTTACGAGCTACGAGATCCATACGTACATTACCAACCCCATATGCTGCAATTTCCATATTCGGCGACATTTCAGCTGCCACAGCCCAGGCACGTAAACGGTTTGCTCCTGTCACTTCAGTCCTGCAAGACAAACAGGTTCAATATCGCTGGGGCTTCCCTACAAAGCTTCTGGTTACCTTTCAAAACCAACTGATCCCAATTCTGACACCCAAAGATGGCCTGAAACAACTGCATAATTGGGGTCTCATTCCCCATATCCCTCCTAGCATTCCTCGATCCAAACAATCTACCAAGGTCCCGGATCCCTGGTCGCAGCACGACAGAACCTGATGAGATGTACAAGGACCTTCCACCACGGGAACTCTAATATTTTTCTGGCTAATACCATCAGCATTACTCAGTGCCTTATGAGGGGGCACAGGGGCTCTCTAGAGCTGATCTGATCACTCCCCGATACTTCTAGTGTGCTAAGCACATACGTATCTACACGTTAATTTTTGTTTCTCTTTTCTCTCTTATTACTTGTTTATTGTGATTTATTGTCACATATTTCCTAGAAACAGACCTACCTGTATCTGTCGTATCTTCTCAAGTCACAAATTTGACTGCATTTACTGGTTTATCTGGTGTCGTTAATATTACATTGTTTGTTGCAACATCCTTTCTTGCTACTGTCAGTCCTTTACCAAGGACCAATCCCTGGTGTGATAAAACAAACGGTGGTGATCCCCTTCCGTACCAAAACACGCACTTTACACATTTCGCCTGCAGAATGTTGTCAATTACTACCATTAATGCCAAGGGTCTTAACCACCCCTTTAAGCGATCACTTCTCTGGAAGGAAGCCATTTACCAAAAAGCCGATATTCTGTGTGTCCAAGAGACACATTTTACCAAAAACAAAGCTCCGGCTTGTACCCATAAACAATACCCACACTGCTTCTTTGCCAACTCAGATAAAAAAGCAAGAGGTGTATTGATAGCAATACGCTCCTCCGTAGCATTCCAACTACACCAAGTTGAACGAGACCCTCTAGGCAGATTTCTCATCCTTTCTGCATCCTTTAATAACTGCCCACTGGTCATAGTCAACTTATACTCGCCTAACGTAGGACAAAAATCCTTCTACCAGAGTATACTAAACAAGCTTTCTACCTACCCCAAAGAACGTATCATTCTCTGCGGAGACTTTAACGAGATTGTGGACCACTCTCTGGATTCCTCCAATCCTCGCAGGAAAAGCTCTTCGGCATTGTCCTCACTCCTCATAAAGGAGGACCTCTATGATATATGGAGGTGTGCTCATGGTACGGAACGGGATTATACCTACTTCTCACCAACTCAGGAATCATATTCCAGACTCGATTTATTTCTCACATCTAAACTCCTATTACAACAAATTACCTCAGCCCATATTGGGCTCATTACCTGGTCTGACCATGCCCCGGTAACCATCTCTCTAAGCACAACGCATTCCTCCAAGTCAAACAAGATATGGAGAATGAATGCCTCCCTACTGACTCACTCGTTCTACAAATCACAAATCGAGGCTGGAATAGAGTCATACTTTTCTATTAATGCTGGTTCAGTAACCAATTCCACGACGGTGTGGAATGCACATAAATCGGTAATTAGAGGGTTGTTTGTCAAATTCGGTGCCCATGAGAAAAAAAAGCGATCAGAAATTACTGTCCAGTACCTAACCCGCATTAGGGATCTTGAACAAAGTAACAAAACCTCTCCCAATGCACAACAGACTAAACAGCTTCACCAACTTCGACTAGACTTAAGCTCACACTTACACAAAAATTTTGATTTCTACATTAAACGTCTCCGACTATCTTGGTACTCCCAAGGTAACAGGCCGGGCAAAGTCTTAGCGAACCAATACAAACGCAGAGTAATCCAATCCAAAATATTATACCTCACTGACCATCGCGGTCATAGATGCACAAATCCACTAGACATAGCCAACTGTTTTAAAACCTTCTACTCCAAACTGTACAACATCGCCTCGCTCTCCTCAGAACCATCACCCACGGACGTTGACATCCAGTCTTTCCTATCATCAGTCCAGCTCCCTTCGATCACTCCCTCCCAATTGCAAGACCTTTCACAACCGTTCACGGAAATGGAACTCAAGACAGCCATTAACTCCCTTCCCCTCCACAAGAGTCCGGGTCCCGATGGATTCTGTAATGAATACTATAAGACGTATTCTGACTTACTTACCCCCCACTTATGCACCTCGCTAAACAGATTCGCAACGACGGGAGACATCCCCAAGGAGTCTCTTGAAGCCTTAATTGTCACCATCCCCAAACAAGGTAAACCCTTTGACGATCCAGCCAACTACCGACCCATATCCCTCCTTAACACTGACCTGAAGCTCTATGCCAAACTGTTGGCCACTCGTCTAGCCACTCTCATCCCCTCCCTAATACATCACGATCAAGTAGGGTTCATCCCACACCGCCAGACCTCGGATGGCACACGCAGATTTATCGACCTCATTCAATGGACAGAACATCATCGGACGCCTTCTCTGTTCATCTCCTTGGATGCAGAGAAGGCGTTCGATAGAGTGCATTGGAGGTACTTGGAAAGCGTGCTCATTAAATTTGGCTTGACTGGTACCTTCTTACGAGCCATTCTAGGCCTTTATACCAAGCCTACAGCTAGAGTTTGGTCCGGAGGGTACTTGTCGGACCCGCTCTCCATCACTAATGGCACCAGGCAAGGATGCCCATTATCCCCACTCATCTTTGCCATGATTATCGAGCCCTTAGCGGCTGCCATTCGTACCAACCCGCAAGTTGAGGGTATCACAGTGGGTGAGTCCTCCCACAAAATAGGGCTCTACGCGGATGACATCATAGTCTCCCTCACAAATCCCAAAAAATCCCTGCAAGCTCTTCAACGAGTACTTAATGATTTTGGACAGGCATCACTATATAAAATTAATCATTCCAAATCTTCTATGATCGGTATTCATCTTACTTCTATTGAAAAGAAGGAATTGTCCCAATTAACGCATTTCTCATGGGCCCCGAACTCAATGTTTAACTATCTAGGGATTCAGCTAGTTACTCCATCAACGGCGCTCCTTCGCAACAATATCGAGCTATTAACTACCAAACTCCAACAAATAAGCTCTGAACTCCGGACAGTGAAAACCTCCTGGGCAGGACGCATAGCCCTAGTGAAGATGTTTCTCCTTCCTCATATTTTATACCTCTTTAGAACTCTCCCAATCCCAATATTGCCTTGCTATCTACACAAACTACAACGTATCCTCAACTCATTCATATGGGAGGGCAAACGCCCCAGGCTACACCACTCAACATTGTACCTAGCGACTAAGTATGGAGGAATGGGAGCCCCAGAAATCCAAATATACTATAAAGCGGCAATACTCGACCAAACTAAACATTGGTGGAACCCATCCTCGTCACCTACTTGGAAACTAATTGAACGTACTGTGATGTCTAAAGACCTTCAACTACTTTTATGTGCATCTTGGCTCAACTATCACCCACCTAGGTCCTTTTTGGACACTGTCAATGCCACAATGAGAGTCTGGCGATCAATTCCACAAAGGCTCAAAGGAATCTCCTCTCACACTCTAAAACTCCTGCCACTCGCTACTCTGGAACTTTTAACACCCGACTTAACCATACACCACTGGATTAGAGCCGGCATCTGCAACTTGAGTGACCTATACACATCGCAAGGATTTACTACCTTCCAACGTCTCTCTACTATCTTCAACATACCACGACATGACTTCTTCCGATTCCTGCGAATTCGGCACACCTTATCATCGCTTCAGTGGTCCTCCAACCAAGCTACCAACAAACTACTACAATATTATACCACGCGACAACCCCGTACCAAAGGTCTGTCCTTTATGTACTCACTGCTAACCACTCCTCGCTCTGAGGGTAAATCCACAGCTATGCAACACTGGGAACAAGTACTCCATTTTTCCACAAAAGAAGAGGTGTGGTACAGTTCTCTTAACAGCACCCGTGCCCATTCCAGGAATGTCTCTCACTGGGAAACAGTCATGAAACTCTATCATCGCTGGTACTATACTCCAACCAAACTGGCGGCCATTTTCCCCTCAACACCCTCTACATGTTGGAGGCACTGCAAAACAGATGGATCCCTGGTCCACATATGGTGGACTTGTTCTGCTCTTCAACAATTCTGGAAAGACGTGTCCAGTCTCATATGCTCAGTCACGGGCGTTAAGGCTCATCTAACCCCACAATTGGCCATGCTAGGGATAGGGTTAACAGAATGGCCAACCTCACTACGGTCAATACTTACCCATATCTTGATAGCGGCAAGGCTCTCAATTGCCCGCAATTGGAAAAATCCTCATCCACCCTCCATCCAATTAGTAATTTTTCTGCTCAACGACCAATGCCACATGGAATATATGTTCGCCAAAGCACATCTATTGACCACCAAATTCTTTGCCCAATGGGAACTTTGGCTTCAAGATCAAAGGAGTGACCCTCTACCATGAACTAACCTCTTCATACTTGTAGTCATGACCTTCCCAATCTGGAACTGAGCCAGCAGCTACACAGTCTTACACTGAGTCTAAATATTTGATTTCTGTTATATTGTTGTACATGCCTCTTTCTACTAATATGCCCCCCTGGGTATGGCCTCCTGACATTGCATAGATGTTCCCACTACTCTCCTAACCCACACTGCATGCATATCGATTACCAACCACATTGGGTCACACAGTGTCCCTCCACTCTTCTCTGACCTTGGACGATGTCAGGAAGGCCTACCTTTAGGGCACTACTTTTTACTCACCGGCATCCCTAATTCTACTAACTTTACTCTCTGTACCTTTCTTTGCTAATCTGCTTCAACTATCTCCTAGCTTGATATTATGTGTTGTCATACATGTGACTTGTAGACTACTTATGTTATACTTTAGTGGTCTCAAGCCCCTTTAAGGGCATTATGTTGTCTATGTGAAAAACTCAATAAAACCTTGGTTACGAAAAGATAAAAAAAAAAAAAAAAAAAAAAGATAATGGGCTTCCTTTTTATTAAGAATATGTGACTGTAAACCCTTGTTTACCCAACAAGAGAGTTGTGTTGTAAATTGTGGTGTGGGATCTGACAATAACGGTTTATAGGTGGTAGTATCTTGTAGCAATCTTTGAATCTCTAAATTATAGTTCTCTTTGCTGAGAACTACTACTCCTCCCCCTTTATCCGCTGGTCGGACTACTATTTGTTTGTTATCTTCTAATTTTTTAATACCTTCACGGATAGACTGATTAGTACTAGATTTTGGGATTTTAAGTGATTTTACTTCCTCCTGAACCATGCTTTTGAATACTTCAATGTGGTGATGAGTGCTTTTCTTAGGATTAAAGACTGAATTATTCTTGAGTCCACTATGCAAAAAAGTGGTCTCAATCCCTTCAGAGAGGGAAGGAACATTTGTTTGTGAAGAAAAATGTTTTTTGATATTTAGTTTCCTAATAAATTTCTCTATATCAACAAATACATCAAACTTGTTGATATCTTTGCTAGGAGCAAATTTTAACCCTTGTGATAATACTAATAGTTCTTCCTCTGACAGATCTACTCCAGATAGGTTGAAAATCCCTGTATTTAATTGTCCCGTTTTCTTTTTCTTTCTCCTTCTCCCTCTACTACCTCTTTTTCTGTAGGCTCTTTGAAATGTTGGGGTGTAGTGGGTGGGATTCTGTAGGGTCCTTTCCATTCCTTCCATTCCCCCCCTGGTTGATGATAATTGTAATTGTTATAATAGGGTCGGCCTCGGTAATTACCCCTATAATTGCCTCTAGGGGGTCTGGGTGGGTAATGGTTATATTCTTGATTATGATATTGATTCTCATAATCAGATGGTCTATCTGACAAAGGCGCAAACCTATTTTGTGTAGGTACCGTATAAGGAGTTGGATAAGAGTAGTTAGTATTATTTGGTAAAGAATAATTTTTACCCCTCTGAGGGGGGTTATTCCTGGGGTGAGAAACTGGTTTATTAGAGGTTCTTGCTGGAGTGGGAGGGGTTGCCCTCTTGTTGAAATCCTTGGCTAATTGATTCACAGCTTTATGTATTTCCAGGTCTCGTTCGACTGGAGGTACATTAGAATTGGTTGGAATTGAATCAGTTTGCCATTTGTAAACCTGATTCTGTTCAAAGTCTTTAATATCTCTCTGGTATTTTTTAAGCTTCTTTTGCTGAATTTCAGTATCATATTTGGACAAATGTGTATGTAACTGTTGGGCTTTATCTAAAAACTCTTTGGTTTCTTTGAATGGTTCCATTTTTTCCTTAAGCTCAGAAATTTTGGCTTCAAGGATGCGTCCCTTGGCTTGGCGCCTCCTCACCATCATTTGCATGAGCTTCTGCTCGCAAGCATTGAAAAATTGGAACCATTCATCTAAAAAAGTAGGATCCGAAACTCCATCATTGGGATTTACATCCCACCGTAATCTTCTGGGTGTGAGATTTTTTTCAATATATAAGTCAAAAGAGGCTATGTCCCACCACAGCCTAACCTGTTTTTCCATATCTGATTGTAATTGTTTAAAGCCTATTTCAAGATCTAAATTGGGGCTAGGTGGTTTTTGAAAAATTTCCTCAATGTTAATCTGACGCCCTTTCATAAAGTTAAAGACATCCATGGCTGCGTGAATAAAAATTCAAGGACAACAAAAATTATTTTTTGCCTTAGAACCAAAACAGTGAATAAATAGTAAATAATTCCGCGCCAAATAAAAATAGTGTTAACCAAGAAAAAATGAGTGAAGCAGCTACACCCTGAGCAAAAAATGAAAAAAATTCCATAAATGCATAAATGTGAAACAAGGGGGGGTTGGGGAGCGCTAAATAATTGACAAAAAAATTAAAATTAATACATATATACCAAAGGAATCCTTAAAAAGTGAATAAATTCAAATGAAAAAAATATAAAAAAAAAAAATAATACCAGCCTGCCCATGTATATAAACTTGAGTGAACAAAATTCATAAACCTGAATACCAGTGAGCAATAATAATTGTGCAATCGTGACATGTGATGTCAAAAATATATATATATATATTATAAAATAATTATATATCGAACATAAATTAACATCAATAACAAAGTCCATCCAAAATTGGTGTAAAATCCTGATGTGAATCTTGATAACAAAAGCGTGAGCAGCAAAATCCCTTCACCATCACTGAACAAAATACACCAATGTGCTCATGGAAATGGATGTCCGCTTACCAGATGAAGTTGACCAATTTAATTAAAAAAAGGTCAAATAGGCTTTAGCAAGATATTGCTTGCTGCAAATGGAGAAAAATATACCAGACTCTTGTCCTCACATCACAGGGTCTCACGCATGGGATATAAAATAGATGGAGAGGAACCAAACATAGTGTAATACCATTTATTAGGAATAAAAGTAAAAACAGAACATAGCCAAATGGCTACTCACATAGAAGGTGCCATCGCCCGGCACTGAGGCTGGAA
Organism: Lithobates clamitans; assembly: GCA_037952925.1. Lineage (NCBI taxonomy): Eukaryota > Metazoa > Chordata > Amphibia > Anura > Ranidae > Lithobates > Lithobates clamitans. Next base: position 2,149,186 of record JBBGZY010000610.1, read on the forward strand.
AGCGTATCTAGGGACGGAAAATCCGATCTATGGGAGAAGTTTCCCGGATAATCACGGCAGCGGCGTGCGTTCCACCCTCGACGGACAGACGAACCACGGAGGCCGGAAGTGATGTAATTGCGTGACCAAGTACCGCCTCGACGTACGTTTCGTTTTACACGTCTTCAGGAAGCGTACTTGGTCACTATGGAGACAGTTTAAATAGAGTATAAAATTTGCATAAAGAGGAGGGGTTGAATGCTTCACAGCCTCAGTGCCGTTCATAGAACACCGTACAACCGTCTCAAATAGCAGTTTGATTGACAAAGGTAGATTCGCTTCAACAAAATCATTTACACAATATGAATATTTGTATATATTATTACTGATAGGAACCAAGTTTCAATAATGAAACTGGAATGAAGGATAATCCGCCAATACCTAATTGTGAAAAATGAGACAATTGAAAAATAAAAATAGATAATAAAAAATGTTTGGTTCCTCTCCATCTATTTTATATCCCATGCGTGAGACCCTGTGATGTGAGGACAAGAGTCTGGTATATTTTTCTCCATTTGCAGCAAGCAATATCTTGCTAAAGCCTATTTGACCTTTTTTTAATTAAATTGGTCAACTTCATCTGGTAAGCGGACATCCATTTCCATGAGCACATTGGTGTATTTTGTTCAGTGATGGTGAAGGGATTTTGCTGCTCACGCTTTTGTTATCAAGATTCACATCAGGATTTTACACCAATTTTGGATGGACTTTGTTATTGATGTTAATTTATATTCGATATATAATTATTTTATAATATATATATATATATTTTTGACATCACATGTCACGATTGCACAATTATTATTGCTCACTGGTATTCAGGTTTATGAATTTTGTTCACTCAAGTTTATATACATGGGCAGGCTGGTATTATTTATTTTTTTTATATTTTTTTCATTTGAATTTATTCACTTTTTAAGGATTCCTTTGGTATATATGTATTAATTTTAATTTTTTTGTCAATTATTTAGCGCTCCCCAACCCCCCCTTGTTTCACATTTATGCATTTATGGAATTTTTTTCATTTTTTGCTCAGGGTGTAGCTGCTTCACTCATTTTTTCTTGGTTAACACTATTTTTATTTGGCGCGGAATTATTTACTATTTATTCACTGTTTTGGTTCTAAGGCAAAAAATAATTTTTGTTGTCCTTGAATTTTTATTCACGCAGCCATGGATGTCTTTAACTTTATGAAAGGGCGTCAGATTAACATTGAGGAAATTTTTCAAAAACCACCTAGCCCCAATTTAGATCTTGAAATAGGCTTTAAACAATTACAATCAGATATGGAAAAACAGGTTAGGCTGTGGTGGGACATAGCCTCTTTTGACTTATATATTGAAAAAAATCTCACACCCAGAAGATTACGGTGGGATGTAAATCCCAATGATGGAGTTTCGGATCCTACTTTTTTAGATGAATGGTTCCAATTTTTCAATGCTTGCGAGCAGAAGCTCATGCAAATGATGGTGAGGAGGCGCCAAGCCAAGGGACGCATCCTTGAAGCCAAAATTTCTGAGCTTAAGGAAAAAATGGAACCATTCAAAGAAACCAAAGAGTTTTTAGATAAAGCCCAACAGTTACATACACATTTGTCCAAATATGATACTGAAATTCAGCAAAAGAAGCTTAAAAAATACCAGAGAGATATTAAAGACTTTGAACAGAATCAGGTTTACAAATGGCAAACTGATTCAATTCCAACCAATTCTAATGTACCTCCAGTCGAACGAGACCTGGAAATACATAAAGCTGTGAATCAATTAGCCAAGGATTTCAACAAGAGGGCAACCCCTCCCACTCCAGCAAGAACCTCTAATAAACCAGTTTCTCACCCCAGGAATAACCCCCCTCAGAGGGGTAAAAATTATTCTTTACCAAATAATACTAACTACTCTTATCCAACTCCTTATACGGTACCTACACAAAATAGGTTTGCGCCTTTGTCAGATAGACCATCTGATTATGAGTATCAATATCATAATCAAGAATATAACCATTACCCACCCAGACCCCCTAGAGGCAATTATAGGGGTAATTACCGAGGCCGACCCTATTATAACCATTACAATTATCATCAACCAGGGGGGGAATGGAAGGAATGGAAAGGACCCTACAGAATCCCACCCACTACACCCCAACATTTCAAAGAGCCTACAGAAAAAGAGGTAGTAGAGGGAGAAGGAGAAAGAAAAAGAAAACGGGACAATTAAATACAGGGATTTTCAACCTATCTGGAGTAGATCTGTCAGAGGAAGAACTATTAGTATTATCACAAGGGTTAAAATTTGCTCCTAGCAAAGATATCAACAAGTTTGATGTATTTGTTGATATAGAGAAATTTATTAGGAAACTAAATATCAAAAAACATTTTTCTTCACAAACAAATGTTCCTTCCCTCTCTGAAGGGATTGAGACCACTTTTTTGCATAGTGGACTCAAGAATAATTCAGTCTTTAATCCTAAGAAAAGCACTCATCACCACATTGAAGTATTCAAAAGCATGGTTCAGGAGGAAGTAAAATCACTTAAAATCCCAAAATCTAGTACTAATCAGTCTATCCGTGAAGGTATTAAAAAATTAGAAGATAACAAACAAATAGTAGTCCGACCAGCGGATAAAGGGGGAGGAGTAGTAGTTCTCAGCAAAGAGAACTATAATTTAGAGATTCAAAGATTGCTACAAGATACTACCACCTATAAACCGTTATTGTCAGATCCCACACCACAATTTACAACACAACTCTCTTGTTGGGTAAACAAGGGTTTACAGTCACATATTCTTAATAAAAAGGAAGCCCATTATCTTATTCCTAAAGCCCCACGTATCCCAGTCCTATATATATTGCCCAAGATACACAAATGTAAAGAAAAACCCCCCGGCCGACCCATAGTGAGCGGGATAGGGTCTTTATATTCCCGTGTAGGAGAGTACTTGGACATTTATCTTCAGCCTTTAGTCATCTCTGGGCGATCATATTTGAAAGATAGCCGAGCTCTTATTCAATCTCTACAGAATATCACGATATCCTCTAACACTTTACTAGTGACTATTGATATAGAATCACTCTATACTAATATCAAACAACAAGATGCCCTGTTAGCAGTTAAATTAGCACTTATTGATCAATCAAAACTTAAATTACTGCAAATTGAATTTTTAGTCGAAGGACTAAAATTGGCTATGGGGAATAATTATTTCTGGGCACACCACCAGTTTTACAATCAGGTCAAAGGAGTTGCCATGGGGGCTAGGTATGCCCCCAGTGTAGCAAATATAGTGCTCAATAAATGGGAACATGAAACCATTTACCATCAACCCAATAAATCATTAAGGTACTATAAAAGGTACATTGATGACGTCATTCTTTTGTGGGAGGGCACCTTATCGGACTTTCAAGATTTTCTTCTGAGTCTGAATGACAACACCTATGGACTCAAGTTTACTGCTGAGTTTAGTTGGGATACTATCAATTATTTAGATCTTACTTTAACCAAACAAGGGAATAGGCTGGTTTCCAAAACATTTTTCAAGGCTACTGACCGTAATGGATTTGTGCCAGTAAACAGCTGTCACCATCCACAATGGTTAGGAGCCGTCCCCAAGGGTCAGTATATGCGCATTAAGAGAAATTGTGATGATATTACTGATTACCATGCACAATCTGAGATCCTTACTCAAAGGTTTCAGGAGAAGGGTTATCCCCTTAAAAATCTTTTAAAAACCAAAAATCAAGTTCTGGCCATGAATAGAGATTCCCTTTTAGTCTCTAAGGAAAAAGCCCCCTTTTTGGGGGACATTCCATTTATATCAGGTTTCCATCGCCAATACAGGAGTGTGGAAAAAATATTTCACAAATACTGGCCCATACTCTGTAAGGACAGAGATTTACAGAATTTACTCCCCCCCAAACCAAAGTTTATTTATAGACGCGCACCAGGACTTAGGAATATGATAGCCCCAAATGTGCCTGACCCCCCAAAAAAACTGTCTACCTTTTTGGATGGATCAGGCTTTTATTATTGCACCAGATGCAAGGCCTGCCGTACTACAAATAGAGCAGGGAAAAAGATTTCTAAATTTCACTCCAAGGTTACCCGACAAGAATTCTCCATAAAACCTCTGATCACATGCAACTCTAGCTATGTCACTTATGTGTTGGAGTGCCCCTGTTCAATCCAATATGTAGGTCGCACCACCCGCAAATTGAGAGTTCGTATCAACGAACATGTAGCCAATATTTCTAAAGGTTATCTAAACCATAGTGTATCACGGCACGTCCGTATGGTCCATAATAGAGACCCTCGATTACTTACTTTTTATGGTATAGATAAGATCACCCCCAACTGGAGAGGTACTGACCTTAAAAAGGCTGTTTCTCAGAATGAGACCCAGTGGCTGTACCGTTTACAAACGATGCAGCCGCAGGGCCTGAATATTGAACTGGATTTAAATTGTTTTTTGACTAATGATTAGGTTTATGCTGGTTTTCTACTTAGACATAATTAATCAATTTTCCTGATTTTATTATTTATTATTTATTATTTTTTGTCTTCTGAATATTGTTTTTAAATTTAAAATTTATATTTACCATTCTAAAATAATAATTATTGATTTGATAATTTGATTATTATTCAATTAATTAATTAATTAATTTTTTATTTTTATTTTTATTTAATATTTTCTATAAAATTTTTTTTTACTTTATTTATATTTTTTCATTTTTTTCCATTTTTTATTCATTATATAATTTAATTTTTTTGATATACAGCATTTTTTTATATACTGTTGGGCTCTAGTCTTTTTTAGCCGGTTGTATATTCTTAATTCATATTGAGTTCTACTCACTATGATCAGTGAATATATAAAACATTTTTTATTATCTATTTTTATTTTTCAATTGTCTCATTTTTCACAATTAGGTATTGGCGGATTATCCTTCATTCCAGTTTCATTATTGAAACTTGGTTCCTATCAGTAATAATATATACAAATATTCATATTGTGTAAATGATTTTGTTGAAGCGAATCTACCTTTGTCAATCAAACTGCTATTTGAGACGGTTGTACGGTGTTCTATGAACGGCACTGAGGCTGTGAAGCATTCAACCCCTCCTCTTTATGCAAATTTTATACTCTATTTAAACTGTCTCCATAGTGACCAAGTACGCTTCCTGAAGACGTGTAAAACGAAACGTACGTCGAGGCGGTACTTGGTCACGCAATTACATCACTTCCTGCCTCCGTGGTTCGTCTGTCCGTCGAGGGTGGAACGCACGCCGCTGCCGTGATTATCCGGGAAACTTCTCCCATAGATCGGATTTTCCGTCCCTAGATACGCTTTCCAGCCTCAGTGCCGGGCGATGGCACCTTCTATGTGAGTAGCCATTTGGCTATGTTCTGTTTTTACTTTTATTCCTAATAAATGGTATTACACTATGTTTGGTTCCTCTCCATCTATTTTATATCCTATGCGTGAGACCCTGTGATGTGAGGACAAGAGTCTGGTATATTTTTCTCCATTTGCAGCAAGCAATATCTTGCTAAAGCCTATTTGACCTTTTTTTAATTAAATTGGTCAACTTCATCTGGTAAGCGGACATCCATTTCCATGAGCACATTGGTGTATTTTGTTCAGTGATGGTGAAGGGATTTTGCTGCTCACGCTTTTGTTATCAAGATTCACATCAGGATTTTACACCAATTTTGGATGGACTTTGTTATTGATGTTAATTTATGTTCGATATATAATTATTTTATAATATATATATATATATTTTTGACATCACATGTCACGATTGCACAATTATTATTGCTCACTGGTATTCAGGTTTATGAATTTTGTTCACTCAAGTTTATATACATGGGCAGGCTGGTATTATTTATTTTTTTTTTTTTATATTTTTTTCATTTGAATTTATTCACTTTTTAAGGATTCCTTTGGTATATATGTATTAATTTTAATTTTTTTGTCAATTATTTAGCGCTCCCCAACCCCCCCTTGTTTAAAATTACCTTAGTTTAGTAGCGTCCCGGTCCACTATCACCTACGCACAGAACGTACGTACGACACAATACGTAACAACGTTTTATACACTGCACATGCGTAATACTCCACCTGCTTGGCCCGCCCCTGACGTTCTTTTTGGTTACGCATATTTCCCGCCCTTGACTCTACGCACAGAACGTACGTACGTACGACACGTGCGCAAGGCCCCTCTTTATACACTGCGCCTGTGTGAAACTCCGCCTGCGTCGCCCGCCCCTGACGTTCAATTTTAACTCATGTTCTCCGCCCCTTAACTCTACGCACAGAACGTACGTATGACATGTGCGCAAGGTCCCTCTTTATACACTGCGCCTGTGTGAAACTCCGCCTGCGTCGCCCGCCCCTGACGTTCAATTTTAACTCATGTTCTCCGCCCCTTAACTCTACGCACAGAACGTACGTATGACATGTGCGCAAGGCCCCTTTTTATACACTACGCCTGTGTGAAACTCCGCCTGCGTCGCCCGCCCCTGACGTTCAATTTTAACTCATGTTCTCCGCTCCTTAACTCTACGCACAGAACGTACGTATAACATGTGCGCAACGCCCCTCTTTATACACTGCACATGTGTGAAACTCCACCTGCGTCGCCCGCCCCTGACGTTCGATTTTAACTCATATAGGGCGTACACACGGTCGGACTTTGTTCGGACATTCCGACAACAAAATCCTAGGATTTTTTCCGACGGATGTTGGCTCAAACTTTTTTTGTCTACACATGGTCGCACAAAGTTGTCGGAATTTCCGATCGCCAACCACGCGGTCAAGTACACCACGTACGACGAGACTAGAAAAGGCCGGTTCAGAACCAAGCGCGGCACCCTTTGGGCTCCTTTTGCTAATCTCGTGTTAGTAAAAGTTTGGTGAGAGACGATTCGCGCTTTTTCAGACTCGTGGCTTTCAGATCGTTTTCTGCCGTTCAGTTTGTGCTTGTGGGTTTGTTTCTGCTCTTCAGTGCGTGCAGTAAGTTAGTATCAGAGTTTTCTGTGCGATCTTGCCCGCTCGTTACTGTTTTTCAGGTCGCTCTTCACAGGACTTGCTGTTCTTCAGTGCGTTCTGTTACTTCATTCTGAGCAGCCGACCGTTTTCTAGCCATGTTTCGTATGCGTACTCCTCGTAGAGTTCGTGCTGTGCGGGGGCTTGGTGTTGGGGTCCTGACCTTGACACAAGTCCAGTCCATGAACAGGGTGGGGAGGAGTTCATGGACCAAGAATTGGTTGCTTTAGCGTGACCAGTTCTCTCATATGCCTTTGCTCCGTGAGATCCGTAAGAATAATCCTGATGATTTCAGGAACTTTCTCAGGATGACAGACCCCGTGTTTCACCGTCTGTTGGCTTCGCTGACCCCCTATATCAGCAGGCAGGATACCTGCATGAGGCAAGCCATCACTCCGGAGCAGAGGTTGGTCACTACCCTGCGGTATTTGGCCACAGGGAGAAGTCTGCAGGACTTGAAGTTCTCGACAGGCATCTCCCCCCAGGCTCTGGGGATCATTATCCCAGAGACCTGTTCTGCCATCATACAGGTCCTGCAGAAGGAGTATATGAAGGTAAGATTTTTATCCTTTTATATCACATTTTATTGTATTGAATGTTTGATAATATATTGCATTTCTTTCCTCATTCCCTAATTACCATGATTGTAATATGCTGTGAATGTCCCCTTTGTCCTCATGCATGCTGGATTTTTATGTAATTAGTATTTTAGGTCCTTCATATATATTTGCCCTTCACTAACCTCCCCAGCATGGTGTCTCCTGCCCTATATTCACCTCATGTAGTCACTTAACAATGTATTTTATCAGCTCCATAGTAGTGCTTTACCCCAAACACCCCCTAAAATGTTTGGAAATGTTATTTTTGATTTAAATTCAGGCAGAGTGGCAGAGGCTTTTTTTTGTGGTGTCCCCAAATAATTTTTAGTAACCCTCCCTCCCCCAACTGCTAAGTCAGCTGATCCCAATTCTCTATCCTCAATCATCTGCTGACTTTGCCAAACCCATACACACTATACCCATCTCTTTAGTGCTCAGATTTATGGATGAATTCCCCAAAGCATGTAGTGCAAGGGCCTGCCTGTATACTTTCCAATGGTACAGTTTAAAGTTTTTGTATCCTATTATTATCTTGATAGGTAATAGCAGAATGTCCAAATGTCCTCAAATGTGTACAGTGTGTATTTATATCTTTGTATTCAGACACTTCTTACCTGTCCAGTGGTCTGCCAATAGTGTAACTAAGGAGGGGCTGTTCAAAGTAATACCCATTATTTAGGCATTCATCTCTCAATGAAGTGAAGAGGGTTACCTATCCAAGATTTCCACACACCCCCTATAATGTTAGAAATGGCATATGAGGGGGGGGGGGATATGATAGGTGTACCTTATACTTTGTTGTTGTTAAATTCCCCTTAATAAATGCTATCTGGAGGTTGCCCCATAATGTTTGTGTATAATCTGCTTGCCATGTTTCAGAGTAAAAATAGTAATGTTTATTGTTTTTTCCTTAACAGTTTCCTTCCACGCCACAGGAATGGCAGACTGTGGCCTCCCACTTTGCCGAGCAGTGGGACTTTCCTAACTGCGGAGGGGCAATTGATGGGAAACACGTCCACATCGTCCCACCACCCAACTCGGGGTCGTACTATTATAATTACAAGGGGTTTAATAGTAAAGTGATGTTGGCGGTGGTGTCGGCTAACTACAACTTCTTGTATGTGGACGTGGGGAAGAATGGCTGGATGTCCGATGGTGGAGTCATCACCCAGACGGAGTTCTACAGGCGTCTCCAGAATGGTAGCTTGGACTTGCCAGCTCCAGAGGACAATGTGGAAGGACTCCAATTTGTGTTCGTTGCTGATGAAGCATTTGCACCACGTGATGCGGCCATTCCCAATGAGGACCCTCACCCCGGAACAGAGGGTTTTTAATTACCGGCTGGCCAGAGCCCGAAGAGTGGTGGAGAACACATTTGGAATCCTGGCCAGCCGGTTCCGACTATTTATGACACCCATCCATATGGCGGAGTATAAACTGAACCATATTATACTGGCGTGCTGTGTTCTCCATAACTTTTTAAGGAAACATTCGGCCAACTATGCTGGCTCAGTTGGGCCTGAGGCCGGAATCCTACATCAAACCATACTGACGGCGCTTGAAAGTGGCCGTCCTGGCTTGCCCTCCCTGAGTGCCCGTGATGTCCGGTTACGCTACCTGGAGTTCTTTGCGTGTAGGGGGGCTATCAATATGCCAGCAAATCTGTGAAGCCTTTTTATAATAAAAAAAAAGAAATTCTTGGTGGACATTTACTGCTTGTGTTTGTTTTAGCTGACCCTGACAGAAATGTGTTGAGTCCAGAAAATGTTGTGATTGTGTAACCTTATACAAAGCACTGTTGGCTGTTATTTCCTAAATGCAAAAACACATTTCACTACAAGTGCACTTGCAACTGCACTGAAACTGCACTTGTAGTGCCAAGAGGATTTGCCCTTAGGAAATAACACCCATTTTTGCAGAAAATAGCAATTACATCACCCCAAAAGTGTTGTATTATAGTGTTGAGACAATAATCCACACATTCTTGAGTAAGCAACTTTTTTATACCTGCACAATCACATGTGCATTTACCAAAGGTTTTTAAAACAAACCAACATGTTTGTTGTATAACAATTTTTGCAGTAGCATTATCAAAAATCGAAATGTCCATTTCAGATAAAACAGGCCTGTGTAAAACCAACAAGAAAGACAAAAAACTTGAACTTACAAAGTTCACATTAGGTAAAACCTGAAGGCTATATCAGATATGCTATCTGCCATCAGGGGGGATCAAGGGATGTGTTTTGGGGGAGCAAGCCCTTCCTCAACGCTACTTTATAATTGTGGAAGGGGTTGCACCCCCAAAACGCGTCCATTGATCTCCCGTGATGACAGATAGCACATGTAGGCACACTGTGTGCGTCCTCCAAATTTGGCTTTTCAAAACATTGCAAAAAAATTTAAAAGATTGGACCACAATCCAAAAAGTGATTTTGTGGGGTTTTAAATTCACCCCAAAACATCAAAGATGTTTTTTTTTTTTTTAATAACATCATTGATTTTTTGCTGTATGTTTTGCAGTTCGACATTACACCCCATGATCTCCCCGATCAGGATCTGGGCACTTTCTGATGTGAAACATTCTGGATCCCTCACATCATGATCACCTAAAAAGAGAGAAACAAAACAAAAACAGGTCTCAAAAATCTGCCACCATCCATCTCGTTTACCTGAGCCTGTGGTCGCACCACATCTTCTTCTTCCTCCTGCTCAGCTTGGGTTGGTGGTATTTCACCTTCTTCCAGAGGTGGGGGGTCTCTGGTCTCCTCGGATGAGGGGTGTCCTCCGAGTCTTTTCTCCCCTATGTAAAACAAAAATGGTATAATTAGCACACAGATATTTGATGGCAGAACTATAAATAGGAAACATTGCTTGGAAGTGGGGTACAATTGTCTATTTTAGCCGAGTTCCAAGATGTATTTTTTTTATTGGCCTTTGTCAAGCTGCAATACTTTACATGTTTAGTACAAGCTTCACAGATGGAGACCCCCCTATAGTATACACTGGAGCACCTGTGTTCCCCCCTAATAAAAATGGTGTTCTTGTGTCCCACACTAGTGCTCCAGTGTCCAGATGTGAAAACAGCTGCTCAGTGTCCTCTCCTTACACAGAATCTAGTTGGCATTTCATTCTAGTAACAAACCCATCTACACAAACAAATATTTGGCATCCAAGTAGGCCCAAAAAAATGTGGGAAAATGCATATGGCCTAAACAATGGTGTTTTAGAGGCCGAAAGAAAAATGTTTGATACGAACGAATAATGGGCCCATGAACATTAAAGTTGCCCTTTTAAACGTTACAATTAATAAAAGCATATGGAGCAGCACGAACGCAATAAAGACAGAAAGAATAGGAACACAGCACAACTACTTACTTTTTTGCAGCACTCTCCGGATCTTTCGGTACTGCTCTGGCTCTCTTAACTTCAGGTCCGACCACCGCTTCCTGAGCTGATCTTTCGATCTTCGTACCCCGAAATTCTTGTGAAGGCTTTTGACCACTTTCGCCATGATCTTTGCCTTTCTGATGTTGGGGATGGGGTAAGGCCCATACTTTCCATCATAGTCGGACTTCTTCATGATGTCGACCATCTCCAACATCTCCCCAAAGGACATATTTGTGGCCTTAAAACGTCTCCTTCTGGATCGGGACGTGTCCGAATCCGGGCTTTCCTCCTCCTCCTCCTCCTCGTTGCTATAATTAGCACACACCTGCTCTAACTCCGCCATGTGCTCTTCACCCACTGCACCGAACGAAAAGGGGCGGGGAAAAGACTAGAAAGAACGTCAGGGGCGGGTGGAGTTACTCGCATGCACAGTGTGTATAAAGCGTAACACGCGTGCGTATTACGTACGATCTGTGAGCGGAGGAAGGAGCATTGGACGCGCAGATCATAAGAACGAAGGTAAGAGGCAAACTTGTGCCTATACTGCTTCTACATTGAAGCCTATATTGTAACAAGATTAGGAGAGTTTTGTCTGACATTAGGCTTTGTCTTGTGTTGTGTCTTGCAGTGAACATGGATATCTTAGTGAAAGACAATGACTTCATGTCAGTATTCATAGATATCTTAAGGGAGCTGTCCTGTCTGTGGGAGATTAACCACCCCCATTTCAAGAACCAAGCAAAGAGGAAGGCAGCACTGGTGCAATTGTGTGAACTTGTGAAGCAGGTGATCCCCACGGCAGACATCACCTATTTAAAGATTTTCATTGGTGGCCTGAGGAGCACATATCTAAGGGAGCGCAAGAAAGTCCTGGATTCACAGAGATCCGGAGCAGCAGATGACATCTATGTCCCCAGGATGTTGTACTACGACAGGCTGCATTTTCTGGCAGGCCAGACTGAACCCAGGCCATTCCTATCCAGTCTTCCTTCCACGCTTCCTTCCCCCCCGGCTGAGGCTTCTGACGCCCAACCTGGGCCTTCCAGGCCACATGTGGAGGAGCCCAGATTGAGCCAGGTATAGCACTCCTCTAAATATTTCTGCTTGTCCAATCAATGATGTTAACTAGATGTTAGTTGGGAGTACTAATTTAGGATTGTGATTGATGAAGCAACAACTAAAACCATGTCCCTTTTTCATACACATGGAAGTCTCAGCCAGGAGGTGGCCGGGCCGAGCCGGCTGGCTGATCTGCAGGTCCCTCCACCCCCCCCTGAAAAGAGAAAGTGGCAGTAGGAGGAGTGCCCTAGAGGAGGCTACCGGAGGACTCTTTTGGAGGGCTACAGAGGTCCTGGGAGCACGACAGACCGTGGAGGAGGACATTGCTGCCGTCATTGCATATAAAATGCAGAGGATGGAGGAGGGCCAACAAGTCTTGTGTGAGGCGCTCATATTGGAGGCTCTTAACAAAGGTATGAGGGGCAAAATGACAGCTCAGACACACCTTTGCGATGGTCCTCCTCCTGCAGGTCCTCCTCCTCGTCCTCCCTCTCCTCCAAGTCCTCCCAGTCCTCCTCCAGGTCCTACTCCTCCTCCTGCCACATCTCCAACTGCACAGCCACAGCCCGGAAGGAAGCGTGAAAGGAAGACCAGAAAGTGAGGACCCTGGATCCAGTCTGGTCGGCCAAAAAATTGCAGCCTCTTGTGGTACCACAGCCTGGGGACACACATGTCATCTGCTGCTATCCGGATCTCTGCGAATTCTGGACCAGACTGCCCTCCCTTACATATGGACTCCTCAGGCCACCAATTTTGATGTTGAAGAATTGATGTCTGCCGTGGGGGTCCCAGGCTTCGCTAATTTCTCATGTTGATCCAGTGTTGCCTTCCTCTTTGTTTGGTTCTGATCCCTTAATAAAAGCTTTTTGTTTTGAATTATACTCTCTTATGTGTTTTACTTCAAAAAGGACAGTTTGTTTGTGAGGATTCAGGTACATTTCAAATATACAATGTGAAATGAACAAGGGACACCAACACCAAACAATCTCCTTGAGATTAAATAATAAAAGATATCAATGGTGTTGGGGTAACTTGACACACAAAACACACAAAAATATTCTGGAGTAAAAATAAAAATAACATTGAACAAAGATCAGCCTTTGAAAAAATCCAAACATTAAATAAAAAAAAGGCTTAAAATCCCCAAAAAAATAAAATAAAAAAATAAAATTCTTTCAGATGTGACAACTAATAACAATATATTCAGGGAATCCCAATAAAAAAACAAAAATAAAACTTTGTGAGAAGTGTGTGTGAATATGAGCAGCAAAACTACTTAATTCTTTTCACGTTATAAAGAAGAAGAGAGTGCGCTGTATTAAACCATTTTTAACATTGCAGCGTGACGAAAGTGCTGTATCCATTGCGAACGCTAAGTTTACCAGAACGAGCTGTTCCGTCTTGGAATTTCTTCTGAGCATGCGTGGCACTTTGTGCGGCGGAACAGGCCACACACGATCGGAATTGACGCGATCGGATTTTGTTGTCAGAAAATTTTATCTCCTGCTCTCCAACTTTGTGTATAGGAAAATCCGAAGGAAAATGTCTGATGGAGCCCACACACGGTCAGAATTTCCGACAACACGCTCCGATCGGACATTTTCCATTGGAAAATCCGACCGTGTGTACGGGGCAATATTCTCCGCCCATTTTTTGTACGGTGCGTAGTGGGGTGAATAATGGCAGAGACACATCAGGTGTGTACTACCTCAGGTAGCAAAGAAAGCGAAGAAAGCCCGGAGGGCGGAACGTCACGATGTGGGAAGCCGAGATTTAAGGCCTCCAATATGTCCTTTAAAGAGATGGTGGAAATGGTGGCAATTCTTAAAAAAAAGGACTATGATGGGAAGTATGGGCCGTACGCCCGGCCAAATTTGGGAAAAGCCAAAATAATGGCGAAGGTGGTGAAGATATATATATATATATATATATATATATATATATATATATATATATATATACATATAATATATATAATATATATATATAATCTCTAGAGAGAGAGAGAGAGAGAGAGAGAGAGAGAGAGAGATCGATAGATCGATAGATCAATATTTTTAGATATATTTAGATATTGATATATAGATATCAATATATCTATCTATCTCGATATGTCTTTCTAAAATTATACATTTAGTAAACTAGGAACTCTACACAAACAGACAATTTGTACACCACTTCACTACAATGTTTGAAGATTACTATGTAATAAAATATCTGTGTGCTAAGTATATTAATTTTTTGGTTGACATAGGGGAAAAAACACTCAGCCAAGAAGAACCCAGTCCCCCCCAACCAAGAGAACATACTTGGGAAATCAGCCCAAGCCCCACTGAGGATGTGGAGGAAGGAGAGATGGGCGACATGGGCACCCCACCAGGTGAGTGTCTAACACACCAGCTTATGGTAATCTATGCATGGCTGCCTTTTATTTTATGTAGATTTTTTACTCTATTTTAGGTGATCTGGTTGTGCTTGACTCAAGCAACAGCGCCACCCCCGAGGATGTTGATGAAGTATGCGACATGGGCACCCCACCAGGTCAGTGTCTGAGACACCAGCTTATGGTAAGGTAAACTATGTATGTCTGCATATTTCTAAACACATCTTTTTTTCATTCTATTTTAGGTCCAAGTGACTATTTCACAACAGACAGTGCCCAACGACTAATTTCTAAAATAATGGCCTGGAATGGGGAGATTGATCAAATGCGGAATCGGCTGGATCATATGCAGCAGGAAATTAAGGACATGATTGATGTTTTGGGTCGAATCTAAATGCCCTTTTTCAACCCCAAAAACATCGATCATGTCCTTCATTTCCTGGTTTGCCGACCCCATTCTGGGCCTTTTCTTTTGTATTTTGTGGAAATTATATGCCTGTTTAACAACATAAAAAAACAAAAATTACAAAAAAATGGAGGCCTGTTTTGAAAAAAAAAAATAGAGGCCTGTTTTCCCAAATAAAAAAAAAAATGTTTACAAACATTTTTTTTAAAATAGAGGCCTGTTTTTTTTTTTTTTTTTTTTAAACTGTTTTTAAAAAAACAAAAAAAATTTTTAAAAAAAGGCCTGTTTTTAAAAAATAAAATAAATAAATACATAAATAAATAAAAAAGAGGCCTGTTTGTTAAAATCAAAATAAAAAAAATATATTTTAAATTAAAAAAAATATATAACTATATTATATTTTATATTATATTATATTTTTCCAAATTTGTCAATATATTGATACATTTTTGACTATGAACATTTTATACTAATGCTTAAGTGAATGTTTACAGAATATTAAAACATCTGTTTAGTAATTAACTAAATGTGTGGTTTGTTATTTCAATGCTCAGTATCAGTTTGTTTAAATTTAAAATAGTTGTTTACAGTGACAATGGAGCTTATTTAGTCAAGGAAAATACACTTGGCACTACCAGTGCTCTACCATAACCTAGGAGAAAGCCGAAAAGAAAGGCAAGCAATATTTCATCAAGATTTTTTTATTTTGATAATTTAGATATCCTGGCCCATTGCAATGGCCCCCCTACCCATAAAATAATTTACATATTGCTGTCGAACTTGACGGGCACTTTGGGGGGGCGAAGCCAGTACGGACAGTATCCAGGCCCGTAAGATTGTCACTGATAAGTCCGGCCTCAGGCCCAACTGGCACAATATAATTTGTGGAATGTTTGTGCAAAAAGTTGTGCAGGATGTAGCACGATAAAATTATAAAATTAAGTTTGTATTCCGCCAAGTTATTGGATGTTTGAAACAGGCGGAACCGGCTGGCCAGAATCCCAAACGCATTCTCAACAACTCTTCTAGCTCTGGCCAGCTGGAAATTAAAAACCCTCCTCTCCGGGGTGAGGGTTCTTTGGGGAAATGGCCTCATGAGGTGCTTGCTCAGAGCGAAGGCTTCATCTGCTATGAAGACAAAGGGGAGTCCTTCCACGTTATCCGCATCAGGTGGCAATCCCAGGCCACCACTCTGGAGATGCTGGCAGAACTCCGTCTGGGCAAATACTCCTCCATCTGACATCCGGCCATTCTTCCCCACGTCCACATAGAGAAATTCATAGTGTGCCGACACCACCGCCATTAAAACAATACTATGGAACCCCTTATAATTAAAATAGTATGACCCCGAATGGGGTGGTGGCACGATGTGGACATGTTTCCCATCTATAGCCCCTCCACAATTGGGAAAGTCCCAACGGGTGGCTAAAGGGGATGCCACAGTCTGCCATTCCTGTAGTGTTGAAGGAAACTGGGGAATCAAACAAGAAAACAAAACTCAGTAATTTATAAAAGAACATTGCAACAACATTATACACTTAAAACATTATTGCCCAGCATCAGTATAACATTAAATAATTGAAATCTTCTTGAATAAATAATATGGAAAGGCACACTTATCAGATTGCTCACCCCCTCTGATGGCACATTGTTACATTTTAGGGGGTGGTGAAATTAGAAATTAATTAAAAGTTTAAGGACACGCAGGGTTTTATTGACTAAAGGCTACAAGACTGTGCAGTTGTCGCACTCTGCAAGTGCAGTTGCTCCACAGCTTAGTAAATGAGGTAAGGTAAAAGGCTTCATGTTGCAAGGAGTACCCAATCACATGCAAGGGCAATTCATCCAAACACTTTGTGGCTTGCACATGATTCGATGATGGAAATCAGCAGAGCTTCTGCTCATTTACTAAAGCACTGGAGCAAATGCACTTGCAGAGTGCAAATACATTTTGCAAAGTGCAACATATATTTGCTTTGTAAAAATCAACACCACAGAACATTATAGCAAATTATTAGGAGGGGGGGTGGAAATCAAGTTAATTACATGCACACTATTTGGATTGAGTTTAGGTGGGGGGAGGGGTTTGGAAATCAAGTTAATTACATGCACACTATTTGGATTGAGTTTAGGTGGGGGGGGTTGGAAATCAAGTTAATTACATGCACACTATTTGGATTGAGTTTAGGTGGGAGGAGGGGTTTGGAAATCAAGTTTATTACATGCACACTATTTGGATTGAGTTTAGGTGGGGGGAGGGGTTTGGAAATCAAGTTAATTACATGCACACTATTTGGATTGAGTTTAGGTGGGGGGAGGGGTTTTGGAAATCAAGTTAATTACATGCACACTATTTGGATTGAGTTTGGGGGGGCTTTGGAAATCTAGTTTATGACATGCACACTATTTGGATTGAGTTTGGGGGGGGGGTGGAAATCTAGTTTATGACATGCACACCATTTGGATGAAGTTTAGGGGAAACAAAATACAATGATATTCAAAAAAGACTGCGCTAAAAAAATGACATACATTGACAGCATATATAAATGTGTAAATGATGAAGAATTCAATCTATCAGGCGATCAAAAATATAAAATATAAATATTCTAGTGAAAATGAATAACCAATGAAATAATATGAAACAAGTATGGCATAAAATTATAATATTGAAAACAAGTGTATCAAATAACAAAAATAACCAAAAATAAAGTGGAAGTATTCAGAAGGAAACAGTCCTTAGAGCCAAAGCAGATTGTATAGGTGATCATATAGGTTAAACACCCAGCACCCAGTGAGAGATCCTCCACCTTAATAGATATACGCTTACCAGAGGTAAGCTAAATAACAGCTTATCTATGGACATCCACACAGGGGACACAACTCCTTAGATCTCCTCACAAGGAAGGGGCAGGCAGGATCTCTCCTTTCGGCGGACCTCAAACAGCATACCAGGGGGACCTGTCATTGACTGTTCCTCAGAATGAGATGATCCCTGAATAGCAAAGGCATCCATTACCTGGCCATTTGTTCTCTACAAATAGATCACCTGAGAGAGAGAGAGCTCTCATGAGGATCATCTCATTCTGAGGAACAGTCAATGACAGGTCCCCCTGGTATGCTGTTTGAGGTCCGCCGAAAGGAGAGATCCTGCCTGCCCCTTCCTTGTGAGGAGATCTAAGGAGTTGTGTCCCCTGTGTGGATGTCCATAGATAAGCTGTTATCTAGCTTACCTCTGGTAAGCGTATATCTATTAAGGTGGAGGATCTCTCACTGGGTGCTGGGTGTTTAACCTATATGATCACCTATACAATCTGCTTTGGCTCTAAGGACTGTTTCCTTCTGAATACTTCCACTTTATTTTTGGTTATTTTTGTTATTTGATACACTTGTTTTCAATATTATAATTTTATGCCATACTTGTTTCATATTATTTCATTGTTAATTCATTTTCACTAGAATATTTATATTTTATATTTTTGATCGCCTGATAGATTGAATTCTTCATCATTTACACATTTATATATGCTGTCAATGTATATGTCATTTTTTTAGCGCAGTCTTTTTTAAATATCTTTGTATATATGTGTGCACGCCCCACTTTAGGACTGCAGCTCTAATTATCCTACTATTTATTGGTAGCACATCTTTAGAGTAGCGCGGTAAATTTTGTTGTTTATAAACAAAATACAATGCAGCTGACTAAATGCATTCAAACTGAGTAGACTAGGTGGATATGTGCCCAGCATTGTATGCTGGGGAGGTAAGGCAAATATACATGCATGACAAAAAAGAACAGGAAAAAATTCCAGCATGCGTGAGGAGAAAAAGGGGACATTCACACTATATTGCAATGATGGTAAGTAGTGTTTGAGTTAAGAAATACATTACATTATCAAAGATTAAAGAAAAGAACATGTGATGCTAATAAAAGAAAAAATTCTTACCTTAATATAGTCCTTCTGCAGGACCTGGATGATGGCAGAACAGGTCTCTGGGATAATGATACCCAGAGCCTGGGGGGAGATGCCTGTCGATAACTTGAGGTCCTGCAGGCTTCTCCCTGTCGCCAAGTACCGCAACGTGGCAACTAGCCTCTGCTCCGGAGTGATGGCTTGCCTCAAGCAGGTATCCTGCCTGCTGATATAGGGGGTCAGCAAAGCCAACAAACGGTCAAAAACGGGGTCCGTCATCTGGAGAAAGTTCCTGAAATCCTCAGGATTATTCTCACGGATCTCACGGAGCAATGGCATGTGACAGAACTGGTCACGCTGGAGCAACCAATTCTTGGTCCATGAACTCCTCCTCACCCTGTTCATGGACTGGTCTTGGGCTGAAGAATGAACTACAGCACCAAGCACATACAATGCATGAGCTCGACGACGAGTACGTACAGGTAACATGGCTTCAAAACGGTCGGCTGGTCAGAACGCACTTAACAGAACGCACTGAAAAACAGCAAGGCCTGTGAAGAGCGACCTGAAAATCAGGAACGAGCGGACAATAAAACAAAGATTTCTCAATGCCAACTGACCAAACGCACTGAAAAGCAGATACAAACCTCACAAGCACAGACTGAACAACAGTTAAAACGAACTGAAAAATACGAGTCTCACAAGCGCGAATCGTCTCTCACCAAACTTCTATTAACACGAGATAAACACGAGATTAGCAGAAGGAGCCCAAAGGGTGTCGTACGGGCTATTGAACTTCCGTTTTATAGTCTCGTCGGACTTGGTGTACGTCACCGCGTACTAGGCTGTCGAACTTTTGTGTGATCGTATGTAGTCAAGTCAGTTCGTTAGAAAGTCTGCCGCAAGTCCACCGCAAGTCCGCCAAAAGTCCGCCGAAAGTCTGTCGGACGGGCTGTCGGACTTTTGTAGACGAAAAGTCTGACCGTGTGTACACGGCATAACAGTTTGAATTGCTTGAATGAGAGAACTATCCAGGATCTAGTGTCTAGAATATTAGCCTAACAATCAGAAGCTGTAAGAAAATAAGTTGTTACTGTATGGTATGTGCAGGATCTGTACAGGAAACATTTAACTCAGTAGAGTAGACTTCAATGACTATCTTCACAGTTAAGCATCCTCACCAGGTGCCACCATTAGGCTGCTTTCACACTGAGGCACTTTACAGGTGCTATAGTGCTAAAAATAGCGTCTGTAAAGAGCCTCTCCTCTCACTCCAGTGTGAAAGCCCGAGTGCTTTCACACTGGAGAGGTGCGCTGGCAGGACGCAGGATGCAAGCCACATCTTTGAGGCGCTGTAGGAGCGCTGTATACACCACCCCTGCACATTGAAAATAAATGGGCAGCAACGCCTGAAGTGCCGGAAAAGCGATGCTACAGCGGTGCTTTGGGGGCGCTTTTAACCCTTTTTCGGCCGTTAGCAGGGGTTAAAAGCGCCGTTAGCAGCCAAAAAGGGCTGCAAAAATGACGGTAAAGCTGACGCCCCCAACGCCCCAGTGTGAAAGTAGCCTTACTTCCAACCTGAAATTCCACCTTCCATGGATTGCAGCTTTTAAACAAGGTCCGTTCCACAATGTGAATCCCTTGCAGCCTACATATAGGGAATGGGGGGGCAGAGGGATCACAGATCCAAGAAGATAAAATAGAAGCCAGCACATCAATTTACTTGCAGTAAAAATCTTGGTTTCCTGACACATAACACCAATGGCATTTCGTGTCAGCACAGGGACCCATTTATTGTGCTGAAAGGCAAAGTCCAAATAGTAACGAGGAAGTAAATATAGCACAAATTAACCAATCAAGTGACAGCATTAATGCATGTGAGTAATACATGTTGTTGCTGAAAGAAGCCCCATTTATAAGTAAAAGATAGGAGTAAATCAATAAGAAAAATTAACACCGGGTGTATAGTTATAAATTTAGGGAACAGAGATTTCCATTCACGCCACCACTCCAGCCATTGTTAAGTAACTGTGAGTGAGCTTCTATTGCCATTATATGGGGCTAGTACAGGGCGGGGGTGGACAGGGGGGTGGACCTACCCCCTCCCTAGAACCCTGTGACTTTCCAATAAGAAAGAAGAGAACATGGGTGGCTTGCAAAGATGGCGGATGCTTAGGTTCTGAGCTCCGGCCTCCGCCCGTATATCCGAACCTCCCGCTCTGCTTCACTAGCAGCCACAGACCCGGGAGTTACACCCTTCGCCAGGGGAACATCTCCGCTATCTTCCAATTGGTTTATGGGGAAGATCGGTGACCAGAGGCACGTTTACCAAGGTCAAACATTACAGGCCGCAACCAGGCCCGCCCAGTCTATGGATCGCTTTCTCCGTAGGCCGCAATCCCCGGCCGCCTGCCGCGATTCTAACTGACGCAACCCTGCCAGCTGACTCCTCTCCTCACGCTGTGGATCACCCCCAACACCCCCAGTCCCCATCTACATCTCCCACAATGTCACTGCCTTTGACAGTGGATGTGCTGGAAACTAAGCTACAGGCTCTGCTTCACAACATCACCCAGACTATAACCAGAGAGGTAAGCATGCTTGCCCAGGAACTCAGGGGAGAGGTCAATCAATTAGGGGAACGCACAGACACTCTGGAGTCTAAATTTGATGACACGGTGCACTATATCCATGCATTAGAGGAAGAAAATGTCAGTTTAAAAAATGCAGTTACACAAATGCAGATGCAGCAGGAGGACCTCGAGAACAGGGAACGACGTCAGAACCTGCGAATCCGGGGAGTAACCGAAAATATCCCTGACAAAGAAATAAGACCCTACCTTTTGGCCCTCTTTGTTACACTGGCACCCCACATTCCTGACATAGATTGGCGCCTCGACAGGGCACACAGATCTCTGGCTTCTAAACCTCCCCCAGGTGCTAATCCCAGAGACATTATTACGCGCTTCCATTTTTATGGAAGCAAGGAGGCTCTGACCATTGCCATCCGTAATAGGTCCTGAGTGGAATTTAAAGGCGCGAAGATCCAAATCTTCAACGACTTATCACCTATTACCCTGAGTAAACGCCGAGCTCTATGTCCGGTTACCTCCCATCTACAAAAAAACCAAGTCCCATACCGATGGGGTTTTCCGTTCCGTTTGTCTGTTACCAAGGATGGAATTCAACACTCCATGAGAAATTTACAAGAATGTGAGTCCTTCATAAAAAACCTGGGATTGCCCCCGATTCCAGATGAAGATCTGCAGACCCAGACCCACCTTCTCGACCATTCTCTACACCTGCAAAGATCTGGACCCCAGTTCGTCAGAGGTCGCGGAAGGCTCCTGTCACTCCCCAAAGAGCTGCACCATCCAAAGGCCTCACCTGAGTTTTCCACAAGGCCCAACCTGGGATCCCCCTCTGATGTGTGGACTGTTCTCTAATTACCTTGTTAATTGATGTACGGATGGGGCTGAGGCCTATGTGACTGATCCTGCAGGCTGTCATGCCCCCTCTCTCTTCCATTATGGTCACAGACCAGGATTGTGACCTCCTGAGATATTTTTTTTTCTTATTATTTTTTCTTTTTTAATATGGATTCTTTTTGATCCTACTCAGGTTTTTTTCTTCTTTTTTTTTTTTCTTTTTGAATTCATTTTTGGTTATTTTTTGCTTTTTTGCTTTTCAAATACCCACAGTTTTTGTATGGGATCTTTTTTTGATCCAAAATTGAGAAACAGGCGTTTTTGCCACTCCTTTCCTCGATCATCTGATTACATATGACGTTTATGTTAAGGTGTCTTACACATCATGGTATACATATCCCTGCTATTTTATGATTGCATCAAAAGATCTGTTCAAATACCTGAGATATGGCTGTAAGCATATTTTCCTGTAATGTTAAGGGTTTGGTTTCAATATGCAAGCGGTTGGCGCTGAAGGAGTTTAAGTCTTCAAAGGCTGAAGTGATCATGGTCCAGGAGACTCATTTTAAAACAGACGGCATGTTTAAATTTGCCTCCAAACATTTCCCTACTGCCTTCATAGCCTCCGACCCATCTGGGAAGGCTGGTGTAGCTATTTTGCTGAAACGTTCCTCTACCATTCAGGTCAAATCCTCCTATCTAGACCCTCAGGGTAGATTTGTACTCCTGAACTGTGATCACAACAATGTCTCTTTTACCCTAGCCAACGTTTATGCACCCAATACAGGACAAATTGGGTTTTTGGAAATGTTTTTTGAACATCTCCAACCTTACTGCCAACCTTTTCTAATCATTGGAGGGGATTTCAATATTTGTATGTCACCGACTAGGGATAGATTTGCCCTTTCTTTACATAACCCGCCTCCACAGATTCAGAAGCTATCCACTGCATTCCAAAAATTGATAAGATCTCAAAATCTGTTTGATACATGGAGGGTAAACTTTCAATGGCCAAACAATATACATTTTATTCCCCGCCACATAAATTATACACCAGATTAGATCATTTTTTTGTCTCAGCACCCCTTCTGACTTATGTGTTAAATTCAGAAATCTACTCTATAACTTGGTCGGATCATGCACCCATAGTCCTAGATCTCCTTCTGTCTGCACCCACCCCTAGAACCTGCCATTGGCGCCTCAATGAGTCTCTCCTTAAGGTGCCTGAGATTCACCTTCAACTACAGCAAAAATTGATGGAATTTTTCGAACTTAATGAAGGTTCAATCTTTGGGGTGTCCACCCTATGGGAAGCCCATAAGGCTTTCTTCAGAGGAGAGTGTATCTCTGCAGCCTCCCGTTATAAACGAGATCCTGAACTTCAAAGGTCGTCCCTTTTAGATGACCTAGCCAAAGCAGAGGAATGCTTACTTAGTCTCCCCTCAGAGCTGTGATTTCATTACGTAATCGCATCAAGTCCCTGGACCTGACTAAATTTACCAAATCCACTCTATGGTCCAAACAAAAATTTTATGAATTTGCCAATAAACCCCATATAATGTTGGTTAACAAACTAATACTTAGAACATTTATCTCTGCCCCTGACTATTTATTACAACCCAATGGTGAACCCACATACTGCCCTCGTAATATGTCCAAGGTCTTTGGCGACTTTTACTAAAGATTGTATTATTGCTTATCTACAGACCCGCATTTCCAATTCACCCAGGAAAAATTTGATACCTTTGTAGAATCTTTAAAACTCCCTACAATCTCCACTGAGGATTGCATGGGACTTAAAGCGGAGCGCCGCCGAAAGAAAATTTTTTAAAAGTCAGCAGCTACAAATACTGCAGCTGCTGACTTTTAAAACATGGACACTTACCTGTCCAGGGCGCCCGCGATGTCGGCACCCGAGGCCGAAGCGTCTCTCCGTCCTCGGGTGCTGCCGCCTCCATCTTCGGTAAGGGAATCAGGAAATGAAGCCGTGCGGCTTCACTTCCCGGTTCCCTACTGCGCATGCGCGAGTCGCGCCGCGCAATACGAATGCTCCCTGCTGCCTCTGGGACCCGTGT
Source organism: Lithobates clamitans (assembly GCA_037952925.1). Classification (NCBI taxonomy): domain Eukaryota; kingdom Metazoa; phylum Chordata; class Amphibia; order Anura; family Ranidae; genus Lithobates; species Lithobates clamitans. Next base: position 2,173,519 of record JBBGZY010000610.1, read on the forward strand.
GTGTTTCCCAGCAGGCAGCGGGAGGGAGCAGGAAGTGGCGTAAATAACCGCAGATTCTGCGGCTATTTATGCCGGAAGTGGGTACAGATACCTGTAATATACAGGTATCTGTACCCCCCTCCCCCCTGAAAGGTGCCAACTGTGTCACCGGAGGGGGGGAGGAATCTGATTAGTGGAAGTTCCACTTTTGGGTGGAACTCCACTTTAATGCCCCCATTTCAGTTGAAGAAATCACTAAAGTGGTGAATCAGCTTCCCATTCATAAGTCACCCGGACCCGATGGACTCTCCTATTCCTATTTTAGGGGATTCCTTCCAGTCCTACTACCACATATGGCTAATTTGTTCTCAGTCATTCCGAAGCCCGGAAAGGACCCCTCACTACCAGACAACTATCTCCCCATTGCCCTTTTAAATTCAGACTATAACATTTTTACTAAAATTTTGGCCAACAGACTTTCTCTACTTCTTCCATCACTTGTGCATAGAGACCAGGTTGGGTTTGCCCCCACTAGACATGCAGGGGATAACACCAGGAGAACAATTGACCTTATTGATTTCCTGACAAAAACTAAGAAGCCTGCCTTAATCCTTAGCCTAGATACCCAGAAGGCATTTGACCGTTTAAATTGGTCATTCATGTTTGCTATCCTTCATAGATACGGCTTCTCTGGCCCCTTTGTACAAGAGTTGAAAACACTTTATTCCACACCCACATCACAAGTGCAAATGACTTCCCATATCTCCCCGTCATTCACACTGACCAATGGTACTCGCCAGGAATGTCCCCTGTCTTCTTTACTTTTTATCCTTAGTTTGGAACCCCTGGCAGAAGCTTTTCGATCTCACCCAGACATACGTGGGGTTCAGCTGAGACAGCGAGAGTACAAACTGCCACTTTTTGCGGATGACATCTTACTGACATTAACTCACCCTCACATCTCACTTCCCTCATTGCACACAGTCCTTGCCCTGTTCGGTGATATATGCGGTTTTAAAATCAATTCGTCCAAAACCGAAGCACTCCCTATCAATATCTCGGTAGATGCACTCTCGACCTTAAAAGACAATTTTAAATATCGTTGGTGCCCCCAGTCACTAAAATATCTCGGAGTCTACTTGACTTCCTCTTATTCTACTCTTTTTCAGGCAAACTTCCCCCCTATGTTTACTGAAATTAATAATTTACTGAAAACTTGGACGAACCTCCCTCTCTCCCTCTTAGGCAGGGTAAACGTTCTAAAAATGTCGATTCTCCCAAAACTTTTATATTTGTTTGAAACTCTGCCAGTAATGATCCCGATGTCCCAGCTGGAAACCCTTCAGAGAAATTTTCTAAACTTTATATAGAACAATAAGTCTCATAGAATAGCCGGCTCAATTCTCCTTACAACACCAGCCAAAGGCGGCCTGGGGGCGCAGGACATAATCAAATACTATTATGCTACACACCTGAGGGCTATAGCCTCTTGGACCTTTAGATATGCTCCTAATCGATGGTCTGAAATCAAGATGAGTATTACAATACCGGCTCACCCATGTAGCATGTTATGGCCATCTCCTGATAAGTCCTTCTCCCAAATGCGTAAAATCTGCTTAAATTCAATGCTTTTTACACTTTCTATCTGGAAAGATGTTCAGGTAAGTTCTCACTTACATCCCCATGTTCTCCTTTAATAAATATTACCTTTAATCCAGAAATTCCTGATAGCTTATCTTACGAAGCCTTGGACGAAAGCAGTTACGCCATATAGTTCATCCGGTAACACACAAACTTTACACCTTCTCAGAACTACAATCTAAATACAAAATCCCAAAGAACCTTTTCTATTTATTTCTCCAAATCAAACATTTTTTCTCAAAAAAAGTACCACATTTGACTTTAACCACACCCACAGAATTTGAAATGATATGTTCCAGAGGCCGCTATGAACCCCGTCTAATATCCACTATATATATAAAATTCTGCATGATACCCCAATTATTACTTAACACACTCACTCACATATGCAAAAATGGTCTCACATTTTACATAGGCCTATTATACTAGGGTAATGGAGGGAGATCTGGGATGCTACTTCTAAAATCCTAGAGAAGATACTGGGCCCTCCCATTCCTTTTCAACCCATTCATTTTCTACTAGGTCTTCTGATCCCAAAAATGCCTAAGTCTCGTAGGAAACTACTGGCCTTCATCTTATTAGCAGCAAAACGGGCCATACCTCAATGCCGGCTGGCCAATACCCCCTCTACTTTTGCGCAATTTCTAAACATTGTAGCAGACATTCGTAGGATGGAACATCTCACGGTTATAATTGAGGAATCCCTCCCTAGTTTTGATAAAACTTGGGAGCCGTGGGATGCTTCCGAATACAATTTGGAGAAACATAAGCAACCATAAAAAATTTAAACAATTCATTGCTGACCCTTTTCGAATTAATTTCGATCTCCCTCACCAAGATGTGTATGCATTATCTGTTATTCATTTGACACTTCATTTATATCCCTAATGTTCATAATATATTATGTCTCAGCTTCTTTGGGATGAAACTTTTATTTATGTTATTTCTTCTGATGAATATGTATGATGATATATTCCTGTTTATTTTTGTAATTTTTCAATAAATAAACAATTTATAAAAAAGAAAGAAGAGAACCACAAGATCCTCATTAATGGGGAAGAAAAATAAACCAAAAAATGAGACATCAAGCAACTCACATGGAGCATGGTTACCCCATAAGGCAAACAATAGCAGGAGGGGTGAAATGTGTTGGGCGGAGTCAGCTGGTGATGTCACATCTGGTCTGTGGAGCGCACGCTGTGGTGGCACTTCCAGATGCCACTTTGCTTGCATTTGTATACCAGCTTCCATGTGAGTATATTTTATTGTGTGTATTTTAACTAATAAGTTACACTATAGAAGATTATTCCTTTTCTGTCCTTCTCCATGCTGAGAGTTCAATCCTGTGAGGAATGAGATTAAATATAACACTGCACTGGAGGAGTGAGAGAGACAGAATGGAGTAAAGAGAAAGGAGACCGGGAATGCGCTGTCCATGCTGGACTTGCTGACAAGCACTTATGACTCTTAATGCATAAGGCATAGAATCCATAAGCTCCGGTGAGTGTGGGAACACTCGGGGGGCACAGCACAGATTTTGGTGAATACTCAATACTATAAAATATTGATTGTATATATTTGCACCACTTAGAGGGTTTTTGCATAGGACACTGCTGTAACTTTGGATCCGTTCAGTGCAATTAATGATGCAAAAACTGAAAATGCGCAATGCAGAACAAATGGAGAGAAGAAACAATGTAAACAGGAGAACACAACATCATTAAATGAGGGAAGACACACAGTAACCAAAATAAAAAATGTAAGTTTAAGATTGAAAGTATAGGATCAAAAACTGAAAAATCAAACACAACCAACAAGACTGAACAGGTAGGAAAGATCAGTGGATGTACAAAAATGTACAAAGTAGAACCTGTGTAGATTTTAGTGAATGAGGAGAGAATACAGTATATGTATTTTCATTGCATAGGATAATCTATGCAAGTGGTAGTAGATAGGAAGGAAATATGTAAGGAGGAAACCATTTTCCCAAAGACCAATAAACGGTCTTTTTGAGGTGAAGATCAGTGATCCTCTCATGTTCCTCCTGGAGCACACATTCTGTGGCTTGATAGACTGGGAACTGGAGGCACAGCAGGAGGAAGAAGAAGAGGACTTGCTGCTTTCCCAGGGCAGGCAGCATCTTTTGCCTACTGCCTATATTCCTGAAAGGCAGAGGCATCAGAAGGCAGAGGAGGAATATGAAAAAAAGAAGAAAGTTTGAGGCACTGGTGGCGAGAAGGAAGAAGAAATGGGGCAGGGTTTAAAGGGGACATTTCAGGCCTCCCAAATTCCATGAGTTGTACATGTGTGGGATGAGATTGGGGAGTTCTGGACTACTCTGCTACAGGCAATTTTTGTTAAATGGGCTTTTATGCTTAAATGTCTGTACAAGGATCCTGGGATTTTGGTCATCAAAGACCACTATTGGTTATCCCCACTTAGATCCCTGATATGAGGTGTCGGGAACCAAAGGGTAAACAGGCGGCTGGGAGACAGTTCAATCAACTTAAAATCTGCTTTATTCAGCAAGACTAATAATAATGACAGACTTTGTCTTCATGGGTAACTCAAATATTAACATGCAGTCTTTTTAAATCGTGTTCACTTGTTAAGCATCCCAGCCAAAACATCTACAATATTGCAAAGTCGCAGTTACAGGCCAGCTCAACCAGCAGGTTCAAGTCAGAGTAGGGAGTGTTGCCTTATGAGTTTATGTGAAATCTCCATTAATAGCTGTAAAATACTGTAATTATGAATATATTTCATTTAGCTTGCATCTATGTAGGGCGTATAACATAGCTTCACAGAAGTGTCTGTTAGACAGACAATTTGGTGCCTACGCTTGTGTATCTAAACAATGGGACCCAAACCTCCTTGTTCTACACTTATTCACTTCAAATGATCCCATGTTTAGATATGCAATGAAGGGAGGACAACCCAAAATCAATACTTAACTTCCCAGGAAAAGGTCAAGTTAATCTCCCTTTCAGAATAGTCATAGGGATTTGCATTAAAGGGGGCTGACTTATGCAAAGTATAGGGATTGGAGATGTAGCCAGTCCTTAACCAGGAATAGGGAAGGAATAGGAATAGGGAAGCCCACCAATCAGGGCCACGCCATGCCAACCATTGAGGCATCAGCCTGTAATGATATACACAGACTAGATGGGATGGGAACACACACTTTATGGTAAAGCAGCCATCAGAATGAAACCTTGGTGGAAATGGTAACTATGGGAAAGGTCTGCCTTTTACTTGTATCTAAATATGTTGGCCTTATGTATTTTCTGTCCTACTGTTTGTAGGTTAATGTTTTAAGGAATATACTCTGTATTCCTTCATGTAATCCATGATTTTTACCCTTTTCCTGTACAATTAGATAGATTGTTGTGTATTAGTCTAGGCCTACTTTACTATATACCAATAATTTTTGGTTATTGTATTAAAGCTTTCACTCATGGTCAAAGAATAGGGATGAGCTTCGAGTTCGAGTCGAACTCATGTTCTACTCGAACATTGGCTGTTCGCAAGTTCGCCGAACAGCGAACAATTTGGGGTGTTCGCGGCAAATTCGAATGCCGCGGAACACCCTTTAAAAATCTATGGGAGAAATCAAAAGTGCTAATTTTAAAGGCTTATATGCAAGTTATTGTCATAAAAAGTGTTTGGGGACCCGGGTCCTGCCCCAGGGGACATGGATCAATGCAAAAAAAAGTTTTAAAAACGGACGTTTTTTCAGGAGCAGTGATTTTATTAATGCTTAAAGTCAAACAATAAAAGTGTAATATCCCTTTAAATTTAGTACCTGGGGGGTGTCTATAGTATGCCTGTAAAGGGGCGCATGTTTCCTGTGTTTAGAACAGTCTGACAGCAAAATGACATTTGGAAGGAAAAAACTCATTTAAAACTACCCGCGGCTATTGCATTGCCGACAATACACATAGAAGTTCATTGATAAAAACGGCATGGGAATTCCCCACAGGGCAACCCCGAACCAAAAAAAAAAAAAAAAATGATGTGGGGGTCCCCCTAAATTCCATACAAGGCCCTTCAGGTCTGGTATGGATATTAAGGGGAACCCCAGCCAAAATTTAAAAAAAAATTGACGTGGGGTTCCCCCTAAATTCCATACCAGACCCTTCAGGTCTGGTATGGATTTTAAGGGGAACCCCGCGCCAAAAAAAAAAAAAAAAACGGCGTGGGGTCCCCCCAAAAATCCATACCAGACCCTTATCCGAGCACGCAACCTGGCAGGCCGCAGGAAAAGAGGGGGGGACGAGAGTGCGGCCCCCCCCTCCTGAACCGTACCAGGCCACATGCCCTCAACATTGGGAGGGTGCTTTGGGGTAGCCCCCCAAAACACCTTGTCCCCATGTTGATGAAGACAAGGGCCTCATCCCCACAACCCTGGCCGGTGGTTGTGGGGGTCTGCGGGCGGGGGGCTTATCGGAATCTGGAAGCCCCCTTTAACAAGGGGACCCCCAGATCCCGGCCCCCCCCTGTGTGAAATGGTAAGGGGGTACTTACCCCTACCATTTCACTAAAAAACTGTCAAAAATGTTAAAAATGACAAGAGACAGTTTTTGACAATTCCTTTATTTAAATGCTTCTTCTTTCTCCTTCATCTTCTTCTGGTTCTTCTGGCTCTTTTGGTTCTTCCTCCGGCGTTCTCGTCCAGCATCTCCTCCGCGGCGTCTTCTATCTTCTTCTCCTCTGGCTGCTCCGCACCCATGGCATGGGGGGGAGGCTCCCGCTCTTCTCTTCATCTTCTTCTCTTCTTCATCTTCTTCTTCATCTTCTTCTTCTTCTTCTTCTCTTCTTCCTTCTTCTCTTCTTCCTTCTTCTCTTCTTCATTTCTTCTCCGGGCCGCTCCGCAGCCATGCTGGCATTGTGGGAGGCTCCCGCTGTGTGACGGCGTCTCTTCGTCTGACGGTTCTTAAATAACGGGGGGCGGGGCCATCCGGTGACCCCGCCCCCCTCTGACGCACGGTGACTTGACGGGACTTCCCTGTGACGTCACGGGGAATGCCACAGGGAAGTCCCGTCATGTCCCGTGCGTCAGAGGGGGGCGGGGTCACCGGGTAGCCCCGCCCCCCGTTATTTAAGAACCGTCAGACGAAGAGACGCCGTCACACAGCGGGAGCCTCCCACCATGCCAGCATGGCTGCGGAGCGGGCCGGAGAAGAAATGAAGAAGAGAAGAAGGAAGAAGAGAAGAAGAAGAAGAAGATGAAGAAGAAGATGAAGAAGAGAAGAAGATGAAGAGAAGAGCGGGAGCCTCCCCCCCCATGCCATGGGTGCGGAGTGGCCCGAGGAGAAGAAGATAGAAGACGCCGCGGAGGAGATGCTGGACGAGAACGCCGGAGGAAGAACCAGAAGAGCCAGAAGAACCAGAAGAAGATGAAGGAAGAAAGAAGAAGCATTTAAATAAAGGAATTGTCAAAAACTGTCTCTTGTCATTTTTAACATTTTTGACAGTTTTTTATTGAAATGGTAGGGGTAAGTACCCCCTTACCATTTCACACAGGGGGGGGGCCGGGATCTGGGGGTCCCCTTGTTAAAGGGGGCTTCCAGATTCCGATAAGCCCCCCGCCCGCAGACCCCCACAACCACCGGCCAGGGTTGTGGGGATGAGGCCCTTGTCTTCATCAACATGGGGACAAGGTGTTTTGGGGGGCTACCCCAAAGCACCCTCCCAATGTTGAGGGCATGTGGCCTGGTACGGTTCAGGAGGGGGGGGGGCCGCACTCTCGTCCCCCCCTCTTTTCCTGCGGCCTGCCAGGTTGCGTGCTCGGATAAGGGTCTGGTATGGATTTTTGGGGGGACCCCACGCCGTTTTTTTTTTTTTTTTTGGCGCGGGGTTCCCCTTAAAATCCATACCAGACCTGAAGGGTCTGGTATGGAATTTAGGGGGAACCCCACGTCAATTTTTTTTTAAATTTTGGCTGGGGTTCCCCTTAATATCCATACCAGACCTGAAGGGCCTTGTATGGAATTTAGGGGGACTCCCACATCATTTTTTTTTTTAAATTTTGGTTCAGGGTTGCCCTGTGGGGAATTCCCATGCCGTTTTTATCAATGAACTTCTATTTGTATTGTCGGCAATGCAATAGCCGCGGTAGTTTTAAATGTGTTTTTTCCTTCAAAATGTCATTTTGCTGTCAGACTGTTCTAAACACGGGAAACATGCGCCCCTTTACAGGCATACTATAGACACCCCCCAGGTATGAAATTTAAAGGGATATTACACTTTTATTGTTTGACTTTAAGCATTATTAAAATCACTGCTCCTGAAAAAACGGCCGTTTTTAAAACTTTTTTTTGCATTGATTCATGTCCCCTGGGGCAGGACCCAGGTCCCCAAACACTTTTATTGACAATAACTTGCATATTAGCCTTTAAAATTAGCACTTTTGATTATTCATGTTCGTGTCCCATAGACTTTAACGGTGTTCGCGTGTTCGAACGAATTTTTTTCCTGTTCGCATGTTCTGGTGCGAACCGAACAGGGGGGTGTTCGGCTCATCCCTATCAAAGAACTCTCATTTAATCCAAATCATATCTGCTAGATATTAAATCTTAAATATAATAAACGGGTAACAGGAGGCTTCCATCCAGCATCCAGGTCTCCTTACCACTGATAGCAAAACAGCCATTAACTGGCCTCTTTGACCAGCTACTTAATAAACAGGCCTGGAAGGGAAGTACCCGCCCTCTACTATTAACCCCCTCCTAAGCCTAACCCAAGCTGACTCTCTATAGAGGGTAACATTACCAAATGACTGCCGCCATTCCAGAGGGAGCCCAAAATGCAGCACCAGGAAGAGGTGCTGGGTAAGAACTTCTATGTCGTATATCCTCAGAGAAACAAAAGGGGGGGTTTCCGGCGCTCCGCTACATGTGATGTCTAAGGTAAATAGTACAATGGTAGCTATAATAGCACATTAAAATAAGGCAGGTAAATTCTAGAATGAGGAGGCAGCCATCCTCAGAGGGTGTCCATTACCTCTGTTGATAATCAATGTTGAAAAAAGGAGGGGTGTGGAGGCGCCAACTGTGGTAGCTTGTTTATGCAAAAATAAAACTTAGTGTAACAATTACACTTACTGGTTCGCAGTGTGGAGGTGTTTCTTTGAGATGGAAAGTGTCCTGGGATGTGCTGTTATCTTGTTTCCGGCTTGGATTTCATTCCTTCAGGCGTCTGGGTGTGGAGTCTGTACACAGGCTGAACCGCTGCATCTAGTGCATGGAAAGCTCCACGCTGACCACTCTGGAGCGCGGAAGAGGAAATGACGTCACTGATGCACGGCAGACGTCCAGGCTGGTGTTGGGGATGATGCAGGGATAGTACAGGCTACGCGCTCGGGGCTCACAGCTACTTCTACTGGCCTTTTTGCTCCCTGGAGGAGAGCAGCTTGAATATATAGTGGAGGCAATTAGGTTAATTAGGTTAATTAGGTTAAGGTGTATGGGCTGGAGGTCTGTAGCTGTGGAACCACAACAGCCAGCAGACCCACAATCTTCCAAAAAGCACAAAAAAGTTGAAAGTAAAGTATGAAGAATTAAAAATATGATGAATTGGGGGTAGTAAGTGGAATTAGAGTTAAAACATTTATTTAGAATAAAATGTGGGAAAAAAATGAAATAAAAATAAATAAAAAATACAAAATAAAATACAAAATAAAAATAAAAATGGGAAAAAACAATGAAAAATAGAAATAAAAATAAATAATTAAATAAACCAAATAAAAAAATAAAAATAAAAATAAGTATAAAAATAAAAATAAATGTAAAATTATAATAAAAAATAAAAAAATGAGATTAAAAAGCACTGGGATACACATTATGAGGATGAGCTCAAGGGGGGCATGAGGGAAGGGGGGGTGGGAAGCGGTGGGGGGGAGGAAAAAGGGGGTGAAGTTGTTATATAGAACGGTGGAGTTGCTATCTGGGTCCATGAGGGGACAGCGGTCCCTCAGGTGACTGGATGATGCGACAGCAAAGGACCATGGGGGTATTTTTATGTTGTAAGAAACTTCTACATGGTTTGTATAGTGATGGGCAAGGTGTATATATATATATATATATATATAATAAGAAAGTGAAGAATGAATGTATGATTGGAGAGGGGAAGGGGGGGAAGGAAAGTAAACTACAACAAAGAATGTGTTTCTAATTCTTCATTGAGTCCCCCTGGCGAAAGAGTACCCAATGAATATATCCAGTAGGCCTCCTGCTGACACAGGTGTTTAAAACGTTCCGCAGCAGGAAGACCTCTGGGCATGGCCTCGATGACCCAGACTCTGAGGCCCATAGTAGATTTTTGGTGTTCCTTCAAAAAATGAAGAGGGACACTGTGTTTGTCCCAGCCCTTTTCTATGAAACGGCTGTGTTCGCCAAAACATTGGCGTAGGGGGCATATGGTCTTGCCCACATAAAAGAGACCACATGGGCAGGTCAGGCAGTACACCACGTATTCACTGGAGCAATTATAAAAGTCTTTTATGGTGTATGTTTTGTCTTTAACAGTGAAGTTTTTTTGTCCATGGTCAACAAATTAGCACGTTAGGCATAATTTTTTCCGGCATTGGTACATTCCAACTAATGGAATTAGGGGGATGTGTGAGGCTGGAGTAAGTGGGACTTTATGGATTTTACTGGGTGCTATCCTACTTTTAATATTTTTTGCTCTACGATATGAAACCTTGGGTAGTTGGGTGAGGGAGGAACCTAGAAAAGGGTCTCCAAGCAAGATGCACCAATGTTTGGCTAAGATGTTCTCCATCTTCTTGTGACAATCATGAAACTGAGTAGTGAAACGTGTGGGTTGTGGATTATCTGAAGTTTTGGGTTTGGGTGGAGGTTTCTTTGCCTTTTGGAGGAAGGCCTTTTGTACCAGATGTGGTGGGTATCCTTTGTCTTGAAATTTATTGGAAAGGAGTTTACCCTGTATGTGGTAATCTTCGTCCTTGGTGCAATTCCGCCAAATTCTATGGAATTGGCTCTTCGGTATGTTGTTGATCCATGTTGGATGGTGACAGCTCTGGTAGTGAATATAGGAATTTCCAGCGGTGGGTTTGACAAAGTTTGTAGCATGTATTTCAGATTCACTATGAAAAAGTTCTAAGTCCAAGAAGATTAGTTTTTCCGGGTCTATGACATGGGTGAAGGATAGCCCTAGGGAGTTGCAGTTGCAATGCTTGACAAAGGACTCTATACTCTCTGATGTGCCCTCCCAGATCAGAATGATATCATCGATGTAGCGTCCATAATATATGATATGGGCGGCAAAAGGGTTGTTATGTGAGACGTACTGTAGTTCCCAGTAGCCCATAGTCAGGTTGGCGTAGCTTGGGGCAAAATTGGCACCCATGGCAGTGCCTTGAGTTTGTAGATAGAAGGTGTGGTCAAACTCAAAGTAGTTGTGTTCTAGACAGAATTGTGTAGCCTCCAGGATGTACTGTGCCTGTCTGGGATTGATGAGGGGGTCCTCAGAGAGAAAATATTCTACTGCTCTGAGGCCTACTGCGTGGGGGATGGAAGTGTATAGAGATGTAACGTCCAAGGATACCCACTAGTAGGTAGGTTCCCAGGTGTAGAAGGAAAGCATCTCCAATAGGTGGGTACTATCTCTAATATAAGATGGGAGGTGTTGCGCAAGGGGTTGAAGGAAATGATCTATGTACATAGAAAAAGCGCTGGTGATGCTCTCCATAGCAGCTACTATGGGACGGCCTGGTGGGTTGGACTGGTCTTTATGGATTTTTGGTAAATGGTAAAAATAGGGAGTTTTGCGAAAACCTTTGATGAGAAATGACAGTTCAGCTTTGGAAATAATACCATCTTCTAGGGCTCTGTGGGCTAATTTTGTGGCTTTCTGGGTGAATTCTGGTAAGGGATCATGAGTGAGTTTGGAATAAGTGTTGGTGTCGGATAATAGTCTGAGTGATTCCGCCATGTAGTCTGAACTGTTCTGTATTACAATACCGTCTCCCTTACCCATCACTATACAAACCATGTAGAAGTTTCTTACAACATAAAAATACCCCCATGGTCCTTTGCTGTCGTATCATCCAGTCACTTGAGGGACCGCTGTCCCCTCATGGACCCAGATAGCAACTCCACCGTTCTATATAACAACTTCACCCCCTTTTTCCTCCCCCCACCCCCCCTTCCCTCATGTCCCCCCTGAGCTCATCCTCATAATGTGTATCCCAGTGCTTATTAATCTCATTTTTTTATTTTTTATTTTAATTTTACATTTATTTTTATTTTTATACTTATTTTTATTTTTTTATTTGGTTTATTTATTTATTTATTTTTATTTCTATTTTTCATTGTTTTTCCCATTTTTATTTTTATTTTTTATTTTATTTTTTATTTTTTTTTTATTTTTATTTCATTTTTATTTTTTTCCACATTTTTTTCATCTTCTAAATAAATGTTTTAACTCTAATTCCACTTACTATTATTATCCTTATATTTATTAAACTTACCCCCAATTCATCATATTTTTAATTCTTCATACTTTACTTTCAACTTTTTTGTGCTTTTTGGAAGATTGTGGGTCTGCTGGCTGTTGTGGTTCCACAGCCACAGACCTCCAGCCCATACACCTTAACCTAAATAACCTAATTAACCTAATTGCCTCCACTATATATTCAAGCTGCTCTCCTCCAGGGAGCAAAAAGGCCAGTAGAAGGAGCTGTGAGCCCCGAGCGCGTAGCCTGTACTATCCCTGCATCATCCCCAACACCAGCCTGGACGTTTGCCGTGCATCAGTGACGTCATTTCCTCTTCCGCGCTCCAGAGTGGTCAGCGTGGAGCTTTCCATGCACTGGATGCAGCGGTTCAGCCTGTGTACAGACTCCCCACCCAGACGCCTGAAGGAATGAAATCCAAGCCGGAAGCACATCCCAGGACACTTTCCATCTCAAAGAAACACCTCCACCCTGCGAACCAGTAAGTGTAATTGTTACACTAAGTTTTATTTTTGCATAAACAAGCTACCACAGTTGGCGCCTCCACACCCCTCCTTTTTTTAACATGTCGTATATCCTGATAGTGGCAAGATCCCCTGTGATAATCAACATACCATGATGGATTGAAGGGGGGTAGCCTATGTAAAGATAAGCCAATGAGAGGGGAGTTGCAGTAGTCGAGGCGAGAGATGACCAGGAAGTGAACTAGGAGCTTTGTGGTGTCATAGGTTAGGAAGGGATGTATTTTGGAGATGTTGCGGAGCTTGAGGCGGAAGATTTGGACAGTAATTGGACTTGGGGCCTAAAGGATAAATCAGAGTCCGATAGCTGATAGTTGTACCATTAATCTTGACAAAGAGATCAGGGGAAGGGGCACATGGGGAAGTAAAAATTATGAGCTCGGTTTTGGATAGATTGAGTTTGAGGAAGTGGTATCCAGACTGATATGTCTGTTAGTAAGTTAGTGATACGTGAGGAACATAGACCAAATACATGGAGTTTTTTGAGGAGGAGGGGGTGGTCAACCATATCAAAGGCAGCAGATAGGTCCAGGAGTAGGAGTACAGAATAGTGTCCATTGGTTTTGACCGTTAGTAGATCGTTTGTAGTAGTTTTAGGAGGGCAGGTGAAGGCGATCAAGAAGGCTATTCTCTGTTAACATATTTTTATATGTCATGTACCTAGTGGAAGAGCCTGAGGTGCTTACACCTCTGGCTCTGGGCCCCTAATAGGGTAGACAGGTGGAAAAATAGCAGAGTGGCACGAGTGGCTGTTGGTCTTGCTAGCAGTGAAGCCAGTGGGAAGTCCAGGCTAAGCAGCAGGAAGCCAATGGTGCACTGCAGTGGAGTAGATGAGCTGGAAAATGGCAGGTGAGAAGAGAGCAGAAGCTAGTTGGCACTGGTGAAGCAGACAGGCAAGGCACAGGCCAGTAGCAGGCAGATGATGATCAGGCATTGGCAGGTGCTTGCAGGGAACAGCCCAGCAGTGGGTAAGACAGAAGCAATTTCAGGCAAGCTGGGTCAGCAACTGGAAGACAGATCAGGTACAAGGGTCAAGGCAGGAGCGTAGTCAGAGTATGAGCTGGAGTCAGTAATGATCAGTAGTACGGAGGTAGCGGGAGCAGGCAGAAGTGTAAGTCAGATAACAAACCAGGGTTGGTGCAGATCCCCCCCAAAAGGTGCCAAATGTGAGAATGGAGGAGACAGACAAGCGGAGCTTCCCCTTTTGGGTGGAGCTCTGCTTTAATGTGCTGCTAATACATTTTTACATATTACATTTGCATTTACATCTTTCATGAGCAAATATTACTGCGGGATACTGGAAGAGAATATTGAGTGTTTGAGAGGAGGAATCCTAGAGCTGCAGAGATCTGTAAAGCATTCACAGACCTTACACACACTTAGAGGTCCACCTGCTGGCAAGTTTAAGTGATCACAGGAGCGCAAGGGAGCCAACCTGTCGCTGTATAATGACGGTGGCTGGTCGGCAAACTGTTAAGGGTTGGATGTGAGGGTGGAGAAGGTAAGTAGGCATTGTGTGCTGTCATATATTTAGATCTCTATGATAACATTTTTGACAATTACTTCTTTTTATTAGAACAGAATGAATATGATAAAGAGATGTTTGTGTGCCATTTATTTATTACATTTCTCATATTTCATTGTTTGAATGATAAGATCCAAATAACATATTTCCCAACATCTTATCCAGATCAATTATCAAGTCACTGACCCTCGCCTGAGTGATGGAGAAATGTATCCAACTTTATTCCATGTGACGCCAGATGATCAAGTCCGTTTTGCAACTATTATTACATTTTTGCTGCATTTTGGGTGGAACTGGATTGGAATAATAACATCATGGGATGGCAGCGGTGACGAGGAGGCCCAAGTACTGAGTAAGATGATGAGAGAACATGGGATCTGCACAGATTATATAATTTCACTTAAACATGATAATTTTGATGATAGTCGGAACTGGATAATTATTAAGGAATCAGCAGCTAGGATTGTCATAGTGTGCGGAACTTCCATGGCAAACTTTTATGGTTTTGCTTTTCATTTATCCTCTGATTTAGAAAAGATCACATTTATTTTCCCACCATCATGGACTAAATTAACTAATTCACATAGTTCAGACGATGTATCATTTAACCCCAGCTTCATATTTGTGTGGCCACAAGAAAAAAAACTAAACCTGGAGGTTTATACCGATGGTGTCAACTTCTCCAGCTCCTTAAATGACCCCCTACTGGAAGATCTTTGCATTTATATGTTTCACTGCTTTTCCCAAAATCAAATCAAAAATGACTATTTTCAAATGCTCTATAATATTAATTTAGAACCTTGTGCAAATGCAATAGATGTTTCATCTGTATTTTATTCTTATACAATTCAGCCGTCCTATGTATACAGGGCTGTATATATTCTGGCCAATGCTCTACATGGAATGTACATGGAGGAAAAAAAATCTGAACAACCTGGATTCCAGCACAGAGTAAGTTGGATAATAAGTGTTTATATGACTGTGATTTCCTCCTATAGTATATACTGTATATATAGTTATGTGAATGGGCAGCTATCTCCCTCTCACTGTCTGCGCAATCCAAAAAAAATTGCTTAGGATCAAGCAAGGGTTGCAGTCTCCCCTAATAGACTCCCCTAAAGGGCTATAATATATAATAAAAAGAAAAAAAAATGGGGTGAGTGGCGCTACCCTAAATTGGAGAGGGGTACCCACTCTGTATATATACAACAATGGTGTACCACCCCAAAGCTAATGTGCTCTAAAAGTGATAGTAATAATAATTAGAATCACATATACTGCAGTAAATATGATAACTTAGTATATAAAGTGCAATAATACACCCACCAAAAGAACCTCTGCTTAAAACATTGATTAAATTATTAGATAGATAGATAGATAGATAGATAGATAGATAGATAGATAGATAGATAGATAGATAGATAGATAGATAGATAGATAGATAGATAGATAGATAGATAGATAGATAGATAGATAGATAGATAGATAGATAGATAGATAGATAGATAGATAGATAGATAGATAGAGTATATCTATATATAGATATATATCTATATCTATATAGATATAAATATATATCTATATATATATATATATATGTGTATATATCCAACAGTTCACCAAAAATGTATATGTGTGTTGACAAGAAAATATATGGTAAACAATATAATAGTCCCACACAAGTGATGTGCAAAGTTGCTGTAAAAGTTGCCAGGGCTCCAAAGTGACCAAAGTGCTCATCAGATATCAGGTGACTCTTGTGCTCCCCCTTAAGGGTCCCCACTCACCAGCTCCTATTACCCCTGCAGGGGTAAATGGCATATATAGATAACCAGGGGTTTTGATGTCCCTTGGTGGGTCCTCCAGATTCACTGATAGCCTAGCGTGGTATCAATGTTTTAAGCAGAGGTTCTTTTGGTGGGTGTATTATTGCACTTTATATACTAAGTTATCATATTTACTGCGGTATATGTGATTCTAATTATTATTACTGTCACTTTTAGAGCACATTAGCTTTCGGGTGGTACACCATTGTTGTATATATGGAGAGTGGGTATCCCTCTCGAATTTAGGGTAGTGCCACTCACCCCATTTTTCTTTTTCTTTTTATTACAAAAAAAAATGCAATCACTCAAATTTTTGGTTTCTCTATATGAGTTTTTTTTAAATTATATTAATTAAATGGTTATTTATTAAAATAAGTCGGGGGGAAGGATGGTGGGATTTTTGTCTTTTATATTTGTTTTTTACTAACTGCTTTCTATATGCTATGATTCATATATATTTTATATGCATTATATATATATATATACAGTATGTATATGCTTTTATATTCTATATATTTATTAATGATATTTATCTGTGTATGGATATCTTTATATACATTTTTTGGTTAAGTCTGTTTTACAAGAATCAGAGTGCAAAAGATTGAAGTGTTTATCCAGAGTGTGTCTCTTTACAGATTTTGTGCATATTGATTATATGCTGTATATAAGGATTCTTCTCTCTACTGTCCATGTCTCTAGGACTAAGCCCATAGGGGTGAAACATGTCAAAGAGGGAAGGTCTTCAGGTGGGAACAACAGGGTGTCATTGGTTGGTCCAATTAAGTTTTAACAAGAATGTGATGTCACCATTGGCAGTCATATGTGTTCTTTGAGCCAGTACAATCTGAACACAGCTGCCATTATTACAGAAATCCAGACAATATGTGATAAACACATAACTCTGCCCATCACCCCAGGGCCATCTTAAAAGTGGGGCCCCTGCAGTTCTCACCCCCCCCCCACCCTCCCTGCTGCCCTTCTGTCCTTTCACTGACTAAAGAAGCAACAGGAAGGATTCAGCAGCCCTAAACTATATAGGAACGGTTGCTGACCAGCCAGCAGGACAAGGAGTGAGAAGCAGAAGAGTTAACTGCACAGCTACAGCTGGTCTGTATCATGATGCCTACTAAGCCAATGGGCACTGCTGTTCCCACCCCCTTCCCCCTTCATCTTTGATTGAGAACAGAATATTGAGGTTGAGCTGGAGAAAGAACCAAGCTGTCTTGAAGACTCCTTCAAATCTCTTCCTCTTCTTTCTCTTCCTCCTTCCTTCTCTTCCTTCTCTTCCTCTTCTCTTCCCCTTATCTCTCCCCCTCTCTCTCTTTCTCTCTCCCCGTCTTCTCTCTATCCTCCTCCTCTCTCTGTCTAATCCCCTCCCCTTCCTCCCTCCTCTCTCTCCTCCCCGTCTCTCTCTTTAACCCTCCTCCTCTCTCTCTAACCCCCTCATCTCTCCCCTTACCTCTCTCCTCCTCTCTCTCTTTAACCATCTCCTCTCTCTCCATCTCTCTCTCTTCCCCCTCTCCCTCTCCCTCTTCCTTCCTTCTTCTCTCTCTTTCCCCCTCTCTCTCTCTAACCCCTTTCTTTCTCTCTCCATCTCTGTCTCTCTCTCTCTCTCTCTTCGCCCCCTCTCCCTCTACCTTCCTTGTTCTCTCTTTTCCCCCTCTCTCTAACCCTTTTCTTTCTCTCTCCATCTCTCTCTCTCTCTTTCTCTTCCCCCTCTCCCTTCTTCTCTCTCTCCCCCCTCTCTCTAACCCTTTTATTTCTATCTCTGTCTCTCTCTTCCCCCTCTCCCTCTTCCCTCCTTCTTTTCTCTCTCCCCCCTCATCTCTCTCTCTATAACCGTTGTCTTTCTCTCTCCATCTCTCTCTCTCTTCCCTCTCCCTCTTACTTCCTTATCTCTCTTCCCCCTCTCTCTCTACATGTCCCCTTATCCCCCTGTTTGCCAGGCTTGCTTTTTGTTTACACAATTTTGACTTTTGTAAATGTTAAAAGAAAAGTAAGGGTTTTAGTAAAAAAAAAAAAAAACAATTATACTCAGCTAGCTAGATACAGCATATAGTAGGTCCAATGCTGTATCTTAAATGTTGTATTATAATGGTAGGTTAGGGTAGTATAAGGTATTATAGTGGTAGGTCAGGTCTGAATGTAGTGACAAATGTGCTCAGTCACTTACAGCATGCTTGGAAATGCAGACACCCGGGGCTCCTATGTTCTTTCCTCCTTCAGCTGCGGTATTTGGCAGTGAAGAGTCTTTGGAAGGAGTGGATGAGGCAACCACACCCCCGTCTCCACCCACCAACTCCGGCTGCCTCTGGAGATATTGAAGATCCCAGGGGTCAACCTTATTGGACGACAGGGGAGACAGGCAGCCCCCCTCCCCTGCACCGCTGGCCCCCTGCCGACCTGATGGACTTCGCCAGCCACATATGACATTTACAAAGCTGGGAAAGTGCAGGGGCACCCGCACATTAAGATGGCCCTGCTGCAATCTCCTCTCAGAATCATTGCACACTACACAATCCTGGGCTGACATCCCCCTAAACCTGGGGTGGACTGCCCCCCCACCCCCTCCCCCCTAGTTACATTACTGTCATACACACTCCCATTCTGCACATAATGCTTGCCATAATAAACTCCTTTAAACGACTGTACATACTGTTCACTTTCATACCATCTGCACTCCTGTACATATTGCCCTGTCCTACCATCCACACTCCGCTCTTGTACATACTGCCCTCTCATAACCTGAATTCTTTAAAAAGCCCCTTAGGAGCAAGGACATTGAATTTGTAAATCCAAAACCTCTTTTTGCAAAAGAATGGTATTGAAATCACCTCGCCTTTAACTTAATTTTAACACATAGATGGCCTTCACGCAAAGTCCATCAGGCTTAGCCTGATGACAGGCCGCAAAAGTGCTGTTAAATGGGGCATTCAGCTTCTCCCCCTCTAATGTCTCTGAGGTGCTCACCGATGCGGATGTGAAGCTGACGTTTGGTCTTGCCAATATATAGCTTATTGCAAGGGCATTGTAAACTACTGTATATATAACCCGTGTGGTGGCACAATTAATTAAACTCTTAATCTTGTAAGTATTTACACCATCCGTATCGGCAAACAGCTCAGTACGCTCAATATATTTACAAATTTGGTAGTGGCCACATGGCACCATTCCCACAGTCCTAGAGAAGGGAGTCAACCAAGTACCACTAGATGATTGTGTAAATCCTGATTGAGTCTACAGATCGGATAGAGTAAAGCCCACCATGTCAAAACATTCCAGTGTCTGGACAAAGTTTCTCTTTACCTAGATGTCAGAAACCATGAATCAGACTGAGACAGAAGTACAGTTAAATCACACTTGTTTAATAATAATGAAAAAGTTAAACAGAGTAAACATAGTCAAAACATAGACAGAGTTCAGGAACTGTAATGGATAGTCAGACAAGCCAAAACATCAGGGAGCCAGAGAACAGCATAGTAGAACAGCAAGCAGGATCTGGAGTCAGAAGGAACGTCAGCCAAGCAAGTCTTAAACAGGAACACAGGAGAGTGTCTCTAGAGATGTGACCAAGGCGAAGGCAGAGATCATCTGGACTGGATGGCTTAAGTAGGCAGGACTGACGAGCAGGATATCATCAACAGGTGAGTCACTGTGGAGAGATAGGAGCAGGCAATTAGCCAACAGCTGAGCGGCCAGCTCAGAGAAGGAAGGGCTGAGCCCAACCCTGACGGTACCCCCTGCTCAATGACCCCTCCCCCTCAGAGGACCAACAGGCTTGAGAGGAAAACCGCCCACGGAACCTACGGGAGTCAAAAATGGACTGTACTTCATACTCCTCATGATTCTCAACCTGAGGATGAGGCACCAAGGTAGTAAAGTGGTTGCAGACCAAAGGTTTTAATAAGGAGACATGAAATACATTTGAGAATTGCATATTAGAAGGAAGGTCTAATACGTAAGCCACTGAGTTAATCCTGCAAAGAATACGGAAAGGCCCAATAAACTTAGGTGTGAACTTCAGAGAGGAAACACGAAGTCGTAGGTTGCGAGATGACAGCCAGACCCTGTCCCCAACCATGTAGGAAGGCACAAGCAGGCGTCTACGGTCAGCATGGAGTCTGTACCTATTATTAGCATGTCACAAAGCCTCCTGGACTTGTGCCCAAGTGGAACGAAGACCACGGAGATGCTCCTCTAACGTAGGAATACTCTGCGGAACAAATGAGTCAGGCAACATGGAAGGTTGGAAACCATAGTTCGCCATAAATGGGGACAATCGGGAAGCAGAATTCAAGGCACTATTGTGAGTGAACTACGCCCATGCTAAG
This sequence comes from Lithobates clamitans, assembly GCA_037952925.1. Taxonomy (NCBI): domain Eukaryota; kingdom Metazoa; phylum Chordata; class Amphibia; order Anura; family Ranidae; genus Lithobates; species Lithobates clamitans. Next base: position 2,193,822 of record JBBGZY010000610.1, read on the forward strand.
AGGTCTGACCAGTTGCTGTGATGGTCAGAAATATAGGGATTGCTCCAAGGACTGATTGGCTCATTCTGCAGCCCCATTAGACTGCGGGTGATACGCAGAGGAGAAAGCAAGCTTAACTCCCAACTCTGCACAAAAGGCGGAACCGGGACACAAACTGACTACCCCTGTCCGAGACAATCACTTTGGGTAGTCCATGTAAGCGAAAGATCTCCCAAGCAAAAATGGAAGCCAGTTCCTTAAAAGTGGGCAACTTCTTAAGTGGAATACAATGAGACATTTTCGAGAACCGGTCTTCCACCATAAGGATAACTGTGTTGCCATGGGAGTTGGGTAACTTCACAATTAAATCTAAAGACAAGTGGGTTTAGCGCCTCTCTCCATTGGGTATGGGTTGTAGGAGGCCCACTGGAAGGTGTCGTGGAGTCTAACTCTGAACACACATGGAACAGGCAGCTACGAAGACGATTACATCAGCACATAGACTAGGCCAGCAGAATTGTTGGGAAATGGCCCAAAAGAGTTGATTTTTCCCAGGGTGGCCAGCAGCCTTGGGAGAATGGTAAGTCTGGAGCATGGCAGTACGGAGACTCTCTGGGACAAAGCAATGGTCACAAGGTTTCTCAGGAGGAGCATGGACCTGAGCAGGAAGAATTTTGTCACCCAAAGGAGATGTGAGACTGGTGTGAACCGTAGCCAGAATACGATCAGGAGCAATCACAGGAACCAGAACCGACTCCATCTTAGAAGTGGAGAAAAATTGTTGCGACTAGTGTCAGCCCTTACATTCTTAGTACCGGGTAAGAATGAGACAATGTAATTAAAACCAGACAAGAAAAGAGCCGATCGCGCCCTTCTGGAAGAGAGGCGTTTAGCCTCAGACAAGAATGTGAGATTCTTATGGTCAGTAAGTATGAGAACCGGCACAGTGGTACCTTCGAGGAGATGTTGCCATTCTTTCAGGGCTAAAATGATTGCTAACAGCTCTCTGTCACCAATCTCATAATTGTACTCCGCAGGTGACAATGTCTTGGAAAAGTAGCCACAAGGATGCATAGCGCCCTCAGAGGTAGGACGTTGAGACAGAAGGGCGCCAACTCCAGTTTTAGAAGCATCGACCTCAAGGATAAAAGGTAATGTAGGATCAGGATGTGCCAACACAGGACCAGAAACAAAGGCAGCCTTGAGACTCTCAAAGGCCTTAATGAACTCTGTGGGTTACCGCTCTTTCTGGTCATATCAGTTAGGGGCTTGACCAGAGACGAGAAGTTACGAATAAACTTCTGATAATAGTTGGCAAAGCCAAGAAAACGCTGCAGAGCACGTAAACCCATGGGTCGGGGCCACTGTAGGACTGCTTAACGTTTCTCTGGGTCCATCAAAAAACCAGCAGTGGAAATGACATAACCCAGGAATTTAACCTGTTCACAATGGAATTCACATTTCTCCAATTTACAATAGAGATTGTTCTCTCTTAGCTTCTGAAGCACACGACAGACATCTGTGTGGTGGCTCTCCAGGGACTTGAAAAATATGAGGATATCATTGAGATAAACCACCACACATAACTGGAAAAAATATGTATCACACTGCGCTAACCCAAAGTGTAACAAGAAGCAGCTACATACAAATGTGACCAATATTCAAAAACATATGATAAAAAATGTAGCGCTAATAATGACAGTGGTAAACATATAGAAGTAATATCCACTAGAGAAAAGCAACGAATGTGACTATTAAAGTACAACAAACAAATAAAGTTCAATGGTATCCAAATAAATGAAATTGTAATGATAGTCTCATTATGGTAGGTATATGTAATGAATCCAACCAGAATGTGAAATCTTCATGTCTGTATATCATTGAATATACGATCTTGAATGGGAAACAGATGAAATACGCTTACCGGAAGTGGTGGATTCGGATGTCAGTGACACCGAATCAAACAGGCTCAGAGATCCACAGTGAGTATGGTTGGTCCCAGAAACCCCGGATCTCAAGGGGAGTCTTCCCTCTGCTGTCCCGATTACGACTGCACATCCGGAAGGTCCAGAATGGGTCATGGCTGCATGGAAGTCTCGAAAGGGTAGGTGGTTCTCCAAAAAAATATATGAAAGCGCCAATAGTGCAGATCAAAAGGTGTTTTATTTGGATAACCCCAATAACAATTAAAAAAGCGTGATCACGTGGAAAGTAAAAAACAAAAAAATAAAGTGTAGGGAAGAGTGTAGCTCGCTGACGCGTTTCATCCAATTGGACTTCAACTGGGTATCAGGTTATTGGTGTTATCCAAATAAAACAACTTTTGATCTGCACTATTGGCTCCTTCATATATTTTTTTGGAGAACCACCTACCCTTTCGAGACTTCCATGCAGCCGTGACCCATCTTGGACCTTCCGGATGTGCAGTCGTAATCGGGACAGCAGAGGGAAGACTCCCCTTGAGATCCGGGGTTTCTGGGACCAACCATACTCACTGTGGATCTTTGAGCCTGTTTGATTCGGTGTCACTGACATCCGAATCCACCACTTCCGGTAAGCGTATTTCATCTGTTTCCCATTCAAGATCGTATATTCAATGATATACAGACGTGAAGATTTCACATTCTTGTTGGATTCATTACATATACCTACCATCATGAGACTATCATTACAGTTTCATTTATTTGGATACCGTTGAACTTTATTTGTTTGTTGTACTTTAATAGTCACGTTTGTGGCTTTTCTCTAGTGGATATTACTTCTATATGTTCACCACTGTCATTATTAGCGCTACATTTTTTATCATATGTTTTTGAATATTGGTCACATTTGTATGTAGCTGCTTCTTGTTACACTTTGGGTTAGCGCAGTGTGATACATATTTTTTCCAGTTATGTGTGGTGGTTTATCTCGATGATATCCTCATATTTTCCAAGTCCCTGGAGAGCCACCACACAGATGTCTGTCGTGTGCTTCAGAAGCTAAGAGAGAACAATCTCTATTGTAAATTGGAGAAATGTGAATTCCATTGTGAACAGGTTAAATTCCTGGGTTATGTCATTTCCACTGCTGGTTTTTTGATGGACTCAGAGAAACGTTAAGCAGTCCTACAGTGGCCCCGACCCATGGGTTTACGTGCTCTGCAGCGTTTTCTTGGCTTTGCCAACTATTATCGGAAGTTTATTCGTAACTTCTCATCTCTGGTCAAGCCCCTAACTGATATGACCAGAAAGGACGGTAACCCACAGAGTTCATTAAGGCCTTTGAGAGTCTCAAGGCTGCCTTTGTTTCTGGTCCTGTGTTGGCACATCCTGATCCTACATTACCTTTTATCCTTGAGATTGATGCTTCTAAAACTGGAGTTGGCGCCCTTCTGTCTCAACGTCCTACCTCTGAGGGCGCTATGCATCCTTGTGGCTACTTTTCCAAGACATTGTCACCTGCGGAGTACAATTATGAGATTGGTGACAGAGAGCTGTTAGCAATCATTTTAGCCCTGAAAGAATGGCAACATCTCCTCGAAGGTACCACTGTGCCGGTTCTCATACTTACTGACCATAAGAATCTCACATTCTTGTCTGAGGCTAAACGCCTCTCTTCCAGAAGGGCGCGATCGGCTCTTTTCTTGTCTGGTTTCAATTACATTGCCCCAGTTGAAGTCCAATTAGATGAAACGCGTCAGCGAGCTACACTCTTCCCTACACTTTATTTTTTTGTTTTTTACTTTCCACGTGATCACGCTATTTTAATTGTTATTGGTGTTATCCAAATAAAACACCTTTTGATCTGCACTATTGGCGCTTTCATATATCTTTTTGGAGAACCACCTACCCTTTTGAGACTTCCATGCAGCCATGACCCATTCTGGACCTTCCGGATGTGCAGTCGTAATCGGGACAGCAGAGGGAAGACTCCCCTTGAGATCCGGGGTTTCTGGGACCAACCATACTCACGGTGGATCTCTGAGCCTGTTTGATTCGGTGTCACTGACATCCGAATCCACCACTTCCGGTAAGCGTATTTCATCTGTTTCCCATTCAAGATCGTATATTCAATGATATACAGACATGAAGATTTCACATTCTGGTTGGATTCATTACATATACCTACCATCATGAGACTATCATTACAGTTTCATTTATTTGGATACCATTGAACTTTATTTGTTTGTTGTACTTTAATAGTCACATTCGTGGCTTTTCTCTAGTGGATATTACTTCTACATGTTCACCACCACACATAACTGCAACAAATCTGCAACAAATCTTGGAAGACATTGTTAATAGATTCCTGGAAAACTGCCAGAGCTTTACAAAGGCCAAAAGGCATTACGAGTGAAACACTGACCCCCGAAGGAGCTGCTGATATTTTGATTGGGCCTGTACTCTGCTTTTACACCCCCAATGACTTGACTCAATCCCCTTGACACAGCTGTGGTGCAGTGTTATTGTAAAGCTAATAGTAAAGGATAACTTCACAATGTACAATATAATGACAGTATACCTTTGTTATTACCTGGGTAACCGATTTTCCACCTACTGGAAAAGGAACAACACTGCACACAAGTTGTACTTAACCAGGAATGTAATTCTTACTGGAATCAGTATAAAATTAGTATTACAATATCAGTACTGTCACACAAAAGTGGTGCAACAGCCCAGTAAATATACACAATAGAATGTACACAAAAAATAGTATTAACTGGTCTCTGGAAGTGCGTCTCCAAGTGGGACTAATGCCAGAATGGGAAATATCTTAATTCTGGGCACCTTCCCACTTCCAGTGCGCCCTTGTAACTACAAGAAGACAACGTTATTAAATAAAGCACAAATGTAATCCCTAAGGAGCTCCCCTGCTTTAGAGTGTAAACTCTCTATTAACTAGAAATAGGATGCAAGGCCTTGCAATGAAAGCGGCAGTCTTTTTTTGTCTTCTGTCTTCTGCTAGCTATTTACAAATCATAAATTGTAATCCAACGATTAAATAAACCAGGGTTAGATAAAGTAGATATTGAAAATGATCCTGGTAGCGTAGTAACCTGCAACTGTCTTCGATGTACTTAACTTCATGTAACACAGTGCTAGAAGTATGGGAAAGGGGAGGCAAGAGGCCTGTTTGCAACTCAGTCTTTAGTTCCTTAAGATCCCTTGTGTGGAACTACAGGTCCCAGCACACTGTGTTACAGAATCAGGTGTGTAAAAGTGCATTAGGAAAACTTTGGGCAAGAGCCCTCTCACCCAACCAGGTCTGTGTAGCAGGACAGCTCCTCTCCGGTGCACTGGGTCTTGCTTCCCGCCGTCCGGCGCCGTTACACCGCTCCGCTCGATGGACCGGGACCCTCTGATGGCCCGCACAGTCGTCTCTGGATCCTTCTCAGTTCTGTCCCAGCGTCTCCATAGCTGACTGTTGCACAGCAAAGTCGCTGATTGTAGGTGTAGGCCGCGCTCTCTGGAACACCTCCGCATAGGTCCTCACAGGCAGGCCACGGGTCCAGAAGAGAGCGAAGATGGCCGCCCGAAGCCTTTTTATAGCCTACCCAGCATGCCATTCAGTACTGAGTCTTGCTGGGTAAATCACTCGGCATTCTGGGTAGGTAAGTTATTGTGAAAAGTAAATAGTCACTTCCTGTACCATTCCTCACATTCTTGAATATTATTCTTGAATAAGGAAAATAAAATACAGTCCATTCCACAATTTGACCACTAGATGGTGCCACATACTAAAATATAATACTGCTCATAAATTAACATTGCATTACATTAGTAGGCAAAAATGCTGGTGCTACATACTCCCCCTGCTTTAAGTCTTTGGTCCCCAAAGATGTTCAAAATCTTAGTCCTATTGCACATTTTTGCCTCTAAGCGATTGCATAAGACTGACAGAGGAGCCTCCCACCAATTATCATGTGATGGGGAGCTGTTCTGTGCACACACAGTTGACACTATAGGGTCTGGTACAGATGTGTCAAGGGGTGAGATAGGGTTATCTCTTTCTGAACTGACAGTAGAAGGACCAGGCACTTCAGTATTTCTCTTACTGGTAACTTGAGTCACTTCAGAGCACTCACCCAGTGTATCATATGTTAGTCTTTTTTGGGGGGCAAAAGTCTCTCTTTTCTCTTTGTCTTTTTGGTATGGCCACCACTTCTGGGAAAGCTTTCCTTTCCTCTATTTCAGTGTCTTGCATCTCAATGTCAGTGGGGGACAAGTATTCCTCAGAGTGTCCAGACAATGGTAAAAATCCTGGGGCTTCAGGTCTAAGAGTCCCACTATCTCCACTTTTTGTCTGAGGTGAAACACTCACTTCAGCTTCTGATGTTTCAGATGGCCATAGCCAACTTATTTCCATCTCTTCTCCCGCTTCAGCTTCTGTGGCTTCAGGCTGAGATCTAGTTACTGGTCAATGCACAACAGTAGATGTAGAAGGTAGATCTTTCTCTAGGTTTATCCTGACTGCTTCTGTGAGAGGTAGGAGGTGGTTCCTACGCCAGGTCTTTACTGGTCCAGTGCTCCCTTTCAGTCTGATCTCATACACTGGAAGTCCTGGAAGTTGTCTGCATACCACATATGGCTGTGACCTCCAGCAATCAGCCAATTTGTGCTTGCCTGGGATGTCCAGATTTCTTAGTAGGACTCAGTCACCGGGTTGTAGGTCCTGAACCCGTACTTTTAAGTCAAAGTTCCTTTTGTTTCTACTTCCTCTGGTATCTGATGTAGCTTGGGCCTTCTCATAAGCTATCTTCAAACTCCTCCTCAATCTATCCACATACCCTCGATGAGAGGTCTCTGAGGCGTGGTCCAAGGAAGTTCCAAAGGCTAAGTCTATCGGTAGCCTGCACTCTCGCCCCAAACATTAACCGGTAAGGTGAATATCCCGTAGTATCACTCTTGGTACTATTGTAGGCATGTACCAAGGCAGTGATATGCTTGCTCCAATGCAGTTTTTGTTCAGAGGTCAAGGTCCCCAGCATGTTGAGAAGCATTCTGTTAAATCTCTCGGGTTGAGAGTCTCCTTGTGGGTGATAGGGAGTAGTCCTGGACTTCTGGATACCTAGGAGATCCAACAGTCTTTTAATCAAAGTACTTTCAAAATCCCTCCCTTGGTCTGAATGGATCCGTTGAGGTAAACCATAATGGACGAAGAACTTTTCCACCAGAATCTTTGCCACCGTGGCTGCGTGTTGATCTTTGGTGGGAAATGCCTGAGCATAATGGGTGAAATGATCGGTGACTACTAAAATGTTTCCTTGTCCACTCAGGTCAGACTCTAAACACAAGAAGTCTATGCAGACTAGATCCATTGGCCTTTGGCTTTCTAAGTGACCCATTGGGGCAGCTCGTTGGGGTAAGGTCTTCCTCTGTATGCACCTGAGGCAGGAATGACAGTAGCTCTCCACTTTGGTTCTCATGTAAGGCCAGTAAAACCTGTCCCTTATCAGCTGTAGAGTCCTTTCTGATCTCAAATGGCCATGGTGATCATGCAAGGTGATCAGTACCTTTTCTCTGTGTTTCTTCGGCAGAAACAATTGCCACTTCTCTTCAGGATCTTCAGAGGGGCCCCTCCGGTAGACCACCCCTTGTTGCAGCAGCTCTTGATTCCACTCTTTGTGTAGAAGGCAGCTTCTTTCTGACTGTTCTTGAGAAGTAAATCAGGACGTTGACTCTCTAAAACTTTCAATACCGGGCTGCAGAGTGGATCCTTCTGTTGATCCCTTCGGAGGTCTTTTCTGGTTAACTTGAGTAAAACCTCCTCTGTAAATTGAGCAACATTACAGTAGCATTTAGGCACCCCTGCGGCTGACACTCCGACCTCTTCAGCTCTGGCTCCTCCTTTTCCTTGCTGTTCCACCCCTTCACAGAGAGCTCTCACTCCTTCAGGGGTGAGTTGGGTCCAGTTTTCCGAGTGGTCCTGGGAACGGTGAGGTCTTCTTGACAATGCATCCGCATCTCGGTTACCAGCTCCTGGTCTGTACTTCAGGCTGAAGTTAAATGCTGAGAGGGCAGCCAACCACCTGTGGCCAGTGACATCCAGCTTTGCGGTGGTGAGCAAGTAGGTGAGGGGGTTGTTGTCCGTCTTGACCACGAACTCCGCACCGTATAGATAGTCTTTCAGCTTGTCCACCACAGCCCACTTCAAGGCCAGAAATTCAAGCTTGTGAGTGGGGTAGTTCCTTTCAGCAGGGATTAAACTCTGGCTCACATAGGCAATGGGCCTTAGATGCCCATCATGTTCTTGGTAAAGCACTCCGCCTAGCCCGTCTCGGCTGGCATCCACATGCAGTTTGTAGGGTTTGGGTATACAAAAAAAATTGCGCCAACTCTCAAGAAATAGAGCAGCCAACACAACAACTTGACCCGTGTAAATATATAAAGAAATAAAATAAAGTGTGGCGCTAGTAGTGATAACTTGTTAGAAATAGTGTTGACCCTATAGCTAGAATAGGAATGTACAATCCTCAGGTGTGTACAAAGAAGAAGAGGAAGGGAGGGGAGTTGGAGTAAGGGAGATATTACCTTCCCCACCCAAACTTTCCCATGGGTGAATTCAACATTAATAGAATAATTTGTGCAATGATGTGACTATATCTATATGCTAAATAAGTGGAGACTTGGGAGGTTGGTGTTCCGTATCGTGGCAATAGGGATAAATACTTGAAGGTTCAGCTACAAGATGTAATCAAAAAGAAAAAAGGAAGCTTGAAGAAAAAAAATAAAAATGTAAATATTATTGAAACTACTACAATGATGTATACCAAGTACTATATCACCCAAAGAAGAGGGGGACCAAAATATATAAATATATAGACAAAAGTCCATCAAGGTGGTATGTACAGAGATGCAAGCATATTAAAAGTCCACCATCTTAGATATAGGGTTGCTAGATATCAATCTTAGTGTAAATAGTTCATAAAGCTGTGGTAGACAGGGGCTGTTGAACGTATCCCTGTTCAGAAGTAGGATTTCTCCCTTAGAGTGGTGACTTTGGCCCAAAAGGAACAGATATATGATGCCCTTACCAGATAAGGTGGACTCACGGGCCCTTGGCGGTGAGTCAAACGAGCTTTGTACCGTCAAGCGGTGTAGGACTGTAAAGCCGTATGTTGTTCCTGGGTGGGATTTCCACTGATGTCACCGGAAGGCACGCCTCTGGCTCGATAGGTTTTCCCAGATGTCATCTAGTGGTATGTCCTTGGCAGGGCGCAGCTGAAAGCCGGGGTCAGCCACAATCTTCAGGTAAAGGAAACCTTTTCCTCAGCAGCCAATACCGTATTTGTAAATGAAACAAGAAAAAAACTTCCACATAGTGTAAATCTTTCTCAAACGTGACGACGTTTATTAAAACAAATTTTTTTTGCAGTAAATACAAAAAATAGGGCGGTAAAAACTAGGCTCAAAATAATATAAAGAGTCCCAAAATTAAAAATTTGCGCAGTAGGTGATGGTGAGGGTAAAATCCACAGAAACCCGACGCGTTTCGTCCTCAAAGACTTCTGCTGGGGTATGAAATTGCCCCCCATCTACTGCGCTTATATATGTTGAAACAAACAATGCAAACAATGCAGATAATCTAATTGACAGCGATACCGGGCATGACTTCCGGGTTGGGCGGCGCTAACAGTGGCCAAAAGGGCATATGTTGTTAGTAGGGCCAATCGTATCCCCCTTTAGGTGGTCTCTGTACATACCACCTTGATGGACTTTTGTCTATATATTTATATATTTTGGTCCCCCTCTTCTTTGGATGGTATAGTACTTGGTATACATCATTGTAGTAGTTTCGATAATATTTACATTTTTATTTTTATTCTTCAAGCTTCCTTTTTTCTTTTTGATTACATCTTGTAGCTGAACCTTCAAGTATTTATCTGATTGGTTTTCCCTATTGCCACGATACGGAACACCAACCTCCCAAGTCTCCACTTATTTAGCATATACAGTAGATATAGTCACATCATTGCACAAATTATTCTATTAATGTTGAATTCACCCATGGGAAAGTTTGGGTGGGGAAGGTAATATCTCCCTTACTCCAACTCCCCTCCCTTCCTCTTCTTCTTTGTACACACCTGAGGATTGTACATTCCTATTCTAGCTATAGGGTCAACAATATTTCTAACAAGTTATTACCACTAGCGCCACACTTTATTTTATTTCTTTATATATTTACACGGGTCAAGTTGTTGTGTTGGCTGCTCTATTTCTTGAGAGTTGGCGCAAATTTTTTTGTATACACAATTCTATATTTCTTTGACTATATTTTTGCAGCCTCTCTATTCACTTCGCTATTCACTTGGGAAGCTTATCAGATATGGATGTGTTCGAGTATCGAACCAATCGCACCTTTAATACAGAAGGGTTGTTTATAGCCCTCAATGTAGACTCAGAGATAGGAGGCCAATTTTTAAGGCTTAAGAACCTGATGGTCTCTGAGCTACATTTAGAATGGGACATTGCCTTCTTGGAGCAGTATTGCAAAGAACGCATGGTTCCAAGAGGGCTAAGATGGACAATTCATCCACAACAGGGGGACCTCGACGTTGAATCGTGGTTCCATTATTTTAATGAGGCAGGGATCTCACTATTAGGATTCCTGATTGATAGAAAACGAACTAGAAGAACTATCATTGATAAGGAAATCAAGGAAATTAGAGAGAAACTTCTTCCACATAAATCCACTATGGAATATAATAATCTTTCCACCAACCTGAAAAACCATCTGGAAAAGGAAGAACGAGAACAGAAGACTAAGAAACAGAAGAAATACAGTAGAGATCTTAGTGACTATAAAAATGGAAATGTTTTCAGCTGGCAAAATAACGATCTGACTAGAAGTACACACGACAGTGAACATCTGCCTATGGAGGTGGGGGGTCTATCTGAGCCCAGACCACCACACACTCCAGTGGCCCCTCTCATGTCTAATTCTAGAAACGGAACGAACACTCGCTCTACCAACCCCCCCCTATCCCTACATTCCAATACAATGGTCCCTCTTCTCATCCTGGGAATAGAGGGAGGAACAATAGGGGGAAGGGGAAAGGTAACAGAGATTGTACAGTGCACTATGAACAATACAGACAGAACCACTCCCCTAGGAGACGTAAGACCAGCCAAAGTGACTATTACCATTATCAACCATATCCACAAAGAACTCCAATCAATACTAGGAACCGATTTTCACCCCTGAGGGATGAAAGATCTGACGATTATCGCAACTCCCATCACCGCTATGATGTTAGGGATAGGGACTATCCCGAGAGATCACCGTTTAATTACAACCAGGATGTACCAAGATATCCATATTCGGGGGATTTTCCCAGACAGCAAGAATACCCCAAACGAAATCAGGAACAAAACGCGGCACCCGAGGGGGGAGGAGCACCAGGAAAAAGAAAGCGGATATGAAGGATAATGGCATCTTCAATTTAAGCAAAGCCAGTTTTACTCCAGCTGAACTTGGCATCTTAAATAAAGCATTAAAATTCGCTCCCCCCAAGCAAATTTTCCACATTCATAGATGTACACAAATTTGTGCGCAAATTGAATGTACAAAGATATATTGCGTCCAATCCAATTAGGCCTTTAAACCTACTTACTAACTCACACACTGTTCACTCCGGTCTAGCCAACCCTTCCTTATTCAACCCCCCAGCACCTATAGCTCCTTCCATCAGAGTGTTTCGTGATCTAGTGCTAGAGGACCTGGAGGGATTACCAAAGAAGAAATTCTACACTGATCCCAATATTAAAATCGGACTAAAATCGCTTTGTGAGCGCAGGGACCTTGTTATCCGTCCAGCCGACAAGGGTGGAGGGATTGTTGTGCTCGACAGAGAGGATTACCACACTGAGATGACAAGAATTCTCAGTGATACTGAAACCTACCTACCCCTCAGAGCAAATCTTACCACAGATTTTAAAAGAACCTTGGTGGATTTGATTGATACAGGTTTACAGTTGGGCATGTTGGACAGAAAGGAGAGATCCTTCTTGGTTCCGGTCACCCCACGGATCCCTATAATATATTACCTGCCCAAGGTACACAAAAGTACCACCCGACCTCCTGGCCGCCCGATCATTAGCGGGATTAATTCCGTAACATCACGTATAGGGAAATATATTGATCACTACTTGCAGCCTATAGTTAGAAACATACCGTCCTTTCTGAAGGACACGAGGGATACCATCACTAAGCTACAACAGATCACTTACAGTAATGATCTCATATTAGTCACAGCTGATGTAACGTCTTTATACACTAACATCCCCCATGACCTTGGCCTAGGAGCCGTCAAATTGTTCCTGTCAAGACATAAGATTATCTCTGGGACGCAAAAAAGGTTTATTATGGACCTCCTATGTTTTGCCACTAAGTCAAATTACTTCTGGTACGACAATCAGTACTATCTACAGATTAAGGGCGTGGCTATGGGGGCAAAATTTGCCCCCAGCCTGGCCAATATTTTTATGGCCAACTGGGAGGAGGATGTCGTCAGAGCCCTGAACCCCCCCCTAACTGGTCCTTTGGGCTAGATATATTGACGACATCCTCCTCCTATGGAGAGGTACCTTGGATTCACTAAACAACTTCATGCTCCATCTCAATGAGAACAACATTGGAATTCATCTATCGTATGAAGCCAGTACTTCCTCAATACATTTCTTGGATCTAGAGATTACAGCTGTCGACGGCCACTTGGAAACAAAATCGTTCTTTAAAGTCACCGACCGCAATGGGTACATCCCAACCGACAGCTGTCACCATGCAGCCTGGCTGAAATCAGTCCCCAGCAGTCAGCTAATGAGAATTAGACGCAATTTTTCCCGTCTAACAGACTATTATGTACAGGCTGAGACCATCAAACTTAGATTCCAAGAGAAAGGGTATGATGAAGCACAGATTGATCAGGAAATCCAAAGAGTAGCCCGCATCGATCGACTATCCTTGCTAGATGTGCGCCCTCGAAGACCCCCTGAAAACAAACATAGATGGGCGTTTCTCACCAACTATTCCATCCAACATAAACAAATAAAGGATATTATCACAAGACACTGGAAAATACTAAGAAATGATCGCATACTGGGCCCTCTACTCCCTGAACGCGCAGGAGTTGTTTACAAAGGCGCGCCATCAATAGGGGGGCAGATCGCGCCAGGAGTGATAGAACCTCCAAAAGCCCCTCCTTTCTTTCATGACCTAAAAGGATTCTACTCTTGCCGGAAATGTCCCGTATGCAAACTCAATACTTGTAAAGCACGAAAGATCGAAACATTCACTTCATCTACGACTGGGAAGGAATACAGGATGAAAAGTTTTGCTACCTGTACCACAAAATTTATTGTATATCTCATCACCTGTCCTTGTGGAAAGCAATATATTGGTCGCACAAAACGTAATTTTGCCATAAGAGTGAACAAACATATCACAGCTATAAAAAAGGGACGCACAAACCACAGCGTACCAAAACACTACCTACATCATCATGATCAAGATCCATCTGGAACAAAGTTCCAAATTATAGATAGATTCACACCACATTGGAGGGGGGGAACCAAAGGTGAGAGGAGTCTCCAAACTAGAGACCTTCTGGATACATCTCATTAAATGCTATGCACCCCAGGGACTCAATGTAGATTGGGATATCAATGCTTTCATCAACCAGTCATAAGCATTGTTGTCCCCCTTTCAACGGTTGTCCAGAAAGTAAAAATATTTTTTCCCCCTGGGATTTCCATGCTTGTTTTCTGTCTAGCCATCTCTCTTATCCCCTCCCCCCTGCTCTACTTTTGGTGGGCCTTTGGAAGTCTGTCATAGCACTTTCCATTTGAGTGAGTTAGGTGAATTGAATTCCCCTTCTTCCTTTTTGGGTACCTTTGGATTAATCTATTCCTTACATCTAATTAGTCACTAAGACCTTCATCTAATAACTGGATACATTGGTTGGACCTTTTCCAGATGTTTTTCCAGTTTTCTATTTCTCACTGTTCTCTCCTTTCGTATTATATGTTAACCTTCTTTTTTCCATCTAAGTAGGCAGGATGGTCCCTGGCTGAGATATAGTCACTAAAAAAAACCTCCCCTGGTCACCCTACCCCGTTTGTGGCTCTATTTAGTAGCCCCCTTTCTTCTTACTAATATATCTGGCATATTAATGCATGACTAAGGACTTTATATGCACCTTGATTCCACCTATACAGACAGGCACATTCTGATTCATGTCACATATTCTGAATCCTATAGATATATCACCATTATATACCTGTCCTATAATTGTACGGGCTTGGACAGATATATGGTCCTTTATGTGTTATTGTGCTGCATATAGACGTTTGTATGATATATTAAATTTTTGGTTTATGTTTTTTATGAATTTTGTCCGATATGACATATAAATGCACTTAGGAAGACCCATCCCTAACAGGCATAATAATGGTGAAATGTTTACAATTGGCATAGCATACATCCGGCGATATGACTTCCGGTTATCCGATTGGGCCCATTCCGTTTTAAAACACTCCCCATACTTATGACCGTCACTGTGTTTGCGCTCCACTCCTCGGTCTGACGAGCCTCGGCTTCCTACTATCTATGACACGCAGACCCTGAACGGTCTGATGTCATTCCGCACTGAGCGGATCACGTGATCGCGGCGTGGTTAATGTGTCACATGGGCTGACGCATTGCCACGGATTGGAGGATGCAAGTGAGGTCTGACATTGACCACCTAAAGGGGGATACGATTGGCCCTACTAACAACATATGACCTTTTGGCCATTGTTAGCGCCGCCCAACCCGGAAGTCATGCCCGGTATCGCTGCCAATTAGATTATCTGCATTGTTTGTTTCAACGTTTGTTTCGTGGCAATAGGGAAAACCAATCAGATAAATACTTGAAGGTTCAGCTACACGATAAAATCAAAAAGAAAAAAGGAAGCTTGAAAAATAAAAATAAAAATGTAAATATTATTGAAACTACTACAATGATGTATACCAAGTACTATACCACCCAAAGAAGAGGAGACCAAAATATATAAATATATAGACAAAAGTCCATCAAGGTGGTATGTACAGAGACCACCTAAAGGGGGATACGATTGGCCCTACTAACAACATATGACCTTTTGGCCATTGTTAGCGCCGCCCAACCCGGAAGTCATGCCCGGTATCGCTGCCAATTAGATTATCTGCATTGTTTGCATTGTTTGTTTCAACATATATAAGCGCAGTAGATGGGGGCAATTTCATACCCCAGCAGAAGTCTTTGAGGACGAAACGCGTCGGGTTTCTGTGGATTTTACCCTCACCATCACCTACTGCGCAAATTTTTAATTTTGGGACTCTTTATATTATTTTGAGCCTAGTTTTTACCGCCCTATTTTTTGTATTTACTGCAAAAAGATTTTGTTTTAATAAACGTTGTCACGTTTGAGAAAGATTTACACTATGTGGAAGTTTTTTTCTTGTTTCATTTACAAATACGGTATTGGCTGTTGAGGAAAAGGTTTCCTTTACCTGAAGATTGTGGCTGACCCCGGCTTTCAGCTGCGCCCTGCCAAGGACACACCACTAGATGACATCTGGGAAAACCTATTGAGCCAGAGGCATGCCTTCCGGTGACATCAGTGGAAATCCCACCCAGGAACAACATACGGCTTTTCAGTCCTACACCACTTGACGGTACAAAGCTCGTTTGACTCACCGCCAAGGGCCCGTGAGTCCACCTTATCTGGTAAGGGCATCATATATCTGTTCCTTTTGGGCCAAAGTCACCACTCTAAGGGAGAAACCCTACTTCTGAACAGGGATACGTTCAACAGCCCCTGTCTACCACAGCTTTATGAACTATTTACACTAAGATTGATATCTAGCAACCCTATATCTAAGATGGTGGACTTTTAATATGCTTGCATCTCTGTACATACCACCTTGATGGACTTTTGTCTATATATTTATATATTTTGGTCCCCCTCTTCTTTGTTGGTATAGTACTTGGTATACATCATTGTAGTAGTTTCAATAATATTTACATTTTTATTTTTATTCTTCAAGCTTCCTTTTTTCTTTTTGATTACATCTTGTAGCTGAACCTTCAAGTATTTATCTGATTGGTTTTCCCTATTGCCACGATACGGAACACCAACCTCCCAAGTCTCCACTTATTTAACATATAGATATAGTCACATCATTGCACGAATTATTCTATTAATGTTGAATTCACCCATGGGAAAGTTTGGGTGGGGAAGGTAATATCTCCCTTACTCCAACTCCCCTCCCTTCCTCTTCTTCTTTGTACACACCTGAGGATTGTACATTCCTATTCTAGCTATAGGGTCAACACAGTTTGTAGGGTTTGGTAGGGTCTGCGTAAGCTAAAACCGGAGCAGTGGTAAGACTCCACTGCTGTCTGAAGGTTTCTTCGCATTGCAGGGTCCACTGGTCTTGAATGGACTCTTTCTTCTTCCTAGGTCCCTCTTTCAGTTTACCAGGTTTATCTGAGTCTAGGCCAGCTTCCTCCTGGTTCTTCAATAGCTCAATAAGTGGGTGAGCTATTTTGGCAAACCCTTCTACAAACCTCTGATAGCATGAACAAAAGCCCAAGAAGGATCTAAGCTTAGTCACATTTGTGGGTCTGGGCCAAGAGGTGACGGCTTCTAGCTTCTTGTGGTCCATTGCCACTCCTTCTGCGGACACGATGTGTCCTAGGTAGTTTACTGAGGATTGGTAGAACTGGCACTTTTCCATTGAGAGCTTCAGGCCTTCATCATGGAGTCTCTTCAGGACTTTCTCCAGGCGCTCTTCGTGCTCCCCTAGTGTTCGGCCAAACACTATGATATCATCCAAGTACACCAGAACCTCAATCAAGTTCATGTCGCCCACAGTCTTCTCCATCAAACTCTGGAAAGTTGCCGGGGTCCCAGACAGGCCTTGTGGCATGCGATTGAACTTGAAGAATCCCACAGGGGTAATGAAAGCGGTCTTCTCCCTATCTTCGGGACACATGGGGATCTGATAATATCTGCTTTTTAGATCCAGCACACTGAACCACTTCGCACCTGACAGGCTCTGTAAAGCGTCTTCTATGCGAGGTGTGGTGTGTTAGTCAGGAATGGTCCTTCGGTTCAGTGTCCTATAGTCTATACACAACCGTAATGACCCATTCTTCTTTCTCACTACCACTATTGGGGAGGCATATGGACTCTGGGACTCTCTGATAATCCCTGTCCTCTTTAGCTCAGCCAGCTGTTCCCTCAGATCTTCCAGATCTCCCAGTGGAATCCGCCTGACCCTTTCTTGGAAGGGTTTGTCTTCTTCCAACCGAATTTTGTGTTCAGCACTCTTTGCAAGCCCCACATCAAACTCACTTTTTGAGAAGGCAGCCTTCCATCTCAGGAGCTGATTCTTCGCTTTCTCCATCCAGGCAGGTGTAAGAGGTGTGTTCTTCGGGTAGAACTCAGGAGAATCTCTCCCATGATACCACAGGGTGAGATTGGGGTTGCTTGGCTGACTTGTCCCAGCAGCACTCTGGCAGGCACCTTCACAGGCAAGGCTGTTGCATTGCAAACACTGACTGAGATTCTTCCTTTACTTCTTTTCAGCTCCTTGGTTGACAACACTTCAGGGATAACTTCCAGGCCTCTATCTTCTTTCTGCCTGTCCATCTCAAGGACGATGAAGGGACCGGGCTGTCTCTAACTCAGCTTGATAGAGGCTTTTAGGCAGACTACCTCAACCGGTTGTACCAGCTTTTCACTCTTGTCTAGATGCCAGATTTTTCCCACTCCTTCTGGTGGGGCCTTCTGTTCCTGCACAAGATCCTGGTACACCTGTGTTAGCATAAGGTGCACACTCTTTGCTGGGGTGCTCTTCTCCTGTACTAGTGGTGTGAGCAGTCTTCTTACCAGATCAGTCTTGGTCCCAATAATGAGGGAACTTCTATCAGCCCCTGGAGGGCGAGGACACACCACTGCCAAAGTATCAAAGGTTTCGGCCTCCCCTGCCACTCTCGGGTCGAAGGTAAGCTTGATAGGTAGGTATCCATCATAGGGGAAGGTCTGTGTACCTAGACCCCATATCTCCAGCTCTTCCAACTTCTGCAATGGGAGATGTTTGAGATATTTCTTGTAAAAGTCTCTGTATAACAGAGTCACTTAAGCTCCAGTATCCAACAGAGTGTAAATTCCCTCTACATGGATGGGGACAATCGGAGAAGGCCCCACTAGCTTCCTGGAGGAAATTCAGGAGTTTTGGCATGTTTGCCCCGTTTGGTGGCTTGTATCTTCACGGTTTGCTTACGTGGAGTTTCCTTTCTCAGTTTCAGATTAGCTGCGGCCGTGGGGGCCTGGTGTGTACAGGTGGGTTTGGAATTGACTGTCGTGACAGGGCGCCCAGTTAACTCCTTCACTGGGGTCCTCTGAAGTTTTCCACCGGCTTTTGTTGCTCTGCTTCAGGTTCTGTTGGGCTTGGACATACCGGACGGTAATGTCCCACTCCCCCGCATTTAAAGCAGATCTTCTTCTTTACTGGGGTCACGGTTTGATTAGTAGTAATGCCCGTCAGGGCCTTGAGGGTCGAGACTTCTTCCTCACGAGGCTCAACCAATTTAGCAGTCAATAGGGCCATCATTTCTAACATCTCTTTCTGCATCTGGAGCAACTTCTCCAACCCAGACTCACATGTTGACAGATACTGTGTAGGTGAAGACCAAGGTGTTTGGTCAATGCTCAACGTCAGAACACTGGGTTCTCGAGTGCCTTGTAGCACATCTGACTGGTGTCCTTTGGTCCTGGTTATGCTGGTGGATTGGGTCTTTCTTTGTTTCTTGTCCCTTTCTACCTCCATCTTGGCTGCCTCATTAGTCTCTTCAATGAGCACCTCATCTGGTGTAGAGGGATCTTCCAAGTACTGCCTCAATTGAAACTTGTAGTCATGGACCTCAGGAATTTCTTCTGAATCAGTTCAGCTCCAAAGTGTTCCTCAGAGCCCTCCCCCTTTGAAACAGACAACAGACGGTCTTTCAATTCAATATCTCTGAATAAAAAGTTCTGGGGAGTCTCCTGACTACTCTGTGCCATATTTATCAGTTGATGAAACAGTTCGGCAGCATCTTCCTCTTTATAATAACTCTTCAGTATTCTCCTAAATTGTGTTAAGGTCAATCCATTTTTCATCTCTAGCATGCCTCTGATGCTTAGGCCTGGACTGATGGCATTGATCACAGCCTCTACAATCTCAGTCTCCACGTACCCTCTCTGTAATCCCAGCTCAATTTGATGCAAGAGGTTTGTGTAAGACAGCTTGTCCTTCTGTCCCCTCTCTCCTATCTGACCATCAATCTTCAAGTTTTTTCTGATGGTCACCTCTGGCAAGCGGTTATGAGGGCGTCTTTTGATTACTGACACTTGTCTCGGTGTTACCTGACTGTCACCTAGGTCTCTGCATGTGACAGTTAGTCCTTTGATGTGTTCTGTAATCATGTTGGAAGTCTCCTGAAACCTCTCCTGTATTTCATTGCATTGTTGTGTCAGGTCAGCCAACTGTTTTTCTGACTGTGAATTCCTCCCATGAGCTCCAACTGTCTTAATAACGGCCCTTTTCTTCTTGTTAGGGGACCCTCTGCCACTTTCCCTTGGTGTTGACTGAAAACTGAATTCTTGCTGGGTGGGCTCTGTTGGTCTTGAACTGGGACAAATCTCGCCTGACCTGGCAGGATGTGTCAAGCAAAATTTGGTCCCATCAGACAGTCTCACACTGGGGCCTTGGAAATTTTTAGGGACTCCCTTCCTCCATTCTAGTAGGGCATAAGTGCAGGAGGTACCATAGTCTGGTCTCACAGCTATCACCCAGGCCTTCCTCTCTGGGGATAGTGCCTGCACAACTTCTTTGACTTGTTTTTTCTCCCATTCTTCCCCTGGGAGCTCAAGTGCCATGCTCACTTCTGAGCCTGCGCCTTCCGCTTTGCACCACTGAACCACAGTGATGGGGTCCATACTGGTGTCAAGAGGGTGGGTTTGCTTGCAGAGTAACAGTATCCCGGACGAGTCCCCACGTGAGGCACTGACCAATGAAGGAGCTTCTGATATTTTAATTGGGCCTGAACTCTGCTTTTACACCCCCAATGACTTGACTCAATCCCCTTGACACAGCTGTGGTGCAGTCTTAATGTGAAGCTAATAGTAAAGGATAACCTCACAACGTACAATATAATAACAGTATACCTTTGTTATTACTTGGGTTACCGATGTTCCACCTACTGGAAAAGGAACAACACTCCACACAAGTTGGACTTAACCAGGAACTTAATTTTTACTGGAATCAGTATAAAATTAGTATTACAATATTGATATTGTCACACAAAAGTGGCGCAACAGCCCAGTAAATATACACAATAGGTTGTACACATAAAATTGTATTAACTGGTCTCTGGAAGTGCGTCTCCAAGTGGGACGAATGCCAGAATGGGAAATACCTTAATTCTGGGCACCTACCCACTTCCAGTGCGCCCTTGTAACTACAAGAAGACAACGTTATTAAATAAAGCACAAATGTAATCCCTAAGGAGCTCCCCGTGCTTTAGGGTGTAAACTCTCTATTAACCAGAAATAGGATGCAAGGCCTTGCAATGAAAGAGGCAGTCTTTTCTTTGTCTTCTGTCTTCTGCTAGCTATTTACGAATCATAAATTGTAATCCAACGGTTAAATAAACCAGGGTTAGATAAAGTAGATGTTGAAAATTATCCTGGTAGCGTAATAACCTGAAACTGTCTTTCGATGCAATTAACTTCATGTAACACAGTGCTAGAAGTATAGGAAAGGGGAGGCTTGAGGCCTGTTTGAAACTCAGTCTTTAGTTCCTTAAGATCCCTTGTGTGGAACTACAGGTCCCAGCACACTGTGTTACAGAATCAGGTGTGTAAAAGTAAAAACTTTGGGCAAAAGCCCTCTCACCCAACCAGGTCTGTGTAGCAGGAAAGCTCTGCTCCGGTGCACTGGGTTTTCCTTCCCACCGGTCGGCGCCGTTACACCGATCCACAAGATGGACCGGGACCCTCTGATATCTCTGACAGTTGTCTCTGGATCCCTCTCAGTTCTGTTCCAGCGTCTCCACAGCTCACTGTTGCACAGCAGAGTCGCTGATTGTGCCGCTCCGCAGTAGGTGTAGGCCGGACTCTATGGAACACCTCCGCACAGGTCCTCAAAGGCAGGCCACCTGTCCAGAAGAGAGCTAAGATGGCTGCTCTAAGCCTTTTTATAGCCTACCCAGCATGCCATTCAGTAATGAGTCTTGCTGGGTAATTAACTCAGCATTCTGGGTAGGTAAGTTATTGTGAAAAGTAAATAAACAGTCACTTTCTGTACCATTCCTCACATTCTTGAATAAGGAAAATAAAATACAGTCCATTCCACAATTTGGCCACTAGATGGTGCCACATACTAAATTATAATACTGCTCATAAATTAACATTGTATTACATTAGTAGGCAAAAATGCTGGTGCTACACGAGGTACTCATAGTGGCCTGTTCTGGTATTAAACACAGTTTTTCCACTCTTAGCCTTCCTTAATCAACACAAGATTATATGCCCTCAAATCAAACTTTGTGAAAACTGTTGCTCCCTTGAGGCGGTCAAATAACTCCATAATCAACGGATTGGATAGGCATTCTTAATCATGAAACAATTGAGACCTCTATAATCAATACAAGGTCTCAATTCACCACTCTTCTTCTTCACAAAGAAGAAACCAGCACCAGCAGGAGAAGAGGATTTGCAGATGAAACCTCGAGAAAGTGCATCTGCAACATACTCCTCCATGGCCTTATCTTCCAAGACCGACAAAGAGTAAACCCGGCCATGAGGGGTATGGCACCAGGTTGAAGGTCAATTGCGCAATCATACGACCGGTGTGGAGGCAAACTACCGGCTTGACCTTTGTCAAAGACATCGCCCAAATCGTGGTACTCCTCCAGCAGGGAGGAGAGTGAAAAGGTGCACAGGACCTTGGCTACCTTCTGGAAGCATGTCTTACTGCATTGTGGTGACCAGGAGAGAACCTCAGCACAGAGCCAATCAAAAGAGGGGTTGTACCTCTGTAACAAATGATAACCAATAACCAGCAGAAACTTAGGTGAGGAAATAACTTGGATTTGGATTATCTCATGGTGAAGAGCCCCTACGGCCATGGACAACGGAACAGTCTCATGAGTCACATGGGCAGGCTGTAGAGGTCTCCTGTCAAGAGCCTCAATGGCAAGTGCATGTTGAAAGCTCTCCACATTCTTTGATCTGGAGGTCCAGGAAAGGGATTGTCATGGAATAAAAATTATATGCAAGTCTAAAATTTTGATCATTCTGATTGAGACTATTCATAAACTCATGCAATTCTGATTCCTGGCCCCTCCGGACCACCAAAATGTCATCTATATAGAGAAGCCAGATCGCCACATATTTTGCAAAAGATGTTAGACTATAAAAGACAGTCTCCTTCCACATATCCAAGTGCAGGCATGTATAAGAGGGCACCCCAGGGACACCCATGGATGTACCAGAAATTTGTTGATAATCCTCCGTATCCCTGACATATGAATGGAGGGAGGAGACCATCGTCTTCAGCAATGTACTGTCCTGTTTTTTCCAAGAGCCAGGATCCTTCCTATCCCTTACAGGATTCCACATTTATCATCTGTTAAAAGTGCTTGGCTGTGGCCATCCTTGTGGACTCATCTGCGACATAGGCACACGTTCCATCATAATTGTGGCAGAGAGGTGGTCTTTTGATCTGACTAGAACCCTTCCGATCACCACTCTTTGAAATTAAGAGTATTTTCTTACATCTTTCAATATGATGCTATGTTTTGTGTATCCACACCCATGCAAGAGCTGAAACCCTCAGATGCAGACTCCATCACCTGTGGAACTGGATGTACAATATATACTGTTTCTGATGGTCTGTTTACAGTACAGTCTGCACTATATGAACCCCTGAAGAAGGAATTATTTTCCAAAACATGTCGGGATTTCTTAATTTCTTGTGAATGTTGGGTCTAGTACCTCAAGACCAACCTTCTAATTCAGCACTTAGATGCATACTGTAAACCTTATGACTATTGCTATTTGGTTTTAATATTTACTTATGTGCATATTTGTCCTTGAATAAAACAATTAGTATTTTGGTACCTATGCTTTTTACTTCCTTACTTAACTATATTGCCGGTCCGTAAAGTCCCAGGGGCACACCTCCATTGTTTTTCTGCTTTTTCCAAAGGTCCTTTACTTGCGGAGACATTTGGTCTCCCTGGTGGATTAAAAAAGTCTTTCCTGACAGGCTCCATGGCAGCATACGTGTGGGTAGGCCCTGCCTCCATAACTGCCCAATAGGACCCCTCTCTCATAAATCTTTGCTCTAGGCTGCTATCCATGTTCCTTTTTTGTCCTCCTCCGTAGGACCAGGTGTTGGTTCTCCTACCTGAAGATAACCTCCCTACGATCGAATCAGCCGAGTGCCAAATTTATTCCATCGATAGGCCCTGACTGTTAAGCAGGGTATGAAGTGTATAGCAGAATAGCGCTGAAGATTGGAATTGGTTCATCTATGTTTGGCTAATGTTCCAGGTGACCATTATCTGCTACCAAGTCCGGTGTGTGTGTGTATGGTGGGTTCTCGACCCAGGAGATCATAGGTGGAGGGGTAAGTTTTTACATTTGTATACACATAGCAGCAGTGTTTTTGTGTTGTTTGTACCTTTTCCTGTGTCTCTCCCTCATCACTGGTCTCCTAGTTGGCGCTGACGCTTCTGGGTTCCAGCAGCCGCTCGCTCTATTACTTCCGGGTATCGGTGTGCGCTCTGCGCATGCGCTGACCCGATACAAAGTTGAGGCTTGGTTCGCGCATGCGCGCGAGCATCTCACATCTGGCGCCACTTTTAAAAGCTGCAGAAAGCTTACAGAGCCCCGGGAATGTTCAACGACTTCCCGGGGCAAATATCTTGGCGGTTTAAGGTAAGACAAGCTCTATTGTCTGGGGGTTGAGGTCTTTTGTCAGCCAGCTGATGTGTGAATCTGTCTCTGCAGTTTCCTATTGTGTTGACACCATGGACTCCTCACTGCCCCCTAGTGGCCAGCCTGCTTGTAGCAGGTATGTTTGCAGTTATGCTTTTCTACCTGTACAAGGATTGAGAGTAGGATTCTAGGACACTAGCTGATTCCTGTCTCTATCTTTTCTGTGCTTCTTTCCTTACAGCCCTTCTAGGTCTGATCCACACTGTAGTTCCGATAAAGGAAGTGGAACACCACCGGCAATCTTCCTCCAGGTCTAGTCATCATAAATCTCCTTCCAGATCCTTCTCACCCCCTTCATCTCACTCTAGCAAGAGATCAGAAAAATCATGTTGGGGGTGCAGGATGCCTGTTCCAGTAGACAAATCTCTCTGTGATCACTGCTTCTCTAAAGCTGCAGATGAGAGGGATGGTGCAGACCAGTGTTTAGTTACATAGTTGCATAGTAGGTGAGGTTGAAAAAAGACACAAGTCCATCAAGTCCAACCTATGTGTGTGATTATGTGTCAGTATTACATTGTATATACCTGTATGTTGCGGTCATTCAGGTGGTTATCTAATAGTTTCTTGAAGCTATCAATGCTCCCTGCTGAGACCACCACCTGTGGAAGGGAATTCCACATCCTTGCTGCACTTACAATAAAGAACCCTCTACGTAGTTTAAGGTTAAACCTCTTTTCTTCTAATTTTAATGAGTCTTATTAAACTCTCTTCTGCAAAAAAGTTTTATCCCTATTGTGGGGTCACCAGTACAGTATTTGTAAATTGAAATCATATCCCCTCTCAAGCGTCTCTTCTTCAGAGAGAATAAGTTCAGTGCTTGCAACCTTTCCTCATAACTAAGATCCTCCAGACCCTTTATTAGCTTTGTTGCCCTTCTTTGTACTTGCTCCATTTCCAGTACATCCTTCCTGAGGACTGGTGCCCAGAACTGGACAGCATACTCCAGGTGCGGCCGGACCAGAGCCTTGTAGAGTGGGAGAATTATCATTTTATATCTTGCGTTGATCCCCCTTTTAATGCATGCCAATATTCTGTTTGCTTTATTAGCAGCAGCTTGGCATTGCATGCCATTGCTGAGCCTATCATCTACTAGGACCCCCAGGTCCTTTTCCATCCTAGATTCCCCCAGAGGTTCTCCCCCAGTGTATAGATTGCATTCATATTTTTGCCACCCAAATGCATTATTTTACATTTTTCTACATTGAACCTCATTTGCCATGTAGTCGCCCACCCCATTAATGTGTTCAGGTCTTTTTGCAAGGTTTCCACATTCTGCGGAGAAGTTATTGCCCTGCTTAGCTTAGTATCATCTGCAAATACAGAGATTGAACTGTTTATCCCATCCTCCAGGTCGTTTATAAACAAATTAAATAGGATTGGTCCCAGCACAGAACCCTGAGGAACCCCACTACCCACCCCTGAAAATTCTGAGTACTCCCCATTTATCCCCACCCTCTGAACTCGCCCTTGTAGCCAATTTTCAATCCATGTACTCACCCTATGGTCCATGCCAACTGATCTTATTTTGTACAGTAAACGTTTATGGGGAACTGTGTCAAATGCTTTTGCAAAATCCAGATACACCACGTCTACGGGCCTTCCTTTATCTAGATGGCAACTCACCTCCTCATAGAAGGTTAATAGATTGGTTTGGCAAGAACGATTCTTTATGAATCCATGCTGATTACTGCTAATGATATTGTTTTTATTACTAAAATCTTGTATATAGTCCCTTATCATCCCCTCCAAGAGTTTACATACTATTGATGTTAGGCTAACTGGTCTATAATTCCCAGGGATGTATTTTGGGCCCTTTTTAAATATTGGTGCTACATTGGCTTTTCTCCAATCAGCTGGTACCATTCCAGTCAATAGACTGTCTGTAAAAATTAGGAACAACGGTCTGGCAATTACTTGACTGAGTTCCCTAAGTACCCTCGGATGCAAGCCATCTGGTCCCGGTGATTTATTAATGTTAAGTTTCTCAAGTCTAATTTTAATTCTGTCCTCTGTTAACCATGGAGGTGCTTCCTGTGTTGTGTCATGAGGATAAACACTGGAGTTTTGGTTACTGAAGCCCCCCGATTCACTCGTGAAGACTGAGGAGAAGAATAAATTCAATACCTTCGCCATCTCCCCATCCTTTGTAACCACATGTCCTTCCTCATTCTTTATGGGGCCAATATGGTCTGTCCTCCCTTTTTTACTGTTTATATACTTAAAGAATTTCTTGGGATTTTTTTTGCTCTCCTCCGCTATGTGTCTTTCATGTTCTATCTTAGCCGTCCTAATTGCACCCTTACATTTCTTGTTGCATTCTTTATAAAATCTGAATGCTGAGGATGATCCCTCAACCCTGTATTTTTTGAAGGCCTTCTCCTTTGCTTTTATATGCATTTTTACATTGGAGTTAAGCCATCCAGGATTTTTGTTCGCTCTTTTAAATTTATTACCCAATGGGATACATTGGCTAATGCCCTTATTTAATATGCTCTTAAAGCAAACCCATCTCTCCTCCGTATTCTTTGTTCCTAAAATTTTATCCCAATTTATGCCTTTCAGCAAGGTTTGTAGTTTAGGGAAGTTGGCTCTTTTGAAATTCAGTGTCTTTGTGTTCCCTTCATGTTTCCTATTTGTGTGATTTATACTGAAACTAATTGACCTGTGATCGCTTTTACCTAAATTGCCCCGTATTTCCACATCCGTGATCAGGTCTGTATTATTGGTAATCAGTAGATCCAGTAATATTTTATTCCTAGTTGATGCGTCTACCATCTGACCCATAAAAGACAAGACATTAAGGAACTGGCGAGCCTTAAATGAATGCGCGGTTCCCTCCGCCCAGTCTATGTCTGGATAATTAAAATACCCCATTATGATAACACTTCCCACCCTTGCTGGTAATCCAATTTGTGATAGGAGATCCGTCTCCACTTCCTCGTTCAGGTTAGGGGGCCTATAGCATACTCCCAGTATTATTTTCCCCTTAGCTTCATCCCTTTGGAGCTCTACCCATAAGGATTCCATCTCCTCTCTAGCTCCCTCAGTGATGTCATCTCTCACATTCGCTTGTACATTATTCTTGATATATAGGCATACCCCTCCCCCTTTTTTACCCTCTTTATCCTTGCGGTATAGGGTATACCCTTGAATGTTTGCCAGCCAATCATGAGAGCTGTTGAACCAGGTCTCTGAAATTCCCACAAAATCCAAATCCTCCTTGTACAACAGTATCTCTAGTTCACCCATCTTGTCCGCCATGCTCCTGGCATTGGTGAACATGCCACATAGTTTAGACCGGTCGCATATTGTTCTCGTATTGGGTGTTTCGAGATTGCAACTAGGACTTTCTACTATACTCACCTTGTGTTTTTGTGCTTTGGTTAACCTACCACTAATGCCCCCAATACTACCCTCTGGAATAGCTTCCGCGCTGGCTATCTCTATCTCTGGACCCTCCCCCCCCCATCGCCTAGTTTAAAAAACCCTCTAACTTTTTGGCCATCTTCATTCCCAGCAGATCTGCACCCTCCTCATTTAGGTGCAGTCTGTCCCTTCTATAGTACCGGTTACCGACTGAGAAGTCGGCCCAGTCCTCCAGGAACCCAAACCCCTCCTTACTACACCAGCTCTTCAGCCACTTGTTTACTTCCCTAATCTCCCTCTGCCTTTCTGGTGTGGCTCGATGTACCGGTAGTATTCCTGAGAATACTACCTTGGAGTTCCTTTTCCTCAATTTAGCTCCTAAGTCCCTAAAATCATTCTTTAGGACACTCCATCTGTCTCTGACTTTGTCATTGGTGCCAACGTGCACCATGACAGCCGGGTCTTCCCCAGCCCCTCCCAGTAATCTGTCCACAACATCCGCGATGTGCCGAACCCGAGCGCCCGGTAGACAACATATTGTTCGTCGCTTCAGGTCTTGGTTACAGATTGCCCTCTCTGTCCTTCTAAGAATTGAGTCCCCTACCACTAGAATCTGTCTTTTCTTTCCCTTTGCTGCCCCCCACTCTCACTTTAGGAGTTCTTCCCCTGGCAGCTAGGAGAGTCCCTCAGCTCCAGCAGTGGTGGTCCCTGACTGGTTTCACCAATGTCACTCAATGGAGCGTACTTATTGGGATGCTCCAGTCCTGGATCGGCCTCCCTGGCACTTCCCCCTCTACCCCTCCTGACTGTCACCCATCTACTCTTTGCGAGTGCCTGCACCTCTTTGTCTCCACCCGCCTCTGTGCTGGCCCCTGCCGGCACCTGCCGCGTACGTTCCTGGCTCTCCTTTAGTATGGAGGGACTTCTCAGTGCTGACAGTTGCTTCCCCAGATTCAGAACCTGGGGTTTCAGGGAAACAATGTGCTTACATTTTGCACAGCAGTATTCACCCTCGATCGGATGATCAAGGAACGCATACATGCAGCAAGATGTACAAAGAGTCGCCTCTCCACACCCGCCGGGCATCGTACCTATTAAATTTAGTGAGGATTTGGGGATTTTACCCTGTCCAAATTACCTAACAGCTAGCTTCCTGGCACTAATACTCAAGACAATACACAGGTACACAACAAGACAATACCCAGGTACTCACAGACCTACGTGCAATCGCAGAACAGTCGCAGACCTATTTGCACTCGCAATACTCAAGTATACAGTACACAATACACAAGTACTAACGATCCACACACACTACTCAGAAAACACTCAGGTACTCACACTACACAGGTACTATGACCCCTGTTATAACCTCCTGTTTTAAACTCTGGTTTTTAACTCACCACTTATACCAGTTCCACTTACAAAGAGTTCCACAGCCTCAGACTGAGCAGGCTCAGAATGAGTCCTACACACAGTTATATAGGCACCTGTGAGCAATTAACCACCCCCCTTAATTGATAGCCTGAAGGAACCAGAGAAAATAAAATCTATGGTGAGAATCTATGGTAAGACGGGTTGTGAAAGAATCTCTACAGGAAAGAGAGGCTCAACAGCCCCGTGATTCCCCATCAGGGCCATTATACCCTCCAGTGGGAGAAGGTTCAGTACATGAGACCAGGGGCGGATCCAGAGTCTAGTCTCGGGAGGGGCACTGCCAGAAAATAAGGTGTACCTGTACGCCATTTTGTGAAATAGCCAGCAAAGGCACGCGTGCTGATTGGCCAAAGGGGGAGCCAATCCAGCGGGTCTGGCAGAAGTGATGTCCGCCGGCCACCTGCAATCGCTCCACACAGAGATAGAACAGCGGTCTGCTGATGTAAACAAGGCAGATCGCCGTTCTGTCAGAGATGAACAGAGTGATCTTGTGTTCCTGCTAACCAGGAACACAGATCACTCTGTTCATCTAGTCAGTCCACCCCCCACACAGTTAGCAAGCACCCCCTAGGGACATAGTTAACCCTTTGATAACCCCTGATGTTAACCCTTCCCAGCCAGTGTCATTAGTACAGTGACAGTGCATATTTTTATTACTGGTCCCCAAAAAGTGTCAAAAGTGTCCGATCTGTCCGCCACAATGTTGTAGTCCCGCTAAAAAAAACACTGATCACCGCCATTACTAGTAAAAAAGAAATAAAAATGCCGTAAATCTATCCCCTATTTTCTAGATGCAATAACTTTTGTGCAAACCAAGCAATATACACTTAAAATATGTAGCAGAATTCATATTGGTCTAAATTGAGGAAGACATTTTTTTCATAGCAAAAAGTAAAAAATATTGTTTTTTTTTCGAAATTGTCAGTTTCTTTATATTGCAAAAAATAAAATATCACCAAAAGAAAGTGCTATTAGTGGAAAAAAAAGGACATCAATTTTACTTGGGTACAGCGTTGCACGACACGCAATTGTCAGATAGTTACAGTAATGCAGCACAGTATCACAAAAAATGGCCTGTTCATGGGGGGTAAAACTTTCCAGAGCTGAAGGGGTTTAGATTGAATAAAACTCAAAGGGCAGCATTTGTTTTTCATAAATAATGGCAGTATGGCACACAAGATTTTGTGATTTTACACATTTGCTAATTCTTTTACTCACTTTTATTTAATATTTTGGTGCTCTGGTCACTGGTGGGGGGGAGGGGTTCCCATGCTGGTGGCAATGGAGAGGAGCAGGATCCATTAGCAGGTGCAGCCGGCAGCATCAGATGACAGTGACACACAGTCACTGCTTCTTCCTGTGTTCACGCCGTGCTGTGGAGAAGATGGAGGGAGGAGGTGGGTGGAGCCAACACTTTCATGCAGGGGCGGAGAATGAAGAAGGCTCCGCTATGAATGCTGGGGTTCTCCTCCTCCTCAGCAGCGGCTCCAGCCTCTGATGTGACTGACGTCACTGGTTGCTACACGCCAAGCGGCACAGGCGTTAGCAACCAGTGCAGGGAAGACTAGCCAGCGGCGCAGCTCCACCCACCTCCTCCCTCCAGCGCTGCAATAGCATAATGGACATAACACAGAGTCTCTCTCCGCGCCGCTTATCAGCTGCTTATACTGGTGTGAGAGAGAGACTCGGTCGGGACTGCAGTCACTGATATTTTCGGGGGGGCAATTGTCCCGTTGCCCCCCCCCTGGATCCGCCCCTGCATGAGACATGGGAGTCTTCCACGCCAAGTCGCCATTCCGCTCCTATTTCAGACTATCTCCTGGTGTGGGGTTTGAATACTCTTTAGTTCCTTCTTTGGTGAAAGCTGTGACTCGGTTAAATTGATGATAGGCAACTCCTATCCTCATATTGATTAGTGGTTCCAAATTAATAATAACTACTGCAGTAGGGAACAGACACAAAAGATACGCTCTGCATCTTTCCAAATAACTGTTCTGCTTTATTATGACGCAATTGAAGGTTTTTATGTACATGATTACGTAGGTATCACATTAATATTACAATTGTACATTTATGGTAACAAGGGGCGTTACATAGGCAGGCTTATTCTAATCAGGACTCGAAAGAATGTAAACATTTACTGAAAACATTATTAGTGCTGTGTGCACAGTGAGAGCAGTGTGCAATACATACAAAATACAATACAATTATATACAGAACTTACACATTTCCATTACAGCTGTAAGAGAGGTTTTGAAGTGGGAAGACCCTGTTACTTCCCCCCCAAAACAGAGGAATTTTTTTAAGCAGCTCAATAAGGAGTGACAGTATTTTCCTTTTCTCTCTGAACTGGGCGACATCATATCTGATGAATGGAGCAAGATGGACAAAAAGAGTTCCATGCAATCAGAGGTCTTGAAACTGTATCCTTTTAAGGAAGAGGAAGTAAAACACCTTGAGTCAGCTCCTTTGGTGGATGCAGCACTAGTGAGATATGTAACTCTTCCCTTAGAAGACACTATATCTTTTAAAGATCCTCCGGAAAGACAAATTGATTCAGATCTGAAAAGGATGTACCTGACGTCAGGAATGGCATGCAAGCCAGTACTTGCGATAGCTGCAGTATCCAAAGCTTTAGAATCTTGGTCTGATAAGGTGGATGAGTTCCTAACAGGTATCTCTATTGAAACAGCTAAAGATTCTCCTATCCAGCAGATCAGGCTGGTGTCAGCCTTTCTTGGGGAGGCCTCTATTGATGTCATCTGCCTGATGTCCCGGGTTATGTTGGCGGCTGTTTCAGCACGTCATGCCTTATGGCTCCATCCGTGGTTGGCGGATCCGGCTTCCAAGCAAGCTTGGTGCCTATTTCGTTTTGAAGAAACTTCACTATTTGGCAACAAGCTGGATAGTGCCATAACCCGGGCCACGGCGGTAAGTCTGGTTTCCTCCCTCAAGATTGGTGCCTACAAAATCAGAAACACTTTTTTTCTAGAAGACAAAATTCTGATTGCGCTAGGGAAGCGCGCAGCTATAGGCCTGGTCGGGAGTTTTCAAGGTCCTGGAAATCTAGGCAGTCCTCTTTCAAAAAACCCACAAAAGTTGGTTCCTCTGGCAACCAGGACTCCACTAAGTCCTTTTGAGATTGGGCCCGCTCAGGCATGCCAGGTGGGGGCTCATCTTCGCCACTTCAGGTATGTCTGGGCGGCCTCAATCTGGAATTACTGGACCATCAAGACGGTCTCCTCCGGTCACAAGTGGGTCTTCAACAACGCCCCAAGACTCAGATTTGTCCCTACAACTCTTCCAGGTTCAGAAGATAAAAAGCAGGTCCTGTTAACATACGTGAACTGTTTATTGGTTCAAGGCGCAGCCATCTCTGTTCCAGAAGACGAAAGAGGCAAAGGCATGTATTCGCCTCTGTTTATGATACAGAAGAAAAACGGTACACGGAGGCCAGTAATAGACTTAACCCATCACAATTCCTTTATCCGGAAGGAAAAGTTCAAAATGGAAATCCTTACTCACAATTCAACAGTCAGTACATCTGGGAGACTGGATAATATCAATCGATCTAAAGGATGCTTACTTTCACGTGCCAGTTGCAATGGATTTCCAGCAATTCCTCTGCTTTGCGGTAGGCAATCAGCATCTGCACTTCACTTGTCTACCTTTCGGTCTAATAACATCACCTCGGGTCTTCTCCAAGATCCTATTATCTGTTGTAACTTTGCTTCGCATCAAGGGGGTTCGTCTCCACCACTATCTAGACGACCTACTTCTCCTAGCTCAAAACAAAGATCAACTTTTAGAGCACAAGAGCTTAGTCATTTCCACCCTGCAAGAATTTGGGTGGCTTCTGAATTTAGAGAAGAGCCATCTAGAGCCAACACAATCCCTTGTGTTTCTAGGGGCTCACTTCAACACAATGGAAGGCACCATCTCCCTTCCAGAGGAGAAGATTGGAGTGATTTGAGACAGAATACACGCAGCCCTTGCGTCATCTCACCTCTCCGCTCTCCAATGCCTGAAAGTAATTGGCACAATGACAGCCACCATTTCTATGGTGAAGTGGGCACAATGGCATACATGGCCCTTCCAAAAAGGGCTCCTTCAACAATGGGATTCTTCCAGCCAAATCCAGCACATACACCTTACTCCAACCATGAGAACGTTTCTCTTTTGGTGGCTTTAAGGGAAAAATCTGCACAATCACCATTCAATCATTTCCATCTCATGGGTCACAATAACATCGGATGCCAGCAATCGGGGATGGCGTGCTCACTGCCGTTCAGAAGTGGCTCAGGGCAGATGGAATTCCCCTGCTCAAGGGATTGTCTCCAACATACTGGAGCTGAGGGCCGCCTTTCAGGCACTCCTGTCATTTCGTCATCTAATAGTGAATTCATCAGTAATGTTAAGGTTGGACAATACAACCGCGGTGGCTTACATAAAGAAGCAAGGTGGAACTCGTAGCTGGTCTCTGATACAGGAAGTAGAGCCAATAATGAGCTGGGCTCAGAAGAATTTGTCCAACATCTCTGCGGTTTTTCATTCCGGGGATTCAGAATGTACAGGCGGACTTCCTCTCGCAGGTTCAAATGGACAACAACGAGTGGTCTCTCCACAGAGAGGTGTTCGAGTGGCTTCTGACCCTGTGAGTACTTCCAGAGGTCGATCTGTTTGCTTCCCCATGCAATCACAAAATGCCCAGATATTATTCGAGGTTCAGAGACCCTCAGGCATATGGAATAGATGCTCTCTCAGATCAATGGAGGTTTCAGAAGGCTTTTGCCTTCCCTCCGATACCGGTGATTCTTCAATTTCTCCGGAGGCTCAGAACAGAGAAGGTGGAGATCATTGCAGTGATTCCTTTCTGGCCCAACAGGCTGTGGTTCCCTCTGTTATCACTCCTCAGCTATCAAGACCTAGTTACCCTACCTCTCAGGCCGGATCTACTGGCTCAAGGCACGACGTTATGTCCATCCTGCCTACACCTCAGGGTGTGGTTCTTGAGAGGGGAAGGCTCGAAGCTCTAGGTTGTCCTGAAGAAGCTATTCCAACTCTTCTCAGTGCCAGAAGGGGAAGTACTAATAGGGTATATGAGCATATATGGTTTAGATTCACTGATCATATGTCTTCCAGAATCCTTGTAACTCTCCAGCAGTACAAGACATAGTGAGTTTTCTTCAGTCAGGACTTGACCTGTCCTTAGCAGTCAGCTCATTAAGAGTTCAAGTTTCAGCCATCTCGGCATTCACAGGAGTCTCATGGGCAAATCATGCATTGGTTCGTCAGTTCTTTAAAGGAGCTATCAGGCTTAGACCTCAAAGAAGACCTAGGTTCCCCAAATGGGACCTCCCTCTTGTCTTGGATTTTCTCTCCAATCTCGGATCAGATCCTGACAAACCTCTTTCCATGAGAGACCTCACGCTTAAGACCACTTTCTTAGTAGCTGTGACTTCGGCCAAAAGAGTGTCAGAAATTAGAAATTTAGATTCAGAAGAGCCTTTTCTGACCTTTTTCCCAGACAGAGCAGTGTTGAATCCCATGTTAAGGTCAAACCCTAAAGTGACCTCAGTCTTTCATGAAAACCAAGAGATTGTACTTCCTACTTTTAAAACAACAGATAATCAGGATGTTCATCCACTTGATGTAGGCCACACTCTAAAACAATACCTGGAGGTCACGGCTCCGTTCAGACAAACAGAATTTGTTTTTGTCCTTCTCCATGGTAAAAACAAGGGAATGCGAGCTTCGGTCAGATCAATTTCTTTTTATTTTCCAAACTGTTTTTATTAAATTTTTCAGTTTACAAATATAGACAGTAATCTTTGCCATACAGTGATATATATTCTTTCAGGATTCCTTATATAAAAAAGTATGACAAAATAAAGCTTATTCTTTTGCGATGAGCTTAAACAGTGAGATATCTATGTGGATAAAACGAAGGAGGTTAAGGATGACTTCCCTCAGCTCCGATCACCCCAAAAGGGTTCAGACTGTGTCCGGAGGAGAGGGTTGACACCCCCTAAATTGCATACTATCTGGTCATTTTTTTTTGTAGAATATATAAGCAATGAATACAGATATCACGATTTGAGTTAGATATCTCTAGGGTAATATGAATTGAAATAGATGATAGGAGAGAAGGGAGATAAAATAAAGTATGAAAGGGGAGGAAAGGATGGAGGTTGGAAGGGCCTAAAGAAGGTAAGGGGGGGAGGGGAGGAGAGGATGATGTGTTCTAGATCCTCTCCGGCTTCCATCCTCAAATTTGATAGTGTATTTTGAAGAATTGTTTGGGTGATGTAAATTTCAAAAAGGCTAATATTTTGGATAATAGAAGAGCTATTTTGGGTGGTTGAGTCAATAAGTGAGGTAATCGTGCATTTCTTGAGGTGTGTGAGCTGTGTGTATTATTTCGAAGGGTTATTTAGTGTACTATAATCAGTAGATGATTGGAAGTGGAGCCAGCAACTCCATTTTTGGGTGAATTTAGAAGGATTTTCCTGAGCTATATGAATTAGTTCTTCCATTTCTGATATTTTTCGGATTCTAGCGAACCATTCTCTTAAGGTGGGTGTGTTTGTGGAGTTCCAATGTATGGGGATGCATTGTTTCGCTGCGTTTATCATGTGCATTGCCAATGATTTGTGGTATGTTTTATGTGGAAGCGGGGATATGTGAAGTAGGAATTGGGCTGGGGACAGTTCAAGGTCATAGGATGTGACTTGTGAAGTGATTCTATGTATCTCCCTCCAGAATGTTTGCATCAAGGGGCAAGACCACCATATGTGTAGTAGTGTTCCCTCTTCTGCCTGACATCTCCAACATTTCGCTGATGTAGTAGGGTAAATTTTGTTTAGTAGGGAGGGAGTACGGTACCACCGTGAGAAAATTTTGAAACCATTTTCTTGTGTGGTAAGTTTTCTTGATCCTTTATGTATGTTGAGAAAAGCTTGTTCCCATTGAGTCTCTGAGGGTGAGATAGAGAGATCTTTTTCCCATTTTTGACAGGCAATGTTCTGGTTAGCCTGCATGTTTGTGAAGAGTAGATTGTGAGTTATAGAGATTAGATGTGTTTGTGCACTAGTTTGGTTACATATTGTCTCAAAAGGGGTAAGTGGTCTTGAGCATGTAACTTGTTTGTCTTTTGATTGCAGGAAATGAGCAATTAGAGTGTATGTCCAGGGGGAGATGGGTGGGTTTCCTGTTTGGGTAGAGATTTGAGAGGCAGTGAGAATTTTCCCTTGATGGAAGAATTGGTGTGCCTTTATGCTGTCTTGTGGAAAGTTCTCGGATAGGAAGCGTTTATGCATTCCAGGAGGAGAATCTGGATTGAATTTCACAGGGGTTAGTGGACCTGGTGTAGAGGATATATTTACTTGGGAGCAAACTTTATTAAAACACTTAAGAGTAGGTCCTATTAAGGGGTGTGAGAATAGTGTCATAGGTATATGTTGTAGATTTAACCATGGTACAGAGGCTAACGGTAATGGTGTGAGGGATGCTTCCAAAGCGACCCAGTCTTTGTGGCTTGAGTGAATATTCCAATCTACTATTCTAGTAAGATGAGTTGCATTATAGTAGTTAAGAATATTCGGAAGACCTATGCCTCCTAGGTGTTTTGGTTTGGTGAGTTGTGTAAAGCTGATTCTGGGTTTCTGTGGTCCCCATAAGAATCTGGAGCTTACTGATTGATATGCTTTGAAGAACGTTTGAGGAATTAAGATGGGAATTGTTTGAAGGATGTAAAGCAGCCTTGGTAAGGCATTCATTTTTAGTATCGCGGCTCTGCCAAACCACGAGAAAGATGGGTTGTTCCAGTGTTTGAAGTCTGCAATCAGCTTGTTCAAGATGGGTATATCATTTTTTATGTATAAGTCAGTAAGTTTGGAGGGAAGTTGTATTCCCAGGTAGGTTATCGATTCTTGTCTCCAGTGAAAGGGGAAGTTTTTTTTGCATTGGTCTACTAACTGGTGGGAGAGGGAGATATTTAGTGCAAAGGATTTTGTAAAATTTATTTTGAGATTGGATAACTCTTGAAATTGTTTGAATTCTGATAATAAGACCGGTAAGGTGATCAGAGGCTGTGATAGGAACAGTAATATATCATCCGCAAAGGCGGCATATTTATATTCCTTAAGGGGAGTGTTTACGCCATGGATGTCTGGATTTAATTTCAGTTTTTGGGGGAATGGTTCGAGGGTAAGAACAAAAAGAATACGGGAAAAGGGGGCATCCCTGTCTTGTCCCATTACGTATGTGGAAGGCATTCGACAGAGTGTTATTGACCCTTGCTCTAGCTGTAGGGTTCGAATAAAGGGACAGGATCAGACCCGAGAAGTAAGGTCCAATTCCTATGGCTTGTAGCACTGCTGTCATGTAGTCCCAAGCCGCTCTGTCGAATGCCTTCTCTGCATCTAGTGAAAGGAAAAATCCTTTCTGGTTGGTATGAGTGATGATATGATGTAGATTGATTGCTTTGATTGTGTTGTGTCTAGGTTCTCTACCTATGACAAAACCTGCTTGATCTGTGGACACCAGGGAGGGGAGAAGGGGAGTTAGTCTATTTGCCAATATTTTAGAGAATATTTTAACATCTACATTTAGTAGTGAGATTGGTCTGTAATTTCCTGTATTTGTGGGATCTTTACCTTCCTTGGGGATGACTGAAATATGGGCCTCTAGCATTTCTTTGGTGAGCGGGTTAGAAGGGGAGAGTGTGTTAAATGCATTAAGAAAGGGGCCTTTAAGCGTCTCCATGAATGTCTTATAGTAGATTGCTGATATGCCATCTGGGCCTGGGCTCTTGCCTGGTTTCAACTGTTTAATTGCTTGTTCCCATTCTTCTGGGGAGATTGGAGATTCTAGGGATGTCGAGATTTCTTCTGAAATTTTATCCGGGGAGAATTGCTCTAAAAAAGTTTTTATTTCGTTATGTCTTTTAGGCAGGTGTGTAGAGGAAGAATTTGTTGTGTTTAGGGAGTATAGAGAAGTGTAATAGTTTTCGAACTCTTTCGCTATGTCATGGTTTTTTGTGATTGCTGCTCCTGTTTGTGAGCATAGTCGATGTACTGTATTGTTGGTTCTTTTTGTGCGGAGGGACTGAGCAAGCAAGCGGCTACATTTGTTTCCGAACTCGTAGAAGAGTTTCTGAGATAGTGCAAATTTCTTCTTAAGTTTATAACCCAGCTCTTCTTGTATTTGTGTGCGTGTTTCTATTAAGTCTCGGTGAGTTCTCTGAGCTAGGTTCTTTTTATGAGAAGCTTCTAGAAGTTTAAGTTTGGAAAAGAGGTCAGACAGTGTCTTTTTCTTTTCTTTCTTTATTGCCTCTGTCATGGAGATCAGTTTCCCCCTAATTACACATTTATGTGCTGCCCATTGTGTCATTTTGGTGGTGTCTGGGGTGAGGTTTTCTTTGAAGTAATTGGTTAGGCATGTGCGAATTTCCATTTCCTTTATTTTGTCTGATAGATGGATCTAGTCTCCAAATGGGAGTGTAGGTGGTCTTTTCCGGGAAGCTAAGAGTGAGTGAAATGGGATGGTGGTCGGATAATGTCATTGGTTCAATGGAGGTAGTTTTTAGTGTTGGTAGGTCTTGTTGTGTGAGAAAGAAGTAATCTAAACGGGAGTATTTATTATGGGGGGTAGAATAAAAGGTATAATCTTTTTCTTTTGGATGCAGGGTGCGCCATGTGTCGTGAAGTTGTAGCTCTTGGAGGCTCCTTCTAATTTGTTTAATCGCTTTGTAGGGCAAGTGAGATGTGCCTGATGAGGTGTCTAGTAGAGGGTCGAGAGGAACGTTGAAGTCGCCCCCTAATATCAGTATTCCTACTTGGAAAGAAGCTAAGAGATGGGTAATTTTGCGAAAAAATGGTATCTGGGCTATAAATATTCCCAAGCGTGATTGGGGTGTTTCTAAAAGTGCCTTTGAGAAATATGTATCTGCCCTGATCATCTATTAGGGAGTCTGTTATTTTAATTGGGGCATTTTTGGATAGAAGTATTGAAACCCCTTTGGATTTCGAGATCGAAGAGGTGGCATGAAAACTATGTGGAAAGAAGTGGTTAGAGAATTTAGGGATGGCGTTGGTGCGGAAGTGGGTCTCCTGAAGGTATATTATGTCTGCCTTCATTGCTCTCATGGCCGTCAGCACTTGGGAGCGTTTCTCTGGTGTGTTGAGCCCTTTTGCATTAAGTGATAGAAGTTTCAATGATATATCGGCCGTTTTGGGCTTTGGGGATGTCATTATGATGGGAGATGAGTAATTGTGAGCTGTTGAGAGAGCTTCTTGGAATGGGAAGCCGGAGAGGGTCAAAGAGAGAGAAGGAGAAAGAGAAGAAAAAAAAAAAAAAGAGGGGGGGGGGGAGATGAGGGGAGTAAGGGGGGTAGAGAGGTAGAGGGGTGTGTGGGGAGATGTGTAGCCGGAAGTGGAGGTGTAAGAACACGTCCACTAAAAGTGTTAAGGGGGTGAACCGGCCAGTGTCAACGGTCGCAACAGGGACCGCTGTGTGGAGTAGTGGTAGGAGTCGTTCAACTAGTGAAACAAGGTGAACGTCTCCACGAGGTCAGTGAACTAGTAATTTTAGGTGCATCTTGTTAATGATCAGGGGACCAATTGGAACTAGTAAATAAAAGAAAGAAATTTCTCTTTATCTCTGGTCCTCTGAATTGCCAGTAGATTATTAATTTGTCAGTGTATGGGACATGGGGGGGATTTCGGGGGGATTCGCAAAGGGGAGGATCTGTCCGGGAATTATTGTAGTACGTTCTGAGCATGAAAAGGTAGGATAAGCATACCAAGACGTAAATGTTCAAATCCGTCTTTTAAGCTAAATATTCAGATAAGTGTGTAAAAAAAAACAAAAACATTTCAATCCTTTAAGAAAGCTGACCCGGATAGTATAAAATTTTGTGGATTCAAGACAACAGGATGTATCTTAGAGTGGTACCTGATTAAAACATAAAACCCTAACCATTATAACCTTTTAAATCATTGCAACTGCGGTGTTACTGGAGTAGTTAAGACTACAGAGAGGGACCCTGGGGTCAGTCTCTGTATTATCTGAGAGGGATGCGGAAAGGATTAGGCCCATCAGTTTGGGATATTTCCCCAATTAGTGATCACACCTGTTTGTTTTACACTAGAGCCTTCCTATAAGGAAGGCGTTAAGTGAGAAGTTGTCATTACCATGGAGAGGTAGTGTTCTACAGATTTGAGATAAAGTGGAACCATTACAAAAGGAAAAGGAAAAGGGGAAGAAATTGCGCTCGGTGTTTTAATTAAAAGGTGAAAAAGAAATATGAAAAACGTGAAGTAAGTCCTGCCGTTGAAACACAATAACCCCAATACAAGGGCACACAAACTAAACAATATATACAACAGTGTAGCGCTGGACTAATGAGAATGCGCATATAATAATATATGCGAAAAAAACGGGATCCCAATATTTGTAAGGGAATGTGAAAAAAACATGTACCGCTTAATCTACAACAATTAAGTGTCTATATGCGTATAATTAGATCAAAAACACCAATATGTATCAAAAACGAAAATTAATATATAATAAACTTAAAATAAGTCATATAAATCTGATGTGAATAATTAAAATTACATCGACATGTGATAAGAAACTTATTTGAATTATATATTGTTGATTGATCCTTCGTGCTTAGTGATCACAATGAAAGTGAAAAATTAAGGTGAATAATTATAATAAAAGTCCCAATAAATAATGAACCAAAAGTCCCAAATGTGACAACACTCCAACACAAATTCCGGTTCGATATTCCACCGCAGCTGTTGCCCACCACCAAAGGACAAATTGGAGGCTTACCGGACAGCCTGCGACCACCCTTATTCAGGGGGGTCAAAACAGGCTCTGTAGAGATGTGCAAATCCAGATGGTGTCCTCACCCATGCTTTCCCAATGTTCTCCAGATATTCCTATGGGGAGCCAAGGGGGGCCTCCAGATAGAGTATAGCAAGTGTTTCCCTCCGGATACGATAGGGATTGAATCAGAAATGCCCCAAAAAGGAAAAGAGAGAGCTCCGATAGTGTAGGACAATCTCACTGGTTTATTTAGAAGGCATAAAAACAAATAAAACTTCTGGCAGGGAGAAATGAAACAAAAAAACTCCGCCGCCGTTTAAAATCCAATCGCGCATGCGCGATGCGTGCTCGCGTTGTGACCCTACGGCCGTTTCGTCACAACTGACGTCATCAGGGGTACGTGGCCACGCTCGCGCATGCGCTTTAAATATACAGGCGCCATAGCGTCATAACTCTTTCATTGGCTGAGGGGGAACAGGGGCGGACGATGATACTTAATAGTTGGTCATTCTTAGCCAATACAAATCGCCCATACACTTTTCCTTAGTATATAGAAATATATGTATATAAAAAACTAAAACCGTACACCGCCATCTAGTGGCTGGAAAAGAAAAATGCAAAACACACTCCAGATTAATTTTAATATGTAGAGGCATGAGATATCCTCCACCACAAGTGTGTATTGCACACTGCCATCTAGTGGCGGAATAAAGGTAATTCACCAATATAGGGCACATAATGAAGTGCAAATAATTAGGGTGCTAAGGAAGCCAAAATAAATGTAGATGGAATTAAGCTCCCCATCAGCCATCCAATAAATGATATATAAACATGTTTCTAATATAATATAAACATCATAATGTGTATATCAAAAATGGACACTTAATAATCTAAATATGTCTAAAATCACAAAGTAAGTGAATATATATTGATAAAAATCCAACTAAAAATGCATATCAATAAAAAAGATAAAGAAAAGGAAAAAGAAGGAGGGGATCATCTGTGCGAAATTTTAATTGCTGTTAATCTAAAGAGGGGGGAATCACCAGCAAAGAAATTTCTTTCAACTATTGTTAATATAACAGTTGATATCCCACTCTATATTTAACCCATTCGGGGCACGGGAGTTCAATCTGTAGATCCAATTGGTTTCGGATCTAGAGATTGTTCTCTTTCCATTGCTACCCCGCCAATGGGGAACATACTTCTCAATGCCGATGAACACAGTTCCCTTAGGGTTCCTATCATGTACGGCATCATAGTGCCTAGAGACACTGTGTTTATCGAAACCCTGTTTGATGTTGGTGATATGTTCCGCCAACCTCACATTCAATTTCCTAATTGTACGGCCAACATACTCCAACCCACATGGACACCTCAGTAGATATACTACGCATTTGGTTGTATATGTGATGAGCGATTTGATGGAGTGTGTGGCGCCAGTACCACTAGAGGTGAATTCTGTTATTCTCCTCTCTCGTAATGAATTGATGCTGCAGACATTGCATCTCCTACAGGGGGAGAATCCTTTTAAGTCCCCAAAAAACGTAGGGCGTTTGGGTGGGGCAGGGATGTTTGGTGCCAACAAGTGTCTAAAGCTGGTGGCCCCCCTAAATAAAATTTGCGGTTTTTCAGACAAAAGGGGTCCCAAGATTCGGTCATTTTTAATGACGGACCAATGTTTTCTAATGATTCTTTTAATGGCCCAGTGTTGGCTTGAATAGGTTGTAATGAAGGCTAGCCCAAAATCCTCCCTATCTTGTACTTGGGGAGGCTTGTCACGCAATAATTCCTCACGCTCCCTGCTCCCTATCTCCACAATTCCTCGTATCTCAAGGACACTAAACACGTCCTCAATATATTGAGGGAAGTGGAGTGGAAATCTACATATATGCTGGTGACAGCTGATGTCACATCACTCTACACCTCTATATCCCATAGTCTAGGACACGAGGCTGCGCTCCATTTCCTCTATCGAGACTCCAGTATCTCCATCACGCAATGTAATTTCTCTGAACCCAAAGGGTCCCGAAATTACATTGCTGCAGATGGACACAGTTGACCGAATTTGGGGCCCCGTATCTTGGGGCCACTTAGTGCTAGGAACCCCAAATTTGGTGTGCAAACCCAG
Source organism: Lithobates clamitans (assembly GCA_037952925.1). NCBI lineage: Eukaryota > Metazoa > Chordata > Amphibia > Anura > Ranidae > Lithobates > Lithobates clamitans. Next base: position 2,236,626 of record JBBGZY010000610.1, read on the forward strand.
TAGCACTATAAAATTCCCAAAGCTGGGGTTTCTAGCACCAAGTGGCCCCGAGATACAGGGCCCCAAAAATCGGTTCAGAAAATGTCAAGCACTTTTCTGCAGCAGAGAATGACATTTTCCGAACCGATTTTGGGGCCCCGTATCTCAGGGCCACTTGGTGCTAGGAACTTCATCTTTAGATATGTTATGGTACCAGTTCCACTGGGTTTGCACACCAAATTTGGGGTTCCTAGCACCAAGTGGCCCTGAGATATGGGGCCCCGAAGTCGGTTCAGAAAATGTCAAGCACTTTTCTGCAGCAGAGAATGACATTTTCCGAACCGATTTTGGGGCCCCGTATCTTGGGGCCACTTAGTGTTAGGAACTTCATCTTTGGATATGTTATGGTACCAGTTCCACTGGGTTTGCACACTAAATTTGGGATTCCTAGCACAAAGTGGCCCCGAGATATGGGGCCCCAAATTCAGTTCGGAAAATGAAATTTTTTGCTGCAGAAAAGTGCTTGACTCGAGTATAAGTCGAGGGGGGCACTTTCAGCACAAAAAAATGTGCTGAAAAATTCGACTTATACTCGAGTATATACGGTATTAAGTATCATCGTCCGCCCCTGTTCCCCCTCAGCCAATGAAAGAGTTATGACGCTATGGCGCCTGTATATTTAAAGCGCATGCGCGAGCGTGGCCACGTACCCCTGATGACGTCAGTTGTGACGAAACGGCCGTAGGGTCACAACGCGAGCACGCATCGCGCATGCGCGATTGGATTTTAAACGGCGGCGGAGTTTTTTTGTTTTATTTCTCCCTGCCAGAAGTTTTATTTGTTTTTATGCCTTCTAAATAAACCAGTGAGATTGTCCTACACTATCGGAGCTCTCTCTTTTCCTTTTTGGGGCATTTCTGATTCAATCCCTATCGTATCCGGAGGGAAACACTTGCTATACTCTATCTGGAGGCCCCCCTTGGCTCCCCATAGGAATATCTGGAGAACATTGGGAAAGCATGGGTGAGGACACCATCTGGATTTGCACATCTCTACAGAGCCTGTTTTGACCCCCCTGAATAAGGGTGGTCGCAGGCTGTCCGGTAAGCCTCCAATTTGTCCTTTGGTGGTGGGCAACAGCTGCGGTGGAATATCGAACCGGAATTTGTGTTGGAGTGTTGTCACATTTGGGACTTTTGGTTCATTATTTATTGGGACTTTTATTATAATTATTCACTTTAATTTTTCACTTTCATTGTGATCACTAAGCACGAAGGATCAATCAACAATATATAATTCAAATAAGTTTCTTATCACATGTCAATGTAATTTTAATTATTCACATCAGATTTATATGACTTATTTTAAGTTTATTATATATTAATTTTCATTTTTGATACATATTGGTGTTTTTGATCTAATTATACGCATATAGACACTTAATTGTTGTAGATTAAGCGGTACATGTTTTTTTCACATTCCCTTACAAATATTGGGATCCCGTTTTTTTCGCATATATTATTATATGCGCATTCTCATTAGTCCAGCGCTACACTGTTGTATATATTGTAAAGTGGAACCATTACCTTTTCGTGGCCCTCTCAGAGTTTACCCCACACAGACGTCAGTGTATCAATTAGGCATTACCGATGAAATATTACCTGCTAAACAAAACAGGAAAAAACAAGAAGAGGAATAAATCCAAAAACAGTTATTTAAACTATATCTACCTTATACCTCTACTATGCTATCAACTTCTATTGGTGGGGGAGGGGAAGGTAAGGGATGAAAAGGAGGGAGTGGGAGAAAGGGATGTGGAGAGGGGAGGGGGGGGGTTGGGGGAAGGAGGGGGAAGGATAGGAGAGAAGGGGATTAGGGTGATAGCGAGGTACATGTATAACTGGTTTTTAATGACAGAAATAAGTTCATTGACTGCTTTCCGGTTGTCTTCTGGGGGCAGGGCTTCTGGCCAAATTGTCTGTATTAGTTTAGCATAAGGCTTGGTGGCTTGTCTCCTTGCAGAACATGTTGCTTGAGAAAGACTTGTGTGGTTGCAGCTCTGTGTGTTAGGTGAAATTGTGAAAAGTTTAGGGAACTGGTAGTCTTTTTCTGTTTGTGAAGACAGTTACTTATTGTCCAGGGTATAATATCTTCAGATATGGTTCAGAAAAGAAGAGGATATTCTCTAATTGGCGTCAAAGATATGGAAACCAGTAGTTATTGGATAGACTGATTGTTGGTCTAAGTGTGATGAAATCCAGGTAAGGGTTGTTTACGCTGTGTGAGTGATAGTCAGTGACATTTTCGGTTGTTATTTCTAGATGATGTATGTATGGAAGCAGTGCTTTATCAATTGGAAAAAAGTAAAGGAAGAAGTATAGTAAACCAGCGCGAACAGAAAGTCTTAGGTTAGTGAGGGGTATCCTTGGTGCCACAAAAATGTGGTATAGCAAGTGTGAGCTTCTAGTATCTTCCTGGTTAGGTTAGGCGAGCCCTGCGGTGGACTGGTGAAGCAGTTGGGCTGCCATTTCGGGGTGTTTCTGAGGGTCTCGCATTGGTACGAGAATGGAAGTGGTGCGGGCGGCGGCGACCCAAAGTGAAATTGCCTGCTTCATCTATTCCTTCCATGGATGAGGCTCTATTCAGGGGAGGTAGGCGAAAGTCACTATACCAATCTGGGACATCTACAAATGGGATGTCCAGGGTACTGAAGAAAAGTTCCAGATCTTCTGGAACTCTGAGATTCGCAGTGCGACCTTGATGTGTCGCAGACAGACAGAATGGGAATTTCCAACGGTATAGAATTGATCTGACTCTCAATGCTTCTAAGAGAGGCTTTAGTTCCCTTCTGCGTTGGAGTGTGATGTTAGAAAGATCCTGATATATTTTAATTTCCGTGCCCTGAAAAAGAATTTGGTTGCATCCCCTGGCTTTACGGAGGATTTCTTCTTTCAGGGGGAACTCAGAGAGACAACAAACTATGTCTCTGGGTGGGTCTGTGTCCCTTCCTCTTGAGCGCAATGCTCTGTGAATGCGTTCAAATGAAATCTGAGTACCGGGGGGCCTTTCTAGGAGATTATTAAAAATGTCTGTGACTGTTTGTGAGAGAAGATTGGGGTCTATAGCTTCAGGGACACCCCTCACTCTCAGATTGCATCTTCTCCCCCTATTGTCAAGGTCTTCCATATGGCGATTAATCTCCCTGAGGTGAATAGCATTCGATTCTGTGACCTGTTGTACCTGGCAGAGAGAGACATCATGGCGGCCTGTGTGGATTCTATGTCATCCACTCTCAATGCTATGGCCTGCATATCAGCTTTAAGGTCTGAGATGGCTGCCTGCAGTGTGCATTTAATATCTGCGGCTACACTGCGTAGGTCGTCTATGGTAAGAGCAGGGGCGGTCAGTGAGGGACCTTGTGAAGTGTCTATTGCGGCCGCCATGTGAGCTCCGATGCGTTGCGGGCTGCAGCTGGGGGAACGGGAAGTGCGGGCGGAGGTAGATTGTGAGGCCTGCGCTCTTTCCCTAGTCCGGGAGCGGAAGATCTCGGGGATCTGGGCACTTAACTGAGTCCTCGGGGAGCGGGAACGGGTCGCTGACATACTCCTTGGCGTCCTCACCATGGCCCAGTAGCTTTGTGGAGGAGAGAGCGTTGTTTAGCTGTGAAACGCTGATGATGAAGAAGGACCTCGTGGAGCGGGAGCTCTTGTCTCACACGTCCATCTTGGATCGGCTCCAGGCCACACCCCTCGGTCAGATGAATTTCTTCTTGGATTGTGCAGACCATTCAGAGGGCATACAAGGCAAAGGGCTTGGCTCCTCCAGAGGCAGTGACGGCCTATCTCGACCTCTTGGGCAGCTTCTCGCCATGTTGCACCTGAAATCATTTGTAGAGTGGCTTCTTGGTCTTCTATTAACACTTTTGTCTCTCACTACTGTGTTGAAGCTGCTGCTCTGTCATCCATTAATTTTGGTGTACAAGTATTGTCGGTTGACAATGTTAAATAAAATTTGGTTTCTTTGCTCAAACATTTTTGCCCACCCAGGTGTGTTTGGCGAGTTATTTCCCACACATATGCTGCCATGGAGCCTGTCAGGAAAACGGAAAATTTATATCAAATACTTACCATAATTTTTCTTTCCTGATAGGCTCCATGGCAGCAGGAGTCCCTCCCAAATGTCTGGAGTAGGCTAGTTACGAAACATGGATAGCAGCCTAGAGCAAAAATTTATGGGAGAGGGGTCCTATTGGGTAGTTATGGAGGCGGGGCCTACCCACATGTATGCTGCCATGGAGCCTATCTGGAAAGGAAAATTAAGGTAAGTATTTGATATAAATTTTCCGTTTTATGTAATTTGGGGATAATGTACAAGACTGGGATATTATATTCAGAGACTTTCAAATAATTTAGTTACCGTATTTTTTATCATATATGGGAAGGGGTATCAAGGAGATTTTTATAAAATTGGAATTTACCCCCAAAAGGTAAAGGGGCTTTGGAGGCAGCAGACAACAATGAAAATGTTGTATGGTTTAAAAAGTAGCTTTATTTATACATGGAACATCGGAGTAAAAACATGAACTGTGTACATCGAGTTATAAAAGAGGCACAGAAGTATATAATAGGCTATACATAAATGATGTGTTAAAAAAGCGCTTGGGTAGTACTGACGCATTTCGACCCCATCGGGTCTTCTTCAGAGGAAATGCATGCGCTGTTAAATCAGCATGAAGCGGGTTGATCACTGCTCTATCTGCAGGTCAGTAGTTTCTACAAGAATGAGCACCAGAAAAGGTGAATCTGAGAAATGTGTATCAAGCAGTGTTGCACACGTTGGGAACCAAGGGGTAAAAGGACCTGAGGCGGATACGTGGTGTCCCCACTGTCCGGCCTGTTTAGACGAGGCGTCCGCTGGCTGGAGGAGTCAGGCGAATGGTGAGCTGAATAATCAGGGTGAGGAGGATGTGTGTGTACACAGAGGGGGCATAAAAGGGGCGTTCACAAGCCGAGGAAGGCCCGCCTCATTTTGTCTCACAAATTCATCTCTCTTTAAATTGATCTAAGCCTTTAATACTTTGTTCCATTAGTGGCCTGTCCATAGGGGCGCAAGGGCACCACCACCCTGAAACCATGCATCCGCCCCCCTAAACTACATGAGGGGCGCCAGACGCATTGATTTTAATGTGCTTTTTTTTTTTTAAGCACATGATTAGAGCCTGAGGCTCTAATTGGCTTAAAAAAGGGTGGTCTGCGTCCCTACCCCACCCACTTGTGTGACTGTAGCAAATTAATACTCCCTATTTTCTTCCTGATTCTCCTCCCGACCAATCAGAAATTAGCTCCTGAGATCTCCTGAGTCCTGAGATTGGCCAGGAGTCTTAAGGGTGGCGTGGTGTGTCGTTGGTTTGCTGCCCCCTAGAATTTTTAAACACCAGTCGCCAATCTCCTCCTTTAAGTCATCCAATTGAAATTTTTCCTCCTTCACTATCAATTTCATAAGTTCAGTGCCATGAGCAATGCACAAGTCTTTCCATTTAGGTATAAATCGGTGGTTGTGCAAATATTCTGCAGGATCCGCTCTATCCCTTTAACCTCTGAGACTTATCTTATGTTCTATATAGGATTCTAAAAAGAAGACATTCCATTTACAGTTGAAATGCCTAATTAATCATTTTTTTATGTATTTTAAACCACCTTTAATGTCCTCCTCTTTACTCAGAATCTGAGATGTGCCCCTTAAGGGCTGCTTTAATTTGTACCAGCACCTCCTCACCTAAAACATAAGCCATACCTATTACAACAACCAAAAGAAAGGAAAGAGTAATAGCACCAAATAAGACTCTAAAAAGCCCAACAATCTGCCGGGAGACCCAAAGTAACAGAGGAATGCCAATGTAAGGTGGTTTAAATCCAATTATCCCTTGTAGAGAAAGAGTCAACAGTACTCTATAGCATGTACTACCTATTAAACATCAAAAAAACAGAAGGACTCAAAACAATAATCAAGGTACCCAAAAATGGCCACCTCCATAGTCAAATACCCACTCACCTATTAAATAAATGGTGGGGCTCGGTCAGATAAGAAACCACACAAAAATATGGCAAATAGGTAGAGTCTGATAACACAGCACCATGCTACTGAGCCTCCAGGGCTTAAAATGAACCAAAACAATGATATACAAAATAAATGCAATTATGAACAATCTTTATTAATATGTGACAAATTATACAAAATAACTTTAACCACCTCAATACAGGGCAATTACACCCCCTTCCTGCCAAGGCCATTTTTCAGCTTTCATCTCTGTCACAGTTTGAATGACAAATGTGCGGTCATGCCACACTGTAACCATGTGAAATTGGTATCATTTTCTTCACACAAATATTGCTTTCTTTTGGAGGTATTTAATCACTCCTGGGTTTTGAAAAAAATAAAAAGTTTTCCTTAGTTTCTGTCAGTAAATTTTGTAAATAAGTCATTTTTCTCCTTCACTGATGGGCGCTGATGAGGCAGCACTGATGGGCACTGATGAGGTGGCATTTATGGGCACTGATGAGGCGGCACTTATGGGCACTGATAAGGAGGCATGTATATGCCGCACTTTCGGGCACTGATAGGTGGCACTGATATGTGTAACTGATGAGCACTGATAGGTGGCACTGATGGGTAGCACTGGTGGGCACTGGGTACAGATAGGCGGCACTGGGGGGCACAGATAGGTGGCACTGGTGGGAAAAGATAGGCGGCACTGATGGGCACTGATGGGCATTTATGGGTGGCATTGATGGGCAGCAGTGATGAGCATTGATGGGCAGCAGTGATGTGCATTCATGGGCAGCACTGATAGCCAGCACTGACTGGAATCACATATGGCCACAGATTGGTGCCAATTGTGGGCACCGGTTAGCACGGATTTCTGGCAGTGGCATTGCTGGCACTGTTTGGCACTTAATTGTAAACAGGGCACTGATGATCAGTGCCCTGATTACATCCCTAGATGTCCTCTGTGAGGAGATGCTGCTGATCGGCTCTCCTCTTCTCACACTCTATCAGTGTGAGGCGAGGAGCGCCGATTATGGGCATCTCCGTGTTTACATGTGACCAGCTGTGATTGAACAGAGCCAAACACAACGCATCAGCGCCTTGAGGCGATTCAGTTCGCATTTGCAGCGCTTTACAAATCATTCATTCATTCATTCAATCACATGTTTAAAGAGACGCGGCCGCGCCTCTTAACACAGATCGGGGTGCTACCGGGGGCTCAAGAGCGGTCGTTCTGGGAGGCCATCATATGACGTCCACCCAGAACGAGAGCCGCACCGCCCAGTTGTCATTTGACGGTGGATGGGTGGGCGGGCGCCAAGTGGTTAAAGAAAAAACAACTTCCACCACCATTAAAAGACAACGTTGTCTTGGTATCAAATCATGCATCTAGACACCATCCACTCATGCATACATCCCAAATATAGACAATAGGATCCAATCAATATCGGAAATAAATCAAAGGGCTGTATGAATAACCTCCCAAGAAAGAGTGTCTCATGAAAGGAAAACCTATATTTGCCTGTGTTGGTAACTCTACCTGTTTGCCATATTTTTTTGTGGTGTTAGCATTCCTCTGCTGCACATACTGTCTGCCATTATAACTTGCACACTCTTCTCCCATGCATACTGCCATGGACATATGCCACAAACTCATTTCCTACACATACTGTCTGCTATAAAACCCTCCACCATTCTTCTCTTGTACAATGTCAAATCCATACTCCTCCCCTGTGCATGCTGCCCCCCGCCATACCCTTTTCTACAATGCTTCTTCATATACTTCTCACCACTATACACTATGCACCCCTCTCCTACTAATGTCATGTCCTCTCCATAATTCCCCTTTCACAGTGTTCCTATTGATCTTTCCCCAGTGAGATCTCACCTCAAATACACACATTGTTTTTCTTACACTGTCAGATCCAACCACCAGCATAGAGACTGATCTTCCCCAGTGAGATCCCACTTCCAGCACTTACAGATTGGACCTTCACCAGTTATGCCGCGTACACACGAGCGGACATTACGGCGGACTTTGCCCGGCGGACTTTTCGTCGGACTTTGTTGGCTCCTTGCGCCGGACTTAAAAACGGACGGACTTGGCCACACACGCTCACTGCAAAAGTCCGCTGGTTTGGAACGCGGTGACGTATAGCACGTACGACGGGACTAGAAAAAGGAAGTTCAAGCTCCACTACGGCACCCTTTGGGCTCCTTCTGCTAATCTTGTGTTTATCTCGTGTTAGTAGAAGTTTGGTTAGAGACGATTCGCGCTTTTCACACTTCAGCTTATTTCGTTCGTTTTCTGCGGTTCAGTTTGTGCTTGTGAGGTTTGTATCTGCTTTTCAGTGCGTGTTGGTCAGTTCGTAACCTGCCTTGCAGGCCGTTCTGGTCCGCTCGTTCCTGATTTTCAGTTCGTTCTTCATAGGCCTTGCTGTTCTTCAGTGCGTTTGTTATAAGTTTGTTTGTTTGAGCAGCCAACCGTTTTGAAGCCATGTCGCGTGGACGTTTTCGTTCTCGAGTTCGTGCTGCGTGGGGACTTGGTGTTGGGGTTAATACTTTGACCCGAGTCCAGTCCATGAACAGGGCGAGGAGGAGTTCATGGATGAAGAATTGGTTGCGCCAGCGTGACCAGTTCTCTCATATGCCTTTGCTCCATGAGCTCCGTGAGAATAATCCTGAGGATTTCAGGAATTTTCTCAGGATGACGGACCCCGTCTTTGAGCGTCTGCTGGCTATGCTGACCCCCTATATCAGCAGGCAGGATACCTGCATGAGGCAAGCCATCAGTGCGGAGCAGAGGCTAGTTGCCACGTTACGTTACTTGGCGACAGGGAGAAGTCTTCAGGACTTGAAGTTCTCAACAGGCATCTCCCCCCAGGCTCTGGGGATCATAATCCCAGAGACCTGTTCTGCTATTATTCAGGTCCTGCAGAAGGAATATATGAAGGTAAGTTTTATCCTTTAACATTACATGATATGTATTAAATGTTTTTTGATGTATTGTATAACTGTCCTCCTTACCTAATTACCATGCTTTCAATATGCTGTGAATGTCCCCTTTATCTTCATGCATGCCTGTTTTAATCATTTATTGCCCTACATGCATATTTTCTTTCATTAACCTCCCCACCATGCAATCCTGGGTCCATTTATATCTCTAGCCTATAGTCCCTTGAACAATGTATATTGTCTGCTCCATTGTCTTGTTTGACCCTCCCCCACCCCTCAAATGTTTCAACCAGTCAGGTGTGTTTGTTAACCTAATTAGAACCCCTCCCCCACCCCTCAAATGTTTCAACCAGTCAGGTGTGTTTGTTAACCTAATTAGAACCCCTCCCCCACCCTCAAATGTTTCAACCAGTCAGGTGTGTTTCGGGCCCTAATTAGAACCCCTCCCCCCACATTCAAATGTATCAATGGGCCATCAGAGGGGGTGATTAATCTTACAAGTGTGCCTTATGTTTTTCAACATTTCAATTACAAACACACATATTAATAATGTTTGACTGCTGTTGTTTACTAATGTTTTGGTGTAATCTGATATACAATTTTTATGTTTTAAAGTCCTTATATTATTTTTTTTCCATTCCACAGTTTCCTTCAAGTACACAGGAATGGCAGACTGTGGCCTCCCAGTTCGCTGACCGTTGGGACTTTCCCAACTGTGTAGGGGCGATTGACGGGAAGCATGTCCGGATTGTGCCACCACCGCATTCGGGGTCTTATTTCTATAACTACAAGGGGTTCCATAGTGTAGTTTTGATGGCGGTGGTCTCGGCACATTTGGACTTTATGTTTGTGGATGTGGGGAAGAACGGCCGGATGTCTGATGGAGGAGTCTTTGCACAGACCGAGCTGTGCCATCGTCTCCAGACCGGTGGCCTGGAATTGCCACCTGATGACGAGAATGTGGATGGACTCCCCTCAGTTTTTATTGCTGATGAAGCATTTGCTCTCGGTGAGAACTTGATGAGGCCGTTCCCCCAAAGGACACTCACCCCTGAGAGGAGGGTATTTAATTATCGGCTGGCCAGAGCAAGAAGAGTTGTGGAGAATGCCTTTGGGATTCTGGCCAGCCGGTTCCGTTTATTCCTTTCTTTAATTCATTTGGCGGACTATAAACTAAACTACGTCATCCTTGCTTGCTGCATCTTGCATAACTTTTTAAGGAGACATTCAGCAACATATATATCCTCTGTTGGGCCTGAGGCCAGACTGGAACAGGATAGCACTTTGACAGGCCTAGAAATTGGCCGTATTGGCTTGGCCCCCCGAACCGCACGTCAAGTGCATGACCGTTATGTCAATTATTTTAATGGTCGAGGGGCCATTGCTATTCAGCAACAGCTGTAATTTTCTTCCAAAAATTAAAAATAAATTTTTTTTCTCTAAATATCTTGTTTTTAATCTTGTTTACATTTAGTTATGTCTGTCTCCTAGTGCACTTGTAGTAGTGTCAAGTGCATTTAGCTTTAGTTAATCAGGCCCACAAAAACAAACCACAAAATTTGACTTCAAGAATCAGCCACACACATTGTATTCCGTAAAAATATTTACTTTGTGCACATTGAAAGGTGCATTTTTTATAATTTTTTTTTTTTTTTTTTAATTATTTTACGTTGTGTAAAAAATTTTTTTTTTAATAAATTATTCAAGGCATATTTTCACAAATATATAGACCTTTCTATAAAAAGATTTACATACACAACAGTGTTTTTATAAACCAACAAAAAAAATAAAGAATTTACAAAGTTCAACATTTAGAGAACGGTGCATGTGATGTCACCCTTGAAAATTGTTCATTTTGAATATGCTCAAAATTGAACTTTACAAAAGGGTCAAGTCAACATGTGCTATCTCCTATCATGGGTGAGCAATGTACGTGTTTTGTGTGTGCAATCCCTTTTTTGGTTCCTCTCACCACCAAAGAATTTTCAGGATGAAGGGGTTGCAAACACAAAACAAGTACATTGCTAACCCATGATGGAAGATAGCACATGATGACACACCGTGTGCATCAGAATGTAAATTTGGGTATACCCCAAAAATTTAAAAAATAAGTTTTGCAAAAAAAAAACTTCCCAAGGAAATGAAGAACATGATTGATGTTTTTAGGCCAAACGTGATTATATTCGGCCCAAAACATCAATCATGTTCTTCATTTCCTGTTGCATGGAGTCCAGGCGAAGTTGCATGCTGTGAATTTGGTCACGCATTTTATCGATGTGGCCATTCCACAGCATTATCTGGCCAATCAGTCTTTGCGCACTGTCTGTGGTGAAGGGCTCTGCCGCTTGGCCTTCCACAACCAGAAACTCACCTAAAATGAGTGAATAAAAACAAGGTTTACAATATGCACGCCAAAATACAGTAACTCAACCTGGGGTGTCAGTCACTCACTTGGTGGGCTTGAAACCTCGCACACTTCCTCCACCTCTCCTTCCTCAAGGTTGTCGGGTGGGCGTGGTCTTGGGCTGGGGCTTGGGGTATCTTCTGCCTCAGGCTGGTGACTTGGGGGGGTCCTGAGATCCTTGGACTGTTGTCTGAGTCTTTTCTCCCCTATGAGAATTGAACAAAAGGTATAGTTAAAACACACTGATATTTTAGCTTTTAAGAAATAAACTTAAATGTTGGTTATGAGTTGTGGCCAATTTTTCATCATAATAAATTTTGAAGACAGGATGAACATTCCCTCTGAACAACAATTATAAACAATGCTCATTTTCTGGCAAGTTTCACAGATGCAGACACCTCAATTATCCCCTATGTGTATTACCCCTCTAAAATTTAATTTATGGTCACATAGTACACTATAGTGCTCGTGAGTCCAGATGTGGAAACAGCTGCTGTGTCCTGTCCCTACATTACACTGAATCATTTTTGAAGAAGCATTATATTTTCAAACACATCTACACCACATCAACTAATTGTGGGAATTTGACAAATTAGCAAGACATAAATGTATGTCCAACCCTGTCCCATCGTATTTGGCGAAAAAATAACGTCACTTTCTAAAGTATCATATATATTCTAAAGAACGGTCTTTACGAACGATGCTGAATAAAGTCCAAAAATAAGGATCAGCATGCAAGTTTAAGTATCTCAATAGTAAAACACAACAAGTATTTACTTTTTTTAAGCAGCTTCTTTATTCGCCAATATTGTTCTGGCTCCCGACTTTTGATGTCAGACCACCGCTTCCTCAATTGTTCTTTCGAACGTTTTGTACCAAATTTTTCTTCAAGAGCGGTGACAACTGAGGACATTATTTTGTCCTTCCTCATATTCGGTCGTGTGTACGGTCCTTTTTTACCATCGTAGTCCTCCCTTCTCAATATGGACACCATCTCCACCATCTCTTCAAAAGCCATGTTGGTGGCCTTATATCTCCTCCGGGATGTGGATGTTTGGGGCTCCGGGCTTTCCTCCGCGCTACTTCCACTGATTCTCTCCGCCATCTTTTGCTATCTACTCCCACTGCGCAACGAAGAGTGAAGGGGCGGGGCCAAATCGTACTTACGAACGTCAGGGGCGGGCGACGCAGGCGGAGCATGACACATGCGCAGTGTATATAAAGCTATTACGATGGCCTACGTATGTCCGTGCGGAAGTAGCGAGCGTCACAAACAAAGGTAAGATTAAAGTGTTTGTGTGTGTGTGTGTGTGTGTGTGTGTGTGTATGTGTATGTGTCCCCTAGATTACAACCAAAACTAATCCTGTGATTTGGGACTGACATTTAAGTTTGGATCTTGTGTCTTGTCTTGCAGAAAGTATGAATCCCTTTAAAGAGGAAGAATTTTTGTGCCAATTTATTGAGCTCTATGAGGACAAGAAAAACCTGTGGGAGGTCAAACACCCCCTATATTATAATAGGGATGTTAGGAAGGCAACACTGGGCACACTTTTAGAGTTTGTGAAGACTCGACTCCCCAGGCAGACCTCAAGTTTGTGAACAAGAAGATTGGTATCTTGCGAAACATGTATAAGCGGGAACACAAAAAAATCCAGGAGTCGCTCAGATCGGGGGCAGCAGCTGACCAAGTATATGTACCCAAGTTGTGGTACTACAACAAAATGCGATTCCTGGATGACCAGACCGAAGCCAGGCAATCACTTTCCACCCTTCCCCCCACCCTTCCCTCCAGCCTTCCTTCCACTCTTCCCTCCAGCCTTCCATCCACCTCCACCCCAGCTGAGGAGTCCCAGGGTGAACTGGGCCTTTTCAGCATTGATGAAGTTGATGCGCCCAGCTTCAGCCAGGTATCCTTTTTTTTTTTAATTTGAGATTGTGTAAATGTTATTAATGATGTTAACGTGTTAATTTTGAAAGTGCTTCATAAAATTGACTTCTGCACAAAGATTAAATATTTAGACATATCACTAGACAGTAGTGGCCAAAAATATACTTAACTTCAGATCTTGTTGATCATCTGAAATAATGGTGGTGTCAAATAGATAGCCTTTACTATTTTGTGTAATTATATTTGAAAGTCATGAGCTGAAAATTGTGTGCGATCGCATAACACAAAATTACAACTATGTCCCTTTTTTTTACACAGGATGACCTCAGCCAGGAGGAGGCCTTGCCCAGTGGGAGAGAGGAGGAGGCCTTGCCCAGTGGGAGAGAGGAGGAGGCTGTGGCTGGGCCAAGTCGAAGCCGCACAGAGTGTCAGGTGCCTCCCCTCCACATTCTCCACAAAATGACACCAACTGAGCAGGAATCCCTAGCCCTCATACGGGAAGCAAGCCTCATCCTGAGCAAACCACCCAATGCAGAGGAGGCGTATGGCACCTTTATAGCCAGCAGATTGCTGGAGTTGGAAAAGGGCCAACGCCTCCTCTGTGAGGGTCTAATTTTTGAGGCTTACCAGAAGGGCTTGAGAGGGGAGCTTACTGCTACCACATATCTGGCAGATGAAGCCACTCCTCCACCTCCTGCCCCAAGTACACCACCAGAGGCACAACCTCCAAGGAAGGCTGCAGAGAAGCGTAGAAGGAAGGCTGCAGAGAAGCGTGGAGGGAAGGCTCCACGGAAGAGTCGAAAGTGATTGTCTGGCTTCTGTCTGGTCTGACTGTGCTCCCTGTGCTCCCTACAGTCGCAAGATACCAATTTTCTTGTCCTCAAACTTGATGTGTGTCCTGGGGGACGAAAGGCTTCCCAGATTCTAAAAGTGTCTCCAGTGTTGCCTTCCTAATTTTTTTTATTAAAAAATAAAAAAAATTTTTGTTACCTTACATTCTTGCCTATGTGTTTTGATTAAAAAACGCCATTTTGTTTGGGAGTAGGCAGGTACAGGTCCAAAAGACTATGGGGTTGATTTGAGAAAAGCAAATAGTCTGTGCACTTTGCAGAGGGCAGTTGCCCTCTGCAAGTGCAATTGCTCCAGAGCATCAGAAATTAGTTAAAAGCTTGACTTTGCAAAGAGTACCCAATCCTGTGCAAGGAAAATTCTAAAAAAAGCATTTTTGCTTGCACATGATTGGATGATGGAAGTCAGCAGAGCTGCTTCACATTTAATAAAGCTTGGGAGCAACTGCTCTTGCAGAGGGCAACTGCACTTTACAAAGTGCACAGTCTTTTTCCCTTTAGTAAATCAACCCCTATGTGTGTTTTTGACAAAAGGCTAAATCATTTAGAATATCAAGTGAAAAGTACTAGTGAAAAGTTCACTTGAGAAATTGCACAGCAAGTGCACTTGTTGGAAGTGCAGTCGCTGTAAATCTGAGGGGAAGAGCTGAAATTAGGGGAAGCTCTGCTGATTTATTCAGAAAATCATGTTAAATAAAAATTATTTGCATTTTTTTGGGCTTCCTTGCATGTGCCCCTCGGATCCACAGCGAAGGCACTTCAAAATGCTCTTTCTGTGGAATTCAATGTAGGATTAGCACTTGTAGCGAAAAATGATTTTGCCTTTGTTAAATACACCCCCCTATGTCTAATGAACAAGGGACAACAACCTCATTAAGGTTCATTAAAACAACACAAAATATGAATGTTAATTGTGGTAACTTGAAAATACACACAAAAAATGTGGTTATCATTTAACACACATTGTAAAATAGATAATTGTTGAAATAAAAAAAAAAAAAAAATGAGTCCAAAATCGATTTTAAATTTTATAATTTATGGAGATCTGGCTTTTACAAAATATTATATTAGTCATGGCAGGAGGATAAATCATAAAGAAAGTAGTTTGTGAGAACTCTGTGTGAATATAAAGCAGAAAAACAACTTCATTCCTCTCGCATTATCAATCCTAAAAAAAAGGCTGTATTAAAAGACCACAGAAGAGGAATGTGCTAGCTTCAAGATGAAGGCTAGTTTTACCAGACCGAGCGCTTCCGTCTTGTAATTGCTTCAGAGCATGCGTCAGTTTGAGTTTGTCGGACTAGCACAAAGACGATCGGTTTGTCCGCTAGAAAGAAGAGTCCGTCGGATAAATTTTGAACAAGTTTCAAATCTAAGTCCGTCCAACTTTTGAGCAAACAAAGTCCGCTGGAGCCCACACACGATCGAATTGTCCGACGAAATCCAGTCCGCCGGGCAAAGTCCGCCGTAAAGTCCGCTCATGTGTACGCGGCATTAGGTTCCTCCCCCAGCACACATTGATTGATCTTTCCATAATGAGATTTCACCCTCACCTCCAGTACAAATACTTTGGTCTCCCCCTTCACCTTTACCACAGCGTACAATCTCCAGAATAAGTTCAGTGCTCGCAACCTTTCTTCATAATTAATATCCTCCAGACCCTTTATTAGCTTTGTTGCCCTTCTTTGTATTCGCTCCATTGCCAGTACATCCTTCCTGAGGACTGGTGCCCAGAACTGGACAGCATACTCTGGGTGCGGCCGGACCAGAGTCTTGTAGAGCGGGAGAATTATCGTTTTATCTCTGGAATTAATCCCTTTTTTAATGCATGCCAATATTCTCTTTGCTTTGTTAGCAGCAACTTGGCATTGCATAACAGAATGTCTCTTGTAATATGTGTGGCTTGTGTAAATTCTTAAAGAGTAATATGGAAAATGATACATTTAGGGAGATCCTGTGTGTTGATTGTGTTTCTGTAAGGATGGGAGGTCTTCATACACTAACTATGCCAGACCTCCACCGCTGCGCTAATCTCTTTCCTAGTATTTATTTTAACTCATTCAGAATGTTACCTTTATCATGAGCATCATGTTCATTGTGAGAAAGATTGTTTTTCATTATCAGCTTATACTATGCTCTTCTTCTTCTACAGAAGCCACTGTTTTCATACACAGCATTGATGATGACCAATAAACCATAGACAGCTGTATGCAGTTTGGAACATATGGCCTTTTAATAGGTGCTGTAATCCAATAGTTCTGGATATTGGCCAAAAGTAGCATAAAAAGGCAGGAATTGGCAAGGTGTCTGCTCACGGACACTGGTGTCCATAAGCAGTCCTTGTAGTGTCTGCGGCCGTCCGTTCCGCCTGTTACACAGACATTGGCACTGGACTCTCTGCCCCCTGTATCTCCCCCAGCAGTTTTCCATCCTCTCTCCTGCAGGCTGCTGCTTGAGTGGGCGGGAGCCTCCTGGCTTCTGCTGCTTGAGTGGGCAGGAGCCTCCTGGTTTCTGCTGCTTGAGTGGGCAGGAGCCTCCTGGCTTCTGCTGCTTGAGTGGGTGGTATGGGGATGTGCCTGACCCCCAGGATTGCACCTGCCTGGAAGAGGGAGGTGTGAGCAGCTGAGCAGAGGGAGTTGAGTGACTGTTCTTGGAGGTGAGCTAAGCTAGCAGTACATTGTGGATTCGTTTACAGGCACCTCAGTGCTAAGTCTGCTGAGTTACTGCAGCTTAGCATAGAGGTGCTAGCTGACAAATGGGGTGCCATCTCCTTTTCATGTAGCACAGTGAGAGCTTGGGCAGTGAGAAATTGTCCCATGTGCCATGTATGCAATATCAGGCTGTCCCATGTGCAATGCATGCAATCTCGGACTGTCCCATGTATGCATTCTCAGACCATGTCATGTATGCAATCTCAGACTGTCCCATGTATGCATTCTCAGACCGTGTCATGTATGCAATCTCGGGCTGTCCCATGTGCCATGTAGTCAATCTCAGGCTTTCCCATGTATGCAATATCAGGCTGTCCCATGTGCAATGCATGCAATCTCGGACTGTCCCATGTATGCATTCTCAGACCGTGTCATGTATGCAATCTCGAACTGTCCCATGTGCCATGTAGGCAATCTCAGGCTTTCCCATGTATGCAATATCAGGCTGTCCCATGTGCCATGTATGCAATCTCCGGCTGTCCCATGTGCCATATATACAATCTCAGTCTCTCCCATGTGCCATGTATGCAATCTCAGGCTATCCCATGTGCCAAGTATGCAATCTCAGGCTGTCCCATGTGCCATGTGTGCAGTCTCAGGCTGTCCCATGTGCCATATATGCAATCTCAGACTGTGTAATGTATGCAATCTCAGGCTGTCCTGTGTGTCATGTATGCAATCTCAGGCTATCCCATGTGCCATGTATGCAATTTCAGACTGTCCCATGTGCCATGTATGAAATTTCAGGCTGTCCCATGTATGCAATCTCAGGCTGTCCCATGTGCTATGTATGCAATCTCAGGCTGTCCCATGTGCCATGTATGCAATCTCAGGCTGTCCCATGTGCTATGTTTGCAATCTCAGACTGTGCCATGTATGCAATGTCAGGCTGTCCCATGTACCATGTAGGCAATCTCAGGCTGTCCCATGTGCCATGTATGCAATCTTAGACTGTGCCATGTATGCAATCTCAGACCATCCCATGTCACATGTATGCAATCTCAGAATGCCCCATGACCCATGTATGCAATCTCAGACTGTCCCATGTGCCATGTATGCAATCTTAGGCTGTGCCATGTATGCAATCTCAGACTGTCTCATGTGCCATGTATGCAATCTCAGACCGTCCCATGTCACATGTATGCAATCTCAGAATGCCCCATGTCCCATGTATGCAATCTCAGACTGTCCCATGTGCCATGTATGCAATCTTAGGCTGTGCCATGCATGCAATCTCAGGCTGTCCCATGTGCCATGTATGCAATCTCAGGCTGTCCCATATGCCATGTATGAAATCTCAGGCTGTCCCATATGCAATCTCATACCACAAGCAGTCGTTAAATAAATGTTATTTTAAACGTATTTGCACTTGTAGAACTAGGCCAGAGAGTATACAGAGTGTGTTTTGATGGTTTTAATTTGAAATGGACCCTGGTGTCCTTCACTAAGGTCTGTACTTTGGAAAATGTCCGCCATAGCCTTGGTCCGTGCCTATTTGCATGTCTCTGCCAATTTTTAAAAAACATGAATTATCTCCTTATTTGTGAGGTTTTTTTTTTATAGAATGAGACATGGAAATACCTTCTGTTACAAAAATGCTCTGCTGTGCTTTCCACTTGTTCATTGAAGGGACATTTTTTATTGATCCAGCTCACCAAGTCCTGTCAGGTTTATACTTTCTTGTTGTGCCCCAAGCCCTCCAACCCAGAAGTCATTGTTCGCAGGCATAATACTCATGCTGGTCCTCAAACCCTCCACCCCAGATTGTTTCATGACCATCTAAAAGGCTGAAACAGCTGAACACATATTGGAATAAATGTCCCTATAATGTTCTTGGACTACAGTTGTAAAAATGGGTAAAGGAGTCATGGCACCATCTGTAATACTAAAATGAGGATTTTATAAGCTCTGTAATGAGAAGGCTCTTCTGTGCTTCCCACTAGTTTAATTGGGTGCTTTTTGGTTCTGTTTGGCCCATCTCACCATAAACTGTTGGGTATTAGGGATGAGCCAAACACCCCCTGGTTCGGTTCGCACCAGAACCCGCGAACGGACCGAAAATTTGCACGAACGTTAGAACCCCATTGAAGTCTATGGGACTCGAATGTTCGAAATCAAAAGTGCTCATTTTAAAGGCTAATTTGTATGGTATTGTCCTATAAAGGGTTTGGGGACCCGGGTCCTGCCCCAGGGAACATGTATCAATGCAAAAAAAAGTTTTAAAAACGGCTTTTCGGGAGCAGTGATTTTAATGATGCTTAAAGTGAAAAAAAAAAGGGAAATATTTGTTTAAATATCGTACCTGGGGGGTGTCTATAGTATGCCTGTAAAGTAGCGTGTGTTTCCCCGTGCTTAGAACAGTCCCTGCACAAAATGTAATTTTTAAAGGAATAAAAGTCATTTAAAACTGCTTACAGCTTTAATGTAATGTCCGGTCCCGGTAATATGGATGAAAATCAGTGAGACAAATGGCATGGGTACCCCCCCCAGTCCATTACCAAGCCCTTTGGGTCTTGTATGGATATTAAGGGGAACCCCGCACCCATATTAAAAAAAGGAAAGGCGTGGGGCTCCAGGCCCTCTGAACAGCAGTATACAGGCGGTGCAAACAAGACAGGGACTGTAGGTTTGTTGTTAAGTAGAATCTGTTTGTAATTTTGAACTGGTACATTTTTAAAGTGTAGCTCCAGCCAAAAAAATCTATTTTTAAGCTTTTTGGAAAACATAGGGAAGGGTTATTACCCCTGTGACATTTGTTTTGCTGTCTGTGCACCTCTTCAGAAGATTTTACCTCACTTTCTGTCCCAATGACAAATGTTTTTTGACAATTTGGGGTTTTTAGTGAAACAAGGATTGGTGATAAAGCATCAGTGGAAAGGAGACACGTTTTTCCCATATTAACTCTTACAGGAAAGAATTTACCTTCCTAGGGGTAGATTTCATCCCACTTCCTGTTGTCTCCCATTTGCAAGTAGGAGTCGTTTGTAAGTTGGATGTTTAAAAGTAGGGGCCTGCCCTATATACTCTGCAGAAATTGGGGCCTTAAGTGTTGGTGTTGCAACAACACTGTAAGCCCTCACAGTTACTCTTGGTGGGTGCAGGAACGGGCTCTGCTGTGAAATATTAGATCAAGAATTGTAATTACATGCACCTGTTGAACAGGGGCAGAAAAATGTGGCCTTTGGTGGTGGAGGTGCTGGTGCCACAACACTGTAAGTCCTCACAGTTACTCTTGGTGGGCGCAGAAACGGGCCCTGCTGTGAGATATTAGATCAAAAATTGTAATTACATGTCCCTGTTGAACAGGGGCAGAAAAATTGGGCCTTAGGCACTGATGCCACAACACTGCAACCCCTCACAGATACTCTAGTTGGAGCGCAGGAATGACCCCTACTGTAAAATATTGCATCAAAAATTGTAATTACATGCCCCTGCTAAACAGGGGCTGAAAAATTGGGCCTTAGGCACTGGTGCTGGTGCCACAACACTGCAACCCCTCAGAGATACTCTAGTTGGAGCACAGGAACGAGCCCTGCTGCAAAGTATTGCATCAAAAATTGTAATTACACGCCCCTGTTAAACAGGGGCTGAAAATTTGGGCCTTAGGCACTGGTGCTGGTGCCACAACACTACAACCCCTCACAGAAACTTTAGTTGGAGCGCAGGAACAAGCCCTGCTGCAAAGTATCGCATCAAAAATTGTAATTACATGCCCCTGTTAAACAGGGGCTGAAAAATTGGGCTTTAGGCACTGGTGCTGGTGCCACAACACTGCAACCCCTCACAAATACTCTAGTTTAGTGCAGCAACAAACCCTCCTTGCAAAATATTGCATCAAAAATTGTAATTACACACCCCTGTTAAACAGGGGCTGAAAAACTGGGCCTTAGCCTCTGGTGGCGGCGCCCAGAACCAAAAATATTCTTAAAAGCTATCAGCATGATCATTGAGGAGGAAGAGGACTGCATAGGCAGTCTTGAAGGGATCTGACATTTCAGAAAAAATTATTCGGTTACATCTGTATCAGGTGCTTGGTAGCTGGTGGTGATCCAAGACTGATTCATTTTTATGAAGGTCAGTCGATCGACTGAGTCGGTAGACAGGCGCACCCTGTGATCGGTTATAAAACCTCCAGCAGCACTGAATGTGCATTCCGAAAGAACGCTGGATGCAGGACAGGCCAGTAGCTCAATTGCTTACTGTGCAAGCTCTGGCCAGTGATTCATCCTCAAGACCCAGTAACCCAGAGGATTTTCGGTGGGAAAGGTGTCCAAGTCAGATCTTGCCCCTAGGTATTCCTGCACCATGTAAAACAGACGCTGGAGATGGTTGCTGGAACCGATCATACCTTGGGGCTGCGGACTAAAAAATTGTCTGAACGCATTGTTCAGACGGCCACCTTCTCCACCGCTCCTCCTTCTTTGACTGACCGAAGCCTCAGCAACACGTTGTCCAGGAACAGGAGTTTGTAACCTCCCAGTCTCTGGGAACGCTTTGCACATACCTTTCTGCAAGGCCTCCTGAATATGTTTTATCCTCTGCTCTCTCTGCGACGGCAAGATAAGGTCCGCAACCTTAACCTTGTAACGTGGATCAAGGAGGGTTGCCAGCCAGTATTGATCCCTCTCCTTGATACCACGAATACGAGGATCCTTCCGCAGGCTTTGCAGGATCAGGGAGGCCATGCAGCATTGGTTTGCTGAGGCATTCGGTCCGGAGTCCTCTGGGTCACTAAGGATGACATGATCCGCAGCCACCTCCTCCCAGCCACGTACAAGTCCGTGGGTTTCCTGGGACTGTAAATGATCCCTTAAAGTCTGCTGCTGATGCTGAGTGCCAGGCTCCACCTCCATGCTGACACAATCCTCCTCTTCCTCCTCCTCCTTGTCCTCTTCCTGTGTGATCGGCGGGCATGCAGGAACACTGTTTGGATAAAGGGGGCCTTGAGAGCTAAGGAAGTCCTCCTCTTCCTGCCTCTGTTCTGCCTCAAGTGCCCTGTCCATTATTCCATGCAGCGTGTGCTCCAACAGGTGGACAAGGGGGACAGTGTCACTGATGCATGCACTGTCACTGCTCACCATCCTCGTGGCCTCCTCAAATGGTGACAGGACAGTGCATGCATCCATGATCATGGCCCACTGGCGTGGGGAAAAAAAACAAGCTCCCCTGACCCTGCCCTGGTGCCATAGTCACACAGGTACTCATTGATGGCCCTCTGCTGTGTGTACAGCCGCTGCAGCATGGCCAAGGTTGAGTTCCACCTGGTGGACATGTCACAGATTAGGCGGTTCTTGGGCAGGTTAAATTCCTTTTGGAGGTCTGCCAGCTGAGCACTGGCATTATATGACCGGCGGAAATGCACACAGACTTTCCTGGCCTGCCTCAGAACATCCTGTAAGCCCGGGTACCTGCCCAAGACCCGCTGCACCACCAAATTAAGCACATGAACCAAACAGGGCACATGGGTCATTTGTCCCTGTCGGAGGGTGGAGAGGAGGTTGGTGCCATTGTCGCAAACCACCATTCCTGCCTTAAGTTGGCGTGGCGTCAACTACCTCTGAACCTGCCCCTGCAGAGCTGACAGAAACTCTGCCCCAGTGTGGCTCCTGTTCCCCAAACACACGCGCTCAAGCACCGCATGGCATCTTTTGGCCTGCGTAGTTGCGTAGCCCCTTGAACGCCTACGGAGCACCGCTGGTTCCCGAGGACAAAGTACAGGAAGAGGCCATGGAGGAAGAAGAAGAGGCGGGGGTAGAGGAGAGAGGTGTGTCAGAATCACCAGTAGTAGCATTTTGGAAGTGTGGTGGTGGAACAACCTCCAACACTACTGCACCTTGTCCTGCATCCTTCCCAGCTGCCAGCAGAGTCACCCAATGCGCGGTGAAACTTAGGTAACGTCCCTGTCCATGCCTGCTGGACCATGAGTCAGCGAGGCATTGACATTGCCTTCCACATGCCGGTAGAGAGCTGGAATTGCCTTCCGTGAGAAAAAGTGGCGTTTGGGTACCTGCCACTGAGGAACCGCACATTCCACAAACTCACTGAAGGGGGCAGAGTCTACCAACTGAAAAGGTAGCAGTTGAAGTGCTAGCAATTTGCCAAGCTAGCATTGAACCGCTGGGCATGTGGATGGCTGGGAGCGAACTTCTTTCGGCGATGAAGCAGCTTGGGCAGTGAAATTTGCCTGGTACAATCTGACGTTGGTGTACTAATAGCAGATTGCCCACAAGTACTTGGTTGTGACACACCTAATTCTACACCTTCATTCCTCTCAGTGCAGGTCTCAGAGAGGACTGAAGGTATAGTGGGGTTTGAGATCTCAGCTGATGAGGAGCAAGGAGAGGTCCTCTTTGTTCTTTGGTGTGGGTCTTTTAGGTACGCTTGCCAACGAACTACATGGCAGGTCAACATTTGTCTGGTCAAGCATGTGGTGCCCAAGTGGGAGATGTTTTGGCCACGCGAGATACACTTGAGACATATGTTGCAAATAGCAGCGGTGCGATCTGATGCACTCGTCTCAAAAAAGGCCCACACCAAAGAACTTTTGGAATAACGTGCACAGACAGCAGCGCCCTGCACATGCGGAGCTTTGGGGTGTGATGCAGTCAGTGTGCTGCCCTTAAGCTGGCCCCTGGGGGGCATCCTGCCTCATTGGTGATGTGCCTCCTCCTCCTCCTCCTCTCTCCTATCAGGCACCCATGTGGAGTCAGTGACCTCATCATCCCCTCCCTCCTCATCACTGGAGGAAACCTGGCAGTATGCTGCAGCAGGGGCAACATGACTGCCAGATTACTGTCCTTGGGCACCCTCTCTGTCTGGGCTCACGTTACTGCCTTCCTCTAGCTGAGTACCATCATCGGAGCCTTCAAAACACTGGGCATCCTCCTGGAGCATGTACCCAACACTGTGGTCAAACAGTTCGGGGGACTACTCAGGAGGATATGGTGGGGCTAGGGAAGGAGTGACTGATTCCATTGAGCCGAGTGAAGAGGCCGGGTTGGCAGCTGCTTTGCCAGACAAAGTACCCTAAGCATGGGTGAGAGAGGATGAGGAGGATGAGGATGGCTTGGTCATCCACTCGACCAAGTCTTACGCATGTTGCGGCTCAACACGGCCAGCTGCCGAAAAAAAGGCCAAGCATGTCCCACGGCCACATGCTGATGAGGATGCACTGTTGCCTCTAGACACAGAGCCTGAATTTGGAATTTGGCGCGAACGGCCCATATTGTTCGCAATTCGGCGAACGACCGAACAGACGATGTTCGAGTCGAACATGGGTTTGACTCGAACACGAAGCTCATCCCTATTGGGTATACATTTACTCTGGTTACCAAACCTTTCTCAATGGAAGTTATTGTTTCCATGCACAGTGCTGATGATGGCCAACAACTGCTGTGTGTAGTTTAGCGTAAATAGCTCTATAGCATTAGTCTGTATTGGTCATATACACCAGTTGTTCTGGATGTACAGTTGGCCAAGGAACATATAAGGAATGATTTAACCACCCCCCACCCTCTGTATTGAAAATGACAGGTGGGCTGCGGTTCTCCTGTTCTTTGACAACGTCATATGACATTGTTCCACTCTTGACGCGCTTGCAGGTCCACAGGGGTGCACAGTGCAGTGGTCGGTGGTGCGCTCTGTCCCTGGGACATGTCCCATTACTAATCACATGTAAACAAGGAAATGCCAGGCATCGGTATTGCTCTTCTCACACTGACAGCGTGTGTGGAGAGGAGAGCCGATCAGTAACATTTCCTCACAGGGGAGATCTGCATAATGCAGCCCCAACAGTGAGGCCAGTCAGTGCTGCCTTTCAGTGCCTGTTCATCAGTGCCACCAATCAGTCTATCAGTGCCACCCATCAGTGCCCATAAGTGCTGCCTATCAGTGCTCATCAGTGCCACCTATCAGTGCTCATCAGTGCCACCTATCAGTGCTGCATATCAGTACCTTCTCATCAGTGCCACCTCATCAGTGCCCTTCAGTGCTGTCTCATCAGTGCCCATCAGTGCAGCCTCATCAGTGTCCACCAGTGCAGCCTCATCAGCACACATCAGTGAAGGAGAAAAATCACTTATTTACAAAATTCTATCACAGAAACTAAGACATTTTTTTTTTTTAAATGTCGGTCTTTTTAAAAATGTTAGCAAAAAAAATAAAACAGTGGTGATTTAATACCAACAAAAAAAG
This sequence comes from Lithobates clamitans, assembly GCA_037952925.1. Lineage (NCBI taxonomy): Eukaryota > Metazoa > Chordata > Amphibia > Anura > Ranidae > Lithobates > Lithobates clamitans. The sequence goes on from JBBGZY010000610.1 coordinate 2,261,650, forward strand.
CTCTATTTGTCTCAAAAAAATTATAAAAATGTCACTGTGCAATTGTCATTCAAAGTGTGACAGCCCTGAAAGCTGAAAATTGGTCTGGGCAGGAAAAGAGTAAAAGTCCCCACTAGGCAAGTAGTTAAATATAGTAAAAACAAAATTAATAAATATAATACATTTTTTCTGCTCTTATTTCAAGCTCATTCAATGGCCACAAAAAGAATGTCTTAGGTCAAATGCAGTATCAGTTCTTATGTGTGTCCAGGAGGGTAAACATATCCTCTTCCTGGCTTATGACAAGGGATATTGACCGAGGAGCTTGGTATAAAGAGGGTTCTGAGGGATTTAACTCCAGGAAGGTGGGAACACCTATTGAAAGACCACAATAGGCAGATGAGGTTAAGACCCCTCAGCCACCCCTCATGGTGAGTGGATCCTCTGCATGACAAGTACAGGCTGGAGAAAGGGTTGAAGTACAGAACTTAAGGGGCGCTCCAGTGTTCACCTTAGCACCCCTCAGGGAGTGATGGATTTAGCTGCATATGACTACAAGGTTGTGACCTTGAGACACACCCAGATTGTCAACAGCTCACAGCTGGCAGGAACAAAGTGAGATACAGAAACCCAAGGTAGGTCATAGGCATATAAGGAAAAGTTTAAAGGTTGGTGCACTGGTTGAAAACAAGGAACATCAAAAGCAGAGATTGGGGGAAGTAGCAAAGATAGGCCAAGTAACCAACATAGATAGAAACTGTATCAGGGGATCAAGAACAAAGTAACAGAAACAGGAGCATAGGATCAAAGTCTCACTTCACCTAAAGAGATGGACCGAACATCCCCCTGGTGCGGTTCAGTTTTTTTGTGCATTAGTTGAAAACAAGGAACATCAAAAGCAGAAAAGTAGCAAAGATAGGCCAAGTAACCAACATAGATAGAAACTGTACCAGGAGATCAAGAACAAAGTCACAGAAACAGGAGCATAGGATCAAAGTCTCACTTCTCCTAAAGAGATGGGCCGAACACCCCCCGGTTTGGTTTAAGCCAGAACTTTCAAACATGGCAAAAGTTCAGAGCTGAACAACGAACCCTATTAAAGTCTATGGGACCCATACTTGAAAAATCAAAAGTACCCATTTTGAAGGTATATATGCAAGTTATTGAGCATACAAAGGGTATGAGGGTTCTGGTACTGCCCTGGGGGGCATGTATTAATGCAAAATAAGTTTTAAAAAAAGATCATTATTAAATGAGCAGTGATTTATTGATGCTTAAAGTGAAACAATAAAAATGAAAAATTCCTTTAAATAAAGTGCCCGGGGGGGGGGTCCCTTTATTCTGCCTGTAATGTGACACAGCTGTACCATGTATAGATCCTGCTGCAACAAAAATTACATTTATAAAGAAAAAAAATAAAAATTTCCTGCAAGCTTTTTTTATTTAGTAAATAGCTTGGGGAGCCAGTCTGTATGATGAGGTCACAAACCCGGAACAAGATTAGAGATTTTTGGGATAAACTCTGGTGTCTGCTGTAAAAACTATACATTGTATGCCCTGGTCAAACAGTGGAGGCACAAATGGGCTTTGGGTGCTGAAGGTACCTTCACACCATAACCCTATAGGGGTAGTCTTGATTAAAGCAAGAATTGGCCTTGCTGTAAAAAATTGAAATCATATGCACCTGTCAAACAGGTGTGGAAAATTGGTCCTTGGGTGTTTATTGTGCCCATGAAACCTATACCAAAACATTGCTTCCAAACAAAATCAACATCCACAAAGCTAGGCAGCCTAGACAGTCTTGCTGATATTCCCAATCCCAAAAACACTTAATCGGTGACATTGGCATCAGGGGTTTGATAGCTACTGATAATCCAGGAATGATTCATTTTCGTAAATGTCAGCCAGTCAACAGAGCCTGTGGACAGACGCACTCTTTGATCTGTTATAAAACTTCCGGCAGCACTGAATGCCCCACCGGAAAGCACGCTGAATGCAGGGCAGCCCAGCAGCTCAATTGCTAGCTGAGCAAGTTCTATAGTATAACGAAGTGCGTCAGTGCACTTTTACTTCACTATATTGCAGTGCGTCAGTGCACTTTTACTGCAGTATATTGCAGTACATCAGTACAGTTTTACAGCAGTTAATTGAAGTCACATTTCTGTCAGTGGCAGTCCTCAAGTTAAAGTGCACTAAACACCACTTTCCATTGATTAAGGTGCATACAATTACACATTTCCCCATCTCTATTACATTTCAGTAATAAGCTCCCTATCATGTCTGGGAGGCCAACAAGGAGAGACAGACATTCCCATGGCACTATGAGGGGTCCAGCAACATAATTGTCCACAGGCAAAGTCCTCAGGCAGGACATCATATCCTCTGTTCAGCCACAGCATGCAGAGGAGGTGGTGGACTGGCTTACTAAACCTTCCTCAATCTCCTCATCCTCTATGTTCAATTCCAGTGGTGGCCAATGGTTGTTTTTTTTGAGGGGGCGGCAAACAGTAACAATCCCCCCTGTCGGTCGGTTGGCAGGCGGGTTCTGGTGCACTTACCCTATCTATGCAGCGCTTCACCGGCGGCCTCCCTTGCTCTGCGGCTGTGGCGACAGCTTTCCCTTCCTCTGCTCTCCATAGGCATTCGCTGTTGTAACACCTGGGTGGGCTCATAACGCAATGCTCTGCGCTCCGAGCCCACCCTATTTTTAAGCATATTAGAGCCTCTGGCTCTAATCAGGTGCTTCAAAAAAACACTGCCGCTGTAATTTAGGCGCCCGGCGTCACTCACTGGGTCATCAATTAACATTGAAAGGATTTTAACAAACTTTATTGCAGATTTCTACCTTTTGTTATTCTGAAGAAATCCCTGATATGGACAGTTTGGATATACAACAAGTGAGACTGGGTTAGTGCCATCCATGAGAGCGGGTGCCTTCCCTGGTTATGAGGTCATTTCCTCCTATATGGACTGGACTGACCTGCTTTGAATGAAAAAGTGACAGTTTGAAGTGATTGTAAAGGCTCGTTTTTTTTTTCTTTTAAATAACAAACATGTTATACTTACCTCCTCTGTGCAGTTGGTTTTGCCCAGAGCAGCCCGGATCCTCCTTTGAGTGTCCCTAAGTCAGCATCCTGCTACATCCTGCTCAGACACAGAGCCCCGCCTGGCCCCTCTCTCCTCTCATTGGCTGACTGACTCCGATTGACAGCTGCGGAAGCCAATGGTGCCACTGCTCTGTCTTAGCCAATCAGGAGGAGTGTCCTGGATGGCTGAGGGGATTGTGGACATCGCTGGAGAGAGAAGGGGCTCAGGTAGGTAATTAGGGGGACAAATGGATTCAGTCAGCGTGACGGTCCATGATGACCCGACAATGCACTATGTAGGGGCAGGCTCTAGATACCTACCATACCTCTTGAGTGTTGCTTTGGCAGCGTACGTCATGGAGGGCGGGTCTCTGGATGTTGTCCATGCCCCACGAGCATCTGTGACGCTTCGGTGATGCACGATATTGGGGCGGGTTTTTATATACCAGTTTAGTAAAGTGGAATATATAAATAGAAGCTGACTCATGAGCCCCCGTAATTTGCTGAAGAAGTCCCGCCCATTGGGACGAAACACGTGCGGGAGGGTACCGTGACGTCATTACAGCCACCTTCCTGGTTTTACATGTGTTATGCTGTATGCCCCACATCCTAGCACTGGGGATTCAGTGCTATGTTTAGAGTTTTTATACTGCTGCTGCACTATTGAGACTGGATTTCGATTTACATCTTATGATTGCCTAAGCGGGGACTGCTTGAATGACCTTTCTGTTAATACTGAGGTTCACAGATTAAGGTGAGCGACCTGTATCTACGGTGGTGGAAGCACAGATAGGTATGTACACTAATTACAATCGTCTTGAGCACCCTGATCACTATTGAGGAGTTTACTCTTGTCTGCTGGTGTCTTCATTTATGTCACCCCTGGCTTTCAAACTTTACAATCTGGGACTCTCTATGTGTTTTATAGCAGCTAGTTATTATCCCTATGTACGTTTAGTTAATTTTTGCACTAAATTGCATTAAGATTTAAAACCTTCTGCCTTTACAACTCCTTTAAGTCAAAGTGTAGTGGATCACTACAGAGAATATAGAGAATCCAGAGAATATAATGTCTGAACGTGATACTTTCTTAACCTTATAACAGTGATCATCTCTGTTGTAAGCAATAACAGCATAAAAACAAAAAAATCTCTGATCACCCTCCCAGAGTAGTACAATGTCACTATGGTGACACAGAACTACTCTGATAACAGGATGCAAAAAAATAGTAAAAAAAGAAAAAAAGATTGTTTAAAAAATTAAAAACAACAAAAATGATTTACATTATTTTGTTTTTACATACTGTCACCAGTCAGCATCCCTGATCACCACCACGCCAGTCATATGATAACACTGTACTGCACTGGTGGCAGTATGTAAAAAAATTAATTGGAAAACGTGGAAAAAACCCCAACATTTTATTTACTGTAATTTCTTCATTTTCCAAAAAATTGTGGCAAAAAAATTACAACTTCAAAAAACTCACCATGCCTTTTACTAAATACCTCAGACTATCAACTTTGCAAAATGGGGTCATTTGGGGATTATTTGTGCTGTCCTGGCATTTTAGGGCCTCAAGAATTGAGATCAGTCAGAGCATCAGGATTGATCAATTTTTAAATATATATATATATATATATATATATATATATATATATATATATATACCGTATTTATCGGCGTATAACACGCACTTTTTTCCCCTTAAAATCAGGGGAAAGTCGCAGGTGCGTGTTATACGCCGATCCCCTGCGATCCCCAGCTGTCACAACTTCAAAATCGCCGACTGCGATTTGAAAATGGCGCCGCCAGCGCCGAAATACACAGAGCCAGTCCTCGGCTCCTTCCGGCGGCTCTCGTTCACTTTCGGCTCCACTCGTAGTCCCGAGCGGAGCTATCCAAACCTAGCCGAGTAGGTTCGAATAGCTCTGCTCGGGACTACGAGTGGAGCCGAAAGTGAACGAGAGCCACCGAAAAGAGCCAAGGACCGGCTCTGTGTATTTCGGCGCCGGCGGCGCCATTTTCAAATCGCGGTCAGCGATTTTGAAGCCCAGGATGGCAGGGACAGGGGATCGAAGGCTGCACTGGGGAAGGCTGCACTGGGAAAGGCTGCACTGACAAGGCTGCACTGGGGAAGGCTGCACTGGGGAAGGCTGCACTGACAAGGCTGCACTGACATGGCTGCACTGACATGGCTGCACTGACAAGGCTGCACTGACATGGCTGCACTGAGAAGGCTGCACTGACATGGCTGCACTGACATGGCTGCACTGACAAGGCTGCACTGACAAGGCTGAACTGACATGGCTGCACTGACATGGCTGCACTGACAAGGCTGCACTGACATGGCTGCACTGAGAAGGCTGCACTGACATGGCTGCACTGACATGGCTGCACTGACAAGGCTGCACTGACAAGGCTGCACTGGGGAAGGCTGCACTGACAAGGCTGCACTGACATGGCTGCACTGGGGCAAGGCTGCACTGAGAAGGCTGCAATGATGGGCATTTAAATGTAAGTTTTTTTCCCTTCAACTTCCCTCCTAAAAGTTTTTTTTTCCTTAAAATTCCCTCCTAAATTGGGGTGCGTGTTATACGCCGGTGCGTGTTATACGCCGATAAATACGGTATATATATATATATATATATATATATATATATATATATACCATAGTTTGTAAACGCTATACAGTAACTTTCACACACACTAAATAATATACACTGTTTTGGGTTATTTTAACCAGATACACATAGCAAAATACATTGTGAGCCTAATTTAAGGGGAAATGTTATTTGTTTGCAAAATTTTATAACAGAAACTAAGAAAATTTAGTTTTTTTTTCAGTTTTCTGTTTATATATCAACAAAATAAGAGAAAAAAACCCTGTGGTAATTAAATACCACCAAAAGAAGTCTCTCTTTGTGTTAAAAAAATATATTTTGGGTACAGTGTTGCATGACTGCACAGTTGCCAGTTAAATTGCAGTGCTGAATAGCAAAAAATGCCCTGGTTATGAAAGAGGTAAATCCTTTCCAGAGGTCTAGTGGTTAATGAAAGAACTCGTGTCATGATATAAGAATGGACAAGAGAACATTATTGTGATGTCAGTAGCTTGAGGGGCTAAGGGAAGATTTTTGTGTAAGTTTGACTTACCAACTACTGAGGATCATTACTCCAGGAACTGGTTTCTTTTGGGGACATTTTCCCACTGGTGGACAGAGAATATGAGCTTCCAATTAAATCACATGTGAAAGACTGTGCTTGAAAATTATATTTAGCACATAAATATTCTGCAGCTAGCCATTGGTGGACAAATTACAGCATATATTTTGATGATTGTGGACAAGGAGAGTGGCTAAGCTTGAACGACTTCCAGGTATGTATATGATTGTTGGACTGTGTGTCTCCCTCCCTCCTTCTTTGCTCTATATTCATATTGAAGAAGATCATTTAGCCTGCACATTGAGTACTCTGGCATGCTGTTATTTATATACAGTAGTGTTGGGTGAGCGTTTTGGAACAAGCAGAAGTTCAGCCCGAACATCGCCCGTTAGGCGAACACCTGAATTTGAAGGGACGATCGGTAGGATGTTCACCCTCCGAGTGCCCCACAATGCACTGCGTGCTGCACAGTGCATTCTAAGCCCTGATTAGCTGAAGCAATGCACCTGACCTCAGGTCAGGTGCAAGGCTTTGCCCAATCAGGGCACAGTGAATAGAATGGTTGTTAAGGAGCGTGCCAGGAAGCCAGACTTAAGAACAGATGAGTCATCAGCTGTCAACAGGCTTCCCCGCAGACAGCAGAATGAAAAAAAAAAACATTGCCGGCAATAGGAAAAAAAAGGCATGGGAGTCCCCCCAATCCATACCAGACCCTTAAGCCATTTTTAAATAGTGTGCGGTCCCCCCAAAACATATACCAGACCCTTAGGTCTGGTATGAATTTTGAAGGAAACCCCCATGCCAAAATCCATACCAAACCCTTATCCGAGCATGCAGCCTGGCAGACCAGGAAAGGGGGGGACGAGCGAGCACCCCCCTCCTGAACCATACTAGGCCACATGCCCTCAACATGCAACATGGGGGGGTGCTTTGCGGCAGAGAAGTTCTGCCCCCACCACCCCAAAATACCTTGTCTCCATGTTGATGGGGACAACAGCCTCTTCCCCACAACCCTAGGCTGTGGTTGTGGGGGTCTGCGGGCAGGGGCCTGGTCGGAATCTGGATCCCGCCCTCCCATGTGAATGAATATTGGGATACATTGTACTTCTACTCATTCACCAAAAAAAGTGTCAAAAAGAAATAAAAACATACACACACACAGTTTTTGACAATTCCATTATTAAAAAGAAAAAAACAATGTCCCTCAATGTAGATCTATTGTCAATCACTCTGCCTGCCACAACCCAAATTTTTTTTAAAAAGCTACACCCGAGATGAAGGCTATCTGCCGACTGCATGCTCCACCATCTGACAGTTCCTAAATAGGTAAGGGTGGGGCCACCTGGCAATGTTACCTGGTGCCACCATCCCCATGTGATGTCACTGACCCAGCATGCACCGATTGGGGTCCAGAGGTGCGGTGGGCACCGTAATTGATGAATAATCTACATCGGGGACATTGTTTTTTTATTTTTAATAAAGGAAATATCAAAAACCGCGTGTGTGTTTTTATTTCTTTTTAACACTTTTTTGGTGAATAGGTAGCGGTACTATGTACTCCATACTCATTCATTGTTAAAGGAAGCTTCCAGATTCTGATAAGCCCCCTTCCCACAGACCCCGACAAGTACCGGCCAGGGTTGTTGGGAAGAGGCCCTTATCCCCATAAACATGGGGACAAAGTGCCTTGGGGCAAGGGGGGGGCAGAGCCACTATAACTTGCACATAAGCCTTCAAAATGGGGACTTTTGATTTTTTTAAGTTCGGGTCCTTTTTTCCATGTTTTTACATATTTGGGAGTTCTGGTGCGAACGAAACAGGGGGATGCTCGGCCAATATCTAATATACAGGAGAAGATCCATGTCAATTTAGGAAGTATTTTGTATAGTTTCAGTTTTTTGGTCAACTCTTATTGTTGCCCCTATTTAGCTACCATTAGCAACCATCTTTCGCGATGACCGCCGGCCACGGGCGATCGCAGGCATGAGAGGCAGAACAGGGTAAACACACACATCCTAGTTCTGTAAGGAGAGGAGAGAGAGATCGTGAGTTCCTACGAGCTGGGAACCAAGTCCCCACCCCCACAGTTAGAACACACACATAGGGAACACAGTTAACCCCTTGATCGCCCCCTAGTGTTAACCCCTGCCCCATCAGTGACATTTACAGAGTAATCAGTGCATTTTTATAGCACTGATCGTTGTATACATGCCAATGCTCCCAAAAATGTGTCAAAAGTGTCTGATATGTCCGCCATAATGTCACAATCACGATAAAAATTGCAGATCACTGCCATTACTAGTAAAAAAAATAATAATATTTAAAAATGCTATAAATCTATCCCCTATTTTGTAGACGCTATAAGTTTTGCGCAAAACAATCAATAAATGCTTTTTACTTTTTTCTACATATTTTACCAAAAATATGTAGAAGAATACATATTGGCCTAAACTGAGGAAAAAAATTGCTTTTTTAAAAAAAAAATAGGGCTATTTATTACAGCAAAAAGTACAAACTATTGTCACTATTTTTTTGTTTATGGCGCAAAAAATAAAAACCGCAGAGATGATTGAAGAGCACCAAAAGAAAGCTCTGTTTGTGGGGAAAAAAGGACGTCAATTTTGTTTGGGTACAGCGTCGCACGACCGCGCAATTGTCAGTGCCGTATCGCAAAAAATGGCCTGGTCATTGAGCAGCCAATTTTTCCAGGGCTGAAGTGGTTAAGGATCAGTTAACCAGGTGTCTGCTATAGTGCACGCTTAGTTTTGTCCTGACAGCGCAGGAGTTACACACTTATTTATACTTAGAATCACAACCTTTAAAATAACATATATAAACATAAATAAATAACATTCTGCTACTCCTTCCGAGTTTGGGGATACCACATGTATGATATTTCCTTTGCAGCCTAACTTCATAGAGGGGCCCAGAATCCAAGGATCACCTTCAGGCTTTCAAATTACACATCTAATTTCCTAACAACCTATCACAATTATGGAGGGTCTAGAGCACCAGGATAGTGGAAGCACCCACAAAATGAGCAAACATCCCAATGTATTACGTAAGGAGAATAATGAGTCTTTCAAAAAATGTATTTTGTTGTTACAAGTAAAATGTGGAAATAAAATGAAAATGTATATTTTGTACATAAAGTTGTCAAAGTTTAATAAGATATTTTCCACACACAGCATAAGCATCCTTATAATTTCATTCCAAAACACACATTGCTACTGCTCCAACTATTGGGGATACCACGCTCCAGTCTCAGCATTATCCGAGTCCTGCAACACCTAATAGGGGCCACCTGTCTTCTGATTCTATGCCAGCACACCAGCTGTACTTTGGAACCTCCTGCACATAGCCCAGCAGGGGACCCGTGCTACTTTGGGCCTGACCTCTCCTGTTTTCACCCTCAGGGAGGTCTGGAATGTAGCCACAAGAGAAGCCCTCTCTCTCCATTGGCCTCCAGCACCAGGTACGTGATAATTAGTCTAGGTGGCAGTCAAAAATGTTATAAATTAATAGGCTAGTGTCAGTTCAGGCGGCAGGCAGAGATGTGACCAATACGCAGACAAAGAATCAGTACAGGCGGCAGGCAGAATTGTGGTTGATTTACAGGCAGACAGAAACATGGTTACTAAACATGCCAGGGTCAGTTCAGGTGGCAGGCAGATGTGTGGTCAGGCAGCAGGCATTTGGTAAAAAAACAATAAAAACCCTTAGCGCAACCAGAGATTTGCTGAATACTCTAATATCCCTAAAGTCTGTCAGGAGAAAGTTTGATGAATATCTGTACACTTAGAAAGGCTGCAGCTCTTCTAAAGAAAATATTGGATTTCTTTTCTATACTTAAAATGAGATAAGAAGGAGAAGGCGCGGGCATCTAAGTGTATCTTATTTATTATTAGCGTGTAAAACCAAGTAAAAACACTCACAGGATGAGGGGGGTTATACAGGCACATCATGTATCCCAGCTTTCTGGCTATCAAAAAAGGATGGAGGTACACTGGCAGCAGAGAGGAGAGCCCATAGCTCTCACAGATGGTAACGATGTCCGGGTGCCCCATTGGAGATAGAGAGGAGTGGAAAAAACAGGCTCAGGCTCCTGTCAATTGTTCCATGGGGCAGATGAAACAGTTCATACAGTCTTTAAAAACATATCTTCAGTATGGTAGGAAAAGAGGAACCATCACCGTCTGTAATAGTATCCAAAGCAACACCTCAAAGTGCTCAATAGGATGACCTACTCACCGCTCTGAAATGGATTAAAAAAAATTAAAATTTAAAATTAATTTAAAAAATTTTAAATTAAAAAATTAACTCCTTCTGTCCTCCTCTCAACTATAATAATTCATTGAAATAAGAGAAAGGGGAACCAATAGCGCAATACCATTTAATGTCTAGATCATGAGTCGGGCAGCGGTGGTTCCATACAGTATGAATGCGGGCTATCCCTAATGCCGGTAATTGGCACTTATACACGTAAGCAGGTATTTTTATGTTTTAAAATATTTTTACATTAAACGGTATCAGGCTATTGGTTTCCCTTTCTCTTATTTCAATGAATTATTACGGTGGAGAGGAAGAGAGGTGGAGTTAATTTTTGATCCACTTCAGAGAGGAACTACACAAGATCCACAACTCAACCACAAAGCGCTATTTGACCTTCTTTTTAGTTAAAGGGGTCATGGCTCTCTGATGGGTAGATCATCCTATTGAGCACTTCGGGGTGTTGCTTTGGATACTATTTCAGTCAGTGATGGTTCCTCATTTCCTACCATACTACCATAAAATATATTTTTAAAGACTGTTCTAAAGGACAATTTTCTTCACGCTTCGTCCAATGTATTGCACAATTAATTTAGCACTTTATGTTTTGTCACAGGAATGGTACAACCTAGTATTATCTGTTCATGTTCCATATTGATGTGATATCACATGGTAATTTTAATTTAGGGGTTAGTTCACAGGCTATAGGATTTATTTAATGCACCCCCTCATACACCCTTTCCAATATTCATATTTTAGGACACCTACACTAATGGGGAGCAGCTTTATATTTAATGTCACATTGCACAAATCCATAGGCGCAAATTACCCCTATATACTTGTAACGCAGGGGTTGTGACCAAGTTAACATGCTAAACAATGTGTTGTTTCTTAAGCAAGGGGTTGGCTCCCTCTAGCGTCCTATTAATGCTATTGAGACTTTTGAACCAGTTCTATAATCAGAGTTACAAAGCATTGTGGGGGATGTGGTCTGACGAGAAAAGGACTCATGTGTTAACTTAATTCTTAGAACTACTAAACCCACAATGCCAAGCCACAGACCCACAAGGCAAAGTTATTGCACTGCATGCTGGGTCAGCAAATAAAAAGGGAGTTCTGAAATTTTTGCGGTCTCTTGGGACGCCATTCAATACCTGCATGCAGTGAGGTCTAAGAGTGTGACTGGGAGACTGCGGCCTGTAAGGAGCGGAGCGGAATTGATCGGCCTCTGAGGAGTTCCATAGCACGGCCAGCTGGATCCTAGCGCGGATGAACCTGAGGACCCAAGACAGCTGGAGTTTTCCTGTGTTCCGGTCATCAGCCATCTGAAAGAGCAGTGCGGTGTGACGGCGCCGGCTTTGGATGAGACGGAGATTTCAGGAAAGGAGTTCGGAAGGAATGCCACAGTACGTGGGCCTGTTGTGGTGAGCGGGCACTTGCCCAGACCAATAGAATACACTGTTTGCTGGTGAGACTTGTAGTTCCACAGAGATGGTTATGCTTATTCATAGGCCGTGCACAGTGGAACTCTGGGGATTATTACAACCCGTGCTGTGGAGGTGGTACTATACTGCCATTGCAGTCCACAAGGAAGCGTTACAGGAATGTGGTTTGTTTATCACCACCATCAAAGGAATAGTTCTCATTACATTATTCATCATTTTACAGTCTGTTTCTTTATGTTTCTCTCATGTTGGATTACAAATAACTGCAGTTCAAATCAAAGGGCTAGCTGAAGAACAAATCAAAACAAAGCACTCTGCCACCCTCAGCAAGGAATCAGGGCGTCACCATACTCAGTGAACATTGAATTGCATCCTAGGGGGAGCCCTAGAGTATAGGATTCAATATTATACTGCATTACCCTGTTTATGTGAATGTAATATGTTTGGGTTTGGGGTGTACATTGAGGCTGCGGTGGAAAAGTGCTCAACATAAGTGTTGTATGATATTGAGCATTGGTCCCACTGTGCATCTGTCTCTGTATGCCCTCCATGGTGATCATTGAATTCTCAGTTCATGTACACATTGTCTGTTTTCTACTGTTATTCTTTATATCTGAGTTACCACAGTGTTTATTGCACTAAACATCCTTTTAGTAAACTTACTAAGTGGTTAATTGACAACTTGTGTGAGACTCCATCTATTACTACAGCTGGTGAAGTGACTGGTTCCAAGGTTATGGTAAATATATTGTGTAATGTACCATTACACTGTGTACCACTGTGTTTCTCTTTACCACTGGGTCTCACACTAATATTACTCTACAGGTGTGACAGAGGGGTTGAGACTGTTCTTGGGGTTGATAGGCAGGGTACAGGATTATACATTCATCAACAGCACCTACGGGGGTAGTGCTTCACACTTTTAATAGCATGTGAACACTGTTGTGTTCTGTATTGAGAGTCTACATTCTATGCTGAGGGCTGTGTAGTTAGAGGTTGGGGCAGGTACCACATGGGAAGTCTGACAAGGTTTGAAGGTTTGGTTCTCTGTTTTGCAGTGCAATGTGTGGGGGCATGCCCACCAAGTATACTCTGCCTCTAGATGCTGCAAAAGGTAACACTGACCAGGCAGAGGTCTATAATTACATGCCCAGATCGTTGTGGAAAAATTTCTGCTATTACTGATCCCGGCGACAGTGATCAGGAGTAATTCCAGACTCGGCACACTCAAATGAAGAAACAGTTAATTGGTGATGGGTAAGACTATCTATGATAAAAATGAGTACTGGGATGGCCAATTCAGTGACTAAAGGGACTGGTTGTGAGATATACAGTGAATTGGGAGTGACCACAGTTTGGAGACTCTCTAAGATGTTTAGCACTGATGATGAAAATGTGAATATGAAGTTTATTGCTGAGGTAAGTGTGGAAGGGGTGACCACAGAGGAAACTCTGCTACTGTATCTGCCCTTGCATGTAGAGTTTCCACCTCATCCCTTTAAACCCGAACACATATTGATTGAGGTGGTAATTAAACTCACTTGGTGTCTTATCTGCACTAAATTAGTCTCGGAACCTGTGTAATTCATATGTGTTTGGGTTTGAAGGGATGAGGTGGCAACCCTACTTGCATGTCTAGAGCAGAAGATGTCCCTGGACACCTTTGAGGGGCTTGGTGACTCAGAGGCTTCCCAGGAAAACTAAGGTGCCGACCTGGTGGGTGAGAGTATTATGAAAGTGTCCCTGTATTTAATGCAAAACTTCACCCAAAGGGGAAAGCTTTGCTCTTCCTCCTACTCCCCCCTTTTGCTGATATATTTGCTTTTTTTGGGGGGAAGTATTTGGTTTTGACTAGGCAATCTGAGTGGAAGTTCTCCTCCCCTCCTCCCTCCCCGCAGTCTTCTAGGACAGGTCCCAGAAGGCTGCGGGATCATTCACAAAAAGCAGCACAGCTCATGCATGCGCAGTCGGCAGCCAACTCTGAAGCCACAAACATTCAATGCACAGTTAAAATGCTGGCAGTGGAGACTGAAGACCGGTGAAGAAACCGACTCCAGTGAGGACAGCGCTGGATTCTGGGACAGGTGGGTGTCTGTTTATTAAAAGTCAGCAACTACAGTTTTCATTCATTCATTTTTCAACAAATGACTGAAGAACCTCTTTAAGGATGGCCCACAGATGCACAGATGTGAGAATATGTAAGGATTAATTGCAGAGCCACAGGCTCCTTATGTGAAATAAATGACCATGTAATCTCCTTTAGGTAATTATGTATTTGATGTGTAGTTACCAGATATTTCTGTTTCTTGTGGATTGAAGGGATTCTTCTGATTCAATCATTCCTATTCACATTTATAGAAAGATCGTCTAGCAACTTAAATATAACTCAGTCACATTTTTTATTTTTTTTAATAAAACTATAATTCCAGAACTCTTATAACTGTATGTAGTAATGTGTGTTTTTGTCTTCCATGAAAAGCTGCACAAATATGTGAGAAATCTTTATTATACCGACCCAACCGGAGGCGAGATCTACTTTAATGAGAAAAGAGAAGTTCCAGCAGATCTTATTTTACAATGCTGGTATTTTTTTAACTTTTCATATGCTTCATATATAACAATTTCCACCAGCCAAAGCCCAGATTATGTGCCTGAACCATTCATCAATATGAGTGATCCCGTCTTCTGGAGAACAGGCACAGTAAGAAATAACTTCATTTTCTGTTTACATCATTTGCTGAGGAGATTTATAGTTTAGATATATAGGGATTTTCTGGTCTTAAATTAAGATATGCTAGCCAATCTGCCTCTCCATGAATGGGGTTATTTGTCATTGAATTGAAGTCATTGAAGGTTTTTGATTGTTGTACATAAAGAATGTTTCTTATAAGATATTTATGTTCTATGTGTGTATCTATGTCTTATGGAATAAAGTTGTCAGAGGAGGTAATGGGGGGGCTGTAAATCTCTAATACAAATTATGTGGGAAATCATTATTAAAGAAAACAGCAGCAGGGAAATCATGACTGCTGAGGTGCAATAAGCCCAGGTCCCATCCGACTTACATGACCACTTAACATACCTTACCCCTTCTTCCCATCCAATAAAAAACCACATACAACCATTAACGTTGGAAAGGGCAAGGCCACAGCTTTATTTTAACTCAAACATACAGCAGATATTTAAACCGTGCCAGTCACAGTTGCACTGTGAGCACTCAAAAATACAAAAATAAAAGGGAGATGAAGGAGGGGCCTGTCCTTACCATAAGTGCCGGACCGGCCGTTAATCTCCCAATTACCAACAGTGCATAAAAAGGTTGCATATTTGCTGGCAAGGTCACCAAAACCGCAACACGCTGTGACATACCATACATTAGGGCGGGAGGGTGGGCAGCTCTTCCATGCTTCCGTCCGAAAAGGACCATAATCCCCTGGGGTGACGAACTCCTGAGCTCAGGCCCAACCCTTTGTCCCCCCTGTGCCAATCCTGGGATAGCCAAAAATTACTTTAACTCCTCCCTGGCCATGCCCCCATCAGTCAGGGCTCTCTTTCCCTAGAAGGCTCAAGAGGCCTTCATGACTGCTGAGGTGCAATAAGCCCAGGTCCCATCCGACTTACATGACCACTTAACATACCTTACCCCTTCTTCCCATCCAATAAAAAACCACATACAACCATTAACGTTGGAAAGGGCAAGGCCACAGCTTTATTTTAACTCAAACATACAGCAGATATTTAAACCGTGCCAGTCACAGTTGCACTGTGAGCACTCAAAAATACAAAAATAAAAGGGAGATGAAGGAGGGGCCTGTCCTTACCATAAGTGCCGGACCGGCCGTTAATCTCCCAATTACCAACAGTGCATAAAAAGGTTGCATATTTGCTGGCAAGGTCACCAAAACCGCCACCAGCCAGTCAGTGAACTACTGACGGGCGCCCCACCGCAGCCAGCGCTTGCTCCACCCCCCTCTGAAGTCCCCGGTTGAAAATGTCCATGCCAATCTCATTGAGATGAACACCATCTCTCCTCAGCAAGTCCGTGTTGTTCCCTTCCAGATCTCGGTGACGGACCACAACCCCCCCGATTCTCCGTACAAATTTGGACACTTGCGCATTGACCTTTCTACGGAAATTCTCCAAACAGGGGCCCGGGAATTCCCTTGCCCAAATTGAACAAGGGACAATTTCTGACCAGACCAAAGTCAGGCTGGTGAACATTGCAAGGCACTGAGCAATGTCGCCCTTCATAGCGGCAATTAGATCCACAGACCGGGTGTAACCAACATCATTTCCGCCGGCGTGGACCACGAGGATGACGTGACCAGACACCCGGGCACGGAGCTGCCAACATTCCGTCAGGACCTGATGCCAACGCAACCCGCGCAGGCCCAGCCAGCGGATTCTTGCCACTTCGGATGAAAGTCCCAGATTTGTTCCATAACTGCGAATCTCAGCCCGACGGGCAGCCCAGAAAACAAAGGAATCACCCAGTATCCATATCTGAGCCGGGGAAAAATCTGAAATTTAACACAAAAGGTGAGGGCGAACATACAGCGAGAAACGAGACGACTCCCATCTCCCCAGTCGCTGAAGTTCCGTATCAGAAAATCCCAAACCGGAAGCTGCAGTAGCAGCGCCTATGCGAAACGAATGAGTGGAGAAGTCGCCCGCAGGTTAGCCTAAGGCCTTTAGGCAAAAACGAAAAACCCTCAAAATTGACACCGGCTCAGCGAGGATGAGTCGGCATGCACAAAAAAGGTGGGGGATGGAGGGCGCGCGGAAACAAACGGAAAAGCCAAAGAAACCGGGCAAAACGGACCGCCACAGTGGTGAAGCACCACTCGGCGACCCCTGCCAAAACTGTCGGTCTTGGATGAGCGCAACAAAACTGTGACGCTGCGCTCAGCCAAGGAAACGTCCTCCGATCTAATACCCCCGGGGGACGACCTAGATTTTGAAACCAATTCCCCGATGCGAAAAGCCCCAAAAAACGCCCACGAAAAGCGACCCGAAAAAGCAATGTCTCGAACTCGGATGAGCACACCTCCGGCAACATGGCTAGAATTTTGGATAATATATGAAGGGAAATCGGGCGCCTGGAATCGGGAAGGTGTGTGATGCGTTTCCAGCCTCGCAATATCCGACGTACCGGAAAAGCTTTTGTGACATCTTCCCACCCCAGGAGTTGGAACCAAAAAAGATAGGGCTGACATGGCAGAGTATACGGTGGAACCTGACACGCCCTTTTCTTGTAACTGGACCAGGTAAGCAAATAAAATCAGACGTCTATCATCCGGAGAGAAAACAGAGAAATCACCGCCCGACGCCTGGAACCACTCGTGCCAGACCCGACAATAAGACGCCCACGTCCGCGGAGAAAGCGACGACCGAAGCAGCTCTAACAATCCCCGGAAACGAGGTTCCATAAGTGGGCCGAACAAGGGAGGCCCTCCAGCGAAGCCGACGGAGCCAAGGAGCGAAAACGAGGAAACTGTTGGCGGGAAAGAGCATCAGCAATGTCGTTAGACACTCCCGGAACGTGTTTTGCCTTAATAAAAATATTAAAATGCAAACATCTTAAAACTAAAAAACGCAACAGCGAAACCACCGGAGGGGAATTGGCCGATTGCTTGTTCACTACCTGCACTACACTCATATTGTCCGACCAGAAGATCACCTGATGGTTGCGCAACTGTTCACCCCAAAGCTCCACCGCTACAATGATCGGAAAGAGCTCCAAAAGAGTGAGATTGCGCAACAAGTCCATGCGGGCCCATAAGGCCGGCCAACATTCTGCAAACCACTCACCCCGAAAGAAAGCACCGAAACCACAGGAGCCTGCCGCATCAGTGTACAGCTCCAGCTGTGAGTTCGGTACCTCCTCCCGCAACCAACACAACTGTCCGTTGTACGACTGCAAAAAAGTTAGCCAAATACCCAGATCAGCCCGCATGGGCTTGGTAATCCGAATGTAGTGGTGAGGGGCCGTAACCCCCTTTGTGGCCCAGGATAAGCGCCTGCAAAATGCTCTCCCCATACGTATGACCCTACAGGCGAATACCAAGTGTCCCAACAAAGATTGTAGCTGTTTTAGCTGCAGTTTCTTTGACCCTTTCGCCAAACGGACCAAGGATAGAAGCTTGGTTAGCTTCTCCCTCGGCAGACGAAAGACCATGTCCACTGTATCGATCTCGATTCCCAGAAAAGACAATACCGTAACCGGACCCTCGGTTTTTTCCGCAGACAGTGGGACGGCAAAGCGCCGACACACCTCCTGAAAAACAGAAAGCAGGCATTGACACTGCGCACTGTCCGCGGGGCCCACGAAAAGGAAATCGTCCAAGTAGTGCACCAGGGACTGAAAACAAGCCTCCTGGGTGACTACCCATTCAAGGAAGCTACTGAACAACTCAAAGAAATAACATGAAATGGCGCAGCCCATAGGCAGGCACATATCGAAGAAATAGCTTCCTTGAAAGTAGCAACCCAGGAGATGGAAACAGTCCGGGTGAACCGGAAGAAGGCGAAAAGCGGACTCAATGTCCGCTTTAGCCAACAACGCGGACCGCCCTGCAGCCCTAACGAGGAGAAGAGCCTTGTCAAACGACGCGTAGTGTACCCGAGATTCCTCGCGATCAATCCCGTCGTTAACCGAGGAGCCAGAAGGGTAGGATAAGTGATGAATTAAACGAAATTTACCACTCGCCTTTTTTGGGACCACCCCGAGTGGGGACACCCGCAGGTTGTGAAATGGGGGAAGATCAAAGGGGCCCGCCATGCGCCCCAGTTCCAGCTCCTTTTTGAGCTTATCCGCCACTACCGACTCGAACTCTATAGCTGATTTTAAATTGGAGGACATGGTAGGGGCATCCGACGGGAAAAAGGGGATCCAGAAACCCCTATCAAGGCCATCCTTAAGGATCAGGGCCTCCCTATGAAGGGGGTACCGGTCTAGCCAGGGAAGCATCCCGGAGACGTTCACCGGCGTCCTCCGGCTTAGAAAGGCCAGTCTTGGCCCCCGCTCTGGGAAGCGTCTGCTTTCCCTTTCTAAAACATCGGCTGGCGGGGTGGGCGCCCCCGCAGCTGGAGCACTCGTGCCTGAAACGACAGGCAGAGTACCATTTACAGTGGCTTTCGTTGAATAGCCAGCAGACACCCTTTTTGGACGCGGTCGACGCTCCGGACTGAGGAGCGCCGACCGTGGACTGAAAGGACGAAGGCCTGTGGGGGCACATAAGCAGCAACCAGAGGCTACCATCCTGACAGTCAAAGCGCAGCTCTTTTCGCGCCGCCATCTTCTGCCGAAATTGGGTGTCATACTGGAACCAACACTGCCCCCCGTAAACCTTATACGCCCCCCAAATGAGGTCCAGATAACAGAATAATGAAGCCGCCAATTCCGGGAAACGCTCGCAGAGCACTCCCGCATAGGCACAGAAACCCTGCAGCCAGTTCCCGAAAGTTCTAGGAAGCTGTTTTAATTTATCGCCCTGCGCCACGACGTCTACCCGCCGAGATTTGTCAATCGTTTCCCTATCCGGTGGCACTAGCGCCATAAAATCGACGAATTCACGACGCCAAATCCTCTCCTTCGTCTCCTCCGGTATATGGGTACCAGTGGGCGCCACTGCCCATAAGGCCCCCCCTGGAGAGGAGGTAGGATGTGGCGACGCGCCCGAAACCCCCATGCTGGATAGGACCGATTTGACCACCGATGCTATGCGGTCTTCAGGACCCGATACGGAATCATCAGCTGACCTACCCCAAATCAATTCACAATCATACTCACTGATCCTGGGGGGCATCATCGATGATCGATCGACCTCGTCTTCCGGCACGCCTCTGGAGGACTGAAGGCTGATGCGGCCAGCACCGTGAGGATTCACGTGGCCGTGTGCGTTCGGGCCGTCCCGGCCTACGGAGAGATCCAAGGACGGAGATCCCGCCACCAACTCGGAAGAGTCCCCTTGGCCGGGTGCAGCGACTGTGCAGGTGCAGGAGCGTCTGTGAACTCTGGCCGGCTGACCCGGGGCGGAAGGTGCCGCCAGCCCGGGTCCGGAGCTCGAGTCTCCCGCCCAGCCGGGCGCTGGGAGACTGGTGCGACCCGCCTGGTTTTGCGTGTGGTGGGGGGTAAGCCCCTGTGATGTGGGGGGAGTCACTCGCACACCCTCCGCCCGACTGGGCGCAGGAGGGCGGCCGTAAGCACGGGGTGGAGGGGGAACGAAAACCGTAAAGGGCGATAAGCCCGCACCCGCCCTGGTGGGCGCAGAGGGGGCACCCCTTACCCGTGAAGCGGTGTGGCGTGGCCCAGCCTGGGAATGGAGCCCGTCCCCCGCCCGGACGGGCGCAGAGGGGGACCTGGACCGCAAACAGCCCACTCCAGAGTGCCCAGGGGCCAGTGGAGACCCCGGCCAGGAGGGCCCAGAGGGATCTAGCAGCGGCCAAACCGCATCAGGGGAGGCATTACCCCCCACCCAGCCGGGTGCTGAGGGGATCAAACGCTGCGGATCCCCCTGGCTAGCACAGCCGTGGGCCAGCTGATACCCCGCCCAGGAGGGCGCAGGGGGGTACCACCCATGTCTCTCTAATGCCCTGGGGTCATTGGCGGCGTTATTACCCCCCACCCGCATGGGCGCAGGGGGGTGCCAGTCACACTCACAGTGTGACATATCTGTAGCCAGTTCAAAAGCTCCCGCCCGTCTGGGCGCAGGGAGTGAACTGGCCACCAGGGGGAGCTCCGGAGCGCAGCCGACGCCACTTGCGGAGGGATCCGCCGCCTGCTGGGACGCATATGCAGGCGAACGGATTCGATCCCCGACCGCCGCTCTCCTGGAGGAAAGCCTAGCCGAGGCACGGACCGGACGCCCGCCCGCCGCCCCCCCGCCTGCCGGGGGGGCGGAGACAGGTACCACAGCACGAGAGGCCGGGGGATGGAGCGCTGCGGCTCCAGCCCGGCCTCGTGCCCTGCAGTGGGAAGGGGAAGGGGGGGCCGCCGCCGAGCGGGGACTGCGCGACCTAGGCTGCCGAGGGGGTGGGGGCGCAGACCGACGTGGAGAGGGAGAGGGAGAATGCCGAGGGGGGGCACGCCTAGAGCGGGCGGCCGACCCCCGCTTCTTCAGCAGTGAAGACCCGGTCGTTGGAGCAGGAGACGAGGGGAGGGGGAGAGAAGGAGGGGGGCAGTAAGAGGCAGCAGAAGGAGTGGGGCTGAGGCGGGAAGGCGGGCGGGCACGTCTGCGGGCCCTGTGTCCTGCTATCTCAGGGGGGGGACAGGGGAAGGGGCAGCGGAAGGTGCAGGAGAAGGCATCCCAGGGGATAGGAGGGCAAAGAGCCAGTCAGCCTGACCTCTGAGAGCCAGTTCACGGACCTTAGCCAGGAGGTGGTCCGTGTCCATGGCTGGAGCCACAGGGTCAGGTCCGAGCTCTTCCATGCTTCCGTCCGAAAAGGACCATAATCCCCTGGGGTGACGAACTCCTGAGCTCAGGCCCAACCCTTTGTCCCCCCTGTGCCAATCCTGGGATAGCCAAAAATTACTTTAACTCCTCCCTGGCCATGCCCCCATCAGTCAGGGCTCTCTTTCCCTAGAAGGCTCAAGAGGCCTTCATGAAAACAATAATAAAACATCCAATGGTGGCCCCAAGAAGTTCAAAATGTCCTCATAATGTGTCCTTAGTACTCCATGAAAAGTATAAAAGATACATAGAAAGAAACAAGATGAATCTGTGACATGAGTAAGTGTGACAGTTGGGGGTATATTTTTAGGCGTGACAGTTGTGAGATATTATTAGTTGGAAAAGTTGGAAAATATTAGTAGGATTCCAGTTGTGGAATATTATCAGGTGAGACAGTTATTACTAGGTAAGCCCAATGTTTAACTGTTGCATATGAAGGGCCACTGTCACCCAAAGTTTGTGACATTTCATCATGGATCTGCTTTGCACCTTTCCCTTGGAGAAACTGGAACTTGATTATGCTCCTATGCTCTTCCACATTACATTTTTCTGGAGGTGCTGCTATGTTAACTTTGGACTTGAAAAAAAAAGAAAATTTAAAATCATATGTAGTTGATTTTTGCACTATTAAATATAGACAAATTGGCCAGTACACCCTAAAATTTACAGCTTCCTAGCTCAATTTTTTCTGGGTAAGGCTCAATACTAATCAGAACCCCCTTGTTTGTTACAGTTGATAACACATTGTATCCAGTGACATCAGTCAATATGTGGGGGATTCTGATCAGTGACTGATGTCATTATGGGATATATTGAGATACAGGGATACAGACACTGGTGAGAGTAGGCCTGTCACGAACCTAATGACACCAGCAGTGGTAGACCTCAAGACAGTTGTGTGCAGAATATGGAGATATAGGAAGAACAGTGACAGCAAAACTGCAAGGAAGCTCTAGCTCTGCAAGGCCAGAGAGAACTGCACATTTACTGCACTCCTTTCCTCATCACACAGGCTGAATGGCGAGATAAGAGTCTAATATAAATTATTTAGGAGGACGCCGTGCCTTTTTTTTCTTTTTTAAAAGAACAGACACTTTGCTTACCCAAAAATGTATACTTTGCCATAAAAAAAAAAAACACTATTGGCCTCCTTAAAATTCATACCAGAATTTTATCTAGATATGCAGTCTGGGTAGCCAGGAAAGGGAAAGCAACAAAGATGTAGCCCCTCTCTAGAACCATACCAGACTACATATGTCCCCCTTATAAGGCACCAAAGGCAGACAATGTTCTCATTGGAGGGACAATGACCTCACCCCCACATCCATTACCCCAAAAAAGATATGGTTTTCCAGGAGGACTAATTGGAATCTGGAAGCTCCCTTTGGAATAAGGATGCCCCCAGATACCCAAGCCTCCCTGGGTGAAATACTGCAGAGTATATAGTATCCCTCTTTACAAAAAAATGTACAAAGTAAACTACCTGCCACCACCACGACCCACCAAAATAATAATCCATAGCCTCATGTTGTTGACTCATTGCAGTACCACTGCAGAATTACATAGTTACATAGTTAGTCAGGTTGAAGAAAGACACAAGTCCATTCAGTTCAACCACAAAAAAAGGAAGGTGAAAACCTCAGCAAAGCATGACCCAATTTGCTACAGCAGGGGAAAAAATATTTCCTGATCCCCTGAGAGGCAATCGGATATTCCCTGGATCAACTTTACCTATAAATGTTAGTACCCAGTTATATTATGTACACCTAGGAAAGAATCCAGGCCTTTTTTATAACAATCTACTGAGATGTCCAGAACCACCTCCGAAGGGAGTCTATTCCACATTTTCACAGCTCTTACTGTGAAAAAAACCTTTCCATATTTGGAGATGAAATCTCTTTTCCTAACAAGTGCCCCCTTGTCCTCTGTGATGACCTTAACTTGAAAAACTCAACACCAAGTTCACTATATGGACCCCTTATGTATTTGTACATGTTGATCATATCCCCCCTCAATCTCTGCTTCTCAAGAGAGAATAAATTCAGCTCCTCTAATCTTTCCTCATAGCTGAGTTCCTCAATGCCTCTTATCAGTTTGGTTGCCCTTATCTGCACTTTCTCCCTTTCCCCAATATCCTTTTTGAGAACCAGTGCCCAAAACTGAACTGCATATTCCAGATTAGGTCTTTCTAATGATTTGTACAGGGGCAAAATGTCAGATTCCAGCCAGCTGGTGTATGCAAATCAACTGACCAGGAATAATGGGTGATGGGGGCGTGGCCTGGCTCAGGATGTGATTGGACGTGTTCCTGTGTAGCTCTGATCTCTCCCTGCACAATCCTGCTCCATCCTGATCGTCCATCGTCAGCAATCAAATTCTTTTTGCCTAATCCCTCCCGGTGTGTCTCCTGCATCATTGGGGGGCATTTTGGTGGATGGGAAAGCGGCGAGTGAAGAAACAACACCCCAGTAAAGATGAGCATCCTACCTCTTTGAAGGACGAATTGCATAGATCAAAGAAAACGGGTGGCTCTAGATTCTCTCCTATTGAGGTTTGTTTTATGGCTTGGAGGGAGGGGGGAAAGACATTGACACAATCCCAAGTGGATATCTCACCACAGGCTCCCCTGTGGCGGAATCCGAATATTCCTGAGCTCTCTGGTCATCCGGATTCGATGTGGTGGGCCCGTTTTGGAATCACACCTCTCCCATATTTTTTAGGAGAATACCTTATTGCCCTTTGAATCCATTAGACTTAAATATGGCATCGACAACAAATTCTTCTTCAAGTACCTTCTATTGCGACATGTCCTTAAGACACAATTTGGCTCATTGGCCATAGAGCTCAAGGAATCCTCTATGGAGGACCTTCTGTCATTCCCAGAAATAAACAAACTAGTGACGACCTTTTATGGGCACCTTTAGGTGATGGGAGCGGATCCTTTTCAGAATTCTCAACGTAAATGGCAAATGATTATGCCTGAGCTTTCTGAAGAGGATTGGGAGGAGGCAGTGGAAATATGTTTTCAGGATATCATCAGTACGGCTGATGTCCTGATACAATTCAAGTTTATACATCACTTACACCCGCTAGGTTGGTTACAATGGGGCTGGGTCGAGATATTGCATATGCTAGATGTAACATGATTGCTGCCGATTTTTTTCATATGTTTTGGACATGTTCTGGACTTACAACATTCTGGAAGGAGGTGTTTTCTTTTTTCAACCGTAAGCTGCATGTGCCGTTGCCTCAGACTCCAGAGGTTGGACTTCTGGGGGTATTGAATGATCATGTTCCTCGCACTCATGTTAGAATGTTGATACGTACATTGTTATTTTACGCACGTAAGACAATTCTGTTGCATTGGAAAGATACTTTCCCCCTTTCGGCCCATGCCATTTTCCGTATTGTTCACGGGACCCTCCCAAAATTTAAATTAATACATAAAAGTACGGCGTGCCCTAAGAAGTTCACCAAAATATGACAGCCGTGGCTGGACGTCTCGAAGGACTTCTGGGGGGATGTCCTCTCCTCACAATTATCTCAGTGATGTGATATGGTGGTGTGATTTAGCAAACATTATTTAGCATACATATATATGTAGATGGAGACTCGCATATGCTCTAAAAAGAGTCTACTTCATATGGGTTGCTGGAAATGTACTACATTAATGGGATCGTGTGTGCTAGGTGTGTGAATGGGTGTGTGTGTGACTGGGTACCTGTGTTTTTGTTCAGGGTATTACTGTTTTATACAGCTGTACTACTCAATGATCTCTGTTATATCAGCATTACTCTACTGTTTATGACATACATGTACGTAGATCAGTCTGTATTGCTTTTTCCTTTATTATTTTACTTGATTTTGTTTTTCTTTTGTTGTATAAAAATGAAAATAAACACCTTTAAAAAAAAGGAATAATGGGTGATTACAGAATGAAGACAGCAGAGGGTGGGCAGATTTCATCAGGAAATTAAAAAAGACAGAAACGTTTTGCAAATTTGCTGCACAGTATGTAATTACTTTTACTAGGATGCAATTCCAGAGGAAGAGAGCAGATTTTTTCTGGAAATAAAGATTTCTGTCTTTTTTCTGACACTGTTCACAAAACAGTGTAAAGATTTGATGGACAGTATGTACTCTTTTTTTTCTAGCATGAAATTTCAGAAGCAGAGATCAAACAGATTTCACATGAAAATAAAAATTGAGTATCTTTTTTGAGACTGAAGGCAGAAAAATTGTCCAAATTTATAGCACCGTTTTTAGTCCTTTTTGACAATCTAGGGATGTAGGGAATAGACCCTTGCCCCCATCAACATGGGAACAAGGTGCTTTACAACAGGGGCCCCTGGGAAGGTTTTCTTACCATGTTGAGGGCATGTGGCCTGGTGGGGTTCCGGTGGGGCACACACTCATTGTTCTCTTTTTTCTAGCCAACCAAGCTGCATTCTCTGATAAGGGTATGGTATGGATATTGGGGAAATCCTTACCATTTTGTTATTTGTTTGTTTTTTTGTATGTAGGATAAAGCAAAAGTGACATTTACAAGGAAAGAATATATTGCTAGCTTTTGCCAGTAAATTACATTTTACTGTCAGATTTTTTTTTTTGTAAAAAAATGGGATGGGTGACACAGTACCTGAAGGGTCTGATAGATTTTTTTTTTTGTTTGGGGGGGGGTGCTCATGTAAGGGCTTGTTGTGTATTTTGGGGGTGCCCATGAGATTCTTTCTTACAAAAAAAAACAAGATGTCAGAGAAATGCAATTTATATTTGATTTTAATGGTATTTTTTACGGGTAGATGTGACTTTCCTGGAATACATTGTACAAGTCTGCAATATCACAGACAGGTTTAGAGCATCCCCGAAACAAATTGTGCTTTGTTAATGTTTTGCTTTAAGAATTGATAAAAGAGCCACCACTGGTATTTTAAAATATTTTAATATTACACACCCCCCAGAGCAGTGCCTGTCCTCCAATAAATGTGTTTGACAATCCCTTGCCTATTAGCCAGAACTGACTTTAAAGGTTTGACTACCATTGGCCACTGGGGAGTGGAGTTGTCTGATCTGTCACCATCATCAAGTTTCAGGAAGCATGGCAGCACTATCAGCTCCAGTGGTATGCCCTGTCCCACATCCTTCATGGGCTACCAAGTAGGCCTTAAAGGATATACAAGGTCCCACCCCATGATTGCCAGATAATATGTCTGTGGTCAAGCAGCCTCTGACACTGACTATATGGTCCAGTAACATGGAGACATTAGCTTCCACATAATGCTATAGAGTACAGAAGGCCTTATCGGACTCATGGGAGAAAAAAGGGCAGCTGGGAATCAGGCTGCAAATCAGCATTCGTGAAACTAGAATGGATACTTTGGAACAAAGGGTTGGTACTACTGCCACATTACTGACTCTATTTAAACTCAGATTAAATCCATTTACATGAGACAAACTATTATGATGGATAAAATTGAGCATCTTGAGAACAGGTCATGTAGGAAAAACCTATGCCTAGTGGTTATCCCAGAGAGGCTGTGGCCCAAGAATCTTCATTATCTATGTGCCTATGATATTCCAGAGGCGCTAGGCATACCAGGACTGATTAGGGTAGAATAAACTAATAGGATTGGCCCCCTGAGCAGATTATACAAAAGTCTCATCTGGTTATGGCTTGCAACTAATCCTTAGTGATAGCTGATTGTCTCCCTACTCTCTGCTTTTTCCAAACCTCTATTTTTTTGGCTCCTTAGGGTAAAATAATATAGGTAAGTGGGGTAGGGTGGGGGGTTAAGTTTATTTTTCTATCTGTTATTAGGCTTCAATGTATTATTTATTTTAAATTGTTCTATTGAGGCACTATGTAGTTATATTAAAGAAGTTGTTTCATTTAAAATGTTATTTATCTGGTTATGAGAGCCACCCAAGTTTGGTTGGGTTCTTTCTCAGCTGGTACCCTCTAGTACTCATATTGGGGAAAAGAGAAGTATGCAAATGGAATTTGGTTTATTTTATATGTTCTTTGTTTGTTTTTTAGTTTTTGCCATGCTAAAATTGTCTCTCATTCGCTACATTCTGCCTCGTGTTTTCTTAAGTGATCATAAAGGTGGAAATTAGGGAAATGGGGGAGAGCTGTTTACTTTTAACCTGTTTAAACCTCCATGAATATTAATTCTTGAAGTGTTAAGGGCCTGTCTTTACCAAATAAACATTCCAAGATTCTTCGCTATTTTAAGAAATTGCTTGCAGATATTGCTTTATTACAAGAGATCCATCTATGGCCAGAGGAGTTGATGGGTCCTGTCTGGGGAGGGGGGGGTCCCTGCTAAGGGTTGGATTGGCAGAGAGGGGTAGCAGACACTGAGCGGTTAGTAAGGTGGATGAGTCTGGCAGCAGCATTCATGATGGACTGGAGGGGGGATAGTCTATTTAAAGGTAAGCCAATGAGGAGTGAGTTGCAGTAGTCAAGGCGAGAGATAACCAGGGAGTGAATCAGGAACTTTGTGGTTTCACTGGTTAGAAAGGGACGTGGTTTAGAGATGTTGCGGAGGTTGAGGCGGCAAGCTTTGGAAAGTGATTGGATGTGGGGCTGAAAGGAGATGTCAGAGAGGTTACCTGGTTGGGCGCCGGTGCGCGCCGGGGCGCGTTGGTGCTCGTGTCTCCATGCGTGCTAGGGCGCGTGTTCCTGGGGGCGCTGGCGTGTCTGGTCTGACCAGCCGTGGCGTGCGGCGTGGTGTCCGGGCCAATGTGCGTACGCGCTAGCGCGCATTCGCCTATGGGCGTTACCGCAGGCGTGCCCGGTAGCGTTGGCGTGCACGCCGGCATCAGGAGTGCGCTCGGGCGTGTGCGGGGGCGCGCGGCGCTTTGGCGAATCGGCGTATGCACGAGCGCGGCGTTTTGGCGCCAATCAGCCTATTTAAGTCTGCCTCTGTCCCTGTTCGGTGCTGCCTGATCAACAGCTCTGTGTCTCGTTCCTGTGATCCTCTCTGTGTTCCTGTATTCCTGAAGTTTGACCCGTTGTGACCCGGCTTGCCTTTGGACCTCCCTTGATTGCTGCCTGAACCCGACCCCGGCTTGTTTGACCTTGTTACTGCCTGCTCCACTTGTACCGTTGCTGCCAGCTTGCTGCCGACCTCTGCCTGTGTGTGACCAGCCTGATAAGCTCCTGCTCAGCATCAGTTCCAGCCTTCCTGAAGCTCTACCAGTTGCCTGTAAAACCACCCAGCTCCAGGACTCCACATCAGGCCCTCATACAACTCCGCATTCGTGGGCTTCCTGTTTACTCTATCAGGGGTCCCGAATCGGATACGTAAGGGAGCCTACCCTCTGCCCAAGCGGACTCACCTGTCTGGTAAGTGTGGGACCTGACAGTATCAGGCAGCCATGACTGAGTCCGGGCAGGGGGCCTCCCCCATGGATGAACTTTGCAGGCACCTAGCGGGCCTCACCCAAGCCGTCAAAAGTCTACAGAAGGGCTATGCCAGACTGGAGGGACAGGTCCAGGCCCTCTCAGCCTCTCCTTTGGGAACAGCACCTGCTAATCCTGCCTCAGCTCCCTCTGTAGTAATGCTCCCACCAGAGCCCAGGGTGCCTACACCCGAAAAATTCTCCGGAGATCGTTGCAAGTTCCAGGCGTTCCGCAACGCATGCAAACTTTATTTTGCTCTGCAACCCCGTACGTTTTCCCTGGAAGCCACCAAAATGGGGTTCGTCATATCTCTGCTGTCCGGCGAGCCTCAGACCTGGGCCCACCACCTGCTTGAGCAAAAGGCCAGATCTTTGGATTCCTTGAATGACTTTTTCATAGCAATGTCCCAGTTGTACGAGGATCCCCAGTTAACAACCACAGCAGAAGCCGCCTTGCACTCCCTTCAACAAGGCAGCAGAGCGGCCGAAGATTACGCTGTAGAGTTTAGGTGTTGGAGCTCTGATACGGAGTGGAATGACGCGGCTTTGCGTCACCAATACCGGCTGGGGTTGTCGGACCCTCTTAAGGACGAATTGGCACGGGTAGGGATACCTCAGACACTAGAGGAGCTTATCAACTTGTCAATCCAAATTGACCGCCGCCTCAGAGAAAGACGTTCTGAGAGGTCCGTTGGCCATCCACACCTCACTTGGATCTTACCCAGGGCTCCCAGTGCCCCGAACCAAGCTCCACCTGTCTCGTCTGTTCCAACCCAGGAGGCTCCTGAGCCCATGCAGCTGGGACTGCTCCGTCCCTCTCTGACCCCAGAAGAGACGACACGCAGACGCTCTCTCAACCTGTGCCTCTACTGCGGAGAGTCTGGACACTTTGCAAGAGCATGTCCCAATAAGAGACGTAAGTGTCTACCGTCCTCTTTGTTGTGTGCACCTGTTTTACCTAGATCCGGTAAGCACTTAACACTTTCCGTTGTATTACAGTTACCTGGAAGGAACATCCCAGTACTGGTCATCATTGATTCGGGAGCATGTAGCGGATTCATTGACCGGACCTTCATCAAAGACCATCATATTCCTACTCAAACCAAAGCTCAGGGATTAGCAGTTTTCTTAGCGGATGGCTCCACTCTCAGCTCCGGCCCTGTTACCCAGGAAACTGTTCCTCTACTGGCCACCATTGGCCCGGAACACCAGGAACTTTTACTCTTGGATGTCATCTCCTCTCCCCTCTTCCCAATTATCTTAGGAATGCCTTGGCTACAGGCTCACAATCCTAGTATCAACTGGTCCACGGGCAAAATCCAGTTTTCATCTGAATATTGCAAGCAACAGTGTTTACAAGGAACCCCTATGGCATCCTCTTAATGCCTGTACCTAGATTCAGAAACCAAGTCTTACCAAAATCTCCCCGAACCTTACCGGGATTTCCTGGATGTGTTCAGCAAAAAGGGGGCAGAAACTCTTCCAGTACACAGACCCTATGATTGCCCGATAGAACTCTTACCGGGAACTGAAGTTCCTTTCGGGAGGATTTTTCCCTTAACTGAGCAGGAGCTGGGCACTTTGAAAGTCTATATAGACGAAAACCTGAAGAAAGGATTCATTCGTCCCTCCACTTCTCCAACAGGTGCAGGCATCTTTTTCGTAGAGAAAAAGGATCACTCCTTACGTCCATGCATCGATTACCGGGAGCTCAATAAAATTACTGTAAAAAACAGATACCCACTACCTCTGGTTCCCGAATTGTTTCAGAGATTAGGATCTGCTACCGTCTTCACCAAGCTGGACCTCCGTGGAGCCTACAATTTGATCCGCATAAGGGAGGGGACGAATGGAAGACGGCCTTTCGTACTCGATTTGGGCACTACGAGTACCTCGTCATGCCCTTTGGTCTGTGCAATGCGCCAGCCACATTCCAGCACTTCGTAAACGATGTCTTTCGGGACTTTCTGGACCTATATGTCATCGTTTATCTAGACGATATCCTGGTTTTCTCTGCTTCCCTGACTGACTACCGCAAACACGTACGAAATGTACTTACCCAGCTTAGACAACATGGGCTTTATGCCAAACTCAAAAAATTTGAGTTTGAGCGCCAATCCATCCAGTTCCTAGGCTTGGTCATTTCCCCTGACGGTATCAAAATGGATCCGCAAAAAGTATCTGCTATCTTGGATTGGCCTGCACCTATAGACAAGAAAGGAGTACAGCGTTTTATTGGCTTTGCTAATTTCTATAGGAAATTCAATAAAGGATTCTCTTCAATTATAACTCCCATTACAGAACTTATCAAACAAGGAACCCGGTTCTGCTGGACTCCCAAGGCGCAAGTGGCCTTTGACTCAAAGCTCTGATTACATCAGCCACTATCCTCAAACATCCCAACCCTGCCTTACCTTTCGTCTTGGAAGTGGATGCTTCCGAAGTCGTGGTTGGAGCCGTACTCTCACAAAGACAAGGTGCCAAAATTCTCCTGTACCCTGTGGGATTTTTCTCACGTAAAAAAAGCCAAGAGACTGAAACCCCGGCAGGCCAGATGGGCACTTTTTTTTTCCCGATTTATTTTTCATATTACCTACAGACCCGGATCCAAGAATGTCAAATCCGACGCCCTTTCCCGAATGTTTCTTGATTCAGAGAAGACCCTGTCTCCAGACACCATTCTCCCCTCTGGGAATTTCCTGATCTTACAGGAGGATCTAATCTCTCAGATCAGACGATCCTCTATGGGAATGTCATCACCTGCTGGAGCTTGTACCAAAGATGGGTTGTTCTGGTATAAAAATAAAATTGTGGTCCCTGAGGATCTAAAGGTACGGGTATTAAGCTTATGCCATGATCACAAACTGGCCGGTCACTTCGGCACACGGAAGACAATTGATCTTGTCCAACGCACCTTTTGGTGGCCCCACCTTACCAAGGATTGCAAGGAATATGTTGAGTCCTGTAATACTTGCGCCAGAAGCAAGAGTAGCCGGGCAAGAGCTTGGGGTCTGTTGAGACCATTACCAGTCCCAGAGAGACCATGGGCCATGATTTCAATGGACTTTATTGTCAAACTCCCTCCATCAGAAGGTTTTTCTTCCATTTTTGTTGTAGTAGACAGGCTGTCTAAAATGGCCCATTTTCTCCCCATGAAGGGCACCCCTTCGGCTATGGAGACTGCTACCATCTTTATTAAGGAGATCGTCAGACTGCATGGAGTACCAACCAATATAGTTTCTGACAGAGGCGTCCAGTTTACCTCCAGATTCTGGAAAGCCCTTTGAGGTGCCCTGGAAATCGAATTATCATTTTCTTCGGCCTATCATCCCCAGTCAAATGAACAAACCGAGAGGACGAATCAAACTTTAGAGCAGTACCTCCGCTGTTTCTCTGCATTCTCCCAGGATGACTAGGCTTCCCTGCTTCCCATCGCGGAGTTCTCTTACAACAACTCACTACACTCAGCTACCAATCAGTCACCATTTTATGCCAACTATGGTTTCCACCCATCCTTCTTGCCTGGATCTATTCCCGAGTGCCCTGTTCCTGCAGTATCCGAAACTTTGGACTTTTTCTCAAACAATAACAAATTGCTGCAGGATACCATGACTAAAGCTCAAGAAGATTACAAGAGAATTTTTGACAGAAAGAGACGGGGAGAACTTGTTCTGGAACCGGGCAATTCTGTCTGGTTATCTACTGCTAACCTTAAGTTGGCCTGTCCGTCCAAAAAACTGGGTCCTAAATACTTGGGTCCTTTCTCGATTCAAAGAAAAAACAGCAATGTGGCATATGAACTTGACCTTCCTAACACCCTGAGGATACACCCAGTCTTCCACGTGTCCCTCTTGAAGCCGGTTACCCCCAACTCTTTTTCTGGCCGTAGTATTGGGCCACCCAAACCTATCTTGGTTAACAGCGAGGAGGAGTTCGAGGTGGAGGCAAATTTAGATTGCAGAAGAAGACGCAATCAGATTCAATATCTGGTAAAATGGAGGGGCTATGGACCCGAAGACAATTCATGGGAGCCAGAAAGTAACTTGCATGCCAGAGAACTTCTTCAGTCTTTTAAAACTTCTCATGCCACAAAGATGGCCCAGCTGGGCATCCGGAGTCTGCCCTTGAGGAGGGGGCATTGTCAGAGAGGTTACCTGGTTGGGCGCCGGTGCGCGCCGGGGCGTGTTGGTGCTCGTGTCTCCGTGCGTGCTAGGGCGCGTGTTCCTGGGGGCGCTGGCGTGTCTGGTCTGACCAGCCGTGGCGTGCGGGGTGGCGTCCGGTCGGATGTGCGTACGTGCGTACGCGCTAACGCGCGTTCGCGCTGGCGCGCGTTCGCCTATGGGCGTTACCGCAGGCATGCCCGTTAGCGTTGGCGTGCACGCCGGCGTCGGGAGCACGCTCAGGCTGTGCGGGGGCGCGCGGCGCTTTGGCGAATCTGCGTACGCACGAGCGCGGCGTTTTGGCGCCAATCAGCCTATTTAAGTCTGCCTCTGTCCCTGTTCGGTGCTGCCTGATCAACAGCTCTGTGTCTCGTTCCTGTGATCCTCTCTGTGTTCCTGTATTCCTGAAGTTTGACCTGTTGTGACCCGGCTTGCCTTTGGACCTCCCTTGATTGCTGCCTGAACCCGACCCCGGCTTGTTTGACCTTGTTACTGCCTGCTCCACTTGTACCGTTGCTGCCAGCTTGCTGCCGACCTCTGCCTGTGTGTGACCAGCCTGATAAGCTCCTGCTCAGCATCAGTTCCAGCCTTCCTGAAGCTCTACCAGTTGCCTGTAAAACCACCCAGCTCCAGGACTCCACATCAGGCCCTCATACCACTCCGCATTCGTGGGCTTTCTGTTTACTCTATCAGGGGTCCCGAATCGGATACGTAAGGGAGCCTACCCTCTGCCCAAGCGGACTCACCTGTCTGGTAAGTGTGGGACCTGACAGGAGAGTTCAGAATCTAGGATAACACCTAGCACCCTGACATGTGGGGACAGGTGGATGTTTTTGCCATTGCTCTTCACAGAGAAGTCAGGGGAAGAGGCACGTGGGGGAGGAAATATTATAAGCTCGGTTTTGGACAAGTTGAGTTTGAGGAAGTGGTGTGACATCCATACAGATATGTCGGTTAGTAAGTTAGTGATGCGTGAGGAGACTGATGGAGTGAGTTGAGGGGTGGAGAGATAGATTTGTGTGTCATCAGCATAGAAATGATATTGAAAGCCGTGAGAGGCTATCAGCTGACCCAGGGAAGAGGTGTAGATTGAAAATAAAAGAGGTCCAAGAACAGAACCTTGGGGGACCCCGACAGAGAAGGGAAGAGGAGTGGAGGAAGTAGAATTGTAAGTGACACTGAAGGTGCGTTGGGATAGGTAGGATGAGAGCCACTGAAGAGCACAGTCACGGAGACCGAGGGAGTAAAGTTTTTCGGGGAGGAGGTGGTGGTCAACCGTGTCAAAGGCAGCTGAAAGATCCAGAAGTAGGGGTACAGAATAGTGTCCGTTGGTTTTTGCAGTTAGTAGGTCATTTGTGAGTTTTAAAAGAGCAGTTTCTGTGGAGCGTTGAGGGCGAAATCTAGATTGAAGGGGATCAAGAAGGTTGTTTTTAATGAGGTGGTCACTCAGTTGGTTGTAAACCAGACGTTCAAGGAGTTTAGAGGAAAAGGGGAGCAAGGAGATAGGGCGTAGGTTGTTAAGACTGGTAGGGTCCAAGGATGGTTTTTTGAGTATGGGAGTGACCAGTGCATGTTTTAGAGCATCAGGGAAGACGCCAGAGGTGAGGGAGAGATTGAAGATGTGGGTTAGAGAGTGTAGGATGGGGTCAGAGGGTGACCGTAGCATTTGAGAGGGAATAGGGTCCAGGGGACAGGTGGTTAGGTGGGCGATAGAAAGGAGTTTAGCAACTTCGTCTGGAGTAGCAGATTTGAATAGGGGGAGTGTCAGTTGTATCTGTTGACATGGGGTCTTAGCTGGGGGAGATACCTGTAGAGTGGAGATTTCATCACGGATTGTATCAATCTTGTTTTTGAAGTGATTAGCGATTTCCTGGGCAGTGAGTAAGTCAGTGGGGGGAGGCAGTGGAGGACAAAGTAGAGAGTTGAAGGTAGAGAAGAGTTTACGGGGATTGGATGAGAAGGTGTTAATAAGAGTTGTAAAATAGGTTTGCTTGGCAGTGTGGAGGAAAGAATAGTATTTTGGAGGGCAGATTTGTATTGGTTGAAGTCTTTGAGAGACTTAGTCTTGTGCCACAGACGCTCAAGAGCACGACTATGTTTTTTGAGAATTTTAGTGTCATCTGTTTGCCAGGGTTGTAGGGGTTGAGGCCTGATTCTGCGTGTAGTGAGGGGAGCGAACTTGTCCAGGGTGGAGGACAGAGATTTATTGTAGATGGACATGGCTTGGTTGGGGCAGAACAGGGGAGAGATTTTGTCATAGAGGTGGTCGGTAGCAGAATAGAGGAGAGAGGAGTTGAAGTTGCGAAAGTTTCTACGGGTGATGGTTAGGCGATTGGAGGGAAAGGTGGTGGAAGACAGGGGGAGAGAGAAACTAATAAGGTGGTGGTCGGAGAGAGGAAAAGGATTGTTTGAGAAGTTGCATGGAGTACATAGGTAAGAGAATACAAGATCAAGGGTGTTGCCATCAGAGTGAGTAGAAGCCTGAACCCATTGCTTCAGGTCAAATGAAGAGGTTAGACTAAGAAGTTTAGAAGTAGCAGGAGTGTTTGTATTAGCAGGGATGTTGAAATCACCGAGAAGGATTGTGGGAATTTCCGAAGAGAGAAAGTAGGGTAGCCAGGCAGAAAACTCATCAAGGAAAGTCGATAATGGTCCAGGGGGCCGGTAGATCACAGCAAATCTTAGGGAAGTAGGGGAGAATAGACGTATACAGTGGGCTTCGAATGATAAGAGTGAAAAAGAGGGAGGAGGGTGAATAACCTGGAAGGTGCTCTGGAGGGATAGGAGGAATCCCACTCCACCTCCCTTGCGTCCATTAGGCCTGGGGGAGTGAGTCCAGTGAAGGCCACCCTGGGAGGGGGAAGCAGGAGAAGGGGTGTCATATTCGTGGAGCCAGGTTTCTGTGAGAGCAAGTAGATTAAAGGAATTAGTGACAAAGAGGTCATGAACAGCAGTGAGTTTGTTGCAGACAGAGCGGGCATTCCAGAGGGCGCAGGAGAGAGGGAGGCTGGTGTTGGCAAGAAGAGGAATGGAGACTAGATTGTGTAGATTGCGACTACTGCCAGAGGGTGTAGGGTGATGGGTGTGTTGGGCACAGTTAAATTCCAACATAGAACCCGAATCTGATTCTCTATTGGTAGGCAGAAAAAGATGTAGCGAGAGGTAGAATAAATTCTGCATTTATTAATATACATATTTGGCAGTTAGTAAGAAGGCTAGACAAGCTTATATTGAATTTAAGCAGCCTATGACTGACCATAGTCATTCTAAATGGCTGAAGGATAACTATGATAGTGAAACATGGTTAGATGAACCCAATAAGCTCATTAGATTCTTTAAACAACTTCTTGCAATATTTTTTGCAATAAGGCTGGAAGGCTTTTAGCTATCCTTGTTAAAAGGTGAATTTCTCTTCAACATAATACGTGTTTGATCAATGATTAGGGAAATTCTAAAAAGACATCATGTGCTGTAGCTGTCGCTTCTTTCGTATGCTGAATGTGGATATTTCTTCATTAGAACTCAAATGGTTCATTTCTACATCATAATATTTAAAGTTGCCAGCCCCTGATAGATTTACTAATGGATTTTTTAAATGTATACTACAAGAAGTGAAGCACCCTTTGCTTTTTTTTAATGGGTAGGTATCCACCACTGGGAAATTAGTCCACTACAAAATTGTGTCTTAAGAAAGCTACAGATCCCCTATTTTTTGCTTCATACAAGCCAATCTCTTTAGAAAACCAAGATGTTAAATATTTATCTAAAATAACAGTTGACCAGCTGTCAACACTTCTTCCTAAATTGATAGGTCCTGAATAGACAGGTTTTGTGGTTGGGAGATTGTCAATGATTAATGCAAAGAAGATTATTACTATACTTGAGAACTATAGATGGAGGATTTTTCTCCAAAGTTGGGAGCCATTAATAGGATTCAGTGGAAGTGGTTATTTCAGGTTCTACCTCATTTTGAGGACACTGTATTTTTTTATTCAATCTATGTACTTCTTATCATTTGCCAAGGTGTACTTAGCCCTCGGCAATTCTCCTGCAGCGTGGTTCATGTCAAGGGTGTCCTCTGCTCCCACCCTCCCTTCGGAAACTAAGCCGCAGGGCAGTATTCCAATATGATAACGACCCCAAACACACCTCCAAGACAACCACTGCCTTGCTAAAGAAGCTGAGGGTAAAGGTGATGGACTGGCCAAGCATGTCTCCAGACCTAAACCCTATTAAGCATCTGTGGGGCAATCTCAAACGGAAGGTGGAGCAGCGCAAGGTCTCTAACATTCACCAGCGCTATGATGTCATCATGGAGGAGTGGAAGAGGACTCGAGTGGCAACAACGGTGGCAACTTCAAGCCCAAAAGGGTTGAGGCAGTGCTGGAAAATAATGGTGGCCGCACAAAATATTAACACTTTTGGCTCAATTTGGACATTTTCACTTAGGGGTGTACTCACTTTTGTTGCCAGAGATTTAGACATGAATGGCTGTGTGTTGAGTTATTTTGAGGGTGCAGCAAATTTACACTGTTATACAAGCTGTACACTCACTACTTTACATTGTGTCATTTCTTCGGTGTTGTCACGTGAAAAGATATAATAAAATATTTACAAATATGTGAGGGGTGTACTCACTTTTGTGAGATACTGTGTGTGTATATATATATATATATATATATATATATATATATATATATATATATATATATATATATATATTGTAGCTGTGGGACCCTGTGCTACTCAGAAGATTGCTGGTTTATGCCATATTTTTGGAGAGGTAGGCACACTGATTGTGCTGGGCTTTTAGTTGTGACCTGACTATGACACAGGGCTCCACTCAACAGACAAGAGGTCTGTGCATGGGAGTCAGGTGGACTCCCAACCGCTCCAGGAGTTATAGAGGCTTCATGTCTGCAGGAGGCAGATTTAGGCTGTGACAAAGTAGCAAGGAGCTAATCATGAGTAAGCTATGAGAGAGCTTGGCTCTAAGGAAGTCTTTTGGTCTGAGGAGCAGACCTAAGGCCTCAGCTTGAGGCCTGAAGCAGCCACGTTGCAATAAAGTAAGTCAGGAGGCTGAAGTATTCTGATTGTGCAGGTTACAGGAATGGTGGAACTCCCTGTGTGGGCCACTGATGTCTTTTGTAAATGTTTCCATTATTTTAAATAAAAGTGGTCTACCATGCCCTTAAGGACTGGCACACTCATTGAAAACTTACCTACTGCTTAAATCTGATCACCCCAATCTTACAATATATATATATATATATATATATATATATATATATATATATATATATATATATATATATATATATATATATATATATATATATATATATATACGGTATATATTGTGTATTGTGGCAGAGCAAGGATCTGTCCCTATGAAATTGGAGGTAAAAGAGACACAGAGTTTACATATCTGTGGACTGCAAGACTACAGAGTGTAGAGTTTAAATGGAGAAAACTGCTCTGTCAGTTTCCTCCAGGTTTTGCTAGTTCCGGATGGGATTCTGTAGTTTGAAGATCCCCGAGAGTCATGGATGGGACGGGATCTCCAACCTTGTGTCCGGGTCTTGAGGATAGCAAGCAGGGTGTGTTCCCAGCTGCACACAGCCCATATAACGAGGGGCTGGTGAGAGCAGAAGGTGGAAGGAAGGTGGAGTTGGAGCAGTGGCTCCTAGTGAGTGTCTCTGTGTGAAGACGTACCTGTAGCAGCAGTGCTGTTGAAGAGTATCCAGGTGGGCTTGTATTTTCAGTTGTGTCTAAAAACCTGCATGGGATTCCTGAGTGGACTTTTGTTTAGTTTTTATCATTTAATAGATGTGGGCTACCAGACCTTTAACTATAAACGCCTGTCTGATGTGGACTCACTACATGAAAACGCATCTACCACTGAGCTGAACAATCCTCCATGCCACTATATATATATATATATATATATATAGAAGGGTTCATGATAATCTACTCGATTTTAGATATTTGGAACATAATATGAGGATACTCCAATATGTGTTCTTTTTAACCCCTTTTTAACCCCTTTCTTAACTGTCGAGGCAGAAGGCAGCTGTCTGTTTTGTGTGTGTGAGAGGATGAATGTTGTTTTGTTGTGTACGCAATCAACTTCTTTCTTCATGTTAGAGGTATATTTGGATGCTTTAATGTCTGTAAAATCTAAGAGCTATAATTATTACAATATATTTGCTTTGTTTTGTATTGATGAAAATCAAAATAAAAAGAAATTTAAAAAAGAACATATTTTAACTTCTATTTTCAATGTCACCCTTCAATCCAAAAAAAAAAAAAAACCTCTTCTAGCTAAACAATCCTATTTTTTTTTTTTTTGAGTTGGTGCCTTGTTTAAGACCACTGCCCCACTTCTTATGCCCCTTGCTTTACAACTCCCATTTATTACTTAGTCAATTGCCATTATTGATTTTTAAAATTTGGCTTTAATTTGTTTCAATGGGTTTGAGATTATGGATCTGAACTTTGACAACATTGGCAGAACGTAAGTCAAACAAAACCCGGGTACATTCCACTCATTCCTAATCATAACTAGTAAAATATTAAACACAAACATCATGCATATTTCCACTGCTATGGGGAAATTCATTGCCCACATCTCTTCCCATTTAATCATCGCTAAAATTCTGGCAAAATATTTTCTCACTTTAAGTGTCTAGAAAAGAGAAAAATCCCATTGCAAGGGAACAGAGGGTCTTGTTGATAGACAAAGATGAATCAATTTCTAACATTAATAGACTTTTCTTATTTTTTTTAAATCTGCTGTTTTTTTTGGCTAATACATGTTTAGAGACATCATCTTTGGTTCTGATTGTGTTTCCACCTTTCCTTGGATTTTCTAGGCATTAGAGGCCCCACAAATGTTTTATTTGGTCTAAAATAAATGCTTTTTAGTTTATTTTGAGTTTATTTTCCTTTTACTCAGCAAAAGATAAAAAAACCCAGTGGTGAATAAATAGCACCAAAAAAACTTTATTAGTATGAAAAAAATAATAATAATAATTTGGGTACAGTGTTGCATCACTGAACAATTGTCATTCAAAGTGTGACAGCACTGAAAGCTGAAAATTGGCCTGAAATAGTGACCCTATCAACATGCAATAGAAATCAATAAACACCCCAAATAAATGAAAACTCCAAAATACTGCCCTCCCCCTAAATGGATCTCAAACCTGAAGAATTCACTGTGAACTCATGGTAGAGGTAAACATGAACCTCATTAGTAATTGTAGCACCTAGTTTGTATATCCTCATGAGATATGATGGAAAAAGAATAATAATAAATATAATAATAATAATAATAGTAATAATAATATTTATAATAATAATAATAATAATAATAATAATAATAATAATAATAATAATATGTGATTTCAGCCTCCGGTATCTCGATGCTCAGTACCCTGTTTACCCGGCAGTAGACAAAAGTTTGGATCTTCAACACATAAATGCTGCTATGAGTGTGTCCCATGTTCAGAAGGAGAGATCTCCAACATTTCTGGTAGAGTTTGTATTTGTTAGTAAATTATTGTTGGACTGGGCAGATGTTACCACTGTGGTTAAAGTGTATAACTAAGACATATGAAGTACATACCCTGCAAGTACTGAAGTATACCGGTTGATCCTGCCAGAAATGCACTCAGATTATCATTTCTCTTGTGAGCTGACACACACAGAAGTTTTTGAACTGAAATAACAAGGAAAGGTGTCAACTCTGCCTAGCTGTGACTAGCTACTTCTAATACTATTACAAAATACTGAATCTCTCCCCTCTTCTAATTTTTTCTGACAACATCAAAAGGTACTTTTTTCACATTATATTTAAAGTTGACCTCTCATATCCCTACAAGTCTGCATGAATCAGTTCCTAAAATGTACAGCAACAGTATCATTTTCTTTTGTTTTTTTTTTCCCCTCAAAGTCCCACATTTTTCATCCTTGAGCTCCAGTCTATGACTTTGCTTTGATCGGGTGGTGGTTGTCTGTTTGTACTGTTGGTGAATTAGTGAGGGGATGCATTGGATACCTTCACTGCCACTGTGCTATTGCTGGGTGTCCAGTGTGTCCATATACCTTTAAGGAGGGATGGGCTCCCTCCAGGCATACCTGCCCTAATATATACATTATTACATATGTGCTCTAGCTTTGGATACTCTCAAAATATATAGAATTAAGACTGCAGTACATCGGGTTGCTATGATGTGGCTTCTGTAGCTTACGCATATATTTGCAATTGTGTGCAAACTAAACCCCTTGCTTTTAACGCAAACTGTTAGAAAGGGACAATTTGGTTTGTTGCAGGTTGGCTTGTAAGTGAGCTGGGATTTTTTTTTTTTACATGGGTCGCCCTTTCATGTGCACCTTGCTGCAAGGATCAGTTATAGGTTGGGGTAGTTGCCATTTGTCTAGACAGCCGGGGGTCCTAAATGATGTGATTGACTAAATACAGTCATGACCATAAGGTTTTATTTTAATTAAAAGGAAAGTATAGTAATTTTGGATTCATCTTATTTTATTTATAGGTTTCTATGTTTTATAAGCAGATGTGTTTTATATACCCCGATCAACCATAACGTTATAGCTACCTATCCAATATTGAGTAGGTCCCCCATTTTCCATCAAAACAGACCCTTTAGCCAATAGCCACCAAAACAGCCCTGACCCAAGGCATGGACCCCACTAGATCTCTGAAGGTATGCTGTGGAGGTAACTTGAACCAAACCATAAAGTAAATAGCAGATCTTTTAAGTCCTGTAAGTTGGGAGTTTGGGCCTCCATGGATCAGACTTGTTTTTTTAAGCACATCCCACAGATGCTCAATTGGATTGAGATGTGGTGAATTTGGGGCAAGTCAACACATGAAACTTATTGTTATGTTCCTCAAGCCATTCTTGCAGTGTGGCATGGTGCATTATCCTGCTAAAAGAGGCTACTGACATCAGAGAACAACGTTCACATGAAGGGATTTACCTAGTCAGCAACAATGTTTAGGTAGGTGATATGTGCCAAGTAACATCCACATGAATAGCAGGACCTGAGGATTCCCAGAAGAACATTGCCCATAGCATCACAAGCCTCCACCAGCTTGCCTTTTCCCATACTGAATCCTGGTACCATCTCTTCCCCAGGTAACCAATGCACACACACCCACCTATCCACAAGATGTAAAAAAATTTGTGCTGCATCAGACCAGGCCACCTTCTTCCATTGCTCTGTGTTTCAGTTCTGATGCTTACGTGTCCATTGTAGGTGCTTTTGGCTGTGGATATGGGTCATGTGTACCCTGACCGCAGCCTCATACACAACAAACTGTGATGCCCATTTTTTCTGCTTTCAATACATCAACTTCAGGGACAATATGTTTACTTGCTGCCTAATATATCCCAACAACTTTCAGATGCCATTGTAATGAGATAATCCATGTTATTTGTGTTACCTGTCAGTGGTCATAAAGTTATAGCTGATAGATTTATGTTATTAAATTAAATAAAATAAAATCTTTGTTTTAAAAATAAATATATTGGGGGGGGGGGCATAGCTAGTTTTAGCTGAGATGGAAGCTTAACATTGAGGCTTCAGCAGCTGGCAGGATACTAGAAAGGCTCACAGCTTATTTTGCCTCTCTCAAAGTGGGCGCACAGAGCAGTCTGCTTCCCCAGCACTCAGCCAACATATCCAGGCAGAGGAAGGATGATTGTAACCCACATAAGCTGACTGCCTTTTTCACACTGCAGTCACAGTAGCACAGACAAGATAGCACAGGCACCACGCTCTCCCCTGTCGGCTCCCGCATGTCCTCCTCTATGACTCAGGCACAGGGACAATCACAGCATAATGCTGCTTCACACTCCTCCTCCCAAGGCCCTCATACTCTTTACTCGAGGAGCACAAAGAAGGAACATTTCATGCTGGATGATCAGAACAGCTCATCGTATGAGGCAATCTCCATGCATGGCTCTTACAAAGATATCAGGGATTAGCCAGACTCCATTAATTCTTTCCGCACCATGAACCAACCAGTCCTAGACACAACATGAAAGCATGTGCTGGTTTCCTTCAGGAGCTCCTTACACACAGACATGATGACATATATCCAAGTATTTAGATCAAAATGACATGCTTTAGAAGATACAAGTGACCACTTTGAATGGAAAATGATGGAATATGCTTCAACCATTAAGGATTTGATTGATGCTGAAGATGAGTGTGAGAATGAACAAGAGTGGATGAAAGCAAAACTGGCTGATCTTGAGGACAGATCCAGGCGCAGTGACATTATAATCAGGAGAATATCTGAAACAGTGCAGCAATATGGTTTACGTAGACGTGTTACTGAGTTGCTAACTGCCTTACTACCTGAAGTAGCTCCAGCTTAGTTTCCATCTACCGAAACCCCGGGACCATTAATATTACCAGTACCTTACGCAGACCTTCAGTTACAATACAGTGTGCAAAAGTGTTAAAAACCTCAACACCATCACCAAGGCGCTATGGAACCACAGTATCAAGTGGGGATGCCGTGCTAAAATTCTCATATATAAAGATGACACCACTCATGTAATTGATTTTTTTGTCCAAAGGATTCCATCTATTGAAAGATTGGAACACCCAGATAAACGGAATCCTAGATGGCACCACATATCCCATAAATCTGCTCCCAGACCATGATGCCACTTCTGTAACTTACCATCAGTTTCCACATCATTCCCCTGGCCACACCAATGCCAGTGCTGTACGTGAGTCATAATGATCCATTCTTTTACATGTTTGTTGTCCTGTTGGCCCACTATTATGTTTTTTTCAACTTCCATTCAG
This sequence comes from Lithobates clamitans, assembly GCA_037952925.1. Classification (NCBI taxonomy): domain Eukaryota; kingdom Metazoa; phylum Chordata; class Amphibia; order Anura; family Ranidae; genus Lithobates; species Lithobates clamitans. The sequence continues at coordinate 2,305,458 of JBBGZY010000610.1, forward strand.
GAACTAACTACTATGACCACACATCAGCTGTCATTTTGACCCTGCCTCATGAGTATCAATTTCCTATCCATAAATGCCAAAGGGTTCAATCATCTTGCTAAAAGGGAATCCTTTTGGAGAGAGGCTCAAATTTACATTTGCGACATGTCATAATCCAAGAAACCCTCTTCCATCAGGCATCCCCTCCCAGATGCACTCATAAAGCGTTTCCACATTTTTTCACTGCCAACACGATGGCGAAGAAAAGAGGTGTTCTGACAGCTATAAAAGTCTTGGTCTCCTTTACTTTACATGAGCAAATCTCAGACCCAGCAGGCCAGTATCTTATTCTTCTTATTCTACATTCACCACCCATTCAATTAGACTAACATAGCGGATGCTCTCAGTCTGTATTACGGCTCCTTATATATTTTAAAGGAGGACGGTACAATCCTCCACCCATCTGAAACTAATATACAATAGATAGTTTCTTATAATTACTAGATCTTCCAAAATTGTCTGCATCCCAATACCAGGCTCTAAGTGTATATGACAGTAATTCCGCGCTTAGGAATAAGAAGAAAAGGGACTGCTGCCCCCCTAATAAATGAATATCACCGAGGTGATATCTAAAAATGGATAATATTCTAAGCAGGGGAATTGGCGCTGTCCAGCTATATGTGCATAGAAGAATATAAAACTTCTTTGATAAATAAAACGGAAATACTTGTAAAAGAGGTGATGCGTATGAACAATACGTAACAGGGGCTGTGGTGTACCAAATACAAACAATACCCTTAGTAGATAATAATAAAGTGCAACGGGCTCCTAAAAATAAAGAATGTGCCTTAATACCAATTTATCAAATGCCCATGTGTGCGTGAAGAAATATACCCCAAATGTAAAGTGTATAAAATACAACCAGTATCCCTGGCAGAAAAAGCAGTAAAGTGCAATAGTGCTTCTCTAGACAGATATGTAAATGTGCCTTAACCTCAAATAAATCAACTTCCATATGAGTATATAAAAAAGAAATAAATTATGCCCGCAAGTGGATGAACAATTGTGGCAATCAAAATAGTATTGGCAAATCAGGTAGACAATTATAGCATAAAAAAATGAAAGAAATCCCCAACAAGTGTGCATAAAAATTGAAAATTAAAAATGTATATAAAAAGTGTGAAACATAAATGTCCAAGTTCCAAGTCCCAGAGATGTGTCCTTATGGTGGAAAAACGTGATCTCCGCTTTAACTGATATAGTCCCCGTCCTCCATTACACCCCCACTCGTGCTTGCACTCACCGGACTACCTCACCCCTGCAGGGGTAAAGGCATGTGTGGAAAAATCGCGCGGTGGCGAGTCCAAGGAGTGTTCCTCCGTCCAGGGGTATAGTGTCCTTAGTAATATCCCCAATAACAGACATCCAAGTGAGGAAGAAGGAAACTTCATAGCGTAACTCCACAAAAATACGATTTTATTAAAAGTCCTTGACAAACGTAGTAAAAAGTATAAAATCAGTGTAGAAAGCACCGGAGCTGACAGTGCTCCAGATCCCGGATCTCAGCTGTTGAGCAGCGTGGTATGGCGTGCGTTCCACCGCCAATGGACAAAAGAGGATTTCATGGTATAGTATGTTTATACAATTTAATTGAAACCAAAAAAAATCCCACACAGGGTACTCACAATAGCCAGGTGCTTCAGTGCGCCATTCTACATCAAGCATAAAACGAGTATGTAAAACCGGCCGGTAACGGGATGATAAGTTTGATAACAGCTCATCTGCTCAACGTTCCATCCTGTCCCCTTCCCCAACATGTGTCGATACTAGGGATTTCCGTATCTTCCTCAGGGGGCAATGTGATTGGACGGTAAAACTGTCAGTCAATATACGGTGTCCATGGCCATTTTGTTGTGGTCCGCGGGACACCCTAGTGCTAAGTCTATGCCATATTAAACAGGTATCTGCTCCCCCCTGAAAGGTGCCAAATGTGACACCGGAGGGGGGGGGACCGGATCAGCAGAAGTTCCATTTCTGGGTGGAACTCCACTTTAACCACTTGCCTACTGGGCACTTAAACCCCCTTCCTGCCCAGGCCAATTTTCAGCTTTCAGCATTGCCGCACTTTGAATGACAATTGTGCGGTCATGCAAAACTGTATTCGTATGAGATTTTTATAATTTTTTTTTAACACAAATAGAGCTTTCTTTTGGTGGTATGTAATCACTATTTAATCACTTGCTAAATAAACAAACAAGAAAAAACTTTTGAAAAAAAAACAGTTTTCATAGTTTGTTATAAAATTTAGCAAACAGGTTATTTTTCTCCTTCATTGATGTGCGCTGATGAGGCTACACTGATGGGCACTGATAGGCTGCACTGATAAGGTGGCACTGATGGGCACTGATGAGATGGCACTTGTGGGCACTGATAGGTGGCATTGATAGGTGGCACTGATGGGCGGCACTGAAGGGCACTGATAGGTAGCAACGATATGTGGCACTGATGGGCACTGATAGGCATTGGTAGGTAACACTGATAGGCAGCACTGATGATGAGGCCCTGATTGGCAGCACTGATAGGCACCAATAGTTGGCACTGGTGGGCGTTGATAGGTGGCACTGGTGGGCATTGATAGGTGACACTGGTGGGCACTGGTAGGTGGCACTGGTGGGCACTGTTAGGCAGCATAGTTGTGCACTGGTAGGTGGCACTGGAAGGTGGCACTGGTGGGTACAGATGAGGCAGTGGCCAATGATGTACCTCTTACAGTAGCCGGTGATAGGGTTTTTCTCCTCCTCACGCTGTCGATTACCGGCTCTGTTTACATCATGTGATCAGCTGTCTTTTGCTGACAGCTGATCACATAGTAGGTCTCCTTGACTCGCTGATCACAGAGCACGCAGCACGCACTCCGCATGGGAGGATGTACATGGATGCCCTCTTAGGATTTTGGTCCCGCGCTGTAGCCGTCTTACGGCTATAGCGCGGGCAGAAAGGGGTTAAACAAATTCCTGTGGAAAGGCAAGAAAGGCAGAGGCTCATTTAGCAGAATAACTAAATTTAGAGGTGCCGGTGGGCACCTTCAAGAGTACTGACCTTCGAGATTATCAAACTGGCACTATGCTGACTCAGCTTAAATGGTGATGGAATCAATGGGGAAATAAGTACAGCGCTGCGCCAGAAAGTGTTAAAGAAATTGTTATACAGTTAGCAGCTAACACACCTCTAGACACAGGTTGGAACAAACAAATTAAAAAATAGTGTAGCGCTATGTGTATAAATGGTAATCGTTACAAAATTGAATGGTGAGCTAAATTCTAGCCATCCCTTACAGGGCTAGATAATCAACTGAGTACTTCAAAATAGCATATGAAATACAGTGAATATAATAAACCAATAGTATACTAAGTGCCTCAAAATAACATTTGAGATACAGTGAATATAATGAACCAATAATAAAAAGCAGTGTGGTAAATTTGAAAAAAATCATATATAAGTGACCAATCAATGAATATAATCCATGAAAGTTGACAATTGGATTCCGAGTGAAAAATAGAAAACCACCACCAAAAGTCTATGAGGGTTGAATATTGAGAAATGAAACTCCCAAGCTTCCTCGTAAACAAAATAAATCACTTCTGGCAGATGGATAGATAAGGAACCACAGAAGGATGGATGGTCTAAATAGGTGGCGGGACCATCACTGGAGCATCAAGAGAGGCTTACCAGAATCAGGTGACTTGAAAAGACATACGTCTTACAAGTCTAAGAAAGCTTAAATGACCACCAGGTCTGGCAAGATGAATCGTCAGATATCCTCAGCTTCAAATGGGGAGGGGTCTCGTCACAGCTTCAAGCGTCCCCAAACGGTCCAACAGGCCAAACGGATGCTTTAAATACCATGAGAGAAATAAAGCTCACATGGCATGATATCGTTTAAAAACATCAATTTATTAAAATAGTAAAAGAAAACACTCACATGATAGGAGTTCTCAAAACAGCTCAAAAAAGGTCAGTCGCGGTGATCGTGAGGGGTCCACCCAACATGTTTCGGATAACAAGCCTTCATCTGGGGTGTGGAGCCCCCCCACCTCATCGCTATTTAAATTAGAAATGACCCCCACTGGGAGTGTCACAATACCGGAAGTTGCGCAACTGATGTCACTTCCGGTTGTTGAAAATGATGCTGATTATCCTAAATAAGTATACAATTTAGAAGGAGCAATGAGCGGTATTATACCGCCAGCACCAGTATATAAAAAGACCAGATCGAATAACAAAAATTACAATGACAGCCTGGCCGGCTAATCCGGAAATGATCCAGATGCACACCAAGCCTCTCTCTCAGTGTGGCCGGATCTCATAGGTCGAAGCGCCATCGCGTTCCGCCCACTAGATCCGGCCTCATAGTATGGGTGTGCGCAATAGCAGCGTACTCTGGAAATAGTCATGATGCGCCCCGAGCCTTGTTCTCGATGCATCCAAATCCCATAGGTCGAGGCGCCGTCATGCTCCACCCACCGGATCTGGCATCAAGATACGAGTGTGTGTAATGGCACACTCCGCACGTCAAGTGCGGCGCGCATGCGTTCCACACCTAGAACCAGACCTCTCTTTCGTATCGGCAACACCCCTCCTTCCCACAAAGGAAATGAGGCGCCGATAGGTTAAGAAGAACCGGAACTAGGTCTTAATAGACCGGCAACAAATGAATGTGTCAGCAGAGGTGGTTCTAAGAAAAAATGGGATTTAATGTGTCGTGATATAAAACGACATAAAGCATATGACAAATCTAATTAAGGTAATAAAAAAGGGGCATCGGCCATGACCGTATGTAGATTGAAAATATTAAATCAAGATTGCAGTGACACTGCCAATGAGGGGCATCTCTTCCATCCTGTACAGTACAGCAAAAACCAGTGGGAAGGAAAAAACATGACAAGCCCTCAGCATAAGGGGGCCTCCTCCATATGGTAATGAATGTACAAATAATTTAATACATGTGTAATATTCTAAAATACATACTACTAACTAATGAATGGATCCAAAATTCCCACTAATACTAATAAAAATCTGAATAAAATAGAACGCTAAAAAATTAAATTTATAAAAAGGGGGAGATCATAGGTAAAGTGACTAAGCTTGATTAATGAAGGAATTGATGTCCCACTCTACGTTGATACCTTGCGGAAAGTGGGAACTCAATTCATAAATCCAGTAAGTCTCTAGACGGGAGACTCCCCTGAGGGTCGAACCACCCCGCCACGGAGCGACGTATTTATCAATGAAATTCCCTGTAATGACGAGGCACAGTATGCTTGGTGCTACCTGCTTTGATAAGATTGATATGTTTAGAGACTCGTGTTGTAAATGATCTAATGGTCCGCCCCACATACTGCTTACCGCATGGGCAAGTTAGCTGCTAACTGTATGACAATTTCTTTAACACTTTCTGGCGCAGCGCTGTAATCATTTCCCCATTGATTCCATCACCAATTAGACATCTAGTATAGCTGCAGCGTTTTTTCCATTCAATATGGATGTATTTGACAACCGTGCATCTAGAGTAGTCAATACTCAATACTGAGGGTGTATTTGTAGCCACTTCTAACGATTCGGAAATTGGCGGATTATTTTTGAGGCTAAAAAATGTCATGGTCTCCGAGCTCCACCTTCAATGGGATCTTGTCTTTTTAGAACAATATGTGGCAGAAGGCATCATCCCACGGAGCCTCAGGTGGGATGTTCACCCTCAACAAGGTGAGTGCGAACTTGACACTTGGTTCACATATTTTAATGATGCTGGCATCAAGTTCCTTGATTTTCTCATCACGAGGAAACGTACCCGTCTTTCGACTCTAGATCGGGAGATCAAGGAGCTGAAGGATAAATTACTCACTTTTAAGAACTCGGTTGAATACAACACTTTATCTTCAAATTTGCAAGCATATCTTGTAAAAGAAGATAAAGAACAAAGAACTAAGAAACACAAAAAGTATTCCCGAGATATTGGGGATTACAGGGCTGGTAGGGTGTTTGGATGGCAGAAATCCATCACGGCACCTACCTTGGAGTCTTCAATGGAAACTAATGCCCAGAGCATAAGCACGGTAGTCCCTTCTAGGGAGCCCTCTGCCCACCCTAAACCTTCTGTCGATAAGGGGCGAGCTCAGGATGTGGGCCCCTCCTCGCACAGGGGTCGACACCCTAGTATGCATACCCCTAGAAACCAGCAAAGGGGTAGAGGTCATTATTCTAGGGGTAGGGGTAGAGGTGGAAATAGGGGTGATTATCGTAGTCATGATGAACATCATTATTATGATCGGGAAAACTCCCATTATAGGAGTTCCCCGAGTCATAATCATGACTTTCCTCATTATTCTCAACATCAGAATCCACCTTACTATAGGCATCCTCCTGCCTCTACATATAACAGATATTCCCCTTTGCGGGATCATTATAATGAAAACAACCATCCATTCCCCAACGCCGGGTATGGTCCATCCCCCTATAAACAGTCCTACTCTGGGCCACGGACCACACAGGGTTTTCACGAGGACCCCCAAAATAAAAAAAGAGGTCCAGAAACAAGAGAGGGTCCAGAGAAGGGAGGAGGATCCAGAGACGAAAAAAGGAAACAAGTTTAACCTGCCAGGGGGTTTTCAACCTGAGTGATACTATTCTCACTCAGGAAGAGAAAATTATTCTTAATAAGGGTCTTAAGTTCGCCCCCCGTGTAAATTGAACAAGTTCGATACATTTATCGACATTCAGAAGTTCATTAGGAAGATTAATGTTCAGAGGTACATTATCTCTAATCCTTCTAGGAATGTAGCAAGGGCGGCAACGTCTGGCACTGTTCATTCAGGTCTATCCAACCCCTCTCTTTTTAGCCCCCCCAACACAACTCCCACCAGCTATCAATTTGTTTAAAGAGTTAGTGTTGAGAGATTTAGCTAACATGCCATTGAAACATAGATTTCATAACCCCTTACCTTCAACAGGCCTAAAGACTTTATGCGACAATAAAAATTTGGTTATTCGCCCCGCTGACAAGGGCGGAGGCATTGTTTTATTGAATAAATCAGATTATATCAATGAAATGCACCATATTTTGGGAGATCAGGAGACATATATTGAATTATCTAATAATCCTACACAAAAATACAAAAAGGATTTACAAAGATTGGTATCTAAAGGTTTTAATTCTTGCATTTTAAATAAGAAGGAGAGAACATTTCTAGTCCCCCTTGCCCCGCGCATACCTGTTATGTACTACCTGCCTAAAGTCCATAAGGACCCCCTACACCCTCCAGGTTGGCCAATAATTAGTGGCATTGACTCGGTCACTTCTAAAATCGGGAAATACATAGATTTTTTACTCCAGTCATCTGTAATAAAGATGCCGTCCTATTTGAAAGATACCAAAGATGTGATCAGATTACTTTCAAATGTTTCCTATCCGGGTGATCTTATTATGGCGACCGCGGACGTTGCATCCCTCTACACCTGCATCCCACAACGTAAGGGCATTGATGCAGTCAAGTGTTTTTTGAATAGGGATGCCTCCCTTGCTTCACCCCAGATAGACTACATTATCGAATTAATTGAGTTTCAATGCAGCACAATTACTTCTGGTTCGATGGTAGATTCTATCGTCAACACAAGGGGGTTGCAATGGGAGCAAAGTTCGCCCCTAGTCTGGCCAATTTATTTATGGCCAAGTGGGAGGAGGATGTCGTCTATGCCATAAATAACCCACACCTTTTGTTGTGGGCTCGGTACATAGACGACATCCTCCTCCTATGGACTGGCAGTTCAGATGGTTTAGTTGACTTTATTGCGACCCTTAACAATAACAATAGGAATATTGTTTTGTCTTTTGAAGCAAGTGTAACCTCAGTCCATTTTTTAGACTTGGTTATTGAAAGAAAGGAAGGCCAATTTGTATTCAGCACCTAATTTAAATCTACCGATCGGAATGGGTATATTCCCACCGATAGTTGTCATCATGCGCCTTGGATCAGGTCAGTTCCCAAGAGCCAGTTTCTGTGACTACGTAGGAACTGCAGTGACCTCAGCACCTTTAAAACCCAAGCAGCGTCTCTTAAAAATAGGTTCCTGGAGAAAGGTTATAACCCCTCCGATTTGGATAAGGAGATTGATAATGCCTGTTCGATTGATCGTCAATTATTACTAGAGGATAGGCCTAAACAAGCAAATGAGGACTTTAAATGGTCCTTTATGATGTCCCTCTCCATTCAACATAAGCACGTCAGAAGAATTTTTGAACATCACTGGGATGTCCTTAAAACAGACAGGATTTTGGGCCCCATGCTGCCCAGAACCCCCAAGGTGGTTTTCAAAGGGGTTCCGTCCCTCCGAAATAAGTTGGCACCCAATGTGGTCATTCCCCCTAATAAACCTTTCTTCTTTCATAATTGGATTGGTTTCTACCCCTATAAAAAATGTCTAGTATGCCAGTTTAACATCAACGGTAGGAGAGCTAGCCACACTGTTTCCTCTACCGTGACTGGCCGTTCCTATAAGATCAAACAATTTTGTACTTGTGCCACTACAGGGGTGGTCTACCTTCTGACTTGCCCATGCGGTAAGCAGTATGTGAGGCGGACCATTAGATCATTTACAACACGAGTCTCTGAACATATCAATCTTATCAAAGCAGGTAGCACCAAGCATACTGTGCCTAGTCATTACAGGGAATTCCATGACCGAAACCCTGAAGGCACTCAGTTTCTTATCATCGATAAATACGTCGCTCCGTGGCGGGGTGGTTCGACCCTCAGGGGAGTCTCTCGTCTAGAGACTTACTGGATTTATGAATTGGGTTCCCACTTTCCGCAAGGTATCAACGTAGAGTGGGACATCAATTCCTTCATTAATCAAGTTTAGTCACTTTACCTATGATCTCCCCCTTTTTATAAATTTAATTTTTTAGCGTTCTATTTTATTCTGATTTTTATTAGTGTTAGTGGGAATTTTGGATCCATTCATTAGTTAGTAGTATGTATTTTAAAATATTACACATGTATTAAATTATTTGTACATTCATTACCATATGGAGGAGGCCCCCTTATGCTGAGGGCTTGTCATGTTTTTTCCTTCCCACTGGTTTTTGCTGTACTGTACAGGATGGAAGAGATGCCCCTCATTGGCAGTGTCACTGCAATCTTAATTTAATATTTTCAATCTACATACGGTCATGGCCGATGCCCCTTTTTTATTACCTTAATTAGATTTGTCATATGCTTTATGTCTTTTATATCACGACACATTAAATCCCATTTTTTCTTAGAACCACCTCTTCTGACACATTCATTTGTTGCCGGTCTATTAAGACCTAGTTCCGGTCCTTCTTAACCTATCGGCGCCTCATTTCCTTTGTGGGAAGGAGGGGTGTTGCCGATATGAAAGAGAGGTCTGGTTCTAGGTGTGGAACGCATGCGCGCCGCACTTGACGTGCGGAGTGTGCCATTACACACACTCGTATCTTGATGCCAGATCCGGTGGGTGGAGCATGACAGCGCCTCGACCTATGGGATTTGGATGCATCGAGAACGAGGCTCGGGGAGCATCATGACTATTTCCGGAGTACGCTGCTATTGTGCACACCCATACTATGAGGCTGGATCTAGTGGGCGGAACGCGATGGAGCTTCGACCTATGAGATCCGGCCACACTGAGAGAGAGGCTTGGTGTGCATCTGGATCATTTCCGGATTAGCCGGCCAGGCTGTCATTGTAATTTTTGTTATTCGATCTGGACTTTTTATATACTGGTGCTGGCGGTATAATACCGCTCATTGCTCCTTCTAAATTGTATACTCAATTGTTATTTTGAGGCACTTAGTATACTATTGGTTTATTATATTCACTGTATTCCATATGCTATTTTGAAGTACTCAGTTGATTATCTAGCCCTGTAAGGGATGGCTAGAATTTAGCTCACCATTCAATTTTGTAACGGTTACCATTTATACACATAGCGCTACACTATTTTTAAATTTGACCCAGCTTAAAGACTGGTGTATGCACTCGTTAACATCCCTTTGGAGTGAATGGGAACATTATCAAGACCGGGGTAAATCCTTCTGCTCTTTCTTGATGGCTTCCCAACATAGTGTTAGATCAGTGGTTCTTAACCTGGGTTCGATCGAACACCAGGGGTTCGGTGAGTCAGTCTCACAGGTTCGGCGGAGGTCAAGACACACACCCGACTCATATGATTTGTGATAATACGCCCCCCTTGTCCATCATTGGCTGCAGGTGATAACGCCACATCGCTTGGCCTATCTGTGCTGCAGGGAATTTGGTGCGCCCAGTAGTCGAATTGCAACTGTCGTGATGGTACGTCGTGTGATTTCTTTCTTAATATTTTAATCCCTTCATACTAACTATGTCGAGCAAAAAAAGAAAGTGGTCGGACGAATATGTACAATATGGATTCACATGTATAATGGAACGTGATGGGAGTCAGCGTCCTAACTGCATTAATTGCAATGCCAAGTTGAGCAATTCTAGTCTAGCACCGGCAAAACTAAGAGAACACTTCCTTAAGCTGCATGGAAAATACGAGAACACAACGCTCGCTGAATTCAAGGTGAAGAGAGCTAGATTCGATGAAAAGGCTACTTTGCCTGTTCTCGGCTTTGTACCCATCAACAAACCGATCCTCACAGCATCGTATGAAGTTGCTTACCTGATCGCAAAGCAGGGCAAACCACACACCATTGCTGAAACACTCATAAAACCAGCTGTGTTGAAGATGGCGAATATCATACTGGGAAAAGCAGCTGAAGTTAAGTTATCCCAATTTCCTCTTTCAAATTACACCATCACGACAGAATAGAGGACATGAGCAAAGACATCTTGGCTCAAGTAGTTGCAGATCTGATTTCAAGCCCGGCAAAATTTAGCCTTCAACTCGACGAGACCACAGACGTTTCCAATCTAAGCCAGCTTGCAGTATTCATGCGCTATGTGAAAGACGACGTGATAAAGGAAGATTTTTTATTTTGTAAGCCTATTACAACAACAACTAAGGCAGCCGATGTGAAGAAACTTGTGGATGACTTCTTCAAAGACAACAATCTTTCGTGGGATATGGTTTCTGCAGTTTGTTCGGACGGAGCTCCAGCCATGCTGGGAAGAAAGTCTGGTTTTGGTGCGCTAGTGAAAGCCGATGCACCACACATCATTGTTACGCATTGTATTCTGCACAGGCATGCGTTGCCTCCAAAACTGGCAGAAGTATTAAAAATTGTAGTGGAATGCGTGAACTATGTGCGAAATAGTGCTCTGAGGCATCACATCTTCAGGGAGCTGTGTAAAGAAATGGGATCTGAATTTGAGGTACTTCTGTACCATTCTAACGTTTGGTGGTTATCCCGGGGACAGGTGCTGAATCGTGTTTTTGCAGTGCGTGTGGAATTAGCCCTGTTTTTGCAAGAGCACCAACATTGTCATGCAGATTGCTTCAAAAATTCTGAGTTCATTCTCATTTTAGCGTACATGGCTGATATCTTCGCAGCTCTCAATCATCTCAATCAACAGATGCAGGGCGGTGGAGTCAACATCATCGAAGCGGAAGAAAACCTGAAGGCTTTTCAAAAAAAGCTACCGTTATGGAAACGACGAATAGAGAACGATAACTTTGCAAACTTTCCCCTGCTAGACGACTGTGTAAGTAAGATCGAAGATCTATCTGGAATCGGAGACATTTCTGTACCCGTGGAACTGAAGCAAGCAATTGCCATGCACTTAGATTCGCTTGCAAAGTCTCTCGACGGATACTTCCCTACAAGAGAGTCATATCCAGCATGGGTGAGACAGCCGTTCAAGTTTAGTGTTGAGACAACAGATGTCAATGATGAATACCTGGATGAAATCATTGAAATTCAGCAGAGCCAGGTTCAACAGCAACTTTTCAAAACAACAACGCTCTCAACGTTTTGGTGTCAACAAATGGTGACGTACCCTGTTATTGCTAAGAAAGCTCTTGAGATTTTCATACCGTTTGTTACAACATATCTTTGTGAGCAATCCTTTTTTGAGGATGCTGTACATAAAAATGAAGAAAAGGAACAGACTTTGTTGCGAAAATGACATGAGAGTGGCACTTTCCAAGGTAAATTGGCGCATTTTTTGAACTGGTCTCTGAAAGACAACAGCAGAAGTCACACTGATTTGCAGTAAATATTCATTATTATGTTTTTGTTTTTGTGTGAAAATCATGTTTTAATATTTAATAGTTTTGTTCTTTGTTCTTAATGGTTTTGATCTTTAATAGTTTTGTTCATTTTGTGCACCTATGTATAAAAATATACCTATGTATAAATATATACCTAAATATATACCTATGTTTTGAATTTGAAAAGATCATATTTCATTTTTCCAATTAAGAAGGGTTCAGTGAATGCGCATATGAAACTGGTGGGGGTCAGTACCTCCAACAAGGTTAAGAACCACTGTGTTAGATGCTTTCTCCCTGACTATATAAGTGGCTTTACAGGCATGTTGCGCCCTATGCTCTTCCCCTGTAGCTGATCGTCAGAGTTCATCAATACCTTTACCTATATCCACTCTTTCCCTTTAGCTCTAAGCATGTAGACAGGAAATATGCTTAGAGTTCAGCAAATACACATTCACAATCATATATTGAGCTTTGTTAATTTCTTAAATCAGTATAAGGAAGAGACCAGAGTCATCTGTAATAACCTCCAAAGGTTTAAAGGCTACCCTGCCTTTAATGGCAATCAGTAAACCACTTTTTTTCTTAAGCATGTTGAACATATAGATCAATGGGAACCTTTTGTGGGAGAAAGATAGAATTTTCAGCTATCTAAAATTAGTCTCTTGGAAACATAAAATGTCGCATTGAACAGCTACTTTCCATAAAGAGTATCTTTTTTGAGAGCTGTTAAGCCCTTTAACATTTAAAGAAGTAACATTAAAAGGCATGCTGTAGGTGTGAGTTAACATTGAGATTGCAGAGCCTACGTTATGCTCCAAGAAAGCATTGCATACAACTCAAAGAATATTTGTATCCTGTGGATAGATATTCTCCAATTTATCTGTCGTCCGTGGGACTGAAGATTAGACAATGTGAGGTTGTCAGTGCTGAAGTGGACTGTAGAGGTCCTTTCTGGGATCAAGTTAGGTACAGTACGTCTGGGCGCTCAAGTGTATATTTGGTTCCCTGAACAGCTATAAAGGCCAAACAGGCAACCAAAAACAGTGAACAAAGACAATATGGCAAAGTAATTGCAGAAGACAAGAAGTATCTGGTAAAAAGAGAAAGAAATAGGTGGTTATGCTACTGACTCTCTATCAACTGAGGGTAACAGTCATGTATCTGCACTAGGGAGATAATTCCGGGGCCATATGTTAATGCATGGTAAGAGAGCCCTGGGTATAGAAATATCGGGTTATCATTTCATCAGTGCCCCCTAAGACCCACCACTCAAATCTCAGGTGCTGGTGCAGACATGGTCTGGTCATAAGCTTGGCCCAAAGGTATATAAGTTTCAACTTCCTCAACAGAGCTAGGCCCTCTTATGGGATTTCACTGTAAAATTTTTACCATCTTTAGTGATAACCACTTTTAACTGGATAACCCCATTTATAGGTTATTCTGTGACTGTGCAAGGATTTTTCCTCTACAGCAGAGTATACTGAGATAGGTCAGGGAAAACCCAAGGTGGGCATATTGCTGAGAAACTGTTTATAAATGTCTAGTGGCTCAAAGGGATTTGCCTTTAACCTTTTGCTATATGGACCTACTACACTGCTTCCAGCTGGCCAGGTCCATATGTACTTCAGTGACCATAAACTTGTAACAGATGCTGCTGAACAAACTAATAGCTCTGATTAGCAGATGACAATCCGCTGATCAGAGTCATTCACCTAAAAAATAACCCACCTGCCTGCTTCCCTACATCTGCAGCCTCACCACCTCCCTGCTGCTCTATGCCCCCCTCCTCACTCATTTTGCCCCTTTGCATCTGTTCTATTATATGCACCTATCCCCCCTCCCCACACTGCTTAACTTCCACCTCAACCCTGATCCCCTGTGGCTACCCTGCATCCATCGGCTTCCCGCTTCTCTCGCCTGCTTCAGTGCAGCCACAGGGGCTTTCAAAATACTTTACATACAACCCTGTCGATCCAATCCCCCTGCAATGGCCCCCTCTTACTTTTGCTCTGGCAATTGTCCCCACTGCTTTGCTAGTCGGCATTCTCCCTCTACCACCGGCTGCAGCTGCTGTTTGGGGACACAAGCTGTCACGATGAAGAGTGGTGGGGGAGAAGGGGGTGGTAAAGATATGTTTACTATTCCCCTTTCTTTCCTTGAATGGGCACAGTAAGTCATCACTACTTATCGCTCTTGTGTCCATTGTTTACTGGAGAATAGTAAACAGTGTGCTTCAGTTTTGTGAATGAATAGGAGTCTTTATACAGACTCCTATTAATTCAAGTACAGTGCAGCTCAGGCTGCAGGGACTGTCTTTGGGCCCTTTCTCTGTTTCAAAAAAGAGACATCAGGGGTCTGTTTAGACCTTTGATGTTTTCACCAATTTATGTTGTGTTTGTGTGTACTAATAATGATTTTTGTGTATTTTTAGTGAAAATAGAAGTTTGATGAACATTTGCGCAACTATTGTGGGGCCTAGAAGATCAGTAGCCCTTTTTTTTATTCAATAGGTCATGTGCTTTCAGAAAATATATGGTTTGGGGAGTCTTTTACAAACTCTGAAAGCTGTAAGTGAAAAATGGTAACCTCAAGATTTTTGGAGTAAATGTTTTTTATTTACAGTTTTGCACACTTTCAGTTTTCACCATTTCACAAAAAGGTGCAATTTAAAATGTGCAATTTAAAATGCACAAGTATTTGTTATGTACTAACTCAATACAGTTTTAGATTTTATATTTAGTAGGAATTTAGCAAGAATTTTGTAAATTGTGCCATGTATATATCCACTAATAATAATGTTAGTGTATTTTTTGTGAAAATAGCGATTTGATAAACATTTGCGTAAATATTGCCTAAAAAATCAGTAGTACTTTTATTTATTCTATAGGTCATATGCTTTCATAAAATATATGGTTGGGGGGTCTTTTACAAATTCTTAAAGCTATAATTGAAAAATTGTAACCTCAGATTTTTAAGGTAAATGTTTTTTATTTACTGTTTTGCGCACCTTCAGTTTTCACCACTTTACAAAAAGGCGCAATTTAAAAATGTACAAATATTTGTTATTTATTAACTCAATACAGTTTTAACTTTTATATTTAGTAGGAATTTAGCAGGAATATTGTAAATGTTGACATGTATGTATCCACTTATAATGATTTTTAGCAAAAAAGTTGATTGATAAACATTTCCGCAATATCACAGGGCCTGAACAAATCAGTAGCACCTGCCTTTTATTCTAGTGTTCCTCTGCTTTCATAAAATGTATTTTTTGAGGGTATTACACAAACTCTGAAAGCTGTAAGGGAAAAATAAAAAAGCAATGGAAAAATTGCAAACATGATCTGGTCACCTGAGTCTAAAAGTGGAGTTCGGGGCCTGGCAGCAAAAGGGTTAAAATGATAGAAATGTATTCTTGCCACCATATCTCTGGGTAGTTGTCTGGCAGGTGTGCCAGGTTCAAGAATCTGTGTATTTGGTCTAAAATCAACTCAGCTGGGGAGGTATTGGGAAGAAAGTTGGAAAGTAACTTAGTACAATAGTTTCTCAATTCTGCTGGATAAACGGTTTCTGGAATGCCACAGATATTAACATTGTTACACCTGGAGCGTTCCTCCAGGTTTGACAATTTTGCCTTGATCAACTCCACATCCTCCTCTCTTTCAGCGTTAGTATCAACTAGCTCATTGAACGTGGCAGCAAAGTCCCCCATGCGGTTTTTATTGTGTCTAATCCTGTTGCCTATATCATGTAGTTCCCCTTTAAATTGGTGGACCAAAGAAGTGAGATCTACTAAAATAGAGCTGTGTAAAAACACTTATTGGTGAAGCATGGGATATGCAGTCATAGAGGAATGAGTGGCACTAGAATACCCAGAAGTACAGGCATATGGCTTCACCTCAGTAGGTGCAGGCTCTGGAGGTGCCATTCTGGGTCTAGACTTGGTTGGGCTGGTAGTGGGAGAGGAGGCCTGTGAACCCCCCTCCCCCCAGGATTCTGGTATGCCATCCTTCTCCTCAATCCCTTCCACACTGTAACATGCTGCTGCCGATCCTGAGATGGCACCATCTTGGGTGAAGGAGTGGTAAGGAGGAGGGAGAAGCTCTGCAATTTTCCTAGGCTTCCCCTACTACTTCCTCAACATCTCCCTGTGTTGCTGCAACTTGAGTGGAGCAGGATCACTAGTAAGTCCTTGTCTCTCCCCACTGAGTCAGAAGAGGCTATCATATTTGGCTGCCGGCCAAGTCCCCCCCTAATTTTTTATATTTTATTTACCTCTCCCATTGCTAGCTGTGAGACAACATGAGACAATTCATTTTCTCAGAAGATCTAACCCCAATCTTCATTGTGTTGTATTGTTCTCCCTGCAGACAGTGAAAACTGCATGAAATGCCCTGATGATGAATGGCCAAATGAGAAGAAGGATCGGTGTGTTCCAAAATTGGTGGAATTTCTCTCCTACAGTGATGATACCATTGTTGCAGTATTTGCAGCTGTCTCCATCCTCTGTTGTCTTCTGACTGGTTTAATATTGGGGATATTTATACATTACCAGGACACTCCCATTGTTAAAGCTAATAACCGTAACCTGAGCTATCTTCTACTGGTCTCCATCATGCTGAGCTTCCTTTGTGTCTTCTTGTTCCTCGGCCATCCAGTAGATGTAACCTGCATGCTGCGTGTAACCTCTTTTGGTGTCATCTTCTCAGTTGCCGTCTCTTCTCTACTTGCCAAAAGTATCATGGTCTGTATTGCTTTTAAAGCCACCAAACCTGGGAGTCTCTGGAGGAAATGGATGGGAGCCAAACTGCCCAATTTTATCATTTGTGTCTTCTCACTGGTTCAAGTCATAATCTGTGTCACTTGGTTATCTATTTCTCCTCCCTTCCAGGATCGGGACACTCACTCTTATCAGAGAAAGATCATCATACAGTGTAATGAGGGTTCAGTTATCGGCTTCTACTCTGTCCTGGGATATATGGGGCTTCTGGCAGCTGTGAGCTTCATTATCGCTTTTTTAGCCAGGACATTACCGGACAGTTTTAATGAGGCCCAGTACATCACCTTCAGCATGCTGGTGTTCTGTAGTGTCTGGATTGCCATGATCCCGGCCTATCTGAGCACCAGAGGGAAATACATGGTGGCTGTGGAGGTTTTTGCTATAATGACATCAAGTTCTGGACTGCTTAGCTGTATATTTTTCCAAAAATGTTACATAATTATGTTCAGACCTGACCTGAATACAAAAACATTTATCCACTAATATTTATGGAGCAACACTGGGTTACCAGTAGTTATAAAGTTATCTCTATTATTGTTATGCCCTGTACACATGATCGGACATTGATCAGACATTCCGACAACAAAATCCATCAATTTTTTCAGACGGATGTTGGCTCAAACTTGTCTTGCATACACATGGTCGCATAAAGTTGTCGGAAAATACGATCGTTGTGAACGCAGTGACGTAAAACACGTAGGTCGGGACTATAAACGGGGCAGTAGCCAATAGCTTTCGTCTCTTAATTTATTCTAAGCATGTGTGGCACTTTGTGCGTCGGATTTGTGTACACACGATCGGAATTAAACTGATCGGATTTTGTTGTCGTAAAATTTTATAGCCTGCTCTCAAACTTTGTGTGTCGCAAATTCCGACGGAAAAAGTCCGATGGAGCCCACACACGATCAGAATTTCCGACAACACAATCCGATCGCACTTTTTCTGTCGGAAAATCCGACCGTGTGTACAGGGCACGAATGTTAGTATTTTGTTATTGAGAATAAACACTTTTAAATTTAAACATTTGATGCTTACCTCTCCTTAGGATGGTGAGTTTAATTTTTGCTCTGGACACCATTGGTATCGGACACTTTGGGTTTGTTGGAAACCTTGTCCCCTGCTGGGTGCAGTGGTTCCTCCCACCAGCCGTTCCAACACTACAGAACAATGTAGTGACTTAGTGAGGAGGAACCACAGTGACCAAAGGGGGACAAAGTATCCAAATCATCCTAAAGTGTCAGATACCAGAGACACAAAATCACTCTTCCAGAGAGGAAAAAGTTCACTCATCACCTTCCAGAAAGATAAATATTAAAAATGTTCTTTTATAAGCTGCTTGTAATATATTTTTAGTGTCAGGGCCACTTTAATTATATTGTATGTAGATGATTATGTCTATAATAATAAATACATGTTGTTGGTATATTCAAAAATCTATTTTAATATTAATTAAAGTTGATGAGAACGTGTTCTCAGGAGGTTCATATTTTAAGTGATAAGTTGAGTTCATTTGAATAGAGATTTTATTTATAGGACCTAATAAAAAAATCCTTCTCCTTGTATATATTTATTTGTAAACTGATGCCAACAAGGGAGTGTTTGCCTGGCTTCCCCATACAATGCTGCAGAGACAACACTCCTAAGACATTAAACATTAGAATTATGTTGGAGTAATATGTTTTTAAATGAATGTTCTTACTCATAAGGGCCCCATAGTAGGGTATTAAGAAGTAACACTCCCCCCGATTCCTTCCTATAAGTATTCTAATCATACACACTAAGAAAAATACTGCATAAAAAAAAAAAAAATATTATTATTATACAGGATTTATATAGCGCCGACAGTTTACGCAGCTTTTTACAACATTAGGGCAGACAGTACAATAACAATACAATTCAATACAGGAGGAATCAGAGAACCCTGCTCGTTAGAGCTTACAATCTAGGAGGGAGGATCAAGTTATACAAAAGGGTAATAGCTGTGGGGGATGAGCTAATGGAGAAAATAGTGCAGTTGATAGATGGAGGCAGGATAGGATTCTCTGAAGAGGAAAGTTTTCAGGGATCACCTAAAAGTGGATAAATTTGGAGACAGTCTGACAGATTGGGGTAGGGAATTCCAGAGGATGGGCGAGGCTTGGGAGAAGTCCTTGTGGTACATATGGGAGGAGGTGATGAGGGAGCTAGAGAGCAGGAGGTCTTGGGAGGAACGAAGAAGGCGATTAGGTTGGTATTTTGAGACTAGGCTAGTGATGTAACTGGGGGCAGAGTTGTGGATGGCTTTGTAACTTATATACATAAATCCCAAAAATATTATATATTATTAATCATTATTCCTCAAACAAATATAATCATTCTTACACAAAACATGTTAAATATTAAATATAATAAAATGCCAAACAGTGTAAGATGGATACATAGATCTCCAATAATTTAACATACAAAAACTCATCCCACAATAAAAGTGCCAAAGAATGTGTGTAAAATAAACAAATTCCCCTAAATCACGTACAACATATGTGATAATCAAGTCCCCCACAATAATAAGTGCAATAAATCCCCTCCTTAGTGATATGGAAGACGCTCCTTTGTGTTTTTCAAACAATCCCTTCATGAACCCCCCAATCCTTCATCCACTCACCTTATAAGTCTGACCTCTTCAATGAATAAGTTGGTCATAGAGCGCTTGTTGTATATAAGATATCAGACGGGTAACTCAGATCCACATAGACAAATGCAGTCAGTCACACACAAAAAAAGAAAACTTTTCTACAGAGAAGTCCTGCTGCAAAAAATCAGTTCAACATAAAAGAGAGGCCCTATCATCACCAAATAATAATCAATATACCTGAAAAGAAATAACACACCAAAATACCACACTCCTGAAACAAGAGCCAGAAGGAAAACAATGTGGTAAAAAAATGTTGATACTTGCTTGGTAGAGGTGATGGCTACAAGGAATATCACCTAGGTGAGAGTAAAGAGAGAGGTGTCTCTAATGGGTTACATCAGAAAAAGAAATTAAACCCAAAGAAAGAAAATAGAAAAAAAAATATATTTTTCCCCAGACATAAAAAAAAAAAAAAATATATATATATATATATATATATATATATATATATATATATGTGTGTATATATATATATATATATATATATATATATATATATATATATGTGTGTGTGTATATATATATATATATATATATATGTGTGTGTGTGTGTGTATATATATATATATGTGTGTGTATATATATATATATATATATATATATATATATATATATATATATATATACACACACATATTTTATTTTTATTTTTTTTACATATTGTCACCAGCAGGGATGGGCTGAACATGGCCCTGTTCGGTTCACAGCAGAACTCCCAAACTGGGGAAATGTTATAACCAGCCGAAGAGGAAAAAGTACCCATTTTGAAGGCTAAATCCTCGTACACACGATCCGATTGTTGGCCAACAGAGCGTCAGACTTTTGTCCGAAGGGCGTGTGCCAGGAACTTGTCTTGCATACAAACGGTACACAATTGTCGGCCAACAAACACAAACGTAGTGACGTACTAGACGTACTACGAGACTATAAAGAGGAAGTTAATTTCTCAAGCGCCACCCTTTGGGCTCCTTCTGTTAATTTTGTGTTAGTAAGTAAGTTAGTAAGTTTGGTGAGTGTTGATTCACGCTTTTCAGTTTGTGCTTTTCAGTTTGTTTCTGAGCGGCCGTTCGTCAACCAGCCATGTTGCTGAATCAGAGGAGAGAACGTGCTATTATTGTGCTTGGAGTTATTGCTTTGATCCAAGTACAGTTCAGGAACAGGAGGACGAGGAGTTATTGGACTAAAAATTGGTTGCTTAATCGTGACAAATTATGTCATATACCATTGCTGCGGGAGCTCCAGGAGAATAATCTGGATGATTCTCGGAATTATCCCCAGATGACGGACCCCTGGTATCACCAACTTTTGGTATTGGTGACCCCATATATTAAGAAGCAAGACACATGCATGAGGCTTGCCATCACTCCAGAGCGAAGGCTCATAGCCACCTTGCGTTACTTGGCGATGGGGAGAAGTCTCCAGGACCTCAAATAAAACCAAAAAATAGGGAGTGGCGCTGTGTTATACAGACGGAGTATCAGTATGTAATTGTCCTTCTTTATAAAGTGACAGGTGCATCAGTGCGGTGATTTAGTCCACTTAAAAGTTTAAATTGGCGGGTGTGATAGTAAAAACTATATAAAAAATATATATCTCAATGCAGTAGTGTATAATTATAAATATAAAGTGATAAGTGCTAGTTAGTGCAAAAAAGAGATTGTAAACTATATGCAAATACATTAGCACAGTCACTTTCCCATATACGTGAAAAGGCAGAAGAATTATATAATATAAAAATTGAGTAACATGTGCTTGTAAATCTTATATAAATTAGACCTTTTGTTTGGAAATACAAAGTGACCAGTGCAAAATTATACTAGATAAATATCATGATATTCAAACCACTGTGCGATTTTGTGCAAAAAGGCAAACAAAAAAGAAAGGAAAAACTATATATATAATAAAGTCCAATTTGCCAGCTGGCTGTATATGACGAAAAAAAGGAAAACGCATATAGTGTGGAACAACAAAATGTTCATAAAGGTGACGTGGCGTATCTTCCAAGAAAATCTCTCCTTTGTAGTAGAGTATATATAGAGACGTGCAGTAATTATTGGCAATATCCCCCTTATGTGATTACACTCACCGGAGCGCTCTGCCCCTGCAGGGGTATGAGCGTGAGATGTTATTCCCCAGGTGCCGATATCCTTACGATTCCCCAGGTGCCGATATCCTTCCAATTTCAAGTGGCCCGATCTAGGGTCATTCGCCCGCAGAGAAGGAGGGAGGGAGGAGAGGGACTTCACTACCTCCTATTTCAATGGGGATCCCGGCCGGACATCCACAATAGTGTATTTCATAGAAAAATAAAAATAGTCCACATAGCGTGACTCTGTTTCGATTCTTTTATTTCTAAATAGTAATAGTGTGTCCAAGGATTAGGACTGAATAAACAATGAGAATTAAAAACTGAATATAAAAAATAGGAGAAGGAGCTCGCAGGCTCTCTAACTCTCCAGCGACACGGGGAAAGCAGCGCTGCCTAGGATCGCCGGAACCATGAAACCCGGACGTGACGTTGTGCGCGCCAAGATAGTCCTGTCTTACAGTCAAATGGGACTTACTAGGGGAAATGACAGATCGCTGTTTACACACACAGATTCCGGTTCTCGCTGTGTCAGGAGTGATTGCGGGTGCCCGGCGGACATCTCGCCCGCCGGACACTCGCATAGTCTCTGTGGGCACGCCCCTAGTGGCCACAGGGTGAAGCGACGTAACATAACATCATTTCGCCCAGCCAAGCCATGCTGCCACAGTAAAATTGTGGCGGCTGGTTGACAAGTGGTTAAGCTTGTTTTGAAGCTGCTGAGACACAACAGTATCGCCATTGACTTCCACTGCTGTCAATCAAAGTCAGGTAGCCAATCAGGAGAGAGGGGGGTGGGCCGAACCATGGCTCAGTGTCTAAATGGACACACAAAGCTGCGGCTCAGCTCGAGTGCCCCATAGCAAGCCGCTTGCTGTGGGGGCACTTGGCAGGAGGAAGCAGCCAGGAGCGCCAGGGAGGGAACTGAGAAGAGGAGGATCAGGGCTGCTCTGTAAAAAAAACACTGCACATAAGAGGTACAGTATCTCACAAAAGTGAGTACACCCTCACATTTTTGTAAATATTGTATTATATCTTTTCATGTGACAACACTGAAGAAATATCCTTTAGGAGCCATAGAAGGCACGTGCCCGCTGCACGTGGGGGACCCGATGCGTGTGGTAATTAGTGCATTTTTCTAGCACTGATTGCTGTATAAATGTCAATGGGCCCAAAAAAGTGGATCACCGCCATTACTTGTAGCAAATAAATAAATAATAAAAATGCCATAAAAATACCATAAATCTATTACCTATTTTGTAGACGCTATAACTTTTGCCCAAACCAATCAATATACACCTATTGCTATTTTTTTTACCAAAAATATGTAGAAGAATATATATTGACTTAAACTGATGAAGAATTTTTTTTTTACATTTTTTTGGGATATTAATTATTCATTAAGGGGGCAAATTCTTCCGGGGCTTAAGTGGTTAATCAATAGCCTTGAAACTTTGCACAACCAAAGTTTTTATCTTTCCAACTCTATACCGAATATGGATTTTGGTTTCCCACAAGGGAAATGAGTGACTTTAGCTTAAAGGATATGTAAAGGTTCATTTTCTTTTTCTAAACAAATATTTCATATGTACCTCGTCTGTGCAGTTGGTTTTGCACAGAGTAGCACCGATCCTTCTCTTCTGGGGTCCCTCAGCGGTGCTCCTGGCTCCTCCTCTTCTTGAGTGACCGGTTGGAGAACCTTTCTCCCTTGGGAGAACTTGTGTGGGCAAGGGGGATGGGGAGGGGGTCCAGTGTAAGTTCACCTTACAGATTTTCTGTAAAGGTGAACTTACCCTTTAAGCTATTCCAATTAAATGTTTCAGGACTATAATAAAATTGTTAAAAGTGAATAACGTTTGGTCTGTTTTACCAAACAATCTGAGATTTTTAGAATATGCTGACATACATACAGTCTTCCATTGTGGGAATTTTGGGGAAATTTGATAACATCCAAAAAAAAACTACAGCACCCCCTGACCCCCTGAGAGGCATAGCATGGACACCCAAAGGCAGGGAAGGCTGACATTTTGATCTCGGACAGATCCTAAACCAGCGAAGAGCTGTGCGATCAAAGAAACGTTTGGCGCCAGTCATTTTAAGTACATTTTTAAATGCTTTATTGGAGAACTCAATAACTGACAGAAGGCATAGGGCTGAGAACATCCATGGCAAAACTAGATTAGAACATAACTCCAGACTCACCAGTCCCTTTCAGTATTCCACAGTACAGAATCAATAGGAGCACAGGCTGGCACAGGGTATTAGAGAAACAGCTTAATAGGGAATAGACATAAGATCTTCAATAGGAGAGACACCAGACTTGCTCCTTAGGTCCTTTCCAGTACCAGGTACCTCCAGTAGCCATCCAGCGTCTCTGGTTCTCCTCCTCAATCAGCATGTGAGGCCTCTTCTAGGCTTGAGTCCTAGTCAAACCTTTCCCACACTTGAGCATTCCCATCTCCAGGACAAGCCTGGATGTAGGCTGTATGAAGACTGAGCATATGGCAATTCTCCTAAGTATATATGCACTTCCCCAGCATGCACCACTGGCCAAGAAACCCCTAGTGATCGGCTGGTGAGCACACACACACACACACACGCATAATATTTCCCCATTGGCTGTCCCACACTACAGCCACTACACAAAAGGTGGTAGGGGATTCACAAGGCTAATGTCACTCACTTGTTTTGTGGAAAACAAAAATCCATGAAACATCTAGGATAGGTTTGGGGAAGCTGAAAGCTTGAGTTGTGCAAAGTTTCAAGACAATTGATTAGGGTTTAGGCACTTTATTGTAAGTTAAGCCCCATTAAGCTCCCCAAAAAAACAAGCTTAACACCTTCATTTTCTTTGTGGGAGACCAAAATCCATGACTCTTCTAGGATAGGTTTGGAAAGTTGAAAACTTAGGTTATGCAAAGTTTCAAGACAATTTATGAAAGTTTAGGCACATTATGGTACATTAGGCTCTTTTTATACTGAGCCACATGTTTTGAGATTGTAAAATATAGCTTAATGTGAATAACTTTTGGTGTGATTTAACAAATGAGCTGAAATGTTCTGAGTATGTTGGCATGGATAGATTCTTCTATTGTATGAAGTTTGGGGGAAATTGGTTAACATGTAAGGTCTTTTTTGTACATTAAGCCACATTAGGCTCCCCAAAAACAAGCCTAATGTCCCTAGTTTGCCTTGTGGAACATCAAATCGCATGTAACTTATAGGATAGGTTTGGAAGTTGAGATCTTACTCTGTGCAAAGTTTCAAGGCAACTGATTGGGGTGTAGGCACTTTATTACACATTTATCTACATTAAGTTACATTAAAGCAGAGTTCCAGTCCCCCAGTTCAATTTTTTCTTTTTTAAGACTCCACTTCAACTGATCCACTTTATATGCAATCTTTAGATAGTGTTATTGTAGTACTCACTTTTTTTCTATTCAAACATAAACAAAAAGATCTGGATCTCGGAAGCTGACAGTGTCCATCTCCACTGTGGACACCTGAAGCCCTCTTCTATCCATTTCCAGGAATCGGTGCAGCAGGCACCTCCACATCGCGCAGTAATGCCACCGCATGGCGCTCCTTCCTCTTGAGTCCTGACATGTTGCCATTGCGACGTAGGCGGACATTCCGTCAATCATCGTGAGATTTCGTCACTAGGCGATTCACAAGGACTCCTGGGATACATTACGCTGTTGGTATGTTGGCATGGATAGAGTCTTTTATTGTGTGAAGTTAGGGGTGAAACTGGTTAACATTTAAGGTCTTTTTTGTACGCTAAGCCACATTAAGCTCTCCAAAAAAAAGCCTAATGTCCATAGTTTACCGAATCGCATGAAACTTCTTGGATAGGTTTGGGAAGTTGAGATCTTAGGCTGTGAAAATTTTCAGGGCAATTAATTGAGGTTTAGGCACTTTATTACACGTTAAGCTACATTAAGCCATTTTCACATTAAATGTTTTAGCATTGTAAAATAAAGCTTAATGTGAATAACTTTTGGTGTGATTAACCAAATGAGCTGAAATTTTCAAAATATGTTGGCATGGATGGAGTCTTTTATTGTGCGAAGTTTGGGGGAAATTGGTTAATATTTAAGGTCTTTTTTGTACGTTAAGCCACATTAAGATCTCCAAAAAAAAAAAGCTTAGTGTCCATAGTTTGCCTTGCGGTACATCGAATCGCATGAAACTTCTTGGATAGGTTTGGGAAGTTGAGAACTTAGGCTGTGCAAAATTTCAAGACAATTGATTGAGGTTAAGGCACATTATGGTACGTTAAGCTCTTTACAGTAATTGTTTTAGCATTGTAAGATATAGTTTAATGTGAATAGCTTTTGGTGTGATTTACTAAATGAGCTGAAATTTTCAGAATATATTGGCATGGATAGAGTCTTCTATTGTGTGAAGTATGGGGGAAATTGGTTAACATTTAAGGTCTTTTTTGTACGTTAAGCTCTCCCAAAAACAAGCCTAATGTCCCTAATTTGCCTTGTGGAACACCGAATCGCATGAAACTTTTTGGATAGGTTTGGAAATGTAAAAACTTAGGCTGTGCAAAGTTTCAGGGCAATTGATTGAGGTTTGGGCACTTTGTTACACGTTAAGCTACATTAAGCCATTTTCACATTAAATGTTTTAGTATGTCCTGTTCTAAAGTTTGCTCAAATTTTCAGTCCGTTCGCAGGTTCTGGTGCGAACCGAACCAGGGGGTGTTCAGCTCATCCCTATTGGTCTATCACATGAAATCCCACTAAAATACATTTACAAAAATAAAAAGAAAGATGGCACTCTTTCCGAAAGAAGTGGGATTTTGAAGGGAGATAGTACGTCTGTTAGTAGTAGGTCAGTACCACACAGGTTAATAAAATATATACATTTTTATTGAAAGATAATTAAAATTATATGTATATGCATAACAGACATAACATGTAAGAACATCAACATGACCATCCAGTAGTATATTCAGAATTCATTCGTGATTGTCAGTCAACATGTTTCGCAAATAATTTTTTCGCTTCATCAGGGCATAAAAAGACATCATTAATTCATTTTAACTGTATAGAGAACAAATAACTATAATTACATGGTGGCCATGCATGGTTATACAGCAAAACATGGTACAAGAAATCTAATGGAGGATTAATTTCAATAACTCTGACCTACTAGTACAGATCTAAAGAGCAGAGCAACCACCATCATTGCCAGACGTCATCTAATGTACCAACTGGAGCATAGTATCCATGGGTGCCAGGTCCCAACAGGATAATGCCAACAGGGGAACTGGACTGCACAGTTGCAGGGCAAGAATCTGGCAAAACATGTGATAAAAGGAAAAGGAAACTCCTAAGTTCCTTAACAAATAATAAATATATATATCAACAGTAATAATGAATCACTTATCCCAGATAATCCTGAAGCAGGAATTAATTTAATAAGATGTAATGGTAGAGAGGGGGCTGGGGAGCCAATCCCTATGTTTAGAACAAGTGCCATATAAGGCAAGGATCTCACTGACAGAAAATCCTTCATAATAAAAGGCATGGTAAAAACTACATACCGATAGAGGCTAAAGGGATGTAAACCTCTAGCAGATATGGAGACCACAATAGCTGTGAGAAATATTCACTGCTTGTGGGCATCACAAATTGTGTTGTCCATAGGGGGAAGGGGGTTTCCGTCAGGGTATCTGAAGGGTATATTTAGCAAAGGGGAGGTGTGACATAATAGGAACACCAAAGCCCACCAAAACAACATAGTAGCCAAAAACCCCAATCAGTATAAGGATGAATATAGATACCACTAATTAAGTCCCAAAACAACCAAGAACCCTCTTCGGTATATAAAGGAAAACCAAGCATACAGCTTACCTATGAAGGAGGGATGTCAGCAATACAGCTCCTAACCAGGAGAACCAGTTCCTGCTAGTGACGATGGGTAGCTGCAGGGTGTGTCTATCAGACAGCACACTGGCGCTCCCATCTTTAAGCTGCGCGGTCCCACCGGAAGTGAAAAGGTCATTAATGACCTCCGGCATCACTTCTGGTCCGTTCATGCAATGAACAGCAATGAACATCAACCCCAAGGAGGGACTTATAAAAAACACATCATCTCCCCCTCAAGGCATCTTCCTAATAGCTCTTATTCAGACCTGGTGGAGGGAGCCCACAATGACTCCCTTCTAGGAACGACTACCCCTCTACCTATGTTTGGAGATACACTGGACAATGAATCAGTACTCCCACGAGAATTGGGTGCTGTACCAAAATCTAACCAAGGACGTAGCTCTAATGTAAGCTCAGCCCCTTTGGGCCATGCTCCCAACCCTCCAGCCACTCCAATGACACAAAGGACAGGAAAAATGGATCCATTTGTCATCAAACAGACCACAGCAAATCGGGACTAGATGTCATTACCTTTCCTCATATCAACTTACATCGGTAGAATCTGAAGTATTAAGACTGGGACTTCGTTTTTGTCCATTACGGCAAATTGATAAGTTTACCCTGGTCAAAGATTTGCATATTCTTGCAAGAAATTTAACATACAAATGTATCTTTGACATCGATAGGGGAAAGGGGGTAAAGAAAGATGAAGACCTTTATAAGGGATTTAAAGTACAAGACTTTATGGCCCGCAAAACATTGATCCAATTACTGGACGAAAATAAGGGATATGGTAATTCCCAAGACTACTCATCAAAGGAGGAAGAACCTCCTACAACAACACCCCCTATACCATTGAAATTCAAGGCTAAGTCCCAGAAGTTCCCCAACCTCCAAACATGCCCAGCAGTCTGGGCTTTTCTGAAACAAACTACCAAATTACAAACTACTAAACAAATTGAAGCTATGCAACTTCCCAAACACACCACAAACAACCTATCATCAGCACAACAATTAGCCTTAAACAACCTGATGCAAAGAGAAGACCTAGTAATTAAACCATCTGACAAAGGAGGAAATGTGGTGGTGATGAATAAAGATGACTATATCAACATGTGTCTCAATATACTCAACAACCAGGAATGGTACCAGCAAGTTCCACCTCAGAGACTCACTGAGGCTAGATCTCAATATTTGTCCATCATCGACCGGGCATACCAACAAGGCCTGATTGATAAGGAGACTCGTGAGTTCTTGGAAGTTAAATGGCCGGTCACGTCAACTTTCTACTCATTACTCAAAGTCCACAAGAACATCATAAATTTACCCTGGAAGCCGATCTTATCAGGGATAGGTAGTCACACTCAAACTGCCAGTCAATATGTAGACAGTCATTTACGTCCTTATGTCACGAGCCTGCCTTCATACCTAAAAGACACATTGGACCTACTTAAAGTCCTGGAAGGACTCACCATACCCCCGGGAGCGACCCTGGCAGCAATTGACATTGATATGACTGATTTCTGATTGGGACCCTAAAACAAAGTTAATACTGCAGCTGCAGGAACAGATTCACAGGACTCAATCACTGTGTTTAAAATGTCCGTTCAGTGAAAAATTTATTATTACATGTTATTTTATACATAGATAAGAAAGGGGTGGTGTGAGATGTTATTAAAAACTAGGGATGAGCTTCGTGTTCGAGTCGAACCCATGTTCGACTCGAACATCGGCTGTTCGACCGTCCGTCGAATTGCGAACGATATGGGCCGTTCGCGCCAAATTCGTGTGGCGCGTCACGGCCCATAATTCACTGCGGCATCGCAGTGCATTGCTGGCTGATGATTGGCCAAGCATGCACTATGACCCGCATGCTTGGCCAATCACAGCGCCGTCAGTAGAGAGAGCTGTAATTGGCCAAAGCCAGGGTGGCTTTGGCCAATTATGGCTCAGGGGATTTAGTACACACCCCACACTATATAAGGCCGCCTGCACGGCGGCCCTGTGTAGTGTGTGTTCCGGTGTGCTGAGCGATAGAGAGAGAGAGAGACAGTGTCATTTGATTTGAGTTAGATAGATTAGGCAGAACAGTCAGTCAGTTAGCTGCACTTACAGTGTATTGTGTATATATATGCATCCCAGGTGTTGCATATATATATATACACTGTATTCAGTTTAGCTAGATCCGTTCCTGTTATCTTCTATCTAGACTATTTACATTCAGTGCAGTGTGTCCTGCTCACAGTGTTCAGCTAGATCCGTTCCTGCTATTTACATTCAGTACAGTGCTTCCTGCTCACAGTGTTCAGCTAGATCCGTTCCTGCTATTTACATTCAGTGCAGTGCGTGCTGCTCACAGTGTTCAGCTAGATCCGTTCCTGCTATTTACATTCAGTGCAGTGTGTCCTGCTCACAGTGTTCAGCTAGATCCGTTCCTGCTATTTACATTCAGTACAGTGCTTCCTGCTCACAGTGTTCAGCTAGATCCGTTCCTGCTATTTACATTCAGTGCAGTGCGTGCTGCTCACAGTGTTCAGCTAGATCCGTTCCTGCTATTTACATTCAGTGCAGTGCGTCCTGCTCACAGTGTTCAGCTAGATCCGTTCCTGCTATTTACATTCAGTGCAGTGCGTCCTGCTCACAGTGTTCAGCTAGATCCGTTCCTGGTATTTACATTTAGTGCAGTGCGTCCTGCTCACAGTGTTCAGCTAGATCCGTTCCTGCTATTTACATTCAGTGCAGTGCGTGCTGCTCACAGTGTTCAGCTAGATCCGTTCCTGCTATTTACATTCAGTGCAGTGCGTCCTGCTCACAGTGTTCAGCTAGATCCGTTCCTGCTATTTACATTCAGTGCAGTGCGTCCTGCTCACAGTGTTCAGCTAGATCCGTTCCTGCTATTTACATTCAGTGCAGTGCGTCCTGCTCACAGTGTTTAGCTACATCCGTTCCTGCTGTTTACATTCAGTGCAGTGCGTCCTGCTCACAGTGTTCAGCTAGATCCGTTCCTGCTATTTACATTCAGTGCAGTGCGTCCTGCTCACAGTGTTCAGCTAGATCCGTTCCTGCTATTTACATTCAGTGCAGTGCGTCCTGCTCACAGTGTTCAGCTAGATCCTTTCCTGCTATTTACATTCAGTGCAGTGCGTCCTGCTCACAGTGTTCAGCTAGATCCGTTCCTGCTATTTACATTCAGTGCAGTGCGTCCTGCTCACAGTGTTTAGCTACATCCGTTCCTGCTGTTTACATTCAGTGCAGTGCGTCCTGCTCACAGTGTTCAGCTAGATCCGTTCCTGCTATTTACATTCAGTGCAGTGCGTCCTGCTCACAGTGTTTAGCTACATCCGTTCCTGCTGTTTACATTCAGTGCAGTGCGTCCTGCTCACAGTGTTCAGCTAGATCCGTTCCTGCTATTTACATTCAGTGCAGTGCGTCCTGCTCACAGTGTTCAGCTAGATCCGTTCCTGCTATTTACATTCAGTGCAGTGCGTCCTGCTCACAGTGTTCAGCTAGATCCGTTCCTGCTATTTACATTCAGTGCAGTGCGTCCTGCTCACAGTGTTCAGCTAGATCCGTTCCTGCTATTTACATTCAGTGCAGTGCGTCCTGCTCACAGTGTTTAGCTACATCCGTTCCTGCTGTTTACATTCAGTGCAGTGCGTCCTGCTCACAGTGTTCAGCTAGATCCGTTCCTGCTATTTACATTCAGTGCAGTGCGTCCTGCTCACAGTGTTCAGCTAGATCCGTTCCTGCTATATACATTTAGTGCAGTACGTCCTGCTCACAGTGTTCAGCTAGATCCGTTCCTGTTATCTTCCTACTGACAGGCAGGCTTGTCTGGTTACAGTATATAAAGCTACCTGAAGAAAATTACAGGTGTTCTTTTTGATCCTATTAGTACCACGGTCAGGCAGCTAGACTATTTACATTTAGTACAGTGTGTCCTGCTCACAGTGTTCAGCTAGATCCGTTCCTGTTATTTACATTCAGTGCAGTGCGTCCTGCTCACAGTGTTCAGCTAGATCCGTTCCTGCTATTTACATTCAGTGCAGTGCGTCCTGCTCACAGTGTTCAGCTAGATCCGTTCCTGTTATTTACATTCAGTGCAGTGCGTCCTGCTCACAGTGTTCAGCTAGATCCGTTCCTGCTATTTACATTCAGTGCAGTGCGTCCTGCTCACAGTGTTTAGCTACATCCGTTCCTGCTGTTTACATTCAGTGCAGTGCGTCCTGCTCACAGTGTTCAGCTAGATCCGTTCCTGCTATTTACATTCAGTGCAGTGCGTCCTGCTCACAGTGTTCAGCTAGATCCGTTCCTGCTATATACATTTAGTGCAGTACGTCCTGCTCACAGTGTTCAGCTAGATCCGTTCCTGCTATTTACATTCAGTGCAGTGCGTCCTGCTCACAGTGTTTAGCTACATCCGTTCCTGCTGTTTACATTCAGTGCAGTGCGTCCTGCTCACAGTGTTCAGCTAGATCCGTTCCTGCTATTTACATTCAGTGCAGTGCGTCCTGCTCACAGTGTTCAGCTAGATCCGTTCCTGCTATTTACATTCAGTGCAGTGCGTCCTGCTCACAGTGTTCAGCTAGATCCGTTCCTGCTATTTACATTCAGTGCAGTGCGTCCTGCTCACAGTGTTCAGCTAGATCCGTTCCTGCTATTTACATTCAGTGCAGTGCGTCCTGCTCACAGTGTTTAGCTACATCCGTTCCTGCTGTTTACATTCAGTGCAGTGCGTCCTGCTCACAGTGTTCAGCTAGATCCGTTCCTGTTATTTACATTCAGTGCAGTGCGTCCTGCTCACAGTGTTCAGCTAGATCCGTTCCTGCTATTTACATTCAGTGCAGTGCGTCCTGCTCACAGTGTTCAGCTAGATCCGTTCCTGTTATTTACATTCAGTGCAGTGCGTCCTGCTCACAGTGTTCAGCTAGATCCGTTCCTGCTATTTACATTCAGTGCAGTGCGTCCTGCTCACAGTGTTTAGCTACATCCGTTCCTGCTGTTTACATTCAGTGCAGTGCGTCCTGCTCACAGTGTTCAGCTAGATCCGTTCCTGCTATTTACATTCAGTGCAGTGCGTCCTGCTCACAGTGTTCAGCTAGATCCGTTCCTGCTATATACATTTAGTGCAGTACGTCCTGCTCACAGTGTTCAGCTAGATCCGTTCCTGTTATCTTCCTACTGACAGGCAGGCTTGTCTGGTTACAGTATATAAAGCTACCTGAAGAAAATTACAGGTGTTCTATCCCAGCTTAGTGCAGCTACAGGCCATTAGTATGTCTGGAAGGCCAAGAAGGAGAGGCAGACAGTCACAAGCCAATAAGAGAGGGCAAGCAGGCTCTGTGTCTAGTGCTGGTCGTGGAGACGGTGCATCCTCATCAGCACGTGGCCATGGGACACGCTTGGCCTTTTTTTCGGCAGCTGGCCGTGTTGAGCCGCAACATGCGGAAGACTTGGTCGAGTGGATGACCAAGCCGTCCTCATCCTCCTCATCCTCTCTCACCCATGCCCAGGGTGCTTTGTCTGGCAAAGCAGCGGCCTCTTCCCTCAGCTCAATGTCATCAGTGACTCCTTCCCTAGCTCCACCATGTCCTCATGAGGATTCCCTCGAACTGTTTGACCACAGTGTTGGGTACATGCTCCAGGAGGATGCCCAGCGTTTGGAAGGCTCTGATGATGATACTGAGCTCAATGAAGGCAGTAACATGAGCACGGACAGAGGGGGTGCCCAAGAAGGACAGCAATCTGGCAGTCATGCTCCCCCTGCTGCAGCATACTGCCAGGTTTGCTCCAGTGATGAGGAGGGAGGGGATGATGAGGTCACTGACTCAACGTGGGTGCCTGATAGGAGAGAGGAGGAGGAGGAGGAGGAGGAGGAGGAGGAGGTGGCACATCACCAACTAGGCAGGATGCCCTCCAGGGGCCAGCCTAAGGGCAGCACATTGACTGCATCACACCCCAAAGCTCCACATGTGCAGGGCGCTGCAGTCTCTGCGCGTTATTCAAAAAGTTCTTTGGTGTGGGCCTTTTTTGAGACGAGTGCATCAGATCGCACCGCTGCTATTTGCAATATATGTCTCAAGCGTATCTCGCGTGGCCAAAACATCTCCCGCTTGGGTACCACATGCTTGACCAGACATATGTTGACCTGCCATGCAGTTCGTTGGCAAGCGTATCTAAAAGACCCACACCAAAGAACAAAGACGATCTCTCCTTGCTCCTCATCAGCTGAGATTTCCAACCCCACTAGACCTTCAGTCCTCTCTGCGACCTGCAGTGAGAGGAATGAAGGTGTAGAATTAGGTGTGTCACAGCCAAGTACTTATGGGCAATCTGCTTTTGGTACACCGACGTCAGATTGTACCAGGCAAATTTCCCTGCCCCAGCTGCTGCACCGCCGAAAGAAGTTTGCTCCCAGCCATCCACATGCCCAGCGGTTGAATGCTAGCTTGGCAAAATTGCTAGCACTTCAACTGCTGCCTTTTCAGTTGGTAGACTCTGCCCCCTTCCGTGAGTTTGTGGAATGTGCGGTTCCTCAGTGGCAGGTACCCAAACGCCACTTTTTCTCACGGAAGGCGATTCCGGCTCTCTACCGGCATGTGGAAGGCAATGTCCATGCCTCGCTGGACAGGGCGGTCAGCGGTAAGGTGCATATTACCGCTGACTCATGGTCCAGCAGGCATGGACAGGGACGTTACTTAAGTTTCACGGCGCATTGGGTGACTCTGCTGGCAGCTGGGAAGGATGCAGGACAAGGTGCAGTAGTGTTGGAGGTTGTTCCGCCACCACGCCTCCAAAATGCTGATTGTGACACACCTCTCTCCTCCACCCCCTCCTCTTCTTCTTCCTCCATGGCCTCTTCCTCGGAACCAGCGGTGCTCCGTAGGCGTTCAAGGGGCTACGCAAGTACGCAGGCCAAAAGATGCCATGCGGTGCTTGAGCTGGTGTGCTTGGGGGACAGGAGCCACACTGGGGCAGAGGTTCTGTCAGCTCTGCAGGGGCAGGTTCAGAGGTGGTTGACGCCACGCCAACTTAAGGCAGGAATGGTGGTTTGCGACAATGGCACCAACCTCCTCTCTGCCCTCCGACAGGGACAACTGACCCATGTGCCCTGTTTGGCTCACGTCCTTAACTTGGTGGTGCAGCGGTTCTTGGGCAGGTACCCGGGCTTACAGGATGTCCTGAGGCAGGCCAGGAAAGTCTGTGTGCATTTCCGCCGGTCATATAATGCCAGTGCTCGGCTGACGGACCTCCAAAAGGAGTTTAACCTGCCCAAGAACCGCCTAATCTGTGACATGCCCACCAGGTGGAACTCGACGTTGGCCATGCTGCAGCGGCTGCACACGCAGCAGAGGGCCATCAATGAGTACCTGTGCGACTATGGCACCAGGACAGGGTCAGGGGACCTTGGTTTTTTTTCCCCACGCCAGTGGGCCATGATCAGGGATGCATGCACTGTCCTGTCACCATTCGAGGAGGCCACGAGGATGGTGAGCACTGACAGTGCATGCATCAGTGACACTGTCCCCCTTGTCCACCTGTTGGAGCACACGCTGCGTGGAATAATGGACAGGGCACTTGAGGCAGAACAGAGGCAGGAAGAGGAGGACTTCCTTAGCTCTCAAGGCCCCCTTTATCCAGACAGTGTTCCTGCGTGCCCGCCGATCACACAGGAAGAGGACGAGGAGGAGGAGGAGGAGGAGGAGGAAGATTGTGTCAGTATGGAGGTGGAGCCTGGCACTCAGCATCAGCAGTCTTTAAGGGATCAGTCCCAAGGAACACATGGACTTGTACGTGGCTGGGAGGAGGTGGCTGCGGACGTTGTTGTCCTTAGTGACCCAGAGGACTCCGGACCGAATGCCTCAGCAAACCTACGCTGCATGGCCTCCCTGATCCTGCAAAGCCTGCGTAAGGATCCTCGTATTCGTGGTATCAAGGAGAAGGACCAATACTGGCTGGCAACCCTCCTTGATCCACGTTACAAGGGTAAGGTTGCGGACCTTATCTTGCCATCGCAGAGGGAGCAGAGGATGAAACATCTTCGGGAGGCCTTGCAGAAAGGTCTGTGCAACGCGTTCCCAGAGACTGGGAGGTTACAAACTCCTGTTTCTGGACAACGTGTTGCTGAGGCTTCGGTCAGTCAAAGAAGGAGCGGTGGAGAAGGTGGCCGTCTGACCGATGCGTTCAGACAATTTTTTGGTCCGCAGCCCCAAGGTATGATCGGTTCCAGCAACCATCGCCAGCGTCTGTTTTACATGGTGCAGGAATACCTAGGGGCAAGATCAGACTTGGACACCTTTCCCACCGAAAATCCTCTGGGTTACTGGGTCTTGAGGATGGATCACTGGCCAGAGCTTGCACAGTATGCAATTGAGCTACTGGCCTGTCCTGCATCCAGCGTTCTTTCGGAACGCACATTCAGTGCTGCTGGAGGCGTGGTAACCGATCACAGGGTGCGTCTGTCCACCGACTCGGTCGATCGGCTGACCTTCATAAAAATGAATCAGTCTTGGATCACCACCAGCTACCAAGCACCTGATGCAGATGTAACCGAATAATTTTTTTTGAAATCTCAGATCCCTTCAAAGACTGCCTATGCTGATGCTGAGTGACTATCCCTGAGTAATTATCCTCTTCCTCCTCAATCATCACGCTGATAGCTTGTAAGAACATTTTTGGTTCTGGGCGCCACCACCAGTGCCTAAGGCACAATTTTTCAGCCCCTGTTTAACAGGGGCGTGTAATTACAATTTTTGATGTAATACTTTGCAGCAGGGCTCGTTCCTGCATTCCAACTAGAGTGTCTGTGAGGGGTTGCAGTGTTGTGGCACCAGCACCAGTGCCTAAGACCCAATTTTTCAGCCCCTGTCTAACAGGGGCGTGTAATTACAATTTTTGATGCAATACTTTGCAGCAGGGCTTGTTCCTGCGTTTCAACTAGAGTGTCTGTGAGGGGTTGCAGTGTTGTGGCACCAGCACCAGTGCCTAAGACCCAATTTTTCTGCCCCTGTCTAACAGGGGCGTGTAATTACAATTTTTGATGCAATACTTTGCAGCAGGGCTCGTTCCTGCGTTCCAACTAGAGTGTCTGTGAGGGGTTGCAGTGTTGTGGCACCAGCACCAGTGCCTAAGGCCTAATTTTTCAGCTCCTGTTCAACAGGGGCATGTAATTACAATTCTTGATCTAATATTTCACAGCAGGGCCCTGTGAGGGCTTACAGTGTTTTGGCCACAGCAACACCTAAGGCCCAAATTTCTGCTGAGTATATAGGGCAGGACCCTACTTTCAAACATCTAACTTACAAACGACTCCTACTTGCAAACGGAAGGAGACAACAGGAAGTGAGATGAAATCTACCCCTAAGGAAGGGAAATTCTCTCCTGTAAGAGTTAATATGGGAAAACAATTTTTCCTTTCCACTGATGCTTTCCAATCCTTGTTCCACAAAAAAACACAAATTTTCAAAAAACATTTTTCATTGGGACAAAAAAGTGAGGTGAAATCTTCTGAAGAGGAGGAAAGACGCAAAACAAATGTCACAGGGGTGATAACCCTTCCCTATGTTTTCCAAAAAGCTTAGAAAAGATTTTTTGGCTGGAGCTAAACACATTAAAAATGTTCAAAATTACAAACAGATTCTACTTAACAACAAACCTACAGTCCCTGTCTTGTTTGCACCGCCTGTATACTGCTGTTCAGAGTATATAGGGACCTTTCCTTATTTTAATTTGGGTGCGGGGTTCCCCTTAATATCCATACAAGACCCAAAGGGCCTGGTAATGGACTGGGGGGTACCCATGCCGTTTGTCTCACTGATTTTCATCCATATTGCCATGACCCGACATGACATTAAACCCGCAAGCAGTTTTAAATGAGATTTTTTCCTTTAAAAATGACATTTGGTGCAGGGACTGTTCTAAACATGGGAAACACGCGTCACTTTACAGGCATACTATAGACACCCCCCAGGTACGATATTTAAAGGAATATTTCACTTTTTTTTTTTTACTTTAAGCATCATTAAAATCACTGCTCCCGAAAAAACGGCCGTTTTTAAAAGTTTTTTTTGCATTGATACATGTCCCCTGGGGTAGGACCCGGGTCCCCAAACCCTTTTTAGGACAATACCATGCAAATTAGCCTTTAAAATGAGCACTTTTGATTTCGAACGTTCGAGTCCCATAGACGTCAATGGGGTTCTAACGTTCGTGCGAACTTGCGGTCCGTTCGCGGGTTCTGGTGCGAACCGAACCGGGGGGTGTTCGGCTCATCCCTATTAAAAACTAACAAATAGCAATATGTTATTAAAAGCTAACAAATAGAAATATATTATTAAAAACTAGCGAATAGAACAATTGCAAAAGTAAAACCTTGAAAAGGGAGGGGGGAGTAGAGAGCGTTTAGAAGGAGAAGTGTCTGTGTGTTAGGTGAAGGTTACAGAACACATTTCAACAGTGAGAACAAAATGGATTCTCTTGTGCTTAAATGAACAGTACAATGAATGTCCATGTCATTTCCCCCCTTTTGTTTATTTGACACCATTCTTCTCCGCGTTACGTTCAGCTGATTGCTGGCAACTCCTGTTACATTGGCGCAGAGAGACGGCGTCCTGTTCAGCTCTCTCCTAGCTTTCTCACAATAATGGGTTCATCAGGGCTGGTGGTACATTTGTTGGTACAGCGGGTAGTCACACAGAGGCATAGCCTGATGAGGAAGTAAATAACAAACATGAGAAATAGGAACATCACAATGTAAGCGCCTAGTTTCTGTAACCATGTTGCTATGCCATATAAAAAATCACCAAAACCTCCTAAACTCTGAAAGGGGTTCCATCCATCTTTAGCAATATCTCTGGCCTTATTCTGTAGTTCTCTTATCTTAGCAAGATGCCCTTTAATAATGTCCTCATTATCAGAAATGTATATACAACAGTCAGTGCGAAATATCTTACACATCCCACCTTGAGCTGCAGTGAGATAATTTAGCGTTAATCTGTGCTCTAATACTACTTTTTTAAGCTGAGCCATTTCTTCATTTAATAAACCTATATCAGTGGTAGTAAGGTTAATAATCTCATCTACAATTCTAGTGTAATTATTTAGTCTTTTCATTGCTTCAATTCCCCATCCTGTCTAGGAAGGGAACCATGACCATGCCATGTCACCTTCAGTGAACAGCTCTCTTTTGAACACTAAAGGGTATTCTGGACTTTGATCTGGTCGCACTGTATCTTTGCGAACAGCCAAAGCAGGTACTAACTTCCCAATATAACATGTACCTGTAACATTAGTAGGAAGCCAAGCGTAAGCTTTATTTCCACATATATAATATAACCCTCTACGTATGGACGGTATGCCTGCTCCTAAAAAACTGGAAGCAATAACATGGAATCTCAGGAAACATATTGGAAACTGTGAGCAATTTGTACTATAAAGGGTTCTATTTAGTTCTGGATCTGGGATATAATAATATTGACCATAGTTTCCTCCATAAACTGTAATTTTTGCTCCGCTGCAATCTGAATTGCCCAACCGTGTACATTTAGTGTTAAATGGGCATGTAATGTTTAAACAAATCTGTGAAGTGTTTATCTGTTTCGAAACCATCAAAGTTACTGATCTGTGCTCATTAGCTGTGGAGACTTTGTATGAGCCATTTATTCTGGTCCTGTTTAGATCAGTGAAATTGAGAGGCATTGCTATCATGGGTATTGTTCCTGTTTGGGGATGTAAGTGAGAACACACCCAGCAGTTATTAGCGTTGCTATGGGTTGCATACAATTTTAACATTTGGATGAAAGGGTTATTTTTCCATGTTCTCACAAACAACAAAAAGAAAAGAAACATTATCATCCTTTTTTCAAAGGATATCATCACTTCAGGATTTTCTTGCAGTGACTGGTGTGAATCCAGGTGGGCTTTCCTTCCAACTTGACAGCAGAACCGGTTGTCAAAAGCATCAAATGTGGTCTGTCAAATTTTGGTTCTAGTGGCTTTCTGACGTGTCGCTTGACCACCACCCAGTCACCTGGTTGGATTCTGTGAATACCTGAAACAGAATCTGGGTCGGGGATAGATTTATAAACACCTTCATGTATTTTATTCAATGTTCTTTGCAAAATCTGAACATATTCTAACAGATTAGAGTGAGAAGCCTGCAACTGTTGGGGAAAATATAGCCCTGTTTTGGGTGGCCCTCCAAATAAAATCTCATAGGCGGACAGCCCATGTAGTTGTTTAGGGGTAGTTCGTACAGAATATAGGGCTAATGGCAAAGCTTCCACCCATCCTTTTCCTGTATCTGCTTTAATTTTTGCACATCTGTTTTTCAAAATTCCATTAAGTCTCTCAACTTTACCACTACTTTGTGGATGATAAGGTGTATGGAAAGCTTGTTGTATGTGAAGTGCTTCCATTACCTCTTTCATTACTTCCCCAGTAAAATGGGTTCCTCTGTCACTCTCAATAGTTTCAGGAACTCCATATCTACAAACTATTTCATTCAAAATTTTCTTTGCTGTTGTTTTTGCATTTGCTTTGGCTACTGGCCAGCTCTCGGGCCAACCTGAAAACATGTCAACACACACTAAAGCAAACTCATAGGTGCCTATTCTGGGCATCTGAATGTAGTCTATTTGAATTCTTTGGAAAGGGAAATCTGGCTTTGGAGAATGCCTTTGGGGAACATGAACAGGCCTCCCTGCATTGTACAGAGCACAAGTAAGACATGAAGCACAAAACCTGGCTGCAAATGCACTAAATCCAGGTGCTATCCAATAGCAGTCAGTAAGTGCCACCATCGCGCCCTTAGCAAGATGACTGACGCCATGTGCCAGCTGTGCTAAAACTGGGTACAAACTCCTGGGTAGACACCACCTGTTGTCAGCGCTCCACAGGCCCTGCTGATTTTGGGTAGCATTACATTTGATCCACTTATCCTTCTCTTCATCAGGGGTCTGGTTCTGCAACTGAATTAGAGTTTCTACATCCCACTGCTCTTGATGAGGGGAATCTGTCCCCACTACCTGGGTGATCCCTACAGTGGGTGTGACTCCAAATGCCATAAGGGCAGCATCCTTTGCCGCTTGGTCCGCTAAAGCATTTCCTCTGTCATGTCACTTCCCCTTGCATGCCCTTTTACCTTCAAGATGGCAACTTCTGCTGGTTTCTGAAAGGCCTTAAATAGCAGCTCTATGAGTTTTGCATGTCTCAC
Organism: Lithobates clamitans; assembly: GCA_037952925.1. Taxonomy (NCBI): domain Eukaryota; kingdom Metazoa; phylum Chordata; class Amphibia; order Anura; family Ranidae; genus Lithobates; species Lithobates clamitans. Next base: position 2,346,288 of record JBBGZY010000610.1, read on the forward strand.
TGGCTTCCCTGCACTAGTCAGAAAGTGCCGTGCTTTCCAGATAGGCCCAAAATCGTGGGCTATTCCAAATGCATATCTGCTGTCAGTGTAAACATTTCCCCTTTGATTCTCTAGGAGATGACATGCTTTGACTACAGCATACAACTCCGCTTCCTGTGCTGACATCTGGGGTTTCAATGCTTCCTGATGTAAAATGGTGTCTGTAGTTGTTACAGCAAACCCTGTGTGTGGCTGACCATCTTCAGTGTAAAATCTGGAACCATCTACGAATAAGTGTGTGTCACAATCTGATAAGGGCTCATCTTTTGCTGGGGTGACAGAGGCCCTTTCTACCTCCATAAGAGCCATACAATCATGAGAAAAACTCTCAAGTTCTACATCAGTACCATTTGTTGCATCTTCCTCATCAATTATAGGAAGAAGAGTAGCCGGATTTAAAGTAACACATCGTTTGATTGTTAAATTCGATGGAGCAAAAAGAACAGACTGGTACTTGTCAAATCTACTGGCAGACACATGTCTAGTATTTACTTGATTCATGATTTCCTGTACTGCATGTGGCACATACAGGATCAGAGCAGAATCTAGTACAAGCTCCGTTACTTTGTCTAGCAGAAAAATGCAGGCTGCTATGGCTCGCATACAACTGGGGGAGCCTTTGATGACAGGGTCTAATGAGGCTGATACATACATCACAGGCCTCTGTTTGTCTCCATGTAGCTGGGTGAGTACACCTGCAGCAAATCCTTTGACTTCATGACAGAACAACGAGAAAGTCTTAGTATAGTCAGGAAGTCCAATGGCGGGAGCTTCAGACAAAATTTTAATAAGCTCCTTCATCTGCAATTCATTGTCCCATGTGAGTTTGAAAGGGTTTCTAGTGGTAGCCTCATATAGAGGAGCCATAAGTTCTGATGCATTTGGAATCCAGTCCCTACAATATCCCACTAACCCCAGGAAGGCACGTAGTTGCCGGACATTTCTTGGCTTTTCAAAGTTTTGTAGAGTTTTAACTCGATCTGGGGTTAGGTGACGGATTCCATGTGAAATGCAGTGACCCAGGAAGATCACTTTCTCTTGGCAGTATTGTAGCTTATCTTTGCTAACTTTGTTGTTACTGTTATAGAGAAACATGAGAAGGTTTACTGTTTCTCTGCTACAAATGTCCTTTGTATCAGAACAAATAAGCAAATCGTCTATGTTCTGAAGCAAAACTGTGTTTGGGTGTAAGGGGGACCATTGGTCCAATACTTGCTTTAACGCAGTATTATATTCAGAGGGGCTACTCACACAGCCTTGGAGCAATCTTGTCCATGCTAACTTTTGGGCATCATGGGTAAATGAAAAAGGTGCCAGCAATTTGGTGCTCAGTTTGAAGCGGTGGAGCTTGGTGTAAGTGGAGCTGGATTAAGTGGGAGTTAAAAACAAGTGTTAGAGTATACAAGTCTTGCTGTCTGTTGGTGTTTGCTGTCTGTTAGTGTGTGTTTGCTGCTGTCTGTTGGTGTGTGTATTGCTGCTGTCTGTTGGTGTGTGTATTGCTGCTGTCTGTTGGTGTGTGTATTGCTGCTGTCTGTTGGTGTGTGTATTGCTGCTGTCTGTTGGTGTGTGTATTGCTGCCGTCTGTTGGTGTGTGTATTGCTGCCGTCTGTTGGTGTGTGTATTGCTGCCGTCTGTTGGTGTGTGTATTGCTGCTGTCTATTGGTGTGTGTATTGCTGCTGTCTATTGGTGTGTGTTTGCTGCTGTCTGTTGGTGTGTGTATTGCTGCTGTCTGTTGGTGTGTGTATTGCTGCTGTCTGTTGGTGTGTGTATTGCTGCTGTCTGTTGGTGTGTGTATTGCTGCTGTCTGTTGGTGTGTGTTTGCTGCTGTCTGTTGGTGTTTGCTGGGTTGCATTTTGGGGACTTTTCCTTTTAGTTTTTAATTTGCTTTTTGCTGTCACTTTTTAAATAGCTTTTTTTATTTTTTTTTTTCTGTTTCATCGGTCTATCAATTAAGGGGTGTGGTTAATTGCTCACAGGTGCCCAGGTGCCTATTTAACTTGTTGTAGGACTCAGTCTGAGCGTGCTCAGTTTGAAGCGGTGGAGCTTGGTGTAAGTGGAGCTGGATTAAGTGGGAGTTAAAAACAAGTGTTTAAAACAGGAGGTTATAACAGGGGTCATAGTACCTGTGTAGTGTGAGTATCTGAGTGTTGTCTGAGTAGTGTGTGTGGATCGTTAGTACTTGTGTATTGTGTACCTGTGTATTGTCTTGTCGTGTACCTGTGTATTGTCTTGAGTATTAGTGCCAGGAAGCTAGTTGTTAGGTAATTTGGACAGGGTAAAATCCCCAAATCCTCACTAAATTTAATAGGTACGATGCCCGGCGGGTGTGGAGAGGCGACTCTTTGTACATCTTGCCGCATGTATGCGTTCCTTGATCATCCGATCGAGGGCGAATACTGCTGTGCAAAATGTAAGCACATTGTTTCCCTGGAAGCCCAGGTTCTGAATCTGGGGAAGCAACTGTCAGCACTGAGAAGTCCCTCCATACTAAAGGTGAGCCAGGAATGTACACGGCAGGTGCCGGCAGGGGCCAGCACAGAGGCGGGTGGAGACAAAGAGGTGCAGGCACTAGCAAAGAGTAGATGGGTGACAGTCAGGAGGGGTAGAGGGGGAAGTGCCAGGGAGGCCGATCCAGGACTGGAGCATCCCAATAAGTACGCTCCATTGAGTGACATTGGTGTAACCAGTCAGGGACCAGCACTGCTGGAGATGAGGGACTCTCCTAGCTGCCAGGGGAAGAACTCCTCCAGTGAGAGTGGGGGGGCAGCAAAGGGAAAGGAAAGACAGATTCTGAAGGACAGAGAGGGCAATCTGTAACCAAGACCTGAAGCACCGAACAGTATGTTGTCTACCGGGCACTCGGGTTCGGCACATCACGGATCTTGTGGACAGATTACTGGGAGGGGCTGGGGAAGACCCGGCTGTCATGGTGCACGTTGGCACCAATGACAAAGTCAGAGGCAGATGGAGTGTCCTAAAGAACGATTTTAGGGACTTAGGAGCTAAATTGAGGAAAAGGACCTCCAAGGTAGTGTTCTCAGGAATACTACCGGTACATCGAGCCACACCAGAGAGGCAGAGGGAGATTAGGGAAGTAAACAAGTGGCTGAAGAGCTGGTGTAGTAAGGAGGGGTTTGGGTTCCTGGAGGACTGGGCCGACTTCTCAGTCGGTAACCGGTACTATAGAAGGGACGGACTGCACCTAAATGAGGAGGGTGCAGATATGCTGGGAATGAAGATGGCCAAAAAGTTAGAGGGGTTTTTAAACTAGGTGATGGGGGGGAGGGTCCAGAGACAGTGATAGCCAGCGCGGAAGATATTCCAGAGGGTAGTATTGGGGGCATTAGTGGTAGGTTAACCAAAGCACAAAAACACAAGGTGAGTATAGTAGCAAGTCCAAGTTGCAATCTTGAAACACCCAATACGAGGACAATATGCGACCGGTCTAAACTATGTGGCATGTTCACCAATGCCAGGAGCCTGGCAGACAAGATGGGTGAACTAGAGATACTGTTGTACAAGGAGGATTTGGATTTTGTGGGAATTTCAGAGACCTGGTTCAACAGCTCTCATGATTGGCTGGCAAACATTCAAGGGTATACCCTATACCGCAAGGATAGAGAGGGTAAAAAAGGGGGAGGGGTATGCCTATATATCAAGAATAATATACAAGTGAATGTGAGAGATGACATCACTGAGGGGGCTAGGGAGGAGGTGGAATCTTTATGGGTAGAGCTCCAAAGGGATGAAGCTAAGGGGAAAATAATACTGGGAGTATGCTATAGGCCCCCTAACCTGAGGGAGGAAGTGGAGACGGATTTCCTATTACAAATTGGATTAGCAGCAAGGATGGGAAGTGTTATCATAATGGGGGATTTTAATTATCCAGACATAGACTGGGCGGAGGGAACCGCGCATTCATTTAAGGCTCGCCAGTTCCTTAATGTCTTGCAGGACAATTTTATGGGTCAGATGGTAGACGCACCAACTAGAAATAAAACATTACTAGATCTACTGATTACCAACAATACAGACCTGATAACAGATGTGGAAATACGGGGCAATTTAGGTAACAGCGATCACAGGTCAATTAGTTTCAGTATAAATTACACAAATAGGAGACATGAAGGGAACACAAAGACACTGAATTTCAAAAGAGCCAACTTCCCTAAACTACAAACCTTGCTAAAAGGCATAAATTGGGATAAAATATTAGGAACAAAGAATACAGAGGAGAGATGGGTTTGCTTTAAGAGCATATTAAATAAGGGCATTAGCCAATGTATCCCATTGGGTAATAAATTTAAAAGAGCGAACAAACATCCTGAATGGCTTAACTCCAATGTAAAAATGCATATAAAAGCAAAGGAGAAGGCCTTCAAAAAATACAAGGTTGAGGGATCGTCCACAGCATTCAGAATTTATAAAGAATGCAATAAGAAATGTAAGGGTGCAATTAGGATGGCTAAGATAGAACATGAAAGACACATAGCGGAGGAGAGCAAAAAAAATCCCAAGAAATTCTTTAAGTATGTAAACAGTAAAAAAGGGAGGACAGACCATATTGGCCCCATAAAGAATGAGGAAGGACATCTGGTTACAAAGGATGGGGAGATGGCAGAGGTATTGAATTTATTCTTCTCCTCAGTCTTCACGAGTGAATCGGGGGGCTTCAGTAACCAAAACTGCAGTGTTTATCCTCATGACACAACACAGGAAGCACCTACATGGTTAACAGAGGACGGAATTAAAATTAGACTTGAGAAACTTAACATTAATAAATCACCGGGACCAGATGGCTTGCATCCGAGGGTACTTAGGGAACTCAGTCAGGTGATTGCCAGACCGTTGTTCCTAATTTTTACAGACAGTCTATTGACTGGAATGGTACCAGCTGATTGGAGAAAAGCCAATGTAGCACCAATATTTAAAAAGGGCCCAAAAAACATCCCTGGGAATTACAGACCAGTTAGCCTAACATCAATAGTATGTAAACTCTTGGAGGGGATGATAAGGGACTATATACAAGATTTTAGTAATAAGAATGATATCATTAGCAGTAATCAGCATGGATTCATGAAGAATCGTTCTTGCCAAACCAATCTATTAACCTTCTATGAGGAGGTGAGTTGCCATCTAGATAAAGGAAGGCCCGTAGACGTGGTGTATCTGGATTTTGCAAAAGCATTTGACACAGTTCCCCATAAACGTTTACTGTACAAAATAAGGTGCGTTGGCATGGACCATAGGGTGAGTATATGGATTGAAAACTGGCTACAAGGGCGTGTTCAGAGGGTGGTGATAAATGGGGAGTACTCAGAATGGTCAGGGGTGGGTAGTGGGGTCCCCCAGGGTTCTGTGCTGGGACCAATCCTATTTAATTTGTTTATAAACGACCTGGAGGATGGGATAAACAGTTCCATCTCTGTATTTGCAGATGATACTAAGCTAAGCAGGGCAATAACTTCTCCGCAGGATGTGGAAATCTTGCAAAAAGACCTGAACAAATTAATGGGGTGGGCGACTACATGGCAAATGAGGTTCAATGTAGAAAAATGTAAAATAATGCATTTGGGTGGCAAAAATATGAATGCAATCTATAAACTGGGGGGAGAACCTCTGGGGGAATCTAGGATGGAAAAGGACTTGGGGGTGCTAGTGGATGATAGGCTCAGCAATGGCATGCAATGCCAAGCTGCTGCTAATAAAGCAAACAGAATATTGGCATGCATTAAAAGGGGGATCAACTGCAGAGATAAAACGATAATTCTCCCGCTCTACAAGACTCTGGTCTGGCCGCACCTGGAGTATGCTGTCCAGTTTTGGGCACCAGTCCTCAGGAGGGACGTACTGGAAATGGAGCGAGTACAAAGAAGGGCAACAAAGCTAATAAAGGGTCTGGAGGATCTTAGTTATGAGGAAAGGTTGCGAGCACTGAACTTATTCTCTCTGGAGAAGAGACGCTTGAGAGGGGATATGATTTCAATTTACAAATACTGTACTGGTGACCCCACAATAGGGATAAAACTTTTTCGCAGAAGAGAGTTTAATAAGACTCGTGGCCACTCATTACAATTAGAAGAAAAGAGGTTTAACCTTAAACTGCGTAGAGGGTTCTTTACTGTAAGAGCGGCAAGGATGTGGAATTCCCTTCCACAGGCGGTGGTCTCAGCGGGGAGCATTGATAGCTTCAAGAAACTATTAGATAATCACCTGAATGACCGCAATATACAGGGATATGTAATGTAATACTGACACATAATCACACACATAGGTTGGACTTGATGGACTTGTGTCTTTTTTCAACCTCACCTACTATGTAATCTGGGTGCAGGGGCACCGAAAAGAAAGCATTTGCAAGATCAATCACTGTAAAGCAGGTGCTGGAGGCAGGTATTCCACTTAGTAAAGTGCGGGGGTTGGGCACGATCAGGGTATCTGCCTCTATTATATTGTTAATGGCCCTCAAATCATGCACCATGCGATATGTCACCTGCCCACCCTTCTTGTCTGGCTTCTTTGCAATTGGGAACAGGGGTGTATTGACCTGGGACTTAATTGGTACAACAACCCGTGCTGCTTTCAGTTGAGTGATTTGATCCTTTATCCCCTCAGTCTGAGCAATACTCAGTGGGTACTGTTTAATCTGTGGGAGATGGGCTCCTGGTTTAATTTTTATCATGACTGGGGTGCAATCCAGCAGACCTACATCATATTTGCTGGTGGCCCATAATTCAGCGGGAATCACTTTCAATTCTGGTGGAAATAGCAGAGTGGAGTCTTGCATTAAAAATACTCCACAGGCAGAATTTAAAACTTCTCCTGATAGACTACTGACCACTTGGACTCCTGTAGGAGTGTAGTCTATGTTTGCTAAAATTTGGTTCAAAATGTAAGCTCCCAAAAGATTGGTAGGAACTGTGTCTGAAACTAACACTTTAGTGACAATTTCTGTTTGCTGTCCTAGCCTGAGTTTAAGTGGCTTGGACTCAACCAAATTAGTAGAGGTCCCGGTTAGGCCAACACCAGAGATAACATTTGTAGATAATAATCCTGGAGGTAAGTCCTCTATATTAAAAACACTTCGGCTTGCACCAGTATCAATTAAACAGGTTAATTCTGTTTCTCCTCCAGGAAAGGGGAGTTCTTGTAAAAATACTTTTACTCTGGCCTCGGGACCATTGTCTCCCCTATTTAACATGATTGATACTGGCATGCCATTTTCCTATGCCTGATCCACTGCTTTTGGCAGAGAACTGGGATCAGCATGAGGTGCCTCTAAGCTCTTTTCTAGTCTACGGTCAGGAAGATGGCAGGATTTAGCTATGTGTCCTTCCCCATCACAATTGTAGCATATAATTGGTCCCCGATTGCCATGATTTCTAAAATTGCCTTTGCCTCTTCCTCTTCCTTTTCCTCTCTGCTTCCCCATGTACATTACCTTGGGTTTGCTGTCTTTTTGGTTAATCCTGTTTTCTATGGATAACAGGATAGGCAGGACGTCTCGAATAGACATATTGCCTGCCTCAGGCCTTGCTGTGAAAAACTTTTCTTTCAACTGGGGTATTAAACCATCAAGAAACCTTTGTTTCACCAGTTGTGTAGATGGACTTGCAGTTTCTCCCGCTGTCAGGAGACTAGTAGACCAGACTATGTGGACTGCACAGAGATAACCTAAAACACATGTAAGTGAATAGTGATATTTATTAAAATAGGTGATAATTTAGAAAATACAAACAGTGAACAACCAACCCAACAAACCCACTACAAACAACAATATCTACAGCAAGGGGCAATACCGGAATCACAGATGTCAGCCAGGCCAGGGTCATACACAGCAGGTCAGCAAGAACAAGGGATATACCAGAGACATAAACGTTAGCCAAGCCAAGGTCATACACAGGAAGATCAGTAAATGAGGGACAGGGAACCAATAGGACAGAGAGGGAATGGATCGGGCTGAAGGGTACAGGAACACAGAAGGGATCGGGTCAGGATAAGCTCGGGCACAAGGTCAGATGCAGGCTCAGGATCGGGTAACAGGCGAACAAGGTCAGGGCTCAAGGAGAGAGATATCAAGGCAAGCATATGAGGGCTTGCCGGGTATTTATAGGACTGACTGTAATTGACTTCAAGTCACACCTGAGCGCAGGGAGTGTTGTCTGCTCCATACTGCCGGGATCCATCCGCTGGTGGACGTCAGTACTGCGGCCAAAAGATGAAATGACACCAGCAGGGAAATATTCTCCTGACAGTTCAACACTGCCAGGAGACACCTGCTGGTGGACCCCAGTACTGCATGCCAAACGATATATCTTACCAGCGGATGAATCCTTTCCTGACACCCGCCTTCTCTTCCTCTATTTTATTTTCAATAAATTTTTATTAGTAGTAGCAAAAAAATTTTTTACAGAACCTATGTATAAGGCATTACATGGTAAGAAGATATGAAGATACATAAGAAGCAAATTAATTTGAGGAAAAACCTCTCAATGCAAGATGTAAAATGAAAGGTCCAACCAGCAAATTTCTGAGTTACAGTTTAAAGTATATCAAAATTATAAACTAAAAAAGACATGTCTCTGGCGATAGGACAATAAAGGATGTGTATTCTGCCGGAACAAAAACCTACAGGGGTCAGGTATAACTCATTTACCGGGTTAAGTGAGGAGTGGTTGTAAAGAATAAGGAAGACTTTATTCCATTATTTGCAAGGGATCAAGGATCAGGAGAGACGCCCGCCATTCGCCCCTAAGGGAACTCACTGCGGGCTTGAGGCCACTCCCCCCTCCCGGAACCCCAACCTCGGTCGAGTCTTATCTATATGGGGTAGACCAATATCAATATCTAAATGTGGCTATGAGAAATGTCCTACCCCGTTAATGGTTATATACGAATGGTCAAACTAACATAGGACCATAGATATCCTCATAGAGGGAGTTATTTAATCAATCGGGATAGCCCTGGGGCCATGGAGCCAGTCGTTGTTAGGGTATTATCATGTCCCTCCGAAAAAGGGTAAAAGAGAAGTACACAAACAATTAAATAAATAGCAGGGTTGAACAGTTTACATAGAGAACAATCAGAGAGTCTGAGGTACTAAAGGGAGAGGGTAGTCAGGTAGACTAGTGGAGTGGGAAGCAGGGGGGGGGAAAGACCATCGCACTTGATGAGGAATAACGGCGGAGTCTATCAGAGAGCCTGTTGCCCTGGTAGGCTAATGCCAGGGCGTAAGGAAATATGACAAAAGTTGGCCCAAGGTTCCCAGGTTAACTCAAACTTACTAACTTTATCTTGGATAATGCTCACTATCTTTTCTTGTGCCATAATCCAGGAAATTTTATGCTTCACCGCTGTGAATGGGACTTTTTCCAGCAAGAGGCTATTGTTATTTTTGTGCCCAGTAGAATGAAGAAGATCAGTTGTTGGGTATATTTATCAACCTTATCTACTTTCAGATTCAATAGGGCAGTCTCTGGAATTTGAGGAATCTGAGCGGTGGATATTTTGCGGATCACTGAGAATACTTTGTTCCATAAGCCCCTTATCCGTGGACATGTCCACCATACGTGGAGCAGAGTCCCTATGTGGTTGCAACCACGGAAGCACAGCGGGGAAGCATCAGGATATATCTTAGCCAGAAGATAGGGTACCCTGTACCATCTCATGAGCACCTTAATGCTGCCCTCCATGAGGGAAACATTAAGGATTCCCTTAAATGAGCGATGAAAGCAGTAGAACCATTGATCACTTTCCCATGAGATATCAAGGTCTTTTTCCCAGGACAAGGCGTATGGAGGCTTGGACACCGCAGAGGCAAGTGAAGCATATATGATGGAGATCCCCCCTCTCTGATCCACAGCACCCGCACACCATGATTCATAATTAGTTATTGAAGGGGGCTCTGGTTTGTTTGGCCAAATGGAATGAAGGAAATGTTGGATCTGCATAAAGCGAAAACGTTCGGCAGGGGGCATTTCAAGCTTACTTGTACAGAAGGCCAAAGAAAGTGGAGGAGAAATAGTTCCCTATTCTGAGTAATCCTTTATTCAACCACCAACTAAACGCTAAAATGTTCATTCCCGGCGGGAAGTCAGGGTTATGAAAAATATGTGTCAGGGGTTTAAGGGGGGAAATCAGGGAGGGATTTTTATAGAGTCGGTCACATAATGCAAGAGAGTGTGATAATGTGGGGGCTAGAATGGGTGTTCTCAATTTAGAGGGAGACCAAAGTAAAAAATCAATCGTGTGGTGAGGGACTGCAAGACGTTCCATTGATACCCAATCAGGTTTCTGGACCTTTGAATATATATATATATGGAGATCTGGGCCAGCTGGGCAGCCTGATAATACCACCAAATGTTGGGTAGAGCTAGACCCCCTTGTGATTTGGGGCGGAATAGAATGTGTTGTGCGCAGCGACTTCCCCTTGATCCCCAAACGAATTTTATGATTTTGGATTGGAGTAGGTGAACTTGTGATTTATGGATAGGGATGGACAAGGATCTGAATAAGTAAAGAATATGGGGTAGGAGGGTCATTTTGGCTGCATTAATACGGCCTAGCCAAGATAAGTTATGGTTATCCCAATTGGATAGGTCCAAAATCAATTTACGAAAGGTGGCAGGGTAGTTGGAAGAGTAGAGAGAAGCTATATTTGCTGTGAGATTGACCCCTAGGTATGGAAGTGAGACCTCGTTCCAGGAAAACGGAAAGTGGTTTTGAAGGCTACCTAGAACATTAGGAGGGACCGAGATGTTCAGGGCAGAAGATTTGGCTACATTGACTCGTAGACCCGATATCTCCCCAAACTTATCTAGCAAAGTGAAGATATTAGGAGTATAGATTAGGGGGGAGGTCACGAAGAGTAACAAGTCGTCGGCAAAGAGGGCGCATTTGTGCTCGCGTTTACCACACACCACCCCTTTGATGTCAGGGTGAGTTCTAACTGCAATAGCCAGGGATTCCATGGCTATGGCAAACAGAAGGGGGGAGAGCGAGCACCCCTGTCCAGTACCCCTTTCTATAGTAAAAGGTTCAGAATAGTAGCCCTGTAATCTGACCTGTGCAGTGGGGCCGGAGTACAGGGCTCTAAGGATGTTCATGAAATGTTGACCAAAAAACCCCAGCGTTCTAGTACATGGAACAAGTAGGGCCAGGTGAATGTGTCAAAAGCTTTTTGCAAATCGATGGATAACAAATAGCCGTGTTGCGGGGGGCCTCCATCCCATTGAGATTTAGGAAGAGAGATAATGTTAATTGCTCTTCTGATCTGGTCAGGTCCTTGTCTCCCCGGGATAAAGCCCACTTGGTCCTTGTTGATATAAACGGCTATGCAGGAAGCTAACCGGTTGGAAAGAACTTTAGTTAATATTTTTAGATCATTGTTAATTAAGGAAATAGGACGGTAATTGAAGACCATAGTCGTGTCTTTGCCAGGTTTTGGAATGACCGAGATGAAGGCAAGATTGAGGGCTTTATCCAGGGGAGAGCCAGACCTGAGAGAGTTAAAGAATTTGACCAAATACTGAGTTAAGATAGGTCAGAAGTTTTTGTAATAACCCGCGGAAAAGCCGTCAGGTCCCGGGGCCGAGTTTTGTTTCAGGTGTTTAATCACCCCGAGTACTTCTACTTCTGATATGGGGTCGTCCAGAAGGTCTGAATGCTCAGACGATAATTTGGGGAGGGGTAAGTAATTCAGGAAATCTGATGTAGAATGGTCAGTTGTTGATTGTTCTTGTTTGTATAATGATGTATAAAAATTATGGAATGTTTCCATTATACTTTTTGGGTTTTGAGAAAGTTCGCCGGAAAGAGTGCAAATTTTGGGGAAGGCAGCCGATCGAGGTCTTGGAGACAATTTGGTGGCTAATTTAGTTCCTATTTTGTCAGTCTGGTGGTAAAAGCGTGCGCCTGACCACCGGAGCTGTTTCTCAGCCTCGGAGGTGAGGGCCAGGTTTAAAGAAGTCCACGCATTTTCCAGCGCCTCTAAAGAATCCTTAGTGGGATTCCTCTTATGGGCTCTAGACAGGGATTGAAATCTTAACCCAAGGTTATTAGTGTCAGCCGTACGTTCCTTTTTAAGGTTGGAGGAGATTTGAATAATCTTCCCTCTGAGTACTGCCTTATGGGCCGCCCACAGCGTTTCCGGAGAAACTTCTCCCGTGTCATTTAAACGAAAATATTCCTGAATTTCTTTAGCTAGAATCGAGCATTGTATTGGGTCACTAAGGAGCCCTTCATTAAGGCGCCATATGAATTTATTTCCCGGGTTAGGAGATTGTTGCAGATATAGGAGAACCAAGGAGTGGTCCGAAATGGGGGAGTCTCTAATAACTGCTTTGTTAGCCCTAGGGATGTTATGTGATTGTATAAAAATGTGGTCGATTCTGGAGTAGAGGTGATGTGGGGCGGAATAATGGGTAAAGTCTTTGGACCTAGGGTTCATTTCTCTCCAAATGTCCACCAGGCCTAGAGAATGCAGAGTGGAAGCTATTTTAGTACTTTGTTTTGGGGGTTTTCTGGAGCGAGAAGGTCCCGACCCCGATTTGTCTAGGGAAGTATCGAAAGGGAGGTTCGTGTCTCCTCCCATTATTATTTTCACCTTGAGTTTTGGGCCTAGAGTGGACAACATTGTGGAGAAAAAGGAAGCCTGGCCTTTGTTTGGGGCTGTCAGGGACTAACCCGCAGGAGAACTAACATCTATGGCCAGCAGAAGCCTGTATCAATTAACACAAATTCTCCAGCACTAATGCGAACACCTGCACGCCAAAGCACACACACCACGTGAGAGACTCCAGGCACCAAGCATACTATTTAAAGCATGTTGCAGCAGTCACCAACTGCTGCATGATCTTCAGCTTCCTGTGTATTCCTCAGTTCCTGTTCCTGTTGTCTTGGATTATCTGCTAAACGACCCGGCTTTTCTTGACCTATCTGATCTGTACTTACCCCGGCTTGACCCTTGGCTCGTTCCTGTTACTCCGCTCTGATCTGCTGCACCGTGTATGACCCCTGGCTTGTTTTATGGACTTTGCTATTGTTTGATCTGCTGCACTCTGTATGACCCCTGGCTTATTTTATGGACTTTGTTACTGTTTGATCCGCTGCACCGCGTATGACCCCTGGCTTGTTCTATAGACTTTGCTACTGTTTGCTGTCCTGTGTATGAACCCCGGCCTGGCTCCTGACACTGCTCCTGGTACTTCCTGCTGTGCAATCTCATCTGGTACTTCCGAGGTACCCCTGCCTAGCAGCCTACCCTGCTCGTCAGCTGCCCACCAGTGGACTTCTCTGCTTCATCTCAGCTTGCCGCAGCCAGCAACCCCTGCCGCTTTGAGTATAGCTCCCCTGTACCACCTCCAGGGGGCGCTCTGCACTTAGTCGCAAGGGAAGCTCTCCCAGCACTTCAGCCTCCGATCAGGTACGTGATAGGGGCGTAGTAAGAGATAAATGAGTATAATAAACCCTCAATCATCCCTTTTACTAGTAGAAACCTGCCCGCCTGGTCTTTAATAACTTCAGAGGGGGAAAATTTAAGGTGTTTTGCAAAACAGATGGCTACCCCTTTAGACTTGTTTTCAGCATTGGAAAGAAAAAACGGAGTGTAGTTACCGTGTAAAAAGGAGGGGTTGTATGAGGCTGGGAAGTGAGTTTCTTGCAATAGGAGAACTGCAATTTTTTGTGATTTGTAGTGATTAAATAATTTGCGTCGTTTGACAGGGGAGTTCATGCCTTGTACATTATGCGTGGCTATACAGATTTGGGAAGGAGGAACGTGTGTGTCAGGGAGTATGGATCAGAGGGGGGGATGTGCGCATCACACAACAAGAGCCTACCTGAGACATCAAAATTTGTGCTCGTGTCCAAGCCTCCGCTGCCTGAAGGTTTTGGAATCCGGGATGTAGCAACATGGTTAGGCCTCTGAGAGACTCCGGGAGTAGGTGAGATGAGGAGGGGAGAAAGTGGGGGAGGATCGACCCTGAGAAAGAGAGACAGGTCATGTCAAAAACAATGTAAAACAAATGATATAAACGATCAGACATACTTAGTGTATCTAAATAACAATCTAAGAACCCTAACAGGGGGGAGGGCAGTCAGCAACCCCCTAAAAAGGTTTTTCCCAAAAACGGGAACCCCGAAAAAGGGGTTATGAAGGTGTTTCTGAGTGGGGGAAAATACCACTCAGGAACTCGTGGAGGCAAAGTGCAGCCACTCCGGCCAAACCGCCATAGAGAAAAACAAAAAGTAGAACCGTAAAAGCAAACTTGTAGGAGTCCTGAGAGAAATGGAGCAACAGAAAAAACAAAGCAAACGTCTCAGCATCCAAACAGGGTCTGGCTAAAAGCCAGGCAGAGGAGAACGGGGGCTTGGGATGTCAGCGTCCCATAGCCTGAAGGTTGCCTCAGGGAATCCTGGAGAGGAGAAGGCACTGTTGATAGCAGACTTTCCATTAAGGAGGGCGTCCATCTTTGGATCTCTTGGCTTGTTGTTTATGCCATAAGGGTTGGATGGGGCTCAAGGGTGGTGGTCTCTTCGCAGACTGAGGTGTTCTGGAATCCATGGCAGTAGATGATGTTGGCGAGTGAGATATAAGGCCCAGTTGTAGCAGCAAACGTTCCCCATCTCCGAAATTTGTGAAGCTGTAAGACTTGTTTAGGTAGGCAAAGTTGGGGCGAAAGGGGAACGACCATCTGTAGGCGATCGATTTTTGCGATAGGATGCTCAATAGAGGCTTTAATGATCTCCGTCTCTGAATCGTGAAGGGGGAAAGGTCCGCAAAAATTTGAATCGAGTGTCCCTGGAAGGAGAGATTTTCTGATTCTCTCGCTCTGTGCATGACTTCTTCTTTGACTCTGAAGAAATGGGGTTTAACCACAATATCTCTGGGTAGTCCATCTTGGCGTGGAGGTTGCAAGGCCCTATGTGCCCGGTCTAGTTCCAGCCTGTAATCTGGTATATCCGGAATTAAATGTTTGATAAAAGAACGAACGATTTTATCTGTGTCCTTAAAGGATTCTGGAAGGCCTCTTAGTCTGAAGTTGTATCTGCGAGACCTGTTCTCGAGGTCATCGAGTTTTGAATATGCCATATCCAGTTGGTCATGTAATTCTTGGATCCTGTCAGTGTTCTGGTTGGCAACTGCAGCAATTTGATCAGTCTTTGATTCGATTGCTTCAATGCGTGCACCCAGCTGCTGCAGGTCAGCCTGTATAGTTGTGGTGATTTGTGAGGCATTGTGTGCCAAACCTCTTGTAAGCATATTAGAGAAAGTGTTCATTAGGGCTGCAAAGTCAGCAGGGATGGGAGCAGAGGGATCATCCTGAGGGCTGCGTGGGGGGCAGCTCTCCTCCATCTGGGATAGGGGGGGTACTTCCATGGGGCTACAGCCTAAGGAGTTTGTGTGGGATCCTGTTAATAACCCATCCTGGGAATTACTCACAGTTTGCGGTTTCATCATGGCACTGGGGGAGGGCAGGGGTGGAAAGTCTTCCAAGGATGCCTCCGGATTCCCTGAGGAGCCTTGTGTGGCGCCGACCGCCGCCATTTTTGTGGAGGCCGCAATCCGCGGGCCAGAGTATAGGAATCAGGATAGGTCCGGTCTTGCCGAGCCCCCGGTCATGCGAGGGGGTCCCCCAGGACTCCAAGAGGTGAGGAGAGGGTCAGAAGGTCCGGTTCCGCCGCTATTTGTGGCTGAGGCAGGGATCGTAGACCGGAGTGGAGCGGAGCTCTCAGAACGAGCGACCGTTCATGGGGCTGCCCCGCATGCGCCTCTCTCTTCCTCTATTTTAATGCCTGCTTCCTCAGCCATATCACTTAACCGCCTCCAATAAGCCCCTGCTGCTTCCTCTTTCCCTTGCTTAGCATTCATAAATTCAGCATGTCTGGTTTGTCCATATATTTGGGGCAATTTTTCCTTCAATTTCTCACAAACCTCCCGTCCACTAACCATCTTACCTAGATTTTTGACGTCTACACCACATTCTTTAAGTATATAGCCAGACATGTTGCTTCCCACTGCTTTAATAGGAAGCTGATGAATGTCAGTAGCAGAAGCCTCATATGCTTCCTGCGCAGCACTAAGTTTGTTTGCAAACCCGATTGGATTCTTTCTAGGATCTCCCAATCCCTCTAATATGGCTCTCATATCTTGGGGACTAAAAGGTACATGCCATTTAATTTGAGACTTACTCTCAACAGCATCACCTTCAAAACTAATTGGGTTCTGACAGGATAAACTGCAACAGATTTCTCTATACCAGGGGCAGAAGAGCTGGCATCTCCCTTCCTTCTCTCTTCATCTTGCTGCCACAATTAGGAAATTATGGTTTGCTCTGGAAGTTCAGACTCTATCTCTCTTTCTCTGGCCAAAGCCTTAAGTTCAGAGAGATCTAGGTTTGCATATGTGCCTTTTGATTTATGCCAATCATCTGTTTCTAGGATACGAGCCAAATCCCTCTTTGTAGGTTGATATGGGGCTGTTAAACCTCTGCTCTCTACTATATTGCATAGTTCATCTTTTGTGTGTTCCATGTAATCTAATTCTTTTGCTTTTGTGCGTGGACCCCTTAAAGCCAAACTGGCAGCCACATAAGGTGGGGGGTCCTCCTCTACAGAGTCTTCTGGCCAAACGTAGTAAATTTGGCCAGTACTTTTATTAAATATCTCCGTCAAGCCAGTTTGATTTGCTACTTTAGCTTCTGTCTCCCATGTGCAAGCTATTCTCCACGTTCCTTCACTGCACAGTAGTGGGCCATAATCGTGCAGAAAAGTTTGCCATACTTTTAAATCAAAAGTCCCTTCAGATTTTAAAGGTTTAGCTGTTCCCTTTGTCCATTCTACCCATTTATCTAGGGGCTCAGTATAGGCAGAACCGTACCTTCGGTTCATATATTCTCTAGCGCTCATCTTGCGCTGGGCATTTTCTGAAGGCCTCTCTCCCTTCATTCCCTTAATTAATTTAATGCCCATAATGACTGGCCAGTCTTCTCTCTTCTCTACTTGTGCCTATACCCTCTTGCCTCTAAAACAAATAGTACAGCAAATCTGCAGATTTACAAGAATAGTCTCCACTTATCTTCGTGGATAGAAGGGGTTTATGACAATAGACAAAACACTCATTAAGAGACCCTCCTCGTCTCTTCTCTTCTCTGTGAGTTTTATCTGACCCTACCATGCGCCTCTGACCCAGGTCGCCCACAAGGAGTCAACGCAGGGAACTGCAGAGGATTTTCCCTATCCACACACAGTCCAACCCATGAAGGGGGACACAAACACATGCACACACACACGTCACCCAACCAGAAAGGTCCGAGAGTGGTCTGGTTTCTTTGAGAACTGACAGATAGGATACATAGGAAAAGGCAGAAATATAGCAAGCTTAAGGGCAGCTTACCTAGCCGGCATTTGAGGTCTGTGTTTCCCGATGATCCCGATCGAAGCGCGGTTCCTTCTGGAGACTCTGCCAAACTCCTGGCTGGCTCGCCAAGACTGATATGACTGATTTCTGATTGGGACTCTAAAACAAAGTTAATACTGCAGCTGTAGGAACAGATTCACAGGACTCAATCACTGTGTTTAAAATGTCCGTTCAGTGAAAAACGTATTATTACATGTTATTTTATACATAGATAAGTAAGGGGTGGTGTGAGATGTTATTAAAAACTAACAAATAGCAATATGTTATTAAAAGCTAACAAATAGAAATATATTATTAAAAACTAGCGAATAGAACAATTGCAAAAGTAAAACCTTGAAAATGGAGGGGGGAGTAGAAAGCGTTTAGTAGGAGAAGTGTCTGTGTGTTAGGTGAAGGTTACAGAACACATTTCAACAGTGAGAACAAAATGGATTCTCTTGTGCTTAAATGAACAGTACAATGAATGTCCATGTCAACATTGAAGCATTATATTCAAGTATCCCACATGCCCAGGGTATAGCAGTGGTCTCTGAATTTCTGAGTGAAAGGGATACCAACAGTTGGGAACTGGGCCAATTTATCACCAGGTTATTGGAACACATCTTAACCAATAACATGTTTCTGTTCAATGGCGTCACCTACCTCCAGGTACAGGGGGTAGCGATGGGGACTTCCTGTGCCCCATCGTACGCCAACCTGTACCTGGGGGGGTGGGAACGCACCCTCTTTTCCAGTGAGGGGGCCTCAATGTATCTCCGCAACATTCTCCTTTGGCGGAGGTACATCGATGACGTCCTCCTCATATGGACAGGTTCAGCGGAATTGTTATCCAAATTTATGGAGCTCCTTTCCCATAACAACTTTAATTTAAAGTTTACTATTCAGTCGGATACCACCACTATCCCTTTTCTGGATCTACGCCTCGTTCTCAAAGAGGATGGCTCTAATTTCAGCACTCTATATTGAAAAGAGACTGCTGGCAATACCATACTACATTTCTCCAGCTCTCATCCTCGTACGCTTGTATATAGTATACCTTACAGTCAATATCTTCGGTTGCGACGAAATTGCACAAGAAACAAAGATATTGAAAGGGAAGCGAAGGCCCTATATGACAGGCTGATTAATAGAGGCTATGGCAAGAAAGTCCTTAAGAGGGCTTACCAACGAGCAAAACAAAGCACACGTGATACTCTTATCTTCAAACAAAAAACTTGTGATCCACATCCCACCACCTAACTCATTACTACTTTTACTGCTCATCAATATTCAATCCGGAATCTTATCAACAATAATTGGCATTTCCTCTCCGAGGATCCGATTATTTCGAAGTATGTAGCCACTGCACCACAAATTACCTACAGAAGGTCAGGGTCCATCAGGGACACTCTAGTTCATAGTCACTTGCAGCCCTCGACATCTCTATTGGGGGCGGAGGGTGGGAACGGTACTTTTCGATGTGAACACTGCAAATTTTGCCCATGGATAAAAGAAGGTTGCACCCTCCCAAGAGGAGGCTTCCACAAGCTTAAGGGCTATGCAGATTGCTCCACGACTGGCATTGTGTATCTTGCCATGTGTCGCTGCTGCGCATTTTATATCGGAAAAAAACAAAACGCCCGTTCGCCAAAAGAATCCAGGACCATCTGTCTTATTTGGATGCAGGGCTATTGTACACTCCTATTTGCAAGCATATTGGCCTTCACCATAGCTTCGATCCTAGTTTTGTATCTTTTTTCGCCCTAGAAGTCATTCCTGACTTCGAAAGGGGAGGAAATGTAGACAAAAGGATACTTCAGAAAGAAGCCAGGTGGATCTTTAGCCAACGAAGAAAAGGAAAAGACACTAGAGAGGGAGGAAGGAATTGCTGCTCACCCCTTGGGTATTAGAACAAAAAAGAGAGAAAGGTTTCCCCACAGGCGGGGTTTTTAGGCAGCACAGTAATAGGTGTAGTCAGTATTGTATGAAAAAATACAATTTTATTGAAAAATATACCATGAGTTAAAAACAATGAGCTCCAATGAGGAGTGCTTAAAAGCTAAGTAGCTGGACATACAATGGCAGACATATATTCATAACAATCCTATCATGAACATAAGACCTGACGCGTTTCAACCCTTAATAGTTGGGGTCTTCTTCAGAGGTTCGGTCTGCTAGAAAGAACATATAAATAGCATTGGTATATACATACATCGCTTACATTGTATAACAGTAACCACATTCATCATGTAATGCACCAATACAGTATAGTTACCAAGTGGTGTATGTCCAACAGAGGAGAGAAAACTTCCCACATGGAGGTCCCTTAGAAAGATATGCTGTGTTTCCCTCACAGTCTGAGGGAGAATTCCGGATGCCTCCACCTCCACCTCAACCCAGACCGGGGTAGCGAGAGGCGAAAGTGACTTGCGAGAGGCCACACACTGGGGCACCGCCCGCCAGAGCAAACAGCCGGCCGACGAGCACAAACCTAGGATGAGAGCTTTATGAGACAGGCCAAATGCACACCCAAGAGATAATAATCAGATTCTTCAGATTTTTTGTGGACAGAGACAACCACCAAGGGACCGAGGTCACCCATATATAATATATAATATCTATGGTACATGTGGTTCAAATCAAACCAGAGAGAGTTTCCAACCATATTTATATGGTATATCTTTGGAGGCTAGTAAATAGTATCTAACTATGGAAATATTGGCAGAAGTACTCTTTCCATATACAAATGAAATAGGTAGTGAAGGGTGTGATAGGATGTAAAGATGATAAAAACATACAATCAGCATGGAAGAGAAGGTGAGGTATAGGGGAGGAAAAGTGCAGTGAAGTGTGAACAGGGTGATGATGGGAAGGGAGGGGGGGGGAAAGGGAGTGTTGGGGGGGAAAAAAGTAATAATAATTATAGTGAGGTGCATGCATATTCATTACCTCAAAAAGTGCTAGCCATAGTATGTAACTGCATCAGAGTGCCCCATGAAGACTAGATTAGCACCTGTTTGCCAACCCGGGATTGGTCACAGGTCATGTGGAACTTAGAGGGTTAGTGTCCAAACCTAAGTCCACTAGTCTAGAAGCAAAACAAAAGAAAAAAATGTATTTTGTATCTATAAAAAAGTATACAACCACTATGGTCATGAGTAGTCAAACAAAAAATAAAAATAGCAAATAACAGGGTCAAAAGGCCCTGATTGCATGGGGTAAAAACAAAGATGCAGAAACATAAGGCTGGGGGGGTGTACTTACTTGGTAGTGACCACGAGTGACAGAGAGTGATAGCAGGCGAAGGAGGGTGTGTAGATCCTCCAGGCAGGAAAGGATTATGAGACTATTGCCAATAGTATTTATGTGTCCTTAATTGATTAGGGGTGTGCATAGCCCATCCCACCCCATCCCAGGTGTGCCCAGTCAGTCATCAGCTGCGTGGGGGGGGCAGTATGGCCGCCATTAGGCAGCCGTGTGTGGCCTCCCCGGCGTCCAGGAAGAGCGTCAGCCCCGAATTCTCGTCATTCTCGCCGAAATCTCGCGATACCCATGACGTCACGTCGCACGCGCGGGGCCCCGCGCATGCGCAGTGGCGCGGAGTATCCGAGAATGTTCAGGGACGCCGCCGGCAAGGAGGGATAGATCCCCAGTGCGGCGCTCGGTGGCCACCCGAGCGCCGGACGGGGAAAGACAGGGGGGGGGGGAAAGAGCCGTCTAATCGTGTCGGCCCACGTGCCCCCCCCCCCCCCTTTAGCCAACAAGCTACTTACCCACCTGGCCTCAACACAGCACTCTCCTACAAACCTTTTTTGTGATAATGTGGTTTGGGATGACATGGCTACTATATGTAGCCAGTACCTCCAAGCCTTATATCCCCTTTACTCTATCATATATAGGATTTCTCTGTGATGATATAGTGGGTGATGATATAACTATCCTTTGTTAACCAGCCCCTTTAAGTCCTGTATCCCTTTACTCCATCATACCACATATATAGAGACTGGGTTATCACAATGCATTTGTATTCAATACATTTTGAATTATGCCTATACATGCCTGTTTTGCTTTAAGGGAACGATCCCTGTATAGGCTATTGCATAAATGTATGTATGTATATAGAGCTAGGTATATATCCTTTACAGTCTATGCGGGACTGACAAATGGGCCCCCTCATGCCAATGTTGCTATGTGCTTTACTGGTCTGCATTTGCCGTAGACAGGGGGACTCGGACGTCCCTGCTCAAGGGGGCGGAGTCCTCCATATCCACCCTCATATGCCCTTCATGCCTCCTAGCGTGGAATGGGCAATGCGTGCGCATCTCCTTGGGTGAATGCGCGCGCATCCGTCGTGGAGTATGCACGCGCATCATTTGCAGGGACGTCTGGACCGGAAGTGATGCCGGAGGTCATTCACCTTTTCACTTCCGGTGGGACCGCACAGCTTAAAGATGGGAGCGCCGGTGTGCTGTCTGATAGACACACCCTGCGGCTACCCATCGTCACTAGCAGGAACTGGCTCTCTTAGTTAGGAGCTGTATTGCTGACTAGGGATGAGCCGAACACCCCCCGGTTCGGTTCGCACCAGAACCTGCGAACGGACCGAAAGTTCGCACGAACGTTAGAACCCCATTGACGTCTATGGGACTCGAACGTTCGAAATCAAAAGTGCTCATTTTAAAGGCTAATTTGCACGGTATTGTCCTAAAAAGGGTTTGGGGACCCGGGTCCTACCCCAGGGGACATGTATCAATGCAAAAAAAACTTTTAAAAACGGCCGTTTTTTCGGGAGCAGTGATTTTAATGATGCTTAAAGTAAAAAAAAAAAGTGAAATATTCCTTTAAATATCGTACCTGGGGGGTGTCTATAGTATGCCTGTAAAGTGACGCGTGTTTCCTGTGTTTAGAACAGTCCCTGCACCAAATGTCATTTTTAAAGGAAAAAATCTCATTTAAAACTGCTTGCGGGTTTAATGTAATGTCGGGTCATGGCAATATGGATGAAAATCAGTGAGACAAACGGCATGGGTACCCCCCAGTCCATTACCAGGCCCTTTGGGTCTTGTATGGATATTAAGGGGAACCCCGCACCCAAATTAAAATAAGGAAAGGTGTGGGGCCACCAGGCCCTATATACTCTGAACAGCAGTATACAGGCGGTGCAAACAAGACAGGGACTGTAGGTTTGTTGTTAAGTAGAATCTCTTTGTAATTTTGAACGGGTACATTTTTAACGTGTTTAGCTCCAGCCAAAAAATCTTTTTTAAGCTTTTTGGAAAACATAGGGAAGGGTTATCACCCCTGTGACATTTGTTTTGCTGTCTTTCCTCCTCTTCAGAAGATTTCACCTCACTTTTTGTCCCAATGAAAAATGTTTTTTGAAAATTTGGGTTTTTTTGTGGAACAAGGATTGGAAAGCATCAGTGGAAAGGAGAATTTTTTTTCCCATATTAACTCTTACAGGAGAGAATTTCCCTTCCTAGGGGTAGATTTCATCTCACTTGCTGTTGTCTCCTTCCGTTTGCAAGTAGGAGTCGTTTGTAAGTTAGATGTTTGAAAGTAGGGTCCTGCCCTATATACTCAGCAGAAATTTGGGCCTTAGGTGTTGCTGTGGCCACAACACTGTAAGCCCTCGCAGGGCCCTGCTGTGAAATATTAGATCAAGAATTGTAATTACATGCCCCTGTTGAACAGGAGCTGAAAAATTAGGCCTTAGGCACTGGTGCTGGTGCCACAACACTGCAACCCCTTACAGACACTCTAGTTGGAACGCAGGAATGAGCCCTGCTGCAAAGTATTGCATCAAAAATTGTAATTACACGCCCCTGTTAGACAGGAGCAGAAAAATTGGGCCTTGGGCACTGGTGCTGGTGCCACAACACTGCAACCCCTCACAGACACTCTAGTTGGAATGCAGAAACGAGCCCTGCTGCAAAGTATTGCATCAAAAATTGTAATTACATGCCCCTGTTAAACAGGGGCTAAAAAATTGTGCCTTAGGCACTGGTGGTGGCGCCCAGAACCAAAAATGTTCTTACAAGCTATCAGCATGATGATTGAGGAGGAAGAGGATAATTTCTCAGGGATAGTCACTCAGCATCAGCATAGGCAGTCTTTGAAGGGATCTGAGATTTCAAAAAAAATTATTCGGTTACATCAGCATCAGGTGCTTGGTAGCTGGTGGTGATCCAAGACTGATTCATTTTTATGAAGGTCAGTCGATCGACCGAGTCGGTGGACAGACGCACCCTGTGATCGGTTACCACGCCTCCAGCAGCACTGAATGTGCGTTCCGAAAGAACGCTGGATGCAGGACAGGCCAGTAGCTCAATTGCATACTGTGCAAGTTCTGGCCAGTGATCCATCCTCAAGACCCAGTAACCCAGAGGATTTTCGGTGGGAAAGGTGTCCAAGTCTGATCTTGCCCCTAGGTATTCCTGCACCATGTAAAACAGACGCTGGCGATGGTTGCTGGAACCGATCATACCTTGGGGCTGCGGACCAAAAAATTGTCTGAACGCATCGGTCAGACGGCCACCTTCTCCACTGCTCCTTCTTTGACTGACCGAAGCCTCAGCAACACGTTGTCCAGAAACAGGAGTTTGTAACCTCCCAGTCTCTGGGAACGCGTTGCACAGACCTTTCTGCAAGGCCTCCCAAAGATGTTTCATCCTCTGCTCCCTCTGCGATGGCAAGATAAGGTCCGCAACCTTACCCTTGTAATGTGGATCAAGGAGGGTTGCCAGCCAGTATTGGTCCTTCTCCTTGATACCACGAATACGAGGATCCTTACGTAGGCTTTGCAGGATCAGGGAGGCCATGCAGCGTAGGTTTGCTGAGGCATTCGGTCCGGAGTCCTCTGGGTCACTAAGGACGACATGGTCTGCAGCCACCTCCTCCCAGCCACGTACAAGTCCATGTGTTTCTTGGGACTGATCCCTTAAAGACTGCTGCTGATGCTGAGTGCCAGGCTCCACCTCCATACTGACACAATCTTCCTCCTCCTCCTCCTCCTCCTCGTCCTCTTCCTGTGTGATCGGCGGGCACGCAGGAACACTGTCTGGATAAAGGGGGCCTTGAGAGCTAAGGAAGTCCTCCTCTTCCTGCCTCTGTTCTGCCTCAAGTGCCCTGTCCATTATTCCACGCAGCGTGTGCTCCAACAGGTGGACAAGGGGGACAGTGTCACTGATGCATGCACTGTCACTGCTCACCATCCTCGTGGCCTCCTCAAATGGTGACAGGACAGTGCATGCATCCCTGATCATGGCCCACTGGCGTGGGGAAAAAAAAACAAGCTCCCCTGATCCTGTCCTGGTGCCATAGTCGCACAGGTACTCATTGATGGCCCTCTGCTGCATGTGCAGCCGCTGCAGCATGGCCAACGTTGAGTTCCACCTGGTGGGCATGTCACAGATTAGGCGGTTCTTGGGCAGGTTAAACTCCTTTTTGGAGGTCCGTCAGCCGAGCACTGGCATTATATGACCGGCGGAAATGCACACAGACTTTCCTGGCCTGCCTCAGGACATCCTGTAAGCCCGGGTACCTGCCCAAGAACCGCTGCACCACCAAGTTAAGGACGTGAGCCAAACAGGGCACATGGGTCATTTGTCCCTGTCGGAGGGCAGAGAGGAGGTTGGTGCCATTGTCGCAAACTACCATTCCTGCCTTTAGTTGGCGTGGCGTCAACCACCTCTGAACCTGCCCCTGCAGAGCTGACAGAACCTCTGCCCCAGTGTGGCTCCTGTCCCCCAAGCACACCAGCTCAAGCACCGCATGGCATCTTTTGGCCTGCGTACTTGCGTAGCCCCTTGAACGACTACGGAGCACCGCTGGTTCCGAGGAAGAGGCCATGGAGGAAGAAGAAGAGGAGGGGGTGGAGGAGAGAGGTGTGTCACAATCATTAGCATTTTGGAGGCGTGGTGGCGGAACAACCTCCAACACTACTGCACCTTGTCCTGCATCCTTCCCAGCTGCCAGCAGAGTCACCCAATGCGCCGTGAAACTTAGGTAACGTCCCTGTCCATGCCTGCTGGACCATGAGTCAGCGGTAATATGCACCTTACCGCTGACCGCCCTGTCCAGCGAGGCATGGACATTGCCTTCCACATGCCGGTAGAGAGCCGGAATCGCCTTCCGTGAGAAAAAGTGGCGTTTGGGTACCTGCCACTGAGGAACCGCACATTCCACAAACTCACAGAAGGGGGCAGAGTCTACCAACTGAAAAGGCAGCAGTTGAAGTGCCAGCAATTTTGCCAAGCTAGCATTCAACCGCTGGGCATGTGGATGGCTGGGAGCAAACTTCTTTCGGCGGTGCAGCAGCTGGGGCAGGGAAATTTGCCTGGTACAATCTGACGTCTGTGTACCAAAAGCAGATTGCCCACAAGTACTTGGCTGTGACACACCTAATTCTACACCTTCATTCCTCTCAGTGCAGGTCTCAGAGAGGACTGAAGGTCTAGTGGGGTTGGAAATCTCAGCTGATGAGGAGCAAGGAGAGGTCCTCTTTGTTCTTTGGTGTGGGTCTTTTAGATGAGCTTGCCAACGAACTGCATGGCAGGTCAACATATGTCTGGTCAAGCATGTGGTACCCAAGCGGGAGATGTTTTGGCCACGTGAGATACGCTTGAGACATATGTTGCAAATAGCAGCGGTGCGATCTGATGCACTCCTCTCAAAAAAGGCCCACATCAAAGAACTTTTTGAATAACGCGCAGAGACTGCAGCGCCCTGCACATGTGATGCAGTCAATGTGCTGCCCTTAGGCTGGCCCCTGGAGGGCATCCTGCCTCGTTGGTGATGTGCTGTCTCCTCCTCCTCCTCCTCCTCCTCTCTCCTATCAGGCACCCACGTTGAGTCAGTGACCTCATCATCCCCTCCCTCCTCATCACTGGAGCAAACCCGGCAGTATGCTGCAGCAGGGGGAGCATGACTGCCAGATTGCTGTCCTTCTTGGGCACCCCCTCTGTCCGTGCTCATGTTACTGCCTTCATCGAGCTCAGTATCATCATCAGAGCCTTCCAAACGCTGGGCATCCTCCTGGAGCATGTACCCAACACTGTGGTCAAACAGTTCGAGGGACTCCTCAGGAGGACATGGTGGAGCTAGGGAAGGAGTCACTGATGACATTGAGCCGAGGGAAGAGGCCGCTGCTTTGCCAGACAAAGCACCCTGGGCATGGGTGAGAGAGGATGAGGAGGATGAGGACGGCTTGGTCATCCACTCAACCAAGTCTTCCGCATGTTGCGGCTCAACACGGCCAGCTGCCGAAAAAAAGGCCAAGCGTGTCCCATGGCCACGTGCTGATGAGGATGCACCGTCTCCACAACCAGCACTAGACACAGAGCCTGCTTGCCCTCTCTTATTGGCTTGTGACTGTCTGCCTCTCCTTCTTGGCCTTCCAGACATACTAATGGCCTGTAGCTGCACTAAGCTGGGGTATATATATATATATATATATATATATATATATATATATATATATATATATATATATATATACTACAGCTAGCAAAATCAACTACCTGCCTGTAGTATGAGAACACCACCAACCTTCTACAGGTAGCTTTAGCTGAACACTGTGAGGTGGACGCACCCCACTAACTTGTAGGTTTAGCTGAACACTGTGAGCAGGACGCACTGCACTAAATGTAAATAGTCTAGCTGCCTGACCGTGGTACTAATAGGATCAAAAAAACACCAGTAATTTTCTTCAGGTAGCTGTAAATACTGTAACAAGACAAGCCTGCCTGTCAGTAGGAAGATAACAGGAACGGATCTAGCTGAACACTGTGAGCAGGACGCACTGCACTAAATGTAAATAGTCTAGAAGATAACAGGAACGGATCTAGCTGAACACTGTGAGCAGGACGCACTGCACTAAATGTAAATAGTCTAGCTGCCTGACCGTGGTACTAATAGGATCAAAAGAACACCAGTAATTTTCTTTAGGTAGCTGTAAATACTGTAACAAGACAAGCCTGCCTGTCAGTAGGAAGATAACAGGAATGGATCTAGCTGAACACTGTGAGCAGGACGCACTGCACTAAATGTAAATAGTCTAGAAGATAACAGGAACGGATCTAGCTGAACACTGTGAGCAGGACGCACTGCACTAAATGTAAATAGTCTAGAAGATAACAGGAACGGATCTAGCTGAACACTGTGAGCAGGACGCACTGCACTAAATGTAAATAGTCTAGAATTTACCAGGAACGGATCTAGCTGAACACTGTGAGCAGGACGCACTGCACTAAATGTAAATAGTCTAGAAGATAACAGGAACGGATCTAGCTGAACACTGTGAGCAGGACGCACTGCACTAAATGTAAATAGTCTAGCTGCCTGACCGTGGTACTAATAGGATCAAAAGAACACCAGTAATTTTCTTTAGGTAGCTGTAAATACTGTAACAAGACAAGCCTGCCTGTCAGTAGGAAGATAACAGGAACGGATCTAGCTGAACACTGTGAGCAGGACGCACTGCACTAAATGTAAATAGTCTAGAAGATAACAGGAACGGATCTAGCTGAACACTGTGAGCAGGACGCACTGCACTAAATGTAAATAGTCTAGAAGATAACAGGAACGGATCTAGCTGAACACTGTGAGCAGGACGCACTGCACTAAATGTAAATAGTCTAGAATTTAACAGGAACGGATCTAGCTGAACACTGTGAGCAGGACGCACTGCACTAAATGTAAATAGTCTAGAAGATAACAGGAACGGATCTAGCTGAACACTGTGAGCAGGACGCACTGCACTAAATGTAAATAGTCTAGCTGCCTGACCGTGGTACTAATAGGATCAAAAGAACACCAGTAATTTTCTTTAGGTAGCTGTAAATACTGTAACAAGACAAGCCTGCCTGTCAGTAGGAAGATAACAGGAACGGATCTAGCTGAACACTGTGAGCAGGACGCACTGCACTAAATGTAAATAGTCTAGAAGATAACAGGACCGGATCTAGCTGAACACTGTGAGCAGGACGCACTGCACTAAATGTAAATAGTCTAGAAGATAACAGGAACGGATCTAGCTGAACACTGTGAGCAGGACGCACTGCACTAAATGTAAATAGTCTAGAATTTAACAGGAACGGATCTAGCTGAACACTGTGAGCAGGACGCACTGCACTAAATGTAAATAGTCTAGCTGCCTGACCGTGGTACTAATAGGATCAAAAGAACACAAGTAATTTTCTTTAGGTAGCTGTTAATACTGTAACAAGACAAGCCTGCCTGTCAGTAGGAAGATAACAGGAACGGATCTAGCTGAACACTGTGAGCAGGACGCACTGCACTAAATGTAAATAGTCTAGAAGATAACAGGAACAGGTCTAGCTGAACACTGTGAGCAGGACGCATTGCACTAAATGTAAATAGTCTAGAATTTAACAGGAACGGATCTAGCTGAACACTGTGAGCAGGACGCACTGCACTAAATGTAAATAGTCTAGAAGATAACAGGAACGGATCTAGCTGAACACTGTGAGCAGGATGCACTGCACTAAATGTAAATAGTCTAGAAGATAACAGGAACGGATCTAGCTGAACACTGTGAGCAGGACGCACTGCACTAAATTTAAATAGTCTAGAAGATAACAGGAACGGATCTAGCTGAACACTGTGAGCAGGACGCACTGCACTAAATGTAAATAGTCTAGAAGATAACAGGAACGGATCTAGCTAAACTGAGTACAGTGTATATATATATATGCAACACCTGGGATGCATATATATACACAATACACTGTAAGTGCAGCTAACTGACTGACTGTTCTGCCTAATCTATCTAACTCAAATCAAACACTGTCTCTCTGTCTATCTCTTTCAACGTCGGAACACACACTACACAGGGCCGCCGTGCAGGCGGCCTTATATAGTGTGGGGCGTGTACTAAATCCCCTGAGCCATAATTGGCCAAAGCCTCCTTGGCTTTGGCCAATTACGGCTCTCTGTTCAGGCGGCGCTGTGATTGGCCAAGCATGGGGGTCATAGTGCATGCTTGGCCAATCATCAGCAAGCAATGCACTGCGATGCCGCAGTGAATTATGGGCCGTGACGCGCCACACGAATTTGGCGCGAACGGCCCATATCGTTCGCAATTCTGCGAACGACCGAACAGCCGATGTTCGAGTCGAACATGGGTTTGACTCGAACACGAAGCTCATCCCTATTGCTGACATCCCTCCTTCATAGGTAAGCTGTATGCTTGGTTTTCCTTTATATACCGATGGGGGTTCTTGGTTGTTTTGGGACTTAATTAGTGGTATCTATATTCATCCTTATACTGATTGGCGTTTTTGGCTACTATGTTGTTTTGGTGGGCTTTGGTGTTCCTATTATGTCACACCTCCCCTTTGCTAAATATACCCTTCAGATACCCTGACGGAAACCCCCTTCCCCCTATGGACAACACAATTTGTGATGCCCACAAGCAGTGAATATTTCTCACAGCTATTGTGGTCTCCATATCTGCTAGAGGTTTACATCCCTTTAGCCTCTATCGGTATGTAGTTTTTACCATGCCTTTTATTATGAAGGATTTTCTGTCAGTGAGATCCTTGCCTTATATGGCACCTGTTCTAAACATAGGGATTGGCTCCCCAGCCCCCTCTCTACCATTACATCGTATTAAATTAATTCCTGCTTCAGGATTATCTGGGATAAGTGATTCATTATTACTGTTGATATATATATTTATTATTTGTTAAGGAACTTAGGAGTTTCCTTTTCCTTTTATCACATGTTTTGCCAGATTCTTGCCCTGCAACTGTGCAATCCAGTTCCCCTGTTGGCATTATCCTGTTGGGACCTGGCACCCATGGATACTATGCTCCAGTTGGTACATTAGAGGACGTCTGGCAATGATGGTGGTTGCTCTGCTCTTTAGATCTGTACTAGTAGGTGAGAGTTATTGAAATTAATCCTCCATTAGATTTCTTGTACCATGTTTTGCTGTATAACCATGCATGGCCACCATGTAATTATAGTTATTTGTTCTCTATACAGTTAAAATGAATTAGTGATGTCGTTTTATGCTCTGATGAAGCGAAAAAATTCTTTGCGAAACATGTTGGCTGACAATCACGAATGAATTCTGAATATACTACTGGATGGTCATGTTGATGTTCTTACATGTTATGTCTGTTATGCATATACATATAATTTTAATTATCTTTCAATAAAAATGTATATATTTTATTAACCTGTGTGGTACTGACCTACTACTAACAGACGTACTATCTCCCTTCAAAATCCCACTTCTTTCAGAAAGAGTGCCATCTTTCTTTTTATTTTTGTGTCTCATATCTAGGGATTGGGAGATCCGTCTCTGTTATTTCCTATTTATAGTCCAACCACTCACTATTGTAAACGATAAAATATATTTACGTTTTTAGTTGTAACATGGAGAAATTCAAGGGGTATGAATACTTTTTTAAGGCACTGTACTTTATAACCGATGTGGCTGTATCCTTATTTACTAATAAAAGCCTGTACTTAACAATAAAACTTAATCCCAAACCAAGTGACATAGTGACATAGTAGGTGAGGTTGAAAAAAGACACAAGTCCATCAAGTCCAGCCTATGTGTGTGATTATGTGTCAGTATTACATTGTATATCGCTGTATGTTGTGGTCATTCAGGTGCTTATCTAATAGTTTCTTGAAGCTATCAATGCCCCCTGCTGAGACCACCACCTGTGGAAGGGAGTTCCACATCCTTGCCGCTCTTACAGTAAAGAACCCTCTACGTAGTTTAACCACTTCCCGCCCGCCCTATGGCGGATTGACGTCCGGGAAGTGGTTCTGTTATCCTGACTGGACGTCATATGATGTCCAGCAGGAAAACATGCCGCAGCGCGCCCCCGGGGGCGCGCATCGCGGCGATCGGTGGAGCGGTGTGTCAGACACCGATCTTGGTAAAGAGCCTCCGCCGGAGGCTCTTTACCACGTGATCAGCCGTGTCCAATCACGGCTGATCACGCTGTCAATAGGAAGAGCCGTTGATCGGCTCTTCCTCACTCGCGTCTGACAGATGCGAGTAGAGGAGAGCCGATCGGCGGCTCTCCTGGCAGGGGGGGTCTGCGCTGATTGTTTATCAGCGCAGCCCCCCCGCAGATCACCACACTGGACCACCAGGGATCGCCACTAGGACCACCAGGGAAGGGGCAACATGTGGATGGCCAGGTATGTACCCCATGGCCATCCACATGTGCCCAGTGTGCCAAATCTGTGCCAGTGCCCACAAATGGGCACTGATTGGCACCAATATGTTGCAGTGATGCCCAGCAATGCCACCCTTAGGGGCATCACTGCAAACAAGCAGTGCCATCAGTGCCACCCATCAGTGTCCATTCATGCCACCTGTCAGTGCCCATCTGTGCCCATCAGTGCCCATCTATCAGTGCCCATTATCAGTGCCACCCATAAGTAACCATCAATGCCACCTACGAGTGCCCATCAATGCCACCTATGAGTGCCCATCAGTGCCGCCTATAAGTGCCCATCCATGCCACCTATGAGTGCCCATCAGTGCCACATACCAGTGCCACCTATCAGTGCCCATCAGTGCCACCTATCAGTGCCCATCAGTGCTTCCTATCAGTGCCCATCATCAGTGCCCTTCAGTGCCACCTCATCAGTGCCACCTCATGGTCCATCCCTATGGTCCATGCCAACGGACCCTTTTTTGTACAGTAAGCATTTATTAGGGAACTGTGTCAAATGCTTTTGCAAAATCCAGATACACCACGTCTACGGGCCTTCCTTTATCTAGATGGCAACTCACCTCCTCATAGAAGGTTAATAGATTGGTTTGGCAAGAACGATTCTTCATGAATCCATGCTGATTACTGCTAATGATATCATTCTTATTACTAAAATCTTGTATATAGTCCCTTATCATCCCCTCCAAGAGTTTACATACTATTGATGTTAGGCTAACTGGTCTGTAATTCCCACTGATGTATTTTGGGCCCTTTTTAAATTTTGGTGCTACATTGGCTTTTCTCCAATCAGCTGGTACCATTCCAGTAAGTAGACTGTCTGTAAAAATTAGGAACAATGGTCTGGCAATCACTTGTATTGTGTGAATATTATTTGTACCAAAATTTACAACATTATAGCAGATTTCTGTCAATCCCAGTGGCGGTTGGTGCTCAAAATTTGGGGGGGTGGGAAACAAACCTGCCCCCCCTGTGGGTGACAGGTGGTGGCAATCAGTGGCCCTCCCACCCCCGGGGGAGACGGACTGCGGCGATCAGTGCCTCTGTGGGAGAAGGACAGGGGCAATCAGCGGCCTAACCTTAGGAGGCTGATGCTGCTCCTCGCTCCAGCTTGCAGAGCGAAGAGCTGGGGCCATTCCTTTTCCTCCCAGCTGAACAGAAAGTGGGTCCTAAGACTCCCTAGCCAATTGAGTCTCAGGACCTGCTTCCTGATTGGCCAGGAGGAGAAGCAGGAAGACAATAGGGATCATTAATTTGCTATTGTCACACAACTGGGTGGGCTCAAGGCGCAGTTCTCCCGGAGCCCACCCTTTTTTGAAGCTAATTAGAGCCTCAGGCTCAAAACATTGTAGTCCATGCATCTGGCACCCTGCATGTATATTAGGGGCCAGGTGCATGGATTGGGGAGGCGGCGCCCCTGCGCCCCTAATGAAAGGGCTGCCACTGGTCAATCCCATATCCAAATAGATGATCTAGTACAGAAAGGTCTGACACTGCACAAAGTAATGAAGATATAAGGAAAAAAAAGAGATTAAAGAGAAAAGAAAGAAGAGAAGTAGAAGAGGAGTAGGACCTAAATGGGGAACACCAGGCCATCCAATCTGCCTGGCCCAACCCAGGGCCCCTATATTGAGCTCTGTCTGCCAAACCACAGGTCCCTGTGCATTGTCTCTGCCAGGCTTTGTGCCCGGAATGTAGGGGGATATGGGGGTCACACATCTGTCATGCTTTGTCCCATGTATGCACCCCTTTGTGTCAGGTATTAATTCTGACTAAATCTAAGTTGGGGAAATTTCCCTTTATTTCCTGCCTTTGTGATAACGTTGACTGTAACATAAAGAGAAATGCAATCTCTCCTACAGGGAAATAGACAGCAATGAGAAACCATCTTTGTACAGTATAGACAATAGTTCAATGTTGTAGTGCTTTGTCCCTGTTGGAGAGTTTCACCCCCAACACACATCCTATTCTAAAAGAAAGACTTCAGAAATGATCTTCCAATCCTCTACAATGGGGTGCTGTGGGGTTCAGTAATTCCCTACAAATACAGATGATGAATCAGCATGCCCCCCAAACTCCTTCAACACCATAGGAACTCATTTTACTGATTTACCAATTTATGTTGATTTGTGCTAGCAGGGTGAATTTGGGGTCCAAAAATAAAACACATCAGAGTGAATTATGAATGACTCATTCACCCGTATTGGACATTCACACTCCATCCCATGATGTAAAAAATGCCATTTTACCATAAAAAAAAATTTCTTTGGGAAGTATACTGTATCTTGAAAATGAATAATCTAACTACTGAACGTGTACTGGATATGAAAATAAAAGAATAAACTGGCTTTATTATATCAGTTACACTGCCTGGTATAGATATTATATTTTCAGACTAATGTTACTATTATTTAGTTCTTTGTTCCGTGGTGTAAATTGGTCTTAGCCTATGTTACTATTATTCTGTTCTTTGTTCTGTAGTGTAAATCGGTGTCAGTCGATGTGTATAAAGCTCTGGTGATTGTGTCTCCTCCTGAGCAGAACTGCAGGTGACTGGGAGGACCTGCTGTGTGACATGAAATGTTCTCCTCTGCTCTGTGTCTGTTACTTTGTGATACTCGTCATCCCCATCACATCCTATGGGATAGCATTGACCCAGAGGCCAACATTTGCTTGTAGACTTACTATGGTAATGCCAATATTTGAGTATGAATATTATCAGGAGGGAGATGTCAATATTGGAGGATTAGTCTCTGCTCACAAGACTAGCCAACATAGCATGCGTTCTGTTTTTCAAGATGGTATTTTTACTCGTTCCCCAGACTTTCACAGGTGTAACAAGTAAGCCTCTTTTTATCATCTTTGCTCTTTCTGTATAACTCAACAAAGAGAAAATATGATTCTTTATTTTCACTGTAATATTTTATGAACATTTAGAGCTGTTTCTACTGATGTTTTATATATGTTCTCATGATTTGGTTACAGTCTGTGTTGCACCAATATATAATGAATACATTTGTCTTCCATCATATTTTGTCTTCAGGCCATGCTGGGATTTCTGATAAATAATCATGTCATGTATGTAGTTATGGCTCCTGCAGATTAAAAATCGAAATGATTCCATCATTGCCAGGAGAGAGGAAGGGAGGTGTGATGTTATTTATTTGCTTGTGTGTATGATCTTCTATTTATCAGGGCAGCTCACAGCATAGCAAAAAGCCAGCCTGGGGAAAACGTAGGGATATACACTATATTACCAAATGTATTGGGACACCTGCCTTTACACGCACATGAACCTTAATGGCATCCCAGTCTCATGCCCCGTACACACGGTCAGATTTTCCGATGGAAAATGTCTGATCGGAGCGTGTTGTCAGACATTCCGACCGTGTGTGAGCTCCATCGGACATTTTCCATCGGATTTTCCGACACACAAAGTTTGAGAGCAGGCTATAAAATTTTCCGACAACAAAATCCGATCGCGTCAATTTCGACCGTGTGTGGCCAGTTCCGACACACAAAGTGCCATGCATGCTCAGAAGAAATTCCGAGACGGAACAGCTCGGTCTGGTAAACTTAGCGTTCGCAATGGATAAAGCACTTTCGTCACGCTGCAATGTTAGAAATGGTTTAATACAGCGCACTCTCTTCTTTTTTATAATGTGAGAAGAATGAAGTAGTTTTGCTGCTCATATTCACACAGACTTCTCACAAACGTCTTTCTTTACTATGTATCGGGATTTCCTCCAATATATTTTGATTTTGTCACATCTGACAACATATTTTTTTCTGGTTTGTATTTTTTTCAAGGCTGATCTTTGTTTTATTGTATTTTTATTTTTACTCCAGAATATTTTTGTGTGTGTTTTGTGTGTCAAGTTACCACAACACCATTGATATGTTGTTATATTTAATCTGTAGGAGATTGTTTGGTGTTGTTGTCTCT
This sequence comes from Lithobates clamitans, assembly GCA_037952925.1. Taxonomy (NCBI): domain Eukaryota; kingdom Metazoa; phylum Chordata; class Amphibia; order Anura; family Ranidae; genus Lithobates; species Lithobates clamitans. Next base: position 2,381,900 of record JBBGZY010000610.1, read on the forward strand.
TGTTAATTTCACATTGTACTTTAGAAATGTACCTGAATCGTCACCAACAAACTGTCCTTTTTGGATGAAAACACACATAGGAGAGTATAATTTTCCAAAAAAAATCATTTATTAAGGGCTCACAACTAAACAAAGAGGGTGGCAAAGCTGGAGAAACAGCAGAAATGGGTAAAGCCTTGGACCCCCAGGGCACACATCAACTATTTTCAAGCAAAATTGGTGGCCTGAGGAGTCCTTATCTAAGGGAGTGCAGTCTGGTCCAGAAGTCCCAGAGATCCGGAAAGCAGCAGATGACATCTGTGTCCCCGGGCTGTGGTCATACAAGAGACTGCAGCTTTTGTCAGACCAGACTGAACCCAGGGCCATCACTCTCTGGTCTTCCTTCCACGCTTCCTTCCACGCTGTGGCTCTGGTGGTGGAGTTGTTGCAGCAGGAGGAGGAGGAGGATGGTCCCAATCAATCACGTCGGTCTTGGGTGTGATTTCGCCACTCACCTCCTTAGTTAGGACTTTATAAATAAGTTGCTCACACATGAGGCGTTGACCCTCCTGCATGCCCTGCAGTTTTGTGGCAGCCATGCAGGCAAAGGCCTCTTCAGGAGTGGGTAAGGCTCAGAGGGACGCAGAAGCCTCCTGAATAAGCCTGAGTGCAGAATCCTGAACGTGACTTCCCTTCCTGGGTCTTTTGTATGGAAGGCGGAGGGGAGGAACCTGCGATTCAGTCAGGCTGCGACTGGTCCCAGGCTTCTCCTGGCTGCCACTTAGCCCCGCCTCCTCCTGGCTGCCACTAATCCCCGCCTCCTCCTGGCTGCCACATTCCAGAGCCTCCTCTTGGCTGAGGTCTTCCTGTGTATAAAAAAGGGACATAGTTTTAGTTTTTTAGTCATCAATCACACACAATTTTCACCTCCTGACTGTTGCAAATTGAATGTTAACAAATATAACAGACTATCATTCTTAGCCCAGCATTTTTCATTCTTGTCCCAATTTTGGGTGCCCACTACTGTCTATTGATATGTAAAACACTTTTTTCAATCAGCAATTAGTGATCATTAGGGATGAGCCGAACACCCCCCGGTTCGCACCAGAACCCGCGAACGGACCGCAAGTTCGCACGAACGTTAGAACCCCATTGACGTCTATGGGACTCGAACGTTCGAAATCAAAAGTGCTCATTTTAAAGGCTAATTTGCATGGTATTGTCCTAAAAAGGGTGTGGGGACCCGGGTCCTACCCCAGGGGACATGTATCAATGCAAAAAAAACTTTTAAAAACGGCAGTTTTTTCGGGAGCAGTGATTTTAATGATGCTTAAAGTAAAAAAAAAAAAGTGAAATATTCCTTTAAATATCGTACCTGGGGGTTGTCTATAGTATGCCTGTAAAGTGACGCGTGTTTCCCATGTTTAGAACAGTCCCTGCACCAAATGTCATTTTTAAAGGAAAAAATCTCATTTAAAACTGCTTGCGGGTTTAATGTCATGTCGGGTCATGGCAATATGGATGAAAATCAGTGAGACAAACGGCATGGGTACCCGCCAGTCCATTACCAGGCCCTTTGGGTCTTGTATGGATATTAAGGGGAACCCCGCACCCAAATTAAAATAAGGAAAGGTCCCTATATACTCTGAACAGCAGTATACAGGCGGTGCAAACAAGACAGGGACTGTAGGTTTGTTGTTAAGTAGAATCTGTTTGTAATTTTGAACATTTTTAATGTGTTTAGCTCCAGCCAAAAAATCTTTTCTAAGCTTTTTGGAAAACATAGGGAAGGGTTATCACCCCTGTGACATTTGTTTTGCGTCTTTCCTCCTCTTCAGAAGATTTCACCTCACTTTTTTGTCCCAATGAAAAATGTTTTTTGAAAATTTGGGTTTTTTTGTGGAACAAGGATTGGAAAGCATCAGTGGAAAGGAGAAATTGTTTTCCCATATTAACTCTTACAGGAGAGAATTTCCCTTCCTTAGGGGTAGATTTCATCTCACTTCCTGTTGTCTCCTTCCGTTTGCAAGTAGGAGTCGTTTGTAAGTTAGATGTTTGAAAGTAGGGTCCTGCCCTATATACTCAGCAGAAATTTGGGCCTTAGGTGTTGCTGTGGCCAAAACACTGTAAGCCCTCACAGGGCCCTGCTGTGAAATATTAGATCAAGAATTGTAATTACATGCCCCTGTTGAACAGGAGCTGAAAAATTAGGCCTTAGGCACTGGTTCTGGTGCCACAACACTGCAACCCCTCACAGACACTCTAGTTGGAACGCAGGAACGAGCCCTGCTGCAAAGTATAGCATCAAAAATTGTAATTACACGCCCCTGTTAGACAGGGGCAGAAAAATTGGGCCTTAGGCACTGGTGCTGGTGCCACAACACTGCAACCCCTCACAGACACTCTAGTTGGAACGCAGGAACGAGCCCTGCTGCAAAGTATTGCATCAAAAATTGTAATTACACGCCCCTGTTAGACAGGGGCAGAAAAATTGGGCCTTAGGCACTGGTGCTGGTGCCACAACACTGCAACCCCTCACAGACACTCTAGTTGGAACGCAGGAACGAGCCCTGCTGCAAAGTATAGCATCAAAAATTGTAATTACACGCCCCTGTTAGACAGGGGCAGAAAAATTGGGCCTTAGGCACTGGTGCTGGTGCCACAACACTGCAACCCCTCACAGACACTCTAGTTGGAACGCAGGAACGAGCCCTGCTGCAAAGTATTGCATCAAAAATTGTAATTACACGCCCCTGTTAGACAGGGGCAGAAAATTTGGGTCTTAGGCACTGGTGCTGGTGCCACAACACTGCAACCCCTCACAGACACTCTAGTTGGAACGCAGGAACGAGCCCTGCTGCAAAGTATTGCATCAAAAATTGTAATTACACGCCCCTGTTAGACAGGGGCAGAAAAATTGGGTCTTAGGCACTGGTGCTGGTGCCACAACACTGCAACCCCTCACAGACACTCTAGTTGGAACGCAGGAACAAGCCCTGCTGCAAAGTATTGCATCAAAAATTGTAATTACACGCCCCTGTTAGACAGGGGCTGAAAAATTGTGCCTTAGGCACTGGTGGTGGCGCCCAGAACCAAAAATGTTCTTACAAGCTATCAGCGTGATGATTGAGGAGGAAGAGGATAATTACTCAGGGATAGTCACTCAGCATCAGCATAGGCAGTCTTTGAAGGGATCTGAAAAAAATTATTCAGTTACATCAGCATCAGGTGCTTGGTAGCTGGTGGTGATCCAAGACTGATTCATTTTTATGAAGGTCAGCCGATCGACCGAGTCAGTGGACAGACGCACCCTGTGATCGGTTACCACGCCTCCAGCAGCACTGAATGTGTGTTCCGAAAGAACGCTGGATGCAGGACAGGCCAGTAGCTCAATTGCATACTGTGCAAGCTCTGGCCAGTGATCCATCCTCAAGACCCAGTAACCCAGAGGATTTTCGGTGGGAAAGGTGTCCAAGTCTGATCTTGCCCCTAGGTATTCCTGCACCATGTAAAACAGACGCTGGCGATGGTTGCTGGAACCGATCATACCTTGGGGCTGCGGACCAAAAAATTGTCTGAACGCATCGGTCAGACGGCCACCTTCTCCACCGCTCCTTCTTTGACTGACCGAAGCCTCAGCAACACGTTGTCCAGAAACAGGAGTTTGTAACCTCCCAGTCTCTGGGAACGCGTTGCACAGACCTTTCTGCAAGGCCTCCCGAAGATGTTTCATCCTCTGCTCCCTCTGCGATGGCAAGATAAGGTCCGCAACCTTACCCTTGTAACGTGGATCAAGGAGGGTTGCCAGCCAGTATTGGTCCTTCTCCTTGATACCACGAATACGAGGATCCTTACGCAGGCTTTGCAGGATCAGGGAGGCCATGCAGCGTAGGTTTGCTGAGGCATTCGGTCCGGAGTCCTCTGGGTCACTAAGGACAACAACGTCCGCAGCCACCTCCTCCCAGCCACGTACAAGTCCATGTGTTCCTTGGGACTGATCCCTTAAAGACTGCTGATGCTGAGTGCCAGGCTCCACCTCCATACTGACACAATCTTCCTCCTCCTCCTCCTCCTCCTCCTCCTCGTCCTCTTCCTGTGTGATCGGCGGGCACGCAGGAACACTGTCTGGATAAAGGGGGCCTTGAGAGCTAAGGAAGTCCTCCTCTTCCTGCCTCTGTTCTGCCTCAAGTGCCCTGTCCATTATTCCACGCAGCGTGTGCTCCAACAGGTGGACAAGGGGGACAGTGTCACTGGTGCATGCACTGTCAGTGCTCACCATCCTCGTGGCCTCCTCGAATGGTGACAGGACAGTGCATGCATCCCTGATCATGGCCCACTGGCGTGGGGAAAAAAAACCAAGGTCCCCTGACCCTGTCCTGGTGCCATAGTCGCACAGGTACTCATTGATGGCCCTCTGCTGCGTGTGCAGCCGCTGCAGCATGGCCAATGTCGAGTTCCACCTGGTGGGCATGTCACAGATTAGGCGGTTCTTGGGCAGGTTAAACTCCTTTTGGAGGTCCGTCAGCCGAGCACTGGCATTATATGACCGGCGGAAATGCACACAGACTTTCCTGGCCTGCCTCAGGACATCCTGTAAGCCCGGGTACCTGCCCAAGAACCGCTGCACCACCAAGTTAAGGACGTGAGCCAAACAGGGCACATGGGTCAGTTGTCCCTGTCGGAGGGCAGAGAGGAGGTTGGTGCCATTGTCGCAAACCACCATTCCTGCCTTAAGTTGGTGTGGCGTCAACCACCTCTGAACCTGCCCCTGCAGAGCTGACAGAACCTCTGCCCCAGTGTGGCTCCTGTCCCCCAAGCACACCAGCTCAAGCACCGCATGGCATCTTTTGGCCTGCGTACTTGCGTAGCCCCTTGAACGCCTACGGAGCACCGCTGGTTCCGAGGAAGAGGCCATGGAGGAAGAAGAAGAGGAGGGGGTGGAGGAGAGAGGTGTGTCACAATCAGCATTTTGGAGGCGTGGTGGCGGAACAACCTCCAACACTACTGCACCTTGTCCTGCATCCTTCCCAGCTGCCAGCAGAGTCACCCAATGCGCCGTGAAACTTAAGTAACGTCCCTGTCCATGCCTGCTGGACCATGAGTCAGCGGTAATATGCACCTTACCGCTGACCGCCCTGTCCAGCGAGGCATGGACATTGCCTTCCACATGCCGGTAGAGAGCCGGAATCGCCTTCCGTGAGAAAAAGTGGCGTTTGGGAACCTGCCACTGAGGAACCGCACATTCCACAAACTCACGGAAGGGGGCAGAGTCTACCAACTGAAAAGGCAGCAGTTGAAGTGCTAGCAATTTTGCCAAGCTAGCATTCAACCGCTGGGCATGTGGATGGCTGGGAGCAAACTTCTTTCGGCGGTGCAGCAGCTGGGGCAGGGAAATTTGCCTGGTACAATCTGACGTCGGTGTACCAAAAGCAGATTGCCCACAAGTACTTGGCTGTGACACACCTAATTCTACACCTTCATTCCTCTCACTGCAGGTCTCAGAGAGGACTGAAGGTCTAGTGGGGTTGGAAATCTCAGCTGATGAGGAGCAAGGAGAGATCCTCTTTGTTCTTTGGTGTGGGTCTTTTAGATATGCTTGCCAACGAACTGCATGGCAGGTCAACATATGTCTGGTCAAGCATGTGGTACCCAAGCGGGAGATGTTTTGGCCACGCGAGATACGCTTGAGACATATGTTGCAAATAGCAACGGTGCGATCTGATGCACTCGTCTCAAAAAAGGCCCACACCAAAGAACTTTTTGAATAACGCGCAGAGACTGCAGCGCCCTGCACATGTGGAGCTTTGGGGTGTGATGCAGTCAATGTGCTGCCCTTAGGCTGGCCCCTGGAGGGCATCCTGCCTCGTTGGTGATGTGCCGCCTCCTCCTCCTCCTCCTCCTCCTCTCTCCTATCAGGCACCCACGTTGAGTCAGTGACCTCATCATCCCCTCCCTCCTCATCACTGGAGCAAACCTGGCAGTATGCTGCAGCAGGGGGAGCATGACTGCCAGATTGCTGTCCTTCTTGGGCACCCCCTCTGTCCGTGCTCATGTTACTGCCTTCATCGAGCTCAGTATCATCATCAGAGCCTTCCAAACGCTGGGCATCCTCCTGGAGCATGTACCCAACACTGTGGTCAAACAGTTCGAGGGAATCCTCAGGAGGACATGGTGGAGCTAGGGAAGGAGTCACTGATGACATTGAGCTGAGGGAAGAGGCCGCTGCTTTGCCAGACAAAGCACCCTGGGCATGGGTGAGAGAGGATGAGGAGGATGAGGACGGCTTGGTCATCCACTCGACCAAGTTTTCTGCATGTTGCGGCTCAACACGGCCAGCTGCCGAAAAAAAGGCCAAGCGTGTCCCATGGCCACGGGCTGATGAGGATGCACCGTCTCCACGACCAGCACTAGACACAGAGCCTGCTTGCCCTCTCTTATTGGCTTGTGACTGTCTGCCTCTCCTTCTTGGCCTTCCAGACATACTAATGGCCTGTAGCTGCACTAAGCTGGGATAGAACACCTGTAATTTTCTTCAGGTAGCTTTATATACTGTAACCAGACAAGCCTGGACGCACTGACTGCACTAAATGTAAATAGCAGGAACGGATCTAGCTGAACACTGTGAGCAGGACGCACTGACTGCACTAAATGTAAATAGCAGGAACGGATCTAGCTGAACACTGTGAGCAGGACGCACTGCACTAAATGTAAATAGCAGGAACAGATCTAGCTGAACACTGTGAGCAGGACGCACTGCACTAAATGTAAATAGCAGGAACAGATCTAGCTGAACACTGTGAGCAGGACGCACTGCACTAAATGTAAATAGCAGGAACGGATCTAGCTGAACACTGTGAGCAGGACGCACTGCACTAAATGTAAATAGCAGGAACAGATCTAGCTGAAAACTGTTAGCAGGACGCACTGACTGCACTAAATGTAAATAGCAGGAACAGATCTAGCTGAACACTGTGAGCAGGACGCACTGACTGCACTAAATGTAAATAGCAGGAACGGATCTAGCTGAACACTGTGAGCAGGACGCACTGCACTAAATGTAAATAGCAGGAACGGATCTAGCTGAACACTGTGAGCAGGACGCACTGCACTCAATGTAAATAGCAGGAACGGATCTAGCTGAACACTGTGAGCAGGACGAACTGCACTAAATGTAAATAGCAGGAACAGATCTAGCTGAACACTGTGAGCAGGACGCACTGCACTAAATGTAAATAGCAGGAACGGATCTAGCTGAACACTGTGAGCAGGACGCACTGCACTAAATGTAAATAGCAGGAACAGATCTAGCTGAACACTGTGAGCAGGACGCACTGCACTAAATGTAAATAGCAGGAACAGATCTAGCTGAACACTGTGAGCAGGACGCACTGCACTAAATGTAAATAGCAGGAACAGATCTAGCTGAACACTGTGAGCAGGACGCACTGCACTAAATGTAAATAGCAGGAACGGATCTAGCTGAACACTGTGAGCAGGACGCACTGCACTAAATGTAAATAGCAGGAACGGATCTAGCTAAACACTGTGAGCAGGACGCACTGACTGCACTAAATGTAAATAGCAGGAACAGATCTAGCTGAACACTGTGAGCAGGACGCACTGACTGCACTAAATGTAAATAGCAGGAACGGATCTAGCTGAACACTGTGAGCAGGACGCACTGACTGCACTAAATGTAAATAGCAGGAACGGATCTAGCTGAACACTGTGAGCAGGACGCACTGCACTAAATGTAAATAGCAGGAACAGATCTAGCTGAACACTGTGAGCAGGACGCACTGCACTAAATGTAAATAGCAGGAACAGATCTAGCTGAACACTGTGAGCAGGACGCACTGCACTAAATGTAAATAGCAGGAACAGATCTAGCTGAACACTGTGAGCAGGACGCACTGACTGCACTAAATGTAAATAGCAGGAACAGATCTAGCTGAACACTGTGAGCAGGACGCACTGCACTCAATGTAAATAGCAGGAACGGATCTAGCTGAACACTGTGAGCAGGACGAACTGCACTAAATGTAAATAGCAGGAACAGATCTAGCTGAACACTGTGAGCAGGACGCACTGCACTAAATGTAAATAGCAGGAACGGATCTAGCTGAACACTGTGAGCAGGACGCACTGACTGCACTAAATGTAAATAGCAGGAACGGATCTAGCTGAACACTGTGAGCAGGACGCACTGCACTAAATGTAAATAGCAGGAACGGATCTAGCTGAACACTGTGAGCAGGACGCACTGCATTAAATGTAAATAGCAGGAACAGATCTAACCTAATCTAGCTAACTCAAATCAAATGACACTGTCTGTCTCTCTCTCTATCAGCACACCGGAACACACTACACAGGGCCGCCGTGCAGGCGGCCTTATATAGTGTGGGGCGTGTACTAAATCCCCTGAGCCATAATTGGCCAAAGCCACCCTGGCTTTGGCCAATTACAGCTCTCTCTACTGACGGCGCTTTGATTGGCCAAGCATGCGGGTCATAGTGCATGCTTGGCCAATCATCAGCCAGCAATGCACTGCGATGCCGCAGTGAATTATGGGCCGTGACGCGCCACACGAATTTGGCGCGAACGGCCCATAACGTTCGCAATTCGACGGACGGTCGAACAGCCGATGTTCGAGTCGAACATGCGTTCGATTCGAACACGAAGCTCATCCCTAGTGATCATTAATAACATCTAATAAACATCATTTATTTATTGACCAGAAATCAGTAGAACAATGCTATACCTGGCTCCAACTGGGCTCCTCCACTTCTTCCTGGCTGGAAGGCCCAGGTTGGACATCGGAAGCCTCAGCTGGGGTGGAAGGAAGAGTGGAAGGAAGAGTGGAGAGGGATTCCCTGACTTCAGTGTGGTCTGACAGAAATCGCAGTCTCTCATAGTACCACAGCCTGGGGACATAAACGTCATCTGCTGCAGCTCCGGACCTCTGGGAATCTGTGACCTTCTTGCGCTCCCTTAGATAAGTGCTCCTCAGGCCACCAATTTTGTTTTTTAAATAAGGGATGGTTGCTGTGGGGACCACCGGCTTCACCAACTCCAGCAGTTTCTCCAGCGCTGCCTGCCTCTTTTGTTTATTATTATAATGAGGATGTCTCACCTGCCACAGACAGGGCAGCTCCCTGTACTTGTCTATGAACACGGGGAGGAAATTGTGGTCGTTGAAGCCATCCATTTTCTCTGCAAGACACAACACAAGACAAACCCTAAGGTCAGGCCAAACTCTCCTAATCTTGTTACAATATAGGCTTCAATTTCGAAGCAGTATAGGCCCAAGTTTAGATCTTACCTTCGTTATCACGATTGGCGCCTCCGATGCTCCTTCCTCCGCTCACAGATTGTACGTAATATGCACGCGTGTTACGCTTTATACACACTGCGCATGCGTGTAACTCCGCCCGCCCCTGACGTTCTTTCTAGTCTATTCCCTGCCCCTTTTCGTTCTGCGCAGTGGGGGAAGAGCACATGGCGGAGACGCAGCAGGTGCGTGCTAATTACAGGAACGAGGAGGAGGAGGAGGAAAGCCCGGATCCGGAGACGTCCCGATCCAGAAGGAGATTTAAGGCCTCAAATATGTCTTTTGGGGAGATGTTGGAGATGGTCAAAATCCTGAAGAAGGCCGACTATGATGGAAAGTATGGACCTTACCCCAACCACAATGTCAGAAAGGCCAAGATCATGGCGAAAGTGGTCAGGACTCTGCATGGGAATTTCTGCATGCTGGAATTTCGGGGTACGACGATCGAAAGATCAGCTCAGGAAGCGGTAGTAAGACCTCAAATTACGAGAACAAGAGCAGTACAGAAAGATCTGGAGAGTGCTGCAAAAAAGTAAGTAGTTGTGCTGTGTTCCTATTCTTTATGTTTATTACGTTCGTTCTGCTCCATGTGCTTTTCTTAAAAGTGTACTTTTTTTTTTTTTGAAAAATGTTTATTGAGTTTTATAGCATACAGTAGTAAACAACAGAGTATAAGACGGTTATTAATGAATTACAATTAAGATCTCCAGACAGCAAGAAATTCTTATACTGAGATACAGGTGGGGGGAAGGTAGAGGGGGGGGGGTCAAAAATTCACATTTACCATCTTATCAACACTATTGAGCAAAACATTGCTTGAGATAAGGAAACTTAACACCTTAGCACCTTCAGGAGTGGAGGCAGCGTCTGGGTATACCTGGCTAGAGATGAGATACATTGGTCTGGGTATAACAGCTAAACTGACTGGTCTTACCGAAAAATAATGAAAGGGAAAAAGTGGATGTTAAAGAGCAATATGAACTTGTGGGCATCCTATGGCGGCTTGAAGGTGGAGGGGTCCGAGGTGGGAGGTATTTTGAGGTTGCCAAGGGAATTGGTGAGATCTCTCCTTAGGTACCAATCCGTGAACCAGAATGGGTGCATTATATCTATCATTGTTTGTTGAGTGAATGTAGCTTCCATGTATCTTCTCCATCTCTTAAAAAAGCGTGAGATAGAATGAAAATTAAGGGTGATGGTATCTAGCCTCTCCATATAGAAGTGTGAGGCCAAGGCTTTTTTAAACGCTGATAAAGTGGGTGGTGTTGCTGAGATCCAAAGAGACATAATAGTTCTGCGAGCAACTAGGAGGCACAGATGAGCCCATTGTGGAATATTTTGTGAGACCATCGTTGACGATGGGGGTGATGGAGGTACACTGAACAGGCAGAAGAGACAGTCCTTAGTCAACTGTGTTTTGTGGATTTTGTTGATGTAGGCTATCACATCATTCCAGTAAGTAGCGATCTTAGTGCAGTCCCAGAGACGGTGGAGCAAGGTGGGGTGAGGTAAGGCACACCAGGGACATTGCGCTTGAGTTTGTTGAAGCAAAATGGGAAATAGGCCCTGTGAATAATTTTGAATTGCGTCTCCCTCCATGTTTCGGATGTGATAAGATTGCGGATAAGTCTGTAGCCCTCAAGGATCTTTTCTGGCAGGTCGTCGTCTCCCAGTAGGCGAGACCATTTTTGAAAAGGTTTGAGACAATACTTCCGTGCTTGGTGTTGAATGAGACATGAATAGATATTGGAGATAGAATAATTATTGCTTTTAAGAAGAGTGTCAATACAAGATGTTTCAAGTGGATCAGACTTAGGACCATAACAAGACTTAAGATAATCGATGAGTTGATGATAGAAAAAAACGTGAGTTTTATGGTAGTGAGAATTCCCGCATCAGGGTTTGAAAGGGTTTAAATTCGCCAGGCTTGTTATGATAAATGGACGTGACATTGGTAAGGCCCCTGAGTTTCCATTGGCCAAAAGCTTTATGCATAGTAGATGGAAGGAACATAGGGTTGCCTTGGATTTTCAGGTGGCGGGAGATGTTGGATGGCAGTCTGAGTAACTTTCTTACTTCTCTCCAGGCAATGACCGTATCCTTGATAAGTACACTAGTTTTGAGATGGGGGGGCAAAGCATTGGGATTGGAATGAAGGATGACTGAAAGGTCATAAGGGTACGCCATAGCGTCCTCCAGGGTGTAGTTGGAATATTTAGATTCTCCAGTTAACCAATCTAGGCCCTGTCTAAGTAAACATGCTAGGTTATAGAAACACAAATTGGGTAGTCCCGTCCCGCCCTCGCTCTTTGGAGACATAATTTTTTCAGCGCTATGCGTGGTTTCTTGCAGGGCCATATGAAAGCAGTTAGGGCTTTCTGGATTTTTTGAATATCAGAGTGTCTCAGTAGAAGAGGTATGGTCTGCATTGGATAAAGCAGTCATGCAAAAGACACCATTTTGAAAAGGTGACACCTCCCAAAAAGCGAGAGAGGAAGGGCCCCCCAAGCCTCCAGCTCCTTTACAATTTTGGTTATTAATGGGGGGTAGTTAAGTAAATATAAAGAAGATGGTTCACGTCCTATTTGAATATCCAAGTACGTAATATGTTGATTGGCCATGGCTAGCGGAGATAGATGTCTCCATTTGGTGGAAAGGTGTGGGTGTAGTGCTAAGACCTCACTTTTGTCCAAATTAATGCGGAATCCCAAGCAAAGTCGGCAGTCTGTAAAAAGTTATTTGAGTCTGTCAAAGTCTGATATGGGATCGGTAGAGAATAGGAGTATGTCATCTGCAAACAGTGCTGAGCGGAGAGTGTGGTCGCCTAAAGTGATGCCACTGATCCCATTATCCGAGTTTATTATTCTAGATAGGGGTTCGATCGCTATGTTAAACAATAACGGGGACAGGGGGCACCTCTGTCTTGTTCCCTTTGCTAGGGGGATCGTGTCAGAGACAAAGTCAGGGGTGACAAGACGCGTGGTTGGGGAGGCATACATTTGCAGCAAAAATCACATAATTTGACCCGAAAATCCAAATTGTTCCATCACCCTAAAAAGCCAGGAGAAACTGATGTTGTCAAAGGCTTTTTCCGCGTCGAGGGACATAATGGCAACGTCTTGGCCAGGGTGGGTTTTAGCATATTCTAAAGCCATTAAAACCTTGCGAATGTTTAGGGTAGCTGATCGCCCTGAAACAAAGCCAGATTGGGCTGGGTGCAATAGAGATGGAAGTAGGAGAGCTAGGCGCGATGCAATTATTTTAGACAGGATTTTTACATCGACGTTAATCAAAGAAATCGGTCGGTAAGATCCTGGTAATAGGGGATCTTTCCCTTTCTTGGAGATTAGTTTGATGTGAGCCTGCGTCCCTGTGGGAAGATAGGGCCCTCCGTCCCACATGGCTGCGTATACATGTTTTAGGGTATCGGGAATAAAGTCGCTGGTCAATTTGAAAAATTCCGCCGTGTATCCGTCGGGTCCTGGGGCTTTGGCCGAGGCCATGGATTTAACCGTGAGTCGGATGTCATCTACAGTAATAGGGGCGTTGAGTGCCTCTAATTGTGCATTGTGGAGTTTGGGCAGACGTATTTTAGCCAGCAGAGCGTCAGCAGTAAGCTGTTCAGTCGGGTCAGCTTTATATAAATTAATGTAATACTCTGCAAGTAGTTTACTAATCTCGGCATGCGAGGTAACCAGAGAGCCTGCCGCATCTCTGAGGGTAGAGATGTGAGTAGGATGTCTAGGTCCTGAGCATAGTTTGGCCAGCAGCCTGCCCGCCTTGTTACCGAATCTGTGAAAATGTAGCTTAGAGTATGACGTTTTGGCCGCTTCATGTTGTTCTGCCCAAAGGTTAAAAGTACGTTTAGCCTGTCTCCAATCTTGTATGTTCTCTAAGGTATGGTTTAGCGTTAGCCGCTCATGAGCCAAGCGTAGAGCTTCGCTTAACTGACTGTATTGTTGTCTGGTCCGTTTTTTAAATTGGGCGGTATAGGAGATTATTTTACCCCGCAAAAAAGCTTTACCGGCTTCCCAAAAGAGGTTTGGGTCAGTGATGTGGGCTCCGTTGGTGGAGATGTAATCCTCCCAGGCACCATATAGTGTATGTCGGAAGTCTTCACTATCTGCCAGGTAATAGGGGAAGCGCCAGGTAGGGGAGGGGGATGAACGGGTAGCTTGAGTTATGTGTACAGCAATAGGGCTGTGGTCCGATATTCTGGCGTCTTGTATGTCTGGGGCACTTATTGAGGAGATTAGAGCAGGGGAGGCAAAAAAGTAGTCTATGCGGGAAAAAGTGTTATGTGGGGGCGAAAAAAAAGTGTATTCCCGATCCGTCGGGTGCATTAGTCGCCAAACGTCGAAAAATTGCATGGAGGTGATGGATTGTGCCAGGAGAGTAGAGTTAGATAGAGGGGGGGTATGTGTACACGATCTATGCGATGAGAGGCACGTGCGATCTGACAGCGTGGATATAACCGAATTAAAATCCCCACCCACTAGGGGTAGCATCTCAGGGGTAGTAAGCACTCATTTCACCAAATCCTGAAAGAAGGAGGCGTTAGGTGAGTTAGGAGCATAAATGTTAGTAAGTGCAACAGCTTTGTCACCTAAGGTCAAATGTAGGGTAATTTTCCGGCCCACCGTGTCCACCTTAACATCTCTGACAGTGTGTCGTAGATTTTTGTGTAGAAAGATAGCAATACCTGCTTTTCGGCCTACTGCCGGTGAGCCATAGACAGATCCCACCCACATTTTGCGAAGGTGTTTTAAATCGTCTGCGGACAGGTGTGTCTCCTAGAGCAGAACCACATCAGCCCGGAGGCGTCTCAGGTGCCTAAGGATGGACATGCGTTTGTTTGGGGAACAAAGCCCCTCAACATTCCACGAAACAAACTTTAGGTGACTCCCATCAGCAGATTGTGACATGACTGGGAATAAACAGTTTTTTGGTTTAGGGATTTGCTAGGGAACCCCTCTGTAAGTATAGTATCTACCATTTGGGAGTCATCAAAGCGCCGTAAAACTCCTGAAGACTAGGGATGAGCCGAACACCCCCCGGTTCGGTTCGCACCAGAACCCGCGAACGGACCGCAAGTTCGCACGAACGTTAGAACCCCATTGACGTCTATGGGACTCGAACGTTCGAAATCAAAAGTGCTCATTTTAAAGGCTAATTTGCATGGTATTGTCCTAAAAAGGGTTTGGGGACCCGGGTCCTACCCCAGGGGACATGTATCAATGCAAAAAAAACTTTTAAAAACGGCCGTTTTTTCGGGAGCAGTGATTTTAATGATGCTTAAAGTAAAAAAAAAAAAGTGAAATATTCCTTTAAATATCGTACCTGGGGGGTGTCTATAGTATGCCTGTAAAGTGACGCGTGTTTCCCATGTTTAGAACAGTCCCTGCACCAAATGTCATTTTTAAAGGAAAAAATCTCATTTAAAACTGCTTGCGGGTTTAATGTCATGTCGGGTCATGGCAATATGGATGAAAATCAGTGAGACAAACGGCATGGGTACCCCCCAGTCCATTACCAGGCCCTTTGGGTCTTGTATGGATATTAAGGGGAACCCCGCACCCAAATTAAAATAAGGAAAGGTCCCTATATACTCTGAACAGCAGTATACAGGCGGTGCAAACAAGACAGGGACTGTAGGTTTGTTGTTAAGTAGAATCTGTTTGTAATTTTGAACATTTTTAATGTGTTTAGCTCCAGCCAAAAAATCTTTTCTAAGCTTTTTGGAAAACATAGGGAAGGGTTATCACCCCTGTGACATTTGTTTTGCGTCTTTCCTCCTCTTCAGAAGATTTCACCTCACTTTTTTGTCCCAATGAAAAATGTTTTTTGAAAATTTGGGTTTTTTTGTGGAACAAGGATTGGAAAGCATCAGTGGAAAGGAAAAATTGTTTTCCCATATTAACTCTTACAGGAGAGAATTTCCCTTCCTTAGGGGTAGATTTCATCTCACTTCCTGTTGTCTCCTTCCGTTTGCAAGTAGGAGTCGTTTGTAAGTTAGATGTTTGAAAGTAGGGTCCTGCCCTATATACTCAGCAGAAATTTGGGCCTTAGGTGTTGCTGTGGCCAAAACACTGTAAGCCCTCACAGGGCCCTGCTGTGAAATATTAGATCAAGAATTGTAATTACATGCCCCTGTTGAACAGGAGCTGAAAAATTAGGCCTTAGGCACTGGTGCTGGTGCCACAACACTGCAACCCCTCACAGACACTCTAGTTGAAACGCAGGAACAAGCCCTGCTGCAAAGTATTGCATCAAAAATTGTAATTACACGCCCCTGTTAGACAGGGGCTGAAAAATTGGGTCTTAGGCACTGGTGCTGGTGCCACAACACTGCAACCCCTCACAGACACTCTAGTTGAAACGCAGGAACAAGCCCTGCTGCAAAGTATTGCATCAAAAATTGTAATTACACGCCCCTGTTAGACAGGGGCAGAAAAATTGGGTCTTAGGCACTGGTGCTGGTGCCACAACACTGCAACCCCTCACAGACACTCTAGTTGGAATGCAGGAACAAGCCCTGCTGCAAAGTATTGCATCAAAAATTGTAATTACACGCCCCTGTTAGACAGGGGCAGAAAAATTGGGTCTTAGGCACTGGTGCTGGTGCCACAACACTGCAACCCCTCACAGACACTCTAGTTGGAATGCAGGAACGAGCCCTGCTGCAAAGTATTACATCAAAAATTGTAATTACACGCCCCTGTTAAACAGGGGCTGAAAAATTGTGCCTTAGGCACTGGTGGTGGCGCCCAGAACCAAAAATGTTCTTACAAGCTATCAGCGTGATGATTGAGGAGGAAGAGGATAATTACTCAGGGATAGTCACTCAGCATCAGCATAGGCAGTCTTTGAAGGGATCTGAGATTTCAAAAAAAATTATTCGGTTACATCTGCATCAGGTGCTTGGTAGCTGGTGGTGATCCAAGACTGATTCATTTTTATGAAGGTCAGCCGATCGACCGAGTCGGTGGACAGACGCACCCTGTGATCGGTTACCACGCCTCCAGCAGCACTGAATGTGCGTTCCGAAAGAACGCTGGATGCAGGACAGGCCAGTAGCTCAATTGCATACTGTGCAAGCTCTGGCCAGTGATCCATCCTCAAGACCCAGTAACCCAGAGGATTTTCGGTGGGAAAGGTGTCCAAGTCTGATCTTGCCCCTAGGTATTCCTGCACCATGTAAAACAGACGCTGGCGATGGTTGCTGGAACCGATCATACCTTGGGGCTGCGGACCAAAAAATTGTCTGAACGCATCGGTCAGACGGCCACCTTCTCCACCGCTCCTTCTTTGACTGACCGAAGCCTCAGCAACACGTTGTCCAGAAACAGGAGTTTGTAACCTCCCAGTCTCTGGGAACGCGTTGCACAGACCTTTCTGCAAGGCCTCCCGAAGATGTTTCATCCTCTGCTCCCTCTGCGATGGCAAGATAAGGTCCGCAACCTTACCCTTGTAACGTGGATCAAGGAGGGTTGCCAGCCAGTATTGGTCCTTCTCCTTGATACCACGAATACGAGGATCCTTACGCAGGCTTTGCAGGATCAGGGAGGCCATGCAGCGTAGGTTTGCTGAGGCATTCGGTCCGGAGTCCTCTGGGTCACTAAGGACAACAACGTCCGCAGCCACCTCCTCCCAGCCACGTACAAGTCCATGTGTTCCTTGGGACTGATCCCTTAAAGACTGCTGATGCTGAGTGCCAGGCTCCACCTCCATACTGACACAATCTTCCTCCTCCTCCTCCTCCTCCTCCTCGTCCTCTTCCTGTGTGATCGGCGGGCACGCAGGAACACTGTCTGGATAAAGGGGGCCTTGAGAGCTAAGGAAGTCCTCCTCTTCCTGCCTCTGTTCTGCCTCAAGTGCCCTGTCCATTATCCCACGCAGCGTGTGCTCCAACAGGTGGACAAGGGGGACAGTGTCACTGATGCATGCACTGTCAGTGCTCACCATCCTCGTGGCCTCCTCGAATGGTGACAGGACAGTGCATGCATCCCTGATCATGGCCCACTGGCGTGGGGAAAAAAAACCAAGGTCCCCTGACCCTGTCCTGGTGCCATAGTCGCACAGGTACTCATTGATGGCCCTCTGCTGCGTGTGCAGCCGCTGCAGCATGGCCAACGTCGAGTTCCACCTGGTGGGCATGTCACAGATTAGGCGGTTCTTGGGCAGGTTAAACTCCTTTTGGAGGTCCGTCAGCCGAGCACTGGCATTATATGACCGGCGGAAATGCACACAGACTTTCCTGGCCTGCCTCAGGACATCCTGTAAGCCCGGGTACCTGCCCAAGAACCGCTGCACCACCAAGTTAAGGACGTGAGCCAAACAGGGCACATGGGTCAGTTGTCCCTGTCGGAGGGCAGAGAGGAGGTTGGTGCCATTGTCGCAAACCACCATTCCTGCCTTAAGTTGGCGTGGCGTCAACCACCTCTGCACCTGCCCCTGCAGAGCTGACAGAACCTCTGCCCCAGTGTGGCTCCTGTCCCCCAAGCACACCAGCTCAAGCACCGCATGGCATCTTTTGGCCTGCGTACTTGCGTAGCCCCTTGAACGCCTACGGAGCACCGCTGGTTCCGAGGAAGAGGCCATGGAGGAAGAAGAAGAGGAGGGGGTGGAGGAGAGAGGTGTGTCACAATCAGCATTTTGGAGGCGTGGTGGCGGAACAACCTCCAACACTACTGCACCTTGTCCTGCATCCTTCCCAGCTGCCAGCAGAGTCACCCAATGCGCCGTGAAACTTAAGTAACGTCCCTGTCCATGCCTGCTGGACCATGAGTCAGCGGTAATATGCACCTTACCGCTGACCGCCCTGTCCAGCGAGGCATGGACATTGCCTTCCACATGCCGGTAGAGAGCCGGAATCGCCTTCCGTGAGAAAAAGTGGCGTTTGGGTACCTGCCACTGAGGAACCGCACATTCCACAAACTCACGGAAGGGGGCAGAGTCTACCAACTGAAAAGGCAGCAGTTGAAGTGCTAGCAATTTTGCCAAGCTAGCATTCAACCGCTGGGCATGTGGATGGCTGGGAGCAAACTTCTTTCGGCGGTGCAGCAGCTGGGGCAGGGAAATTTGCCTGGTACAATCTGACGTCGGTGTACCAAAAGCAGATTGCCCATAAGTACTTGGCTGTGACACACCTAATTCTACACCTTCATTCCTCTCACTGCAGGTCGCAGAGAGGACTGAAGGTCTAGTGGGGTTGGAAATCTCAGCTGATGAGGAGCAAGGAGAGATCGTCTTTGTTCTTTGGTGTGGGTCTTTTAGATACGCTTGCCAACGAACTGCATGGCAGGTCAACATATGTCTGGTCAAGCATGTGGTACCCAAGCGGGAGATGTTTTGGCCACGCGAGATACGCTTGAGACATATATTGCAAATAGCAGCGGTGCGATCTGATGCACTCGTCTCAAAAAAGGCCCACACCAAAGAACTTTTTGAATAACGCGCAGAGACTGCAGCGCCCTGCACATGTGGAGCTTTGGGGTGTGATGCAGTCAATGTGCTGCCCTTAGGCTGGCCCCTGGAGGGCATCCTGCCTAGTTGGTGATGTGCCACCTCCTCCTCCTCCTCCTCCTCCTCCTCCTCCTCCTCCTCCTCCTCTCTCCTATCAGGCACCCACGTTGAGTCAGTGACCTCATCATCCCCTCCCTCCTCATCACTGGAGCAAACCTGGCAGTATGCTGCAGCAGGGGGAGCATGACTGCCAGATTGCTGTCCTTCTTGGGCACCCCCTCTGTCCGTGCTCATGTTACTGCCTTCATTGAGCTCAGTATCATCATCAGAGCCTTCCAAACGCTGGGCATCCTCCTGGAGCATGTACCCAACACTGTGGTCAAACAGTTCGAGGGAATCCTCAGGAGGACATGGTGGGGCTAGGGAAGGAGTCACTGATGACATTGAGCTGAGGGAAGAGGCCGCTGCTTTGCCAGACAAAGCACCCTGGGCATGGGTGAGAGAGGATGAGGAGGATGAGGACGGCTTGGTCATCCACTCGACCAAGTCTTCCGCATGTTGCGGCTCAACACGGCCAGCTGCCGAAAAAAAGGCCAAGCGTGTCCCATGGCCACGTGCTGATGAGGATGCACCGTCTCCACGACCAGCACTAGACACAGAGCCTGCTTGCCCTCTCTTATTGGCTTGTGACTGTCTGCCTCTCCTTCTTGGCCTTCCAGACATACTAATGGCCTGTAGCTGCACTAAGCTGGGATAGAACACCTGTAATTTTCTTCAGGTAGCTTTATATACTGTAACCAGACAAGCCTGCCTGTCAGTAGGAAGATAACAGGAACGGATCTAGCTGAACACTGTGAGCAGGACGTACTGCACTAAATGTATATAGCAGGAACGGATCTAGCTGAACACTGTGAGCAGCACGCACTGCACTGAATGTAAATAGCAGGAACGGATCTAGCTGAACACTGTGAGCAGGACGCACTGTACTGAATGTAAATAGCAGGAACGGATCTAGCTGAACACTGTGAGCAGGACACACTGCACTGAATGTAAATAACAGGAACGGATCTAGCTGAACACTGTGAGCAGGACACACTGTACTAAATGTAAATAGTCTAGCTGCCTGACCGTGGTACTAATAGGATCAAAAAGAACACCTGTAATTTTCTTTAGGTAGCTTTATATACTGTAACCAGACAAGCCTGCCTGTCAGTAGAAAGATAACAGGAACGGATCTAGCTGAACACTGTGAGCAGGACGCACTGCACTGAATGTAAATAGCAGGAACGGATCTAGCTGAACACTGTGAGCAGCACGCACTGCACTGAATGTAAATAGCAGGAACGGATCTAGCTGAACACTGTGAGCAGGACACACTGTACTAAATGTAAATAGTCTAGCTGCCTGACCGTGGTACTAATAGGATCAAAAAGAACACCTGTAATTTTCTTTAGGTAGCTTTATATACTGTAACCAGACAAGCCTGCCTGTCAGTAGGAAGATAACAGGAACGGATCTAGCTGAACACTGTGAGCAGGACGCACTGCACTGAATGTAAATAGCAGGAACGGATCTAGCTGAACACTGTGAGCAGCACGCACTGCACTGAATGTAAATAGCAGGAACGGATCTAGCTGAACACTGTGAGCAGGACGCACTGCACTGAATGTAAATAGCAGGAACGGATCTAGCTGAACACTGTGAGCAGGACGCACTGCACTGAATGTAAATAACAGGAACGGATCTAGCTGAACACTGTGAGCAGGACACACTGTACTAAATGTAAATAGTCTAGCTGCCTGACCGTGGTACTAATAGGATCAAAAAGAACACCTGTAATTTTCTTCAGGTAGCTTTATATACTGTAACCAGACAAGCCTGCCTGTCAGTAGGAAGATAACAGGAACGGATCTAGCTGAACACTGTGAGCAGGACGCACTGCACTGAATGTAAATAGCAGGAACGGATCTAGCTGAACACTGTGAGCAGCACGCACTGCACTGAATGTAAATAGCAGGAACGGATCTAGCTGAACACTGTGAGCAGGACGCACTGCACTGAATGTAAATAGCAGGAACGGATCTAGCTGAACACTGTGAGCAGGACGCACTGCACTGAATGTAAATAACAGGAACGGATCTAGCTGAACACTGTGAGCAGGACACACTGTACTAAATGTAAATAGTCTAGCTGCCTGACCGTGGTACTAATAGGATCAAAAAGAACACCTGTAATTTTCTTCAGGTAGCTTTATATACTGTAACCAGACAAGCCTGCCTGTCAGTAGGAAGATAACAGGAACGGATCTAGCTGAACACTGTGAGCAGGACGCACTGCACTGAATGTAAATAGCAGGAACGGATCTAGCTGAACACTGTGAGCAGCACGCACTGCACTGAATGTAAATAGCAGGAACGGATCTAGCTGAACACTGTGAGCAGGACGCACTGCACTGAATGTAAATAGCAGGAACGGATCTAGCTGAACACTGTGAGCAGGACGCACTGCACTGAATGTAAATAACAGGAACGGATCTAGCTGAACACTGTGAGCAGGACACACTGTACTAAATGTAAATAGTCTAGCTGCCTGACCGTGGTACTAATAGGATCAAAAAGAACACCTGTAATTTTCTTCAGGTAGCTTTATATACTGTAACCAGACAAGCCTGCCTGTCAGTAGGAAGATAACAGGAACGGATCTAGCTGAACACTGTGAGCAGGACGTACTGCACTAAATGTATATAGCAGGAACGGATCTAGCTGAACACTGTGAGCAGCACGCACTGTACTGAATGTAAATAGCAGGAACGGATCTAGCTGAACACTGTGAGCAGGACACACTGCACTGAATGTAAATAACAGGAACGGATCTAGCTGAACACTGTGAGCAGGACACACTGTACTAAATGTAAATAGTCTAGCTGCCTGACCGTGGTACTAATAGGATCAAAAAGAACACCTGTAATTTTCTTCAGGTAGCTTTATATACTGTAACCAGACAAGCCTGCCTGTCAGTAGGAAGATAACAGGAACGGATCTAGCTGAACACTGTGAGCAGGACGCACTGCACTGAATGTAAATAGCAGGAACGGATCTAGCTGAACACTGTGAGCAGCACGCACTGCACTGAATGTAAATAGCAGGAACGGATCTAGCTGAACACTGTGAGCAGGACGCACTGCACTGAATGTAAATAGCAGGAACGGATCTAGCTGAACACTGTGAGCAGGACGCACTGCACTGAATGTAAATAGCAGGAACGGATCTAGCTGAACACTGTGAGCAGCACGCACTGCACTGAATGTAAATAGCAGGAACGGATCTAGCTGAACACTGTGAGCAGCACGCACTGCACTGAATGTAAATAGCAGGAACGGATCTAGCTGAACACTGTGAGCAGGAAGCACTGTACTGAATGTAAATAGCAGGAACGGATCTAGCTGAACACTGTGAGCAGGACACACTGCACTGAATGTAAATAGTCTAGATAGAAGATAACAGGAACGGATCTAGCTAAACTGAATACAGTGTATATATATATATGCAACACCTGGGATGCATATATATACACAATACACTGTAAGTGCAGCTAACTGACTGACTGTTCTGCCTAATCTATCTAACTCAAATCAAACACTGTCTCTCTGTCTATCTCTTTCAACGCCGGAACACACACTACACAGGGCCGCCGTGCAGGCGGCCTTATATAGTGTGGGGCGTGTACTAAATCCCCTGAGCCATAATTGGCCAAAGCCTCCTTGGCTTTGGCCAATTACGGCTCTCTGTTCAGGCGGCGCTGTGATTGGCCAAGCATGCGGGTCATAGTGCATGCTTGGCCAATCATCAGCCAGCAATGCACTGCGATGCCGCAGTGAATTATGGGCCGTGACGCGCCACACGAATTTGGCGCGAACGGCCCATATCGTTCGCAATTCGACGGACGGTCGAACAGCCGATGTTCGAGTCGAACATGGGTTCGACTCGAACACGAAGCTCATCCCTACTGAAGACATAGGTACCAGGTTGGCAAACATGAATTTTAACTTATCTAAGCAGCAGTAGAATATAAACATTAGTAAGGCAGAGTATCGGTTAAGGAAAAGCAGAACGAATAATACGGACTTCTCTATTTTCCACGTGAGGTTCATCTACCTAACATAGCTCCCGCCGGACACTACCTCCTCACGCAGGGGCGAGATGTGAGCCACGGGGGGTGGGGGGAGGGAGGGCATGAGGGGGAAGAGGAAAACAATGGGGGGGAGGGAGGGAGATGGGTAGAGGATAACAAGGAAGGGTAGTCAGAGGGGGGAGTTTCCAGGAGGGAGCAATTCAAGTTTAAACATTTAAACATTATGGTAGGCTTAGGATAATGAAGGCCCATCTCCAGTGTCTAAGCTACACAGGTGCTGTGTCTGCGAGTATTACTAGTGACCCTGGAGTGGATCTTCAACCAGATAGTAGGTGGCCACCCTGGCTACTTGGGGGGGAAACCATAAAGCATAAAATATAAAACTTTAAGCAACAGGCTGACATAAGTATTTCGTCATAAAGTTCAGACATGACGATTTGGAGGAACATTAAAAGTACCTATAACACAAAGGTGAAAAGAGAGATAAGAGGGGGTAATACTACCCGTCTGTGGAAGCACAGGTGATGAGGGTGGTGTTTCGGAGTCCTTCAGCGATTCTCAGAGTGGTCCTCTTGATTGGTGAAGCGGCTGCATTTGTATGGAGGTTTGGTCGGGCTTCGGGGATGTTCAGGAGGTGCAGTTGAGTAGGATGGAGATGTTGATGGTGAGCCCTCTGCAGCGGTGCTATGTTCCATTTCAACGCTTGTAGTGGTTAAGTAATTTTCCGCCTCATCAGGTCTGTTGAAGGTGAGGTGTTCTCCTTCATGAGTTTGGATACGGAGGACAGCTGGATATGCTAAGGAGAATCTAATTTGGTTGTGATGAAGAGTGGAGCAGATCGCCGAAAACGCTTTACGTTGTTTCATTACCTCCATGGAGTAATCCGCAAAGAGCAGCAATTTTGCGCCATCCACAACTAGTGAACGCGTGCGACGAAATTTTTGCATTATAGCATTCTTGTCAGCATAGTTCAGGTATTTCACTATGACATGGCGAGGTTTGGCGCGGCTTTCTGAGTACTGACCCATGCGGTGTACACGTTCAATAGTGCAGGGTATGCGGAGGCCCACTTTCTCTGGGATGGTTTTTGCACATATATTTGTGAGCTGGGAAGCTGGGATCGATTCTGGTAAGCCGATTATGCGCAAGTTGTTTCTTCTTGAGCGATTTTCCAGATCGTCGAGCTTGTCCCACATGTCCCTGTTTGTGGCAGTGATGCGTGCAAGTGCCGCAGATGAAGCTGTGCATTCATCTTCAAGCAATGATATCCTCTCCTCCACGTGGGTGATGCGCTGTGCCTGAGCCTGGATTTCTATATGAAGCTGCTCCAGCCCTCTGTGTACAGCTGCATCCACAGTGGCCATCAGTGAGGGTCCCAGCAGCGTTACCACAGCCTGCACAATGCCTGCAGGGGATGTAGGATCCGTCCCTGTCAGCTCAGAAGCAGGGGAGGCTGTGGCTGCATCTGGAGCAGTTCTGCTGTGCCTGGGGCGGCCGCCATCTTGGCTATGAGCTATGAGTAAGCACTCAGTCCCGAGTGTGAAACGCGTCAGCTGATCCTGTACATCTTGCATGATTGTCTTGTACTTTTGATGGTCCCATTTTTACAATAAAGACAAGTTTTCTACTTCATCCGGTGTGCGGCATCCAGATCTTTCTATTCAAAACTTCGCCATCTTGGCCGTGTCGGCCGTTGTATCTCCTGCTGGGGGTACCGTGGAGGACACCGCCCGCGCATAGGATCGCTCCACAAAGCGATCCATCTGTGCCTACAATGGAGCAGGGATAGAGGGGGGTCCCCCCGAAGCAGTAGCAGGTTTGTATGCCAGTTAAGTTAGGAGCGGTGCGGGAGCTGAAGCTATTCACCTCCTCCTCATGTGGCACCGGAACCGGAAGTTAAAAGTGTACATTTTAAAATGGCAACTTTCATGTTCATGGGCACATTATTCGTTCGTATCAAACATTTTTCTTTCAGCCTATAAAACACCATTGTTTTGGCCTCATGCATTTGGCTACATTTTCACGCCCTACTTGTATGAAACTAATTTGGTTGTGTAGATGTCTTTGTTACTAAAATGAAATGCAAACTAGATTCTGTGTAAGGAGAGGACACTGAGCAGCTGTTTTCACATCTGGACACTGGAGCACTAGTGTGGGACACCAGAACACCATTTTTATTAGGGGGGCCACACAGGTGCTCCAGTGTATACTATAGGGGGGTCTCCATCTGTGAAGCTTGTACCAAACAGGTAAAGTATTGCAGCTTGACAAAGGACACTGAAAATGCTACATTTTGGAACTCTGCCAAAATAGACAATTGTACCCCACTTCCAAGCAATGTTTCCTATTTATAGTTCTGCCATCAAATATCTGTGTGCTAAGTATAGCATTTTTGTTTTACATAGGGGAGAAAAGACTCGGAGGACACCCCTCATCCCAGGAGACCAGAGACCCCCCCCTCTGGAAGAAGGGGAAATACCAACACAAGAAGCTGAGCAGGAGGAAGAAGAAGATGTGGTGGAGATTGGCACCGCAACATGACGGCAATATAGTTTCCTAACCATTAGCTGGGCTTACAACACAAGAAATGCTGATTGAATCACCTCTGCTGACACTTCAGACAAGGTGGGAGTGCCACTCCGCCTTGTCATGAGATGATTGGACGCGTTAGGAATATGGGGTGGAACTAGATCGGCGGCTCCCTACTAATGGACGTAGCGCGTGGCGTGCTGGCACCGTCGCTGAAGACGTCAATGACGAAACGCGTACGACGGCGCCACGCACGCTACGTCACTTCCGGGTACGGACCTTGTCTGGAACGCAGGTGGAGCGCAAACAGCTCCAACCAGCGGCACGCATCTTATCATTACGGGCCTGTTCTCAGGCACATCTCTGTACCCTGAGTTAGCAAACTGCTGACTTTTATTTTATTCAACTTAGCATATCCTTGTTTTAATTTTATTTTTACTCCGTTGTATGCTGATGGAGTTTTTTGAATAAAAGTTCTTATACTTACTACACCATGGGAGCCTCCTATTTTTTCTTTCTATGAGGGAGCCATTGTGAACACTGAACCCAATAGTAAGGAAACTACCTGGATGCTCGGTAGGACGGTGGGGGAGAGAAAATTGTGACCGCAATACCCCATGCAATCTGCCCCGTCTGGGGTTGGTGGATCCGGGAATCCATTGGGAAAACCAACAGCACGGAAATCATCCCGAATGCCCCGCATGACTGTTGTGGAGAGGAGACCGTGATTGAGACATCCTATGCTGGTTGCCCCTTCTGGGGCTGTTGGATCTGGTGAGTGGGGACCCATAAGGGGGAGCACAAAAGTCACAGGAATTATCCGAGAGCACTCAAGTCACGAAATTGCTTGGAACACTGGGTCTGAACAAGTTATTTCACTTTAAGGACTATAATCACCGAAAAACTGTTAACTGGGTTTTCTTTGCACTAATTTTGATTATAATATGTTTCTTTGCACCAACTTTGATTATAATATGTAATGTTTTGGTAACATACCTTTATATATATTTATTTTGCACTGTTTAAGCAGAGTTTATTTATATTTATGGTTTGGATTATTTTGCACTAGTAGAGTATACATATGTCCTACACATATACGGTATAGTTATCTCACTTTGTGGTGGTATATGGTGCAGACCTATCACAGCTGTAGGGGTCTTAGCTCACACCCCTTAATATAGGGTTCTGATTGAACCACCACTGAAGATAGCTCCTTGTCCATAACAACCATTTATCTCTGCTGGTATATATGGGTGTACGTATATATATGTATGTGTGCAGGTACAGACATATATATTTATGGTAACTAAGTCTCCCTGCGGGTACTAGGTACCTCTATCAGGATTATATTGGGGGAAACCACCTGAGAATACAACTAACCACCCCTCCCATACATTACCCCATAGGGAGCGCCATACCCCTTGGATGCTTTACAATGGCTCATATAAAATATGAAGTTGAAACTGGTTACATCTCTCTTTGCCAGCCTCTAAAATATCCCCATGAAACAGTAATTAGATAATATAACTTTTAGGCCATGACTGGAAAAGGATTTGGTAAACATCAGTGGCCCATATAGCTGTTAGGCCTTATATCACATCAAGATCTTGAATATTGCGCAAAGACGAGCTGATGTCACAGTCCATCCTTTGGTCTGACTTCATCACATCTCTCACCATCTCACTGAAAGTAAACTTGGTATGCTCTGGGAACTCCAATCCACATAAGTCCAGGATTTTTTTTCATCTCCAGGCTCAAGCTTTTCATTTTTAAAGATGCTTTTACGCAAACACTCTACTTTCATCTTTATAGTAAGAAGAACCATCAATGTACCAGCACTCACTTTCAAGGTCAAAAGATTAACTGTACTGCAAACTATTTCCTTGCACTTGACATTCATGAGTCCATCTTGCAAGCATTTTACAATTCACATCTGCTTCTTTCCATTTCCTATTTGAACAATGATGACTGGGATGTGTACCTGTCAAGTATCAGAATTTGTTGATTGCCAGCCACAATTTGCTTTTGTAATTTGCTGTAGGCCGACCCCTCATTGCCTTCAATAGAGCAGTTACTTGGATCATTCAGTTCATAATTTCACTTGAATGGTATACCAACATATACATATACCCCCACACGATGGTTCAAATAGAGTCAGCTTGACATCAGTGTTTATCAGATCTTCTATCCAGACAAAGCGGCAGTGGAAATTCTTGCCAGTATCTTCATGAAAGGTAGAAAGGTCTTTTTCATCCATATATGTCATAGCCTTTAGCATATTATAAACAACTGAATCAACAAAGTTTCAAATCATGACTAGAGTGATGAATTTCACTCACCCCTCTTATAAATTTAGGAAAACCACCCAACACACTAAAATTTATGCTATGCCAAGCCATTGTGCAGCATCTCACCTTAGATGTCAAATATATTGATCAATACGCATTATGTAATATGTACAGATGTTATGAAATTTATTTTAGGTTAAAATGCCTCTCTTTGGTTTTAAGATAAAGTTCAAGAAATAAAACAAAAAAAATAAAAAATGAAAAGCAAAATATATCAGGAAAAGGGAGAAAAATTAAAAATTAGGGCGTTGAAGAAAAAAGAAAAAAAGGTCCATTGCTTGATGAATTTCGAGAGAGTCTATGAATACTTTATAATTGCATGTATAGTGATATATTGTCTATTCAGCATTTCTCCCATAATTCTCCCCCACTATTCAATTTCAGACTGTGCTTCTGCTATTCACCGTCATTTAAATATCAATATCTGAAAGACAAAAAAACTCTCCAACAAAACTAATTAGCAAGGTCCTTAAACGTTGTTTGAAGTTAAAACAAAACACTATTTACACATTTACAGTTTGGAGCTAATTCACCCCCACTGCTAGACAAGTGTCATTTGCATTCAAAAACAGATCTGGAGAATGTACATCTTCTGCATTTATGACACCCTGCACCCCCTTCAACTGTTCTAATAATTTATCACGTTCCCCTCTCATCTTGTCATACTCAATTTTCAGGTGGTCATATTTCTGTTTTAACTGAGAAAACGGTATCCAAGTCTTGGATCTTTTCTTATTATTATTTTGTTCAGCTCTGTGTTTCATATTAATATCACCTATGTTTGACCCGGAGTGTCCTCTCTGGGTGTTATCATAGGATATTATCTTCTGATCTTTATGCTCAGTATTTGTCCTAAACAATGTGGCTAAATCAATTTTGACAGCTTGCTCATTTGACTTTCTTCATAAATGGTCTGCTCTCAACAATATGTCTTTTAAATCATGGGGATTTGGGGTAACTAATAAGATATTTTGTTTGATATCTTCATGCAATGCATCTAGAAACATACTCATATGTATCGAGCCCCCACGCTCAAATGCAAGATTATTACCGACCAATAATTCCATAATAGTTGCTATCCTGTGTGACAATTCATAGGGAGATTCATTTTGCATTTGTTGGATCTTTCCATGAATAGTAACATCAGAACGTACACCATACAAAACACATAATAATTCCAGTAATATGTCCCTTGTTCTAAGAGGCTGAATACAGATCTGTTTAATTCTCATCCAAAGACCACTTCCTACAGAATGTTGCAAAACTCTTTCTAAGTCAGATGGGTTGAGATTGTACATATCTCTGACTTGCTGCACGTCACAAAACCATTTTAAAAATCTGTTTAAATCATGGTATGGAACCATTCCTATTTCTTTAACAATTGCGTCTAATAATTTTGATTTCAAAGGCTTCATTACAAGCTGAACTTCACCTGTATTATTATTATTATTGTTATAAACTGTGGTAGTCACAGTGGGGGCAGCTGGTAATAAATTATCAGATTTAATATGAGGTTCTGTTTGCTCAGATTGCTGAATCCAAGATTTGATGCATGTCTGCATTCCTGAGATCTCTTCTCTAATTCCATAATTCTTAATTTTATTCTCTCATTTTCCTCTGATAATTCATCACAACGTTTAGATTTCTCAAGTAAAGCTTCTCCAATGGTAACCGCATGCAATTTTAAATTTACTGTCTCAGTGTCTGATTGGTTTTGTAACCTCTCACAAAGATTGTTGCTATTATCAACTGCCTTCTGTAACTGGGTAATTTCCTCAACCTTACCATTCAAAGAACGTTCCATTGTTAAACAGCAAGATAACAAGCCCTGTATAATACAACCTTTTCTTTTACTTTCTGAAATTTTGCTATCAAAAACATTTTTCTCTAAAAATTCCTTCATCATTGTCAACGTCTGCTTACATTTTTCTGGAATTTCATAAGGACCGCCATGGCGCTTAATACATTTTAATACCCATCTGTTAACTTTATCAGAACTGACACTAGCTCCACACTGAGTAAGCATTTTGACTATATTACTAATAATTAAAAAAAAAAGAAATATTTTACTCACCGCATTAGTTACTCCTTCAGCTTCCAGTTCAGGTCTTCTGGTACACGACACAGTCCTTTTTTTTGTTGTTGTTTCCAGTCTCCAGAGAATAATTCTGGGGTTCCCAACTTGTTACATTTTGTAGATTAGACTCTCTTATGTCACAACCAGACATTAGAGTCACAGCACAGCTCTTGGTTCTTCATCAGACTTCTGTCCACCTCATAGGATTGTTGTCACTACCGACTTCTGTTACTAAGTCCGAAAATGCTCTTCTGGTCACATGAACGGCACCAGTGTAGTGATCGAATATATTAATGTATATTGGGTGATATGATGTAGAGTGGGTATGATAATTAATTAGTAAGTACTCTTCCGCAGAAACCCAATTCTTCCAGAGAGATGCACTTTATTGACTTCCAACACAGAACAAAGTCCAAAGTCCACAGATGACAAAGAAATCCGACAGAGTAGATATAATTCAGAACCCCATGTCTTAGGTCCGAGTGTGCATACACAGACAAGCCTAACCTCCAAAAACACTAAATGCCAGCTTGAATGTCCTCCATGAAATACTAGTCCACTAGGAGGGAGTTTCTGCTAGGTCAACCCAAAATACTCTTTGATCTTATTGTTACCCCGTCAAGTCTAATTACCATCAATAAATACTTCTACTATGGTCCTTTAAACAATGTACCCCTTTGAAATGTTCAATTAGGTTTCCAGACCATACCTCACCTCACACACCTAGGTAGACTTGCATAAGATCAACACATCAAAGAGTCTTCAGCTGTCCCCTTGATATGTTAAAATTCAGTTGGACAAATCAACCAGTCAATTGAATTCTGGCCTGGTCAATATTGACTGCATGTGTACATACACACAACAATGTCCCACATAAATCGGTGAACATATTACAACACATACAACACCAACTTTGTGGGAACAGTTTGGGGATGGCCTCTTCCTGACCAACATGACTATGCATCAGTGCGCAAAGTAAGGTCCATAAAGACATGGATGAGCAAGTTTGGGGTGGAGGAACTTGACTGGCCTCAGGTATCTCCACCAAGAAATGGATTCCCAAGTTCGAGGACACAAGACCTGCAAGTCTGGCTATAGTTACCCCAAGAACCAGGCAGCACCAGATTTGGAGTACACCAGAAAAAAAAAAACGGTTTATTTGAACACAGATACAGAGATATACACTTAGGGGACATTCCCTCTTCTTTGCATAATGACATGGGGCAGAGTAAACTTTACCTCCACCAGTAGCATGACACAGGTGTATTCAACTTTCCAATAATAGACCGTCTTTGGGAGGGGCTGCTGGAGAACCCCCCCCCCCCCCACATCTAATCCACATAGACATATACATCCCAAAATAGGTTGCACCCAAAGCAGACAAAAACAATAGAACAATGAGATACAGGCACTTAACAAACACATAGCAACCCCCACCCCACCTCAAACCATCTAGCAATAGTCTCTGATGAAAGGTGGACTTTATCTTCATATATTTTTGAGGGATATTATTCAAAAATATTAATGTCCCACATGAAAGAGCCCCTTCATTCCTTCAACACAAATCACACATATAGAACTCTGGATAACAGGGGTAAAAGGAAATGCTGACACCTGTGTGGTTTTACAGTGAGTCTCATTAATGCAGATCGGACTGGGGTTCTCGGTCACCTTGTGCCCCTAATAGACACAGGTTGACTTACACATAGGAGGGGGTGGGGGAGCTGGACAAGGAGTTTTCAGAGCTCTCCAAGGTAAGCTGGGTTCCACAAGCCCCCTGCCTAAAGTGACTCCCGTCACAGGGTTTAGGTCCGGAGACATGCTTGGCCAGTCCATCACCTTTACCCTCAGCTTCTTTAGCAAGGCAGTGGTCATCTTGGAGGCGTGTTTGGGGTCAGTATCATGTTGGAATGCTGCCCTGCGGGCCAGTTTTCAAAGAGAGGGGATCATGCTCTGCTTTAATATGTCACAGTACTTGTTGGCATTCATGGATCCCTCAATAAACTGTAGCTCCCCAGTGCCGGCAGCACTCATGCAGCCCCAGACCACAACATTCTCACTACCATGCTTAACTTTAGGCAAGACACACTTGTCTTTATACTCCTCACCTGGTTTCCACCACACACCGTTTATCTTGGTCTTATCAGACCACAGGACATTGTTCCAGTAATCCATGTCCTTAGTCTGCTTGTCTTCAGCAAACTGTTTGTGGGCTTTATTGTGCATCATCTTTAGAAGAGGCTTCCTTCTGGGATGACAGTCATGCAGACTAATTTGATGCAGTGTGCGGCGTATGGTCTGAACACTGACAGGCTGACCCCCCACCCCTTCAACATCTGCAGCAATGCTGGCAACACTCATACGTCTATTTCCCAAAGACAACCTCTGGATATGAAGCTGAGCACATGCACTCAACTTCTTTGGTTGACCATGGTGAGGCCTGTTCTGAGAGGAACCTGTCCTGTACAACCGCTGTGTGGTCTTGGCCACTGGGCTGCAGCTCAGTTTCAGGGTCTTGGCAAACTTCTTATAGCCTAGGACATCTTTATGTAGAGCAACAATTCTTTTTTTTCAGATCCTCAGAGAGTTCTTTGCCATGAGGTGCCATGTAGAACTTCCAATGACCAGTATGAGAGACTGGGAGCGATAACACCAAATTTAACACACCTGCTCTCCATTCACATCTGAGACCTTGTAACACTAATGAGTCACATGACACCCTGGAGGGAAAATGGCTAATTGGGCCCAAGTTTTCTTACTTTTGTTGGCAGCGGTTTAGAGATTAATGGCTGTGTGTTGAGTTATTTTGAGGGGACAGCAAGTTTACACTGTTATACAAGCTGTACACTCACTACTTTACATTGTAGAAAAGTGTCATATCTTCAGTGTTGTCACATGAAAAGATATAATAAAATATTTAGAAAAATGTGAGGGCTGTACTAACTTTTGTGACAAACTGTAAATATTTAAATGGTGATTCTAGCATAGGGAGAAAGATATTCAGGCTCAGGTTGTTCAAAAGGATATGGGGCCACTCAATGAAGTTGGACAAAAAAGGGTTAAACTTACTGTTAAAAATTATGCCTTCTCCCTTATACCAACTCCCCTGGATTACTAGCAGGCATACCCCGTCATCATGAAAAACTCACCCTCTCATAAACGCTACGCTAGTAACTGTCAGAGAAGGCTGCCGTAAATATACAATCTCGTCTATCCCAAGTCCCCTGACACCGATACGCCAAAATCTGGACTTTCCACCAGGCATGTCAGCCTCCTTTCTCCTAGACGTCTGGCCATATCCCGCTGTCTGCATAGATCAATTTTTCCATAGAGGTTGTCTCCTCACTCTGCAATCACTTTTCTCCTAGATAATAAATCAGTCATTCCCCTTCTGGTCTTACGCCCAAATTCGACACTTTCTTGACAGATCCCAACCCAGAACTGACTGGTCCCGACAGCTTACACCATTTGAATCAATATGTTTAAGACAAGAACCCCAAAGACACCTAATTTCCGACATATATGCTATGCTATTTGTTGATCATGACCCTAAATCTACTGCAGCAAGCTGCAGATGGGAACAAGAGCTATCTTTAGAGCTCTCAAAAAAAGAGTGAGAAAATATCTACACACATTTTCACAAGGGGACGGTAAATGTCTACACGCAAGAAAACTGATTCTAAATTTTTTTCCAGATGGTATAGGACTCCCCTTAAGCTACATAAGATCTCACCTACAATCTCACTCCAGTGCTGGCGTTGTAATGAAGAGTTGGGATCACTTTTGCACATCTGATGGTCCTGCCCTCAAATACAACCATTCTGGACAGAATCGCTTTTGAGTGCTCACCGGCACAATTCCTGCTGCACCACTCCACAACGCTCTTTAGCCATGCATCTTGTGAATGCATCCCAGCTCAATGGCGATCATCGGATTCCCCAACCATTGCTAATTGGTTTAAAAGAATAACAAAAATCGCAGAAATGGATGAACTTGTACATCAAGCAAAAGATACCCCCTCAGAATTCTTGGACACATGGTCCTGTTGGTTGCATTTCATCACCACAGATGAATACATGAGGCACCTATCATAGCGGTCCACTCACACCTCGGACGAGAGTGAAGATGGGTATTAGTGCACCCCTTTCTCACCCTTGCCCTTACCTTCAAAGGCCACTTATGGCACCCACAACCCCATCTCACCCCTATTTCTTCACTAGTACCTCCTTCCTTTCTTATCCTTATATCTTCCCTCTTCCGTGTTCAATCCAAACCTACAAAGGAGCCATGAGTGTCTTTCCTTAGGCCTAAAGTCCCCCAATTACAAAAAGTTTGATATGTATGCTACACTATGGGCCTTGGAACGAGAGATTTTTCTTTATATTTTACTTTATTTTATTTTGGTTTGCTTGCTATACACAGCTTGATAAATGCCTTGTAACATGATTACCAGATGTACTGTATGACACTAGTACCATTGTGTGTGTCATACTATACTTTACGAATACTTTAACAAGATACCTTCCACCGTTTATTGTTATATCAGCGGCTTCTTCCACAACTATGTTTTATTGCTGTATACTTTCTCTTAAAACGCAATAAAAATTGATTGGAGAAAAAAAAAGAAAATTACTGTTATGCCCTGTACACACGGTCGGATTTTCTGACGGAAAATGTGTGATAGAACCTTGTTGTCGGAAATTCTGACCGTGTGTGGGCTCCATCACACATTTTCCATCGGAATTTCCGACACACAAAGTTTGAGAGCTTGCTATAAAATTTTCCAACAACAAAATCCGTTGTCGGAAATTCCGATCGTGTGTACACAAATCCAATGCACAAAGTGCCACGCATGCTAAGAATAAATTAAGAGACGAAAGCTATTGGCTACTGCTCTGTTTATAGACCCAACGTACGTGTTTTACGTCACCATGTTCAGAACGATCGGATTTTCCGACAACTTTGTGTGACCGTGTGTATGCAAGACAAGTTTGAGCCAACATCCGTCGGAAAAAAAATCAATGGATTTTGTTTTCGGAATGTCCGATCAATGTCCGACCGTGTGTACGGGGCATTAGAAGGGTAAGGATGTGGACTTCCTTCCACAATCGGTGGTGTTATTTGTGCAGTCATGTAATCTCCCTCTGCTCTCCATCCTCAATCTAAGGACAGCAGCGGGAGGGTCTGAGATTCCCCAATGATGTCAGGCAGCCAGCAGAGGGAGGTCATGTCACCACACAGAGGAGCTGTGTAAAAAGGTATTTAGGATTATCATTTTTTTTAAAAACTGACATACTGAATATCTTGCTAAAACAGAGAGAATACAAGTAATTGTGTTATGTATTACATCAGAATAGAGGCAGGAGGAGAAGGGAAGGGTGGGGAGGAGTTTGGCTCCCACATACAAACTAGGAAATGACAGCTAAGAAGGGATGGGGAGAATGGGAGAGAGGAGAGACTGTGTACACACAGTGGTATGATGAAGGCATGTAAACTGACCATGGTATAATGGATCAGCAGCCATGATTATTGTGGTCAGCACATACAGGGGGAACAATAACAGTCAGGATCAACAAGGTATCTTAGATCAAAGAAAAGGACAAATTACACTGCAGCAACACTATGCTACTGATCATGCTTTAAAGGAACAGGAGTATATATATATATATATATATATTTTTTTTTTAAGGTTGCAACCACTTTACCTACTTAGCAACCACCAACCACTGAGATAGGAAACACTTTGGTCAAAAGGATCTAATAATAGTATAACATGTAGAGTGCGGTGTGGCATATGTACTGTAGATTTTACAGCTTATGGGACCAAAATCTAGACACCACTGTGGAAGTTAACTCTTTACACACATCTAAGAAGGTTGGAAAGTGCTAGTTAGTTGTTGCCCGGAAGGGAGGAAAAGGGTTTACTTATTTTCCTGTCTTTTCTCTTGGTGGGCTTCTGTTGGGCTCTGCTCATTTTCCTGTGCATATAAAAGCAGGAGGGAGCTTTGCCCAGATTGAGTCCAGCCACATTGTGGAAGACAGGCTGACAGCTATCATGTAACCCGATCCTCCAGCACACTATTTGCCTGGAGGGGCCCTGCTCCTCTTCATCTACCATCTCTGCTATCTGACATCACTGGAGATGCCTGCCATGAGGAGCCTGCCAACATCTATAAATCTGCTGAGACCCATAATCCCACAACACATAGCTTGAAGCATGGAAAGGAAAGACACAGACAGCTAGCAAGGTGTGGGAGAGAGCTTCTGTCTTGATTCCAGCAAAGCTGCTACAATCTTGTGTCCTGGAACCTTCCATATGTAGGGGGATTGCTGAGACTGGTAGTACTCCTGAAGGCACCAGCATGGACTCCATCTTTGATTCTTTTGCATGTGGACTTTGTCATGTTTACATTGTTTTCTAAGTAAAGCTTTCAAACTTTGCCTTCTGCCTGGTCTTAAGTTCTAAAAGAAGTGTAATGCAAGTAACTGGAATGCATAGTCTCTAGATTTGGGTCACTAAGCACATTAGGGTATGAAGACAGCACTTAAAGAGATATCCTGTTGCAGTGTTGCATGCGGTTGCCATGGGCAATAAAAGACTACAGTCAGTTAAAGCAGTCTGTCAGTAGCATGTACCTATGTCAGGTGGGACAGTCTCTTGCAGAAAGGGAGATGTTTTTGGTACTCATTCTGTAGCAGTCTGTCTGCCAGAGCAATGGGAGTGGATTGGCACCAACTAGGTCCCCATCCTGTACAGAGGTACAGAAGCTCAAGAGGTAAGTCAAGTGTACATATGGAGCCCACGCTAGGTGCATTGCAGGGCCTATTCCGCTACTACTGGGAGAGGTAGTGACAAATGCTGGATGGGTGGATGTGAACATGTAGCTCCGCATGTCCTTCCTAAAAGCAAGCTACAGTGAGAGATTTACATTGACATGGGGACCCAAGATTTAACTGGAGGACAGTTGTGCAAGTGTACACAGTGTATATTCATCTCTGAGAAGTAGAGGCCCACCTTAAGTTTGAATATTCCCCCATGGTGGCCTCAGCCTAGTCTCAGGGCATTGATGGAACCGGCACAGAGTAATTGATTGTGGTGATGCGAGAATTTACTAGAGTTTGTTCATGTTTGTCATCTACTGGGGCATGAATGTGACTCAAGTAAATGTACCTCATGTGTGTGTAGAGCAGGGATGAGCCCGATGAGCCCAATGTTCGAGTCGAACATAAGTTCAACTCGAACATCGGGTGTTCGCCCGCTTGCTGAATTTAGAACATTTTGGGGTGTTTGCATGAAATTTGAGCACCCGCTGAATGCCCCATAGTGAAAGGCGAGACCGTCAATTCACTGCGAGACCTGACCTGCATGCTTTGGTCAATAATAGCGTGCTCTGCTGTGAGAGCCATGATTGGCCAATCATGGCCAATCATGGCTCAGGGGGCTGAGTCCATGCCCCACACTATGTTAGACTGCTTACATAATGGCCATATATAGTTTTATGAATGAGAGCAGCAAAATGACATTTGTAAAGGAAAAAATATAATTTAAAACTGCTCGCGGCTACAATGTATTGCCGGTTCCCGGCAATAAAAATAAAAATCATTAAAAAAATGACATGGCTTCCCCCCCCAGTCCATTACCAGGCCCTTTGGGTCTGGTATGGATAGTAAGGGGAACCCCGTGCCAAGATTTAAAAAAAATTACGTGGGGGCCCACCTTAAAATCCATACCAGGCCCTTCAGATCTGGTATGGATATTAGGGGAACCCCACGCCAAGATTAAAAAAAATGGCATGGGATCCCCCAAAATCCATACCAGACCCTTATCGGAGCACGCAACCTGGCAGGCCGCAGGAAAAGGGGGGAACAAGAGAGCCCCCCCCTCCTGAACTGTACCAGGCAACATGCCCTCAACATGGGAATATGCCGTCTTTCGGCTATAGCACGGGCGCGAAGTGGTTAATGGTTGCGCTGCTCTGATTATTTGCATTTTTTTTGGTTTGTATTGTCACTGGAGGACATACTCTTATGTATGTTGGCAGCAATCACAGAGGGCCTCCAATTGAGGCCATTGAATAATATTTTGAGATATTTTTGCACAGAGTTTAGTTCATATTTTTGTTGATTATACACTTGTTTCATAGTTACTGTACTCTGTACCTGCTTTATGATTAGTCAGTGGATCAGTGATTTTTATATAGTTTCAGGGCTGCCATTAGGGGGGGACAGCCCATACACATGTAGGGGGCCTGGGCATCCCAAGGAGTCTGTACGCCCAAGCTCCAACCATGGCTGGAGTCCTACCAGGCTGCTTTGGCTGCTGTGCGTGACTACTTTCCAGGCCCAGCCAATTCAGCGAGGAAGCAAAGGGGGGTGGGCGGAGGCAAAGAGGAGACTCTGGGCACAGCAATCTGCAGGCTATAGCAATAAAAGAAAAACTTTACCCAGCTAAGCGCACTGTTTCCTCACTTTCAGGTACTGGTGTAGTAATCTCCTGTGCCAGACAGGTACATGACAGTCCCGGCCTGCCTGGCAGATTGATAAAGAAGAGGCCGGCACTGTCATGTACTTGTCTAGCACAAGGGGATTACTACACCGGCACCCGAAAGAGAGGAAACAGTGCACTTGGCTGGGGAAAGTTTTTTTTTAAATTGCTACAGCCTGCAGATCGCGGTTCCAAGAGTCTTCTCTCTGCCTCCGCCCACCCCACTTCCTTCTGGGGGATTCCTCTGACTGGAATGACTGTGTGTTTTGGGAGGGGGTCTTCCACCTGAAAGATGTAGAGGTTCCCGCTAGCAGGACCTGTCTGTGTGTGTTGAATGTGCCATCTTTTAACAATTGCTATATAGGGATGTCTCTGCTGGATTGGACTGTCTATTTTTTGGATTGGGTAGTCTCTTTGCTGGATTAGGCTGTCTCTTTGCTGGACTGGGCAGTCTCTTTGCTGGACTGAGCAGTCTCTTTGCTGGACTGAGCAGTCTCTTTGCTGGACTGGGCAGTCTCTTTGCTGGACCGGGCCTTCTCTTTGCTGGACCGGGCCTTCTCTTTGCTGGACTGGGATGTATCTGCTGGATTCGGCCAACTCTTTGTTGAATATGTGGAGATGTCTCTTTGCTGAATATATGGGAATGTCTCTGCTGGATTGGCCCATCTTTTGGGTGAATATGTGGAGATGTCTCTTTGCTGGATTGGGACAACTCTTTGTTGAATAAAAGGGGAGGCAAGCACTGATGACTTGGAATACACTTTTAATTTTATACAGTATATATGAGAATGTCTCTTTGCTGGATTGGGCTGTCTCTTTGCTGAATATATAGGGATGCAAGCACTGATGACTTGGAATACACTTTTAATTTTCATACATTAAGTTGTAAACATGTTAAAATAAAATTGGGTGCGTTGAAGGATGGTCAGGGGCGGATTCGGTGGGATGGCCAGTTGACAGGCCCTGGGGAATGTTGGTGGTCAGGCCCGGAGGGGCCCAGGCCTAAAGCATTGTAAGGGACCCCAAAATCTCTGATGGCTGCCCTGCAAAGTTTTTTTTCAATGTAATAGTGGTTCATTTTGATGACTGGATGTACACATTAGTGATCTACAGGGTTACAGTGTGAAATTCAGTAAATTCAGGTGCATGCATGGCAGCCCCCAAGATGGCCGCTTGAAGGAGGAGCTCCACACTGCCTCGACTGTTCAGGGCACCCCACAGGTGATCGCAACCCTGCGCCACGAGCAATATCAGCTGCACCTGATAGGGGAAGTCTCCTCGCATGGTAAAATTGTCCAGAGGGTCAGCAGAGGGACCTTCGACCGCAGTTCTCCTCCAGCGCTGCCCCAGCTGAATCCAAGATGGTGACCACAGCTCAGTCATGGGCACACAGATCAGGGACCATCTCTGGCATCCTCCTTGCCACTCCTGTCTCCAGGCATGTGAGTAGCCACCAGAATGTAGCTCCCTATCCTGCTTTCACTGAATCGCTCATAGCGCACACTTTGGAGGACTTTATGCTATCACCTATTAGAGTTAATGCTGCTCACCCAGACACAGCCGCCTTGCGAGGGGGGCCCAGCCAGGATCTGCCTCTAAATACTGCAGACCTTTTCCAAAAATTTACTTTACAGGGGTCTGGCCCAATCAGCTGCTAAAATAACAGGGGGCATTACAGCAGACTTCTAAAAATTGGGCTCCCGAATGGATTGAATTGAAAATAAACTGAACACTACAGTCTTGAGCGCTAATCAAAATACAGACCGTATTCAGGATCTTCAAGACCAGCTTCATATAGCCCATTCCAGAATCGATGACCTAGAGAACAGGTCATGGAGATATAACTTTAGAATTAGAGGCCTCCCAGAGTCAATTACAGACGTCCCAGCCACAAGTCGAGAGTTCATTAAAGAACTTATTCCTGACATTCTGATGCAGCGGTTAGAACCAAAATGGGGCACACAGAGCTCTGAGACCCCCTAGACTGGATGGATTACCAAGAAATGTAGTGGTCAAGCCTTATTTTTACATGGCTAAGGAGGAAATTTTGAAAAAGTCACGCACAGAGCCTCAGCTTGTATGCCAAGGCCACCCAGTGCAGATCTAATCATTTAATCATCCCCAGCAGGGGCTTTCTAGATTAGCTGTGGATGCCATTCCTGTTGCCCAGGTCTAGCCTGGGGGTCTGGCGATTTCCTTTAACGGCCGCCTTGTGCTCGCTTAACTGATGTAACATTTTGACAGTCTACAGAACTGAGGTCATTTATCATAGCTTTGCACTTCTTTCCCTACCCCTGCCTCCTCCTGCTTTCCCTCCTGTTCTTTCCTGAATTTTCCCCCTTCCTATCTTGCCCTGATACCTCACCTTACCCCCCCCCCACCCATAGCAGCAGGGTAATTATTTTGTTTAAATGTTGGGTTGTGGTTATTAATACGCTAATCATTTATATGATTTTATGTTTAGGGGTGCGCTGCAATTGGGGTGGCCTCCATGCACCCCCTCCTACCTTGTGAATATGTTTTTTCTTAGTTCACATGGTAGGACTTCATCCTCTCAAATTGGGGATGATATTACACTTAACTACACTGGCAGCGAGGAGCTGGTTACCTCCTGCCTATTTGGGATCTTAACGGGCTCTTCTTTGTACTTTCTCTATAATTTCTTTGGTTCTAGTGTTCATTTTTCTAGCCAACCTCCAGAAGTCCTGTATCCTACTCATTGGTTTTTGTGATCCTAGGGTTATTTAGACCAGGCCTGCTGTCCAGTTTCCAGGTAGATGACAGTGGACTGGAGGGATACCAATCAAATTTGCTACATGACCTGTCATAACGTGCCCCGCAAAATCTTCCAATATTACCACTCCCAAAAAATAGATATCATTCTCCTACAAGAAACACATTTCCCAAAAGGGTATAACCCCTCATTTATACACGCCAAATACCCAACATTCTTTCTGGCCAATGCGGACACTAAAACCGAGGGGGGGGGTAGCCATCTTCTTTTCTAAAAATCTCTGGCTCATGCCTCAGCTGGTACATAGAGACCCTGAGGGCAAGTAAATACTTTTGAAAGGGTTTATAGATGACCAATTATACTTGTTTGTCTCTCATTATGCACCCAATCAGGGCCAAGCTCAATTTTTTCAGGCAATGTTCTGGACCTTGGGCCCACTAGTGTGAGGTATTGTAATCTATGGGGGGATAAATCAAGATATCTAAGCTCCCAGCTCACTCGTTCTAAAAGTAGCCTCAAAATCTCTAGGCTGGGACTGGCAGATATTTGGAGAGAAATTAACCTACCAAACAGGATTTCACCCATTCCTGCCAGAGAATATATAGCCCAATTAGACGCTGCTCGCCTCTCCCTAAACTTGGCAGAGAAGAGCCTTAAAAGGAGCAGAGAGATTTTATCAGCAGCGTGCTAAAATTGGCTCTTTGTAAGCTTCCAAGCTGTCTCCCTAGGCACGCTTTTACTCCTTGCCGAAGATTCAGATGGCAGGGGGTGTATCAACACTAAATTCCCAACGCATAATGGGATTCTTCTATGAATTTTATGAGAAATTATATTGCGCGAGTAAAGAAGAGGATCCATCTTATATGGCCTCATTCTTGGATTCTCTCCCGATCCCTGTATTGGAAGATCGCCACAGAGACAGATTGGAAGCCTGGGTCCATCTCGGCTGAAGAAGTAATGCAAGCCATTAAAAACCTCAGCACCCAGACCTGATGAATTCTTTGTGTCTTACTATAAAATGTTTTCCTCGCTCCTAGCTCCACACTTGGCTCATTTCTTTAACTCCAAAAAGAAGGGTGACCCATTTGATAGGTACTTAAATTTGGCCTACATCTTCATGATTCCTAAATCAAATAAAGACCCGGGGGAAGTGGAAAATTATAGACCTATTTCTATAATAAATAATGAGATGAAGATACTGACCAAGATCCTTGCGAACCACATAGCTTCATTTATTAGTCTCTATATCCACAAGGACCAAGTTGATTTTATTCCAGGCAAACAAGGCCCAGACCAAATCAGGAGGGTGATAGATATATTCTCCCTGCTTCAATCAGGCTGGGATGGAGGCTGATGCAAGGAAGGCATGCTCCTGTCAATTGACCTACAGAAGGCCTTTGATTCAGTTTCTTGGCCATATATTTTTATGATTATGCGACGCTGGAGCTTTGGACAGAGCTTAATGGGGTTAAAGGGGGCCCTGTAGTCTTCCTTGGAAACCATTAGGATTGCTATAGGTACGCAACAGGGATTCCCTCTCTCACCCCTGATCTTCGAGATAGCGATAGAAACATTGGCAATAGCTATCATCCAGATATTAAAGGACTGCAGTGCAGCCCACAGGCGCATAAGTGTGCACTCTTTGCAGATGATCTACTATTATTTGTGACATCACTGATAATTTCTCTCCCAAACATCTGAAAATTGTTGGAAGAATTTTGTAGGGTCTTGGGTCTGTATGTAAATATATCTAAATCTCAAGCGATAAATGTTACAATCCCGCCTCCCACAGTGGAATGCTTAAGAAGTAATTTTGTATTTGAATGGAGTGATTTGACCATCCGTTACTTAGAGATCAATCTCACATCTAAGATAGAACAGCTATATTCTGTTAACTTTCCCCCGAGCTAAAAGAAACTGGAATCAGACCATCGGATTGGGCATAACATGAGATATCATGGATGGGTAGGATTAACTCAGTTAAAATTATGTTGCTTCCCCGATTACTCTATCTTTTCCACTCCTTCCCAATCCCAATTAGAAGGGATCACCTAAAGGGCTTTCAGGGGAATATAACCAGATTTGTTTGGGGTTCCAAAGGACATCGACTAGCATGATTCCAGGGAGGCTTAGGACTCCCAAATTTATTGTGGTACTATCAGGCGGCCTGCCTGGCTCAAGTATAAATCATATATTCCTGCCTAGTCAAGCCTGTCTAGCCTTGGAGTGACAGACGGTACCTAACTTTACGCTGGACTTTCTACTTTGTAGGGCATGTCCCCCTAAGAATCGCCCTCCAATTTTGTCCCCCACTTTATCACATTCTTTGACCCTCTG
Source organism: Lithobates clamitans (assembly GCA_037952925.1). Classification (NCBI taxonomy): domain Eukaryota; kingdom Metazoa; phylum Chordata; class Amphibia; order Anura; family Ranidae; genus Lithobates; species Lithobates clamitans. The sequence continues at coordinate 2,425,316 of JBBGZY010000610.1, forward strand.
GGATGGCCTTAGGAGTCTCCCCTCCTAGACCTCCGATTTACAACCAATGGCCCATATTTTTTAATAATTCCCAGTTTCCACCAGGCATGGATATCAAGACCTTTAAATGGTGGCTGGATAAGGGGTTGTACCGTATTGACCACTATTTTACCTCTCTAGGACTGATCTCACTTGGATATTGCATTAGCAAACTTGACATGCTTGTCTCTGAAAAATGTAGATTCCTTAAAATATTGCACTTGCTACATAAACTTTGGAAGAGTAAGCCCGACCCTCTGAAATTTACAGCGTATGAACAATGGTGCGGCCAGGCAAAAGGGGAGCATCACAATAATCTCTCTGTCACTGGCCTCGGATCTCTCCAAGCATCTGTACATTTTGACTTGGGAGAGTGATCTGCAGGATGTCTGGGATTTGGAGGACTAACATACAGTATCTCACAAAAGTGAGTACACCCCTCACATTTTTGAAAATATTTTATTATATCTTTTAATGTGACAACACTGAGGAAATTACACTTTGCTACAATGTAAAGTAGTGAGTGTACAGCTTGTATAACAGTGTAAATTTGCTGTCCCCTCAAAATAACTCAACACGCAGCCATTAATGTCTAAACTGCTGGCAACAAAAGTGAATACACCTCTAAGTGAAAATGTCCAAATTGGGCCCAATTAGCCCTTTTCCCTCCCTGGTGTCATGTGACTAGTTAGTGTTTCAAGGTCTTAGGTGTGAATGGGAAGCAGGTGTGCTCAATTTGGTGTTATCGCTCTCCCTCTCTCATACTGGTCACTGGAAGTTCAACATAGTACCTCATGGCAAAGAACTCTTTGAGAATCTGAAAAAAAGAATTGTTGTTCTACATAAAGATGGCCTAGGCTATACGAAGATTACCAAGACCCTGAAATTGAGCTGCAGCACGGTGGCCAAGACCATACAGCGGTTTAACAGGACAGGTTCCACTCAGAACAGGCCTCGTCATGGTTGACCAAGGTAGTTGAGTGCATGCGCTCAGCATCATATCTAGAGGTTGTCTTCAAGAAATAGATGTATGGGTACTGCCAGCATTGCTGCAGAGGTTAAAGTGGGGGGTCAGCCTGTCAGTGCTTAGACCAAATGCCGCACACTGCATCAAATTGGTCTGCATGGTTGTTGTCCCAGAAGGAAGCCTCTTCTAAAGATGATGCACAAGAAAGCCCGCAAACAGTTTGCTAAAGACAAGCAGACTAAGGACATGGATTGCTGGAACCATGTCCTGTGGTCTGATGAGACCAAAATAAACTTATTTGGTTCAGATGGTGTCAAGCGTGTGTGGCGGCAACCAGGTGAGGAGTACAAAGACAAGTGTGTCTTGTCTACAGTCAAGCATGGTGGTGGGAATGTCATGGTCTGCGGCTGCATGAGTGCTGCCGGCATTGGGGAGCTACAGTTCATTGAGGGATCCATGAATGCCAACATGTACTGTGACATACTAAAGCAGAGCATGATCCCCTCCCTTCGGAGACTGGGCCGCAGGGCAGTATTCCAACATGATAACGACCCCAAACACACCTCCAAGACAACCACTGCCTTGCTAAAGAAGCTGAGGGTAAAGGTGATGGACTGGCCAAGCATGTCTCCAGACCTAAACTCTATTTAGCATCTGTGGGGCATCCTCAAATGGAAGGTGGAGGAGCGCAAGGTCTCTAACATCCACCAGCTCCGTGATGTCATCATGGAGGAGTGGAAAAGGACTCCAGTGGCAACCTGTGAAGCTCTGGTGAACTCCATGCCCAAGAGGGTTAAGGCAGAGCTGGAAAATAATGGTGGCCACACAAAATATTGACACTTTGGGCCCAATTTGAACATTTTCACTTAGGGGTGTACTCACATTTGTTGCCAGCTGTTTAGACAATAATGGCTGTGTGTTGAGTTATTTTGAGTGGACAGCAAATGTACACTGTTATACAAGCTGTACACTCACTACTTTACATTGTAGCAAAGTGTAATTTTTTTAGTGTTGTCATATGAAAAGATATAATAAAATATTTACAAAAATGTAAGGGATGTACTCACTTTTGTGAGATACTGTATGTCCTTTTTCTGCTTTTTCCAGGGTGTTTGCAACACTTCACTGATAGAAGCAAAACTAAAGGTGTTAATGAGATGGTACCTGGTCCCGACCAGGCTAGCCAAAATGTTTCCATCTTCCTCTCCTCAGTGCTTTAGAGGTTGTGGTATTTCAGGGTCGATGATACACATGTGGTGGGATTGCCCAAAGATCTGGGCTTTCTGGAATAAGGTTTTTTATATAATTCAGTCGTAGGCTGTCTGGTTTCCATATATCCCTCGGTGGCTTTACTCATCCTTTCTGTACCAAAAGTTTCTAAGGGTACACAAACACAATTTTTTTTTATACTTTAGGGAGCTAAATTTACCATAGTTCAGGCCTGAAAACAGCCCATTCTCCATCTTCTTAGCTAAAAGAAAATTCTTTTAATAATGTTCCAGGAGAGAATGGTAAGCATACTGCTAGACTCAGTTAAGAAATTTGAGGCAATATGGGAACCATGGGTGGGTTATATGGGCATATCCTTGATACTGTAATGTTTTGGATCTCGGATGGATGTGACGGTCTTCTGGTTAATCTTTCTCTCTCTTCTCCTCTTTCTTTTCTTTGCCTCTTTTCTTTTCCATCCTACTTCTCTCATTAACTTCTATAGAGGATTTTATTCATGGAACTGATAAGGGCTTTGTGCCTTAATATAGTGTGGATTGTTGCCCTGGAAAAATTTGGGCTGCATTCAGCACTGGATCTTCGCAGCAAGATGGGCTGAAAGCTAATTGAGATGTACACTTCCTTATCTGTTGCATTTTATAGAAAAAGGCAATTCTCTTTATTTTTTTGGTAACCTATATTCATTGGTAGATGTTTTTGGACTTGTTTTTTTACAGTATGACCTGAGAGTTCGTTTATTCGCATTGATTAGAGGAGAAAAAAACTCTGCGCCAAATAGAGTGATTAAATTAAAATAACAAGCTGCTCCCCAACATGAACAAAAGTGATCAAATTGTATGGTGGTAGATAGGGGGCGCTAGTGGTCAACAATAGGAAAAAAAATTGAAAATTGGTATAAAATGTTGATAAATGCTAGATTTCTAAATAAAAGCTCTCACAAAAGAACACATGAGAAGTAAAAAAATGGAAAAAATAATAGAAAAATTGATAGATAGTAAAATTGTAAAGAATTGTATATAAAATTATATATAAATTTGTAACACACAATGATAAGTGGTAATGATAAAGTCCCAGTATAAACTAGCTCAATACACAGTGAAACAAAAAATCTTCCAGGATAGATTGATTCCTCAATACACAAAGGTAGAAAATCCTTCACCAAGAGGAAAAATGCACCTTGCAGGAGTAGATAGATATCTGCTTACCAGATACCAATGACTCCTTTAATTAAAAAGAGAGTCATTAGCGCTTGTGCAGGGTTGTGCCTGCTCACATTGGATGGCTGGATGCTGGACGGTAATAGGCAAATAACCCTTCTGGCCCCGGTAATCAGACATGGGATATATGAAAGACAATAAGAACTTTCATAGTGTAAAACCGTTTATTAAAAATGTTGAAAACAAATAAAAAGCCAAATGGCCGCTTACATTAGTAGGTGCCTACTCGGCACTGGGGCTGCTCGCTTGTCTGGGTATGGATAAGGATAGGATTCCCGTCGCACCACCTCGAGAGTCGGTGTGCGTTCATCCCGGCGTGTGTAGCAACCAGAAAAGCCGGACATAGGAGGAGATCACGTGACCACCTACCGCTCCGACGTACGTTTCGTATGAACGTCTTTAGAACGTCGCATTGATTGCTGGACTTTTATTTATATACAACCTTGTTCAAAGGTCGAGCTGCTCAGTTTTGTTTTACACTTTTAGGAGGTTGTTCATCCTGATACCAACCTAGGTTATCTTTAAATGTTGTTATTTGCTCAAAACTTAAAATGTTTTTTTTTTCCTGTAACTTTTATAACAGCTCATAGCTTTTACTCTCTAAGATCTGTTTTTGTGCTCAAATGCCGATTTTGTAAAACACTCCTTCATTTCAACCTTTATTTTCTTAATAAAAATGTATAGAAAATGTTTTTGAATTGAGTAAATTCTGTTTATGTATTGTGAGATCATTAATGGTCCATCTCTGACCCAACATTTCATGATCAGCCATTGCACTACTTAATATTTTTTATGGTCTTTGCAATAAAGTTTTTAAAAAAAAAAATCTTTTAGAATTATTTTTTTTGTGTCATTCTTGGGTGCCTAAAAAGTCCTATATATTTACTCTAGAAAAAAGATCATGTAGTCTTTCTGTTTCAAGGTTTTACAAGTCCTCAAAATAGAGATATATTTGTTGAACGCTGTGGAGGGGAGAACTATAGGGAGGTGACGTGAATAATACAGACAAGTATTATAATGATCAGTACATAAAAGATTATACAATCAGTGATGATACTCACTCACATATTTCCAAAATAGCATACATATAGTTGGATACAATAAGGTGTTAAATGGTGAAGTGTTAAACCAATAATAACTGATAATTCAGAAATATCTCCGAGAATGTGTTACTTAAGGTTAACACAATATGAAATGTGATCTTATTATTCCAAATAAATATAAAAACTTGTATATAAGCTTTTATGATGTAACGTGAGTACGAGTATAGAGAAAGAGAAGAAGAAGAAAAGAAAAGAGAGAAGAAGGGACTAGAAAGAAGAGAAGGAGTAAGGAAATAAAGAAATCCACGGGATCAGGTCAAGGGCCACCACTTTGTCTGAAATAAATTCATTCAAGCATATAATCTCTTACCCAACTACCATGGCAATAGCACTTGTTTATCAAACGCTGGGGACAAGAAATTATCTATCCAAGGATGCCATATTTTTTCAAACTTGGGCACAAGAAATTTCAAACTGGGGACAAGAAATTATCTATCCAAGGATGCCATATTTTTTCAAACTTGGGCAACATGTTTGTTTCAAGGGCAATCATTTTAGCATGGGTCATTGTATTGTTCATTCTATTCACTGCTTCATTAATCACCAAACCCCGAGACATCCACACTTTCGCTAATGTTTGTTTGGCAGCTGTAGAAAGCTGAACCAGCAAGTTAAATTGTGAGTATGTTAGAAATTACGGATTCAGATTGAGAAGTGTCGTTGCTGGATCAAGAGGGATTATTATTTTAAATAATTTGGATGCAATACGAAAAATATTTCCTTCCAAAAGGCTTGTGCTTTAGGGCATATACACCAAATATGAAAATATGTGCCCAAATCTAAAGAACCACGATAACGTTGTGCGGAAAAATTTTGAGTATATTTAGCTATACTGGTTGGTACAAGGTACCATCTAGTTAAAACTTTGTAGTTTGCCTCTATTGCCAAAACATTGGGAGAGGCTGATTTCGTTATTGTTCAGATTTGGTTCCAATCATTATTTTCTATTGTACTTTCTAGGTCCCTCTCCCATTTCTGTACATATGAAGGTTCTTCTGAGTTTTCTGAGTTGGGTTGGACGAGTATCTGAGAGTATAACAGTGAGATTGTACCCTTTGTATGCGGATCATTCCTATAGACAGTTTCAAAGCTGGTTAGTCGATTAAGGGGGGCGTCAGAATTTAGGAAAGGTGTGAAAAAGTTTTTTATTTGAAGATACCTAAATAACTCAGATTTAGGCAGTCTGAATGATTCACATAGAGTTGAAAAAGGGAGAAAGGATGAAGAATCTACCAATTTGTGCATAGTCAAAAGATCTAGGGAAACCCACTCTCTGAATGATTTAGGTGAGACCCATGCAGGATAGAAGGCTGAGTTTTTATAAAATAAAAGAAGAAGGTTATGTAATTATTGTAGATGATTACTACTTTTAGCTCTATCCCAAATAGAAAGATAGTGTTTAGTGATAGGATTTTGTATCTTTCCACGTTCTCTAGGAGAGATCCAAAGAATGTTGGATTATGATATCGGGTCACATTCCGTTGCTTGGATAAGCACCCATAAAGGAATTTCATGATTTGCGTGATATTTAGTAATGCTGGCTAAATGCGCTGCTTTATAATAATGTGCAAAATTGGGACAACCCAAACTGCCTTTTATTTGGAAAGGAATAGCGTGTATTGTTGAATACGTGATTTAGCTGCGCCCCAGATAAATGTCATTGTTCTTTTCTGTATAATTCTTAAAAAGTAAGCAGGGATTGGAATTGGTAACACTCTGAATTTTAATTGCATTTATTCTTCCAAACCATGATAACGGTAGATGGGACCAAGATTTCAGCAGATTTGATATAGATTTCAGAATTGAGGGATCGTTGAGTGAGAAAAGGTCCAATATAGATGCAGTTAATCCCTAGATATGGAATTGATTTTTCACTCCAGGTAAAGGGGAGTCCCTGTTTTGCAGAGGTTAGTTCTGAGATTGAGAGGGATATGTTTAGAGGTAAGCATCTTTTAGGGTTAATAGAAAGGCCAGAAAAAAATGCAAATAATAGGATATCATCTGTAAAATAAAAAAATTTTGTGTTGGTAACCACGTATTTCAATACCTGTTATGGTAGGATCTGATCGAATTAATTGAGCAAGTGGTTCAATTAAGAGGGCAAATAATAGGGGAGAAAGTGGACATCCCTGTCTTGTACCTCTTTCTATGTTAAAGAAGTCAGACTTATACCCAGCATATTTGACATAAGCACTTGGTTTGTTGTATAGAGCCATAATCCAATTGATATAGTTAGGGCCAAAACCCCATTTTTGCAAGGTATAGTGTAAGTTAGTCCAAGCAATGGAATCGAAGGCTCTCTTGATGTCTAGCGACAGGAAGCAAGCTGGTATGTGATGTGTTTTTGTGATATAAGCTAGAAGAACAGCTCTACGCACATTATCTCCAGCTTGTCATTTAGGCATAAATCTAACTTGGTCGCAGTGTATTAATGAGCCAATGATTTTATTAAGACGAGACGCTAGGATTTTTGCCAAGATTTTGATATTAATATTTAACATAGAAATTGGACTGTAGTTGGAGCATGAAGTTTCATCTGAGTTGCGTTTTGGAATCATACAGATGATTGCCATTAGGGATTCTTGTCTGAAAGATTTATTTTCCAGTATATTATTGAATGCATCTGCCAGAGGGGAGATAATGTCTGCAAAGGTGCGATAATATAGTGCTGAGTACCCATCAGGGCCTGGTCTTTTCTTTTTTTTTTTAAATCCCTAATGGCAGCCATTACATCCCCCATAGTTATAGGTTCATCTAGTTGTATTTTATGAGATGAAGATAGTTTAGGTAAATTTATACGCGAGAAAAAAGCATCAGCTTCGTTGTGGTTAAAATTATTGTTTCCGAATAAAGGGAAGATAAGACAGAACCAAATTTTTTGATGATTTTTAGAGGGTTACTAGTGTATGTGTGCCCATTTAAGTTTAATTGGTTTATCAGATTTATTTATAAATTTTAGTGCTCGTGCCAAATAGGTGCCGGTTTTATTGGATTTTAAGTAGAATGCATGTTTAGTACGACGTAATGATTTGTCAGCAGTGTTTGTGAGAAATAGGTCATTGTCCAGTCTAGTCTTCTCTAACTTAGTTTTTGTTAATGGGGTGGGATTATTTAGGAAAGCTGTAAAAGAGGAGTTAAATTCAGTTTCTAATTTTTGTTCCATAGTAATATGTTCCCGTTTGAGTTTCCCCAATTGTTGCTGAAATACTCCTCTTAAAACAGGTTTGTGTGCTTCCCATAAGGTCAATGGGGAGATATCTGGACTTATGTTATTTTTAAGGTACAGTAGTCTTTTAGAGCCTGTTCAATTATTAAACTGTGAGATGGATGCTTTAATAATATATCTGGGAGATACCATGTAGGATCATGAGCTTTAGGTATGACTGAAGCAATGGAGGTGAAGACTGCATTATGATCAGACCATTAGATAGGAATTATGGTAGAGGAGAGTATTTCTGGTACCATTCCTATAGAAAAAAAATATGGTCAATTCTGCTGAAAGTTTGGTGCGGGTGTGAGAAATATGTATATTTCCATTTAGTTGGATTGTTCTCTCTCCATGAGTCGACTAATTTAAATTCAGAGAGGAGTTGTGAGAAAGATTGTTTAGTTTCGAGGAGGAATGAAAGGAGTTTTGTCCAGAAATGGAAGAATGACCTCGTTGGAATCTTCACACACAATCAATGATCCAATTCTATGCAAATTTATCACTTGAAAAAGGTGTGATAAGAAGGGTATAGGTCTTTTATTAGGTGCATAGTACAAGACTACAGTTATTGCTGTGTCCATAATAAACTAATGTGAGTATCAAGTAACCACCTTCAGGATCTTTAATTTCTGTTTGTGCTGTAAAAGGAGTGGACCTGTGAAAAGCAATTAGAGTTCCACGTTGCTTGGTATCTGCTGAAGCTGTGAATACCTGCGGGTATGAAGAATTATAAACTTTGGGCATTGAAATTTATGTAAAGTGTGTTTCTTGTAAGCACACAATGTGCGCTTTTTTGGCCTGGAATGATCTAAAAGCTTTTGATCTTTTTTGCGGAAAGTTTAGACCCTGAAAGTTCAGGGATAATATGTTTAATGGCATCATAGTAGTTGAATCAGTAGATAGCTCTTGCCATATCCTTCCAAGTGGTGGCTTCCCAACCCAATACACATGGAAAAAGAGAGAAATAAGGGAGAAAGAGGTCCAGGAAAATTTGGAGTGAGTAAAGAACAAGAAACATGTGAGAGCACACAACAAATAAATAATATACATTTACTAAAAGATTCACAGTAAACCCATGACAGAGGAGAAGATCCTCCATCAGGGAAAAAATGACCAACACCGAATCCCCCCATTAAATATGTGGGAGCTTGGTGCAAGTGAAGTGGGGCACACTGAACTTTCGTGAGCAGAACACCCGCCTTGAAACTTAATAAAAATAAACACAAAAATGTTAGTTAATAAGCCCTAATAATATTTTGAAAACATCATCTATAAATGGGTGTGTTAATCCATTAATGATAAACTCATATGAGGTAAATTTATTTATCAAGAGGATTGTCTTATGAGGATTCCTAAAAGGGATGGGTAAAAAGGAAAAGGACTAAACTTTAAAGTTTAAGTTTTCCAGAAGATTTGGGTTATTTGGTTAATGTTAACCAGTAATATTATATAATTTCTCCAGTGAGCCCCCAATATATCAAAAGGATCTCAGTGGAGTAATAATCCTATATAATAAGCATATAACTGTAATTGATTAGGACATCAATTACTGAGGTCTGTATAATATAAAAATGGTCATACCACTCAGTAAAGATTTTATATGTTGTCAAACGTTATGACCAGAGTCTATTAAAGTTCAAAGAAATGCAGTTGAATTGTCTATGGGAGCTTGCCCATATTTTAAAGATAGTGCATTTCTTTCTAAACTTTCTACTACTATTTTCATAGTCCTCCAATTTGTATTGTAATGTGAAATTTTCTTCTTTTAATTAATCTATTTCAGCTATGTAGTCCTGGGATGTATTTTCAATTTCTTCCATTTTTAGTTCAAGTGCTGCAGTGCAGTGTCCCAGCTCCCTAATCTCCTTTGTGAGATTATTAGTTATTTGTTCTAAAGTCTGCTTCAGCGCTTTATGTAGCATTTTCTCAAATTGTTTTAAAATGCTTTGAGGAGAAGTATTTTCCTGTGAGGGTGTATGTAATGGAGTAAATTCTGTATCAGAATCTCCTGAGGAATTATGCTGTATCAATTTTTGTTTTGGCTTGGCACAGCGCTCTGAGGTGATTACAGCTGATTCTGAGGTAATCTGCGTCATCTTAGATGATGTCCATGCCTGCGAGCCCCCGTTAGGGTTAGTTTTCCCCCCAGGAACCATTGTTATTTTCAAAGTTTCCTCTCACCTCATGGATATTTAGGATGATGTTTCTTTTATTTAAAAGTCAGCCGGGCTGTCACTATTAACAAGTAATTCTCCTCATGAAGCGGAGCTCTAGCCGAACATGTCAGCCGTGCTAGACTCCATGCATGCGCCCCTGATCAGTACATATTCATGCATGTGAATATATGCATGTAAATATAGAAAAAAGTTCAGGGTGAATTGTATGTATGCACTGATGTGAAGCACTGTAGTGGAGGGACAGCCAGCTGTCCGTTAGAAGCAGCTCAGTGGGTTAGAGGAGAAGAAAAACAAGCGGTGCCACGCTAAGTGCAGAATCAGGTAAAAGGTACATATTTTAATAGAAAAACATTCACATGGTAGAAGAGAGTAAAAGCATGTAAATTAAAGCCATGTTGTCTGCTGTGGTCCGAGTGAAGGGCTGTCACCTGGAGCCTTCCATGTTGCCGGCCGCGCTGGTGGATCACTACTGCCAGGTCATGGTCCTATGAATCACCCTGAATATTGGAAAGTAAAGGGGTTAATGGTGGGTGTGGCGCTGCTCTAGGAACCTACTGAGGTATTAGACTGTGCATACACCAATTGTTGCCAATAAAATGAAAACATATCAGTTCAATAAAGTGCAAATGGGGGGCGTGGCTTAGCCGCTGAAGAAGATGGCAGCTTAACTCCTGAGCTCCCGCTGACAGAGACGTTATTCAGTCTACTACGGAGGTATTATTCTTTCTTTCTTACCCAAAATAATATGGGAACATCATCCAGGAGTTCCTCCACCCCAAGGTCATGGTCTCCCCACGATTTGAATGGAGGTTTGTCACAAACGATCCCAGCAATGTTCCTGTCACAAGTGGCATCTATGGCGCTCACACAAAACACACAGTCAAATTCCAGTCAGACGCAGGCGGGATTATCCCTCTCACAGACTCCTCACACAGACATTGTGTTAACGCCACATGAGCACCCCAGCCTTACTGATCTTCATTCAGTGGCAGTAGATATTAAAGAAACTCTAACAGTGGCTATTACTGACCTCGGCATTGACATTCAGTCAGTTACAGGAAGAATCCAAGAAGTGGAAAAAATACAGCCATTGCATTCCACTACAATCCTCAAAGCCCACCAATCTATTGATACACACTCCCTTCAACTCAGGGAACTTAATAGACATATTGAAGATCTGGACAAACATGGCAGATGCCACAATCTGAGACTTAGAGGTCTCCCAGAAACAGTTGATGCTGACCATCTGACCATATGTTTTGGACATTTTTAATAATCTCTTGGATAAACCCAGTGCATCCCCAATAGAGATGGAGAGGATTAGGGATGAGCCGAACACCCCCCTGTTTGGTTCGCACCAGAACTTGCGAACAGGCAAAAAAATTATTTGAAAACGCGAACACCGTTAAAGTCTATGGGACACGATAATGAATAATCAAAAGTGCTAAGTTTAAAGGCTTATATGCAAGTTATTGTCATAAAAAGTGTTTGGGGACCTGGGTCCTGCCCCAGGGGACATGGATCAATGCAAAAAAAAAGTTTTAAAAACGGCCATTTTTTCGGGAGCAGTGATTTTAATAATGCTTAAAGTGAAAGAATAAAAGTGTAATATCCCTTTAAATTTCGTACCTGGGGGGTGTCTATAGTATGCCTGTAAAGGGGCGCATGTTTCCCGTGTTTAGAACAGTCTGACACCAAAATGACATTTCAAAGGAAAAAAGTCATTTAAAACTACTCGCGGCTATTAATGAATTGCCGGTCCGACAATACACATAAAAGTTCATTGATAAAAACAGCATGGGAATTCCCCACAGGGGAACCCTGAACCAAAGTTAAAAAAAATGACGTGGGGGTCCCCCTAAATTCTATACCAGGCCCTTCAGGTCTGGTATGGATATAAAGGGGAACCCCAGCCAAAATTAAAAAAAAATAATGGCGTGGGGTCCCCTTCAAAATCTATACCAGACCCTTCAGGTCTGGTATGGATTTTAAGGGGAACCCCGCGCCAAAATTTAAAAAAAAATGGCGTGGGGTCCCCCCAAAAATCCATACCAGACCATTATCTGAGCACCCAACCTGGCAGGCCGCAGGAAAAGAGGGGGGTAAGAGAGCGGCCCCCCTCCTGAACCATACCAGGCCACATGCCCTCAACATTGGGAGGGTGCTTTGGGGTATCCCCCAAAACACCTTGTCCCCATGTTGATCGGGACCAGGGCCTCATCCCCACAACCCTTGGCCGGTGGTTGTGGGGGTCTGTGGGCGGGGGGCTTATCAAAATCTGGAAGCCCCCTTTAACAAGGGGACCCCCAGATCCCGGCCCTCCCCCCTGTGTGAAATGGTAAGGGGGTATTTGTACCCCTACCATTTCACAAAAATGTTAAAAATGACATAAGACAGTTTTTGACAATTCCTTTATTTAAATGCTTCTTCTTTCTTCTATCTTCTTTCTTCTATCTTCCTTCGGTTTCTTCCTTCATCTTCTTCTTCTGGTTCTTCTGGTTCTTCCTCCGGTATTCTCGTCCTGTATCTTCCTCCGCGGCGTCGGCGTCTTCTTTCCTTCTTCTCCTCGGGTCGCTCCGCATCCAGCATGATGGGAGGCTCCCGCTGTGTGATGCTTCTCCTTTTCTGACAATTTTTAAATAACGGGGGGGGGGGACCGGGTGACCCCGCCCCCCTCTGACGCACGGGGACTTGACGGGGACTTCCCTGTGGCATTCCCCGTGATGTCAGAAGGGGGCGGGGTTATGTAACTGGTGACCCTGCCCCGTCTGATGTCACGGGGAATGCCACAGGGAAGTCTCCGTCAAGTCCCCGTGCGTCAGAGGGCGGGCGGGGTCACCGGGTTCCCCTGCCCCCCATTATTTAAGAACCGTCAGAAGAGGAGAAGCATCACACAGTGGGAGCCTCCCTCCATGCCATCATGGGTGCGGAGCAGCCCGAGGGGAAGAAGGAAAGAAGATGCCGACGCCGTGGAGGAAGATGCCGGACAAGAACACCGGAGGAAGAACCAGAAGAAGAAGAAGATGGAGGAAGAAACCGAAGGAAGATAGAAGATAGAAGAAAGAAGAAAGAAGAAAGAAGAAGCATTTAAATAAAGGAATTGTCAAAAACTGTCTCTTGTCATTTTTAACATTTTTGACAGTTTTTTTGTGAAATGGTAGGGGTACTTTTGTACCCCCTTACCATTTCACACAGGGGGAAGGGCTGGGATCTGGGGGTCCCCTTGTTAAAGGGGGCTTCCAGATTCCGATAAGCTGACAGCCTGTAGACCCCCACAACCACCGGGCAAGGGTTGTGGGGATGAGGCCCTTGTCCCCATCAACATGGGGACAAGGTGTTTTGGGGGGCTACTCCAAAGCACCCTCCCAATGTTGAGGGCATGTGGCCTGGTATGGTTCAGGGGGGGCGCTCTCTCATCCCCCCCTCTTTTCCTGCGGCCTGTCAGGTTGCGTGCTCGGATAAGGGTCTGGTATGGATTTTTGAGGGGACCCCACGCCATTTTTTTTACATTTTGGTGTGGGTTCCCCTTAAAATCCATACCAGACCTGAAGGGTCTGGTATAGATTGTGAGGCGGACCCCACGCAATTTTTTTAAAAAATTTTGGCCGGGATTCCCCTTAATATCCTTACCAGACCTGAAGGACCTGGTATGGAATTTAGGGGGACCCCCCACATCATTTTTTTAAAAAAATGTTGGTTCGGGGTTCCCCTGTGGGGAATTCCCATGCCGTTTTTATCAATGAACTTTTATGTGTATTGTCGGACCGGCAATTCATTATAGCCGCGAGTAGTTTTAAATGACTTTTTTCCTTTGAAATGTCATTTTGCTGTCAGATTGTTCTGAACACGGGAAACATGCGCCCCTTTACAGGCATACTATAGACACCCCCCAGGTACAAAATTTAAAGGGACTTTACACTTTTATTGTTTCACTTTAAGCATTATTAAAATCACTGCTCCCGAAAAAACGGCTGTTTTTAAAACTTTTTTTTTGCATTGATCCTTGCCCCCTGGGGCAGGACCCAGGTCCCCAAACACTTTTTATGACAATACCATGCATATAAGCCTTTAAAATTAGCACTTTTGATTTCTCCCATAGACTTTTAAAGGGTGTTCCGTGGCATTCGAATTTGCCATGAACACCCCAAATTGTTCGCTGTTCGGCGAACTGGTGAACAGCCGATGTTCGAGGCGAACATGAGTTTGACTCGAACTCAAAGCTCATCCCTAGAGAGGATACACCGTGCCCTCAGACCTAGAGGAAAAGACTCAGACCATCCCAGGGATGTTATATGCCACATAATTGATTATCAGCTTAAAGAAGATATACTGAGAAAGGCGCCAAAAAACTAATTTCTTATAATGGTACAGAACTGGGTTTATTTCAGGATCTCTCTCATATTACACTTCAGAGACGCAGAGAACTTTAACCCATTCTAGAAGTCATCCGTAGAAAAGGAATCACTTATAGGTGGAAATTTCCCTTCTGCCTGTCAGCTTCATCAATAGGACGCATAGCTCTCCTAAGAGTGCCGGAAGACCTGCGCCATTTCTGTGAAACATTGGATATCCCGAAAATTTAGGTACCGGAATGGTATGCTGAATTCCATCCATTGGCTGCTAAATCTCCAACACCCAGAAGCGAACCGATGGAAACCCAGGAAGTTTTTTTCAGAAGACAAAGATCACCATCGGAAACACGTCCTGATCGTTCAACTGCCAGCAGAGGTTCTAGTCCTATGAGAGCAACTCAAACCCGTAGAGCTCACCGTGGTCGTTAACTGTTCATTGCATTGCTCAAAAAACTTTAATTAACCTTTATTTATTTTCCCTTTTTTTTCTTTGCTTCAAGGAAATATTAGTCCCTTATTCTTACTTTAAACATTTAACCTTAGAAGACTTTCAAGGTTTCATAATTGTATGATTTGGTTTTCTATGTACATTTATTTATACCATATATTTAAATAGATTTAACATCATTTAAACATACTTATCCACTGCGCTTTGGGAGCGTTATGGTATTATCTATAGTTTCTAAAATTATTTAATATATATCTAGCTATTCTATATTCATTCAAGGTTCTGATAATACTTTGTTCTTGATGCCCTGTCTATCTTTTGCGTATATGTTAGCATGTTACTCAATTAGTAGCTTATATTTTACTATATGCTGGAGAAGATTTTGGGAAATGATCCATTGACGCTTTGACGCTCTGCATGTTATTCGATTATATAAATGTTATCTACATTGACTGTTTGTTTGTTAATTTACACCAACAAGTAACACATTTATCATCTGGATAACAGTTGTGTTCTACACCCAACATGCAGTGCTCATGCCCAATGCTCGTATTCCTTCTTTTCATATTGACAAAAGAGTCTTCCTATATTTATTATAATAAAAACTCACTTATACGTTGAGAGGTTTACTCCTGTGGATCATCTTCCAAAATCATTTCAACAAACAAGTTTACAGTTAATCTATTTAATTAATTTAGATTAATACCTGTTATTCATATTATTATATCACACCTTATACAGATATTGTATTTTTTTTGGCTGTTTATTACTCATCCCATTCTTCACTTCTCACTAAATATCTCTTTCAGTTATTATATTTGCCTACCTGGAGATGCGATATTATACGGTTTATCCCATACTAAACTATGGGTTATTTTTTCCTCATGAATCTTTATGGTTCTCCATTTGTTCCTTTTATATCAATATGGTTATAATCAATCTATTCCCCTTTTTCTAACTTTTTTTTTCCCTCTCTTAAATATTCTGGATAACGATTATTATACTCTATTAAATATTAAGTTTACTGAACATTTTATGAATCTTATGACGAACTACTCTCTTAGTAATAATTGGTATAGTACTCGACAATGTTCCTCACTATACTCATATTATTCACACCCCGATAATTATCTCATACAAATTTATTTTTTCTTCGTTTTGGGGAACTTTTCTCA
The DNA here is from genome assembly GCA_037952925.1 of Lithobates clamitans. NCBI lineage: Eukaryota > Metazoa > Chordata > Amphibia > Anura > Ranidae > Lithobates > Lithobates clamitans. The sequence continues at coordinate 2,441,211 of JBBGZY010000610.1, forward strand.
ATCTCCATCTTTGAAACAAATTTTTACACTCCTATTGACACTTTATTAGGCCAAATATTCCTGGTCTTATACTCTCTACCTTCTCTGGTGTTCATTACCTTTGACTCTGTCCAGCGGGTAGCACCTCATTGATTGAGAAAACCCATCTTTGACGCGATTGATCTCGTCCACACACAGAGGTACCAGAAATTATTCAAATATTCGATTTCTAGAAATCACTATCCATACCACTGACATTATCCGACCTCATAGTAGACTTAGTCTCTACAGTTAACAGATTAGCAAGCAGGTTCTTGTTAATCACCGTTTTTTCACTTACATTGTTATACACTCATTGTGTAACCCTTTATTCCCATTACATAAACTGTGCATTTATTGACTCCCTGTCCCTTTTGTCTCACCCTGTATTCTTTTGTTTTATTTTCGTTAAACCTTCTTCCTTATACCTTATATAGCTACCTTTTTTTCCTATTCCCTATCCTTCCCCTCCATCGATTCCTGAATACTCTAACACACAAACTACCTGGTTTTTGACATATTACTACACAAAATGGACCTATCATGTCCTAAGACAATCTTACGCACTATAAAAATCATCTCCTTAAATATCAGAGGTCTTAACATCCCCGAAAAACGTTCACAACTACTTTCCTCAATGCATAATAACAGGGCAGATATAATCGTTTTTCAAGAAACGCACTTCAAAGCAGATTCCATCCCAAAACTCTCTAATACAGGATACCTGACCTCCATACATGCCACCAACCCGACCTTGAAATCTAAAGGAGTATCAACCTTGTTTTCGATACAATGCCCATTTCAAATTTCAGACACGTGTATGGATCTGAATGGTTGTTACCTCTTTTTGAAAGTTTCCCTTCATGGAAAACCAATAACTTTTGCAAATATATATGTACCCAACTCTAAAAAAGATCAGTTTTTTAGTCTGACATTATGAATACTCTCCAATTTTCAAGAAGGTATCCTGATTTTAGGTGGTGATTTCAATGTTCCCCTTAATCCCCTTCAAGATACTTCTACAGGTACCTCTTCTATACAATACAAAGCATTATGCTCTATTAAAATTCAACTTCAAAACTTATCACTACATGATACCTGGCGTACACTTTACCCCACAATGAAAGATTACACATTCTATTCTGCCCCACATAAACGTTATTCCAGACTTGATTACCTTTTTATTTCACAAAGAGACCTGACTTTTCTCAATTCCGCTACCATAGATCCCATGTTTTTGTCGGATCATCATCCTATCTTTAGTTCCCTTACATTTCCTGACGTCACACCACGCTACTCAATATGGCACTTAGATTCTTCCCTTCTTACGGATAACAATATAATACCCATAATTAACAAGCGATTAAGCCAATACTTAATTGAAAATGCTTTACCAGACATATCATCAATGACTTGCTGGGAGCGCACAAATGCACAATTAGAGGATACTTAATCGCTATCTCCATAACTCCATAAAACGTAAAAGAGAAAGACAGTCCTACATTACTAAACTGACAACTCGTATCCAAACTTTGGAAAGGGTACATAAATCTAAACAAGCAATATCATCCTTACATGAACTTGTTCAAGCTAGGAAAGAACTACTAGAAGAACTAGACAAAAAATCTAAACGGGATTATGTTTTATCTGAAAAGCTTTTTTATGAGTATGGGAATAAAGCAGGGAAATTATTAGCCAATGTTCTTCGTTCAAAGAAAGCACGTACAATTATCCATTCTATAAATGACTCAACAGGACGCAAATTGGTTACTAATGATGATATTGCTAACATATTTTTGCCTATTACACCCATTTTTATAATTTAACACCTTCCAATACTCAATCTGGGAAAATGGCCCGCATTTAACTGATCAATGAAATCTTATCAAAACACACCCCTAAATGACTTTCTGATCAGGAAGCAAATGAACTGGCTCATCCTATATCTCCTGAAGAGGTCGATATTGATCTAAAACAATTATATTGGCTATTATAAATCCTTTCAGGAAATACTTTGCCCACTTTTTTGAATGCATTATCACCAGATAACCCTCCACCTCGAGATCTCCTTACAGCTCGTATAATGTTTATTCCAAAACCCAACAAAGATTCTTCCTTGGTAACTAGTTTTCGACCAATCTCTGGTTGAAAATGTGAACCTTAAACTTTACGCCAAAAATTTTAGCTAATCGTCTTTTACCTCTTTTACCCAAATAAATTTCAAAGGATCAGGTGGGTTTAAACCTGGTAGGGAAGCGAAAGACAATACCACTAAGGCTACATAGATGGTTGACATCCACCCACCAATGCGTTTTTTTTCTATCCCTAGACACAGGGAAGGCTTTGAATAGAGTGGCCTGGGACTATATGCTTGAATCCCTTAAAATGATCGGCTTGCCAGACCGTATTTTACATTTCATCCTGGCTTTATGCTCTTCCCCAACGGCAAGGGTCAGAATTAATGGCCACCTATCGAACACCTTCCCGATCTTAAATGGTACTCGTCAGGGATGCCCCCTATCTTCTCTAATTTTTGTTCTCACCCTTGAACCCTTACTTCAACGTCTAAGATCTAACCCTGACATCAAGGGTATCACCATTAATCAACACACCTACAAACTTGCGGCCTTTTCTATTATTTCTCTCAGAACCTCACATTACTATTCCAAATATACTCAAAGATTTTGATATGTTCAGAAATTTAGCCAATCTTCAAATTCATTTTAACAAATCAGAGGCACCGAATGTTTCTCTAGAACTTGATGAGATTTCTCGCTGCCAGTCTAATTTCCCTTTCAAATGGAGTAAAGAATCAATCACTTATCTAGGTATCAAATTGCCCATTTATTTATCTAAACTATATTCAATAAACTGCATCCCCATTCTTCATAACATCCAAAAAGATTTGAAGTCATGGTCTACAGGTATCTTCTCCTGGTTTGGTAGAGCATCTATAATCAAAATGAATATCCCCCCAAGAATTCTATATATCCTACAAACAGTTCCCATCAAAATACCTCAAGCCTTTTTTCTTCAATTCGTACAGCTTGCTCTACATTTATGTGGGGCAAGGTGAAACCTAGATTGAGCCATGAAAGACTGATCGAAATCATAGGGGGTATAGGTTTTCCAGATATCACCAAATATTACTGGGCTTGCCAGTTGGCAAGAATTATTGATTGTAATGTTCATTTCTCTACCAAAGACTGGGTAAGCATTGAACATTCCTTTTCTCCCAGACCTCTACACCAACTACCTTGGATTACTCCTACTCACATTCCGCAAAATTGTAAACAACATCCTCTAATTGGTAATACTTTACAAATATTCTGTAAGTCCTGTAAAAAATTTCAAATTTCCTCTACCTCAGGACCTCTTACACCTATTCATAACAACCCAGATTTCCCACCAGGTCTTTAGGAAACATTCCTTGCAAAATCTTGGCCTCATACCAATATGAGAGCTGCCCAATTTTTTCGAAACAATTTCTTTATGAATTTGACTGATTTATCTTCACTGAACTCAGACCACCCCTATCCATTTTGGTCTTACTTCCAAATTAGGCATTTCTTGAATAATCCTCTGACTCAAGAAGCTCATGCTAGACAATATACTTGAATTGATATGTACAAGAACGGAACCACAGAGACATATTATTTCTGAACTTTACTCCCTTCTCTTCTTATGCCCCAGTCCTAAATCCAATATTGTGAGTCAGTGTTGAGATAGAGATCTTTTTAGTGACCTAACGGAGGAGAATTGGAGTAGAGTTTACTCTCACATTCATAAAGGTTCTATTAATGTGTCCGTACAAGAGAATGGTTTCAAGATTTTTTTCAAGATGATATAAAACTCCATTCCGATTACATAAAATTTCCATCTCAATACCGCCTAACTGTTGGAGATGCGGAGATGCAGACGGTTCTTTACCACATATAATGTGGTCTTGCCCTCATATTCAACCCTTCTGGAAGGAAATTCATCATTTAAGTACTCGCATCTCTGCAATTCCAATAGACTTAAGCCCAGCACAAATGCTTTTACACCATTCTCACATCCCAAAATACCGGTACCATAAGTCATTAGCTTTGCATTTAATCAATGCATCTAAAATGTGTATTCCAGCTCTTTGGAAAAATGTTACTCACCACACTATTGGAGATTGGTTTGGTCGCATAAATAGAGTGGCAGATATGGAAGAATTGGTTCATCAAGCCAGGGATACATCTAATTTATTCCAGAAAACATGGGCGTGTTGGAGCCTCTTCCAAATATCATCTGAATTCAAACAATTAATCTCCAGTTAATCCTTCAACTTACTTTTAGATCAGGTAGATGGAGGAAGAAGAAGTAATTCCCTCTCCTCATTTTTCTCTCATTACCCTTACTTATCCTTCACTAAAATATAGTTATATTCATAATAAGGTCGATATTGCAGAACACCCCTGAATGCTACTTTTATCACCTCTCTATCCCCCTTAGATATAGTTATTTCTTCGCAAGCTTTGATCTCCTCCCTATTTTGCCCTTTACTTATAATTTCTGTTTTCTTGATATCTTCTTAATCATAGAACTAATTTTCCCAATTTGCAGTTGGGACACATATAATCTTTCAGGTTAGTAAGGATTCGCTAGAGGTGCGGAGACCGCAATCCCTCGAGTTCTCTACAATATTTACCATATGTGTCCCTTCATTGTTAAAATTACTTCTAAGCTAACCTATCCTAAGCTTTCATATCATTTATTTATAGTTATTTGGTTTGTTCTATTACACACAAAATTACTTTATTTAATTTACCAGATTTAAGGTATTTAATATAACTTATTTGTGTACGATTTTCGCAGCTCATTTACATTGCGTGAATTGTTATATAAAAGGTATAGGTGAAATTACAAATGTTGCTTTCACTTGTATCATCTTAACGTTATTATCCATAATCTTATTTCTTATAAGCTTTTTATAAGCATACTTTTTCTGTTTACACTTATCTTTTGAAAAATTGTATATTCTTTGTATTATTATATGACCTTGTAATACTGTATACTTTGTGTTCAATATACAATAAAACTCTATTGAAACATAAAGTGCAAATATGTGTGAGGAAATCTGTCGATGTGTAAACAATAATCAATAAAGTGCAAATATGTATCCAGTAATTAATACTCCGAAAATAACCAGTGATCCTTGTGCATAAATCAAAAATATGAAGCAGTGATAAATACTATTCAATGATAAAAACCAAATCCTGATATATAAATCCTGTGCAAAAGAATGGACTAGGAGGGCTTAAGGCTTTGAGCCTGACAGCATTGGTATGCGGTCGTGTTGCCGAAATTTGGCTGCACAGAGAGCACACAGCCAAATCTTCTGTTTCTAATAATAATAACAATTTCGTCTAATGATATGAATGCAACTCACCTTCTGATCGTATGCCATCCTCTGCCGTAGCCCATCCTCTGGTGTGTGCCCCATTACCCACAAACAGACATCAACACATCCTTACGTTCTCAACTCCAGCTTCACACTCCCAGCAAGCCTGCCCTCAGCTGTGAGTGAGTCCCTTTATTAACATAACAGGAAGTCCCAAAACTCGAGGGTTGGGCTTCCAACAGCCAAACACCTCTTACAAAGCTTGTGACCTCACAGGAAATGAACACATAAGGACATGACCAAAAAAAGACATGCCTTTCAACACAGGAAAATACAACAATCAGTTAACCAAATGATGATGACTAGAGTTCCTCATGCATGGGAGATTATCTGCAGGTGTACGTCATGGCACCCCAAAAATGTTGATCAGGCATACCAGGGTGACACGAGCAAACAACCGCAAAACCGATGTCTTTTCAGAGCGAACACACCCCCACCAGACGATCGTTCTGTGCATTGCACAGGGGCCCTTTGCTGGTGGACATGTCTTCACTCCGCAAACACTCTCCAAACACCAGGAAGTTTTCCACTACCTAACAGGTCTCAACCAGTGTCAGTCTGCCCCAGTCAGCTCTTTAGAGCAGGCTGTGAGAGAACAGATACTGGGAGACTCTTATGACAATACATTAATATAAAATTTTCCACAACAGGTCGCCCCTCCTCTTAAAACAAAAAAAAAAAAAAATATATATATATATATATATATATATATATATATATATATATATATATATATATAGGGTTATTTACATGTTACTATATTAGGGACAAGGTCCCTTTAACAAAATTTCAAATGGGATTGGGGCGGGAAACTTAGTCACATGACGTTTGGGAATGTCCCAGATTGTCATGTGACCCCTGGGAATGTTCTGGAAAGGGGCTTATTATATATAGGACCCTCACATAGGAGTATTCCCGCCAGTGTTCAGCTAGTCAGCGTCGGTGCAACAAGCTCCTCAGAAGGGCTAGAATACTTTTCAGTTGCAGCCGACCTGACTATGAAATCCCTAATGTGACAAGTACTGGAAAGAGCAGGGAACAGCAGCAGGGAAGTCTGGCTCAGGAGGTGCCTTGCCATGGCTGAAGAAGATAAGGAGCGGAGGGGAGAAGAAAGGGAACAGCTGTTGCAGAGAGCCATGGATGTGCCCAGTATTCCCCAGGGAGGCAGAGCCAGACCAGCGGTAAGAATCACGCAGCACCACCAGACACGCCAGCACGGCCCGCTGTCTCGGCTGCCCGTTACCCCAGAGAGAAAAGAAGGTATCATGGCACAGCAGGAGGAGACAGCTACTAATATGGGGCAGAGAGTCAGCTTAAGGGAAAAGAAGAAGAGGAGGGTTCGGTCCCCAACGCTGCCCAGAGGCAGTGGCGGGCGGGTGGAAGGAGCGGCTTCACGGAGAAGGACAGAGGCGGTGTCTGAGGTAGGTGTTTTGGAGAGGCAAATTCTGCCCAGTACATCATTATCACAGCATGAAGCTACAGGCAGTGTGAGTGTCACGGATGTCCTGCTGCTGGCCACTGGAGGCAACAGAGAGCAGCATAATACTGCTTCAGCTCTATCCAATGCTCCAGCGCCAAAATTAAAAAGAAAAACTGCGCTGCAGAGCAAAAAAGGTCAAAGGTAAAAGCTGCACACAAAATACACCAATATCTGTGTATACCATGAAAAATAAAAAATAAATAAAGTGCGCTAATTATATGAAAATACACACATAGATGTGAATACATGTGGGTAGTAGTAAAAACCACAATCTACTGAGAGCAAGTAAATGACTCCATGAGTGGTAAAAATATATAAGTGCAAAACATAAAAACTCAAATAAAAAGAAGAAACAAAAAATGTGTACATGTGAAATACAATGATATTAATAGCGTGAAAATCTGAAAATCAAACAAACTCAGTCCATAGGTTAAAATATAAAAAGTTCATCAGTGAAAAAAAGCTTCCATCCACTATATAGCTCAGCAGCAACTAATCCCCCTATGAGTGGATTGACAAAGGAGAGAGATGTGCAGGATGGTGCAAATCCACTGGCGGTGACTCCAATAAGTGAGAAAGTGATAAAGGTGGACTCTTACCCTCCGTGTTGGACCCCCTCCTTGGCAGGGTCTATCAGGCATGCAGATTTTTGCCCTCTGCAGGGACCTCTTATTACATGGTCCCTGCAGAGGGCAAAAATCTGCATGCCTGATAGACCCTGCCAAGGAGGGGGTCCAACACGGAGGGTAAGAGTCCACCTTTATCACTTTCTCACTTATTGGAGTCACCGCCAGTGGATTTGCACCATCCTGCACATCTCTCTCCTTTGTCAATCCACTCATAGGGGGATTAGTTGCTGCTGAGCTGTATAGTGGATGGAAGCTTTTTTTCACTGATGAACTTTTTATATTTGAACCTATGGACTGAGTTTGTTTGATTTTCAGATTTTCACGCTATTAATATCATTGTATTTCACATGTACACATTTTTTGTTTCTTCTTTTTATTTGAGTTTTTATGTTTTGCACTTATATATTTTTACCACTCATGGAGTCATTTACTTGCTCTCAGTAGATTGTGGTTTTTACTACTACCCACATGTATTCACATCTATGTGTGTATTTTCATATAATTAGTGCACTTTATTTATTTTTTAATGCTCCAGCGCCACCTGGTGGTATAGGTGAGTTAGCACATACACTTAACAACATTATGGAATTTATTAATAGATTGGCTGACAATATTAATAAACCAGTAAATGACAGCAGTGATTATGGAAGCGTCTGGTTTAAAGAAGGAAGAAATACTGTCAGTATAAGCAATTTAGCCAATAGCAACAGTCTTCCGTCAGCAACAGTAATGTTGTTCCTCAAATATTGTTACCAGCTGAGATTAATATGTCTAGCTCACCAGTCCCTAAGGCATGTTTTAAGGAAACGTTGCCATGTGAGATCTCGCCGTTAGGTTATTATGTTTCTCCTCAGACCAAAGAAATTATTTGGAAGGGTCAATATGTGGACATTTTGTTCTTACATCCATCACTACCTTGATGACTTCTTATTCATTGGTCCGGCACAGTCAGCTATTTGTTTGTTTATGCTACAGCTGTTTAGCATAGTCGCTCAGCACTTTGGTATTCTATTAGATAGCGAAACCAATAGAATTCTTAGGTATCAAAATATACACTGAGAAATTTGAAATTCAGTTACCTGGGTCAAAAATTGACAAAATTAAAGTCTTGATTTCCGTGTTTGTTAGGCGTAAAAAAGTTTTATTAAATGAACTCCAATCACTATTAGGGTTTTGGCTTTTGCGACAAGAATTATGCCGGTTGACAGGATATTCTCGCGTCACTTGAATTTAGCTATGTCAGTCATGAATTCTCCATTTTCTCACATCAGATTGACAGCCGACCTCAAGGAGGACCTGTTAATTTGGTTTAAATTTTTTGATATATATATAATGGCCAATCGTTTTTTCAGGAACAATTTGTGTCCTCATCTGACCTTGAATTATATACAGATGCTGCAGATTCATGCAGATTATTGGCTATTTGACTCACTGGTGCTGTGGTAAGTAGTCAGATAGGTGGGAAAAAATCAAAGCCACCAAAAGTATAGTAGTGTTGGAACTATTCCCTCTAGCAATAGCTCTAGAAATATGGGGTGTGCAATATGCCAGTAAAAGAATCCTGATTAATTCAGATAATAAAGGAGTCATATATGCTGTAAATTGCTTGTCAGCTAAATCAAAACAAGTGGTCAAATTGCTTAGATACTAGTGTTTCTCTGTCTTAAATTTAATATTTGGCTAAAAGCCAGACATGTTCCAGGGAAGGAGAATCAAATTGCGATCGCCTTGTCTCAATTTCAGATATGCAGATTCCATCAACTCCTGCCCAATGCGGACAAGGAAGGTCACGCATGTCCAGAACATCTGTGGAGCCTAACTTAGAAGTTCTTACAAATGCTATAAGACATTCTGTTGCAGACAGTACATGGGCTGAATATTCAGCCGCATGGCACAGGTGGTCCAACTTTGCTAGGTAACTTGATATACAATTTGATTCTCCTTCTGAAGCAGATATTCAGATGTTTCTATGTAGTTTGATGCAGTCGGAATTACCTCATAGTCACATTTCCAAAATCCTGGCTGGGTATCATTTTTCTTTAAGTTAAAAAACTTACCTCCATGTTCAGCATTCTTTTCTATTCAGCAAGCTCTTAAAGGTTATAAAAAGAGTCATTCTTTTCCAGATATCAGGAGAGCTATTTCAATCCAGTTACTAAAAAAGTTGTGTTCAACTACTCATTTGGTGTGTTCTTCGGCTTTCGAGGCTGTGCTATTTAACGGTGCATTTGTTCTAACCTTTTTTGGCGCCCTCAGAATATCCAAACTATTACCAAAAAACAAGAAGGTAATTTCGGGTTTACTGAAACATCATGTGATCATTTCTGAGACAGGGATACGATTGTTAATCCCTGTGTCAAAGACAGATAGGATAGGTAAGGGTAGTTGGATATCTCTATGCCAGTGTGTAGATGTGAATTAATGTCCAGTTAGATCGGTGAACAGATATCTAGCAGTTCGGCCATTTGGGGAGGGAGTCTTTCTGATTCACTCTGATGGGTCCCCTCTCACCAGTATCAGTATAATTTCATTTTAAAAGCATGCATTAAGAAGCTGGATTTACAACAATTTAAGTTTACCTCTGTCAGGGCTGGCTCAGCCCTTCCTTCTCTGAGCACCGCTCAGCTGTCGGCTAACTGCCAGTCCTCCTCTCTCTCCACAGGTAACCAGCTTTTGTGGATGTGCTCATCAGTCACGCCTACTTAAGACATCCAGTTCATTCCTTTCCTGCCTTTTCCTATGATCACATCACAAGAAACCTCTCTCCAGTGTTCCTGTCTAAAGACCAGCTTGTTGACATCTCTCCTGGCTCCTTTGCTTGCTTGCTGTTTCCCACTTGGATCCCTGACTTCTGGACTGGCTGATTACCTGATTTGGTTACTGGACTTTTGGCTTGGCTGATTACCCGATCTGGTTATTGAACTCTGGCTATGCTTTGACTACGTTTTCTCTATTTACCTTTTTATTTTATTAATAAACAAGTGTGATTTAATTGTACTCCTGTCTCGGTCTGTTTCATGGTTCCTGACAGTAGGCAAAGGCCATGAATTCAGAAGATACAGTAAATCCACTTGTTGGCAATATTTTTTCCAGATTGGATGAGCAAGATCACCGCATGGATCAGTTTGCCATGGCATTACAAAAGCTCCTGAGTCGCACGGCTCACCTGGAATCTCCTACTGTGGCTGCTCCGGTACAACCTGAGTCGCAGGCCGTCCCTGCTGCTGCGCCAGTCTCGGTGCAGGCACCCGCCTTGAATATTACCTCTATAAGAGGTATGTCTGGTTCCGCTCTGCTTCCCCAGCGATTTGGGGGCAATCCAGTTCAATGCAGAGGGTTTCTCAATCAGGGTGAGATATACTTTGAGATGCTGCCCCAGGTGTTTCCCACGGACAGAAGCAAAGTAAGTTTTGTGACATCTTTGCTTTCTGAGAGAGCCTTGGCCTGGGCTAACCCTCTATGGGAGACACAAAAACCCATTGTCTTAAGTTACCCTGAGTTTGTGGCCTCCTTTAAAAGGGTATTTTACGTTCCCGCACACTCTGCTTCTACTGCCAAGTGCCCCATGTCCATCAAACAGAGTATGAGAACTGTTGCCGACTACACCATTGAGTTCTGTACTCTGGCAGCAGAGGTTGCGTGGAACAATGAGGCCCTTGTGGCTGCTTTTTCTCATGGTCTCTCGGATTCCTTTAAAGATGATATAGCAGCCCAAGATATACCCACTGAGCTGGAGAGCTTGATCTCGTTTGCCATCGTCATTGACTCCAGACTCAGAGAAAGACTTTCTTTTAAGGAGCGCTTGTGAGAGCCTCCTGTACATTTGCCTCCGAGCTTTGCAGTCCCACCCGTGCCTCCCTCACCTCCCATGCCTCCTGGTACCGAGTCGGTCAGTGAAGATGAACCCATGCACTTGGGCTTCACGTGTCTCTCTGCAGATGAGAGAGCCTTTAGGAGGAGAGAGAGATTGTGCCTTTATTGTGTCCAGGCAGGTCACTTTTTGAAGTCTTGTCCTACCTGTCCTGGGAACACCCGGACCTTGAGGTCCTGTTATGGACAGACCTTAGGTTGTGTTGTGTCGTCCCCAGTTATCCAGAAGGATAAGCCCCTGGTTTCAGTCACCCTTTCTTGGGCTAAGTCGTCTATCGAGATACAGGCTCTAATCGACTCTGGGACGGCTGGCCTGTTCATTGATTCTGCCTTTGTATCAAAGCACTCGATTCCACTGCAGCTGCGTGACACTCCACTTGCCATTGAGGCCCTTGACGGGAGACCTCTACAGCCTGCCCATGTGACTCATGAGACGGTTTCCGTTGTCCATGGCCGTAGGGGCTCTTCACCATGAGATAATCCAATTCCAAGTGATTTCCTCTCCTAAGTTTCCACTGGTTATTGGTTATCCTTGGTTACATAGGCACAACCCCTCTTTTGATTGGCTCCATGCTGAGGTTCTTTCCTGGTCACCACAATGCAGTGAAACATGCTTCCCGAAGGTAGCCAAGGTCTTGTTTACCTCTTCACCCTCCTCCCTGCCAGAGGAGTACCGTGATTTTAGCAATGTCTTTGACAAAGGTCAAGCCGGTAGTTTGCCTCCACACCGGCTGTATGATTGCGCAATTGACCTTCAACCTGGTGCCACTCCCCCTCGTGGTCGGGTCTACCCTTTGTCGGTCTTGGAGGATAAAGCCATGGAGGAATATGTTGCGAACGCACTTTCGAGGTTTCATCCGCAAATCCTCGTCTCCTGCTGGTGCTGGTTTCTTCTTTGTGAAGAAGAAGAGCGGTGAACTGAGACCTTGCATTGATTATAGGGGGTTTCAATCGTTTCAGGATTAAGAATGCCTACCCGATCCCGTTGATTACAGAGTTATTTGACCGCCTCAAGGGAGCAACGGTTTTCAGTAAGCTTGATCTGAGAGGGGCTTACAATCTTGTGAGGATTAAGGAGGGCGACGAGTGGAAAACTGCTTTTAATACCAGAACAGGCCATTATGAGTACCTCGTAATGCCTTTTGGCCATTGTAATGCCCCGGCAGTTTTCCAAGAATTTATTAACAATGTCCTCCGAGATTTGTTGCAGTTATGTGTGGTGGTTTATCTCAATGATATTCTCATATTTTCCAAGTCCCTGGAGAACCACCACACAGATGTCTGTCGTGTGCTTCAGAAATTAAGAGAGAACAATCTCTATTGGAAACTGGAGAAGTGTGAGTTCCATTGGGAACAGGTTAAATTCCTTGGCTATGTTATTTCCACTGCTGGTTTTTCGATGGACCCAGAGAAACTTTCGGCAGTCCTTCAGTGGCCTCGACCCATGGGGTTACGTCCTCTGCAGCGTTTCCTGGGTTTTGCCAACTATTATCGGAAGTTTATTCGTAACTTCTCATCTCTGGTCAAGCCCCTGACCGATATGACCAGAAAGAACAATAACCCACAGAGTTGGTCTCCGGAGTCCATTAAGGCTTTTGAAAGTCTCAAGGCTGCCTTTGTTTCTGCTCCTGTGTTGGCACATCCTGATCCTACGTTAACTTTTATCCTTGAGGTTGATGCTTCTGAGACTGGTGTTGGCACCCTTCTGTCTCAACGTCCTACCACTGAAAGTGCATTGCATCCTTGTGGCTACTTCTCCATGAAATTGTCACCTGCGGAGTGCAATTACGAGATTGGTGACAGAGAGCTGTTGGCGATCATTTTAGCCCTGAAAGAATGGAGACATCTCCTCGAAGGTACCACTGTACCGGTTCTCATTCTTACCGACCATAAGAATCTCACATTCTGGTCTGAGGCTAAATGCCTCTCTCCCAGAAGGGCGCGATGGGCTCTCTTGTCAAGTTTCAATTATGTTGTCTCATTCTTACCCGGTAGTAAGAATGTAAGGGCTGATGCCTTGTCACAACAATTTTCCTCCACTTCCAAGTTGGAGTCGGTTCCGGTTCCTATGATTCTTCCTGATTGTATTCTGGCTATAGTTCGCACAAGTCTTACTTCTCCTTTGGGTGACAAAATTCTTGCTGCTCAGGTCGATTCTCCTCCTGAGAAACCTTGTGACCACTGCTATGTTCCAGAGTGTCTCCGTACTGCCGTGCTCCAGACTTACCATTCTCCCAAGGCAGCTGGTCATCCTGGGAAGAATCAACTCGTTTGGGCCATTTTCCAACAATTCTGGTGGCCTAGTCTACGTGCTGATGTAACTGTCTTCGTAGCTGCCTGTTCTGTGTGTGCCCAGAGTAAGACTCCACGACATCTTCCAGTGGGTCTCCTACAACCCATACCCAATGGAGAGAGGCCCTGGACCCACCTGTCTATAGATTTCATTGTGGAGTTGCCCAACTCCCAAGGCAACACGGTTATCCTTATGGTGGTTGACCGGTTTTCGAAGATGTGTCATTGTGTTCCTCTTAAAAAGTTGCCTACTTCCAAGGAACTGGCTTCCATTTTTGCTCGGGAGAGCTTTCGCTTACATGGGCTACCCAAGGTAATTGTATCGGACAGGGGTAGTCAGTTTGTGTCCCGGTTCTGGTGAGCCTTTTGTGCACAGCTGGGAATTCAGCTTGCTTTCTCCTCTGTGTATCACCCGCAGTCCAATGGGGCCGCAGGACGAGCCAATCAGTCCTTGGAGCAATTCCTACGTTGCTATATTTCTGACCATCACAACAACTGGTCAGAGCTATTACCATGGGCAGAGTTTGCTCACAACAGTGCCTTAAATTCTGCTTCCCTATTGTCTCCGTTTATGGCGAATTATGGTTTCCAACCTTCCATGTTGCCTGACTCATTTGTTCCGCAGAGTATTCCTGCACTAGAGGAGCATCTCCGTGGTCTTCAATCCACTTGGGCACAAGTCCAGGAGGCTTTGCGTCATGCCAATGACAGGTACATACTCCATGTTGACCGCAGACGCCTGCCTGCGCCTTCCTACCAGGTTGGGGACAGGGTCTGGCTGTCATCTTGCAACCTCCGACTTTGTGTTCCCTCACTGAAGTTCGCACCTCGTTTTATTGGGCCTTTTCGTATCCTTCGCAGAATTAACCCAGTGGCTTACGCGTTGGACCTTCCTCCTAGTATGCGCATCTCTAATGTGTTTCATGTCTCCCTATTGAAACCGTTGGTCTGCAACTGCTTTACCACCTCGGTTCCACGTCCTCACCCTATACAGGTTGAGAACCATGAGGAGTATGAGGTACAATCCATTGTTGACTCCCATAGGTTCCGTGGGCGCATACAGTACCTGGTGCATTGGAAGGGTTATGGTCTGGAGGAGCGCTCCTGGGTCTCATCCTCGGACGTACATGTCCCTGCCCTCCTCCGTGATTTCCATAGACGTTTTCCCCTCAAGCCCGGTGGTCCTCCTAGGGGGAAGGGTTGTTGAAGAGGGGGTACTGTCGGGGCTGGCTCAGCCCTTCCTTCTCTGAGCACCGCTCAGCTGTCAGTTAATTGCCAGTCCTCCTCTCTCTCCACAGGTAACCAGCTGTTGTGGATCTGCTCGTCAGTCACGCCTATTTAAGACGTCCAGTTCATTCCTTTCCTGCCTTTGCCTATGATCACATCACAAGAAACCTCTCACCAGTGTTCCTGTCTGAAGACCAGCTTGTTGACATCTCTCCTGGCTCCTTTGCATGCTTGCTGTTTCCCACTTGGATCCCTGACTTCTGGACTAGCTGATTACCCGATTTGGTTACTGGACTTTTGGCTTGGCTGATTACCCGATCTGGTTATTGAACTCTGGTTATGCTTTGACTACGTTTTCACTATTTAACTTTGTTTTATTATTAAACAAGTGTGATTTAATTGTACTTCTGTCTCGGTCTGATTCATGGAGGCCGCTAAGATGGGATTGGATGATGCAATAATCAAACAGTTGGGTAGATGGGAATCACAACATTTTCAAATGTATGTCCGACCTGATCTCTCTCTTTAATTCTAGGCACTAGGAGATATGTTTGGATTCTAGGCCACTCTTTTGTATACTGGGCTAATAAAAGAGCCATGAAGCGCTGCTATACATCCAATCTGTTTCTGGATCCTGGAAAATTTCAGATATACTGGAAAGGAATTAGAGGTCTTCAAAGGTCTAATTTGTGTTTCTATCTCTCCAGGTTGCTTGAGTTATGGCCATCCTCTGAAGTATTAATCGTTCACCTAGGGGGAAACGATGTTAGGAAAATAAGAACACTGGATCCTATGTTTATGATGAAAGGTGACCTCCATAGGTTCAAGTTAGCATCCCCGAATACCAAAATAATCTTTTCAGAGATAGTTCCTTCGGTTCATATGGCTGCAGGATGCCAAATGTAAAAATTTTGAGGAAACGTTTAAACAAGTATATGGAAAAATTCTTGCCACACATTGGAGGGTTTTCCTATAGACATATCGATTTAGAGGGTGGCTTTGCTGGATTATATAGATCAGATGGCGTTCATCTGTCAGAAATAGGGATGAGCTTCGGGTTCAAGTCAAACTCATGTTCGACTCGAACATCGGTTGTTCGCCTGTTTGCTGAACAGCGAACAATTTGGGGTGTTCGCGGCAAATTCGAAAGCCGCGGAACACCCCTTAAAAGTCTATGGGAGAAATCAAAAGTGCTAATTTTAAAGGCTTATATGCATGGTATTGTCATAAAAAGTGTTTGGGGACCCGGGTCCTGCCCCAGGGGAAATGTATCAATGCAAAAAAAGTTTTAAAAATGGCCTTTTTGTTTGGGAGCAGTGATTTTAATAATGCTTAAAGTGAAACAATAAAAGTGTAATATTCCTTTAAATTTTGTACCTTGGGGGTGTCTATAGTATGCCTGTAAAGGAGCATGTGTTTCCTGTGTTTAGAACAGTCTGACAGCAAAATCACATTTCAAGGAAAAAAAGTCATTTAAAACTACTTGCGGCTATTAATGAATTGTCGGTCCGACAATACACATAAAAGTTCATGGATAAAAACTGCATGGGATTTCCCTACAGGGGAACCCCAAACCAAAATTTTAAAAATGCGTGGGGGTCCCCCCAAAAATCCATACCAGACCCTTATCCGAGCACGCAACCTGGCAGGCCGCAGGAAAAGAGGGGAGGTGAGAGAGCGCCACCCCTCAACATTGGGAGGGTGCTTTGAGGTAGCCCCTCAAAGCAACTTGTCCCCATGTTGATGAGGACAAGGGCCTCATCCCCACAACCCTTGGCCGGTGGTTGTGGGGGTCTGTGGATGGCAGGCTTATCGGAATCTGGAAGCCCCCTTTAACAACGGGACCCCCAGATCCCGGGCCCCCCCCTGTGTGAAATGGTAATGGGGTACAAAAGTACCCCTACAATTTCACAAAAAAAGTGTCAAAAATGTTAAAAATTACAGTTTTTGACAATTCCTTTATTTAAAGTTTTCTTCTTTCCATCTTCTTCGGGTCTTCTTCTGCTGACACTTCTGATAAAGAGGAGATGACCCCGCCCCCTCTGACGCACGGGGACTTACCTATGGCATTCCACGTTATGTCAGAGGGGGGCGGGGTCACACGGTTACATAATGGGTGACCCCGCCCCACTCTGACGTCACGGGGAATGCCATAGGG
Source organism: Lithobates clamitans (assembly GCA_037952925.1). Classification (NCBI taxonomy): domain Eukaryota; kingdom Metazoa; phylum Chordata; class Amphibia; order Anura; family Ranidae; genus Lithobates; species Lithobates clamitans. Next base: position 2,458,316 of record JBBGZY010000610.1, read on the forward strand.
AAGTCCCCATCAAGTCCCTGTGCATCAGAGGGGGGCAGGGTCACTGGGTGGCCCAGACTTCCTCTTTATAATAAGTGTCAGAAGATGAGAACCGTCACACAGCGGGAGCCTCCATGGATGTGGAGCGGCCCGAGATGCCGCAGAGGAAGATGCCGGACGAGAACACCGAAGCAAGAAGCAGAGGATCAGAGGAAGAACCAGAGGAAGAAGAAGATGGAGGAAGAAACCGAAGGAAGAAGGAAGAAGACCCGAAGAAGATGGAAAGAAGAAGACATTTAAATAAAGGAATTGTCAAAAACTGTCTCTTGTCATTTTTAACATTTTTGACACTTTTTTTGTGAAATGGTAGCGGTACTTTTGTACCCCATTACCATTTCACACGGGGGGCCAGGATCTGGGAAACCCCTTGTTTTTTTAAAACATTTTGGCGTGAGGTTCCCCTTAAAATCCAGTCTGGTATGGATTTTGAGGGGGACCCCACGCCATTTTTTTTAAATTTTGGTGAGGGGTTCCCCTTAATATCCATACCAGACCTGAAGGGCCTGGTATGGAATTTAGGGGGACCCCCATGCCATTTTTTTTAAATTTTGGCACGGGGTTCCCCTTAATATCCATACCAGACCTGAAGGGCCTGGTATGGAAATTGGTGGGACCCCCACGCATTTTTTTTTATTTTGGTTCGGGGTTTCCCTGTCGGGAAATCCCATGCAGTATTTATCAATGAACTTTTATGTGTATTGTCGGACCGACAATTCATTAATAGCCGCAAGTAGTTTTAAATGACTTTTTTTCCTTTGAAATGTCATTTTGCTGTCAGACTGTTCTAAACACGGGAAACATGCGTCCCTTTACAGGCATGCTATAGACACCCCCCATGTACGAAATTTAAAGGAATATTACACTTTTATTGTTTCACTTTAAGCATTATTAAAATCACTGCTCCCGAAAAAATGGCCATTTTTAAAAATTCTTTTTGCATTGATACATGTCCCCTGGGGCAGGACCCAGGTCCCCAAACACTTTTTATGACAATAACTTGCATATAAGCCTTTAAAATGAGCACTTTTGATTATTCATGTTCGTGTCCCGTAGACTTTAACGCTGTTCGCTTGTTACAATTTTTTGCCTGTTCGCAAGTTCTGCTGCGAACCGGGGGGTGTTCGGATCATCCCTGGTCAGAAATAGGAGTAAACATATTTAATGTAGGGTTGCAAAACTGCTTTGAATTGGCCGTGGTTGTGGGGTAGGCCGGACTTGAGATTTCAAGCCCGGCGTGTGGGGACTTTGGTTATAAATATTCTGTATGCTTGAGTCCTTTAAGACTGAGCTGTTTTAAGTTTATTGTTTGCAATTTAAGAATTTTATGAATTAATAAAATTATCAGGATGTTGTTATTATTATTTATTGATCTGAATACACCAATAGATGTGCCGTGGGCAATTTTTTGCCAACAAGCGGTTTTGTGATATTATTTAAATAGGTTCTTGTCTTTGTGGTATTCTGGGGGGAGTAGGTGCGGCCTGCATTCCCATGGATTAGGAGGGCTTAAGGCTTTGAGCCTGACAGCATGGGTATGCGGTCGCCCTTCCTCTTAAAAAAATATAAATATTGTGTGGGGACGGAAAGTATTCAGACCCCCTTAAATTTTTCACTCTTTGTTATATTGCAGCCATTTGCTAAAATCATTTAAGTTCATTTTTTTCCTCATTAATGTACAAACAGCACCCCATATTGACAGAAAAACACAGAATTGTTGACATTTTTGCAGATTTATTGAAAAAGAAAAACTGAAATATCACATGGTCCAAAGTATTCAGACCCTTTGCTGTGACACTCATTAATTTAACTCAGGTGCTGTCTATTTCTTCTGATCATCCTTGAGATGGTTCTACACCTTCATTTGAGTCCAGTTGTGTTTGATTATACTGATTGGACTTGATTAGGAAAGCCACACACCTGTCTATATAAGACCTTACAGTTCACAGTGCATGTCAGAGCAAATGAGAATCATGAGGTCAAAGGAACTGTCTGAAGAGCTCAGAGACAGAATTGTGGCAAGGCACAGATCTGGCCAAGGTTATAAAAAAAATTCTGTTGCACTTAAGGTACCTAAGAGCACAATGGCCTTCATAATCCTTAAATGGGAGATGTTTGGGACGACCAGAACCCCTCCTAGAGCTGGCCATCCAGCCAAACTGAGCTATTGGGGAGAAGAGCCTTGGTGAGAGAGGTAAAGAAGAACGCAAAGATCACTGTAGCTGAGCTCCAGAGATGCAGTCGGGAGATGGGAGAAAGTTGTAGAAAGTAAACCATCACTGCAGCCCTCCACCAGTCGGGGCTTTATGGCAGAGTGGCACGACGGAAGCCTCTCCTCAGTGCAAGACACATGAAAGCCCGCATGGAGTTTCCTAAAAAACACCTGAAGGACTCCAAGATGGTGAGAAATAAGATTCTTTGGTCTGATGAGACCAAGATAGAACTTTTTGGCCTTGATTCTAAGCGGTATGTGTGGAGAAAACCAGGCACTGCTCATCACCTGTCCAATACAGTCCCAACAGTGAAGCATGGTGATGGCAGCATCATGCTGTGGGGGTGTTTTTCAGCTGCAGGGACAGGATGACTTGTTGCAATCGAGGGAAAGATGAATGCGGCCAAGTACAGGGATATCCTGGACGAAAACCTTCTCCAGAGTGCTCAGGACCTCAGACTGGGCCGAAGGTTTACCTTCCAACAAGACAATGATCCTAAGCACACAGCTAAAATAATGAAGGAGTGGCTTCACAACAACTCCTTGACTGTTCTTGAATGACTCAGCCAGAGCCCCGACTTCAACCCAATTGAGCATCTCTGGAGAGACCTAAAAATGGCTGTCCACCAACGTTTACCATCCAACCTGACAGAACTGGAGAGGATCTGCAAGGAGGAATGGCAGAGGATACCCAAATCCAGATGTGAAAAACATGTTGCATCTTTCCCAAAAACTCATGGCTGTATTAGATCAAAAGGGTGCTTCTACTAAATACTGAGCAAAGGGTCTGAATACTTAGGATCATGTGATATTTCAGTTTTTTCTTTTTTATTAAATCTGCAAAAATGTCAACAATTCTGTGTTTTTCTGCCAATATGGGGTGCTGTGTGTACATTAATGTGGAAAAAAATGAACTTAAATGATTTTAGCAAATGGCTGCAATATAACAAAGAGTGAAAAATGTAAGGGGGTCTGAATACTTTCCGTCCCCACTGTATATATATATATATATATATATATATATATATATATATATATATATATATATATATATATATATATATATATATATATATATAGTTATGTACATGTTACTATATTAGGGGCAAGGTCCCTTTAAGGTTCAGCTTGTCAGCATCGGTGCAACAAGCTCCCCACCCCCCCTCCCTAGTCGCTAAGCACGTTATGTGGTCTGTCACTCTTCATATTTGTAGGGGAGAATTTGGTTATAAATATTCTGTATGCTCGAGTCCTTTAAGACTGAGCTGTTTTAAGTTTATTGTTTGAAATTTAAGAATTTTATCAATTAACAAAATTCTCAGGATGTTGTTATTATTAATTATTGATCTGAATACACCAATAAATGTGCCACGGCCATTTTTTGCCAACAAGTGGTTTTGTGTTATTATTTAAATAGGTACATATCTTTGTGGTATTCAGGGAGGGTAGGTGCGGCCTGCATTCCCATGTGTATCCAGTCCCAATAAAGTGCTAGTTGATCCAAAATTCAGTCCATCAAACAATAAATATATATGTCCAAAAACAGCAAACAGATGAATAAGGTGACTTGTGCTTCTTTCTCCTTGTGCCTTCTAAGATATCAAAAGTGCAGGTGCTCCACTCTGTGCTCTCCTAAATATATTGCACTTATCGGAGAGTTGTCTCCTCAAGGGGGTTACACGCTTTTACAGCTATACTGCTGTATAGACCTCCGCTGTGTTGGTCCTTATCAGCCCATTTGCCACATTCACATGCAGTATATGCAAGAGAAAAGGGATCCTCTGTATTGCAATACCGTTTTAAAAAAACACTAGTATTATTTTGCTAAAAAGACATGCACTTACATTCTGTGTAAAAATTGTATGCAATGAATAAAAACAGGAAGTCCATGGTTCTCCAGTGTTTCATGGACCCAACCAGAAGTGACGCAATGATGCTGTGGCTCTTCCCTACGCGTTTCATAATCAAGATGTCATCTGGCCGATAATTACAACACATTGAGTTGCTGGGTTACCACATCTTATATATTCTCAGAAGTGTAGCAAGATGGTGCCTTGATGACGAAACGCATAGGGCAGAGCCACAGTGTGAAAGCGTGACACCCCCCTAGAGGGGACAACCCTCTGGTGAGTGCAAAATATATATAGGAGAGCACAGAGTGGAGCATCTGCACATTTGATATCTTAGAAGGCACAAGGAGAAAGAAGAACAAGTCACTTTATTCATCTGTTTTGCTGTTTTTGGACATATATATTTATCGTTTGATAGACTGAATTTTGGATCAACTAGCACTTTATTGGGACTGGATACACATTCATTTGCACAGGATTTATATATCAGGATTTGTTTTTTTATCATTGAATAGTATTTATCACTGCTTCATATTATTGATTTATGCACAATTTTATCAAGGATCACTGGTTATTTTCAGAGTATTAATTACTGGATACTTATTTTATTGATTATTGTTTTCACATCGATTGATTTCCTCACACATATTTGCACTTTATTCAACTGATATATGTTTGCACTTTATTGGCAACAATTGGTGTATGCACAGTCCAATACCTCAGCAGGATCCTAGAGCAGCGCGATACCCACCAATAACCCCTTTACTTTCCAATATTCAGACTCTACCTAGGTAGGTGTCGCGGTGTAGGCAGCATATATTAGGTTGCCTCTCAGCGCAGAACAATAATACTATTACTATGAATCACCCTACCTAGCCAGGGTCTTGTAATGGATGTAGCAGTTTGGGAATTAGCAAAAACATAGTTGAAGGTCAAGCAGAAGTTGAAGTTGAAGGTCACTAGTGAATGGTAATGAAGATACAGACGGCAGCAGCAGTGCAAGGATCAAGATATTGGCTGAAGCAGATCACAATACTCTGGAGGTGCAGAGACATAGCTTAAATAGGAAGTTCACAGGTGTTGCCTTATGAGTTTATGTGACATGTCCATTAATAGTTGTCAAATATTGTAATTATGAATATATTTTATTTATCTTGTATCTATGTAGGGGGTGTAACATAGCTTCACAGAAGTCTCTGTTAGACAGACAATTCGGTGCCTAAGCTTGTGTATCTAAACAATGGGACCCAAACCTCTGTTCTACACATATTCACTTCAAAGGATGCCATGTTTATATATTAAATGAGGGTGGTTAGCCTGTCATCAATAATTAACTTTCCTGAAGGTCATGTACCTACAAGTTAAGTCTCCCACTCAAAATAGTCGGTGCCAAAGATTTGCATTAAAGGGGGCTGACTTATGCAAAGTATAGGGATTGGAGATGTAGCCAATCCTTAACCAGGAATAGGGAAGCCCACCAATCAGAGTGACGCCATGCCAACGAATGAGGCATCAGCCTGTAATGATATACATAGACTAGATGGGAGGGAAGCACACACTCTCTGGAAGAGCGGTCACCTGAATGGAACCTTTGTGGGTCATAGCCTGGTAACTATGAAATGTCTGCCTTGAACTTGTAACTAAATATGTTTGTCTTATGTCTTTTCTGTCCTACTGTTTGTAGATTAATGTTTTAAGGAATATACTCTGTATTCCATCATGTAATCCATGATTTTTAACCTTTCCCTGTACAAATTGATAGATTATGTGTATTAGTCTAGGTCTCTTTACTATTTAACAATACATTTGTGTTATTGTGTTAAAGCTTTCGCTCATGGTCAAAGAACTCTCATTTAACCAAAATCATATCTGAGAGATATTAAATCTCAAATATAGTAAACGGGTAACATAATTGGCGACCTACATACTCAGACCAGACTGAAAGTATTTAATATAATTCCGAGATTTGTGTAATACCGATTAAGGTTATTGGGCTGGATTTTAAACAGTGTCAGTTTTTACGGTAGTTTGGAGGTCACAGCAAGTTTATCCAGGGAAAAATATAGGTAAATGTTTTGTTTTATTAGTGGGTATTAGATTAACTCTAAAGAAAGAGGGAGGATACCCCACAGATTTTGTTTTGGTTATATCCCATAATTATAATTGAAAAAGTATATTAGAAGTACCATTATAACTGGTCAATGTAATGGGGAGATGTATTGAGTGGGAAACATTTTGTTTTTATTTATTTGTTTCTTTTGTGCTCACCAAGCTTCATTGCTCTCTCTAACCATTGTTTGAGTGTGCTGTATGGTGAGTACATAGGTGTTTTACTGGAAAGATACCAAAAAAGTGTGGTCTTGGTTATTTTGTTGAAAAGGTTCAACAGGTTTTTGTTTTTTATTTAAATGGTGTGTCCACTAAATACATAATATGTGGGGGCGTGGCCAAGATGGCGCTGTGAGCGGCGGTTTTTCCAGAGAGCTCCGCTCGTCCGCTTTTTTAATCCGGATCCATCGCCTGAAAAAAACCCCAGTTTTAATCCCAGCTGCTCGGGGGGGACACTGGTATTCCCTGGGGAGTGAGGAGAGAGGAGGATTTCCCTTCCCGGCCCGAGTTTGACGCCGCCGCGCGATCCCGGCCTGCCGCGGATGACTAGGCCGCAGCCGCGGTCTTTCCTAACGGGCCGCGCGGCGATCCGTGAGTCCCCTGGCGTGATCGGTCCCGTTGTCCGACCTGGCGGGCTGCTGTGGATGCTGGATGGGGACAGGTGAGGAGGCCCTGGACTGCTTATAGGCCGCACCCTGGCCCTGGCCTCCCCTGCGTGACTAGGCCGCAACCGCGGCCTCTCCTGAAGCTCCGGAGCCACAGCACTGACGGGCTGAATCCGGCCCCACCAGCCTGGAGGAGGGGGCCCTGTGCTGAGGGGGGATATCTCCCTGTCCGGGGAGACAACCAGCGTGTGACCTCTCCCTCCCCCTGTCCTCCAGATCCTGGGGATCCCTGGCTGGCTGCATACCCTGATCCATCTCTGGGGGCCTGAAGTGGACAGCATCTGCATCTCATACCTGCAGGTGAGCAAAACCTGTTAAAGGGGACACATGTACTGCACCACATTTACAGCTTGACTACCCCTGACCCTGCAGACAGGTTCCCATAGCCGGTTACTGACTGCTGCCCGGCTTTGGGCCCCCTGGCCCCTGAATGAGACGCAGGAACTCCAGTGCAACGCACAGTAAAAGGGGCAAGAAGCTGACTTTCCCACCACAGCTAGACTCCCCCCGGTCGCCCGCCTGCCCCTCTCCGGAGGTCTTTAATGCCCGCACGGCCTCGCGGGTCGACACTATGGAACCGGATGATTCTCGGCCCCCCTGGCTGGCGGATGTCATGGCGGCTATCGCCACTTGCCAATCCACGTTAACATCCAAAATTGAAGCTGTCCAGCTGGATATGGGTCTCATCCGGCAAGATATAGATAAAATCAGATCGCGAGTTACCGAGACGGAGCAGAGACTGAGTACCACTGAGGATACCATTGCAGAGCATGGGGCATCACTCCGTGCACTTCAAACCAAAGTAAAAGCCCTTGAATACCGAGCCGAGGACGCAGAGAACAGGAATCGACGTAATAATCTCCGTATTGTTGGTCTACCGGAGGGGGTAGAGGGGACTAATCCCACCTCCTTCATAGAGGCTCTGCTGCGTGACCTGCTACCTGACGCCCGCTGGTCCCCATATTACACAGTGGAGAGGGCGCACCGTATCCCACCTAAGCCGGGACCCCCTGGATCCCCCCCCCGCACCTTCATACTCCGTCTCCTCAACTTCAGAGACAGAGATGAAGTTCTCCGCGCTTCCAGAAATGTTGGGGACCTCAGATTCCAAAATACAAAGCTGATGATCTTCCCGGACTATTCGATAGAGACACAGAAACTCAGAAAATCTTTTGACCAAGTCAAAGCAGCGTTGCGATCACGCAACATTCGCTACAGTGTGCTCTTCCCTGCTCGCCTCAGGGTCCAGGATGGCGAGACAACTCGTTTTTTTACTACGCCGAGAGAGGCCTCAGCCTGGTTGGACTCCCTACCACAGATTCGTTGAGGACCTACCTGGCATGTGTCGTATGATTCTCCTTATTGCTTACCCTCCATGGCCTCAGCCCAGGTCCGAGCTACCACACAATTAACACAATGAAGATGCAGTTTGTTGCACGGCCTGGGCCCATCTCAAGTTACTTAGAGAGCGGAATTGAGGAGGGAGGCTCACTACCCCTATCAGGGAAATTTCAAGTTAATACCCCTGCCAAAGAACTTGGTCAGGAGACCGTTTGAACACATAGTTCCTTTACACTTGTTTCATTCCATGGACAATGCTGGAACTCTTGCTTTAGGTATCCTCCTAAACATGGATCGACTTTACGGTGAGGCCGCAATATGACCTAACTTCCTCCGTTTGACTCTCCGGCCCTCACAGCCTGCTGTATCACAAGCGGAGATCTCATGTGTGGAAACCCGCTTGAATTGCTGCTTCCTCCCCCCGTGTGATGTGTCGGGGGGGGGCGGGCTCGCCTCTTCCACGGACCCCCTGTTGCAGCCGGCGAGCTGAAAAAGTTTGGGATTGAAACCCACCTCAGTTTTAGGGGGTTGGGTGGGGTGGGGGGTGGGGAAAGTTCCCCTAATGGGGCAAATTGCATTTACCTCAGATACTGGTATCCTTTATCGTTTTTTTTCGGTTTGTTTTTGTTTTTATTTGAAATTTGTATTATAATGTTTGACTTCTCAGCATTGCACTTTTTCCAGGTGTGTCCGTTTCGGGTCCTGGGGCCCAGCTCGGGAGCCGTAACTAGCATTACCCCTAACACTCTGATTATCCCTTGTAGACATGTCCTCCCTTAACATCATCTCCTGGAACACCAGGGGACTGAACTCCCCAGTCAAGCGTTCCCTGGTGTTCCAATTCATTAAAACCTACAATCCACACATATGTGTGCTCCAAGAGACACACCTAACGGGGTGTAGGACTATGGCCCTTAAAAAACCTTGGGTGGGCCACCACTACCACTCTACACACTCCACCTTTTCTAGGGGTGTTACTATTCTGGTATCGAAATCACTTCCTTTTCGGCTCCTGGACTTGGCCCTGGACCCTGACGGTCGGTACGTTATTATTCATGCTAAGATACACTCCTTAAAATGGACTATTGTGGGCTTATATTTGCCTCCTCCGGCTTCCTTGCTGGTGCTCAATCAGATCACCGGCAAGATGGCTGAATTTGCCTCTGATAATAATGTTATATTGGGTGACTTCAATCTGGTCCCTGACCCGGACGTTGACAGGCTAATTCCTGCGGGACACCATTGTCCTGGGTTGGCAGAGTGGGCGGACACCTATGGCTTGACGGATGTCTGGAGGTGGCGTCACCCCCTGACCAGGGCATACACATGCCACTCGGCCTCCCACAGAACATTTTCTCGCATAGACTTGGTCTTCGCAGGGGGCTCGGTCCTCCCACGGGTCACGGATATACAAATACTCCCTAGGGGAATCTCTGACCACGCACCCTTGTTGTTGTCCTTAGACCTTTCCCTGGGCACAGTAGAAAGAATATGGAGGCTCTCCAGATTTTGGATTACAGATACAGCAGTAGACTCCCAATTTAGAACAGAATTGCTTGACTTCTGGGCCGTAAATGTGGGTTCAGCTGACCCCACAGTTGTATGGGATGCATTCAAGGCAACGACAAGGGGACATTACCAGACCATTATTGCCAGGGTCCGTCGCGAGCGTAGGGCAGACTTGGTTAGGGCTGAGGGAGAGGCGAGTGCTGCGGAGGCTCTTTTTGTTCGCACCCGGGACCCTGCGCACTACTCGCAACTGCAATTTCTGACGAGGGAGGTGATTCGTCTCCGTACCTCTCTCACCCAGAAGAAAATGCTGGCTCAATCCCAACGGATTTTTGAGCAGGGAGAGAGGTCAGGCCGTCTGTTGGCCTGGCTTTCCAGGGAACAGGAGGGAGGGATGAGCATTTCACACATAAAGGACTCCTCGGGACAGCTGATCCATACACCGGACGGGATCAACGGCTGTTTTGCGCAATTTTATGAATCTCTCTACAGATCCAGGGCAGACTACAGAAGGGAGGATTTGGTGGCATATCTAGATGACATTGATGTTCCAACCCTTACAGCAACCTATCGTGACAAGCTTGACGCACCAATCACGCCCTTGGAGATACTCCGAGCGCTTAAATCGATGCAGACTGGGAAAACACCGGGGCCTGACGGCATCCCTGTGGAGTTCTATAAACAATATGCTACAGAACTAGTTGATAAACTTCAGTGCCTCTTCTCTGCATCGTCGCATCTCGAAAAACTCCCAGACACAATGAGCGAAGCGATCATAGTTGTGATCCCCAAGCCGGGGAAAGATCCCTCGTTATGCGCCTCCTATCGCCCTATATCCCTTCTGAATGTCGACGCAAAGGTACTGGCAAAGGTATTGGCTAACAGACTTAACCTGGTCATTACTGCCCTCATCCACGGGGATCAAACAGGCTTCATGCCCGGGAAGGGAACAGATATTAACATCAGACGCCTCCACACACATGTGGACAGGGCGGATGGGGTGACCAGTGGAGTGGTGGCCTCGCTCGACGCGGAGAAGGCTTTCGACTCCGTCGAGTGGGGCTACCTATGGGAGGTGCTGTCGCGATTCGGGTTTGGCCCGGGCTTTATGAAATGGCTCCGTATGTTATATCATGCCCCCTTAGCTAGAATACGTACCAACGGATGCCTATCGGGAAAGTTCCAGCTGTTTCGCGGCACGCGGCAGGGATGCCCCCTCTCCCCGGGTCTATTTGCTTTGGCGATGGAGCCTCTGGCTGTCTTGCTGAGGGCTAACCCTGGGGTGAGGGGACTACATGTAGGTCCAATTGAGGAAAAGATATCGCTGTACGCGGACGATGCTCTGCTCTATTTAGCGGACGCCTCGTCCTCATTGCAGACTGCCCTGGATCTAATTAACCAATTCGGTTGTTATTCGGGGATCCGTATTAATTGGGACAAGTCGGTCCTCTTCCCGCTCCACCCCTCGACCCCTAAGGTACCACACCCACAGCTCAAATGGGTAGAAGAATTTAAATACCTGGGAGTTAAAATCAGCACTAAGGTCCAGGACTACACGGACAACAATCTCCGACCACTCATGACACAACTTACGGCCAGGTGTGCTGCTTGGCGGTCCCTTCCACTGACCCCTGTTGGCAGAGTCAACTTACTAAAAATGATTTACCTCCCCAAGTTTCTCTACTTTTTCCGTAACACACCCATACACATCCCTAGGACCTTCTTCCGCAGACTGGAGGGTCTGCTGATACAATTCGTCTGGGCCGGGAGACCACCCAGAGTGGCCAAGCAGATCCTATATCTCCCGCTTTCGGGGGGAGGTCTGGCACTGCCGAATTTTCAAATCTACTACTGGGCAGCTGTTCTGGTCACGATCCGATGGTGGTTTTCCCAGCCCACACAGAATCCGGCGGTCACTCTAGAGGCGGCTATTCTGGGCTCCTTTGCTGCCCTGAGCAACCTCCCGTTTCGCGGTCTCAGGGCCAATTCATCCATGACGACTCTGATGCGGACCACTGTGAGGGTCTGGCAAGAAGCCAGGAAAATATACCGGAGGCCCAACCACATTTCACCTCACATGCCCCTATGGGGTAACCCTATGCTCCCCCACTTTTATAGTATACCGGACCCCTCTCTCTGGGCAAAGAAGGGAATCCTCACACTAAAACATGTGGTTAAGGATGGTAGGCTCATGACTTTCCAAGCCCTGAGGCAATCCTTCGGAATTCCACTCTCCTTCCAATTCAGATACTGGCAGTTGAAACATGCCTTTGAAGCTCAGTTCTCGGCCCCCCTCGTCCTGGAGCCGGATTCTGTTGAACGGCTCCTGACTTCCAGTGTGATGGAGAAGCCCCTCTCAACTCTATATCTATACCTCACAGTTGAGTATGATGCCAAATTAACTAAAATCTGGGGAGAGTGGAAGGCTGATATTCCCTCTTTGGACGAAGAGGAGTGGAGGGAGTGTTTAATTTCCTACATTCCTTCTATGATCGCTGCAAAAGACAGATTCATACAATTTAAGTTCCTACACAGAGCATATTTCACCCCGCACAGACTGGCACGCATTTACAATGACAGAGATCCCAACTGTCAGAGATGTAGGCAGGAGGTGGGCACGTTCTGGCACATGGTCTGGTCTTGTCCCAAAATCCGACCCTTTTGGTCGGCAGTTGCCTCCACACTGAGTGAAGTTACAGGCTCAGACATACCGGTGGATCCCCAAATAATGTTGCTTAGTCATCTGGAGGATGTTGAGAGTGACAGGTATGGCAAACTGTGTCTAACCTTTACATTGTACTACGCTAGGCGAGAAATTCTGTTGAGATGGAAATTGGAAGAGCCTCCTACCCTTGCCTCGTGGAGGGGCTCGGTGGATAGAGTGCTCCCCCTATATAGACTGACGTATGAAAGTAGACAATGCCCGGGGAAGTTCGATAAAATTTGGTCCTCCTGGGTGGACGCCTCTGGAAATCCAGAACCCCCTACCCCATAACTAAGATGTGAAATATAGTAGAGGATATCCTACATTTCAGGTCTATTCTTCTTATGTCCATCCCCCCCTTCGTCTCCCCCCCCTCCTCTCCCCCCCCTCCTCTCCCCCCCCTCTCCTGTCCTCCCCCCCCCTCTCCTCCCCCCCCCCCCCCCTCGCCACCCCCATTAGGTTTGATTAAATATTGGCTACCTTTGTCAAATTGTTTAAGGGTTTATAGGAATGTTATGCCGTAGGAATACTGTTAAGTGAAATTCCTGAGATGTACATATCTGGAACATTTGATAAATAATCGCCTGAAGATAGATCTTAATATCATTGTTATCACCACAATGGCTATACTGAATCTCTTTTGTTTTGTAATGCTGATTTGTTTAATAAAATCTTCTGTTAAAAAAAAAAAAATACATAATATGTGTGTAGGACATTGGAACTGAGCTACAAGAGAGTTGTTTGTTCGTCTGTTTTTTGCTGTGGGAATTTACAAGCAGTAATATTCTCATTGTTTTCTGTTAAAGTACCAAACTGTGGAAGTCTGGTTACTAAAGCTAATATCTGATAATGATTATAGAGTGTAAAATAAAGTACATTTAGCATTCTGTATTATATCTTGAAAATTTGGTAAGTATAAACCCTACCAATATTTTGATAAACTGAGTTTGTGGTAGATTGTTTTTTTTGTTAAACAGAAGTGGGTGTAGTAGTTATTGGTCTAAACACGGCTGTGTTACCTGTTCTATTGTCTACCTAGAGGGTTACCCCTTTTGTTTCTTGTGTGCTTATCTCAGCACTATTGTTTGTTGTGTGTATACTGTACATACTGTATCTCCATCTTTATTGTTCAGCACGTCTCCTCTATCTTTTTTTTCTTGGGTGTAAACTCTATTCTGTGAAGATACTAGTTTTATTTTAAAGTTTGTGTCTCCACTCTTGTGCATATTCTAAGTCAGGGGTCTCAAACTGGCGGCCCTCCAGCTGTTGCAAAACTACAAATCCCATCATGCCTCTGCCTGTGGGAGTCATGCTTGTAACTGTCAGCCTTGCAATGCCTCATGGGACTTGTAGTTTCACAACAGCTGGAGGGCCACTAGCTTGAGACCCCTGTTCTAAGTGGTAGATCACTGTGTCAGAAGTCTGTTCTGTGGTGTATTGTTGTATCATCAGTGAACTTGTTGTACATCATGGAGAAATTAATGGCCAAATAGCTCTGAAATAATAAGAGCAATGGAGGAATCTAAAAGGCCATGACAACAGGCACAAGAGTATGTAAATGTAAAACTTACAGAGGAAAAATACAGCAAGCGAGAGGGTAAGACTACAGTAATGTTTGCTGCTTGCTGGTTGGCTAACAATTACCAACAGTTATTTTTGCAAAACATATCTCTGAAGAAGGAGCTAGAAATAGCCAAAAGTAATATCAGTACTCTAATGCCGCGTACACACTGTCGGACTTTCCGACAGGAAATGTTGGATGTGAGCTTGTTGTCGGAAAGTCTGACCGTGTGTATGCTCCATCGAACATTTGCTGTCGGACTTTCCGCCAACAAATGTTTGGGAGCAGGTTCTCAAATTTTCCGCCAACAAGACTCGTTGTCGGAAAGTCCGATCGTGTGTACACAAGTTTATCTCACAAAAGTTCACGCATGCTCGGAATAAAGCAGAAGGAGCCGCACTGGCTATTGAACTGCCTTTTTCTCGGCTCATTGTATGTGTTGTACGTCACCGCGTTCTCACGTTCAGAATTGTTGGCCAACATTTGTGTTAAGATGTGTATGCAAGACAAGTTTGAGCCAACATCCTTCGGAAAAAAATCCACTGTTTTGTTGGTGGAAAGTCCCATTGTGTGTACGCGGCATAAAAGTTTTTTGAATGCTAGCCACCAGCAACCAACAATAGACAACGAAATTGAGCAGGGAGAGGTTGATCAGCTGGCACGTGGGCTGAAGGAGGCAGAGAGTAAATGTAAACAATTGTCTACATCTTCCAGCCCAGGGCAGCTTGTGCAATCTCCACATACCATAGATTGTAATGCAACTGGTTTGGGTATTTCTAGATGCAGCAGGAAATTATCTCTATCTGGAGTATGTGCTAGTTTCAACAACTCATTGAAAGGTGGGAGCTCTTTTGAAAGTGCCCCTATATCTATTCAAGGTTAAACAGAAACAAGATATAAAGTTAGGCTGTCCAAGAGATCGGGCAAGAAACATTCCAGCATTTCAGGTGAAGGTAAAAAGAGCTACTGCCAGACATAATAGAGGTCATGGGTTCAGATCTGGATCCTGACACCCAGGAAATAAAAGTCAATCCAAGTTATAGGCAGTTAAAACTGACATTATTATTATTATCCACTTGCTCGCCTGTACTGCGTAAAAGCGGACACTGTAGTCAAAATGGCGTACCCATATGTTGCCACCTACTTTTTGGGTTTCGGGCATAGTCATGCCTGTCCCCCACCTGACACCCGCTATGATGTGATGATGAGACCTGTTGATCGGCTGTGTCAAATCACAGCCCAGAGCTTTTGTCTTGGTAAACAACACAAGGCTCTCTACAGAGGGAACGATCTGATAGCTTCTCATCCCTGCAAAACAGGGATGAGAAATTGAGATCTATAGTAAAAAGCAGCACACTGTACATACATTAAACATAGTTAGCCACATATTTAACCTGTGATCACCCTAGAGGTAACCCCTTCCCAGCCAGTGTCATTAGTACAATGAAAGTGTATAGTATTATCACTGATCACTGTATAATTGTCACTGGTGATGTCAGTGGCAGTTAGTCAGTTCCCCTCAGCGTCAGTTAGTGTCAGATTGACCGCCGCACTATCGCAGTCCTGTTATAAGTTGCCGATCGCCCCATTAGTAGTATAAATAAAAATTAAAAATACATATTCCAGTATACAGTTGAGCTCAAAACTTTGCACACCCTGGCAGAAATTGTGAAATTTTGGCATTAATATTGAAAAAAACTGTCTTTTATTTAAGGATAGTAATCACATGAAGCCATTACCGTATTTATCGGCGTATAACACGCGCCGGTGTATAACACGCACCCCAAGTTTAGGAGGGAATTGTAAGGAAAAAACTTTTAGGAGGAAAGTTTAAGGAAAAAAAACTTACATTTAAATGCCCATCAATGCAGCCTCATCAGTGTCCATCTGCAGCCTTGTCAGTGTCCATCTGTAGTGTGTCCCTGATTGCAGCCTTGTCCCCCCATTGCAGCCTTGTCCCCATTGCAGCCTTGTCCCCCATCGCAGCATTGTCCCCATTGCAGCATTGTCCCCATTGCAGCATTGTCCCCATTGCAGCATTGTCCCCCATTGCAGCCTTGTCCCCCATTGCAGCCTTGTCCCCCATTGCAGCCTTGTCCCCCATTGCAGCCTTGTCCCCCATTGCAGCCTTGTCCCCCATTGCAGCCTTGTCAGTGTCCATCTGTAGTCTTGTACCAGATTGCAGCCTTGTCAGTGTCCCTCTGTAGCCTTGCCCTGTGTCGTTTGCATCTTTGAAAATGGCGCCGCCGTTTTCGGCCGCTTTTGCCCATTCTCGGCAGGTTTTCGGCCATCCATGGCCGCTCTCGGCCGCTCTCAGATGCGCTCGGCTTTCGGCGGCTTCCGCGGGACTGTGAGAGCCGCCGAGAATGGCCGAAAGCGGCCAAGAATGACCGAGAGCCGCCGAGAATGGCCGAAAGTGGCCGAGAGCCGCCGAGAATGGCTGAAAGCAGCCGAGAGCCGCCGAGAATGGCTGAAAGCGGCCGAGAGCCACCGAGAATGGCCGAGAGTGGCCGAAAGCCGCTGAGAAAAGCCAAAAGCCGCTGAGAGTGGCCCAAAAGCTCACAATCGGCGGGGAATCGGCGTATAACACGCACCCACGTTTTCCCCTGATTTTAAGGGGAAAAAAGTGTGTGTTATACGCCGATAAATACGGTAATTATCACATAGTTGTTTGGGTCCTTTTTAAATCATAATGATAACAGAAATCACTCAAATGGCCCTGATAAAATGTTTACATACCCTGGAATGTTTTGCCTTGGTACAAACACAGAAGGTGGCACACACAGGTTAAAATGGCAATTAAAGCTTAGTTTCTCACATTTGTGTCTTTTTAAATCACAATTTGTGTCTGGGTATAAATAGTCAATGAGTTTTTTAGCTTTCACATGGATGTCCTAATCAGGGAAGACACTGAGGAGGTAGAAAACAACAGTCAAAAGAGCTGCATAACAAAGTAATGGGACTTTATAACGATGGAAAAGGATATAAAAAGATACACAAAGCCTTGAATATGCCAGTTAGTACTGTTTAATCCTTTTTTTAAGAAGTGGAAAATTCGGGGGGGCTCTTTTGATACCAAGTCAAGGTCAGGTAGACCAAGAAAGATTGCAGCCACAACTGGCGGAAGAATTGCCCAGGATACAAAAACCCACATGTAACCTCAGGAGAAATACAGGCTGCTCTACATACAGTAAGATGGTGTGGTTGTTTTTAAGGAGCAAAATTCATTGATACTTGAACAAAAAAGAGCTGCATGGTTGAGCTGCCAGAAAGAAGCCCTTACTGCGCCAATGCCACAAAAAAAAACAATGAGGCATGTCATGTTCTGGGAACTTGACCATGCAGCTTTTTTTTGTTCATGCGTCATCGTATTGTGCACCCTTTTACAGTGCAATAACCCCCCCCCTCCTGAGCCACTATGCAAATTGTCATCGCTTGCTGTGTTAATGCTATGCACCCATTTATTATTTTAACCTTATGGTATTGGCAGCCTATTTGCTTTGCTTTGACCTGATAGCCCCTGGTAAGAGATTGGCTGCAACAAGTGTGCTTAGTATGTACTATCTCACCCTATAGCGTACAGTCAGGATGGCTATGTCAAGGTTGCACGAGATAATTACCTGCTATTAGAGTTGGGCTGAACACCCCCTGATTCAGTTCACGCCAAAACTCACGAACATCTCAAAATTTCGGACCTGAACCCCTTTGAAGTCTATAGGACCCAAATTTGAAAAATCCCCATTTTGTAGGCTTATATTAAATGTATTGGCCAGAAAAAGGGTATGGGGGTCTGGGTACTGCCATGGAAGACATATATCAATGTAATTTATTTTTTTTTTTTTAAAGATTGTTTTAACAGGAGCAGGGATTTTATTGATGCTTAAAGTGAAACAATAAAAATGAAAAATTCCTTTAACCACTTCAGCCCCGGAAGGATTTGCCCCCCTTAACCACTTGCCGACCGGGCCATAGCCTAAAGAAGGCTGCAGCGCGGTCGGCTAGTTCTGGGTGGACGTCCGTGGGACGTCCTCCCAGAATACTGCTCTCGCGCGCCCCCTGGGGCGCGCACCCGAGAACTTCCGTGACCGCTGGGTCCAGAGGACCCGGCGCATCACGGATCACGGTAAACGGCCGCTGATCGCGGCCGTTTACCATGTGATCGCTCCGTCAAATGACGGAGCGATCACATGTCAACAGACCGGCATCATCTCTTGACGCCGGTTCCTCCCTCCCCTCTCTGTACTGATCGGTACACTGTGAGCGGAGAGGGGGAGGGATCGGATGGCAGCA
Source organism: Lithobates clamitans (assembly GCA_037952925.1). NCBI lineage: Eukaryota > Metazoa > Chordata > Amphibia > Anura > Ranidae > Lithobates > Lithobates clamitans. Next base: position 2,476,593 of record JBBGZY010000610.1, read on the forward strand.
CCGCTGTGGGCTGCATGTGTAGTGCCCACAGTGGTGCTCAGTGACATTTGCAGTCACATCCATCCATCCCTCAATGCTCAGCCATCCCTGCAATACTCTGCATAACACCCTGCAATACTCTGCATAACACCCTGCAATACTCTGCATAACACCCTGCAATACTCTGCATAACACCCTGCAATACTCTGCATAACACCCTGCAATACTCTGCAATACTCTGCATAACACCCTGCAATACTCTGCATAATACTCTGCATAACACCCTGCAATACTCTGCATAATACTCTGCATAACACCCTGCAATACTCTGGATAACACCCTGCAATGCTCTGGATAACACCCTGCAATGCTCTGGATAACACCCTGCAATGCTCTGGATAACACCCTGCAAAACTCTGCATAATACTCTGCATAACACCCTGCAATACTCTGCATAACACCCTGCAATACTCTGCATAACACCCTGCAATACTCTGCATAACACCCTGCAATACTCTGCATAACACCCTGCAATACTCTGCATAACACCCTGCAATACTCTGCATAACACCCTGCAATACTCTGCATAACACCCTGCAATACTCTGCATAACACCCTGCAATACTCTGCATAACACCCTGCAATACTCTGCATAACACCCTGCAATACTCTGCATAACACTCTGCATAACACCCTGCAATACTCTGCAATATACCCGGGCACTACTCTGCAATATACCCGGGCACTACTCTGCAATATACCCGGGCACTACTCTGCAATATACCCGGCACTACTCTGCAATATACCCGGCACTACTCTGCAATATACCCGGGCACTACTCTGCAATATACCCGGGCACTACTCTGCAATATACCCGGGCACTACTCTGCAATATACCCGGGCACTACTCTGCAATATACCCGGGCACTACTCTGCAATATACCCGGGCACTACTCTGCAATATACCCAGGCACTACTCTGCAATATACCCGGGCACTACTCTGCAATATACCCGGGCACTACTCTGCAATATACCCGGGCACTACTCTGCAATATACCCCGCAATACTCTGCAATATACCCAGCAATACTCTGCAATAGCCCGCAATACTCTGCAATAGCCCGCAATACTCTGCAATAGCCCGCAATACTCCACAATTTTTAACCAGTTCCCGCCCACAGTCATATGACGTCCTTGACTTTGAGTGGGTATATCTGAATGATGGTTGCAACTACAGGCATCATTCAGATATCAGCTTTTTCAGCCAGCGATTTCCTACACCATAGGAATGTTCATAGCTGCTGTTCCACTGCTTGATCGTTCTTATGGGAGGCGAGAGGGGACGCCCCCCCCTTCCCGCCACCCTCCGGTGCTTCTACCGACTCACCGCTACGATCGAAGCCAAGATCGTTTTTTTTTTAATTATTATTTCAGGCTTCCCAGCCTAGAGGTGAGATGTGGGGTCTTATTGACCCCATATCTCACTGTAAAGAGGACCTGTCATGCCATATTCCTATTACAAGGATGTTTACATTCCTTGTAATAGAAATAAAAGTGATCAAAAAATTTTTTGGGGGGGAAAAAGTGTCAAACTAAAATAAATAAAGTAAAATAAACAATAAAAAAAAAAAAAAAAAAAAATTTAAAGAGCCCATGTCCGTGTGCTCGCATGCAGAAGCGAACGCATATGTAAGTCCCGCCCACATATGAAAACGGTGTTCAAACCACACATGTGAGGTATCGCTGCGATCGGTAGAGTGAGAGCAATAATTTTGGCCCTAGACCTCCTCTGTAACTCAAAACATGTAACCAGGAAAAAATTTTAAAGCGTCACCTATGGAGATTTTTAAGTAGCGACGTTTGGCACCATTCCACGAGAGTGTGCAATTTTGAAGGGTGACATGTTGGGTATCTATTTACTCGGCGTAACTTCATCTTTCACATTATGCAAAAACATTGGGCTAACTTTACTGTTTTGTTTTTTTTTTAAGCACAAAACTGTTTCTTTCCCCAAAAAAACGCGTTCGAAAAATTGCTGCACAAATACCGTGCGAGATAAAAAGTTGCAACAACTGCCATTGTATTCTCTAGGGTCTTTGCTAAAAAAAATATATATATAATGTTTTGGGGTTCTATGTAATTTTCTAGCAAATAAATGATGATTTTTACATGTAGGAGAGAAATGTCAGAATTGGCCTGGGCGCTCCAGAACGCCTGGAGGTGCTCCCCTGCATGTTGGGCCTCTGTATGTGGCCATGCTGTGTAAAAGTCTCACATATGTGGTATAGCCATACTCGGGAGTAATAGCAGAATGTGTTTTGGGGTGTAATTTGTGGTATGCATATGCTGTGTGTGAGAAATAACCTAATATGACAATTTTGTGAAAAAAAAAAGAAAAAAAAAATCTTGATTTTGCAAAGAATTGTAGGAAAAGATGACAATTTCAAAAAAACTCACCATGCATCTTTCTAAATACCTTGGAATGTCTTCTTTCCAAAAAGGGGTCATTTGAGGGGTATTTGTACTTTCCTGGCATGTTAGGGTCTCAAGAAATTTTATAACAGAAACAAAGAAAAATTAATTTTTTTACCAAATTTTCAGTCTTTTTTCTTTTATAGCGCAAAAAATAAAAAACCCAACGGTGATTAAATACCACCAAAAGAAAGCTGTATTTGAGTGAAAAAAAGGAAAAAAATTTCATATGGGTAAAGTGTTGTATGACTGAGTAATTGTCATTCAAAGTGTGAGAGCACCGAAAGCTGAAAATTGGTCTGGTTAGGAAGGGGGTTTAAGTGCCCAGTGGTCAAGTGGTTAATGACCAGGCAATTTTTTGTGGTGTGGCACTGCATCACTTTAACTGGCAATTGCACGGTCGTGCGACGCTGTACCCAAACAAAATTGATGTATATGAAACTGACAAGTCACATGCAATTATTGCAATGTGCTCAAAGTGTATATTTAATTACAAATAAACATGTCATGATATTATTTGATACCGTCATTTGCCTCATTCAAAGTCCCAATTTTTCCCTTTCCCCTTATTGCGATATTCATGTGTTAGAATGGCCCAGTCAGACCTAAATCCAATTGAGAATCTGTGGCAAGACTTAGGGTAGACATGTGCGGTTCGTTTTGTTCCAGAATTGAAGTTCAGACGAATTTTCGTTGTTCGGAAATTCGGATGTATCTGAATTTCCGAATTACAATAGTACCGAATTTAAACTAATCTGAAATTACGAAAAACAAAAAAAATTCAGATGAAATTCAAGTTTGATTCGTTTTCGAATAATTTTCGAATAGTTTTCAAATTCGAATAGTTTTCAAATTCGAATAGTTTTAGAATTTGATTCGTTTTTGAGTTTCCAAAGAGAAGGAAATAGAATATAAAATAAATGAATAGGATAGAAAAAAAATAACAGAATAGAAAAGAATATAACAGAAAATAACAGAATATATTATAATAGAGTACAGAACAAAATAAAATAGAAAATAAAAGAACAGAATAGACTAGAATATAATAGAAACAAAGAGAATAGAATAGAACATAGAAAGAATATATAGACAGGGAAGGTTTTTTGGGGGATTTTTAAGGGTGCCAGCAATTGTTACTGTATATAGGGACTATGCAATCCTCATCATCAATGATGTAAACCTTTAATAGTGCGTACTTCAATGTATAATTTGAGCACTATGGATCTTTAATTTGATTTATTCATTATATTTTGTGTTAATTATTCTGTTTTTTGTTGTTGTTTTCCTTTGTTAAGTTTTGTATACTCCATATCATCTGCCATGCTGTGTCCCCCCCCTCTCCTTTTTTCTCCCTTTTCTTTTTCCTTTTTTCCCCTCTCTTTAACAAGGGGACCCCCAGATCCCACCCCCCGTGCGAAATGGTAATGGGGTACAAATGTACCCCTACCATTTCACAAAAAAGTGTCAAAAATGTTAAAAATGACAAGAGACAGTTTTGACAATTCCTTTATTTAAAGTCTTCTTCTTTCCATCTTCTTCGGGTCTTCCTCCTTCTTCCTTCCTTCTTCCTTCGGTTTCTCCTTCCATCTTCTTCTTCCTCTGGCTCTTCCTCCGATCCTCTTCTTCCTGCTCCAGTGTTCTCATCCGGCATCTTCCTCCGCGGCCTCTTCTTCCCCGCTTCGTTCTCGGGCCGCTCCACATCCATGGGAGGCTCCCGCTGTGTGACGGTTAAGTAACAGGTGACCCCGCCCCCTCTGATGTCACGGGGAATGCCATAGGGAAGTCCCCGTCATATCCCCGTGCGTAAGAGCGGGTGGCCACCGGGTGGCCACGCCCTCCTCTTTATAAGAAGTCTCAGAAGATAAGAAGCGTCACACAGCGGGAGCCTCCCGAGAATGAAGCGGGGAAGAAGACGCCGCGGAGGAAGATGCCGGACGAGAACACCAGAGCAAGAAGAAGAGGATTGGAGGAAGAGCCAGAGGAAGAAGAAGGAGGAAGAAACCAAAGGAAGAAGGAAGAAGACCCGAAGAAGATGGAAAGAAGAAGACTTTAAATAAAGGAATTGTCAAAAACTCTTGCCATTTTTAACATTTTTGACAATTTTTTTGTGAAATGGTAGCGGTACTTTTGTACCCCATTACCATTTCACATGGGGGGCGGGATCTGGGGGTACCCTTGTTAAAGGGGGCTTCCAGATTCCGATAAGCCCCCTGCCCCGCAGACCCCCACAACCACCGGCCAAGGGTTGTGGGGATGAGGCCCTTGCCCTCATCAACATGGGGACAAGGTGCTTTGTGGGGCTACCTCAAAGCACCCTCCCAATGTTGAGGGCATGTGGCCTGGTATGGTTCAGGAGGGGGGGCTCTCTCGTCCCCCCCTCTTTTCCTGCGGCCTGCCAGGTTGCGTGCTCGGATAAGGGTCTGGTATGGATTTTCGGGGGGCCCCATGCCATTTTTTTTATTTTGGCTCGGGGTTACCCTTAATATCCATACCAGACCTGAAGGGCCTGGTATGGAATTTGGGGGGACCCCCACGCATTTTTTTTTATTTTGGTTTGAGGTTCCCCTGTGGGGAAATCCCATGCAGTTTTTATCAATGAACTTTTATGTGTATTGTCGGACCGACAATTCATTTATGGCCGCGAGTAGTTTTAAATGACTTTTTTTCCTTTGAAATGTCATTTTGCTGTCAGACTGTTCTAAACACGGGAAACATGCGCCCCTTTAAAGGCATACTATAGACACCCCCCAGGTATGAAATTTAAAGGAATATTACACTTTTATTGTTTCACTTTAAGCATTATTAAAATCACTGCTCCCGAAAAACGGCCGTTTTTAAAAATTATTTTTGCATTGATACATGTCCCCTGGGGCAGGACCCAGGTCCCTAAACACTTTTTATGACAATAACTTGCATATAAGCCTTTAAAATGAGCACCTTTGATTATTCATGTTCGTGTCCCATAGACTTTAATGGTGTTCGCGTGTTTGAACAAATTTTTTGCCTGTTCGCAAGTTCTGCTGTGAACCGAACTGGGGGGTGTTCGGCTCATCCCTGTTCTTCTGTCACCTTGAGTGACCAAACTCCAAAGACAAGATGTTCTCATGCACTTGTGTATTAAAAGCACAATCATTTTTTGTAATTATGTGTTGTATGTAATAATAAAATCTTTGTTATCTTTTCTATATAGCCTAGTACTCGTATTTCCTCTTTGCTGGCACCCTTAAAAATCCCCCAAAAAAACTTCCCTGTCTATATCTCCATTTTAGGGATGTTGGTGCCTTTTTGACTCTGTCGCCTACCCATACCACCACCCTCTCCCCATAGAAAGAATATAACCATCTTCTGAAATTCAAATTTCAAAAAGAATACATTTGAATTTGAATACATAAGGAAAGAGTAGAATAGAAAAGAATAGAATAGAAAAAAAAGAATAGAATAGAAAAGAATAGAAATAATATAACAATTTTCCAAAACTCAAATAGAATCAATTTGAATTTTAATAGAATAGAAAAGAATATATTAGAATAGAATAGAAAATAACAGAATGGTATAGAAAAAAAACAACATAACAGAATAGAATACAAAGAATATAACCATCTTCCAAAATTCGAAGTTAGAATAGAATAAATTTGAATAGAAACGGATAGAATAGAAAATAAAATAATAGAATGTAATAGAATAGAACAGAATAGAATAAACAAATAGAAAGTGAATACAATTAAAAAAAACAATAGAATAGAATGGAAAGAATATAACCATTTCCCAAAATTCAAATAGAATCAATTTGAATAAAATATAAAATAATAGATTAGAATAGGATAATGGTTATATTTTGATTCTATTCTATTCTGTTGTTTTTTCTATACTATTGTGTTATTTTCTATTCTATTCTACTCTATTCTTTCCTATTCTATTCAAATTCGAATTGATTCTATTAGAATTTTGGAAAGTGGTTATATTATTTCTATTCTCTTCCATTATATGCTATATTATTTTAATTCTATTCTTTTCTATTATATTCAGATTTCAGAAAATGGATATAATATATTTATTTCTATTCTTTTTTTGTTCTATTCCTTTCTATTCTATTCCATTCTTTTCTTTTATTTTCTATCCTATTTGTTCTGTTTTACTCTATTATATTATATATATTTTTTTAATTTTCTGTCATATTCCTTTCTATTCTATTATAGTTTTTCTATTCTATTCCTTTATTTTCTATTCATTTTTTATTCTCTTTTGAAATTGGAAAACAATTCGAATTTGAAAACTTTTCAAATGGATCCGAAAATGAATAATCAAAACGAATTCTGAAAACAGATTAAACAAATTTAACTAAACAAATTTATGTAAATAATGAATTAAAACTAAACAAAACAAATGCTTTCGTTCTGCACATGTCTAACCTAGTGAACTAGATACTTGGCCCCTCCTGAATATCAGATGGTATGGCAAAATAAATATGTTAAAAATAGATATTCCAAACTTCTATACATCTTTCAAACTATACCCTTTATTCTTCCATCTACCTTTTTCCATTCATGAGCTTCTTATTTCATGTGGCAAAAGGAAATTCTCTACACTTATGCTGCGTACACATGAGCGGAATTTTTCATCGGAAAAATCTTGGATGGTTTTTCCAACGGAATTTTGGCTTGCATACCCACGGTCACAAAAAAGTTCTCTGAGCTTTCGACTGTCAAGAACGTGGTGACGTACAACACTATGACAAACCGAGAAAATGAAGTTCAATGCTTCCGAGCATGCGTCGAATTGTTTCCGAGCATGCGTGATTTTTGGCACCTCGGAATTGCATACAGACAATCGCATTTTCAGATAGGAACTTTTTCTGACCGAAAAATAGAGAACCTGCTCTCAATCTTTTTGCTGGCTGGAATTCCGCCAGCAAAAGTCTGATGGAGCAAAAACACGGTTGCATTACCCGACCAAAAGCTTGCATTGGAGTTTTGCTGGCACATTTACGATCGTGTGTACGGGGCATTAGACTCGGAATGTTGTGCAAATCTAAAGCATCAAGCAGTGCTGGCCTTTCCAATATTTAATGGTTTCATGCCTTGGCACTGCTCACACACCTTGTAGAATGGTTTACACATCCGAGTCCCAAGTCTTCGGTCTCACTAGAATAGGATATGTCCCCAATAGATTTGCATGCCCTACCATGGGTATTTGTCTGCTCTTTGTATTCCCTTCAAGGCCTCTCTCTTCTTACCTTACAAACTTTATGTGTGCGATCTTAATATAGGCTCCCTCACTAGTTATTGTCTGAACCTAGCTCATTAATGTCCTCTTCCATTGATGGTGCCCCACGTTCTTCCTGGCCTCAGTCAAGTAATTTCATTCATCCTTGTGCAGGCTTACTCTCTCTTCCAGTGTTCCTTAACCCTTTGCCTGCGAACTGATCATCTTCTGCCAAAAACCTCATTCTATGGGCCAAATTCAACACTCTCTCTGATTTTCAAAAGCTATGATCTCTCTCAGAACAACCCAGACAAAAGGGGACAGCTGATACCATAGGTAGACAAGAAGATGAGAAGACAACTGATACCATAGGTAGACAACTGATACCATAGGTAGACAACTAATACCATCTCTCTGGAAAACTTCTGAGACACCCTCCCAGGACAAGCTGGGTACACTTGGTAAATTATATTATAAAGATGGAGGAGCATTTAGTTTCTGACGCAGATACATGTAACAAATTTTTCACTCAATGGACGGTGCGGATTCTTTACTCTTCTTTGGACGCTTTGAAAAGAAGGCTTTAAACTGACCTCTTTTCCCTATGCATTTTTGTGTGACCTTACAGTAGAGTATTAGTTCTCACATTACTGTGCCTATTGAAACCTCATTATGGGATTTACAGACCAGGACATCTATACTTTAGTGATTCTATCTATTTTATTTTTTCACATAATTTCTATTCCTTTATCTTTCTCATTTCTCTACTTCAGAGGCATATTTCATGACAACACTTGATTTCTCTAATAGATGTAGCACTAACTCACGGTGGAGCTGCTGATTTAAAGCGGGCTGTTACCGTCACCTTTTTACCTGTAATTTCACCAACACCGAACTTAGAGTCCACGTTAACCTTATTTTCCTGGTGCCTCCATGGCAGCATACCAATGGTTGGTTGCTCCGCCCCCGACCAACCCACAGGGCCACTTTTACTCTATAAATAAAAGAGTTGTTCCTCCCCACCGTCATTCTTTTCTCTGTCCTCGTTCCTACAGGATCAAGCGCTCAGCCCTACCTCACCGCTTTATGGTGTGACCATTGCAGGTTCATGCTCTCCTGCAGTATGGAGTCCCATTGCTTGGGCTGCTAAAAGCGTCAGATAAATATGGGAGCCAGTTTTTCTGTGGATCTTTTTGGGGCTTGGTGGGTTAACAGGAGCCAGTTTTTCTCTCCTATATATTCCCTTGTTTGGCATACTAAAACCCTGAGTGCTTAAATGCTTGTGCTTTTTACAAAAACGCTATGAGGTTTTTTGCCTACCTCCACAGCATTCCTCATATGCCTGTGTAGCTCTCCTCTGAGTGTGCAGTGCTTTGCGTGTGCCGTTCGGCTCTGCTTTCCTGGTGGGGGGGCGGGGCCTCGGCGTGATGTCACGGTGCATGCTCAGTAGCACTGTGAAGCCGACGGCGGCCATCTTGGGACTCCCAGACCGCTCTCTAGTATATAAGAGACCTTACTGTCAGTAGAAGAGCAGCTGCCTTAGAGGAAGCATCTATGAGGTGTCCTCTCCAGCTCCTTTATCCTTTTTGACTCTGTGCTATGGAGCCCAGCCAAGGCACCAGGGAGGAATGGGAGTATATATATATATATATATATGGAAAAAAAATATTTTTTTTTGTTGTTCTTCCCTCCTCTGCAAAATCCTCTTTTGTTTTTAACTACTTTTATATTAAATGTTAATCGTTCCTTTTCAGCTGTCCCTAGTACTATAATGCCGCATCAAAAAGATCCTCAACATACCATTAGGTAAGGGCTGCAACTTTCAGGTAAGTTTTTTTATCAAGAGAAAAGAGCACCCCGGGCTGATTAAAACACCCTTGTCTTTGTTTCTATTTTTTGTCTTAGCCAGCATCACGGATCTTCCCGCAGATCATCCCATAGAGATTCTACGGATAGAAGATCAAAGGACCATAGGAGCTCGGGTCATTCTCATTCGTCCTCGGCCCATACTTCCCGCAGTGGGAACAGATCATCCCGACATACCTCTAGTAAACAGGACTCCCAGCACAGACCTGTGTATCCAGGAGAGAAAGCATGCTGGGTGTGTGGCAAACAAGCCCTCCCTGATAAATTGGTATGTGGTCAATGCCTCCTGGAAGCTACAGGAGACAAAGAGAGAGAGAAACTCGAGTCAATGGAATCAATCAAAAGAATGATCAAAGACTCTATCCGGGAGTTAGCCTTATCCCAAGATCAAGCAACCCCACCCGCAGATGAAGCAGCAGAGAACACACCCAATCCACAGCCAGACAGAGGTTATTTCTGAAAGCGATTCGGATGTGGGAGAAGAGAAAGCTTCAGCCTTTGATTTTGCTCTAGTGGAACACTTTATCAATGCGGTAAAGGACGCAATCCAATGGGAGGAAGATCCAGAGCCTCCATCTAAAGAAATATTTTCCACACCTGAAGAAAAAATTATCAACCTTCCCCTTAATGGAAGAAATAAAGGAAGTTGTGACAGATGAATGGCAGAAGGTGGATAAAAGACCCTTAGCTTACAATCGTTTTCTCAAATTATACCCACTTGCTGAAGCAGATGCCCAGCTTTTTGATTCGCTTCCAATGGTAAATGCTTCAATTATGAGATTAGCCAGAAATACAACACTGCCTCTAGAGGATGCGGTCTCCTTCAGGGATGTACTTGATCGAAGGATCGATTCAGATCTAAAAAAATCTTATCAAGCAGCAGAAGCGGCATGTTAGCCAGCAGTAGCCCTGACTTCAATCTCTCAGGCTACTAGAGTATGGTCAGACAATATTGAGACAGCCCTCAGACAGGGGGTGGGGTCTAACGAGATCATCAAAGCACTAGATGAGCTGAAGCTGGCCTCAGATTTCATGGCGGAGGCCACCATTGATGTCCTCAAGTGTTCCTCCAGAGCTATGCTGTATTCCATCACTGCCAGAAGGGCATTGTGGCTAAAGCCATGATCAGCCTACCCAACCTCAAAACAATCGTGGTGTCGCATACCATACAATGGGAAAGCTCTGTTCGGCGACAAAATGGATGCAGCGATTACCAGAGTCACAGGAGGGAAAAGTGGTCTAATTCCCCAGGACAGAAGCAGGAGGAAAAGATTTGTGTCATGTCCAGCTGGTCAGCAGAGAGCAAGAGACTCCAGAACATACCGCCCGGGCAGGGAGTACAGAAGAGGCTGGAAGGGCTCGCAGGCAACTTTCTTGAAGGCGGGGAAGCCGAAAACCTCAACATCCACGGTTGAGGGCCAGAAGTCTTTTTGACTCCCTATCCACCCAGACCGCTCCAGTAGGAGCTCGACTCAGGGCATTCGCCCAGGTTTGGGTGGAGAATTGTACAGATCAATGGGCAGTCTCCACTGTCATTCAGGGGCATTTCTGGACATTCAGAAAACGGTCCCCACCCTTTTCATTCCAGCCAACGAAGATACCAACCTCCAAAGAGAAGAGAGAGGTCCTTCTTCAGTATCTACAAATTCTTATCCGGCAGCAAGCAGTAGTTCCAGTTCCGGACTTGGAAAAACACTCAGGGTTCTATTCCCCAGTTTTTTTGGTCCCCAAAAAATCGGGCGGCTGGAGGCCTGTGTTGGACCTGAAGAGGTTAAACAGATACATCCGTACAGAGCATTTCAAAATGGAATCCTTAAACACAGTGATCCTATCAGTACAGCCAGGGGATTGGATGGTCTCTATAGACCTTCAAGACGCATATCTCCATATACCTATCCTGCAGCAGTTTCAACCTTTCCTACGTTTCAAAGTAGGCGATTTACACCTACAGTTTCAATGCCTGCCGTTCGGGATCTCAACAGCTCCCAGAACCTTTACCAAGGTGCTAGTGGCAATCCTGGCTCCTCTTCGAGAAAAAGGGATTTGAGTGCTTCACTACTTGGACGACATCCTCATTCTATCCCAGCGCAAAAGGAGCCTAGAAATGCATGTACGGCTGGTCCTAGACACCCTGAGCAAGTTCGGGTGGTTAATCAATTACTCGAAAAGCCAGCTCACACCTACACAAAAGATGACATATCTAGGAGCACTTTTCAACACTCCAGAGAGGGCAGTTTCACTTCCCCTAGAAAAGATTCCTGTCCTGATAAGGAAGGTAAAAAGAGTATTGGCAAGCCATTCCATGTTGGCATCAGACTGTCTGAGTCTCCTGGGCTCCCTTTCCTCTTGTATACCCATGGTGAAGTGGGCCAGGTGGCATCTGCGGGGATTCCAACTGGGCTTTCTGGCACAGTGGAGGAAGAATCGCCTGGATCAGAGGATATTAGTCACATCCATAATGAAGTCTAGTCTCTGGTGGTAGACGAGACCATCCAACCTGCAGATTCACTGTTCCCTAGGGCCCATCACATGGACCATTCTTACGTCAGACGCAAGTCAGTTGGGCTGGGGTGCGCACTTCCAAGGTCAACTAGTCCAAGGGAGATGGCAGTTCAATTCGGAGGCGGTAGTATTGAACATACTGGAACTAAGGGCGGCATGGATGGCAATCTTACATTTAGCCACCTACCTCAGAGGAAAATCCATACTCCTACAGATGGACAACAAAGCGGCAGTGGCCTATGTCCAGAACCAGGGGGGAACACACAGCAGGTGTCTACTCAGTGAAGTGACGCCCATTCTGACCTGGGCCGAGAGGTACTTAATCAACCTGTGGGCCTCATACATCCCAGGGTCCGAGAACCAGTTAGCCGACCATCTGTCAAGATCATTCGTCAACAACAACGAGTGGTCCCTGAATCCCAAGGTTTTCAACTGGAAATGCCAACAATGAGGCACCCCCCCAAATCAACCTATTTGCCTCTCCACTCAACGCGAAGACGCCTCTGTTCTTCTCAAGGTTCCCGTCCCCAGGGTCAGCAGGAGTAGACGCTCTAGCCCAGCCTTGGAATTTTCAGAAAGGATACGCATTTCCTCCGACTCCTCTGATATTGAGGTTTCTTCAGCGCTTGATGACGGAGAAAGTCACAGTCTTGGCAGTAATCCCATACTGGCCCAAGAGACCGTGGTTCACACTCCTAGTCAACTTGGCTGTATGCAGACCGCTTCCTCTTCCACACCTGAACGACCTTCTGTCTCAAAACGACTTCTCTCACCCGCATACGGAAATCCTAGACTTGAGGGTCTGGAAATTGAGCGGAAAAGGCTGCATGATTTAGGGTGCTCACATAATGTTATTCAAACACTTCTACAGGCAAGGAAGTCTTCCACTAATTCCACCTATTACAGAATATGGAGAACATTTACAGAACTAGCAGAGCTTGATCATTTCGATCCCCTGGACCCTGGGGTCCAGAATGTGCTTCTCTTCCTACAGAATGGCTTGGATCTAGGTTTATATCTAAACACTCTTAAGGTCCAGGTCTTGGCTCTCTCAGCCCTGACAGATACATGATGGGCTTTGAACCCTCTGGTCAAACGCTTTTTGAAGGCAGTCCTGAGATTGCGACCTCCCAGGAAAGCATTATACCCCAAATGGGACATGACGATTTTGCTGGATGTCCTATCAAATCCTCCCTTTGCTCCCACAGAAGATTGCACCCTAGAGGACATTTCCTTAAAAGCAGTATTCTTGATTGCCATCACCTCGGCTCGCAGAGTATCGGAAATCCAAGCTCTAGGATCACGGGAACCTTACATCACCTTCTTCAAGGTGGTTTTGCAACCCATCCATCAATTCATTCCTAAGGTACCTTCTCTCTATCATCTTAATCAGGAATGGGTTCTCCCAGCATTTAGAGAAGATCCAGAGTCTTCAAGATTACATGAGCTAGATGTAGTCAGATCCCTGAGACACTATTTAAACTCAACACAACAGTTTCGCAAAGAACAAAGACTGTTTGTCATCCCAAAAGGCACCAGAAAGGGAATGGCAGCATCCAAGACGACCTTGGCAAGCTGGATCGTAAAATTAATCCAAAGGGCCTATCGGGCTAGTGGTCTGGCAGTTCCAGATGCGGTCAGCGTGCATCCTACTCGGGGAATGGCCTCTTCTTGGGCAGCATTGGTGCGGGTCTCCCCTGAGACTATTTGCCGAGCAGCTAGTTGGTCGTCATTCAACACTTTCATGTCTCACTATAGTGTAGACCCAGCGGTTCTTACTTCCCGGGAATTTGGGGAAAGAACCTTACAGATGTAAAGGCTGTAGTTTTTCATTAAATTTCTTATTGCAGTACCCTCCCTGTAAGCGAGTTATTTACCATTGGTATGCTGCCATGGAGGCACCAGGAAAACGGAAAATTGAATACTTACCTTTCCGTAATTTTCCTTTCCTGGTGCCTACCCATGGCAGCATACACCCTCCCTTCAATAATCCTTAGTTTTCTGAGATCTAGTTACAAGAATGACGGTGGGGAGGAACAACTCTTTTATTTATAGAGTTAAAGTGGTCCTGTGGGTTGGTCGGGGCGGAGCAACCAACCATTGGTATGCTGCCATGGGTAGGCACCAGGAAAGGAAAATTACGGAAAGGTAAGTATTCAATTTTCCGTTATCAGACAATGTAGGCACCAGTCACTTGAGTACTTTTCCAATGCTTTAATGGGAGATAACTGGAAGAAGTAGCAGGAAAGAGGTAGAAGAAGAGTTGCAGAGAAGTTCAAATACCTTTTCTTGGTGTAGCACTAAGGAATTGAAATCTCAGCAATGAATATATCCTCTGTTCAGGATTAAATCTTTGCCTGCCCGGATAGGTCTCTCTCACTAACCTAGCGTAGCACGAACAAAAAGTCTCTGCCACAGACTTGAGTGAAACAAACTGTACAATCTTCTGCCACAGGATGTAGTAGTTTTCGATGAACAGCAAACACAGTACCAGAATCTTTAAGCCAACCCAGCAGTACTTGTGCGGTAGATTCTTTTAAGATGTGTCCTCCAATCGAGTCACCAGTCCCTTCTTAAGACCAGCCTTGCATGGTCCCTTCCAGGATGGCTCCTCCCCTGGATCTTCCCAAATGTCCGGCTTCTTCCCGCAGGACAGACAGCACAGGACCATCCCAGCGATAGGAGGGCCACGAGGTAAAGCTCCCAGAAACATGGCGTCTGGCCCATAAATACTCTCTCCCAGAATGCAACCCGGAGGACCACCTCTGCCGAGTTGTCTATGGGACAGAAGAGCACTCATATACTTCAGCTTGTCACACGCTTCCTGGTTCTTCGGTTGGTGGAGCGCATGCATCACTTCCTGTGCGACACGTCCCTAACGTTTCGTCACTTCCTGGACTTCTTCTGAGGGCCCAACCGAAGAATCAGGAAGCGTGTGACTGTGGCTACACACAGGGAGCGCTCCTGACAGGTTTTCACGACTGGAGGACGCAATCAGGCACAGTGCACTTTGTTATCTTTGCTCAATGTTTATTAAATTTTGGTACGCATGGTTTTAAGGGGATGTTTGGATGGTTCAAATAAAGATGTTTAGCAGTATCACGCTATGTGAGCATTTTTGTTTCTTCTACATATCCTATTGGAACTACTGGGAATAATACTGACATCTGGTGGTCGCTTTGGATATTGATGCAGATTTACTACTATTAATCAAGGCTTTTATTGATCTGATTTCTGGTGAGTGAGTTTTCATTGGGGACCCCAGCACGTGGTATCGCTTGGTGAAAGGATTACTACCCTCACAGAATACATCTTGATTATTTATTGGTGGGACTCTGGCTATCAGATCCGTGTTTGAACTTTCTGAATTAGATTAAGAAAGAGACTCTGTTCAATTGGGGTGCACAGCATTGCTGCAATACTGAAGAGACACTTTATATATTTATATATTTATAATTGTGTATTTATATATTTATCTAATTTAATTGATTCATTATTGCCTATATACAGGAAAGAAGTGTCATAATACAAAGATATAAATACACATTGTACACATTTGAGCACATTTGGAAATTCTGCTATTACCTATCAAGATAATAATAGCATACAAAAACTTTAAACAGTACCATTTGAAAGTATTCAGGCAGGCCCTTGCACTACATGCTTTGGGGAATTCATCCATAAATCTGACCACTAAACAGATGGGTATAGTGTGTATGGGCTTGGCAAAGTCAGCAGATAGATGATTGAGGATAGATAGAGAATTGTTATCAGCTGACCTAGCAGTTGGGGGGAGGGAGGGTTCCAAATGATTTGGGGAACCCCAAAAAAAAGCCTCTGCCTGAATTTAAAGCACAAATCACATTTAAAAACATTTTAGGGGGTGTTTGGGGTAAAGCGCTACTACTATATGGAGCTGATAAAATATATTGTTAAGTGACTACAGGGCCAGGAGACCATGCTGTGGAGGTAAGTGAAGGCAAATATGTATGAAGGACAACAAAAATAATTACATAAAAATCCAGCATGCGTGAGGACAAAGGGGACATTCACAGCATATTACAATCATGGTAATTAGGGAATGAGGAAAGAAATACAATAGCAAATACAAATACATTAGCAAACATTAAATACAATAAAATGTGATATTAAAGGATAAAAATCTTACCTTCATATACTCCTTCTGCAGGACCTGGATGATGGCAGAACAGGTCTCTGGGATAATGATCCCCAGAGCCTGGGGGGAGATGCCTGTCGAGAACTTCAAGTCCTGCAGGCTTCTCCCCATCGCCAAGTACCGCAGGGTGGCGACTAGCCTCTGCTCCGGAGTGATGGCTTGCCTCATGCAGGTATCCTGCCTGCTGATATAGGGGGTCTGCAAAGCCAACAAACGGTGAATTACGGGGTCCGTCATCCGGAGAAAGTTCCTGAAATCATCAAGATTATTCTCACGGATCTCACGGAGCAAAGGCATGTGACAGAACTGGTCACTCTGAAGCTAACAATTCTTGGTCCATGAACTCCTCCCCACCCTGTTCATGGACTGGACTTGTGTCAAGGTCAGGACCCCAACACCAAGTCCCCGCACAGCACGAACTCTACAAGGAGTACGTATACGCAACATGGCTAGAAAACGGTCGGCTGCTCAGAACGAAGTGACAGAACGCACTGAAGAACAGCAAGGCCTGTGAAGAGCGACCTGAAAAACAGTAACGAATGAACAAGAACACAATGACAAGAGTCAATGGTACTCGCTGCACGCACTGAAGAGCAGATACAAACCCACAAGCACAAACTGAACAGCAGAAAACGATCTGAAAACCACGAGTCTGAAAAAGCGCGAATCGTCTCTCACCAAACTTTTACTAACACGAGATTAGCAAAAGGAGCCCAAAGGGTGCCGCGCTTGGTTCTGAACGGGCCTTTTCTAGTCTTGTCGTACGTGGTGTACGTCACCGCGTTCTTGGCGATTGGAAATTCCGACAACTTTGTGCGACCGTGTGTACGCAAAACAAGTTTGAGCCAACATCCGTCGGAAAAAATCCATGGATTTTGTTGTCGGAATGTCCGATCAATGTCCGATCGTGTGTACGGGGCATTTCTTTGCATAATCACCAGTAAAACCAGGGATCTGGTAATGTCAGTTTATTCCCTTGTTTATCCACGGTGGTGATAAAATAGACAATGTCTCTTTGGTAGTACTGTGCGGCTCCACACAAGGTGATGTCTTCCCAGAATCCATGGCTATCCATTCTGAGAAAGTAAGGGCAGAAGCAACATCTTCACCCTGGGCCCACAATAATTCCTGTGACATTGTCTCAAACAAATCATCATCACCGTAGAGATTTGACATAGAATCTATCTCTGAGTCTCTCAACTCTTCTGCTGGCAAATATTTACAAAGAGTCCCAGATATGTTCCCCTTTGATCTCTCACCCGTTCCTGACGTGGACTTCTCCAGATCCATGTATTCCTCCGGCTCCAGTTCGGGTAGTCTCTGGGGCAGGCCTCGACCATGGCCGCGGGAAACCTTTACATATCCCACCTTCCTTGGAACAGGTGCAACGGGGATAGGTGTAGTAGAAGTAGAAATAAAGGTAATGTCCGCTGATGAAGCGGTAACAGCGACATCTCCCTCAGGAACACTCACGGTAGCAGACGATGTCACAGCCTGTTGCTCTCCAGCAGCAATGGCAGCAGTTTCCACTGTGGCGGTACCTGTAGCCCAGTCCACACGATAAGCACGGGGCGACATTGTAGGTTGCTCCACTATGAACAAATATTCTCCGCACTGCAAACAGCGAACAAATGGACGGAGATGTATGGCCAGTCCTTCACACTTGTGGCAAAGCATGCCCAGCCCTTCAATATCTCCTACAGTATAAAGTACAAACCGCCCCTGCGGCTTCAAAAGAATGCTGGTATCTGTCAGCAGGGTTCCGGCTAGCATAGCACCCGCAGCGGTACTTGTAGGAAACATCTTGGATCCCATAGTCGACGGTACCAATGGAAAAGAAGACATGGCTGCACTCTGATAATCTCAGAACGATCACGAGGCTTCTCTCTCCTTTGGCACCAAACACACACACAACCACGTCCCACGCGGCAACAAGTAGGTTAGGCTCCTCCCACTTGTCCCTCTGATCACGTAGCTCCCGAGCTTTTACTTCTCACCTGCAGCCTACGCAGTCAGAAATGTAATCCTGCAATTTAACCCCTTCTTTTCCTGGAAAAAGTGACAAAGTCCAGAAACCTCTTTTAACATAGACTCCTGGTGAAATACTTCTCCGGGCTGCTTAGGGCAACGGCAAACAATCCCGGATGACGCCCCCACACGTAGCACAAACTCACGGTGGAGCTGCTGATTTAAAGCGGGCTGTTACCGTGACCTTTTTACCTGTAATTTCACCAACACCGAACTTAGAGTCCACGTTAACCTTATTATCAGACAATGTAGGCACCAGTCACTTGAGTACATTTCCAATGCTTTAATGGGAGATAACTGGAAGAAGTAGCAGGAAAGAGGTAGAAGAAGAGTTGCAGGGAAGTTCAAATACCTTTTCTTGGTGTAGCACTAAGGAATTGAAATCTCAAGGATGAATATATCCTCCGTTCAGGAATAAATCTTTGCCCGCCCGTATAGGTCTCTCTCACTAACCTAGCAGCCGGAACGTAGCACAAACAAAAAGTCTCTGCCACAGACTTGAGTGAAACAAAACTGTACAATCCTCTGCCACAGGATGTAGTAGTTTTCGAAGAACAGCAAACACAGTACCAGAACCTTTAAGCCGACCCGGCAGTACTTGTGCGGTAGATTCGTTTAAGATGGGTCCTCCCCTGGATCTTCCCAATTGTCCGGCTTCTTCCCGCAGGACGGACAGCACAGGACCATCCCAGCGATAGCAGGCCCCAGACAGGCTTCTGGGCCTACCCGCACGGCTGCTGCAACGCAACCCACCAGGCCGGAGGGCCGTGAGGTAGAACTCACTAACACATACCTTTAGGCCAGGAGGGCCACGAGGTAAAGCTCCCAGAAACATGGCGTCTGTCTCATAAATACTCTCTCCCAGAATGCAACCCGGAGGACCACCTCCGCCGAGTTGTCTACAGGACAGAAGAGCACTCATATACTTCAGCTTGTTGCTTTCCAACACTGACCCATGGTGACAACGACACCCACAGGCAGAATGTGGAACTGCACGCAACACAGCCAAACTGGAACAGAGGCTAATCTAACAGTAAATTCAATCTGAACTATATACAGCCCAGATGACCCACTAAATTTACATATAAGCGTTAGATTGGAAAATCTACCAGCGCTACATAGACTAATCCCTAAACGTTGTGTTATCTTACCTGTTTACTGAATTACTATGTCCTTACCTTATTGTGGCACTAATACTGCAATGGCCCAGGAACATACACTTTGTATCCTGTCTTAAAAAACTGTCAATAAAAATATATACAACACTAAATTTAAATCATTATTGTTTTCTGTGAAACATTTTTGTGTTAGTTTTGTGGGATGTGGCCAAACTATAATCTCATAACTAACCATTTTGCTTCATTTTAAACCCTCTCAATATCCTGCAGCTTGGACATTGAAGAGTACAAAAGCATCTTGGTGATGATTTCAGTTGTCAATGAGATTAACAAGGACCCCAATCTTCTGCCCAACATTACCCTGGGCTATCATATATTTAGTACTTGTAGTGATCCAATGAAAACTTTGGGATACGTCATAAAGATATTGTCTAGAAAAAAGGAAGCTCCTAACTATTACTGTAAGGGACATGGAGAAGTGGCTGGATTTATTGGTGAGAATACTTTCCATTCAAATCGTGCGATGGCCCAGTTACTTAGTCTGTATCGGTATACACAGGTAAGTGATCACTGTAATATACTATGTATGTGTACAATAGATGGCTCAGTACAGTCTAGGTGGAATTTTTTAGCCTTATGCCGTGTACACACGGGCAAACTTTTCGACCGGACTGGTCCGACAGACTTTCTGGCGGACTTTCAACTGACTTTTGACGGACTTCCGACTGACTTTTTAATGAACGGACTTGCATACACACGATCACACTAAAGTCCAATGGATTTGTACGTGATGATGTACACTGGACTAAAAAAAGGAAGTTGATAGCCAGTAGCCAATAGCTGCCCTAGCGTCGGTTTTTGTCCGTCGGACTAGCATACAGACAAGCGGATTTATGGGTCTGGCGGAGTTACGACGTAAAGATTTGAAGCAAGTTCCAAATCTAAAGTCCGTCAGACTTTCGACAGAAAAAGTCCGCTGAAGGTCCGATGAAGCCCACACATGGTCGGATTGTCCGCCGGATTCGGTCCGTCGGACCAGTCCGGGAGAAAAGTCCGCCCGTGTGTACACGGCATTACTTTTCTCCTCTCCTCTCACTCCAGTGTGAAAGGGAAGAAAAAGAAACATCAAGCAACTCACATGGAGCATGGTTATCCCATAAGGCAAACAATAGCAGGAGGGGTGAAATGTGTTGGACGGAGTCAGCTGGTGATGTCACATCCGGTCTGTAGAGCGCATGCTCTGGTGGCACTTCCGGATGCGGCTTTGCTTGCATTTGTATACCATCTTCCATGTGAGTATAATATTATTATTATTGTGTATTTTAATTAACCACTTCATCCCTGGAAGAATTTACCCCATTCCTGACCAGAGCACTTTTTGCAATTCAGCACTGCGTCGCTTTAACTGACGATTGCGTGGCGTGCGACGTGGCTCCCAAACAAAATTGACGTCCTTTTTTTCCCACAAATAGAGCTTTCTTTTGGTGGTATTTGATCACCTCTGCGGATTTTATTTTTTGCGATATAAACAAAAAAAGAGCGACAATTTTAAAAAAAAACGCATTATTTTTTACATTTTGCTATAATAAATATCCCCCAAAAAATATTTTTTTCCTCAGTTTAGGCCGATACATATTCTTCGACATATTTTTGGTGAAAAAAAAAATCGCAATAAGCGTTTATTGTTTGTTTGTTTTGTTGTGAGTGACCACAAAGCCATATGTTTTCGGACAGTTAAATTTTTCCTAGCCACTATCCTTTCCATTTCACACTGGAAGTTGAGATCAGCGACAGTACTAGAAATGGAGGGGACTGTGATGGTTTTCCATAGTCTGGTGATGTTTAATTTGGCGGCATATAGTAGGTGGAGAATTACACATCTAGATTGATGTGGAAATTTTTCTATGCCAATGTGTAAGAGAGCCAGGGCAGGAGTCGGGGAACATGAGATCCCAGTGATGGAGGAGATCAGAGCAAATACTTGGTTCCAGAAAGAGCTCAAGGATTTGCAAAACCATAGCGTATGTGCAATGGAGCCTATACTGCCGCAATTTCTCCAGCAGCATGGTGATTGGCCTGGATACATTTTAGACAGTCGGTAGGGGGTGAGATACCATCTGTGGACGGTCTTTTGGAAGGATTCCCAGTGGTTTGAGCAGCGAGACGCTTTATGAGTTTCTGTGAATGCTCGTTGCCACTGGGTTTGGGTGAGGGGGACTTTCAACTCCTCCGCCCATTTGTTTAAGGAGCGCACTTGGGAGCATGGTCGAGGGTCGCTGAGACATGAGTACATCAGGGAGATACCTCTACTGGGGCATGGAGTAGTGGAGTAGTAGTGGTATATTGGTACAGGGATATTCACTGTGGAGGGTAGTTTAGCAAGGTTTAGGAAGTGTGAGATTCGCATGTATGTGAAAGCTTCCGAGTTTGGGAGTTTGAATTTGACTTGGAGAGATTCAAAGGTATGCAGCGAACCATGATCTCTCAAGTCGCCAATGGTCAGGATACCAGCGGATTGCCACTTGGAAAGGTTCAGATCAGGGATGCAGAGGGATATGGCTTTTAATGGTATCGGTAAAGTTCTACTAGGTGAGTTTTGCGGGTACATATTTAGAAGTTTTCTCCAGGCCAACATGGAGGCAGAGATCATTGGGTTAATTTTCCGAGGGGCCGGGGAGTATCCAGCTGTCATTAGTAGGAGGTAGTCTGTCAAGGTAGCGGGTTGTGCGTAAGAAGCTTCTATGGTGGACCATATTTTTTCGGGCGTAGGATGCCACCAATAGTAAATTTGGTCTAAGATTGAGGCATAGTAGTAGTTGTCGATATTGGGTAAGCCCATTCCACCTTGGTCCTGGCGTCTAGTGAGTATGTGGCCAGCACATCTAGGTTTAGAATTCCAAATATATTTAGTCAGTTGACTTTGGATTGAGAACAGGAGAGAGCGGGGGAGAGGCAGAATGAGTGTTCGGAATAAGTAAAGAAGCTTGGGCAGTATGATCATTTTAAAGGAAGCTATAAGACCTAAAGTAGAGAGGCCTGTGCTGCGCAGAGATTTTAGTAGGGTAGGTAAGTTTCGAGAGAAGGTAAGGTAGTTTAAGTCAATCAGTCGTTTTGGATTAGGGGAAATCTGAATTCCCAGATACGAGATAGATGTGCTCGCCCACATGTAGGGCAAGGTAGATTTCAGCCGGGCAGTCATTTGTGGTGGCAGGAGTATGGGTAGGACTATGGATTTTGTGGTATTAAGTTTATAGTAGGATACAGAGCTAAATTGGTGGAGGGTGTCTTGAATTTTTTGTATGGGCTGGATGGGATTAGTGATCAGCAGGATCACGTCGTCAGCAAATAAGCTAATTTTGTGATCTATGCCTTTATGGGGAATACCTGTTATTAGTGGATCAGATCTAATTTTGGATGCCAAGGGTTCCATCAGCAGGGTAAAGATAAGTGGGGAGAGGGGGCACCCCTGTCGTGTGCCATTGGTGATCTCGAAAGGGGTGGATAGAGTCCCTCCCGTGAGTACTTTAGCTGATGGGTTGGAGTATAGGGACAAAATTACAGCTTGAAACCACCCTATAATACCAAATTTAGTCAACACTGCTTGAAGAAAAGACCAGTGGACTCTATCAAACGCCTTCTCTGCATCAAGGGATAATAGCAGAGAAGGCGTTTGAGTGTGTGCGGCATGTTGAATGAGGTTGAGGACTCTTCTGGTTGCGTCAGGGGCCTGTCTACCCGGGACGAACCCGACCTGGTCCGGGTGTACTAGCTCAGGAAGGAACACCATCAGTCTGTTGGCAATAACTTTAGCAAGTAGCTTGATATCGGTGTTCAAGAGCGATATTGGCCTATAGTTAGAGGCAACAGAGGTATCCTTCCCAGGCTTTGGGATGGTGGATATGATTGACCTTAACATATCAGTAGGTAGGGAGCCCGAGGAGCCAGCAGCATTAAAGAGGTCTGTCAGTCTAGGGACTAAGGCGTCGGCAAATTTTTTGTAAAAGGCATTGGTGAAGCCATCTTCTCCTGGAGCTTTATGCAGAGGGAGAGCCTTGATTGCTCTAAGGACTTCCTCTGGAGTGAATGGTTTAGAGATATGGTCGAATTGGGACTTTGAGATTTTGGGGAGATTTATCGGGGTGAGAAAGTTTTGTATTTGTTCTGCAGTTGGTTGTGGGGTGAGAGGGTCATGTTTTAGATTATATAGGGATGCATAATATTCACTGAACGCGTTAGCAATTTCCTGAGGGTTGGTTAAGAGTCGTTTTGAAGTAGGGTGATGGAGAGAGAGAATTTTGGCTTTCGTACGTTGGGCCTTAACTTGTTTTGCTAGGAGTGACCCAGCTCTGTTGCCTAGGGCATAGTAATTGGCCTTTGAGAATTTAAAGTTGTGCTCAAATTTGTGGAGTAGGAGAGTGCGTAATTTCTGTCGGAGCTCCAGGAGTTGGATGACTTGTGTGTGAGAGGGAGAGGATTTGTTTGTTCTATTTTAGATATTTGGGACATGACCTCGTCAATCTGCTGGGTCCTCAGGCGTCTCGCTCTTTTACTCATTTTTATAAAAATTCCTCGAAGGTACGCTTTGTATGTTGACCAGAGTACAAATTTGTCAGTGTCAGGCAGTTCGTTATGTTCGAAGAAGGAGTGGTGCTCGGCTTCAATTTCCTGCCGGACTTTAGGGTCTTCTAACAAGGAGGGGTCTAGTCTCCAAAGTCTCGGAGGTCCAGGTCGTTTATCGCCCAGGGAAATGGAAATAGGGGCATGGTCTGACCATGATATTAGGCCAATGTCAGATTGCGTGACGTTTTGTAGGGTCCATTTATCTACTATGAAGGCGTCAAGTCTTGAGTAAGATAGCTGTGAGTGAGAAAAGTACGTGTAGTCACGTTCTGAGCCATGTTGTGCTCTCCAAACATCAAAGAGATCTAGGTCGTGGAGTAGGGGGTTCAAAGCCGGCCGGCTTTGGCCTTTGGTAGTAGAGGTATCTATGGAGGGATCGCCAACTATATTGAGGTCGCCTCCCATTATTACAATGCCTTTGCGCAGGCTGTTGACCTTTTTGTAGAGGCGTCGGAAGAAGCGGAGTTGTCTGGAATTAGGTCCATATATATTGACCAAGGTATAGGAGGTTTGAGCAACGGTACAGATAAGTATCAGGTATCGGCCCTGCGGATCAGCATAGGTGTGATGGTGCTGGAACTGAAGGGTGTCTCGGACAACTGTCATCACTCCTTTTTTCTTCTTTGGGCCCGAGGCGAAGTAGACAGTGTCATATCCCTTGAGTCTAAACTTAGGGGTTTTGGATTCTGCAAAGTGCGTCTCCTGTAGGAATGCAATGTCTGCATGTTGTTTTGTCAATTCCTTTTGTAGATTGGCTCGTTTGTGCGGGCTGTTCAGGCCCTTGACATTCAGGGATGTCAGTTTTATCGGCATTTTACGGCAGTCAGCGGTAATTCTTTATGGCAGGACTACAATAGTAGGTATGGGGTTTCTCTGACAGGATCAGGTAATGGCTGAGGGGTGTGGTCCAGGGGGGAATAGGATATTTCGTTTCGCCTATATGCGGGCTTTGGTAGTAAAGCAAAAATCAGCGGGATGCTGGTGTGGAACAGGGCAGGGAATAAAAAAGAAGAGCCCGTTAGGAATACGGGTTCAATGTGCAGATTAACTGCTAACAACTTGAAACGGGGGGGATTTCCTCCAGTGGCGTCTCGGAACACCGAGCCAGTGGAGTGAAAGAGAGGCTTGGGAGAGGCAGTAATCCGCTGCAACCCAGCTATATATAAAGTAGGGTCAGATGTGCGGACGGGATAGTTCAGGCATCTTGGAGTGACCAGTCAGCTTCCATTTGCGAAGGAGGTGAAGGAGGTGGGCGTGGAGTTTCCTCAGGGATTATGCGCCAGAGCCGTAGAAGTTTGTAGGCCAGCTTGCAGCGTGCGCACAGCATGGGTTTTGCTCTGGTATGTGATCAGCAATTTAGTGGGAAACCCCCATTTGTACTGTATATGGTGGTTTTGGAGTGCTTTAGTGATCGTGGCGAGTTGTCGACGATTCTCCATAGTTGCTTTAGAGAGATCTGTGTACAGCGCAATTGCAGTGAACGGATCAGGAAGGTTTAAGGACCTCTTAGCGGCAAACATCACTTTTTCCTTAGTGCTGTAGAAATGTATGCGTGCTAATACATCTCGAGACTTCTCTGGTGGGAGGTGAGATGGCTTTGGGAGCCTATGGGCTCTATCAATTTCCAGATCTCTATCAGATAGCTCAGGTACTAGCGCTCGCATTCGAGATTGCAGGAATCGCACCAGATCAGGTTGCGGTATCGATTCGGGTATGTTGCGGAACTTAATATTGTTCCTGCGTGAACGATCTTCGAGATCTGCCAATTTAAGGTTGATCGCCTGCAAGTCTGCCTCATGTTCTGTGCATACTTCCACGGTATCATTATGGGCTGTGAGGAGATCAGACATTTTGTTTTCTATGTAATGCAGACGCTGGTCCTGGTGCTGTACTAGAGTAGCCAGCGAGGCCACTGCAGCCGACAGATCAGTGTACAGGGTCTGTTTAAGGGAGATGAGCATGTTCTTCATTATTTGCTCAGAGATGGGCTGGTCTGAGGCAGGGAAGTTATCAATGGCTGTAGGATGTTGTACATTAGGAGGAGGCAGGATGAAAGGTATGCTGGGGTTCTGACCTGGGGTGTCCTCCTCTCTCCTGGGCTTAGATTTGACTGGAGACGCAGAGGCAGGAGAGCGGGGGGGAGAGTACTCACAGTTTGTGATCGTGGGATAGCCTGGGCATTGTGATCCGCCGCCGCCAGCGTGAGGTGACAGCTGAGCTGGAGATCTGTGTGAGGTGCCGGCGCCATCTTGTCTTCCTCCCGCTCCCGCTAGACAGAAGAAGTCTGTCAGCTTCTGAGGCATGGGGATCTGTTTCCTTCGCTTCAGCATGATGCCTGGCTGATGTGGAAGTGGTTGTGGGTTCGGTCGGGTGATTTTCATCCCGTTTTTAGCGCTGTGGAGCCGCTGATAGCCGGGTGCTGTGCGGAGCAGAGATTCTAAGCAGCCATTCACGGTGCTGGCAAGCCACGCCCCTCTTTTTATGGCATTTTTATTAATAATTTTTTTTTTACTAGTAATGGCGGCGGACAATTTTGACACATTTTTGGCAGAATTGGCAATAATACAGCAATCAGTGCTATAAAATTGCATTGATTACTGTAAAAATGTCGCTGGCAGTGAAGGGGTTAACCACTAGGGGGCAGAGAGGGGTTAAGTGTGTCCTGGGCAGTGATTCTAACTGTCTGGGGGATGGGCTAGCAGTGACACGACACTGATCGCTGCCCCCGATGACAGGGAGCAGACGATCAGTGTCCTGTTACTAGGCAGAACGGGGAGATGCTGTTTACATTGGCATCTCCCCGTTCTTCAGCTCCGCGACACGATCGCAGGTATCCCAGTGGCGATCGAGTCCACGGGTCCCGCGGGCACGGTCATGGAGCTCGCGGCAGATGCGTGCATGGCGGGAAATTCAAAGTAACGTACAGGCATGTTACTTTGCCCAGCCGTGCCATTCTGCCGACGTATATGTGCTGACAGCGGTCGGCAAGTGGTTAATAAAGTGGAGTTATGCTATGGAAGAATGTTCCTTTTCTGTCCTTCTCCATGCTGAGAGTTCTATCCTGTGAGGAATGAGATTAAATATAACACTGCACCGGAGGAGTGAGAGAGACGGAGTGGAGTAAAGAGAAAGGAGACCGGACAAGCGCTGTCCATGCTGGACTTGCTGACAAGCACTTATGACTCTTAATGCATAAAGCATAGAATCCATAAGCTCCAGTGAGTGTGGGAACACTCGGGGGGCACAGCACAGATTTTGGTGAAGAGGAGAGGCATTGCACATTTGTACAGAGTGTGTGAATAATTGCACTTGGGCACATGCACTATACTTGAGTGTTTGAACAATATATATATATATATATATATATATATATATATATATATATATATATATATATATATATATATATATATATATATATATATATATATATATATATATATATATATATATATGACACTAAGCACCTCATTGGACTTGAGCACTTTATAGTTGTTCAATACTATGAAATATTGATTATATATACTGTATTTGCACCACTTAGAGGGTGTTTGCATAGGACAGCGCTGTGACTTTGGATCCGTTCAGTGCAATTAATGATGCAAAAACTGAAAATGTGCAATGCAGAACAAATGGAGAGAAGAAACAATGTAAACATGGGAACACAACATCATTAAATGAGGGAAGACACACAGTAACCAAAATAAAAAATTTAAGTTTAAGATTGAAAGTATAAGATCAAAAACTGAAAAATCAAACACAACCAACAAGACTGAACAGGTAGGAAAGATCAGTGGATGTACAAAAATTTACAATGTAGAACCTGTGTAGGTTTCAGTGAATGAGGAGAGAATACAGTATATGTATTTTCATTGCATAGGATAATCTATGCAAGTGATAGTAAATAGGAAGGAAATATGTAAGGTGGTATTATATCCTCTGGAGAAAACCATTTTCCCAAAGACCAATAAACGGTCTTTTTATTTGTTTAGTAAATAATAAAAAACCCAGCGGTGATTAAATACAACCAAAAAGAAAGCTCTATCTGTCTCAAAAAATGATAAAACTTTCATATGTGTACAGTGTTGTATGACTGCACAATTGTCATTCAAATTGTGATAGCACTGAAAGCTGAAAATTGGCCTGGGCAGGAAGGGGGTAGAAGTGCCCGGTATTTAAGTGGCTAAATGAATTGGCTATTTTTGTTTTTTATCATTAATCATTTATTAAAATTACTGCTCCCCAACAAATGGTATTTAAAAAAAAATATGTTTGCTTTAGTACATGTCTCCCAGGGCTTGTACAACCCCATTTTATTTGTTTGAAAATCCAACATTAGCTGCCTACCAACCAACTCATCTGTGAAAATCCGAGATGAGGTGAAGATCAGTGATCCTCTCATGTTCCTCCTGGAGCGCACATTCTGTGGCCTGATAGACTGGGAACTGGAGGCACAGCAGGAGGAAGAAGAAGAGGACTTGCTGCTTTCCCAGGGCAGGCAGAATCTTTTGCCTACTGTCTTTATCCCTGCAAGGCAGAGGCATCAGAAGGCAGAGGAGGAATATGAGTGTAGCACTAACTCACGGTGGAGCTGCTGGTTTAAGCGGGTCTGTTACCTTCACTCTGCTTCCCTCTGTTTCACTGGCACAGGGTCTAGGGTTCCGTTGAGTTTACTCCTTTACAACACATGCACCAACACTGGAGTACGTTTTCAATGCTTTATTAAACAAACGACTTAGGAAGTAGCAGGAAAGAGGTAGAAAGGAAACTTGCAGAAGAAACTCAAATATTCTCTGGTAGGGTTCTCTTGACAAAATTTAGAATTCAAATACTATTTGAAATGCGCTCCCCTCGTGGGACACACTCATCTGGATAGGCCTCTCTCACCGGTCTAGCAGCCAGCACGCAGCACCAATCAAAGTCTCTGCCGCAGACTTGTTTGGGAACAAAATCTATACAATCCTCTGCCACAGGATGTATAGGTTTTTCTGTAGTGAAAGTCAGTCACAGTGCTTGAACCTTTAAGCCGAGCCGGCAACACTTTGCTGTATAGTTACTTTTGGATACGTCCTCCAACCGAGTCACCAGGCCCCTCTATAGACCAGCACGCTGCGTGATCTCTCCAAGACAGGTCCTCCCCTGGGATCTCCTCGGCTGTCCAGCTTCGTCACACAGGACCGACAGCTCAGGACCATTCCTCGGCCGCGGTGGTAGGCTCCAGACAAGCCTCTGGACACACCCCTGCACCGCTGTATCTTGGGCCTCCCGAACGGAGGACCACGAGGTAGCTCCTTAACGCATACCTGTCGGCCAGGAGGTCCAGCAGGTGGCTGTAAAACGAACCCCAAAATATGGCGTCTGTCCCATGAATACCCTCGCCCAGAATGCAACTCGGAGGACCACCTCCACCGAGCGTGCCTCCGGGACAGAGGAGCATCCATACGCTTCAACACGTTGCCTTTCCAACCCTGACCAGTGGCAACAGCGACACCCACCGGTCAGCACGGAAACACACACAACGTCAGCCAAGCTGGAACAGAGGCAAACTTTAACATTCCTAACGCACAATTTACTAAATTTACCTAACATGCGGTAGATTGCAAATCTACCAGCGCTACATGAGCAAAAGAAGAAGGTTTGAGGCACTGGTGCTGAGAAGGAAGAAGAAATAGGGCAGGAGTTAAGGGGGGTGTTTCACGCCTCCCAAATTCCATGAGGTGTACATGTGAGGGATGAGATTGGGGAGTTTTGGACTACTCTGCTACAGGCGATTTTTGTTAAATGGGCTTTTATGCTTAAATGTTTGTACAAGGATCTTGGGATTTTGTTCATCAAAGAGAGGGACCACTATTGGGTATCCCCTCTTAGATCCCTGATATGAGGTGTCTGCAACCAAAGGGTAAACAGATGGCTGGGAGACAGTTCAATCAACTTAAAATCTGCTTTATTCAGCAAGACAGAAAATAATGACAGATTTTGTCTTCATGGGTAACTCAAATATTAACATACAGTCTTTTTAAATTGTGTTCAGCATCCCAGCCAAAACATCTACAATATTGCAAAGTCCCAGTTACAGGCCAGCTCAACCAGCAGGTTCTAAACAGAGTAGGGAGTGTGTTGCCTTATGAGTTTATGTGAAATCTCCATTAATAGCTGTAAAATATTGTAATTATGAATATATTTCATTTAGCTTGCATCTATGTAGGGTGTATAACATAGCTTCACAGAAGTGTCTGTTAGGCAGACAATTCGGTGCCTACGCTTGTGTATCTAAACAATGGGACCCAAGATGGCGGCTCCCTGTCCTCCTCATCTACAGCGCATGCTGCTGACAAGGCTGAGATCCTGGAGGCGACTGCTGCTTGCAAAACTTCCCTCACTACCAGGATAGAGGAGGTAAAGATTGACATATCTTTACTCAGACAAGACATGCAGCAGCTGAGGGATAGAGTTGGGGAGTCTGAGCAGCGACTGGGATGGGTGGAGGACGCTATCACCCCACTACAGGAGTCATCCGACCAAGCAAATTGCCTAATTGCACAACTACAACAGAAGTAAGACGATCTTGAGAATCGCATGTGGAGGAACAATCTGCGATTCATAGGGCTTCCCGAGGGCGCGGAAGGTAATAATCCAGCTACCTTTCTAGAAAGCCTAGTGATTACTGCTTATGGGAGAGAGGCCTTCTCACAATCCTTTGTGGTGGAACGAGCACACTGGAAGCCCCCACAAGGTGCACCTCCTCGAGTATTTATCGACAAATTCCTTAACTATAAGGACCAGGACGCCAGCCTCCGCCTGTCAAGAGAGAAAGGCAATATACCCCTGCACAATCATCAGATTATGGCCTTTCCTGACTTCTCTGCAGAGGCACAAAGACAACGCAGTCAGTTTACCGATGTCAAGTGACGCCTGCAAGTTCATCACCTCAAATACGCAATGTTATTTCCCACTCGCCTCCGAGAGGTTGGAGAAGACAGGGTCCATTTCTTTGAGGAACCAAGGGCTGCCAGTGACTGGTTGGATCAATTGAACCCTGCTTAAGTCGTGAGTAACATAAAAAATCCTTGCTTATTGCCTGGGACATAGACAATTTTTGGGAGGATTCGCACCCACTTTTAAACTACACTCTTTTGGTTTTAGTTTCAGTTGCTTCTCCTTGCCAGTGCGATTCCCATCTAATAACATTGCATATATAGCTGCTCATATTTGATCGTTACCCCCTTCTGCTGTGGGACTCTTTCTGTTTGCATTAATGCTGCTGGCGGACTCAGAACCACCCTGCTGTTGATCTATCCAGCTCTACTGCAGTGCGTGACCGGTAAGTCGCCGATGTCTCACGGCATGCAGCATCTTCCAGAGGATTTTAGCCCTCACACTCCTAGAGGATTACTGGAGGAAGTACCCCCCTCAGATGATCATATCACCTACGTTTCTAAGTAAACTGCCCCAGCTGGAGAACCAATATATGGGGTCTCCGTGCTGGCATTCCTTTAGACGCAATCACAAGTT
This sequence comes from Lithobates clamitans, assembly GCA_037952925.1. NCBI lineage: Eukaryota > Metazoa > Chordata > Amphibia > Anura > Ranidae > Lithobates > Lithobates clamitans. The sequence goes on from JBBGZY010000610.1 coordinate 2,508,069, forward strand.
GGGTACTGTGTTTGGGATTCACGCTCGCACGAGTTGGGGTGTGTGCAGAGCTGGGAGGGTTAGAGCTGTGTTAATGTTAATACTACAATTTTGGGTGTCTATTGCATACTTTCTTTGCATAAATGTGACCATTGATATGCTGATCTCCAGAGGTATATTATATTCCGAATGTACTTATACAAATGTATCTTTACAACATCTCATAATTACTATGTGGGAGCCTACCCGGCTCAATCATTACATTCTGCTGGGCTCATGGCCAGACTGAAATGTATGACATGGAATGTCCGGGGGCTAGATGAATTAAAATGCACTGCTGTGTTTTCGTTCCTTAAAAATCAAAGGGCAGATGTGATTGTACTTGTTGAGACTCATGTACAGGGTCACCTGCAGCGGGCGCTGCGGCGTCCCTGGATTGGCTGGGCATATCACGCCACGCAAACTTCATTTTCCAGGGGTGTCTCAGTGCTGGTGGCCAAGTCAGTGCCTTTTGACATACAGTCTGTGGTGTTGGATCCCCAAGGCAGGCATGTGTTTTTGCATGCTAAAATAGCAGGACATCCAATGTTAATGCTTGCCTGGTATCTACCTCCCCCCTTTAAAGCGGTAGTAAACCCGCTGACTTTTTTTCTTCTACACCTGTAAGGGAAAAGGCATAATAAGCTAGTATGCACTGCATACTAGCTCATTATGAGATACTTACCTTAGAACGAGGCACCGGCATCTCACCCTGTCCACGCCGAGGGAGCTGACATTTCCCCTCGCCGTGCCTTCCGGGTATCGCGGCTCCGGCTCATTGCGAGGGGAATATCTCCTAAACCGTACAGGTTTAGGAGATTTTTTTTTACCTACAGGTAAGCCTTATTATAGGCTTACCTGTAGGTAAAAGTTTAAAAAAAGGTATACAACCGCTTTAATGCCACTACTCTTAGTGAAGGGTTCTCCTTTATGGCCAAACACCCAGGTGTACTGACAACATGGCTAGGAGACTTCAATATGGTGACTAATCCCTTTCTTGATCGCTTGAGACTGGATTCACAATCACCCTTACCAGACCATGAAACCAGATTCTGTAGAATAATGACCAGTTTTGACTTGACGGATACCTGGCGTCACCTCTACCCTAAACGCAAAGCCTACTCTTGATTTTCTAGCTCACACTCCACTATGTCCTGTATAGACCACATCTGGATATCTGGTAATTTAACTCCCAGACTGCCTAGTGCCGGATTTGGTCCTAGATTACTATCTGACCATTCCCGCTATTGGGTTGAACTCACGTCCTATACAAATCCCCCCCTCATGAATTGGAGACTGAATCCTTTCTAGTTGACCATACTTCCTGACACAGACAGGCTGGTTCTGGAGTGGGGATTTTTCTTTCAGAATAACACTGACACTTCTACTCCACTAAATGTGTGGGAATCGTTTAAAATACATGCTAGAATGCTGCTTACTGAATGTATATCCAGGTTTAGGAGAAACTCCAAACTTACCTATACCCAAGCCAAAGAACAACTAGCAGAAGTGGAAGCTAATTATGTAACATCTCCTACGCCAGCCACACTGGCACAGCTGAAGCAGCAAACCAAAGTGGTTAATCGGATGTGCCAGGAAAGGGCTGAATATAAGCTGTTCTTCAGTAAACAAAAGGCCTTTGAGTACGGGGAGCGTCCGGGTAAACGTTTGGCATATCTGGCGCACTTTGACTCAAGACCCCCAGTAGTCATTACCCTCAAGTCTGCTACGGCAGAGGTTATTACAGACCCTGCATTGATAGTCAAGGAATTAGAAAATTTCTTCAAGGAAGTCTACACATCTAAGGTGAATAGGGATGAACTTCGTGTTCGAATCGAACGCATGTTCGACTCGAACATCGCCTGTTCGATCGTTCGCCGAAGTACGAATGATTTGGGCTGTTTGCGCCAAATTCAAGTGGCGCGTCACAGCCCATAATTGACTGCGGCATCACAGTGCATTGCTGGCTGATGATTGGCCAAGTATGCACTATGACCAGCATGCTTGGCCAATCACAGCGCCGTCTGAACAGAGAGCCGTAACTGGTCAAAGCCAAGGAGGCTTTGGCCAATTATGGCTCAGGGGGTTTAGTACACGCCCCACACTATATAAGGCCGCCTGCACGGTGGCCCTGTGTAGTGTGTTCCGGCATTCAGATAGAGAGAGAGAGGGAGACAGACAGTGTCATTTGATTTAACCGCTTCCCGACTGGCGCACAACGATGTACGTCGGCAGAATGGCATGGCTGGGCAAATGGGCGTACCTGTACGTCCATTTGAATTCCCCGCCATGCCATTGCATGCGCGCCGCTGGCCGGGAGCTCCGTAAGTCGGGTCGCGGGTCCCGCAGACTCGATCGCCACGGGGATACCCGCGATCGCCTCAGGCAGAGGACAAACGGGGAGATGCTGATGTAAACAGCATCTCTCCATTCTGCCTAGTGACAAGTGTCACTGATCACTGCTTCTTGTCATCGGGAGCAGTGATCAGTCTAGTGACACATAGAGCCCCTCCCCCCTGCAGTTAGAAAACACTCCCCTAGTACTGATAAACCCCTCCCCGCCCCCTAGTGGTTAACCCCTTCACTGCCAGTGTCATTTGCACAGTAATCAGTGCATTTTTAATCGCACTGATCACTGTATAAATGACAATGGTCCCAAAAATGTGTCAAAAATGTCCGACATGTCCGCCATAACGTCGCAGTCACAATAAAAATCGCTGATCGCTGCCATTACTAGTAAAAAAAAAAAAAATATTAATAAAAATGCCATAAAACTATCCCCTATTTAGTAAACGCTATAACTTTTGCGCAAACCAATCAATAAACGCTTATTGCGTTTTTTTTTTTTCCAAAAATATGTAGAAGAATACGTATCGGCCTAAACTGAGGAAAAAAAATGTTTTTTTATATATTTTTGGGGAATATTTATTATAGCAAAATGTAAAAAAATAATGCGTTATTTTCAAAATTGTCGCTTTTATTTTGTTTATAGCGCAAAAAATAAAAATCGCAGAGGTGATTAAATACCACCAAAAGAAAGCTCTATTTGTGGGAAAAAAAGGACGTTAATTTTGTTTGAGAGCCAAGTCGCACGACCGCGCAATTGTCAGTTAAAGCGACACAGTACCGAATTGCAAAAAACGCTCTGGTCAGGGAGGGGGTAAATTCTTCAGGGGGTGAAGCGGTTAAGTTAGATAGAGTAGGCAGGTCGAGTCAGTTAGCTGAAGTTACAGTGTATTGTGTATATATATGCATCCCAGGTGTTATATATATATATATATATATATATACATACACTGAATTCAGTTTATCTAGATCCTGTTCTTCTCTTCCTAATATACTGACAGGCAGGCAGGTGTTTTTATAGTATTTCCAGCTACTGTACTGCAGCATATATTAGTCTGACTTACAGTTAGCAACCTGTAGCCAGTTGCTTGTGTAGGCTGATTGAAGTATTTCCAGCTACTTTACTGTGTACCCTGCACAGTCTGACCTACAGTATAGCAACCTGCAGCCAGTTGCTTGTGTAGGCTCATTGAAGTATTTCCAGCTACTTTACTGTGTACCCTGCACAGTCTGACCTACAGTATAGCAACCTGTAGCCAGTTGCTTGTGTAGGCTCATTGAAGTATTTCCAGCTACTTTACTGTGTACCCTGCACAGTCTGGCATATAGAAAATGCAGCGCATGTACAAAGGAACATAGGTCTTTATAATGGTGAAACAGTAAAGAAATCACTAGTTAACCACAGGTGCCTTGAAACACAAACGTCCATAAATGGATGTGAATGTCCAACCGCACAGGAGGTGTAAGTACTCCAAGGGGTGGTGATGGTCTGATGGTTGTCAGAAAACACCTGGCATCATACAGCGACTTCCCAACCGAGAAACTGGGTCCCAATGGGTCATTTAGAGAAAGTGCAAAAAAGCCTCTTACCAGATCCTGTGGATTCCCATGTCAGCGACAGGGAATCGCATGCGCAGTTTGTCACAAATGACGTGGAATGGGAGCTCAGGAATCGCCAATCCCTTGGATTGTGGTCTGTATGGATCTTGGCCGGCAACCGGATGGGTCCTCACAACGAACCGTCCTCACACCGAACCGTCCCAGCGTGCATCAGAAGTTTCACAAACGGTCCCCCGAAAGGAGCAGTTGGAGGGACTGGATCTCATGTGGTAAATGTGGAAACAAAAAAATTGTGCCTCCACATGGTGCAGATAAAAAAGGGTGTTTTTATTGACAAAAACGACCATACACAAATAAAAGCGTGATCACGGTGGATAAAAGCAAATGGGCAACAAAGAGAGTGGTGTATGTACCCGACGCATTTCGACCTAGGGGTCTTCAACAGGGGCATAGACCACTAACTCCAAGTTGCCAAATATATATAATAAAATTATTTAGAGAAGGACCAATCACAAGGGCTGAAAAACCGGGAGATTTGATTGGGTGAATACAATCACATGACTTGCTTGAATGTCTAAACATGAAAATCATACACAATTTCTATATAAATAAATGAATGACATTAAGGTGAAGCCCAGGAGACTGTATAAAGGTCTACCAGCAGAAAAATATATAGCTCTATGATCTCTCTAACAGAAATAAAGCATTTAAAGATTTTAATGAAAACAGCACTCCTCTGCTGACAGTCCGGCAGAATGTACCGCCCTGTCGGCCAGAGGAGCCAATCCTCAATAAGAAGACAAAAGGTGTTAAGTGGTGCTGACCAATAGGTGGCTATGTATGAGCCTGAACGCCCACATGACCAGTCTGTGTAGGAAATGATGTCACGTCCGTGGGCGTGTCCGACGTTTCACTCTCACATGACTCACTGGGCCAATCAGAGAGCAAACGTCCCACTCATCTCTGCTGTACGTACAATCCATACACCGCAGAGGGATGGGACTTAAATAAATAAACCTAGCGTCCCGGCAATGCAATCCAGCCAACAACGGACGCTAAATGAGACAAAACAGCATCCCTATGGTACAAAAATGTGCTATGCAGCAGACCGGGACCCGATGACCCGGAAGTGTGCATAGAACTCTTGTGAACCGGAAGTGTATGGGAAGTGGGGACACATATAGTGAAATATAATGTGTTGGGGAAATGACTGGCTGAAGTGAAATCACATAAGTGTGTAAAAAAATTACTGGAGTGACATTGTAAATGTCTCTTAAAATCCATATGTGTTTTGGTGGGACTGAAATAAAAAAAAATTAAAAAATATTAAAAAATTATGTGAACACAAATTCTCCGGAACGCACATTGTAAAATGTGTTAAAATGAATATATATGTGAAGGGAATGTGTGGATTTGTAAGGTGACCCAAATATCTGGCAGTTAACCTTATGATCCCTTGACTGTAAAAAGTCATCAGCATAGACCGAATGGGTCAATTTTGATTGGACCAATTTCCTTTGGGTGAATAGATAACCCTCTAGGTACACCATATATAAGCTGTGTACCAACTTGTGAATATAGGTGAGAAAAAGGAGGAGGGGGGGGAAGGGGGAGAAAAAATGTTGAAATAATGAAGTGAAAAATATAAAATATAAAGGGAGGGAGGGACATGCATAGAGAAGTGAAAGGAATTTAGGATTGGTTGATAAAGGAGTTGAGGTCCCACTCCACGTTTAAACCTAATGGGAAATAGGACCTCAACTCCCATATCCAATAAGTCTTGAGGCGTGACACTCCTCGGAGGCGGGACTCTCCTCTCCAATGTGGGACAAATTTGTCGATCACCTAGAATAAAGTCCCGGTAGGGTCTTTATTATGGTGTTCCAGATAATGACGGGGAACTGTATGTTTGTCCTTGCCTTTCTTGATACCTGCCACATGTTCATTAACTCGTATAGAGAAAGTTCTGATGGTACACCCAACATACTGTTTGTGGCAGGGGCAAGTAATGAGGTAGACAATGTATTGTGATGTACAAGTTGTGAAGTGTTTCATCTGGTAAGTGAGGTAAGGTATTTACCCCTGCACAGTCTTACCTACAGTATAGCAACCTGCAGCCAGTTGCTTGTGTAGGCTCATTGAAGTATTTCCAGCTACTTTACTGTGTACCCTGCACAGTCTGACCTACAGTATAGCAACCTGCAGCCAGTTGCTTGTCTCAATGACGTACTTCCAGCTACTTTACTGTGTACCCTGCACAGTCTGACCTACAGTATAGCAACCTGCAGCCAGTTGCTTGTGTAGGCTCATTGAAGTATTTCCAGCTACTTTACTGTGTACCCTGCACAGTCTGACCTACAGTATAGCAACCTGTAGCCAGTTGCTTGTGTAGGCTCATTGAAGTATTTCCAGCTACTTTACTGTGTACCCTGCACAGTCTGACCTACAGTATAGCAACCTGTAGCCAGTTGCTTGTGTAGGCTCATTGAAGTATTTCCAGCTACTTTACTGTGTACCCTGCACAGTCTGACCTACAGTATAGCAACCTGCAGCCAGTTGCTTGTCTCAATGACGTACTTCCAGCTACTTTACTGTGTACCCTGCACAGTCTGACCTAAGGTATAGCAACCTGCAGCCAGTTGCTTGTGTAGGTTCATTGAAGTATTTCCAGCTACTTTACTGTGTACCCTACACAGTCTGACCTACAGTATAGCAACCTGCAGCCAGTTGCTTGTGTAGGCTCATTGAAGTATTTTCAGCTACTTTACTGTCTACCCTGCACAGTCTGACCTACAGTATAGCAACCTGCAGCCAGTTGCTTGTGTAGGCTCATTGAAGTATTTCCAGCTACTTTACTGTGTACCCTGCACAGTCTGGCCTACAGTATAGCAACCTGCAGCCAGTTGCTTGTGTAGGCTCATTGAAGTATTTCCAGCTACTTTACTGTGTACCCTGAACAGTCTGACCTACAGTATAGCAACCTGCAACCAGTTGCTTTTGTAGGCTCATTGAAGTATTTCCAGCTACTTTACTGTGTACTCTGCACAGTCTGACCTACAGTATAGCAACCTGTAGCCAGTTGCTTGTGTAGGCTCATTGAAGTATTTCCAGCTACTTTACTGTGTACCCTGCACAGTCTGACCTACAGTATAGCAACCTGTAGCCAGTTGCTTGTGTAGGCTCATTGAAGTATTTCCAGCTACTTTACTGTGTACCCTGCACAGTCAGACCTACAGTATAGCAACCTGCAGCCAGTTGCTTGTGTAGGCTCATTGAAGTATTTCCAGCTACTTTACTGTGTACCCTGCACAGTCTGACCTACAGTTTAGCAACCTGCAGCCAGTTGCTTGTGTAGGCTCATTGACGTAGTTTCAGTTACTGTACTGTGTACCCTGCACAGTTGCACCTACATTATAGCTACCTGAAGACAAGTGCAGGAGTTATCATACTAATAATACTACAGGCAGGCAGTTGATTCTGCTAGCTGCAGTGTAATCGGTATATATATGTATATATATATATATATATATATATATATATATATATATATATATATATATATATCCCAGTTCTGTGCAGCTCACTGCAGGCCAATGGTATGTCTGGAAGGCCAACAAGGAGAGGCAGACAGTCACAAGCCAATAAAAGAAGGCAAGCAGGCTCTGTGTCTAGAGGCAACAGTGCTGGTCGTGGACACGGTCCATCCTCACCAGCACGTGGCCGTGGGACAAGCTTGTCCTTATTCTCAACAGCTGTTGAGCCGCAAAATGCGGAAGACTTGGTCGAGTGGATAACCAAGCTGTCCTCATCCTCCTCATCCTCTCTCACCCAGGCTCAGGGTACTTTGTCTGGCAAAGCAGCTGCCAACACGGCCTCTTCCCTCGGCTCAATGGCATCAGTGACTCCTTCCCTAGCCGCACCATGTCCTCCTGAGGAGTCCCTCGAACTGTTGGACCACAGTGTTGGGTACATGCTCCAGTAGGATGCCCAGCGTTTAGAAGGCTCTGATGATGATACTGAGCTAGATGAAGGCAGTAACGTGAGCATGGACAGAGGGGGCGCCCAAGAAGGACAGCAATCTGGCAGTCATATTCCCCCTGCTGCAGCATATTGCCAGGTTTGCTCCAGTGATGAGGAGGGAGGGGATGAGGAGGTCACTGACTTAACGTGCGTGCCTGATAGGAGAGAGGAGGAGGAGGCACATCACCAACGAGGGAAGATGCCCTCCAGGGGCCAGCCTAAGGGCAGCACACTGACTGCATCACACCTCAAAGCTCCGCATGTGCAGGGCGCTGCTGTCTCTGCGCGTTATTCCAAAAGTTCTTTGGTGTGGGCCTTTTTTGAGACGAGTGCATCAGATAGCACTGCTGCTATTTGCAACATATGTCTCAAGCGTATCTCGCGTGGCCAAAACATCTCCCGCTTGGGCACCACATGCTTGACCAGACATATGTTGACCTGCCATGCAGTTCGTTGGCAGGCGTACCTAAAAGAACCACACCAAAGAACAAAGAGGACCTCTCCTGACTCCTCATCTCCAACCCCACTATACCTTCAGTCCTCTCTGGGACCTGCACTGAGAGGATTGAAGGTGTAGAATTAGGTGTGTCACAGCCAAGTACTTGCACGCAATCTGCTATGGGTACACCGACTTTAGATTGTACCAGGCAAAATTCCCTGCCCAAGCTGCTGCACCGCAGAAAGAAGTTGGCTCCCAGCCATCCACATGCCCAGCAGTTGAATGCTAGCTTAGCAAAATTGCTAGCACTTCAACTGCTACATTTTCAGTTGGTAGACTCAACCCCCTTCCGTGAGTTTGTGGAATGTGCGGTTCCTCAGTGGCAGGTTCCCAAATGCCACTTTTTCTCACGGAAGGCGATTCCGGCTCTCAACCGGCATGTGGAAGGCAATGTCTTGGCCTCGCTGGACTTGGCAGTCAGCGGCAAGGTGCATATTACCGCTGACTCATGGTCCAGAAGGCATGGACAGGGAGGTTACCTAAGTTTCATGGCGCATTTGGTGACTCTGCTGGCAGCTGGGAAGGATGCAGGACAAGGTGCAGTAGTGTTGGAGGTTGTTCCACCACCATGCCTCCAAAATGCCACTACTAGTGATTCTGACACACCTCTCTCCTCCACCCCCTCCTCTTCTTCTTCCTCCATGGCCTCTTCCTGTGCTTTGTCCTCGGAACCAGCGGTGCTCCGTAGCCGTTCAAGGGGCTACGCAAGTACGCAGGCCAAAAGATGCCATGCGGTGCTTGAGCTGGTGTGCTTGGGGGACAGGAGCCACACTGGGGCAGAGGTTCTGTCAGCTCTGCAGGGGCAGGTTCAGAGGTGGTTGACGCCACGCCAACTTAAGGCAGGAATGGCGGTTTGCAACAATGGCACCAACCTCCTCTCCGCCCTCCGACAGGGACAAAAGACCCATGTGCCCTGTTTGGCTCACGTCCTTAACTTGGTGGTGCAGCAGTTCTTGGGCAGGTACCCGGGCTTACAGGATGTCCTGAGGCAGGCCAGGAAAGTCTGTGTGCACTTCCGCCGGTCATATAATGCCAGTGCTCGGCTGGCAGACCTCCAAAAGGAATTTAACCTGCCCAAGAACCGCCTAATCTGTGACATGCCAACCAGGTGGAACTCAACGTTGGCCATGCTGCAGTGGCTGCACACACAGCAGAGGGCCATCAATGAGTACCTGTGTGACTATGGCACCAGGACAGGGTCAGGGGAGCTTGTTTTTTTCCCCCACGCCAGTGGGCCATGATCAGGGATGCATGCACTGTCCTGTCACCATTTGAGGAGGTCACGAGGATGGTAAGCAGTGACAGTGCATGCATCAGTGACACTGTCCCCCTTGTCCACTGTTGGTGCACACGCTGTGTGGAATAATGGACAGGGCACTTGAGGCAGAACAGAGGCAGGAAGAGGAGTACTTCCCTAGCTCTCAAGGCCCCCTTTATCCAGACAGTTTTCCTGCGTGCCCACCGATCACACAGGAAGAGGATGAGGAGGAGGAGGATTGTTTCAGTATTGAGGTGGAGCCTGGCACTCAGCATCAGCAGCAGTCTTTAAGGGATCATATACAGTCCCAAGAAACCCATGGACTTGTACATGGCTAGGAGGAGGTGGCTGTGGATCATGTCGTCCTTAGTGACCCAGAGGACTCCGGACTGAAGGCCTCAGCAAACCTATGCTGCATGGCCTCCCTGATCCTGCAAAGCCTGCGGAAGGATCCTCGTATTCATGGTATCAAGGAGAAGGAACAATACTGGCTGGCAACCCTCCTTGATACATGTTACAAGGGTAAGGTCGCGGACCTTATCTTGCTGTCGCAGAGGGAGCAGAGGATGAAACATCTTCAGGAGGCCTTGCAGAAAGGTCTGTGCAATGCGTTCCTAGAGACTGGGAGGTTACAAACTCCTGTTCCTGGACAACGTGCTGCTGGGGCTTCGGTCAGTCAAAGAAGGAGCGGTGGAGAAGGTGGCCGTCTGACCGATGCGTTCAGACAATTTTTTAGTCCGCCTGCCCCTAGGTATGATCGGTTCCAGCAATCATCGCCAGCGTCTGTTTTACATGGTGCAGGAATACCTAGGGGCAAGATCTGACTTGGACGCCTTTCCCACCGAAAATCCTCTGGATTACTGGGTCTTAAGGATGGATCACTGGCCAGTAGGGATGAGCCGAACACCCCCCGGTTCGGTTCGCACCAGAACTTGCTAACAGACCAAAACTTTGCACGAACGTTAGAACCCCATTGAAGTCTATAGGACTCGAACGCTCAAAATCAAAAGTGCTCATTTTAAAGGCTAATTTGCATGGTATTGTCCTAAAAAGGGTTTGGGGACCCCTGTCCTGCCCCAGGGCACATGTATCAATGCAAAAAAAGGTTTTAAAAATGACCGTTTTTCTGGGAGCAGTGATTTTAATAATGCTTAAAGTCAAACAATAAAAGTATAATATTCCTTTAAATTTCGTACCTGGGGGGTGTCTATAGTATGCCTGTGGCGGGCGGGGCGGAAAGTGTCCTTTCCGCCCCTTTTTTAGGAGGTCGGGCTTCACTTCCTGTATTACGGCGAGTGTGCTGGATGTAGACAACTGACTGAGAATGAGGCTTGGTTATTGCCTTTGAGCGCACCACCGTCGCTATCTAGTCATACGCACGACGTCATCGCGCTGTGCGTTGGCTGACTGATAGCGAGGCTTGGGTGATGCTTTGGAGCGCACCGCCGTCGTTACCTAGCCATAGGCGTGACGTTATTACGTCATCGCGCTCAAAACGAGGCTTGGTACTGAGAGTGGAGCGCAGCGGTGCCGATGCACTCTCACTCAATAAATAAAGATATTGACAGTGAGGCTTGGTTACGGATTTAACCATCCGGGCCAATGCCAATCTAAATTCGCTATATTATTTTATTATTTGGGCTTACAATAGTGTATAGGACATTACTGTCTACTTTTTTAAAAAAACAAATGATTTTAAAATAAAAATTTGAAAGGTATGCCCCTCCAACCGGAAATAAGGTCATTGGAATCACTTCCGGTTTTGGACACTTCCAGTGGGGGTCATTATCTATCTGTCTATATATAAAGCGGTGGGATGAGAGGGTTCCACACCCCAGAAGACGACTTTTTTAGTTGAAACATGTCGGGTGGACCCCTCACGACTACCGCTACACGATTTATATGCTATTCTTATCTTCAAAAAATGTGAGTCTGTTTTTTATTGCTAATTTTTAATAAATCCAAGTATAAACGTTATCACACTATGTGAGTGTTTTTATCCCTCACATGCAACACGAATCTTTCGCTTGGCTTATGGTGGTATATCTACTAATGAGGAAGTTGTGCTGACCATTTCACCCCCCCCTCGCTCTGTGTTGTGATGACATCTAACCAGATAATACGTCTAGACCTGTTGGTCATCAAGCCTTTTTGACCTGTTTGGCATATGCCATTTCAGGCCACTACTTCTGGTAAGCCTCCACAGTTTCTGGTGATGGTCCCGGCACTGGTTTTATACTTCCGTGCACCTCTGGTCTTCCATGGTCCATTTTCCTACCAGGCTACCGGGTCTATTTAATTTTTCTGCACGTACAAGAAAACACCTGTTCATCATTTCACTGTTATCACAGACTTTTATCTATTTTTTGTGTTATGGACTTTATATATGATATCGTCTTTGGTGCTTTTTTGAATTGAACACATATATGTATTACTATTTTGTTCACTAGTCACTGTCACATGTGCTCACGTGGCATTCTTCTTGTTTTCATTTTAATATTTTTTTATATTTCATACATAGAACAATAGCGCCACACTTTGAATTTTTTGTTGCTACTTTTGATCCTGAGTCTACGGGTGTGTTGGCTGCTTTTCCATTTCACTTTTAGCGCAGCGCTGTACTTAACCCTTTTATATATATATTTTTTCAAGTTAGATAGATTAGGCAGAACAGTCAGTCAGTTAGTTGCACTTACAGTGTATTGTGTATATATATGCATCCCAGGTGTTGAAAATATATATATACACTGTATTCAGTTTAGCTAGATCCGTTCCTGTTATCTTCTTACTGACAGGCAGGCTTGTCTTGTTACAGTATTTACAGCTACCTGAAGAAAATTGCTGGTGTTCTTTTGATCCTATTAGTACCACAGTCAGGCAGCTATACTATTTACAGTTAGTGCAGTGCGTCCTGCTCACAGTGTTCAGCTAAAACTACAAGTTAGTGCGGTGCGTCCTGCTCACAGTGTTCAGCTAAACCTACAAGTTAGTGGGGTGCGTCCTGCTCACAGTGTTCAGCTAAAACTACAAGTTAGTGCGGTGCGTCCTGCTCACAGTGTTCAGCTAAAACAACAAGTTAGTGCGGTGCGTCCACCTCACAGTGTTCAGCTAAACCTACAAGTTAGTGGAGTGCGTCCTGATCACAGTGTTCAGCTAAAACTACAAGTTAGTGCAGTGAATCCTGCTCACAGTGTTCAGCTAAAACAATAAGTTAGTGGGGTGCGTCCTGCTCACAGTGTTCAGCTAAAACTACAAATTAGTGCAGTGCGTCCTGCTCACAGTGTTCAGCTAAAACTACAAGTTAGTGCAGTGCGTCCTGCTCACAGTGTTCAGCTAAAACAACAAGTTAGTGGGGTGCGTCCTGCTCACATTGTTCAGCTAAAACTACAAGTTAGTGTGGTGCGTCCACCTCACAGTGTTCAGCTAAACCTACAAGTTAGTGGGGTGCGTCCACCTCACAGTGTTCAGCTAAACCTACATGTTAGTGGGGTGCGTCCTGCTCACAGTGTTCAGCTAAAACTACAAGTTAGTGCAGTGCGTCCTGCTCACAGTGTTCAGCTAAAACAACAAGTTAGTGGGGTGCGTCCTGCTCACAGTGTTCAGCTAAAACTACAAGTTAGTGTGGTGCATCCACCTCACATTGTTAAGCTAAACCTACAAGTTAGTGGGGTGCGTCCACCTCACAGTGTTCAGCTAAACCTACAAGTTAGTGGGGTGCGTCCACCTCAGTGTTCAGCTAAACCTACAAGTTAGTGCTGTGCGTCCTGCTCACAGTGTTCAGCTAAAACTACAAGTTAGTGTGCTGCGTCCACCTCACAGTGTTCAGCTAAACCTACAAGTTAGTGGGGTGCGTCCACCTCAGTGTTCAGCTAAACCTTCAAGATAGTGGGGTGCGTCCTGCTCACAGTGTTCAGCTAAAACTACAAGTTAGTGCAGTGTGTCCTGCTCACAGTGTTCAGCTAAAACAACAAGTTAGTGAGGTGCATCCACCTCACAGTGTTCAGCTAAACCTACAAGTTAGTGGGGTGCGTCCTGCTCACAGTGTTCAGCTAAAACTACAAGTTAGTGCAGTGCGTCCTGCTCACAGTGTTCAGCTAAAACAACAAGTTAGTGGCGTGCGTCCTGCTCACAGTGTTCAGCTAAAACAACAAGTTAGTGCGGTGCGTCCACCTCACAGTGTTCAGCTAAACCTACAAGTTAGTGGGGTGCGTCCTGCTCACAGTGTTCAGCTAAAACAACAAGTTAGTGTGGTGCGTCCACCTCACAGTGTTCAGCTAAACCTACAAGTTAGTGGGGTGCGTCCTGCTCACAGTGTTCAGCTAAAACTACAAGTTAGTGCAGTGCGTCCTGCTCACAGTGTTCAGCTAAAGCAACAAGTTAGTGGGGTGTGTCCTGCTCACAGTGTTCAGCTAAAACTACAAGTTAGTGCAGTGTGTCCTGCTCACAGTGTTCAGCTAAAACAACAAGTTAGTGCGGTGCATCCACCTCACAGTGTTCAGCTAAACCTACAAGTTAGTGGGGTGCGTCCTGCTCACAGTGTTCAGCTAAAACTACAAGTTAGTGCAGTGTGTCCTGCTCACAGTGTTCAGCTAAAACAACACGTTAGTGGCGTGCGTCCTGCTCACAGTGTTCAGCTAAAACAACAAGTTAGTGGGGTGCATCCACCTCACAGTGTTCAGCTAAACCTACAAGTTAGTGGGGTGCGTCCTGCTCACAGTGTTCAGCTAAAACAACAAGTCAGTGGGGTGCGTCCTGCTCACAGTGTTCAGCTAAAACAACAAGTTAGTGTGGTGCGTCCACCTCACAGTGTTCAGCTAAACCTACAAGTTAGTGGGGTGCGTCCTGCTCACAGTGTTCAGCTAAAACTACAAGTTAGTGCAGTGCGTCCTGCTCACAGTGTTCAGCTAAAACAACAAGTTAGTGGGGTGCGTCCTGCTCACAGTGTTCAGCTAAAACTACAAGTTAGTGCTATGTGTCCTGCTCAGTGTGTTCAGCTAAAACTACAAGTTAGTGTGGTGCGACCACCTCACAGTGTTCAGCTAAACCTACAAGTTAGTTTTTTGCGAGCTCTGCACAGTGTTCAGCTAAAGCTACCTGTAGAAGGTTGGTGGTGTTCTCATACTACAGGCAGGCAGTTGATTTTGCTAGCTGCAGTATCAGTATATATATATATATATATATATATATATATATATATATATATCCCAGCTTAGTGCAGCTACAGGCCCTGTGTCTAGTGCTGGTCATGGAGATGGTGCATCCTCATCAGCACGTGGCCGTGGTACACGCTTGGCCTTTTTTTTTCGGCAGCTGGCCGTGTTGAGCCGCAACATGCGGAAGACTTGGTCGAGTGGATGACCAAGCCATCCTCATCCTCCTCATCCTCTCTCACCCATGCCCAGGGTGCTTTGTCTGGCAAAGCAGTGGCCTCTTCCCTCAGCTCAATGTCATCAGTGACTCCTTCCCTAGCTCCACCATGTCCTCATGAGGATTCCCTCGAACTGTTTGACCACAGTGTTGGGTACATGCTCCAGGAGGATGCCCAGCGTTTGGAAGGTTCTGATGATGATACTGAGCTCGATGAAGGCAGTAACATGAGCACGGACAGAGGGGGTGCCCAAGAAGGACAGCAATCTGGCAGTCATGCTCCCCCTGCTGCAGCATACTGCCAGGTTTGCTCCAGTGATGAGGAGGGAGGGGATGATGAGGTCACTGACTCAACGTGGGTGCCTGATAGGAGAGAGAAGGAGGAGGAGGCGGCATATCACCAACGAGGCAGGATGCCCTCCAGGGGCCAGCCTAAGGGCAGCACATTGACTGCATCACACCCCAAAGCTCCGCATGTGCATGGCGCTGCAGTCTCTGCACGTTATTCAAAAAGTTCTTTGGTGTGGGCCTTTTTTGAGACAAATGCATCAGATCGCACCGCTGCTATTTGCAACATATGTCTGAAACGTATCTCGCTGTGCCAAAACATCTCCCGCTTGGGTACCACATGCTTGACCAGACATATGTTGACCTGCCATGCAGTTCGTTTTCAAGCGTATCTAAAAGACCCACACCAAAGAACAAAGAGGACCATCAGCTGAGATCTTCAACCCCACTATACCTTCAGTCCTCTCTGAGACCTGCACTGAGAGGAATGAAGGTGTAGAATTAGGTGTGTCACAGCCAAGTACTTGTGGGCAATCTGCTTTTGGTACACCGACGTCAGATTGTACCAGGCAAATTTCCCTGCCCCAGCTGCTGCACCGCCGAAAGAAGTTTGCTCCCAGCCATCCACATGCCCAGCGGTTGAATGCAAGCTTGGCAAAATTGCTAGCACTTCAACTGCTGCCTTTTCAGTTGGTAGACTCTGCCCCCTTCCGTGAGTTTGTGGAATGTGCGGTTCCTCAGTGGCAGGTACCCAAACGCCACTTTTTCTCATGGAAGGCGATTCCGGCTCTCTACCGGCATGTGGAATGCAATGTCCATGCCTCGCTGGACAGGGCAGTCAGCGGTAAGGTGCATATTACCGCTGACTCATGGTCCAGCAGGCATGGACAGGGACGTTACCAAAGTTTCACGGCGCATTGGGTGACTCTGCTGGCATCTGGGAAGGATGCAGGACAAGGTGAAGTAGTGTTGGAGGTTGTTCCGCCACCACGCCTCCATGATTGTGACACACTTCTTTCCTCCACCCCCTCCTCTTCTTCTTCCTCCATGGCCTCTTCCTGTGCTTTGTCCTCGGAACCAGCGGTGCTCCGTAGCCGTTCAAGGGGCTACGCAAGTACGCAGGCCAAAAGATGCCATGCGGTGCTTGAACTGGTGTGCTTGGGGGACAGGAGCCACACTGGGGCAGAGGTTCTGTCAGCTCTGCAGGGGCAGGTTCAGAGGTGGTTCACTCCACGCCAACTTAAGGCAGGAATGGTGGTTTGCGACAATGGCACCAACCTCCTCTCTGTCCTCCAACAGGGACAAATGACCCATGTGCCCTGTTTGGCTCACGTCCTTAACTTGGTGGTGCAGTGGTTCTTGGGCAGGTACCCGGGCTTACAGGATGTCCTGAGGCAGGCCAGGAAAGTCTGTGTGCATTTCCGCCAGTTATATAATGCCAGTGCTCGGCTGGCGGACCTCCAAAAGGAGTTTAACCTGCCCAAGAACCGCCTAATCTGTGACATGCCCACCAGGTGGAACTCAATGCTGGCCATGCTGCAGCGGCTGTACACGCAGCAGAGGGCCATCAATGAGTACCTGTGCGACTATGGCACCAGAATAGGGTCAGGGGAGCTTGTTTTTTTTTCCCCACGCCAGTGGGCCATGATCAGGGATGCATGCACTGTCCTGTCACCATTTGAGGAGGCCACGAAGATGGTGAGCAGTGACAGTGCATGCATCAGTGACACTGTCCCCCTTGTCCACCTGTTGGAGAACACGCTGCGTGGAATAATGGACAGGGCACTTGAGGCAGAACAGAGGCAGGAAGAGGAGGACTTCCTTAGCTCTCAAGGCCCCCTTTATCCAGACAGTGTTCCTGCATGCCCGCCAATCACACAGGAAGAGGACGAGGAGGAGGAGGAAGATTGTGTCAGTATGGAGGTGGAGCCTGGCACTCAGCATCAGCAGCAGTCTTTAAGGGATCAGTCCCAAGAAACACATGGACTTGTACGTGGCTGGGAGGAGGTGGCTTCAGACCATGTCGTCCTTAGTGACCCAGAGGACTCCGGACCGAATGCCTCAGCAAACCTATGCTGCATGGCCTCCCTGATCCTGCAAAGCCTGCGTAAGGATCCTCGTATTCGTGGTATCAAGGAGAAGCAACAATACTGGATGGCAACCCTCCTTGATCCACGTTACAAGGGTAAGGTTGCGGCCCTTATCTTGCCATCGCAGAGGGAGCAGAGGATGAAACATCTTCGGGAGGCCTTGCAGAAAGGTCTGTGCAACGCGTTCCCAGAGACTGGGAGGTTACAACTCCTGTTTCTGGACAACGTGTTGCTGAGGCTTCGGTCAGTCAAAGAAGGAGCGGTGGAGAAGGTGGCCGTCTGACCGATGCGTTCAGACAATTTTTTAGTCCGCCTGCCCCTAGGTATGATCGGTTCCAGCAATCATCACCAGTGTCTGTTTTACATGGTGCTGGAATACCTAGGGGTAAGATCTGACTTGGACGCCTTTCCCACCGAAAATCCTCTGGGTTACTGGGTCTTGAGGATGGATCACTGGCCAGAGCTTGCACAGTATGCAATTTTGCTACTGGCCTGTCCTGCATCCAGCGTTCTTTCGGAACGCACATTCAGTGCTGCTGGAAGCTTTGTAACTGATCACAGGGTGCGTCTGTCCACCGACTCGGTCGATCGACTGACCTTCATAAAAATGAATCAGTCTTGGATCACCACCAGCTACCAAGCACCTGATGCTGATGTAACCGAATATTTTTTTTTGAAATCTCAGATCCCTTCAAAGACTGCCTATGCTGATGCCGAGTGACTATCCCTGAGTAATTATCCTCTTCCTCCTCAATCATCACGCTGATAGCTTGTAAGAACATTTTTGGTTCTGGGCCCAATTTTTCAGCCCCTGTTTAACAGGGGCAAGTAATTACAATTTTTGATGCAATACTTTGCAGCAGGGCTCGTTCCTGTGTTCCAACTAGAGTGTCTGTGAGGGGTTGCAGTGTTGTGGCATCAGCACCGTGCCTAAGGCCTAATTTTTCAGCTCCTGTTCAACAGGGGCATGTAATTACAATTCTTGATCTAATATTTCACAGCAGGGCCTATTTCTGCACCCACCAAGAGCGAGTGAGGACTTACAGTGTTGTGGCACCACCACCACCACCAAAGGCCCAATTTTTCTGCCCTTGTTCAACAGGGGCATGTAATTACAATTCTTGATCTAATATTTCACAGCAGGGCCCATTTCTGCACCCACCAAGAGCGAGTAAGGACTTACAGTGTTGTGGCACCAGCACCACCACCACCACCACCAAAGGCCATATTTTTCTGCCCTTGTTCAACAGGGGCATGTAATTACAATTCTTGATCTAATATTTCACAGCAGGGCCCATTTCTGCTCCCACCAAGAGCGAGTGAGGACTTACAGTGTTGTGGCACCAGCACCACCACCACCACCAAAGGCCCATTTTTTCTGCCCCTGTTCAACAGGGCATGTAATTACAATTCTTGATCTAATATTTCACAGCAGGGCCCTGTGAGGGCTTACATTGTTGTGGCCACAACAACACCTAAGGCCCAAATTTCTGCTGAGCATATAGGGCAGGCCCCTACTTTCAAAAATCTAACTTTGAAATGACTCCTACTTGCAAACAGAAGGAGACAACAGGAAGTGAGATGAAATCTACCCTAGGAAGGGAAATTCTCTCCTGTAAGAGTTAATATGGGAAAAACATTTCTCCTTTCTACTGATGCTTTTCAATCCTTGTTCCACAAAAAACTCCAAATTTTCAAAAAACATTAGTCATTGGGACAAAAATGAGGTTAAATCTTCTGAAGAGGAGGACAGACAGCAAAACAAATGTCACAGGGGTGATAACCCTTCCCTATGTTTTCCAAAAAGCTTAAAAAAGATTTTTTGGCTGGAGCTAAACATGTTAAAAATGTACCCGTTCAAAATTACAAACAGATTCTACTTAACAACAAACCTACAGTCCCTGTCTTGTTTGCACTGCCTGTATACTGCTGTTCAGAGTATATAGGGCCTGGTGGCCCCACACCTTTCCTTATTTTAATTTGGGTGCGGGGTTCCCCTTAATATCCATACAAGACCCAAAGGGCCTGGTAATGGACTGGGGGGTACCCATGCCGTTTGTCTCACTGATTTTCATCCATATTGCCAGGACCCGACATTACATTAAACCCGCAAGCAGTTTTAAATGAGATTTTTTCCTTTAAAAATGACATTTTGACAAAATGACACACCCCAGGTATGATATTTAATGGAATATTTTATTTTTTACTTTAAGCATCATTAAAATCACTGCTCCTGAAAAAACGGCCGTTTTAAAAAGTTTTTTTTGCATTGATGCATGTCCCCTGGGGCAGGACCCGGGTCCCCAAATCCTTTTTAGGACAATACCATGCAAATTAGCCTTTAAAATGAGCACTTTTGATTTTGAACGTTCGAGTCCCATAGACGTCAATGGGGTTCTAACGTTCGTGCGAACTTTCGGTCCGTTCGCAGGTTCTGGTGCGAACCGAACCGGGGGGTGTTCGGCTCATCCCTACTCACCATCATTCCCTTGGCCGATTCGCCCTTTTCTTCACCAACAGGTATGTCTCTCCTCACTCTCCTCCACCCACCTTTCCACCTTTCTGGTCCTCTCTTTGTCCTCTTTCATTCTCTTTCTCTTGCCCTTTTACACTCTTTTTTCCCACATCTCTCCACTTTCATGCTGGAGCTGTGTCTGGTGAAGTCTAAAGATTGAAGCACTTTCCTGGTTCCTTTGATCTTGTGGAGAGGAATAGGCTAGAGTTTCAGTGGAGTGGATCGATCGATGCAGAGTGACTGCTGGGGCCATTAATCAATACTTAAATTGTGTGTACCCTACACACTGACGATAAGGGTCAGTTAATTTGGGTGCTGGTGGTGGCTATCCTATCCGCTCTTTTTGGGTTTGGATGAAGATCTTTGATTCAATCGTCTTCCAATCTTTTTTATTATTAATGGATTTTATAGTTTATTCATTGACTTAAGCGCTACACCTTCTATTTTATGCTCTATTATTGTTTCCAGCAATATAGTGTCAGCTGCTTTTTTATATTT
This sequence comes from Lithobates clamitans, assembly GCA_037952925.1. Lineage (NCBI taxonomy): Eukaryota > Metazoa > Chordata > Amphibia > Anura > Ranidae > Lithobates > Lithobates clamitans. The sequence goes on from JBBGZY010000610.1 coordinate 2,528,528, forward strand.
TATTTGTTTACTGCATATTTCTTAGCGCAACAGATCTTTTAATTTTTATTACTCCCCCAAAAGGTGCCAAATGTGACAACAGAGAGGGAGGAGGAGACAGACAAGCGGAGCTTCCCTTTTTGGGTGGAGCTCTGCTTTAATGTGCTGCTTTTACATTTTTACATACAGTATTACACTTGCATTTACATCTTTCATGAGCAAATTATACTGCGGGAAAGTGGAAGAGAATATTGAGCGTTTAAGAGGAGGAATCCTAGAGCTGCAGAGATCTGTAAAGTGTTCACAGACCTTACACACACTTATGCCGCGTACACACGGTCGGAATTTCTGACAATAAATGTTTGATGGGAGCTTGTTGTCGGAAATTCCGACCGTGTGTAGTCTCCATCGGACATTTTGGGTCGGAATTTCCGACAAACAAAATTTGAGAGCTGGATCTCAATTTTCCGACAACAAAATTCATTGTCGGAAATTCCGAGCGTGTGTGCCCAATTCCAAAGCACAAAGTTCCACACATGCTCGGAATCAAGCAGAGGAGCCGCACTGGCTATTGACGTTCATTTTTCTTGGCTCGTTGTACATGTTGTATGTCACCGCGTTCTTAACGTTCTAAAAATTCCGACAACATTTATGTGACCGTGTGTATGCAAGACAAGTTTGAGCCAACATCCGTCGGAAAAAAAACATAAATTTTGTTGTCAGAATGTTGGCAAGTTTAGGTGATCACAGGAGAGCAAGGGAGCCAACCTGAGGCTGTATAATGATGGTGGCTGGTCAGCAAGCTGTTAAGGGTTGGATGTGAGGGTGGAAAAGGTAAGTATTGTGTGCTGTCATATATTTAGATGTCTATGATAACATTTTTGACAATTACTTCTTTTCATTAGAACCAATATTATCACGAATATGATAAAGAGATGTTTGTGTGCCATTTATTTATTACATTTCTCATATTTCATTCTTTGAATAATAGGATCCCATTAACATATTTCCCAACATCTTATCCAGATCAATTATCAAGTCACTGACCCTCGCCTGAGTGATGGAGAAATCTATCCAACTTTATTCCATGTGACACCAGACGATCGGCTCCGTTTTGAAACTATTATAAAATTTTTGCAGCATTTTGGGTGGAACTGGGTTGGAATAATAACATCATGGGATGGCAGCGGTGATGAGGAGGCCCAAGAACTGAGTAAGATGATGAGAGAACATGGGATCTGCACAGAATATATAATTCAACTTAAAACTGATATGTTAGATGATGGTTCGATCTTGATAACTATTAGGAAATCAGCAGCTAGGATTGTCATAGTGTGCGGAACTTCCTTCATAAACTTTTATGCTTTTGTTTTTCATTTATCCTCTGGTTTAGAAAAGACCACATTTATTTTCCCACCATCATGGACTAAATTAACTAATTCACATTATTTAGACCATGTATCATTTAACCCCAGCTTCATATTTGTGTGGCCACAAGAAAAAAAACTGAACCTGGATGTTTATACCGATGGTGTCAACTTCTCCAGCTCCTTAAATGACCCCCTACTGGAGGATCTTTGCCTTGCTTTGTTTCAATGCTTTTCCCAAAATCAAATCAAAAATGACTATTTCCAAAGGCTGTATAATATTCATTTAGAACCTTGTGCAAATGCAATAGATTTTTCATCCTTATTGTCTCCTTATACAACTCAGCCATCCTATGTATACAGGGCTGTATATATTCTGGCCAATGCTCTACATGGAATGTACATGAAGAAAAATAAATCTGAACAACATGGATTCCAGCACAGAGTAAGTTGGATAATAATTGTTTATATGACTGTGATTTTATCCTGTAGTATATACTGTATATGTAGCGATAACTCTCGGCGGAGCTGCTGGTTTAAGCGGGCTTGTTACCTTCACTCTCCTTCCCTCTGTTTCACCGGCACTGGGTCTAGGGCTCCGTTGAGTTTACCTCTGGACGACACACGCACCAACAATTGAGTACGTTTTCAATGCTTTATTAAACCATCAACGAAGGAAGTAGCAGGAAAGAGGCAGAAGGAGAACTGCAGAGGAAAACTCAAATACCTTTTTAGTAAGATTCTTGACAGATGTCCTTGGGGTTGGATATTTCAGTAGAATGCACTCCCTTGATGGAACACACTCCTTGCATGCCTGGATAGGCCTCTCTCACTAGCCTAGCAGCCAGCACGTAGCATGAACAAAAGTCTCTGCCACAGACTTATTTGGGATAAACCCGTACAATCCTCTGCCACAGGATGTATTGGTTTTCTTGTGGTGAATGTCAGCCACAGTGTTTGAACTTTTAAGCCAACCCGGCAACACTATGCTGTATAATTACTTTAGGATACGTCCTCCAACCGAGTCACCAGGCCCCTCTCCAGACCAGCATGTTACATGATCTTTCCATGATGGGTCCTCCCCTGGGATCTTCTCAGTTGTCCAGCTTTCTCACTTTGGATAGACAGCTCAGGACCATTCCTCAGCCGCTGTGGTAGGCCCCAGACAAGCTTCTGGGCCCACCCCTGCGCCGCAGCAACGTGGGCCTCCGGAACGGTGGACCGCGAGATAGCTCTCTAACGCATACCTGTCGGCCAGCAGGGCCAGCAGGTGGCTGTAAAACGAACCCCAAAATATGGCGTCTGTCCCATAAATACCCTCGCCCAGAATGCAACTCAGAGGACCACCTCCACCGAGTTGTCTCCGGGACAGAAGAGCATCCATACGCTTAGACACGTTGCCCTTCCAACACTAGCCAGCGGTAACAGCGACAACCACGGCTCAGTATGGAAACACACGCAACGTCAGCCAAGCTGAAACAGAGGCAAATCTAACCTTCCTAACGAACAAGTTACTAAATTTACCTATCAGATGGTAGATCGCAAATCTACCAGCGTTACATATATATAATTATGTGAATGGGCAGCTATCTCCACCCTCCCTCTCACTGTCTGCACAATCCAAAAAAAATTGCAATCACTCAAATTTTTGGTTTCTCTATACGAGTTTTTTAAATGATATTAATTAAATTATAAAAAAGAGCAATGTGAACGTGAAACTAGGCCTATAATCACACAAATCAAGTGCTTGAGGAGTACTGTATATTACTAAGACAAATTGTTTCTACCAGCCAAAATTAATGGCAACAGCTGCTGCCTAAAAAAAAATCCCTGTCAATAAAAAAGAAAAGAATCACAATAATAAAATAATAAAAAAAGCCCAAATGGACTTAAGCAGTGCTAATAATTATGATTAACCATAAAACATAAGTAATCATATTAATACATGTTCATTTGATCAAGTCCGTGCATCAACATGATAAAAACACATTATAGTGCTGGGAGCAGTAGGAGACGCTATGGAACCTGAAATTATCTGCTAACACGCTGTGAACACTGCTATATAATATATGTTGATTCTCATAAGTGTACATCTTAAAGGGGGGTTGTTCTGGTTTTTAACTGATAAATAAAAGTGTCATAAATGAGATTACGCTATGTCCAATCCTTTTCTTTTATTCAATTATCGGGTAATCTGAGTGCTGTCTCACTTTGGACAAGGGAAGGTGGATATCGGCAAAGCTGTCCCATCGAGTTGATTGATACACACGTAAAGATCAAGCTCTGATCCGGTAAGGGTTTTACCAAGAGGGGGTTCTCTTGCACACTCCCCCCTCTTTATTTGTGCATGTGTGATGTGGACTTTCCTCTGGCGACAGCAATTCCCTCTGTGAAGCGAGCTGCAGTTTATTGATTTTAAACGGACTTGTCTCTTTTTTGTTCACTACAATCAATGACACTATCATGTGTTTTTATCATGTTGATGCACGGACTTGATCAAATGAACATGTATTAATATGATTACTTATGTTTTATGGTTAATCATAATTATTAGCGCTGCTTAAGTCCATTTGGGCTTTTTTTAATATTATATTAATTAAATGGTCATTTATTAAAATAAGTCAGGGGAAGGATGGTGGCATTTTTGTCATTTATATATGTTTTTTACCAACTGCTTTCTATATGCTATGATTCATATTATTTTATATGTATATATATATATATATATATATATATATATATATATATACAGTATGTATATGCTTTTATATTCTATATATTTATTAATGATATTTATGGATATCTTTATATAGATTTTTTGGTTAAGTCTGTTCTACAAGAATCAAAGTGCAAAAGATTGAAGTGTTTATCCAGAGTGTGTCTCTTTACAGATCTTGTGCATATTGATTATATGCTGTATATAAGGATCCCTACTGCCCCTGTCTCTAGGACTACGTTAATAAGGGTGAAACATGTCAAAGAGGGAAGGTCTTCAAGTGGGAACAACAGTGTGTCATTGGTTGGTCCAATTAAGTTTTAACAAGAATGTAATGTCACCATTGGCAGTCATATGTGTTCTTTGAGCCAGTACAATCTGGTATTTAAGAACACAGCTGCCATTATTACAGAAATCCAGAAATGTGTGATAAATGCATAACTCTGCCCATCATCCCAGGGCCATCTTAAGGGTGGGGCCCCAGCAGTTCTCACCCTCCCACCCTCCCTGCTGCCCTTCTGCCCTTTCACTGACTAAAGAAGCAACAGGAAGGATTCAGCAGCCTCAAACTATATAGGAACGGCTGCTGACCAACCAGCAGGACAAGGAGTGAGAAGAGTTAATTGCACAGCTACAGCTGGTCTGCCTCCTGATGCCTACTAAGCCAATGGGCACTGCTGTTCCCACCCCCTCCCCCTTTTCCCTTTCCTCCATCTTTGATTGAGAACAGAATACCGAGGCTGAGCTGGAGAAAGAACCAAGCTGCCTTAAGGACTCATTCTATTCTCTTCCTCTTCCTTCTCTTCCTCTTCCTTCTCTTCTTCTTCCTCTTCTCTTCTCTCCTCCTTATCTCTCTCCCCTCTCTCTCTCCCCATTCTCTTACAACTTTCTCTCCCCCTCTTCTCTCTCTCTCTCTTCACCTCTTCCCCTCCCTCTTCTCTCTCTTGCCACCCCCTCTCTCATCCTCCCTTTTCCCCCACCTCTATCCTTTCAACACCCTCCTAGCTCCTCCTCCTCTCTCTTCCCCTCTCCTACACCTTTCTCTCCCCCTCTTCTCTATCTCCCAGCCCCCTCTCTCTCTCCCCCCTATAATTTCCTCCCTCACATTCTCTTCACCTCCCCCCCCCTCCCTCTCCTCTCTCTTGCCACCCCCTCTCCCCTTCCTCTCCCCACTCTCTTTTACTTTCTCTCTCCCCTTCTTCTCTCTCTTCTCCTCCTCTTTCTGTGTAAACCCCTCCCCTTCCTCCCTCCTCTCTCTCCGCCCCGTCTTTCTCTCTAACCCCCTCATCTCTCCCACTACCTCTCTCCTCCTCTCTCTCTAACCCCCTTATCTCTCCCCTCTCTCCATCTATCTCTCTCTCTATTCCCCTCTTCCTCTTCCTTACTTCTTCTCTCTCTTTCCCCTCATCTCTCTCTCTCTAAAACTTGTTTTTCTCTCTCCATCTCTCTCTCTCTCTCTCTCTCTCTCTCTCTCTCTCTCTCTAACCCTTTTCTTTCTTTCGCCATCTCTCTCTCTCCCCCCCTCTCCCTCTTCCTTCCTTCTTTTCTCTCTTCCCCCTCATCTCTCTCTCTCTAAAACTTGTTTTTCTCTCTCCATCTCTCTCTCTCTAACCCTTTTCTTTCTTTTGCCATCTCTCTCTCTCTTCTCCTCTCCCTCCTACTTCCTTCTTTTCTCTCTTCCCCCCTCTCTCTATATGTCCCCTTATCCCACTGTTTGCCAGTTTTGCTTTTTGTTTACACAATTTTGACTTTTGTAAATGCTAAAAGAGAAGTAAGGGTTTTAGTAAAAAAAAACAATTATACTCAGCTAGCTAGATACAGCATATAGTAGGTCCAATGTTGTATCTGCAATGTTGTATTATAGTGGTAGGTTAGGACTGTATGTAGTGACAAGTGTGCTCAGTCACTTACAGCATGCTTGGAGAAGCAGACACCCGGGGCTCCTGTGTTCCCTCCTCCTTCAGATGCAGGATTTGGCAGTGAATGAGTCTTTGGAAGGAGTGGATGAGGCAGCCACACCCCTGGCTCCACCCACCAACTCTGGCTGCCTCTGGAGAAATTGAAGATCCCAGGGGGACAACCTTATTGAATGACAGGGGAGAATGGCAGCCCCTCTCCCCTGCACCGCTGCCCCCCGCCGACCTGATAGACTTCGCCATCCACATATGATATTAACAAAGTGCAGGGGCACCCGCACATTAAGATGGCCCTGCTGCAATCTCCTCTCTGGATCATTACACACTCCACACTCCTGGGCTGACACCCCCCAATGTGTGGTACCCGGGGTGCACTCCCCTCCCCCCTGGTTACATAACTGTCCTACACACTCCCATTCTGCACATAATGATTGCCATAATAAACTCCTTTAAACTCCTGTACATATTGTCCACACTCCCATTCTGCACATAATGATTGCCATAATAAACTCCTTTAAACTCCTGTACATATTGCCTCTGGAGAAATTGAAGATCCCAGGGGGAAGATCCCAGGGGGACAACCTTATTGAATGACAGGGGAGAATGGCAGCCCCTCTCCCCTGCACCGCTGCCCCCCGCCGACCTGATAGACTTCGCCATCCACATATGATATTAACAAAGTGCAGGGGCACCCGCACATTAAGATGGCCCTGCTGCAATCTCCTTTAAACTCCTGTACATATTGTCCACACTCCCATTCTGCACATAATGATTGCCATAATAAACTCCTTTAAACTCCTGTACATATTGCCTCTGGAGAAATTGAAGATCCCAGGGGGACAACCTTATTGAATGACAGGGGAGAATGGCAGCCCCTCTCCCCTGCACCGCTGCCCCCCGCCGACCTGATAGACTTCGCCATCCACATATGATATTAACAAAGTGCAGGGGCACCCGCACATTAAGATGGCCCTGCTGCAATCTCCTCTCTGGATCATTACACACTCCACACTCCTGGGCTGACACCCCCCAATGTGTGGTACCCGGGGTGCACTCCCCTCCCCCCTGGTTACATAACTGTCCTACACACTCCCATTCTGCACATAATGATTGCCATAATAAACTCCTTTAAACTCCTGTACATATTGTCCACTTTCATACCCTCTGCACTCCTCTCCTGTACATACTGCCCTGTCCTACCCTCCACATTCCGGGATTGTACATACTGCCCTCTGCATACCCTGAATTCTTCATTAAGCCCCTTAGGAGCAAGGACGTTTAATTTGTAAATCCAAAACGTATCTTTTTGCAAAAGAATGGTATTGAAATTCATTAAGCCCCTTAGGAGCAAGGACATTTAATTTGTAAATTCAAAAAGTATCTTTTTGCAAAACCAGGTGGAGAGGAGGAGGAGCCGGATGTGGGTGGGGTCGGGTCGGAGCTGAGCCTGGGCTGCTGGGTGTCCCTCACACCGTGATGCCTGCTAAAACAGGCCCGTGGACCATGCACTAGTCTCTGGCCGCCCCCCCCCCCTTCGCCCCTGTCCGAACGGCGTTGTCGGTTCCGGCGGTCTCAGCTCCCGGTCTCTCGTCCTTGGGCTCCAACGGAGGAGGGTGGAAACGGGGGGAGCGGTGCCCTGACTCCTTAGTTACAGCGGCCGCTGCAGACGGGATTTTGGACGGCTCCACTGAACCTCCGCAAACGGGGGAGAGGAGAGGAGAGGAGAGGAGACATGCACGGTCCATTACCCATCAGAACCTAATGGGACGGCTCGCCGGGATCGAAGGGGAGAGGAGGGATTGAGAGTAGCAGAGAGTGATAACCCGAACCTGATACAGAAGCTTGATGGTAAAGTCAAAGAAATTGCATGGAACAGGCGCATGCCCCAGGAGAGAAGAAAGTGGGTAAGACTCTGGTTCTTTTAGCTGCCTGAAGATGGGTAAGTGATGCATTAAATCACTTGTTGCTAAGGTGCAAGGATACCTGCTCATATTGTGTCAGTTACTGCGACTATCCACTTGCGACTATATCGCATCAAAGTAGCATCAAGTATAACATCATTCCCTACACTAATCTTGGTCTGCTGTTGTATTTAAGATGGCTAAGTGAGGCCTCGGACTATTTCCAACATTGCTAATCTGCCAAGCTGTATAGAAACATTGCCTTATATGTGTCTTTATATTGCCTTATTAGTATACGTGACTCTACCATAACAAGACTCCTCTCTCATATGAAACTATTTCATACTAATAAGCTGGTTTATATCGGTGCTGGGGGGTGGGTAAGGGACGCAAAGAAGTACTCTCAGTAGTGTTAATCTATATGGATACTGCACACTTCTGTTTGACCAGTACACCGCCGCACCTGCATATGCGACTTTGCTGCAACTTGAGATCACAAATACACAATATCTCACTATAACAATAGGCTGACTTATTCCTGTGTCGGAAGTTGGGTGTATGATATAGCGGACTAATCCCATTGATGTAAGCGGTATGGAAATAATCGCATTCTAGGGGACTGCCGTACTGATCCACATACAAAAGTGACTGTAGTATAATAATATATCGCTAAAATATAACACTATATGTGGAGTAACTACTACGGTGCAACGAATTAAATATTTTGGGGGATCAAGGTAATCCCCAGTGCCATAGGGAAAGTCAGAAAACACACCACACATAATAGAGGAGGAACCCCTAACCAGGTATAGGTAGAAAAAATTAGGGGAAAATTAACAAAAGGACCTGCAAATCCACCCAGAACAAGTGCAAGCCCGGGAACCATCAGAAAATATATGATGAATGAAAGTAACAAAGAAAGTAATTCAACAGGTGCAAAGAATAAAACGCCAGATCGAACGGCTAAAATGGGTACAAGAAAACAAATGGCGGAGATGGATTCAAGACCCCCCAGTAACGAGGTAGAAGTAGAAACTGCAGAAGAAATCCAGCAGGCAAACCAGCTCCCTACCAAGGGAGAAATCGCTGAAATGTTTGCGAAACTGGAGGCCTCAATCAGAGGTGAGATCAGCGCTGTAAATGAGAACATGAGCCACCTATTAACCAGAGTGGAGGAAGTTGAAACAACAGTGGACAAACAAGGAGAAGAAATAAGAAACTTGAGACAGCAGATAGAAGTGCTGCAGAAGGAACAGAGGTATATAAGGTACAAAATGGAAGACCAAGAAAATCGCAGCAGAAGAAAAAACCTCCGGATTAGAGGCCTCCCGGAAGCGCAAGGTGAAAAAGAAAACCTACAGGAAAAAATGGAGGAAATTTTCAAAGATTTGAAGAGCCCTTGCAATATCAGCGGTAATTTAAACCTAGACAGAGTCCATCAAATTAGGAAACCAGCCGAAATTAGGGGAGACACTCCGCAGGATGTAATAGTGCGATTCCATAGCTTCCGGGACAAAGAACAGATTAGCATGAATTTAAGGAGAAACCCACAGGTGAAGTACGGTGAAACAAATTTACACATCTTCCAGGACCTAGCCGCAGAAACTCTAAGCAGAAGAAGAATTTTGAAGCCATTACTAGCTGCCTTAAAGGCGAACGAGGTCCAATACTCCTGGGGCTTCCCTGCCAATCTTACTGGACGTAAGGACGGCCGAAAGGCGGTGCTGAGATTTCCGGAGGAGACCCAGAATTTCTGCGATCGACTTGGAATCCCAGTAATGGAGATCCCGAGGTGGTGGGAGAAAAGCGGAAGTCAGGAACACTTAGGGGACCCTGTCACTTGGAAACCAATACTAATGACAAAAGAACACAGGGACTGAAAGAGGCCTCGAATGTAAAAAGTGATTGAAAATGGATTTGTCTTTCTCTCTCTCTCTCTTCCCTCTTTGTTTCTCTCTCTATACGATCTATTGTCGGTGGGGGCGGGGGGGGTGGGGTGGGTGGAGGGTGTGTGGGAGGGATGGCTGGGATTACACCCAGGGGGAAGCTCTTGGCCAGACTAGACCCTCCTCTGAGCTCAACCTCTTGGGAGTAAACCGTGTGGCCAGGTGGAGTGGGTAGGCCAGGGTTTCTTTTTTCTTCATTTAGGGGGCTCATGTGGCACCCCAATACTCCCCCCAACTTGATGGGAAAGGGGAAAAGGCGAGGGGCTGGGCGGGAGGGATTTGGGGGGAGGGAGGTGGGCGGGCAGGAGGAGGGGGGGGATGGGGGGGAGGTCACACGGGTGGAGAGGGAGGAGGGGGGTTGAGGGAGGGGGGGTGGGGGGGTTAAGGGTAGGACGAGACCAATCCAATCCTTGGTGGATCCGACTATTCAGCCAGGAGGGGCTACGTAAAGGTGTAAATGGGGCTAAAATAACAGGATGGCTGGGATAAATATAGTCACATATAATGTGAGGGGCATCAACTCCCCCATAAAATGTGCGAACATAATGGGAGAATTGAGATCCCTGAAAGCAGAGGTGGTCTTCCTTCAGGAGACCCACCTATACCTAGGCAAAAGCAAGAGAATAGCTACAAGCGAGTTTCCGTACTGGATCTATGGAGACTCCCCGATAAGGGGGGCAAAAGGAGTGGCGATTGGTTTTGCAAAGGGAGTTGGGTTCACAATAGAGGAGAGAGTAATTGACCCGGAGGGTCGCTTCTTGTTCATAAGAGGTAGCTTGAAAGGGATGGAATGTTCCCTGGCAAATATCTACTGCCCAAATAATAACCAAGCAAGGTTCCTAGTGGGAATCTTGGCAAAGTTTGAAACCTTTAAGAGAGGTAGGGCCATTATCGCAGAAGACTTCAATATATGTTTAGAGCCAGGTAAAGACAGTACGTCGCGTGCTCAGGGGTCCGAAGGCAAGTGGATGAAAAAACTCAGGAAAAAACTGCGTCATCAGCAGCTGGTAGATATATGGAGGATGCAACATCAGAACATAAGAGATTATACCTTCTATTCCCCCGTTCACGCGACATACTCTAGGCTGGACTTATTCTTCGTGGAGCATCGCTATGTGGAAGAGGTTGAGGGTACAAGCATAGGGCCAATGACGTTCTCGGACCACGCCCCGGTTAGCCTACAAATAAAATTAAGCAAGCATGAAACACGGAGCAGTAGCTGGATACTTAATGAGGACCTCCTACATGATGAAAAGATAGACAAACCTATTAAAGAAGAACTAGAATTTTACTTTAAAGTTAATACCGCTGAGGAAACATCAGAAACTATGGTCTGGGAGGCCCACAAAGCCTATATCAGAGGGATCATGATTAAGGCGGGTGTAGAGAAAAAGAGAAGCCAGGGAGAGACCTTTCGCGTGCTTCAGGAGGAAATCATTAAATTAGAGCAACATCATAAGAAAAAGGGGGATAGCGAAACACTGGCAAAACTATTTAGGAGCAGGGAGGCTATACGGCAGTTAATTGAACAGGAAAATAGGAAGAAGTATAACCTTGTTAAAAAAGAAAGGTATGTAGGCAGTAACCAACCTGGTAGACTCCTGGCAAAGATATTAAGTAAAAAAAAAAATAACAAATATATCGACAAGATAAGATCTAGAACAAACGAGATCCAATATAGGGATCCAGATATTGCAAGGACGTTCCAAGAATTCTACAGCGAGCTTTATTCCATAAATAGAAATGTAACAACTAAGGAGAGGGAACAAAAACAAGCGAAGATCAAAAATTACCTAAGTGAAGTGGGAATGACTAAATTATCGGAAAATGAGCACACCACACTGGAGTCCCCTATTACAGAGATTGAAGTTAGAAAGGCAATTAGAGAAACACAAGTAGGTAAGAGCCCAGGACCGGATGGGTTGACAGTGCTTTATTATAAAAAATACCAAGACTATCTAATCCCTAAACTGTGTGCCTATATGAACGACATAGGAGACAAGGGGGAAATGAGCAGAGAAGCCCTGGCAGCCAATATTACGGTTATTCAAAAAGAGGATAAGGATGCGACAGTTTGTTCAAACTATAGGCCTATTTCCCTGCTAAATGTGGATACTAAATTATTCGCAAAAGTGATTGCGAGCAGAATGAAGCAGGTAATAGAGAAGATCATACATCCGGACCAGGTGGGGTTTATTAGAGGTAGACAGGGACGGGATAACAGCATCAAAACCCTCCTAGTAGCCCAGGAAATCAAAAAGAGCGGAGTCCCAGGTCTACTTCTATCCATAGACGCTGAAAAAGCGTTTGATAGAATAGACTGGGACTTCATGATGAGTACGCTCGAGGAGGTAGGCTGTGGGGAGAGGATGTGTAAATGGATTAGGGCCTTATACTCAAGACCATCGGCAAGAGTGAAAATAAATGGGACCTTCTCGGACCCAATCGACATGTACAATGGTACAAGGCAGGGGTGTCCAATCTCCCCCATGCTCTTCCTGTTGACGTTAGAACCCCTTCTATTAAGGATAAGACAGAATAGGGATATTAGTGGGGTCGTAATAGGGAATATGGAATACAAACTGGCCGCCTTTGCAGATGACATCCTGCTGTATATAACCCAGCCAAGGATATCCCTACCAAATATCATGGCTAACCTAGTAGAATACGGAAAGTTATCAAATTTCAAAGTAAACCCAACTAAATCTGAAGCACTTGAGATAAACCACTTCAAGGACAGTGACCACTCCTACCAAAAACACTTCCCCTTTGTGTGGGGGAAAAAAGAACTGAATTACCTGGGGGTCAAAATCAATACATCAACCGAAACGCTATACCAAGCGAACTTTATAGCACTGTTAAACGAGGTAAAAGCTGAATTGAGTAGAATTCATCTGGGTCAACTATCCTGGGCGGGAAGAATCAACATATATAAAATGGTTATACTGCCGAAAATAACTTATAAAATGCAAATGATACCAATAACACTCCCACATACATACCTCAGAAGGCTACACTTAATGTTTTCAAAATTTATTTGGAGGGGAAAGTCACCTAGATTAAAATTCTCACAATTGATTAATACTAAAGGTAAAGGGGGATGGGGAGCACCAGATATAAGGAAATATTACGAAGCTATCGCTATAGCCAGAGTGACTGAATGGGTCAAAAACATAGAAAAACAATGGGTAGTAATAGAAAATAAAATTAGTGACACTAAACTGGATAAGATTATATGGATTTCGCCTCAACAGAGAAAGTACAGCACTGAAACGCATGCAATCACTAAACACGCACTTAAGATATGGGACACCCTCCACAGAAAGGAACACTGGGAGTATAACTCACCCTTAATGCCACTTAAAGATTTAGAACAGTTTTCACCAGGGAAAGAGGAATGGTTTGGTAAATGGTTACTAGAAGAAAATATACAACTAAAAGACATAATGCATAGGGGTCGAATATGCTCATTCCAAGAGATGCAGGACAAAAGAGATATGTTAGTCATTAACCCCTGGCGCTATAGCCAATTAAAACACTATGTTGGTTCACTCCCACAGCCAATAAGATCGGTGGATAATTTAACACCACTAGAAAAAATATGCGTGGATAGAGAGGGGAGGGGGGGTTTCTCCCGGATATATAAAGTTCTAGTTGATTTAGAAAGGTTAGAAACCCCGGACTATATAGGGAAATGGGAAAAGGAGTTAGGGAGAAATCTTACAGATACAGAAGTCTCCCTGATCTTGAAAGGAGTCTCAGCTACTTCAGTTAATAGTAAACTCCTAGAATTAAATTTTAAATGCCTGACCAGAATGTATCTGACCCCCGATCGGGTGCATAAAATACATAGGGATAAGTCGCAATTTTGTTGGAGGGGCTGCTCAGAGATGGGGTCAATGGCCCATATCTGGTGGCTATGTCCGGAAATGAAAAGGTTTTGGGGCGAAGTAAGAAAATTTATCACAAACAAAAGTGATCACAAACTTGGACGTCCCAAATGACCCTTGGATCTGTTTATTCCACATGAGTGATATGCCGACTAAAACATATCTCAGAACACTTTTACCACATCTTATTGATGCAGCTAAGAGCTTAATCCCTAAGTATTGGCAAAGGAAAGAGAGGCCAAAGATGAGGGAATGGTTTAATAAAATTAATGAGATTCAGTGCTTGGAGTACCTAAGATTTAGCGAAGGGACAAAAATGGGGGCCTTTGAAACAAAATGGAAAGACTGGGAAAAATTTAAAGAATCTCCAAATGCGGTTGAGATGTGGTCTACATAAGTAGAGGAATGCAGAGGACTGGATGGGTATGGTCTCGGGGGGGGGGGGGGGGGGTAGGGGGTGGGAGGGGGGGATGGGTAAGAGGGAAGCATTAGCTATCGTTGGGATAATTATGTATCCTCTTTTGTTTTGTAATATACTAAATTGGAGTACCAAGCAAATGTAAAGCCACGATGATGTGACGATAAGATGGGAAAGAAATTTGAATTTTAATATTTGAAAAATCTTTTCCCGGGAGAAACCTTCAAGCTGAAGTGGCAAAAGAAAAAAGAAAAAAAAAAAAAAGAAAAAAAAAAGTATCTTTTTGCAAAGGAATGGTATTAAAATCACCTCGCCTTTTACTTATTTTTAACACATAGATGCCCTTCACGCAAAGTCCATCAGGCTTAGCCTGATGACAGGCCGCAAAAGTGCTGTTCAATGGGGTGTTCAGGTTCTTTCCCTCTAATGTCTCTGAGGTGCTCACCAATGCAGATGTGAAGCAGACATTTGGTATTGCCAATATATAGCTTATTGCAAGAGCATTGTAAACTATATATAACCCGTGTGGTGGCACAATTAATTAAACTTGTAAGTATTTACACCATCCACATCAGCGAACAGCTCAGTACACTCAACATATTTACAAATTTGGCAATGCCCGCACGGCACCAATCCCACATTCCTAGATAAGGGAGTCAACCAAGTACCACTAGATGACTGTGTAAATTCTGATTGAGTCAACAAATCAGATAGAGTTAGGGATGAGCTTCGAGTTCGAGTCGAACTCATGTTCTACTCGAACATTGGCTGTTCGCAAGTTCGCCGAACAGCGAACAATTTGGGGTGTTCGCGGCAAATTCGAATGCCGCGGAACACCCTTTAAAAGTCTATGGGAGAAATCAAAAGTGCTCATTTTAAAGGCTTATATGCAAGTTATTGTCATAAAAAGTGTTTGGGGACCTGGGTCCTGCCCCAGGGGACATGGATCAATGCAAAAAAAAGTTTTAAAAACGGACGTTTTTTCAGGAGCAGTGATTTTATTAATGCTTAAAGTCAAACAATAAAAGTGTAATATCCCTTTAAATTTCGTACCTGGGAGGTGTCTATAGTATGCCTGTAAAGGGGCGCATGCCGTTTTTATCAATGAACTTCTATGTGTATTGTCGGCAATGCAATAGCCGCGGTAGTTTTAAATGTGTTTTTTCCTTCAAAATGTCATTTTGCTGTCAGACTGTTCTAAACACGGGAAACATGCGCCCCTTTACAGGCATACTATAGACACCCCCCAGGTATGAAATTTAAAGGGATATTACACTTTTATTGTTTGACTTTAAGCATTATTAAAATCACTGCTCCTGAAAAAACGGCCGTTTTTAAAACTTTTTTTTGCATTGATTCATGTCCCCTGGGGCAGGACCCAGGTCCCCAAACACTTTTAATGACAATAACTTGCATATTAGCCTTTAAAATTAGCACTTTTGATTATTCATGTTCGTGTCCCATAGACTTTAACGGTGTTCGCGTGTTCGAACGAATTTTTTTCCTGTTCGCATGTTCTGGTGCGAACCGAACAGGGGGGTGTTCGGCTCATCCCTGGATAGAGTAAAGCACACCGTGTTAAAACATCCCAGTGTCTGGACAAAGCTTCTCTTTACCTAGACCATTGTGCATCAAACTGGGTAATAAATAAACAGGTCCATTTAAATTAACTGTCACTCTTGAGGGAAGAGAGTCTTGTCCCCCAGAATTTGCAATCAATCTTTCTCAGAGGCATTTTTCTTACTTTTTTCAGAAATTTATGGGTATTGCCTCTCTCTTTGAATCTCCCATACATTTTATCGGCTTCCCTTTAAAAATATGATACCTTTGAGCAGTTCCTCCTGATACGGAGAAACTGTCCCAAAGGTATCCCCTGGATAAGCGACTTGGGGTGAAAACTGTCAGCCCTCCCCTTAATATGGTATTAGCCGCAGTTGATTTGCGGTAAGTGCATGTTGACAGCTCTCCACATTCTTTGATGATCTGGAGGTCCAGGAAAAGTATTGTCATGGAATCAAAATTATATGCAAGTCTAAAATTGATCATTCTGATTGAGACTATTCATAAACTCATGCAATTCTGATTCCTGGACCCTCCGGACCACCAAAATGTCATCTTTGTAGAAAAGCCAGATTGCCACATATTTTGCAAAAGATGTTAGACTGTAGATGTTAGACAGCCTCCTCCCACATACCCAAGTGCAGGCATGCATAAGAGGGCTCCCCAGGGACACCCATGGATGTACCAGAAATTTGTTGATAGTCCTCCGTATCCCTGACATATGAATGGAGGGAGGAGACCATCGTCATCAGCAATTGGTCAATGTACTGACCTGTTTTTTCCAAAGGTCCTTTACCTGCGGATACATTTGGTCTCCCTGGTGGATTAAAAAGTCTTTATGTAATTTGGGGATAATGTACAAGACTGGGATATTATATTCAGAGACCTTCAAACAATTTAGTTATTTTTTATTCATACGTGGGAAGGGGGTATCATGGAGCTTTTTATAAATCTCCTTATTATCTAATTGTCTTTTCACCTTCCTGACATATTGATATTCTCCAATTATTACTACAGTATATTGCCTCTTTTATTGCTCTTTGGAATAATGATGTTTTTTTACATTCTTTAGTTCCCAAGAGGCCTTTCTCTCTTCTTTGATCACAATATCTGCCTCCTACTTTTGCCAGTCAATCCCTTTTGGATCTTCACTCACCAGTTCAAGAAACTGACTTTATTTTTAGTTAGGTGGCACTTTTTTTAATTTTATATTTAGGTCTACTTGTCTAAGGGTCAGGGGCGGACTGACCATTCGGTCATTCGGACGCCGACCGAGGGCCCGCAGCCAGTAGGGGGCCCGGGAGACATGCTCGTCGGATCTAAGGGTATGCTGCTGGGCGTGCTGCGGTGGAGCCGTTCTGCCGACTGCCGCGGGGGGGGGGCGGGGTGTACAAGACCCGGTGTCTTGTCGAATTCAGTCCCCTATCCAAAAGTGTCCGCCCTGTACTGCGCAGGCGCAGTACGGAGGACAAACGAGACGCCGAAAGTCTCCGAAGTTCAACAGCTGATCGTCAGCTGTACACGGCGCCTGCGCATTTATTCTTACCCTATGTCCAGGATCATTCCCTACTATCCAAGTGGACATAGAGTTAGAATAAATATTTGCCGAGCGCAGCGAGGCTGTGCCCGAAGCGTGGCGAGCGAAGCGAGCCCGCGAGGGGCCCTCTTACACTGCCATCGCTAACAGGTGCCCGAGCGCCGTGTACAGCTGATGGTCAGCTGATCAACTTCGGACATTTTCGGCATCTCCTGCTCCTCCGTACTGCGCAGGCGCTGCGCCTGCGCAGTACGAGGCGGACACTATCTGATACCAGGACACTATATGGCAGAACACCGGCATTTCCTTCTTCAGTTTGGGATGCAGTGAGGGGAGTGGGAGGCGGCGATCAGCAGCTCTATGGTGCTTGCAGCATCTCCCGGGGACTTGTATTTCTCCTCCAGATTGTAGAGTGGAAAGGGGAGGGGCCTCTGACCCGGGCAGCTACAAGTTTCACTCTCTGCTTGTATGCTGTTGCCGACTGCTGCCCGGGTCAGAGGCCCCTCCCCTATCCACTGTACAGAATCAGAAGGAGGACTACAAGCCCCAGTGAGATCCACAGGCACCATAGAACTGCCGATCGCCACCTCCCACCTCCCCCTTGGGTTGGAGGTGCACAGCCAGGTACAGGGGAACCTCTGGGGGGGTTAAGTCTGGGCACCCTGATGTATGGGGGGGGCTCTCTGGGGAACCTGATGTATGGGGGGGGCGGCTCTCTGGGGACCCTGATGTATGGGGGGGCTCTCTGGGGACCCTGATGTATGGGGGGGGCTCTCTGGGGACCCTGATGTATGGGGGGGCTCTCTGGGGACCCTGATGTATGGGGGGGCTCTCTGGGGACCCTGATGTATGGGGGCTCTCTGGAGACCCTGATTTATGGGGGGCTCTCTGGGGACCCTGATGTATGGGGGGCTCTCTGGGGACCCTGATGTATGGGGGGGGCTCTCTGGGGACCCTGATGTATGGGGGGGGCTCTCTGGGGATCCTGATGTACGGGGGCTCTCTGGGGACCCTGATGTATGGGGGGGGCTCTCTGGGGACCCTGATGTATGGGGGGGGGCTCTCTGGGGACCCTGATGTATGGGGGGCTCTCTGGGGACCCTGATGTATGGGGGGCTCTCTGGGGACCCTGATGTATGGGGGGCTCTCTGGGGACCCTGACGTATGGGGGGCTCACTGGGCACCCTGATGTATATGGGGGGGCTCTCTGGGGAACCTGATGTATGGGGGGGCTCTCTGGGGAACCTGATGTATGGGGGGGCTCTCTGGGGACCCTGATTTATGGGGGGCTCTCTGGAGACCCTGATTTATGGGGGGCTCTCTGGGGACCCTGATGTATGGGGGGGGCTCTCTGGGGACCCTGATGTATGGGGGGGGCTCTCTGGGGACCCTGATGTATGGGGGGAGGCTCTCTGGGGACTCTGATGTATGGGGGGAGGCTCTCTGGGGACCCTGGTGTATGGGGGGGCTCTCTGGGGACCCTGGTGTATGGGGGGCTCTCTGGGGACCCTGATGTATGGGGGGGCTCTCTGGGGACCCTGATGTATGGGGGGCTCTCTGGGGACCCTGATGTATGGGGGACTCTCTGGGGACCCTGATGTATGGGGGGCTCTCTGGGGACCCTGATGTATGGAGGGCTCTCTGGGGACCCTGATGTATGGAGGGCTCTCTGGGGACCCTGATGTATGGGGGGGCTCACTAGGGACCCTGATGTATGGGGGGCTCTCTGGGGACCCTGATGTATGAGGGAAGGCTCTCTGGGGACCCTGATGTATGAGGGAAGGCTCTCTGGGGACCCTGATGTATGGGGGGCTCTCTGGGGACCCTGATGTAAGGAGGAGGCTCTCTGGGGACCCTGATGTAAGAGGAGGCTCTCTGGGGACCCTAATGTAAGAACGAGGCTCTCTGGGGACCCTGATGTAAGGAGGAGGCTCTCTGGGGACCCTGATGTTTGGGGGGCTCTCTGGAGACCCTGATGTATGGGGGGGGCTCTCTGGGGACCCTGATGTATGGGGGGGGGCTCTCTGGGGACCCTGATGTAAGGAGGGGGCTCTCTGGGGACCCAGATCTTTTGGGGGCTCTCTGGGGACCCAGATCTTTGGGGGGCTCTCTGGGGACCCAGATCTATGGGGGGCTCTCTGGGACCCTGATGTATGGGGGGGCTCTCTGGGGAGTGGACCCTGATGTATGTGGGGCTCTCTGGAGACCTTGATGTATGGGGGGGCTCTCTGGGGACCTTGATGTAAGGGGGGCTCTCTGAAGACCTTGATGTAAGGGGGGGCTCTCTGAAGACCTTGATGTAAGGGGGGGCTCTCTGGGGACCCTGATGTATGGAGGGTTTCTCTGGGGACCCTGATGTAAGGAGGGGGCTCTCTGGGGACCTTGATGTAAGGAGGGGGCTCTCTGGGGACCCTGATGTAAGGAGGGGGCTCTCTGGGAACCCTGATGTAAGGAGGAGGCTCTCTGGGGACCCTGATGTAAGGAGGAGGCTCTCTGGGGACCCTGATGTTTGGGGGGGCTCTCTGGAGACCCTGATGTATGGGGGGCTCTCTGGGGACCCTGATGTATGGGGGGGCTCTCTGGGGACCCAGATCTATTGGGGGCTCTCTGGGGACCCAGATCTTTGAGGGGCTCTCTGGGGACCCAGATCTATGGGGGGCTCTCTGGGACCCTGATGCATGGGGGGGCTCTCTGGGGAGTGGACCCTGATGTATGTGGGGCTCTCTGGAGACCTTGATGTATGGGGGGGCTCTCTGGGGACCTTGATGTAAGGGGGGCTCTCTGAAGACCTTGATGTAAGGGGGGGCTCTCTGAAGACCTTGATGTAGGGGGGGCTCTCTGGGGACCCTGATGTATGGGGGGGGTTTCTCTGGGGACCCTGATGTAAGGAGGGGGCTCTCTGGGGACCTTGATGTAAGGAGGGGGCTCTCTGGGAACCCTGATGTAAGGAGGGGGCTCTCTGGGTACCCTGATGTAAGGGGGAGGCTCTCTGGGGACCCTGATGTAAGGAGGAGGCTCTCTGGGGACCCTGATGTAAGGGGAGGCTCTCTGGGGACCCTGATGTAAGGAGGAGGCTCTCTGGGGACCCTGATGTAAGGGGAGGTTCTCTGGGGACCCTGATGTAAGGGGGGGCTCTCTGGGGACCCTGATGTAAGGGGAGGCTCTCTGGGGACCCTGATGTAAGGGGAGGCTCTCTGGGGACCCTGATGTAAGGGGAGGCTCTCTGGGGACCCTGATGTAAGGGGAGGCTCTCTGGGGACTTGTTTACATAGGCAGACCACAGTTCTGCCTCTGTTGGAAATGATCGTCGGGGCCTGGCGGACATGGGGTCCTCCAGACCCGCTGGTTAGCTCTCGGTGTGTCCAATCACAGCGGCAGCAGGTCAAACATCATGCAGACCCGCAAGTGCAGAATCAAGTACCTGTACATGATTCTGCTCACAGGAGACGCAGCCCTGCAGTAAATGTATGTGGTTAAAGTGAGTTTATTTTTCTTTATTTTCTTAAATCTTTAAACATTTATTTTGAAAATGAAGTAGAGAAATTCTGTGACCAATGCATGTAATGTAGCAGTGCAATATATACGTGGGGCTTTGTGAGGGTGTGGCTTGTGTGTGGGTGGGTGGGGACTAAGGGGGCCCCATGAGCCCCTATTGCCCAGGGGCCCCATGAGTTGTCAGTCCGCCCCTGCTAAGGGTCATTACTTCTTCATCTTGGTATAATTCAATATCCAGAGAGTCTTCACCCATAAGTTCCAACAGGTCATTTAATGGTTTTTGTTCATCATCAGATAGAGCCCTACTCATTGGCAAATTGCCATTCTTCTGCTCATATAGAAGGTGCAACAACAGAACCTTACGTAAAAATAAATGGACATCTTAGTATACTGTAAATTCCTCCGTGTTGTTCTTTGGGGAGAACAAAAGGCCTTTATTTAGTAATTTTAGGTGTCTATCTTTTTAAGGGGAAAGAGGACAGGTTAACTATTTTATTATCTCCCTGTAATGGCAACTGTACAGTACCTAAGTCTTTTTCTTCTGATTTCTGGTTCTTTTTTTTTCGATCTATATGTTTTTTTCTACTCCTTATTTGAATTTCTTTCCTGTCTTCAAAAAATTCCTACTCTTTCCATGGGTCCTTCCTGTGGGGAGGAGCTGTCCCCACTTTGATATAAAAAACTAATGGCACTTTCACTGTCTATATTGCTGGACACAATTTCACCTTCGGATTGGGAAAAGGATCTCAATCGTCTACGCCTTGACCTACTCTTCCCTCTTTGGGAAGAGAGGTCAAAGATGTCTCCCCTTTCCCAATCCACAAGATCCTGTTTAAATCTAGGCTGCTGTGTGTTTATGAGATTCTTTGGTACCTTGTCAACAGTATTTACTTTTTCACAATTTCATTTTGTCTTACAAATTATCTCTCTTTAAATGGATCTTAACCCTTAATACTTTGTTCCATTAGTGGCCTGTCCATAGGGGCGCACAAGCACCACCCCCCCAGCCCATGCATTCAGCCCCCTAATCTACATGCAGGGCGCCAGACGCATGGATTCCAATGTGCTTTTTTTTTTTTAAGCACATGATTAGAGCCTGAGGCGCTAATTGGCTTCAAAAAAGGGTGGGCTGCCCCAAGCCCGCCCACTTGTGTGACAATAGCAAATTAATACTCGCTATTGTCATCCTGATTCTCCTCCCGGCCAATCAGAAAGCAGCTCCTGAGTCCCGATAATGGTGGTGTGGGGTGTCGTTGGTTTGCTGCACCCCCCCTCAAATTTTGGAACATCAGTCACCACTGCTTTGTTCAATCTCCCCTTTAAGTCATCCAATTGAAATCTTTCCTCCTTCACTATCAATTTCATAAGTTCAATGCCATGAGCAATGCACAAGTCTTTCCATTTAGGTATGAATCGGTGGTTGTGCAAATATTCTGCAGGATCCGCTCTATCCCTTTAACCTCTGAGGATTATCTTATATTCTATATAGGATTCTAAAAAGAAGACATCCCATTTACAGTTTAAATGCCTAATTAATAATTTTTTTTATGTATTTTAAACCACCTTTTAATGTCTTCCTCTTTACTCGCAGAATCTGAGATGTCTCCCTTAAGGGCTGTTTTAATTTGTACCTGCACCTCCTTGCCTAAAACATAAGCCATACCTATTACAACAATCAAAAGAAAAAAAGGAAATAACCTCTCAAAAAATGGGTGGGACACTGTCCTGCTCGGCGGCTGCGTCTATGGATCATATGAGCGGAGCTCCCTGAATGTACAGACATACGGCTCTTTGTCTAACTTGATCCTGTCCTCTTAGGAAGCCTCTTACTCTTTATGACCTTGTGGAGCTGCCTGTGTATATAGGAGTCCTATACTTTTCCTCTGGATTACTAGGTTCCTGTTCTACTCTCCCTGTATAGTCATGTCATGTACCATAATTAGGATATCCCTTCGTTTTCCATCCAATTTAGGTTCCTTTAAGATAGTGCCAACCCCTTTTTGAGCTTTGCTCCTTTGGCGTCATATGGGGGGACCAGTGTGGATAAGGCGGGGCCAGCCATACGCCCGATTCTCCTTTGGTTTTTCGGGGCATCCCTGACGGATTCGCCTCCGGGATTCTGGCAGTGAGCTTCTTTTTTTGAATATGCTTGGTGTGATTCTTCCTACAAGTTGCCCCTGATGAAGGGACTCTATAGGTAGTCCCGAAATGCGTAGGCCCAGGGGGAAGACTACGCGAATATACATTCAAATTCTACATCAGTATATTCATATTCTTATTATTATTTATTGTATATTATTATATGTGAACTGTATCAGATTTTTTCTACCTGTATATTTGTATCAATAAAATTGTTTTTTATTACTTCGTTGCCTTCAAAGTCCCAAACATTTTTTGAGGGGTTATTTCCTTTTTTCCTTATACCAGGGATGGTGGCAACCCATATGACCTACTTGGATGGTATCTTTCTTCCTATGTTAACAATCAAACGAAAGGAAAGAGTAATAGCACCATATAACACTCTGAAAAGCCCAACAATCTACCGGGAGACCCAAAGTAACAGAGGAATGCAAGGCAAAGGTGGTCTAAATTCAATTATCCCTTGTAGAGAAAGAGTCACCAGTACTCTATAGCATGTACTACCTATTAAACGTTAAAAAACAGAAGGAATCAAAACAATAATCAGGGTACCCAAAAATGGCCACCTCCGTGGTCAAATACCCACTCACCTATTAAATAAATGGTGGGGATCGGTCAGATAAGAAACCACACAAAAATATGGCAAATAGGTAGAGTCTGATAACACAGCACCATGCTACTGAGCCTCCAGGGCTTAAAATGAAACAAAACAATGATATACAAAATAAATGCAAATATGAAAAATCTTTATTAATATATGACAAATTATACAAAATAACTTTAACCACTTCAATACAGGGCAATTACACCCCCATCCCGCCCATGCCATTTTTCTGCCTTCAGCACTGTCACAGTTTGAATGACAATTGCGCTGTCATGTTATACTGTAACTATGTGAAATCATTATAATTTTCTTCACACAAATAGAGCTTTCTTTTGGTGGTATTTTAATCGCCCGTGGGTTTTTTATTTTTTCCTAAAAAAAAAAAAGACCAAAAATTTGAAAAAAATAAAAAGTTTTTCTTAGTTTCTGTCAGTAAATTTTGTAAATAAGTAATTTTTCTCCTTCACTGATGAGCGCTAATGAGGCAGCACTGATGGGCACTGATAGGCTGCACTGATGGGCACTGAGAGGTGGCACTGATGAGGAGGCATGAATATGCCGCACTTTCAGGCACTGATAGGTGGCACTTATATGTGGAACTGATGAGCACTGATAGGTGGCACTGATGGGTGGCACTGGTGGGCACTGGGCACAGATAGGCGGCACTAGTAGGCACATATAGGCGGCACTGGTGGGCACAGATAGGCAGCACAGATAGGTGGCACTGATGGGCGGCACTGATGGGCACTGATGGGCATTGATGGGTAGCATTGATGGTCAGCAGTGATGAGAATTGATGGGCAGCAATGATAGCCAGCACTGACTGGCATCATTGATGGCCACTGATTGCTGGCACTTGTAGGCACTGATTTCTGGCACTTGTGTGCACAGATTGGTGTCAATTGTGGGCACTGGTTGGCACTGATTGCTGGCAGTGGCATTGCTGGCACTGCTTGGCACTTAATTGTAATCAGGGCACTGATGATCAGTGTCCTGATTACATCCCTAGATGTCCTCTGTGAGGAGATGCTGCTGATCAGCTCTCCTCTCCTCACACTCTGTCAGTGTGAGGCGAGGAGCAACGATTACCGGCATCTCCGCGTTTACACGTGACCGGCTGTGATTGGACACAGCCAATCACATGGTTAAAGAGACTTGGCCGCGGCTCTTTACACAGATCGGGGTCGCGCCGTATCCTAGCAACATGGCACGGTCGCCGCGCTGTGTGCCCCCGGGGGCGTGCGAGAGCGGTCATTCTGGGAGACCGTTATATGATGTCCATCCAGAACGAGAGCCGCACTGCCCAGCCGTCATTTGATGGTGGGTGGGCGGGTGGCAAGTGGTTAAATAAAAAACAACTTCCACCACCATCAAAAGACAACATTGTCTTGGTATCAAATCATGCATCTAGACACCATCCACTCATGCATACATCCCAAATATAGTCAATAGGACCCAATCAACTTGGGAAATAAACCAAAGGGCTTTATGAATAACCTCCCAAGGAAGAATGTCCTATGAAAGGAAAACCTATATTTGCTTGTGTTGGCAACTCTACCTGTTTGCCATTTTTTTTTTTTGTGGTGTTAGCATTCCTCTGCTGTACATACTGTCTGCCATCATAACTTGCACACTCTTCTCCCATGCATACTGCCCTGGCCATATGCCACAAACTCATTTCCTGCACATACTGTCTGCTATAAAACCCTCCACCATTCCTCTCTTGTACAATGTCAAATCCATACTCCTCTCCTGTGCATACTGCCCCCTGTCATACCCTTTTCTACAATGCTTCTTCATGTACTTCTCATCACTATACACTATGCACCCCTCTCCTACCAATGTCATGTCGTCGCCATAACTCCACTTTCACAGTGTTCCTATTGATCTTTCCCCAGTGAGATCTCACCTCAAATACACACATTGTTTTTCTTACACAGTCAGATCCGACCTCCAGCATAGAGATTTATCTTCCCCAGTGAGATCCCACTTACAGATTGGACCTTCACCAGTTAGGTTCCTCCCCCAGCACACATCGATTGATCTTTCCATAATGGGATTTCACCCCCACCTCCAGTACAAATACTTTGGTCTCCCCCTGTACCTTTACCACAGCATACAATCTCCAGTTCTTCTCCAGATTCTCCTCACTGTGTACCCACAATCCACCACAATTTTGCACATTGAACAGTGTCCATGTCTTCCCCACAGACATTGCTCACTGATCCTGTACATAAGTCTAGGGGTTCATCAGCAGTGCCTCCCCTCCCCCTCTCTGCAGAAGGAAAGTTTCCTATTGCTTTTCCCTGGATGGCTTTTCTTCCTTCTGGCCGACCTCATTATAACGTGTCAGTTTTAATAAAGAAAAATAATTTGATGTTTTACTAATGGTTACATGGAAAAAGGGGAGGAGATTGAACAAGGGCTACTCCAAAAATACCCTCAATCACCAGAGAGGGTTAGGACTGTCACGGTACACAAATATAGAGTAGATCTTTTGATAAAAATAGAGTTTATTATACAATATTATTATTATTATTATTATACAGTATTTATATAGCGCCAACAGTTTACGTAGCGCTTTACAACTTGAGGGTAGACAGTACAAATACAATACAATTTGATACAGTAGGAATCAGAGGGCCCTGCTCCTTAGAGCTTACAATCTAAGAGGGGAGGTCAAGAGATACAAGAGGTAATAACTGTGGGTGATGTGCTGATTGAGAAGATTAATGTACAGTTGTTAGGTGGGGGCCAGATAGGCTTCTCTGAAGAGATGAGTTTTCAGGGATCGTCTGAAAGTGGATAAAGTAGGAGAAAAACGGACGGATTGGGGTAGAGCATTCCAGAGGATGGGGGAGGCTCTGGAGAAGTCCTGAAGGCGAGCATGGGATGAGGTGACGAGGGAGTTTGAGAGCAGGAGGTCTTGGGAGGAGCGAAGAGAACGATTAGGTTGGTATTTTGTGACTAGGTTAGAGATGTAGCTAGGGGCCAAGTTGTGGATGGCTTTGTAAGTTATAGTTAGTATCTTGAATTTAATTCGGTGACTGAGTGGCAGCCAATGGAGGGATTGGCAGAGAGGGGTGTAGCAGACGCTGAGCGGTTTGTGTGGTGGATGAGCCTGGCCGCAGCGTTCATGATGGACTGAAGTGGGAAAAGCCTATTTAGAGGTAAACCAATGAGGAGGGAGTTGCAGTAGTCAAGGCGGGAGATGACCAGGGAGTGGATTAGAAGCTTTGTGGTGTCAATGGTTAGGAAGGGGCGTATCTTGGAGATGTTGCGAAGACAGAGGCGGCAAGCTTTGGATAGTGATAGAATGTGGGGTCGAAAGGTTAGTTCAGAGTCCAGGATTACACCTAGGACCTTGGCGTGGGGAGATGGGTTGATAGTTGAGCCGTTGATCTTGACAGGGAGATCAGGGGAAGTGGCACCTGAGGGAGGAAATATCATGAGCTCGGTTTTGGATAGGTTGAGTTTGAGAAAGTGATGTGACATCCAGGCTGATATGTCTGCTAATAAGTTGGTAATGCGTGAGGAGACAGATGGAGAGAGCTGGGGGGTGGAGAGATAGATTTGGGTGTCATCAGCGTAGAGATGATATTTAAAGCCGTGGGAGGCAATCAACTGACCCAAGGAGGTGGTGTAGATTGAAAAAAGGAGAGGTCCGAGAACAGAACCTTGGGGGACCCCAACGGAAAAAGGAAGAGGAGAGGAGGAAGTAGAGTTGTAAGTGACACTGAAGGAGCGGTGGGATAGGTAGGATGAGAACCAGCGAAGAGTGCAGTCACGGAGACCAAAGGAGTGGAGTTTTTCGATATACAAAATATATATATACCAGTTACAACAAAAACAGCAAGGTGATTGTTGCAGAAATACATAGAACAATGATATTAAAATTGACAATTGAGAACCCCCACAGGTATGTAGAGGCACAGTAGACGTTGACCTCAACAGTTTTGCGGCCAATGCCGCTTCCTCAGGAGGCGTCAAACCATATCATCTAAAAAACATATAATTACAAGATTACAGTAACACAAATCCTCAGTGATATTATATTGCCTAAGGCACATTTGTATTGGAGTATTCACAGGGTACAGCAAAACTCACCAGTGTAGGCCCTTGCGGGCAACAGATGGCATAGATTGAGTCACCCTGGCGGGTAATGGTTAAATGTCAATATTAAATGCTAATGTTAGTATAATGGCAGGTTCCTTTGCTACAATGACTTTGCAGAAGATGTTGTTGAAACAATGTCCTCAAAAAGTGTGGTTAGAATGTCCTTGGAAGGTCTTCCAGTACAGACAATCCATCTCCTAGTATTGTACAGAGAAGCATTTCCAGCTGATAAGATATTCCATAACAGAATGTTTCTTGTAATACGTGTGTCTTGTATAAATTCTTAATGAGTAATAGGGATGAGCTTCGTGTTCGAGTCGAACCCATGTTCGACTCGAACATCGGCTGTTCGGTCGTTCGCCGAATTGCGAACGATATGGGCCGTTCGCGCCAAATTCGTGTGGCGCGTCACGGCCCATAATTCACTGCGGCATCGCAGTGCATTGCTGGCTGATTATTGGCCAAGCATGCACTATGACCCGCATGCTTGGCCAATCACAGCGCCGTCAGTAGAGAGAGCTGTAATTGGCCAAAGCCAGGGTGGCTTTGGCCAATTATGGCTCAGGGGATTTAGTACACACCCCACACTATATAAGGCCGCCTGCACGGCGGCCCTGTGTAGTGTGTGTTCCGGTGTGCTGAGAGATAGAGAGAGAGAGAGACAGTGTCATTTGATTTGAGTTAGATAGATTAGGCAGAACAGTCAGTCAGTTAGCTGCACTTACAGTGTATTGTGTATATATATGCATCCCAGGTGTTGCATATATATATATACACTGTATTCAGTTTAGCTAGATCCGTTCCTGTTATCTTCTATCTAGACTATTTACATTTAGTGCAGTGTGTCCTGCTCACAGTGTTCAGCTAGATCCGTTCCTGCTATTTACATTCAGTGCAGTGCGTCCTGCTCACAGTGTTCAGCTAGATCCGTTCCTGGTATTTACATTTAGTGCAGTGCGTCCTGCTCACAGTGTTCAGCTAGATCCGTTCCTGCTATTTACATTCAGTGCAGTGCGTCCTGCTCACAGTGTTCAGCTAGATCCGTTCCTGGTATTTACATTTAGTGCAGTGCGTCCTGCTCACAGTGTTCAGCTAGATCCGTTCCTGCTATTTACATTCAGTGCAGTGCGTCCTGCTCACAGTGTTCAGCTAGATCCGTTCCTGCTATTTACATTCAGTGCAGTGCGTCCTGCTCACAGTGTTCAGCTAGATCCGTTCCTGGTATTTACATTTAGTGCAGTGCGTCCTGCTCACAGTGTTCAGCTAGATCCGTTCCTGCTATTTACATTCAGTGCAGTGCGTCCTGCTCACAGTGTTCAGCTAGATCCGTTCCTGCTATTTACATTTAGTGCAGTGCGTCCTGCTCACAGTGTTCAGCTAGATCCGTTCCTGCTATTTACATTCAGTGCAGTGCGTCCTGCTCACAGTGTTCAGCTACATCCGTTCCTGCTATTTACATTCAGTGCAGTGCGTCCTGCTCACAGTGTTCAGCTAGATCCGTTCCTACTATTTACATTCAGTGCAGTGCGTCCTGCTCACAGTGTTCAGCTAGATCCGTTCCTGGTATTTACATTTAGTGCAGTGCGTCCTGCTCACAGTGTTCAGCTACATCCGTTCCTGATATTTACATTTAGTGCAGTGCGTCCTGCTCACAGTGTTCAGCTAGATCCGTTCCTGCTATTTACATTCAGTGCAGTGCGTCCTGCTCACAGTGTTCAGCTACATCCGTTCCTGCTATTTACATTCAGTGCAGTGCGTCCTGCTCACAGTGTTCAGCTAGATCCGTTCCTGCTATTTACATTCAGTGCAGTGCGTCCTGCTCACAGTGTTCAGCTAGATCCGTTCCTGCTATTTACATTCAGTGCAGTGCGTCCTGCTCACAGTGTTCAGCTAGATCCGTTCCTGCTATTTACATTTAGTGCAGTGCGTCCTGCTCACAGTGTTCAGCTAGATCCGTTCCTGCTATTTACATTCAGTGCAGTGCGTCCTGCTCACAGTGTTCAGCTAGATCCGTTCCTGGTATTTACATTTAGTGCAGTGCGTCCTGCTCACAGTGTTCAGCTAGATCCGTTCCTGCTATTTACATTCAGTGCAGTGCGTCCTGCTCACAGTGTTCAGCTAGATCCGTTCCTGGTATTTACATTTAGTGCAGTGCGTCCTGCTCACAGTGTTCAGCTACATCCGTTCCTGCTATTTACATTTAGTGCAGTGCGTCCTGCTCACAGTGTTCAGCTAGATCCGTTCCTGCTATTTACATTCAGTGCAGTGCGTCCTGCTCACAGTGTTCAGCTACATCCGTTCCTGCTATTTACATTCAGTGCAGTGCGTCCTGCTCACAGTGTTCAGCTAGATCCGTTCCTGCTATTTACATTCAGTGCAGTGCGTCCTGCTCACAGTGTTCAGCTAGATCCGTTCCTGGTATTTACATTTAGTGCAGTGCGTCCTGCTCACAGTGTTCAGCTAGATCCGTTCCTGCTATTTACATTCAGTGCAGTGCGTCCTGCTCACAGTGTTCAGCTAGATCCGTTCCTGGTATTTACATTTAGTGCAGTGCGTCCTGCTCACAGTGTTCAGCTACATCCGTTCCTGCTATTTACATTCAGTGCAGTGCGTCCTGCTCACAGTGTTCAGCTAGATCCGTTCCTGCTATTTACATTCAGTGCAGTGCGTCCTGCTCACAGTGTTCAGCTAGATCCGTTCCTGGTATTTACATTTAGTGCAGTGCGTCCTGCTCACAGTGTTCAGCTACATCCGTTCCTGCTATTTACATTCAGTGCAGTGCGTCCTGCTCACAGTGTTCAGCTAGATCCGTTCCTGGTATTTACATTTAGTGCAGTGCGTCCTGCTCACAGTGTTCAGCTACATCCGTTCCTGCTATTTACATTCAGTGCAGTGCGTCCTGCTCACAGTGTTCAGCTAGATCCGTTCCTGCTATTTACATTCAGTGCAGTGCGTCCTGCTCACAGTGTTCAGCTAGATCCGTTCCTGGTATTTACATTTAGTGCAGTGCGTCCTGCTCACAGTGTTCAGCTAGATCCGTTCCTGCTATTTACATTCAGTGCAGTGCGTCCTGCTCACAGTGTTCAGCTAGATCCGTTCCTGGTATTTACATTTAGTGCAGTGCGTCCTGCTCACAGTGTTCAGCTAGATCCGTTCCTGCTATTTACATTCAGTGCAGTGCGTCCTGCTCACAGTGTTCAGCTAGATCCGTTCCTGCTATTTACATTCAGTGCAGTGCGTCCTGCTCACAGTGTTCAGCTAGATCCGTTCCTGGTATTTACATTTAGTGCAGTGCGTCCTGCTCACAGTGTTCAGCTAGATCCGTTCCTGCTATTTACATTCAGTGCAGTGCGTCCTGCTCACAGTGTTCAGCTAGATCCGTTCCTGCTATATACATTTAGTGCAGTACGTCCTGCTCACAGTGTTCAGCTAGATCCGTTCCTGTTATCTTCCTACTGACAGGCAGGCTTGTCTGGTTACAGTATATAAAGCTACCTGAAGAAAATTACAGGTGTTCTTTTTGATCCTATTAGTACCACGGTCAGGCAGCTAGACTATTTACATTTAGTACAGTGTGTCCTGCTCACAGTGTTCAGCTAGATCCGTTCCTGTTATCTTCCTACTGACAGGCAGGCTTGTCTGGTTACAGTATATAAAGCTACCTTAAGAAAATTACAGGTGTTCTTTTTGATCCTATTAGTACCACGGTCAGGCAGCTAGACTATTTACATTTAGTACAGTGCGTCCTGCTCACAGTGTTCAGCTAGATCCGTTCCTGTTATCTTCCTACTGACAGGCAGGCTTGTCTGGTTACAGTATATAAAGCTACCTGAAGAAAATTACAGGTGTTCTTTTTGATCCTATTAGTACCACGGTCAGGCAGCTAGACTATTTACATTTAGTACAGTGTGTCCTGCTCACAGTGTTCAGCTAGATCCGTTCCTGTTATCTTCCTACTGACAGGCAGGCTTGTCTGGTTACAGTATATAAAGCTACCTTAAGAAAATTACAGGTGTTCTATCCCAGCTTAGTGCAGCTACAGGCCATTAGTATGTCTGGAAGGCCAAGAAGGAGAGGCAGACAGTCACAAGCCAATAAGAGAGGGCAAGCAGGCTCTGTGTCTAGTGCTGGTTGTGGAGACGGTGAATCCTCATCAGCACGTGGCCATGGGACACGCTTGGCCTTTTTTTCGGCAGCTGGCCGTGTTGAGCCGCAACATGCGGAAGACTTGGTCGAGTGGATGACCAAGCCGTCCTCATCCTCCTCATCCTCTCTCACCCATGCCCAGGGTGCTTTGTCTGGCAAAGCAGCGGCCTCTTCCCTCAGCTCAATGTCATCAGTGACTCCTTCCCTAGCTCCACCATGTCCTCATGAGGATTCCCTCGAACTGTTTGACCACAGTGTTGGGTACATGCTCCAGGAGGATGCCCAGCGTTTGGAAGGCTCTGATGATGATACTGAGCTCAATGAAGGCAGTAACATGAGCACGGACAGAGGGGGTGCCCAAGAAGGACAGCAATCTGGCAGTCATGCTCCCCCTGCTGCAGCATACTGCCAGGTTTGCTCCAGTGATGAGGAGGGAGGGGATGATGAGGTCACTGACTCAACGTGGGTGCCTGATAGGAGAGAGGAGGAGGAGGAGGAGGAGGAGGAGGTGGCACATCACCAACTAGGCAGGATGCCCTCCAGGGGCCAGCCTAAGGGCAGCACATTGACTGCATCACACCCCAAAGCTCCACATGTGCAGGGCGCTGCAGTCTCTGCGCGTTATTCAAAAAGTTCTTTGGTGTGGGCCTTTTTTGAGACGAGTGCATCAGATCGCACCGCTGCTATTTGCAACATATGTCTCAAGCGTATCTCGCGTGGCCAAAACATCTCCCGCTTGGGTACCACATGCTTGACCAGACATATGTTGACCTGCCATGCAGTTCGTTGGCAAGCGTATCTAAAAGACCAACAAAGACGATCTCTCCTTGCTCCTCATCAGCTGAGATTTCCAACCCCACTAGACCTTCAGTCCTCTCTGAGACCTGCAGTGAGAGGAATGAAGGTGTAGAATTAGGTGTGTCACAGCCAAGTACTTGTGGGCAATCTGCTTTTGGTACACCGACGTCAGATTGTACCAGGCAAATTTCCCTGCCCCAGCTGCTGCACCGCCGAAAGAAGTTTGCTCCCAGCCATCCACATGCCCAGCGGTTGAATGCTAGCTTGGCAAAATTGCTAGCACTTCAACTGCTGCCTTTTCAGTTGGTAGACTCTGCCCCCTTCCGTGAGTTTGTGGAATGTGCGGTTCCTCAGTGGCAGGTACCCAAACGCCACTTTTTCTCACGGAAGGCGATTCCGGCTCTCTACCGGCATGTGGAAGGCAATGTCCATGCCTCGCTGGACAGGGCGGTCAGCGGTAAGGTGCATATTACCGCTGACTCATGGTCCAGCAGGCATGGACAGGGACGTTACTTAAGTTTCACGGCGCATTGGGTGACTCTGCTGGCAGCTGGGAAGGATGCAGGACAAGGTGCAGTAGTGTTGGAGGTTGTTCCGCCACCACGCCTCCAAAATGCTGATTGTGACACACCTCTCTCCTCCACCCCCTCCTCTTCTTCTTCCTCCATGGCCTCTTCCTCGGAACCAGCGGTGCTCCGTAGGCGTTCAAGGGGCTACGCAAGTACGCAGGCCAAAAGATGCCATGCGGTGCTTGAGCTGGTGTGCTTGGGGGACAGGAGCCACACTGGGGCAGAGGTTCTGTCAGCTCTGCAGGGGCAGGTTCAGAGGTGGTTGACGCCACGCCAACTTAAGGCAGGAATGGTGGTTTGCGACAATGGCACCAACCTCCTCTCTGCCCTCCGACAGGGACAACTGACCCATGTGCCCTGTTTGGCTCACGTCCTTAACTTGGTGGTGCAGCGGTTCTTGGGCAGGTACCCGGGCTTACAGGATGTCCTGAGGCAGGCCAGGAAAGTCTCTGTGCATTTCCGCCGGTCATATAATGCCAGTGCTCGGCTGACGGACCTCCAAAAGGAGTTTAACCTGCCCAAGAACCGCCTAATCTGTGACATGCCCACCAGGTGGAACTCGACGTTGGCCATGCTGCAGCGGCTGCACACGCAGCAGAGGGCCATCAATGAGTACCTGTGCGACTATGGCACCAGGACAGGGTCAGGGGACCTTGGTTTTTTTTCCCCACGCCAGTGGGCCATGATCAGGGATGCATGCACTGTCCTGTCACCATTCGAGGAGGCCACGAGGATGGTGAGCACTGACAGTGCATGCATCAGTGACACTGTCCCCCTTGTCCACCTGTTGGAGCACACGCTGCGTGGAATAATGGACAGGGCACTTGAGGCAGAACAGAGGCAGGAAGAGGAGGACTTCCTTAGCTCTCAAGGCCCCCTTTATCCAGACAGTGTTCCTGCGTGCCCGCCGATCACACAGGAAGAGGACGAGGAGGAGGAGGAGGAGGAAGATTGTGTCAGTATGGAGGTGGAGCCTGGCACTCAGCATCAGCAGTCTTTAAGGGATCAGTCCCAAGGAACACATGGACTTGTACGTGGCTGGGAGGAGGTGGCTGCGGACGTTGTTGTCCTTAGTGACCCAGAGGACTCCGGACCGAATGCCTCAGCAAACCTACGCTGCATGGCCTCCCTGATCCTGCAAAGCCTGCGTAAGGATCCTCGTATTCGTGGTATCAAGGAGAAGGACCAATACTGGCTGGCAACCCTCCTTGATCCACGTTACAAGGGTAAGGTTGCGGACCTTATCTTGCCATCGCAGAGGGAGCAGAGGATGAAACATCTTCGGGAGGCCTTGCAGAAAGGTCTGTGCAACGCGTTCCCAGAGACTGGGAGGTTACAAACTCCTGTTTCTGGACAACGTGTTGCTGAGGCTTCGGTCAGTCAAAGAAGGAGCGGTGGAGAAGGTGGCCGTCTGACCGATGCGTTCAGACAATTTTTTGGTCCGCAGCCCCAAGGTATGATCGGTTCCAGCAACCATCGCCAGCGTCTGTTTTACATGGTGCAGGAATACCTAGGGGCAAGATCAGACTTGGACACCTTTCCCACCGAAAATCCTCTGGGTTACTGGGTCTTGAGGATGGATCACTGGCCAGAGCTTGCACAGTATGCAATTGAGCTACTGGCCTGTCCTGCATCCAGCGTTCTTTCGGAACGCACATTCAGTGCTGCTGGAGGCGTGGTAACCGATCACAGGGTGCGTCTGTCCACCGACTCGGTCGATCGGCTGACCTTCATAAAAATGAATCAGTCTTGGATCACCACCAGCTACCAAGCACCTGATGCAGATGTAACCGAATAATTTTTTTTGAAATCTCAGATCCCTTCAAAGACTGCCTATGCTGATGCTGAGTGACTATCCCTGAGTAATTATCCTCTTCCTCCTCAATCATCACGCTGATAGCTTGTAAGAACATTTTTGGTTCTGGGCGCCACCACCAGTGCCTAAGGCACAATTTTTCAGCCCCTGTTTAACAGGGGCGTGTAATTACAATTTTTGATGTAATACTTTGCAGCAGGGCTCGTTCCTGCATTCCAACTAGAGTGTCTGTGAGGGGTTGCAGTGTTGTGGCACCAGCACCAGTGCCTAAGACCCAATTTTTCAGCCCCTGTCTAACA
This sequence comes from Lithobates clamitans, assembly GCA_037952925.1. Classification (NCBI taxonomy): domain Eukaryota; kingdom Metazoa; phylum Chordata; class Amphibia; order Anura; family Ranidae; genus Lithobates; species Lithobates clamitans. The sequence goes on from JBBGZY010000610.1 coordinate 2,563,740, forward strand.
GGGGCGTGTAATTACAATTTTTGATGCAATACTTTGCAGCAGGGCTTGTTCCTGCGTTTCAACTAGAGTGTCTGTGAGGGGTTGCAGTGTTGTGGCACCAGCACCAGTGCCTAAGACCCAATTTTTCTGCCCCTGTCTAACAGGGGCGTGTAATTACAATTTTTGATGCAATACTTTGCAGCAGGGCTTGTTCCTGCGTTTCAACTAGAGTGTCTGTGAGGGGTTGCAGTGTTGTGGCACCAGCACCAGTGCCTAAGACCCAATTTTTCTGCCCCTGTCTAACAGGGGCGTGTAATTACAATTTTTGATGCAATACTTTGCAGCAGGGCTCGTTCCTGCGTTCCAACTAGAGTGTCTGTGAGGGGTTGCAGTGTTGTGGCACCAGCACCAGTGCCTAAGGCCCAATTTTTCTGCCCCTGTCTAACAGGGGCGTGTAATTACAATTTTTGATGCAATACTTTGCAGCAGGGCTCGTTCCTGCGTTCCAACTAGAGTGTCTGTGAGGGGTTGCAGTGTTGTGGCACCAGGACCAGTGCCTAAGGCCTAATTTTTCAGCTCCTGTTCAACAGGGGCATGTAATTACAATTCTTGATCTAATATTTCACAGCAGGGCCCTGTGAGGGCTTACAGTGTTTTGGCCACAGCAACACCTAAGGCCCAAATTTCTGCTGAGTATATAGGGCAGGACCCTACTTTCAAACATCTAACTTACAAACGACTCCTACTTGCAAACGGAAGGAGACAACAGGAAGTGAGATGAAATCTACCCCTAAGGAAGGGAAATTCTCTCCTGTAAGAGTTAATATGGGAAAACAATTTCTCCTTTCCACTGATGCTTTCCAATTTTTGTTCCACAAAAAAACCCAAATTTTCAAAAAACATTTTTCATTGGGACAAAAAAGTGAGGTGAAATCTTCTGAAGAGGAGGAAAGACGCAAAACAAATGTCACAGGGGTGATAACCCTTCCCTATGTTTTCCAAAAAGCTTAGAAAAGATTTTTTGGCTGGAGCTAAACACATTAAAAATGTTCAAAATTACAAACAGATTCTACTTAACAACAAACCTACAGTCCCTGTCTTGTTTGCACCGCCTGTATACTGCTGTTCAGAGTATATAGGGACCTTTCCTTATTTTAATTTGGGTGCGGGGTTCCCCTTAATATCCATACAAGACCCAAAGGGCCTGGTAATGGACTGGGGGGTACCCATGCCGTTTGTCTCACTGATTTTCATCCATATTGCCATGACCCGACATGACATTAAACCCGCAAGCAGTTTTAAATGAGATTTTTTCCTTTAAAAATGACATTTGGTGCAGGGACTGTTCTAAACATGGGAAACACGCGTCACTTTACAGGCATACTATAGACACCCCCCAGGTACGATATTTAAAGGAATATTTCACTTTTTTTTTTTTACTTTAAGCATCATTAAAATCACTGCTCCCGAAAAAACGGCCGTTTTTAAAAGTTTTTTTTGCATTGATACATGTCCCCTGGGGTAGGACCCGGGTCCCCAAACCCTTTTTAGGACAATACCATGCAAATTAGCCTTTAAAATGAGCACTTTTGATTTCGAACGTTCGAGTCCCATAGACGTCAATGGGGTTCTAACGTTCGTGCGAACTTGCGGTCCGTTCGCGGGTTCTGGTGCGAACCGAACCGGGGGGTGTTCGGCTCATCCCTAATGAGTAATATGGAAAATGATACATTTAGAGAGGTCCTGTGTGATGATTGTGTTTCTGTAAGGATGGGAGGTCTTCATACACTAACTATGCCAGACCTCCACCGCTGCGCTAATTTCTTTCCTAGTATTTATTTTAATTCATTCAAAACTTTACCTTTTTTATGAGCATCGTGTTCATTGTGAGAGAGATTGTTTTTCATTATCAGCTTACATTATGCTCATCTTCTTCTACAGAAGCCACTGTTTTCATACACAGCATTGATGATGACCAATAAGCCATAGACAGCTGTATGCAGTTTGGAATGTATGTATTATAATAGGCTGTATCGGTGCTGTAATCCAATAGTTCTGGATAGGGGGATTGGCCAAAAGTAGCATAAAAGGACAGGGATCGGCAATGTGTCCGCTCATGGACACTGGTGTCCATGAGCAGTCCTTGCAGTGTCTGCGGCCGCCTGTTCCGCCCGTTACACAGACATCAGCACTGGACTCTCCAACCCCTGTACCTCCCCCAGCAGTTTTCCATCCTCTCTCCTGCAGGCTGTTGCTTGAGTGGGCGGGAGCCTCCTGGCTTCTGCTGCTTGAGTTGGGCGGGAGCCTCCTGGGTGGGATGGGGATGTGCCTGACCCCCGAGATTGCGCCTGCCTGGAAGAGGGCGGTGTGAGCAGCTGAGCAGAGGGAGCCGAGTGACTGTTCTTGGAGGTGAGCTAAGCTAGCAGTACATTGAGGATTAGTTTACAGGCATGTCAATGCTAAGTCTGCTGAGTTACTGCAGCTTAGCATAGAGGTGCTAGCTGACAAATGGGGTGCCATCTCCTTTTCATATAGCACAGTGAGAGATTGGGCAGTGAGAAATTGTCCCATGTGCCATGTATGCAATATCAGGCTGTCCCATGTGCCATGCATGCAATTTAGACCGTGTCATGTATGCAATCTCAGGATTTCCCATGTGCCTTTGTGCAATCTCTGACTGTCCCATGTATGCATTCTCAGACTGTCCCATTTATGCAATCTCAGGCTGTCCCATGTATGCAATCTTTGACTGTCCCATGTGCCATGTATGCAATCTCAGGCTGTCCCATGTGCCATATATGCAATCTCAGACTGTGTCATGTATGCAATCTCAGGCTGTCCTGTGTGTCATGTATGCAATCTCAGGCTATCCCATGTGCCATGTATGCAATCTCATACTTTCCCATGTGTCATGTATGCAATCTTATGCTGTTCCATGTATGCAATCTCAGGCCGCCCCATGTGCCATGTATGCAATCTCAGGCTGTCCCATATACCATGTATGCAATCTCAGACTGTGCCATGTATGCAATCTCAGGCTGTCCCGTGTGCCATGTAGGCAATCTCAGACTGTCCCATGTGCCATGTATGCATACTCAGACTGTCCCATGTCCCATGTAGGGATGAGCCGAACACCCCCCGGTTCGGTTTGCACCAGAACCTGCGAACGGACGGAAAATTTGCAGGAACATTAGAACCCCATTGAAGTATATAGGACTTGAACGTTCGAAATCAAAAGTGCTCATTTTAAAGGCTAATTTGCATGGTATTGTCCTAAAAAGGGTTTGGGGACCCGGGTCCTGCCCCAGGGGACATGTATCAATGCAAAAAAAACTTTTAAAAATGGCCGTTATTACAAAATAGTGAAATATTCCTTTAAATATTGTACCTGGGGGGGTGTCTATAGTATGCCTGTAAAGTGGCGTGTGTTTCCCGTGCTTAGAATAGTCCCTGCACAAAATGTCATTTTTAAAGGAAAAAAGTCATTTAAAACTGCTTAAGGTTTTAATGTAATGTCGGGTCCTGGCAATATGGATGAAAATCAGTGAGACAAACGGCATGGGTACCCCCCAGATTATTACCAGGCCCTTTGGATCTTGTATGTATATTAAGGGGAACCCCGCACCCAAATTAAAAAAGGAAAAGATGTGGGGCCCCCAGGCCCTATATACTCTGAACAGCAGTATACAGGCAGTGCAAACAAGACAGGGACTGTAGGTTTGTTGTTAAGTAGAATCTGTTTGTAATTTTGAACTGGTACATTTTTAACGTGTTTAGCTCCAGACAAACAATTTACAGTAAGCTTTTTTGGAAAACATAGGGAAAGGTTATCACGCCTGTGACATTTGTTTTGCTGTCTGTGCTCCTCTTCAGAAGATTTCACCTCACTTTTTGTCCCAATGACAAATGTTTTTTGAAAATTTGGGGGTTTTGGATTGGTAATAAAGCATCAGTGTAAAGGAGAAAAGTTTTTCCCATATAAACTCTTACAGGAGAGAATTTCCATTCCTAGGGGTAGATTTCATCTCACTTCCTGTTGTCTCCTTCCGTTTGCAAGTAGGAGTCATTTGTAAGTTGGATGTTTGAAAGTAGGGGTCTGCCCTATATACTCAGCAGAAATTTGGGCCTTAGGTGTTGTTGTGGTCACAACACTGTAAGCCCTCACAGGGCCCTGCTGTGAAATATTAGATCAAGAATTGTAATTACATGCCCCTGTTGAACAGGGGCAGAAAAATTGGGCCTTTGGTGGTGGTGCTGGTGCCACAACACTGTAAGTCCTCACAGATACTCTTGGTGGGCGCAGAAATGGGCCCTGCGGCGAAATATTAGATCAAGAATTGTAATTACATGCCCCTGTTGAACAGGGGCTGAAAAATTGGGCCTTTGGTGGTGGTGGTGCTGGTGCCACAACACTGTAAGTCCTCACAGATACTCTTGGTGGGCGCAGAAATGGGCCCTGCTGCCAAATATTGGATCAAGAATTGTAATTACATGCCCCTGTTGAACAGGGGCAGAAAAATTGGGCCTTTGGTGGAGGTGGTGGTGCTGGTGCCACAACACTGTAAGTCCTCACAGATACTCTTGGTGGGAGCAGAAACAGGCCCTGCTGTGAAATATTAGATCAAGAATTGTAATTACATGCCCCTGTTGAACACTGGCAGAAAAATTGGGCCTTTGGTGGTGGTGGTGGTGCTGGTGCCACAACACTGTAAGTCCTCACAGATACTCTTGGTGGGCGCAGAAACGGGCCCTGCTGTGAAATATTAGATCAAGAATTCTAATTACATGCCCCTGTTGAAAAGGGGCAGAAAAATTGGGCCTTTGGTGGTGGTGGTGGTGCTATTGCCACAACATTGTAAGTCCTCACAGATACTCTTGGTGGGCGCAGAAACAGGCCCTGCTGTGAAATATTAGATCAAGAATTCTAATTACATGTCCCTGTTGAACAGGGGCTGAAAAATTGGGCCTTAGGCACTGGTGCTGGTGCCACAACACTGGAACCCCTCACAGATGCTCTAGTTGGAGCGCAGGAACTAGCCCTGCTGCAAAGAATTGCATCAAAAATTGTAATTACACTCCCCTGGTAAACAGGGGCTGAAAAATTGGGCCTTAGGCACTGGTGCTGGTGCCACAACACTGCAACCCCTCACAGATGCTCTAGTTGGAGCGCAGGAACTAGCCCTGCTGCAAAGAATTGCATCAAAAATTGTAATTACACGCCCCTGTTAAACAGGGGCTGAAAAATTGGGCCTTAGGCACTGGTGGCGGGACTGGCGGCGCCCAGAACCAAAAATGTTCTTACAAGCTATCATCATGATCATTGAGGAGGAAGAGGATAATTACATAGTATAACAGGATAGTCACTCAGAATCAGCATAGGCAGTCTTTGAAGGGATCTGACATTTCAAAAAAATTTATTTGGTTACAGTACATCAGCATCAGGTGCTTGGTAGCTGGTGGTGATCCAACACTGATTAATTTTTATGAAGGTCAGTTGATCGACCGAGTCGGTGGGCAGACACACCCTGTGATCGGTTACAAAGCCTCCAGCAGCACTGAATGTGCATTCCGAAAGAACGCTGGATGCAGGACAGGCCAGTAGCTCAATTGCATACTGTGCAAGCTCTGGTCAGTGATCCATCCTCAAGACCCAGTAACCCAGAGGATTTTTGGTGGGAAAGGTGTCCAAGTCAGATCTTGCCCCTAGGTATTCCTGCACCATGTAAAACAGACGCTGGCGATCGTTGCTGGAACCGATCATACCTTGGGGCTGCGGACTAAAAAAATTTCTGACCGCATCGGTCAGACGGCCACCTTCTCCACCGCTTCTTTGACTGACCGAAGCCTCAGCAACACCTTGTCCAGAAACAGGAGTTTGTAACCTCCCAGTCTCTGGGAATGCGTTGCACAGACCTTTCTCCAAGGCCTCCCGAAGATGTTTTATCCTCTGCTCCCTCTGCGATGGCAAGATACCAACCTTACCTTGTAACATGGATCAAGGAGGGTTGCCAGCCAGTATTGTGACTTCTCCTTGATACCACGAATACGAGGATCCTTCCGCAGGCTTTGCAGGATCAGGGAGGCCATGCAGCGTAGGTTTGCTGAGGCATTCGGTCCGGAGTCCTCTGGGTCACTAAGGACGACATGATCCGCAGCCACCTCCTCCCAGCCACGTACAAGTCCATGTGTTTCTTGGGACTGTAAATGATCCCTTAAAGACTGCTGCTGATGCTGAGTGCCAGGCTCCACCTCCATACTGACACAATCCTCCTCCTCCTCGTCCTCTTCCTATGTGATCGGCGGGCACGCAGGAACACTGTCTGGATAAAGGGGGCCTTCAGAGCTAAGGAAGTCCTCCTCTTCCTGCCTCTGTTCTGCCTCAAGTGCCCTGTCCATTATTTCATGCAGCGTGTGTTCCAACAGGTGGACAAGGGGGACAGTGTCACTGATGCATGCACTGTCACTGTTTACCATTCTCGTGGCCTCCTCAAATGGTGACAGGACAGTGCATGCATCCCTGATCATGGCCCACTGGTGTAGGAAAAAAAAAACAAGTTCCCCTGACCCTGTCCTGGTGCCATAGTCGCACAGATACTCATTGATGGCCCTTTGCTGCATGTGCAGCCGCTGCATTATGGCCAACGTTGAGTTCCACCTTGTGGGCATGTCACAGATTAGGCGGTTCTTGGGCAGGTTAAATTCATTTTGGAGGTCTGCCAGCCGAGCACTGGCATTATATGACCGGCGGAAATGCACACAGACTTTCCTGGCCTGCCTCAGGGCATCCTGTAAGCCCGGGTACCTGACCAAGAACCGCTGCACCACCAAGTTAAGGACGTGAGCCAAACAGGGCACATGGGTCATTTGTCCCTGTCGGAGGGCGGAGAGGAGGTTGGTGCCATTGTAGCAAACCACCATTCCTGCCTTAAGTTGGCGTGGTGTCAACCACCTCTGAACCTGCCCATGCAGAGCTGACAGAACCTCTGGCCCAGTGTGGCTCCTGTCCCCCAAGCACAACAGCTCAAGCACCGCATGGCATCTTTTGGCCTGCATACTTGCGTAGCCCCTTGAACGCCTACGGAGCACCACTGGTTCCGAGGACAAAGCACAGGAAGAGGCCATGGAGGAAGAAGAAGAGGAGGGGGTGGAGGAGAGAGGTGTGTCACAATCATTAGTAGTGGCATTTTGGAGACATGGTGGCGGAACAACCTCCAACACTACTGCACCTTGTCCTGCATCCTTCCCAGCTGCCAGCAGAGTCACCCAATGCACCGTGAAACTTAGGTAACGTCCCTGTCCATGCCTGCTGGACACTGAGTCAGCGGTAATATGCACCTTACCACTGACCGCCCTTTTCAGCGAGGCATGGACATTGCCTTCCACATGCCGGTAGAGAGCCGGAATCGCCTTCCGTGAGAAAAAGTGGCGTTTGGGTACCTGCCACTGAGGAACCGCACATTCCACAAACTCACGGAAGGGGGCAGAGTCTACCAACTGAAAAGGTAGCAGTTGAAGTGCTAGCAATTTTGCCAAGCTAACATTCGACCGCTGGGCATGTGGATGGCTGGGAGCAAACTTCTTTCGGCGGTGCAGCAGCTGGAGCAGGGAAATTTGCCTGGTACAATCTGACGTCGGTGTACCGAAAGCAGATTGCCCACAAGTACTTGGCTGTGACACACCTAATTCTACACCTTCATTCCTCTCAGTGCAGGTCTGATTAGGGGTGCGAGCTCACGGCGAGAGGCCGTTATCTTAGTGCGTCACTCTGAGGGAGGCTCAGTCAGCAGAGTTGCCGCACGATTCGCCTGTTCTCCGGCACGCCCACCTTAATGTCTCCCTAAAGCAACACCTTTGGCCGGCTTCACTATTGGTCGCTTATGTTTCTTTCATTGAGCATTGCTGATCGGTTGGCTGAGAGCCTGTACTTTTAAATGTGAATCCCTGGAGAAATTATATCGGGTGTGAATGTTATCTGGATATTGCTGTTCCAATCCTTGAGGGTGTATTGTTGAGGCCAACATGCTGGATAAGCCGTGAATTAAATTACACGCCTAGCTTTCTCTGCCTTCTGGTAAGCAGATTACTTTAGCATGTGGTGTTGAGTGCTTTTACATCTATGCACTTCTACCGGTGACTGGAACATTCCTCCCTTTTCCTCAGACTCACTATTCTTATATCATCTATTTTAGCGCCGCTTTTATAGACTCTTTTGGACTTTTATGTTTGGTGATCAACAAACTCTGCTGGCTGCTTTTTTTTGAATAGCGCAGATAATTACATTTTATACACTAACTTGTAGCTTTAGCTAAACACTGTGAGGAGGACGCACTACACTAACTTTTAGCTTTAGCTGAACACTGTGCACTACACTAACTTGTAGCTTTAGCTGAACACTGTTCAGAGGACGCACTACACTAACTTCTAGCTTTAGCTGAACACTGTGCAGAGGTCGCACTACACTAACTTGTAGCTTTAGCTGAACACTGTTCAGAGGACGCACTACACTAACTTGTAGCTTTAGCTGAACACTGTGCAGAGGTCTCACTACACTAACTTGTAGCTTTAGCTGAACACTGTGAGGAGGATGCACTACACTAACTGTAAATAGTCTAGCTGCCTGACTGTGGTACTAACAGGATCAGAAGAACACCAGCAATTTTCTTCAGGTAGCTGTAAAAACTGTAACAACACAAGCCTGCCTGTCAGTAGGAAGATAATAACAGGAACGGATATAGCTAAACTGAATACAGTGCATATATATATATATATTATATATATATATATATATATATACAACACCTGGGATGCATATATATATACACAATACACTGTAAGTGCAGCTAACTGACTGACTGTTCTGCCTAATCTATCTAACTGTTCACTGTTCAGAGGACGCACTACACTAACTTGTAGCTTTAGCTGAACACTGTGAGGAGGACGCACTACACTAACTTGTAGCTTTAGCTGAACACTGTGCAGAGGTCGCACTACATTAACTTGTAGCTTTAGCTGAACACTGTGAGGAGGATGCACTACACTAACTTGTAGCTTTAGCTGAACACTGTGCACTACACTAACTTGTAGCTTTAGCTGAACACTGTGCACTACACTAACTTGTAGCTTTAGCTGAACACTGTGCAGAGGTCGCACTACACTAACTTGTAGCTTTAGCTGAACACTGTGCAGAGGTCACACTAAACTGACCAATCATCAGCCAGCAATGCACTGCGATGCCGCAGTGAATTATGGGCCGTGATGCGCCACACGAATTTGGCGCGAACGGCCCATATCGTTCACAATTCGGCGAACAGACAATGTTCGAGTCGAACATGGGTTCAACTTGAACACGAAGCTCATCCCTAGTCCCATGTATGCAATCTCAGACTGCCCCATGTCCATGTATGCAATCTTAGGCTGTGCCATGTATGCAATCTCAGACTGTCCCATGTATGCAATCTCAGACTGCCCCATGTCCATGTATGCAATCTTAGGCTGTGCCATATATGCAGTCTCAAGCTGTTCCATGTGCCATGTATGCAATCTCAGACTGTCCCATGTGCCATGTATGCAATCTCAGGCTGTGCCATGTATGCAATCTCAGGCTGTGCCATGTATGCAATATCAGGCTGTCCCATGTCCCATGTGTCATATATGCAATCTCAGGCTGTCCCATGTGCCATGTATGCAATCTCAGACTGCCCCATATGTTATCTCATACCACAAGCAGTCTTTATATAAATGTTATTTTAAGCTTATTTGCACTTGTAGACATAGGCCAGAGAGTAGACAGAGTGTGTTTTGATGGTTTGATGGTTTTAATTTGAAATGTACCTTGGTGTCCTTCACTAAGGTCTGTACTTTGGAAAATGTCTGCCAAAGCCTTGGTCCGTGCCTATTCCTGTAAAAGGGCGATTTGCAGGTCTCTGCCAACTATCATAAAACATGAATTATCTCCTTATTTATGAGGTTTTTTTTTTTATAGAATGGGACATGGAAATACCATCTGTTACAAAAAGGCTCTGCTGTGCTTTCCACTTGTTCAATGAAGGTACCTTTTTTATTGATCCAGCTCACCAAATCCTGTCAGGTTTATACTTTCTTGTTGGTCCCCAAGCCCTCCAACCCAGAAGTCATTGTTTCATACACAGCGCTAATGACCATCAAAAAGGCTGAAACAGCTGAACACATATTGGAATAAATGTTCCTATAATGTTCTTGGACTAAAGTTGTCAAAATGGGTAAAGGAGTCATGGCACCATCTGTAATACTAAAATGAGGATTGTATAAGCTTTGTAATGAGAAGGCTCTTCTGTGCTTCTCTTTAGTATAATTGGGCTATTTTTGGTTCTGTTTGGCCCACCTCACCATAAACTGTTGGGTATACATTTACTCTGGTTACCAAGCCTTTCTCAATGGAAGTTATTGTTTCCATGCACAGTGTTGATGATGGCCAACAACTGCTGTGTGTAGTTTAGAGTAAACAGCTCTATAGCATTAGGCTGTATTGGTTGTTCTGGATGTACAGTTGGCCAAGGAGCATATAAGGAATGATTTAACCACCTCCCACCCGCCGTATTGACAAATGACAGTTGGGCAGCGGTTCTCTTGTTCTGGGACAAGGTCATTTGACATTGTTCCACTCTTGACACGCTTGCAGGCCCACGGGGGTGCGTAGTGCAGTGATCGGTGATGCGCTCTGTCCCTGGGACATGCCCCATTACTAATCACATGTAAACAAGGAAATGCCAGGTATTGGTATTCCTTTTCTCACACTGACAGCGTATGAGGAGAGGAGAGCTGATCAGAAACATTTCCTCACAGGGGATATCTGCACAGTGCAGCCCCAAAAGTGATGCCAGTCAGTGCTGCCTTTCAGTGCCTGTTCATCAGTGCCACCAATTAGTTTATCAGTGCCACCCATCACTGCCCAAAAGTGCTGCCTCATCAGTGCCCTTCAGTGCTGTCTCATCAGTGCCCATCAGTACAGCCTCATCAGTGTCCACCAGTGCAGCCTCATCAGCACACATCAGTGAAGGAGAAAAATCACTTCTTTACAAAATTCTATAACAGAAACTAAGAAAAACTTTATTTTTTTTTTAAATGTCGGACTTTTTAAAAAATTTTAGCAAAAAAAAGAAAAAAAAAACAATGGTGATTTAATACCAACAAAAAAAAGCTCTATCTGTTTCAAAAAATTATAAAAATGTCATATAGCACAGTGTTGCATGACTGTGCAATTGTCATTCAAAGTGTGACAGCTCTGAAAGCTGAAAATCGGTCTGGCAGGAAAGGAGTAAAAGTGCCCAGTAGGCAAGTAGTTAAATATAGTAAAAACAAAATTAATAAATATAATACATTTTTTCTGCTTTTATTTCAAGCTCATTCAATGGCCACAAAAAGAATGTCTTAGGTCAAATGCAGTATCAGTTCTTATGTGTGTCCAGTAGGGTAAACATATCGTATTCCTGGCTTATGACAAGGGATATTGACCGAGGAGCTTGGTATAAAGAGGGTTCTGAGGGATTTAACTCCAGGAAGGTGGGAACACCTATTGAAAGACCACAATAGGCAGATGAGGTTAAGACCCCTCAGCCACCCCTCATGGTGAGTGGATCCTCTGCATCACAAGTACAGGCCGGAGAAAGGGTCGAGGTACAGAACTTAAGGGGCAATCCAGTGTTCACCTTAGTACCCCTCAGGGAGTGATGGATTTAGCTGCATATGACTACAAGGTTGTGACCTTGAGACACACCAAGATTGTCAACAGCTCACAGCTTGCAGGAACAAAGTGAGATATAGAAACCTAAGGTAAGTCAGTCGCAGATCTGAGGAACATCAAAAGCAGAGATTGGGGAAAGTAGCAAAGATAGGCCAAGTAACCAACATAGACAGAAACTCACCTAAAGTGATGGACCGAACACCCACCTGGTTCGGTTCGGTTTTTTGGTGCATTGGTTTAAAACAAGGAACATCAAAAGCAAAGATTGGGGAAAGTAGCAAAGATAGGCCAAGTAACCAACATAGATAGAAACTGTATCAGGAGATCAAGAACAAAGTCACAGAAACAGGAGCATGGGATCAAAGTCTCACTTCTCCTAAAGAGATAGGCCGAACAACCCCCGGTTCGGTTTACTCCAGAACTTTCGAACATGGCAAAAGTTTGGAGCTGAACAACGAACCCTATTAAAGTCTATGGGACAAAAACTTGAAAAATCAAAGGTGCCCATTTTGAAGGTATATGCAAGTTATTGAGCATACAAAGGGTATGAGGGTTCTGGTACTGCCCTGGGGGACATGTATTAATGCAAAAAATGGATAATTTTTAAATGAGCAGTGATTTATTGATGCTTAAAGTAAAACAATAAAAATGAAAAATTCTTTTAAATAAAGTGCCTGGGGGGTCCCTTTATTCTGCCCGTAATGATACACAGCTGTACCGTGTATAGAACCTGCTGCAACAAAAGTTACATTTATAAAGAAAAAAAAATATTTCCTGCAAGCTTTCTTTATTTTGTAAACAGCTTGGGGAGCCAGTCTGTATGATGAGGCCACAACTTAGTAAACCCGGAACAAGATTAGAGATTTTTGGGATAAACTCTGGTGTCTGTTTTGCAGACTTTGGATAGAAGTAACAGGTGAAGAAGAATAGGGCTTTGGGTGTTGCTGGTGCCTTCACACTGTAACCCTATAGAGGTATTCTTGATGAAAGCAAGAATTGGCCCTGCTGTAAAAATGTTAAATTATATGCCCCGGTCAAACAGTGGAGGCACAATTGGGCTTTGGATGCTGGTGGTACCTTCACACCATAACCCTATAGGGGTAGTCTTGATTAAAGCAAGAATTGGCCTTGCTGTAAAAAAATTGAAATCATATGTACCTGTCAAACAGGTGTGGAAAAATTGGTCCTTGGGTGTTATTTGTGCTCATGAAACCTATACCAAAACATCTCTTCCAAACAAAATCAACACCCACAAAGCTAGGCAGCCTAGATAGTCTTGCAGATATTCCAAATCCCAAAAACACTTAATCGGTGACATCGGCATCAGGGGTTTGATAGCTGCTGATAATCCAGGAATGATTCATTTTCATAAATGTCAGCCAGTCAACAGAGCCTGTGGACAGACGCACTCTTTTATCTGTTATAAAACTTCCGGCAGCACTGAATGCCCGTTCGGGAAGCACGCTGGATGCAGGGCAGCCCAGCAGCTCAATTGCTAACTGAGCATGTTCTGGCCAGTGGTCTATTCTCATTACCAGTAACCCAGTGGATCATCGACTGGAAAGCTCTCCATGACTGTTTTCGCCCCTAGATAATCTCCCACCATATGATGTGGAAGCTGACAGCCCTGGGCACTGAGGACTAAAAAGATGTTAAAATGCATCACTAAGGTGTCTCCCATCTCCACCGCTCCACCTTTGACCAACAGAAGCCTAAAAACTAGCTTTTCCATGAGACTGTAACCTACCAGAGTCTGTAAAGGTGTTACATAACCTCCTCTTTTAAGGTGTCCTAAAGACATTTCATCCTCTGCTCCCTTTGTGTGGACAGGATGAGTTCTGAGACTTTCCCCTTGTATGGAGGTCAAGGAGGGTTGTCAGCCTATAATGATCCTTCTTTTTGATGCCACAAATTCTCTGGTCCTTTTGCAGGCTTTGAATAATAAGAGAGCCCATGCACCACAAGTTTGCAGAGACATGTGAAGCTAAGTCCTTGTGGTCACTGAGGATTACAATATCTGGAACTGCCTCCTCCCAGCCAATACCATCTCTTAAGGTTTGACTTATGCCTTCGTCTGCTTCAATGCCTCCAAAACTGCCATAATCCTCCTCCCTTTCCTCTTGTGTGTTCTGTGGCATCACAAGAATAGTGTCTTCATAAAGCAGACCTTGAGTGGAAAAAAAGTCCTCCTCTTCCTCCCACTGCTCTGCCTTGAGTGCACTGTCCATAATGCCATGCAGAGTCTGCTCCAGCAGGGACACAACAGGGGTTGTGTCACTGATGCATGCATTGTCACGGCTCACCATCCTTGTCACCTCCTCAAATGGTGACAGTACATGCATGCATCCTTTATCAGAAGCCATTGGCGTGGGGAAAAAAAGCCGAGCCACCCTGAGCCTGTTATTGTGCCATACTTACACAGGTACTCATTGACGGCCCTATGCTGCATGTGCAGCCACTGCAGCATTGCCAAAGTTGAGTTCCACCTGGTAGGCATATCACAAATCAGGCTGTTTATGGGCAGGTGGAATTCCTGCTAAATTGCAGCCAACTGAGCACTGGCTGCGTATGATCGTCTGAAATGTCTACAGACTTTTCTGGCCTGCTTCAGAAGATCTTGCAACCCTGGATACATGTTTAAGAAATGCTGCACCGCCAAATTGAGGACATGTGCCAAGCATGGCACATGTGTTAACTTTCCCTATCGAACGGCGGACAGGAGGTTAGTGCCATTATCGGACACCACCATTCCTGGTTAAAGCTGATGTGAAGAGTGTTAGTACACTATTACTGCAGTATATTGTAGTGCATCAGTGCACTTTTACTACAGTATAACGAAGTGTGTCAGTGCACTTTTACTGCAGTATATTGCAGTGCATCAGTACAGTTTTACAGCAGTTAATTGAAGTCACATTTCTGTCAGCAGCAGTCCTCAAGTTAAAGCGCACCAAACACCACTTTCCATTGATTAAGGTGCATACAATTACACATTTCCCCATCTCTATTACATTTCAGTAAAAAGCTCCCTGTCAGAATGTGCATACCAGCAGAGAAATCCACCTCTCTACAAGAGCTTTGAGGCACAGAAATACACGCATTACTGTTGCCCATAGGAATTGCGCCGTGGCGCATAGAAGTGCGCATGCACGAACTGGCGGGCAAACAGAAGCCGTCGAGCACCCATGTGCGCCACACTGGCGCCAGTGAGTCTATTTAGGCACAGCCAGTACCTAGCCCCAGTGCTGCTCTTCAGCTCTGGTCATCCTGTTTCCTGAGAACCTGTATCTTGATCCCTGTTACCTATCTGGCTTGTTTTGACCATTCCTTGAACTCCACCTGCACTGACCCTGGCTTGTCCTGTGACCATCCTCCTGTCTTCTCCTTGGCTCCTGTTTGCTGATCCGGCTTTTGACCCTGGCTTGCCTCCTGACTACGATCCTGCCTGCACCCTGCATCCGATTGTCCTACCTGTGTATGACCCAGCCTGCCTGACCTTGCTTCTTCATTACTGCCATCCGCACCAGCTGCCTGCCTGTCAGTCTTCCTGCTGAAGTCTGCCTCTGCCTTCTCCAGCCTTTCCAGGACTGTCATCCAGCTACCAGGTAAAGACTCTTGGCACTCGTGCGACTCTGTACCTTGGCACCTTCTGTTCCCACTATCAGAGGTCCCAAGTCAGAGGTGTAAGGGAGGCCTTGCTCGTCCATTCAGGCTCTTCTACCAGGTACGTGATACTCCCCCATCATGTCTGGGAGGCCAACAAGGAGAGACAGACATTCCCATGGCACTGTGAGGGGTCCAGCAACATAATTGTCCACAGGCAAAGGTGGACTGTCCTCAGGCAGGACATCATGTCCTCTGTTTAGGGATGTTGCCCCTGCTATTCAGCCACAGCATGCAGAGGAAGTGGTGGACTGGCTTACTAAACCTTCCTCATCCTCTTCATCCTGTATGTTTAATTCCAGTGGTGGCCAGTGGTTCTTTTTTTTGAGGGGACGGCAAACAGTAACAACCCCCCCCCGTCGGTCGGTTGTCAGGGGGGTTCTGGTGCACTTACCCCATCTATGCAGCGCTTCACCGGCGGCCTCCCTTGCTTGGCGGCAGCGGCGACAGCTTTCCCTTCCTCTGCTCTCCACAGGCATTTGCTGTTGTAACACCTGTGTGGGCTCATAGCGCAATGCTCTGTGCTTCGAGCCCACCCTATTTTGAAGCCTATTAGAGCCTCTGCCGCTGTAATTTAGGCGCCCGGCGTCACTCTCTGGATGATCTATTAACATTGAAAGGATTTTAACAAACTTTGTTGCAGATTTCTAACTTTTGTTATTCTGAAGAAATCCCTCATATGGACAGTTGATGAACAGTTTAGATATACAGCAAGTGAGACTGGGTTAGTGCCATCCATGAGAGCGGGTGCCTTCCCTGGTTATGAGGTAATTTCCTCCTATATGGACTGGACTGACCTGCTTAGAATGACAAAGTGACAGTCTCAAGTGATTGTAAAGGCTCGTTTTTTTTTCCTTTAAATAACAAACATGGTATACTTACCTCCTCTGTGCAGTTGGTTTTGCACAGAGCAGCCCGGATCCTCCTCTTCTCGGGTCCCTCTTTGCTGCTCCTAGCCCATCCCTCCATTGAGTGTCCCTAAGTCAGCATCCTGCTACAGGGGGCCCCCAAGTTGAGTCACAGCTCTGTGTATCCATTCAGACACAGAGCCCCGCCCCGGCCCCGTCTCCCCTGATTGGCTGACTGACTGCGATTGACAGCTGTGGGAGCCAATGGCGCCACTTCTCTGTCTTAGCCAATCAGGAGGAGTGTCCTGGATGGCTGAGGGGATCGTGGACATCGCTGGAGAGAGAAGGGGCTTAGGTAGGTAGTTAGGGGGACAAATGGATTCAGTCAGCGCGACTGTGACGCTTCGGTGGTGCACGCTGTAGGGGCGGGTTTTTATATACCAGTTTAGTAAGGTGGAATATATAAATAGAAGCTAACTCATGAGCCCCTGTAATTTGCTAAAGAAGTCCCGCCCACAGGGACGATACGCGTGCAGGAGGGTACCGTGACGTCATTACAGCCACCTTCCTGGTTTTACATGTGTTATGCCTCAAACCCTAGCACTGGGGATTCAGTGCTATGTTTAGAGTTTTTATACTGCTGCTGCACTATTGAGGCTGGATTTCGATCTTATGATTGCCCCAGTGGGGACTGCTTGAATGACCTTTCTGTTAATTCAGAGGTCCACAGATTAAGGCGAGCGGCCTGCATCTACGGTGGTGGAAGCACAGATAAGAATGCACACTAATTACGATCGTCTTGAGCACCCTGATCACTATTGAGGAGTTTACTCTTGTCTGCTGGTGTCTTCATTTATGTCACCCCTGGCTTGCAAACTTTACAATCTGGGACTCTCTATGTGTTTTATAGCAGCTAGTTATTATCCCTATGCATTTTTAGTTAATTTTTGCATTAAATTGCATTCAGATAAAAAACCTTCTGCCTTTACAACTCCTTTAAGTCAAAGTGTAGAGGATCACATCACACCTCTGTGATCTAAATTATTAATCCAGAGAATATAATGTCTGAACGTGATACTTTCTTAACCACATTCCACCATCCCACTGAACTTTTACTGAGGTGGATGGCATAGCCAGCCCAGGCGACATACTGGTATGTTGCCTAACACATGCACTTTAGCACGACCCCTGGGGTGCACAGCTGGGCAATCCCATGACCGCTGTGTCCGGTGGAAACAGTGGACCACGGTGCTCGGTACAGTGGCCAGGGTACCATGTGATCACTATGACCAAAGCGATCACATATCACAACAGTAGGCAAGCTGTCATGAATGGAAAGTCATTCATGACAGTTAAAACTATTGCTTATAACAGTAATCATCTCTGTTGTAAGCAATAACCGCGTAAAAACTAAAAAAATCTCTGATCACAAAGAGTAGTACAATGTCATTATGATGACACAGAACTACTCTGATAACAGCATGCAAAAAAATAGTAAAAAAATTGAAACCAAAAATGATTTACATTATTTTGTTTTTACATACTGTCACTAGTCAGCATCCCTGATCACCACCACACCAGTCATATGATGACACTGTACTGCACTGGTGGCAGTATGTAAAACTAAAATTGTAAAATTAATTGGAAAAAGTGGAAAAAACCCCAACATTTTATTTACCATATTTATCGGCGTATAACACGCACCTTAACTTTAAGAGGAATGTTTCAGGAAAAAAACATTCCACGGCCCCCTGAGCCCCCTGTATGGTACACAGAGCCCCCTGCATAACACACTGCCCCCTGCATAGTACACTGAGCCCCCTGCATAACACACAGACCCCCTGCATAGTACACTGAGCCCCCCTGCGTAACACGCAGACCCCCTGCATAGTACACTGAGCCCCATGCATAGTACACTGAGCCCCCTGCATAACACACAGACCCCCTGCATAGTACACTGAGCCCCCTGCATAACACACAGACCCCCTGCATAGTACACTGAGCCCCCTGCATAACACACAGACCCCCTGCATAGTATACTGAGCCCCCTGCATAGTACACTGAGCGCCCTGCATAACAGACAGACCCCCTGCATAGTACACTGAGCCCCCTGCATAGTACACTGAGCCCCCTGCATAGTACACTGAGCCCCCTGCATAGTACACTGAGCCCCCTGCATAACACACAGACCCCCTGCATAATACACTGAGCCCCCTGCATAGTACACTGAGCTCCCTGCATAACACACAGACCCCCACATGGTACACAGACCCCTTTCATTATAAAGCCCCCCTCCTCCTCTGCACTTCCAGGAGACCCCCAGTCACCTGAGACGGCATTGCCAGCATGCTCTGGATCAGAGCTATTGAATGTATGATAGGGTAGGATAGGGTGATGGGCAGTTTTAAACAGAACATGGAAAAAGTTGACAAAAGGAACTGCAGGCAGAGTAATATTCAAAGGTGTAAACACATGTGCACAAGAAACATCCCTCAGCAGACATTAAAGTAGAAGTCAAGAAGTAAGAAATCAGTATACATACCTTTGTCAGCATGCTCTGGAGTATAGAGGCCATCACTGCCGGCCCCTTTTCGTGCGCCACTCCTCCTGTGTCACTTGTGGATCTATTGAACACCTCCATTGGTGCCGTGGTCCCGGTCATGTGACTGCTCTCCTCTCTTTTATTGACAGTCACATGACTGCTCTCTTCCTCCAATCAAAAGCTACACTCGAGATGGGGGCGGAGCGGGAGGAGGAGAGCGGCGTTGGTGGAGGGGTTTGAATTTACATATAGCGGCATTGGGGAGCGGCGTGTGGAAGGGGGCTGGCAGTAATGTTTTCTGGAGTTGTCCTGGCAGTGCTGTCCCAGGGCTAGGAGAGGCAGGCGGACCGCCCGATCCCCGCCCCCCCATTGGTTTAAAAAATAGATATCGGCATATAACACGCAGGCACAGTTTACCCTCTGTTTTCAGGGTAAAAAAGTGCGTGTTATACGCCGATAAATACAGTAATTTCTTCATTTTCCAAAAAATTGTGCAAAAAAAAAATTACAACTTCAAAAAACTCACCATGCCTTTTACTAAATACCTCAGACTATCAACTTTCCAAAATGGGGTCATTTGGGGGGTATTTGTGCTGTTCTGGCATTTTAGGGCCTCAGGAGGCAGTAGGAGCATCAGGATTGATCAATTTTTAAATAAATATATATATATATCATAGTTTGTAAACGCTATACAGTAACTTTTACACTGACTAAGTATTATACACTGTTTTGGGTTATTTTAACCAAATACACATAGCAAAATACATTTTGAGCCTAATTTAAGGGGAAAGGTTATTTGTTTGCAAAAGTTTATAACAGAAACTAAGAAAATTTAGTTTTTTTCAGTTTTCTGTTTATATAGCAACAAAATAAAAGAAAAAAACCCTGTGGTGATTAAATGCCACCAAAAGAAATCTCTCTTTGTGTTAAAAAAAATATTTTGGGTACAGTGTTGCATGACTGCACAATTGCCAGTTAAAGTAGTGCAGTGCTGAATAGCAAAAAATGCCCTGGTCATGAAAGAGGTAAATCCTTTCCGGAGGTCAAGTGGTTAATGAAAGAACTTGTGCCATGATATAAGAATGGACAAGAGAACATTATTGTGATGTCAGTAGCTTGAGGGGCTAAGGGAAGATTTTTGTGTAAGTTTGACTTACCAACTATTGAGGATCATTACTCCAGGAACTGGTTTCTTGTTTCTTTTGGGGACATTTTCCCACTGGTGGACAGAGAATATGAGCATCCAATTAAATCACATGTGAAAGACTATGCTTGAAAATAATATTTAGTACATGAATATTCTGCAGCTAGCCATTGGTGGACAAATTACAGCATATATTTTGATGATTGTGGACAAGGAGAGTGGCTAAGCTTGAATGACTTGCAGGTATGTATATGATTGTTGGACTGTGTCTCTCCCTCCCTCCTTCTTTGCTCTATATTCATATTGAAGAAGATCATTTAGCCTGCACATTGAGTACTCTGGCATGCTGTTAATTATATACAGTAGTGTTGGGTGAGCGTTTTGGAACAAGCAGAAGTTCAGCCCGAACATCGCCCGTTAGGCGAACACCTGAATTTGCAGGGGCGATCGGTAGGATGTTCACCCACCGAGTGCCCCACAATGCACTGCGTGCTGCATAGTGCATTCTAAGCCCTGATTAGCTGAAGCAATGCACCTGACCTCAGGTCAGGTGCAAGGTTTTGCCCAATCAGGGCACAGTGAATAGATGGTTTGTTAAGGAGCGTGCCAGGAAGCCAGACTTAAGAACTGATTAGAGTCATCAGCTGTCAACAGGCTTCCCCGCAGACAGCAGAATGAAAAAAAAAAACATTGCCGGCAATAGGAAAAAAAAAGGTATGGGAGACCCCCCAATCCATACCAGACCCTTAAGCCATTTTTAAATGGCGTGCGGTCCCCCCTAAAACATATACCAGACCCTTAGGTCTGGTATGAATTTTGAAGGAAACCCCCGTGCCAAAATGCACACCAGACCCTTATCCGAGCATGCAGCCTGGCAGACCAGGAAAGGAGGGGTACGAGCGAGCGCCCCCCTCCTGAACCATACCAGGCCACATGCCCTAAACATGCAACATGGGGGGGTGCTTTGGGGCAGAGAGGTTCTGCCCCCATCACCCCAAAATACCTTGTCTCCATGTTGATGGAGACAACAGCCTCTTCCCCACAACCCTAGGCTGTGGTTGTGGGGGTCTGCAGGCAGGGGGCTGGTCGGAATCTGGATCCCGCCCTCCCATGTAAATGAATATTGGGATACATTGTACTTCTACTCATTCACCAAAAAAAGTGTCAAAAAGAAATAAAAACATACACACACACAGTTTTTGACAATTCCATTATTAAAAATAAAAAACAATGTCCCTCAATGTAGATCTATCGTCAATCACTCTGCCTGCCACAACCCAAAAAAAATGTAAAAAGCTACGCCCGCGATGAAGGCTATCTGCCAACTGCATGCTCCACCATCTGACAGTTCTTAAATAGGTAAGGGCAGGGCCACCTGGCAATGTCACCTGGTGGCACCACCCCCATGTGATGTCACTAACCCAGCATGCACCGATTGGGGTCCAGAGGTGCGGTGGGCACCGTAATTGATGATTAATCTACATCGGGGACATTGTTTTTTTATTTTTAATAAAGGAGATATCAAAAACCGCGTGTGTGTTTTTATTTCTCTTTGACACTTTTTTGGTGAATGGGTAGCGGTACTATGTACTCCATACTCATTCATTGTTAAAGGAAGCTTCCAGATTCTGATAAGCCCCCTGCCCACAGACCCCGACAACCACCTGCCAGGGTTGTTGGGAAGAGGCCCTTATCCCCATCAACATGGGGACAAAGTGCCTTGGGGCAGGGGGGGGCAGAGCCACTATAACTTGCATATAAGCCTTCAAAATGGGGACTTTTGATTTTTCAAGTTCGGGTCCTTTTGTCCATGTTTTTACATGTTTGGGAGTTCTGGTGCGAATGAAACAGGGGGATGCTCGGCCAATCTCTAATATACAGGAGAAAATCCATGTGAATTTAGGAAGTATTTTCTATAGTTTCATTTTTTTGGTCAACTCTCATTGTTGCCCCTATTTAGCTACCATTCAGGAACCATCTTTCGCGATGACCGCCGGCCATGAGTGATCGTGGACACGAGAGGCAGAACAGGGACGTGTGTAAACACACACATCCCAGTTCTGTGAGGAGAGGAGAGAGAGATCGTGAGTTCCTATGAGCTGGGAACCAAGATCTCTCATCTCCTATAGTCAGTCCCCACCCGAACAGTTAGAACACACATAGGAACAGAGTTAACCCCTTGATCGCCCCCTAGTGTTAACCCGTGCCCTGCCAGCGACATTTACACAGTAATCAGTGCATTTTTATAGCACTGATCGCAAACAGTTAATATGCTGGCACTGGAGACTGAAGACCGGTGAAGAAACTGGCTCCAGTGGGGACAGCGCTGGATCCTGGGACAGGTGAGTGTCTGTTTATTAAAAGTCAGCAGCTACAGTTTTCATTAATTAATTTTTCAACAAATGACTGAAGATCCTCTTTAAGGATGGCCCACAGATGCACAGATGTAAGAATATGTAAGAATTGCAGAGCCACAGGCTTCTTATGTGAAATAAATGACCATGTAATCTCCTTTAGGTAATGATGTATTTGATGTGTAGTTACCAGATATTTCTGTTTCTTGTGGATTGAAGGGATTCTTCTGATTCAATCATTCCTATTCACATTTATAGAAAGATCATCTAGTAACTTAAATATAACTCGGTCACATTTTGTATTTTTTTAAGCAAACTATAATTCCAGAACTCTTATAACTGTATGTAGTAATGTGTTTTTTTATCTTCCGTGAAAAGCTGCACAAATATGTGAGAAATCTTCATTATACCGACCCAACCGGAGGCGAGATCTACTTTAATGAGAAAAGAGAAGTTCCAGCAGATCTTATTTTACAATGCTGGTATTTTTTTAACTTTACATATGCTTCATATATAAAAATTTCCACCAGTCAAAGCCCAGATTATGTGCCTCAACCATTCATCAATATGAGTGATCCCGTCTTCTGGAGAACAGGCACAGTAAGAAATAACTTTATTTTCTGTTACATTATTTGCTGAGGAGATTTATAATTTAGATATATAGGGATTTTCTAGTCTTGAATTAAGATATGCTAGCCAATCTGCCTCTCCATGAATGGGGTTATTTTTAGAGTCATTGAAGGTTTTTGATTGTTGTACATAAAGAATGTTTCTCGTAAGATATTTATGTTCTATGTGTGTATCTATGTCTTATGGAATAAAGTTGTCAGAGGAGGTAACGGGGGGGGGGGGGGGGGGGGGGCTGTAAATCTCAAATTACACGGGAAAACATTATTACAGAAAACAGCAGCAGTGAAATCATGAAAATATTAATAAAACATCCAATGGTGGCTCCAAGAAGTTCAGGATTTCCTTATAATGTGTCCTTAGTACTCCATGAAAAGTATAAAAGATACATAGAAAGAAACAAGATGAATCTGTGACATGAGTAAGTGTGACAGTTGTGGGATATTATTAGGCGTGACAGTTGTGAGATATTATTAGCTGGAAAAGTTGCAAAATATTAGTAGGTGAGACAGTTGTGGAATATGATTAGTTATGAAAGTTGTGAAAAATTATTAAGTGTTAGAGTTGAGAGATATTATTAGGTGTGATAGTTGTGAGATATTATTAGGTGAGACAGTTGTGGAATATTATCAGGTGAGACATCTGTGGAATATTACTAGGTAAGGTATGATAGTTGAGAGATATTTCTTAGGTGTGACAGTTGTGAAATATTATTACTGTAGTTGTGATAGCTGTGAGATATCATTAGTTTTGGCAGTTGTGGGATATTATTTGGTGTGACAGTTGTGGGATATTATTAGGTGTGACAGTTGTGGGATATTATTAGGTGTGACAGTTGTGGGATATGATTTGGTGTGAAAGGTGTGAGATATTGTTAGGTGTGCCAGTTGTGGGATATTATTTGGTGTGACAGTTTTTAGATATTATTAGGTGTGACAGTTATGAGATATTATTAGGTGTAACGGTCGTGGGATATTAGTAGGTGTGACAGTTGTGGGATATTATTAGGTGTGACAGTTGTGGGCTATTATTAGGTGTGACAGTTGTGGAATATTATTAGGTGTGCCAGTTGTGAGATATTATTAGGCGTAACGGTTGTGGAATATTAGTAGGTGTGACAGTTGTGAGAATCTTATTAGGTATGACAGTTGTGGGATATTATTAGGTGTGACAGTCATGGAGTACAAGGGGGTGCTGATAAGTATTGAGCCATACTCAGAAAAAATTGAGCTAGGAAGCTGTAAATTGCAGAGTGTACTGGCCAATTTGTCTATATTCAATAGTGCAAAAATCAACTACCTATGATTTTAAATGATCTTTCTTTTTCAGGTCCAAAGTGAACATGGCAGCACCTCCAGAAAAATTCAATGTGGAAGAGCATAGGAGCATAATCAAGTTCCTGTTTCTCCTAGGGAAAGGTGTAAAGCAGATTCATGATGAAATGTCACAAACTTTGGGTGACAGTGGTCCTTCATATTTAACAGTTAAACATTGGGTTGTCAATTTTAAAACTGTCCATTTTGGTGTTGAAAGTGAGAAACCCAGCAGAAGGCCTGTTTCTGTCTCTGTGCCTGCAAATGTGAAAGCCATCTATGACATGTTCATGGAGGACCGCCGAATATCAGCCAAAAGTATTGCTACATATCTGGGAATATCATGTGAGAGAGTTGGTGCCATTATGCACAATGACTTGGAAACGAGAAAGCTTGCAGCAAAGTGGATCCCAAAACATTTGCCTTTTGCAGGCACAGAGACAGAAACAGGCCTTCCACTGGGTTTCTCACCTTCAACACCGAAATGGGCAGTTTTAAAATTGACAACCCAACGTTTAACTGTTGCATATGAAGGGCCACTGTCACCCAAAGTTTGTGACATTTCATCATGGATCTGCTTTGCACCTTTCCCTTGGAGAAACAGGAACTTGATTATGCTCCTATGCTCTTCCACATCACATTTTTCTGGAGGTGCTGCCATGTTCACTTTGGACCTAAAAAAAAAAGAAAAGTTAAAATCATAGGTAGTTGATTTTTGCTCTATTGAATATAGACAAATTGGCCAGTACACCCTGAAATTTACAGCTTCCTAGCTCAATTTTTTCTGGGTAATGCTCAATACTAATCAGAACCCCCTGGTATTATCAGGTGTGACAGTTGTGAGATACTATTAGGTCTGACAGTTGTGAGATATTATTAGATGTTACAGTTGATAACACATTGTATCCAGTGACATCAGTCAATATGTGGGAGATTCTGATCAGTGACTGATGTCATTATGGGATATAATTTTAATGTCACGTGACAGTGTTTTTCTTTTTTTTTTTTAACAATGCTTTCTTTTTGTTCAGGGGGGTGAACGGTGTCTGTGTTTTTTTTTTTTTTATTTACAATTTTTATTTTTTACAATAATATTTTTTTTATTGTTTGCAATGTGTTTTTTTTTTTTTTAATCAGCCCTGTTGGGGGGCTTTGGTGAGATATCAGGGGTCTTAACAGACCTCTGATATCTCCCACTTGAGACAGAGAAAGAGACCGAGGATAGAGATTCCTCAGTCCCTTTCTCTGCAGCCTCAGCTGCACTGAGAATGAATGGAGAGAAGACAGCGGCTCCTCTCCATTCATAAACTGACACATCGTAATCACAGGAGATTACAATGTTTCAGTTCTGTGAATGGACAGAGTCAGCTGACTCTGTCCATTCACAAAGGAATGAGGAGGAGGACAGCAGAACGGAGGGGACAGCGGAGAGGCACAGCAGAACGGAGTGGACAGAGAAGGAGAGGGGGACAGCGGAACAGCAGAACGGAGGGGACAGAGAAGGAGAGGGCAATGGCGGAACGGAGGGGGACAGTGAAGGGGGACAGAGGAACGGAGGGGGCATGGAGGAGGATGCAGTGACAGTCAGCGGTGATCGCGTGTGGGGGAGTTACAAGCACTGATCACCGCTGTATGTCACTAAAGCAGCTGAAAGCCGCTGGGGGAGAAGCTTGTAACTCCCCCACACGCCGATCACCGCTGACAGTCCAGGTATCGGGGGAAGCATCGGAAGCATTTGCCCGAGTACAAGTACTTGGGCAAATGCTCGGTATCTGTGTCAATACCGATACTAGTATCGGTATCGGGACAACCCTACTGCAGAGTATATAGTAAAAAAAACAAAATTGTGCAGCGCTAAAACTTAATGTGAAAATAAAACAAAAACTCATATCACACTAGAAATAAACCTTAAGAGTGATAACCCATCAAAAATTAACACACCAATAAAATCGATTGAATATTAGGTAAAGAAACAAATCTCCCATAAAAAACTAAAGCAGATGTCTAACCATATATAAAAAGTAATAATACCAAAAAAAAGTCAAAAACACAAAAAAAAGGGAAAATTACAAATTACATGTGTAA
This sequence comes from Lithobates clamitans, assembly GCA_037952925.1. Classification (NCBI taxonomy): domain Eukaryota; kingdom Metazoa; phylum Chordata; class Amphibia; order Anura; family Ranidae; genus Lithobates; species Lithobates clamitans. The sequence goes on from JBBGZY010000610.1 coordinate 2,590,011, forward strand.
ATAAAGTCCCAATGACAAGTGATGCAAAACTAATAAGTCCATAAGCAAAGTGAATTGGAAACCAATGTGAATATATTCAGAGGGAATGTGATACAGGTGAGTCCAGCATCCAGAGTAATTCACACCAAAGTGAGATATGAGGCTCTTTACCAGCTCAGGATGACTACCATGACAGTGGTCTCACCAGGCATTTGGGAAATTATCAGGTCACCCACAAACCTATGCCGATATCCACAGTTGAAAATGTGGTACTCAGAAGACAAAAACAAAAAATGCTCCCATAGTGTAAAATTGCAATACAGCGTGGTTTATTGGGCTATAAGGTTGCACTTACAGAAATCTCCATCCATTAAAAGCATGTAGCTAAAAGTAAGGATCGCGGCGTCTCCACGAACTTCCTCCCGCTTACTGTGTATGTCCCATCAATCACAAAGGAAAAACGTAATGACGTCAGCGTCACAGGCTCCACCCTACGCATTTCGTCACGCTAGGACGTCATCTGGGGATTGGCCGAGATAGTATCCCTCTTTACAAAAAAATGTACAAAGTAAACTACCTGCCACCACCACAACCCACCAAAATAATAATCCATAGCCTCATGTTGTTGACCCATTACAGTACCACTGCAGAATTACATAGTTACATAGTTAGTCAGGTTGAAGAAAGACACAAGTCCATTTAGTTCAACCACAAAAAAAAGGAAGGCGAAAACCCCAGCAAAGCATGATCCAATTTGTTACAGCAGGGGAAAAAATATTTCCTTATCCCATGAGAGGTAATCGGTTATTCCCTGGATCAACTTTACCTATAAATGTTAGTACCCAGTTATATTATGTACACCTAGGAAAGAATCCAGGCCTTTTTTAAAACAATCTACTGAGATGGCCAGAACCACATCTGAAGGGAGTCTATTCTACATATTCACAGCTCTTACTGTGAAGAAACCTTTGCATATTTGGAGATTAAATCTCTTTTCCTGTCCCCTTGTCCTCTGTGATGACCTAACTTGAATAACTCAACACCAAGTTCACTATATGGACCCCTTATGTATTTGTACATGTTGATCATATCCCCCCTCAATCTCTGCTTCTCAAAAGAGAATAAATTCAGTTCCTCTAATCTATCCTCATAGCTGAGTTCCTCAATGCCTCTTATCAGTTTGGTTGCCCTTATCTGCACTTTCATCCTTTCCCCAATACCTTTTTTGAGAACCAGTGCCCAAAACTGAACTGCATATTCCAGATTAGGTCTTTCTAATGATTTGTACAGGGGCAAAATATCAGATTCCAGCGAGCTAGTGTATGCAAAATAACTGACCAGGGATAATGGGTGATTACAGAATGAAGACAGCAGAGGGTGGGCAGATTTCATCAGGAAATTAAAAAAGACAGAAACGTTTTGCAAATTTGCTGCACAGTATGTAATTACTTTTACTAGGATGCAATTCCAGAGGAAGAGAGCATATTTTTTCTGGAAATAAAGATTTCTGTCTTTTTTTATGACACTGTTCACAAAACAGTGTACAGATTTGATGGACAGTATGTACTCTTTTTTTCTTGCATGAAGTTTCAGGGGCAGAGATCAAACAGATTTCACATGAAAATAAAAATTGAGTATCTTTTTTGAGACTGAAGGCAGAAAAATTGTCCAAATTTATAGCACAGTTTTTAGTTCTTTTTGATAATCTAGGGATGTAAGTAAGAGACCCTTGTCCCCATCAACATGGGAACAAGGTGCTTTACAAGAGGGCCCCCTGGGAAGGTTTTCTTACCATGTTGAGGGCATGTGGCCTTGTGGGGTTCCGGGGGGGGGGCACACACTCATTGTTCTCTTTTTCTAGTCAACCAAGCTGCATTCTCTGATAAGGGTATGGTATGGATATTGGGGAAATCCTAACCATTTTGTTATTTGTTTGTTTTTTGTATGTAGGATAAAGCAAAAGTGACATTTACAAGGAAAGAATATATTGCTAGCTTTTGCCAGTAAATTACATTTTGCTGTCAGATTTTTTTTGTAAAAAAATGGAATGGGTGACACAGTACCTGAAGGGTCTGATAGATTTTTTTTTGTTGGGGGGGCGCTCATGTAAGGGTTTGGTGTGTATTTTGGGGGTACCCATGAGATTCTGTCTTACAAAAAAAACAAGCTGTCAGAGAAATGCAATTTATATTTGATTTTAATGGTATTCTTTACTGGTAGATGTGACTTTCCTGGAATACATTGTACAAGTCTGCAATATCACAGACAGGTTTAGAGCATCCCCCAAACAAATTGTGCTTTGTTAATGTTTTGCTTTAAGAATTAATAAAAGAGCCACCACTGTTTTTTTTAAAACATTTTAATATTACACATCCCCCAGAGCAGTGCCTGTCCCCCAATAAATGTGTTTGACAATCCCTTGCCTATTAGCCAGAACTGACTTTAAATATTCGACTACCATTGGCCACTGGGGAGTGGAGTTGTCTGATCTGTCACCATCATCAAGTTTCAGGAAGCAGGGCAGCACTATCAGCTCCAGTGGAATGCCCTGCCCCACATCCTTCATGGGCTACCAAGTAGGCCTTGAAGGATATACAAGGTCCCACCCCATGATTGCCGAATAATATGTCTGCAGTCATGCAGACCCTAACACTGACTATTTGGTCCAGTAACATGGAGACATTAGCTTCCACATAATGCTATAGAGTACAGATGGCCTTATGGGACTCATGGGAGAAAAAGGGGCAGCTGGGAATCTGGCTGCAAATCAGCATTCTTGAAACTAGAATGGATACTTTGGAACAAAGGGTTGGTACTACTGCCGACATTACTGACTCTATTTAAACTCAGATTAAATCCATTTACATGAGACAAACTATTATGATGGATAAAATTGAGGATCTTGAGAACGGGTCATGTAGGAATAACCTATGCCTAGTGGGTATCCCAGAGAGGCTGTGGCCCAAGAATCTTCATTATCTATGTGCCTATGATATTCCAGAGGCTCTAGGCATACCAGGACTGATTAGGGTGGAATAAACTCATAGGATTGGCCCCCTGAGCAGATTATACAAAAGTCTCATCTGGTTATGGCTTGCTATCATGACTATGCAGATAAAGCCTGTAACCAGCAAGCTTACAGATCCCAGCTTGTTAAAGGATGCAAAATGTTGCTCAGGAACAACTTTCTAGTGCATTAATAATAGAGTGGTTCTTAGAAACTCTGCAACTAATCCTTAGCTTTTTTAAAACCTCTATTTTTTTTGGCTCCTTAGGGTTGAATAATATAAGTGAGTGGGGTAGGGTGGGGGGTTTAAGTTTATTTTTCTATCTGCTACTTGGCTTCAATGTATTATTTATTTTAAATTGTTCTATATTGAGGCATTATGTAGTTATATTTAAGAAGTTGTTTCATTTAAAATGTTATTTATGGTTATGAGAGCCATCCAAGTTTGGTTGGGTTCCTTCTCAGCTGGTACCCTCTAGTTCTCATATTGGGGAAAAGAGAAGTATGCAAATGGAATTTGGTTTGTTTTATATGTTCTTTGTTTTTTTATTAGTTTTTGCTATGTTAAAATTTTCTCTCATTCGCTGCATTTTGCCTCTTGTTTTGTTAAGTGATCATAAAGGTGGAAATTAGGGAAATGGGGGAGAGCTTTTTACTTTTATTCTGTTTAACCCTCCATGAATATTATTTCTTGAAGTGTTAAGGGCCTGTCTTTACCAAATAAACATTCCAAGATTCTTCGCTATTTTAAGAAATTGCTTGCAGATATTGCTTTATTACAAGAGATCCATCTATGGCCAGCAGAGTTGATGGGTCGGGGGGGGGGGTCCCTGCTAAGGGTTGTAAAGCCCATACAATTATAAAGCTTCATAAACATATTGGTTGCCAGGTGGTTTTGAAGAAATGTGATCCTATGGAGCGGAGGTGAGCAAATGTTACTATCCAAACACCTACTATTCTCCATTACTCCATTACTATTTATAGTATGTATGACCCAAATGTGGGTGATAGTGATTTTTTTGGATCTTTAATAAATAAAAATGTATTCTCATCCTCTAGAGTCAAAAATTGTGGTAGGAGAATATTTCAATGCAGTGAGTGAACCCACAGAGAATTGTAAATTACTCACAGGAGCTCTCTTGAAATTTACCCCTAGGCACCATTAGTTTTGGTGTTTTATGCCCTCCGCAACACTTATCAATACTCGGAGACATATGAACTCGTTGGAAAGAGATTATACCCACCATTCCAAAGTTCATAAATCATTGTCCTTGCTTAATATGATTTTGAGTGATGAAAACGCATTACTATATATTATCATACGACTAGTTGCAATGAGTAAACCAATCTGGAGATTTCCCGCCTATATGACGATGATGGTTATAAAACACATTTACAGTCCTGGTGGTTAGACTATGATCATCATAAATTCCAACATAGAACCAATCTGATTCTCTATTGGTAGGCAGAAAAAGATGTAGCGAGAGGTAGAATAAATTCTGCATTTAATAATATCCATATTTGACAGTTAGTAAGAAGGCTAGACCAGCTTATATTGAATTCAAGCAGCCTATGACTGACCATAATCCTTCTAAATGGCTGAAGGTTAACTATGATAGTGAAACATGGTTAGATAAACCCAATAAGCTCATTAGATTCTTTAAAGAACTTAACCACAAATTTTTTTGCAATAAGGCTGGAAAGCTTTTAGCTATCCTTGTTAAAAGGTGAATTTCTCTTCAACATAATACGTGTTTGATCAATGATTAGGGAAATTCTAAAAAGATATCACATGCTGTAGCTGTCGTTTCTTTCGTATGCTCAATGTGGATATTTCTTCATTAGAACTCAAATGGTTCATTTCTACATCATATTATTTAAAGTTGCTAGCCCCTGATATGATTTACTAATGGATTTTTTAAATGTCTACTACAAGAAGTGAAGCACCCTTTGCTTTTTTTTTTTAATGGGTAGGTATCCACCACTGGGAAATGAGGCCACTATAAAATTTTGTCTAAAGAAAGCTACAGATCCCCTATCTTTTGCTTCATACAAGCCAATCTATTTAGAAAACCAAGATGTTAAATATTTATCTAAAATAACAGCTGACTACACTTCTTCCTAAATTGATAGGTCCTGAACAGACAGGTTTTGTGGTTGGGAGATCGGCAATGATTAATGCAAAGAAGATTATTACTATACTTGAGAAATATAGATTGGTGGATTTTTCTCCAAAGTTGGGAGCCATTAATATGATTCAGTGGAAGTGGTTATTTCAGGTTCTACCTCATTTTGAGGACACTGTATTTTTTTATTCAATCTCTGTACTCCTTATCATTCCCCAAGGTGTACTTAGAAGAGAAATTGCCCTCGGCAATTCCCCTGCAGCGTGGTTCATGTCAAGGGTGTCCACTGCTCCCACCCTCCCTTCGGAGACTGAGCCGCAGGGCAGTATTCCAATATGATAACGACCTCAAACACACCTCCAAGACAACCACTACCTTGCTAAAGAAGCTGAGGGTAAAGGTGATGGACTGGCCAACATGTCTCCAGACCTAAACCCTAATGAGCATCTGTAGGGCATGCTCAAATGGAAGGTGGAGGAGCGCAAGGTCTCTAACATCCACCAGCCCTATGATGTCATCATGGAGGAGTGGAAAAGGACTCCAGTGGCAACAACAGTGGCAACGCCATGCCTAAAAGGGTTAAGACAGTGCTGGAAAATAATGGCGGCCGCACAAAATATTGACACTTTGGGCCCAATTTGGACATTTTCACTTAGGGGTGTACTCACTTTTGTTGCCAGAGGTTTAGACATGAATGGCTGTGTGTTGAGTTATTTTGAGGGTACAGCAAATTTACACTGTTATACAAGCTGTACACTCACTACTTTACATTGTAGTGTCATTTCTTCAGTGTTGTCATGTGAAAAGATATAATAAAATATTTACAAATATGTGAGGGGTGTACTCACTTTTATGAGATACTGTGTATATATATATATATATATATATATATATATATATATATATATATATATATATATATATTGTAGCAGTGGGACCCTGTGCTACTCAGAAGATTGCTGGTTTATGCCAGATTTTTGGAGAGGTGGGCACACTAATTGCACAGCTGTGTGCTGGGCTTTTAGTTGTGACCTGACTATGGACTCCCAACCGCTCCAGGAGTTATAAGGCTTCATGTCTGCAGGATGCAGATTTAGTCTATGACAAAGTAGCAAGGAGCTGATCGTGAGTAAGCTATGAGAGAGCTTGACTCTAAGAAAGTCTTTTGGTCTGAGGAGCAGACCTAAGGCCTCAGCTTGAGGTCTGAAGCAGCCACGTTGCAAGAAAGTAAGCCAGGAGGCTGAAGTATTCTGATTGTGCAGGTTACAGGAACGGTGGAACTCCCTGTGTGGGCTACTGATGTCTTTTGTAAACTTTTCCATTATTTTAAATAAACGTGGTCTACCATGCCCTTAAGGACTGGCGCACCCATTGAAAACTCATCTACAGCTTAAGTCTAATCACCCCAATCTCACAATATATATATATATATATATATATATATATATATATATATACACAGTATATATTGTGGCCGAGAGAGGCTCTGTCCCTATGAAATTGGAGGTAAAAGAGACACAGAGTTTGCATATCTGCGGACTGCAAGACTACAGAGTGTAGAGTTTAAATGGAGAAAACTGCTCTGTCAGTTTTCTCCAGGTTTTGCTAGTTCCGGATGGGATTCTGTAGTTTGAAGATCCCTGAGAGTCATGGGTGGGACGGGATCTCCAATCCTGTGTCCGGGTCTTGAGGATAGCAAGCAGGGTGTCTGCCCAGCTGCACACAGCCCATATAATGAGGGGCTGTTGAGAGCAGAAGGTGGAAGGAAGTTGGAGTTGGAGCAGTGGCTCCTAGTGAGTGTCTTTGTGTGAAGACGTACCTGTAGCAGCAGTGCTGTTGAAGAGTATCCAGGTGGGCTTGTATTTTCAGTTGTGTCTAAACCCCTGCATGGATTCCTGAGTGGACTTTTGTTTTGTTTTTATCATTTAATAAACGTGGGCTATCAGGCCCCTAACTATAAACGCCTGTCTGATGTGGACTCACTACATGAAAACGCATCTAGCACTGAGCTGAACAATCCCCCATGCCACAATATATATAAATATATGTATATATATATATATATATATATATATATATATATATATATATATATATATATATATATATATACATATATATATATATATATATATATATATATATATATATATATATATATATATATATATATATATATATATATATATATATAAGGGTTCATGATAATCTACTTGATTTTAAATATTTGGATCATAATATGAGGATACTCCAATATGTGTTCTTTTTAACCCATTCTTAGCTGCCGAGGCAGAAGGCAGCTGTCTGTCTGTTTTGTGTGTGTGAGAGGATGAATGTTGTTATGTTGTGTACGCAATCAACTTCTTTCTTCATGTTAGAGGTATATTTGAATGCTTTGATGTCTGTAAAATCTAAGAGCTATAATTATTACAATATATTTGCTTTGTTTTGTATTGATGAAAATCAAAATTAAAAAAAATAAAAAAGAACATATTTTCAACCTCTTCCAGCTGAACAATCCTATTTTTTTTTTTTTTTTGAGTTGGTGCCTTGCTTTTAAGACCACTGCCCAGCTCCCTATGCCCCTTGCTTTACAATCCCCATTTATTACTTAGTCAATTGCCATTATTGATTTTTAAAATTTGGCTTTAATTTGTTTCAATGGGTTTGAGATTCGCAGGACTTATGTCAAACAGAACCCGGGTACATTCCATTCATCCCTAATAGGGATGAGCTTCGAGTTCGAGGCGAACTCATGTTCGACTCGAACATCGGCTGTTCGCCAGTTCGCCAAACAGCGAACAGTTTGGGGTGTTCACTGCAAATTCGAAAGCCGCGGAACACCCTTTAAAAGTCTATGGGAGAAATCAAAAGTGCTAATTTTAAAGGCTTATATGCATGGTATTGTCATAAAAAGTGTTGGGGGACCTGGGTCCTACCCCAGGGGACATGTATCAATGCAAAATGCAAAAGTAGTTTTAAAAACTACCGTTTTTACGGGAGCAGTGATTTTAATAATGCTTAAAGTGAAACAATAAACGTGTAATATTCCTTTAAATTTTGTACCTAGGGGGTGGCTATAGTATGCCTGTAAAGGGGAGCATGTTTCCCGTGTTTAGAACAGTCTGACAGCAAAATGACATTTCAAAGGAAAAAAAAGGTCATTTAAATCTACTCGCGGCTATTAATGAATTGTCGGTCCGACAATACACATAAAAGTTCATTGATAAAAACGGCATTGGGATGTCCCCACAGGGGAACCCAGAACCAAATTTTTTTTTTTAAATGGCGTGGGGGTCCCCCTAAATTCCATACTAGGCCCTTCAGGTCTGGTATGGATACCTGGCAGGCTGCAGGAAAAGAGGGGGGACGAGAGAGCGCCCCCCTCCTGAACCGTACCAGGCCACATGCCCTCAACATTGGGAGGGTGCTTTGAGGTAGCCCCCAAAAGCACCTTGTCCCCATGTTGATGAGGACAAGGACCTCATCCCCACAACCCTTGGCCAGTGGTTGTGGGGGTCTGCGGGCGGGGGGCTTATCGGAATCTGGAAGCCTCCTTTAACAAGGGGACCCCCAGATCCTGCCCCCTCCTATGTGAAATGGTAATGGGGTATAAAAGTACCCCACCATTTCACAAAAAAGTGTGTCAAAAATGTTAAAAATGACAAGAGACAATTTGACAATTACTTTATTTAAAGTCTTCTTCTTTCCATCTTCTTCGGGTCTTCTTCCTTCCTTCTTCCTTTGGTTTCTTCCTCCATCTTCTTCTTCCTCTGCTTCTTCCTCCGATCATCTTTTTCTTGCTCCGGTGTTCTTGTCCGGCATCTTCCTCCGCGGCGTCTTCTTCCCTGCTTCGTTCTTGGGCCGCTCCGTATCCATGGAAGGCTCCCACTGTGTGACGCTTCTCTTCTTCTGACACTACTTATATAACGGAGGAAGGGGCCACCCGGTGACCCCGCCCCCCTCTGACACACGGGGACTTGACGGGGACTTCCCTTTGGCTTTCCCCGTGACATCAGAGGGGGCGGGGTCACCCGGTTACATAAGAAGATAGAAAGAAGAAGACTTTAAATAAAGGAATTGTCAAAAACTGTCTCTTGTCATTTTTAAAATTTTTGACACTTTTTTTGTGAAATGGTAGGGGTACTTTTGTACCCTATTACCATTTCACACAGGGGGGGCAGGATCGGGGGGACCCCTTGTTAAAGGGGGCTTCCAGATTCTGATAAGCCCCCGTCCGCAGACCCCCACAACCACCGGCCAAGGGTTGTGGGGATGAGGGCCTTGTCCTCATCAACATGGGGACAAGGTGCTTTGGGGGGCTACCCCAAAGCACCCTCCCAATGTTGAGGGCATGTGGGTTGGTATGGTTCAGGAGGGGGTGCTCTCTCATCCTCCCTCTTTTCCTGCGGCCTGCCAGGTTGTGTGCTCGGATAAGGGTTTGGTATGGATTTTTAGGGGGACCACCAAGCCATTTTTTTTTATTTTGACGCGGGGTTCCCCTTAAAATACATACTAGACCTGAAGGGTCTGGTATGGATTTTGAGGGGGACCCCATGCCATTTTTTTTTACATTTTGGTGCGGGGTTCCCCTTAATATCCATACCAGACCTGAAGGGCCTGGTATGGAATTTAGGGGGACCCCTATGCCATTTTTTTTTTAAATTTTGGTTTGGGGTTCCCCTGTGGGGAAATCCAATGCAGTTTTTATCAATGAACTTTTATGTGTATTGTCAGACCCACAATTCATTAATAGCCGCAAGTAGTTTTAAATTACTTTTTTTCCTTTGAAATGTCATTTTGCTTTTAGACTGTTCTAAACACGGGAAACATGCGCCCCTTTACAGGCATACTATTGACACCCCCCAGGTACAAAATTTAAAGGAATATTACACTTTTATTGTTTCACTTTAAGCATTATTAAAATCACCCCTCCCGCAAAAACGGCCATTTTTAAAACTTCTTTTTGCATTGATACATGTCCCCTGGGGCAGGACCCAGGTCCCCAATCACTTTTTATGACAACACCATGCATATAAGCCTTTAAAATTAGCACTTTTGATTATTCATGTTTGAGTCCCATAGACTTTAACGGTGTTCGTGTGTTCGAACAAATTTTTTGCCTGTTCGCATGTTCTGGTGCGAACCGAATAGGGGGGTGTTCGGCTCATCCCTAATCCCTAATCATAACTAGTAAAATATTAAACACAAACATCATGCATCTTTCCACTGCTATGGGGGAAATTCATTGCCCACGTCTCTTCCCATTTAATCATCATTAAAATTCTAGAAAAATATTTTCTCACTTTAAGTGTCTAGAAAAAAGAAAAATCCCATTGCAAGGGAACAGAGGGTCTTGTTGATGGACAAAGATGAATCAATTTCTAACATTAACAGACTTTTCTTATTTTTTTTAAATCTGTTGTTTTTTTTGGCTAATGCATGTTTAGAGACATCATCTTCGGTTCAGATCATGTTTTCAGCTTTCCCTGGATTTTCTAGGCATTAGAGCAGTGGTTCTCAACTCCAGTCCTCAGGACCCACCAACAGGCCAGGTTTGCAAGATAGCTGAAATACATCACAGGTATATATAGTTTGTTGCTCAGTGATTGCAGTATTCTAGGCTGCAACTCCCCAAGGTAATACTTAATATCTGGCCTGTTGGTGGGTCCCGAGGACTGAAGTTGAGAACCACTGCATTAGAGGCTCCCCAAATGTTTTATTTGGTCCAAAATAGATGCTTTTTAGTTTTATTTGAGTTTATTTTCCTTTTACTCAGCAAAAAAAAAAAACACCCCGTGGTGAATAAATAGCACCAAAAAAATCTTTATTAGTATGAAAAAAAATAATAATTTGGGTACAGTGTTGCATCACTGAACAATTGTCATTTAAAGTGTGACAGCACTGAAAGCTAAAAATTGGCCCGAAATAGTGACCCTATCAACATGCAATAGAAATCAATAAATACCCAAATAAATGAAAACTCCAAAATACTGCCCTCCCCCTGAATGGATCTCTAACCTGAAGAATTCACTGTGAACTCATGGTAGAGGCAAACATGAACCTCATTAGTATTTGTAGCACCTAGTTTGTATATCCTCATGAGATATGATGGAAAAATAATAATAATAATAATAATAATAATAATAATAATAATAATAATATTTATAAAAATAATAATATGTGATTTCAGCCTTCGGTATCTCGATGCTCAGATCCCTGTTTACCCGGCCATAGACAAAGGTTTGGATCTTCAACACATAAATGCTGCTATGAGTGTGTCCCATGTTCAGAAGGAGAGATCTCCAACATTTCAGGTAGAGTTTGTATTTGTTAGTAAATTATTGTTGGACTGGGCAGATGTTACCACTGTGGTTAAAGTGTATAACTAAGACATATGAAGTACATACCCTGCAAGTACTGAAGTATACCGGTTGATCCTGCCAGAAATGCACTCAGTTTATAATTTCTCTTGTGAGCTGACACACACAGGAGCTTATGAACTGAAATAACATGGAATAGTGTCAGCTCTGCCTAGCTGTAACTAGCTACTTCTAATGCCTCGTACACACGGTCGGATTTTCCGATGGAAAATATGTGATAGGACCTTGTTGTCGGAAATTCCGACCGTGTTTGGGCTCCATCACACATTTTCCATCGGATTTTCCGACACACAAAGTTTGAGAGCAGGCTATAAAATTTTCCGACAACAAAATCTGTTGTCGGAATTTCCGATCGTGTGTACACAAATCCGACGTATTTTCCGACAACTTTGTGTGACCGTGTGTATGCAAGACAAGTTTGAGCCAACATCCGTCGGAAAAAATCCTAGGACTTTGTTGTCGGAATGTCCGATCAATGTCCGACCGTGTGTATGGGCATAATACTATTACAAAATATTGAATCCCCCCCATCTTCTCATTTTTTTCTGACAACATCAAAAGGTATTTTTTGCACATTATATTTAAAGTTGACCTCTCATAGCCCTACAAGTCTGCATGAATCAGTTCCTAAAATGTACAGCAAAAGTATAATTTTCTTTTGTTTTGTTTTTTTCCCTCAAAGTCCCACATTTATCATCCTTGAGCTCCAGTCTATGACTTTGCTTTAATCGGGTGGCTGCTGTCTGTTTGTACTGTTGGTGAATTAGTGAGGACATGCATTGGATACCTTCACTGCCATTGTGCTATTGCTGGGTGTCCAGTGTGTCCATATACCTTTAAGGAGGGATGGGCTCCCTCCAGGCATACCCGACCTAATATATTTATTATTACATATGTGCTCTAGCTTTGGATACTCTCAAAATGGATAGAATTAAGACAGCAGTACATTGGGGTGTCATGATGTGGCCTCTGTAGCTTACGTATATATTTGCAATTGTGTGCAAACTAAACCCCTTGTTTTTAATGCAAACTGTTAGAAAGGGACAATTTGGTTTGTTGCAGGTTGGCTTGTAAGTGAGCTGGGATTTTTTTTTTACATGGGTCGCCCTTCCATGTGCACCTTGCTGCAAGGATCAGTTATAGGTTGGGGTAGTTGCCATTTCTCTTGACAGCCGGGGGTCCTAGATGATGTCATTGACTAAATACAGTCATGACCATGTTTGGTCAATGGCAATTCCCAGGATCCTCAGCTGCATTGTTTGCATTCTAGCAGCAGGGGATGAGGATGGGTGAACTGGACAAATACTGTATGTTTATTTGGCAGTACAAAAATGCAAATAAGTTGTGTTCAGGTCAAATATGAGTTTAAATATGGGTTTTACCCTGAATCTCATCCCCTAATTCTGGACATCTCAACCATGGTGGAACAAAAGTAAACAGTTTCTTCTTACTTTTTTAATTTAGGTTTTATTTTAATTAAAAGGAAAGTATAGTAATTTTGGATTCATCTTATTTTATTTATAGGTTTCTATGTTTTATAAGCAGATGTGTTTTATATACCCCGATCAACCATAACTTTATAGCTACCTATCAAATATTGAGTAGGTCCCGCATTTTCCATCAAAACAGACCCTTTAGCCAATAGCCACCAAAACAGCCCTGACCCAAGTCATGGACTCCACTAGATCTCTGAAGGTATGCCGTGGGGGTAACTTGAACAAAACCATAAATAGCAGATCTTTTAAGTCCTGTAAGTTGGGAGGCTGGGCCTCCATGGATCGGACTTGTTTTTTAAGCACATCCCACAGATGCTCAATTGGATTGAGATGTGGCGTATTTGGGGCAAGTCAACACATGAAACTTATTGTTGTGTTCCTCAAACCATTCTTGCAGTGTGGCATGGTGCATTATCCTGCTAAAAGAGGCCACTGACATCAGAGAACAACGTTCACATGAAGGGATGTACCTAGTCAGCAACAATGTTTAGGTAGGTGATATGTGTCAAGTAACATCCACATGAATAGCAGACCTGAGGATTCCCAGAAGAACATTGCCCATAGCATCACAAGCCTCCACCAGCTTGCCTTTTCCCATACTGAATCCTGGTACCATCTCTTCCCCAGGTAACCAATGCACACACACCCACCCATCCACAAGATTTAAAAAAAATTGTGGTGCATCAGACCAGGCCACCTTCTTCCATTGCTCTGTGTTTCAGTTCTGATGCTTACGTGTCCATTGTAGGTGATTTTGGCTGTGGACACGGGTCAGCATGTGTACCCTGACCGGTCTGTAGCTACGCAGCCTCATACACAACAAACTGCGATGCCCATTTTTTCTGCTTTCAATACATCAACTTCAGGGACAATATGTTTACTTGCTGCCTAATATATCCCACCAACTTTCAGATGCCATTGTAATGAGATAATCCATGTTATTTGTGTTACCTGTCAGTGGTCATAAAGTTATAGCTGAGAGATGTATGTTATTAAATTAAATAAAATAAAATCTTTGTTTTAAAAATAAATATATTGGGGGGTGGCATAGCTAGCTTCAGCCGAGATGGCAGCTTAACATTGAGGCTCCAGCAGCCGGCAGGACACTAGAATGGCTCACAGCTTTATTCTGCCTCTCTCAAAGTGGGCGCACAGAGCAGTCTGCTTCCCCAGCACTCAGCCAACAAGTCCAGGCAGAGGAAGGATGATTGTAACCCACATAAGCTGACTGCCCTTTTCACACTGCAGTCACAGTAGCACAGACAAGATAGCACAGGCACCACGCTCTCCCCTGTCGGCTCCCGCATGTCCTCCTCTATGACTCAGGCACAGGGACAATCACAGCATAATGCTGCTTCACACTCCTCCTCCCAAGGCCCTCATACTCTTTACTCGAGGAGCACAGAGAAGGAACATTTAAGGCTGGATGATCAGAACAGCTCGCCATATGAGGCAATCTCCATGCATGGCTCTCAGAAAGATATCAGGGATTAGCCAGACTCCATTAATTCTTTCCCCACCATGAACCAACCAGTCCTAGACACAACATGAAAGCACGTGCTGGTTTCCCTCAGGAGCTCCTTGCACACAGACATGATGATATATATGCATGTATTTAGCTCAGAATTACATGCTTTAGAAGATACAAGTGACCACTTTGAATGCAAAATGATGAAATATGCTTCAACCATTAAGGATTTGATTGATGCTAAAGATGAACGTGAAAATGAACAGGAGTGGATGAAAGCAAAACTGGCTGATCTTGAGGAGAGATCCAGGCGCAATGACATCATAATCAGGAGAATATCTGAAACATTGCAGCAATATGGTTTATGTAGATGTGTTACTGAGTTGCTTACTGCCTTACTACCTGATGTAGCTCCAGCTGAATTCATAATTGACAGAATCCACCATCTACCACTTACCAAATCGCGTTCCTAGGGATGTTATCCTACATATTTATTTCCAACACATAAAGAAACAGCTTCTGCTCAAAATTACCGGTACCTTACGCAGACCTTCAGTTACAATACAGTGTGTAAAACCATTAAAAACCTCAACACCATCACCAAGGAGCTATGGAACCACCGTATCAAGTGGGGATGCCGTGCTAAAATTCTCATATATAAAGATGATACCACTCATGTAATTGATTTTTTTGTCCAAAGGATTCCATCTGTTGAAAGATCGGAACACCCGGATAAACAGAATCCTGGATGGTACCACATATCCCATAAATCTGCTCCCAGACCATGATGCCACTTCTGCAACTTACCATCAGTTTCCACATCCTTCCCCTGGCCACACCAATGCCAGTGCTGCAAGCGAGTCATAATGATCCACTTTTTTACATGTTTGTTGTCCTGTTGGCCCACTATTATGTTTTTTTCAACTTTATTTTCTTTTCCAAGAGCATCACAGTGCTTCCATTTAGGAGCTAACTACTATGACCACACATCAGCTGTCATTTTGACCCTGCCTTGTGAGTATCAATTTCCTATCCATAAATGCCAAAGGGTTCAATCATCTTGCTAAAAGGGAATCCTTTTGGAGAGAGGCTCAAATTTACATTTGTGACGTGTTATAGTCCAATAAACTCTCTTCCACCAGACATCCCCTCCCAGATGCTCTCATAAAGCGTTTCCGCATTTTTTCACTGCCAATACAATGGCGAAGAAAAGAGGTGTTCTGACCGCTATGAAAGTCTTGGTCTCCTCTACTCTACATGTGCAAATCTCAGACCCAGCAGGCTGGTATCTTATTCTTCTTATTCTACATTCACCACCCATTCAA
The DNA here is from genome assembly GCA_037952925.1 of Lithobates clamitans. NCBI lineage: Eukaryota > Metazoa > Chordata > Amphibia > Anura > Ranidae > Lithobates > Lithobates clamitans. Next base: position 2,605,795 of record JBBGZY010000610.1, read on the forward strand.
TCAGACTAACATAGCGGATGCTTTCAGTCTGTATTACGGCTCCTTGCATATTTTGAAGGAGGACGGTACAATCCTCCACCCATCTGAAACTGATATACAATAGATAATTTCTTATAATTACTAGATCTTCCAAAATTGTCTGCATCCCAATACCAGGCTCTAAGTGCCCCATTCTCTTTGGAAGAAATACATAAAACTGTGTATTCCCTGTCAAATAACAAATCTCCCGGCCCAGATGTCCTCACTGGAGAATATTTCAAGCAACTTAACCATGTACTTGTATCCCATCTCCAGAAGGTGTATGTCGCTGCTGCTGCTTTCTCCTCCTTTCCTTCAGAAATATTGTAAGCCTTAATAATCACGTTATTAAAGCCAGGGAGAGAGCCTGACAAACCACAAAACATTTTTCCTATATCTCTTCTCAACAATGATGTGAAACTTTATACTAAGCTTTTAGTTTCCAGATTGGTCAATATCTTACCAGATCTGATACAGCCTGACCAATCTGACTTTACCAGAGGGAGACAAACCTCCAAATTCACCAGGCAACTTATCAATATCAATCATCTTGCAGTCCTCTCTAAAATGCCTTCTCTGCTCCTAGGCTTGGATGCAGAGAAGGCATTTCAAAGAGTCCACAGGACATACCTGGCAAAGGTCCTCACTAAATTTTGGATTCCTGGGCTTTTCTTTTCAGCAATAATGGTGCTTTATTCATCACCATCTGCCCGTGTGTACTTGTCTGGTATATTATCCTGATCCTTTCAAATATTGAACGGCACGGGCCAGGGCTGCCTGTTATCTTCCCTGATTTTAAAAATAGTAATGGAGCCCTTGATAGCTTATATTAGAGTGCACCCTAAGATTATTGCTTTTTGCATTGGGGCTAGAGAGCATATCATAAATCTGTTTGTGGATAATGTTATGTTAATGCTAACCAATGTCCAATCCTAGAATCAAATTACAGTCGCTGCGCTATCAAAGGAATAAGCATAAATGCTAATCGTAAGATTTCTGTGAAATGGTAAGATAACCTATACTGTGATATAAAAAGATATACATATAAAGTAAAGTGATTAATAACCATAAATATAAAGTGACAATGTGCATTCATATAGTAGTGAAAAGTTTAAATCAAGTCTTTGGGAAACAAAAATATCAATAAATTCCAAATACTGGAATTAAAAAGGTGCTGCTGGGCATTGTGAAAGTTCAAATTAATTCAATCCACAGGTGCTCCACACTTCATGCGATTCAGTATGCTGTTAAAATGATCCAATAACCAGATGCTGTGTCTCTCACTCAAGTGCTCCCCTCCCCATGTATTGAAGGCTCACCTTAAGGTGTGTGACCTTGCTGTTAAGCTTGGTCGATACACACTTTTAGAACCACTACAGGGTTCAGCAATGTATCCGGATTTCTGGATCAGTCTCCAATATGCCTCAGTGAATCAATGGAGAAAAGAGGATTTCATGGTATAGTATGTTTATACAATTTAATTGAAACCAAAAAAAGTCCCACACAGGGTACTCACTATAGCCAGGCGCTTCAGTGCACCATTCTACATCAAGCATAAAATGAGTATGCAAAACCGTAACGGTAACGGGATGATAAGTTGATCGTTCCTAACAGCTGATTTGCTCAACGTTTAGTCCTGTCCCCTTCCCCAACATGTGTCGATACTAGGGATTTCCGTATCTTCCTCAGGGGGCAATGTGATTGGACGGTAAAACTGTCAGTCAATACAGGGTGTGACCATTTTGTTGTGGTCCGTGGGACACTCTAGTGCTGAGTCTAGGTATCTGCTCCCCCCTCAAAGGTGCCAAATGTGACACCAGAGGGGGGGGGAACTGGATCAGCAGAAGTTCCATTTCTGGGTGGAACTCCACTTTAACCACTTGCCTACTGGGCACTTAAACCCCCTTCCTGCCCAGGCCAATTTTCAGCTTTCAGCACTGCCGCACTTTGAATGACAATTGTGCGGTCATGCAACACTGTACTCATATGACATTTTTATAATTTTTTTCACACAAATAGAGCTTTCTATTGGTGGTATTTATTCACTATTTAATCACTTGCTAAACAAACAAACAAAAAAAAAGTTTGAAAAAAAAAAACAGTTTTCATAGTGTGTTATAAAATTTAGCAAACAGGTTATTTTTCTCCTTCATTGATGTGCGCTCATGAGGCTGCACTGATGGGCACTGATGAGGTGGCACTGATAGGCTGCACTGATGGGCACTGATAGCCTGCACTGATAGACACTGATAAGGTGGCACTGATGGGCACTGATGAGGTGGCACTGATGGACACTGATAGGTGGCATGGATAGATGGTACTGATGGGTGGCACTGAAGGGCACTAATAGGTGGCACTGATAGGTAGCTCTGATATGTGGCACTGATGGGCACTGATAGGCACTGGTAGGTAACACTGATAGGCAGCACTGATGATGAGGCCCTGATTGGCAGCACTGATAGGTGACGCACCCCGCACGTGAGGACGTACATGGATGCCCTCCCAGGATTTTAGACGGCTATAGCACGGGCAGAAAGGGGTTAAACAAATTCCTGGAGAAAGGCAAGAAAGGCAGATGCTAATTTAGCAGAATAACTAAATTTAGAGGTGCTGGTGGGGTAGGACATACTGACCTTCAAGATTATCAAACAGACACTATACTGACTCAGCTTAAAGACTGGTGTATGCACCCGTTAACATCCCTTTGGCGTGAATGGGAACATTACCAAGACTGGGGTAAATCCTTCTGCTCTTTCTTGATGGCTTCTCAACATAGTGTTAGATGCTTTCTCCCCGACTATATGAGTGGCTTTACAGGCATGTTGAACCCTATGCTCTTCCCCTGTAGCTGATCGGCAGAGTTCATCAATACCTTTACCTATATCCACTCTCTCCCTTTAGCGCTAAGCATGTAGACAGGAAATATGTTTAGAGTTCAGCAAATAAACATTCACAATCGTATATTGAGCTTTGTTAATTTCTTAAATCAGTATAAGGAAGCGACCAGAGTCATCTGTAGTAACCTCCAAAGGTTTAAAGGCTACCGAGCCTTTAATGGCAATCAGTAAACCACTTTTTTTCTTAAGCATGTTAGACATATAGATCGATGGGAACCGTTTGTGGGATAGAGATAGCATTTTCAGCTTTCTAAAATGAGTCTCTTGGAAACATAAAATTTTGCTTTGAACAGCATGGGCTTCTTTCCATAAAGAGTATCTTTTTTGAGAGCTGTTAAGCCCTTTAACATTTAAAGAAGTAACATTAATAGGCATGCTGTAGGCGTGAGTTCACATTGAGATTGCAGAGCCTACGTTCTGCTCCAATAAAGCATTGCATATAACTCAAAGAATATTCTTACCCTGTGGAAAGATATTCTCCAATTTATCTGCCGTCCGTGGGACTGAAGATTAGACAATGTGAGGTTGTCAGTGCTGAAGTGGACTGTAGAGGTCCTCTCTGGGATCAAGATAGGTACAGTACGACCGGGTGCTCAAGTGTATATTTGGTTCTCTGAACAGATATAAAGGCCAAACAGGCAACCAAAAACAGTGAACAAAGACAATATGGCAAAGTCATTGCAGAAGACAAGAAGGATCTGGTAAAAAAAGAAAGAAATAGGTGGTTATGCTACTGACTCTCTATCAACTGGGGGTAACAGTCATGTATCTGCACTAGGGAGATAATGCCGGGGCCATATGTTGATGCATAGTAAGAGAGCTCTGGGTATAGAAATATCAGATTATCATTTCATCAGTGCCCCCTAAAACTTACCACTCAAAATTCAGGTGCTGGTGCAGACATGGTCTGGTCATAAGGGTGGCCCAAAGGTTCCAGAAGTTTCAACTTCCTCAACAGAGCTAGGCCCTCCTACAGGGATTTCACTGTAAAATTTTTACCATCCTTAGTGATAACCAATTTCACTGGAAAACCCCATTTATAGGTTATTCTGTGACTGCGCAAGGATTTTGTCACCATTACTCGATTTTTCCTCTGCAGCAGAGTATACTGAGATAGGTCAGGGTAAAACGCCAGATGGGCATATTGCTGAGAAACTTTATAAATGTCTAATGGCTCAAAGGGATTTGCCTTTAACCTTCTGCCATATGGACCTACTGCACTGCTTCCAGCTGGCCAGGTCCATATGGCCAGGACCGTACTTCAGTGACCATAAACTTGTAGCAGAACCATTCAGCAGATGCTGCTGAACAAACTAATAGCTCTGATTAGCAGATGACAATCCACTGATCAGAGTCATTCACCTAAAAAATGACCCTCCGCCGAAGCCTGCTTCCCTATATCTGCAGCCTCACCACCTCCCTGCTGTTCTATGCCCCCCTCCTCGCTCTTTTTGCCCCTTTGCATCTATTCTATTATATGCATATATCCCCCATCCCCACACTGCTTAACCCCCACCACAACCCTGATCCCCTGTGGCTACCCTGCATCCACCGGCTTCCCGCATCTCTCACCTGCTTCAGGGCAGCCACAGGGGCTTCTAAAATACTTTACATACAACCCAGTCGATCCATTCCCCCTGCAATGGCCCCCTCTTACTTTTGCTCTGGCATTGGTCCCCACTGCTCTGCTAGTCAGCATTCTCCCTCTATCGCCGGTTGCAGCTGCTGATTGGGGACACAAGCTGTCACGATGTAGAGTGGTGGGGGAGAAGGGGGGTGGTAAAGATATGTTTACTATTCCCCTTTCTTTCTTTGAATGGGCACAGTGAGCCATCACTACTTATCGCTCTTGTGTCCATTGTTTACTGGAGAATAGTAAACAGTGTTTACTATGCTTCAGTTTTGTGAACGAATAGGAGTCTCTATACAGAATCCTATTAATTCAAGTGCAGTACAGTTCAGGCTGCAGGGACTGTCTTCAGGCCCTTTCTCTGTTTCAAAAAAGAGACATCAGACCTCTGATGTTTTCACCAATTTATGTTGTGTTTGTGTGTACTAATAATGAGTTTCGTGTATTTTTAGTGAAAATAGCAATTTGATGAACAGTTGTGCAACTATTGTGGGGCCTATAAAATCAGTAGCACTTATAGAAAATATATGGTTTGGGGGGTCTTTTACAAACTCTGAAAGCTGTAAGTGAAAAATGGTAACCTCCAGATTTTTAGAGTAAATGTTTTTTATTTACAGTTTTGCACACTTTCAGTTTTCACCATTTCACAAAAAGGTGAAATTTAAAATGTGCAATTTGAAATGTACAAGTATTTGTTATGTACTAACTCAATACAGTTTTAGATTTTATATTTAGTAGGAATTTAGCAGGAATTTTATAAATTGTGCCATGTATATATCCACTAATAATGATAGTGTAATTTTTGTGAAAATAGTGATTTGATAAACATTTGCGTAAATATTGCCTAAAAAATCAGTAGTACTTTTATTTATTGTATAGGTCATATGCTTTCATAAAATATATGGTTTGGGTGGGGTGTCTTACAAGTTCTTAAAACTATAATTGAAAAATGGTAACCTCAGATTTTTAGAGTACCGTATATACTCGAGTATAAGTCGTTCCGAGTATAGGTCGAGGCCCTAATTTACCACAAAAAAATGGGAAAAACTTAGTGACCCGAGTATAAGATGAGGGTGAGAAATGCACAGCTACTGTAAGTGGAAAAGAGGGTCAACAATGCCCATTTGCAGCCTCACTGTGCCCATTTGCAGCCATAGGTCCCCCAAACTTCAAACTCAGTAGTTAAGTGTTCCTAAATGCCCCCTAGCTGCAGCCAAAATTTGGGGTCTCTGAACCCAAAGGGTCCCGAAATGACATTGCTGCAGATAGACACAGTTGACCGAATTTGGGGCCCCGTATCTTGGGGCCACTTAGTGTTAGGAACCCCAAATTTGGTGTGCAAACCCAGTGAAACTAGCACCATAAAAGATCCAAAGCTGGGGTTTCTAGCACCAAGTGTCCCCGAGATACAGGGCCCAATTATCGGTTCAGAAAATGTCAAGCACTTTTCTGCAGCAGAGAATGACATTTTCTGAACTGGGTTTGGGGCCCCGTTTCTCAGGTCCACTTAGTGCTAGGAACCCCAGCTTTGAATATATTATGGAATCAGTTCCACTGGGTTTGCACACCAAATTTGGGGTTTCTAGCACCAAGTGGCCCTGAGATACGGAGCCCCAAATTTGGTTCTGAAAGTGTCAAGCACTTTTCTGTAGCAGAGAATGACATTTTCCAAACCGAATTTGGGGCCCCGTATCTCGGAGTCAGTTAGTGCTAAGAACCCCAGATTTGGATGTCTTATGGTACCACTTCCACTGGGTTTGCATACTAAATTTGGGGTTCCTAGCACAAAGTGGCCCTGAGATACGGGGCCCCAAAATCGGTTTGAAAATGAAATTTTTTGCTGCAGAAAAGTGCTTGACTCGAGTATAAGTCGAGGGGGGCACTTTCAGCACAAAAAAATGTGCTGAAAAACTCGACTTATACTCGAGTATATACGGTAAATGTTTTTTATTTACTGTTTTGCGCACTTTCAGTTTTCACCACTTTACAAAAAGGCGCAATTTAAAAATGTACAAATATTTGTTATTTATTAACTCAATACAGTTTTAACTTTTATATTTAGTAGGAATTTAGCAGGAATATTGTAAATGTTGCCATGTATGTATCCACTTATAATGATTTTTAGCAAAAAAGTTGATTGATAAACATTTCCGCAATATCACAGCGCCTAAACAAATCAGTAGCACCTGCTTTTTATTCTAATGGTCCTATGCGTTCAGAAAATGTATTTTTTTGGGGGTATTACACAAACTCTGAAAGCTGTAAGGGAAAAATAAAAAAATCAATGGAAAAATTGCAAACATGATCTGGTCATCTGAGTCTAAAAGTGGAGTGCAGGGCCTGGCAGCAAAAGAGTTAATATGTCAGAAATGTATTCTTGCCACCATATCTCTGGGTAGCTTGTCTGGCAGGTGTGCCAGGTTCAAGAATCTATGTATTTGGTCTAAAATCAACTCAGCTGGGGAGGTATTGGGAAGAAAGTTGGAAAGTAGCTTACAATAGTTACAATAGTTTCTCAATTCTGCTGGCTAAACGGTTTCTGGAATGCCGCAGATGTTAATATTGTTACACCTTGAGCGTTCCTCCAGGTCTGACAATTTTGCCTTGGTCAACTCCACATCCTCCTCTCTTTCAGTGTTAGTATCAACTAGCTCATTGAATGTGGCAGCAAAGTCCCCCATGCGATTTTTATTGTGTCTAATCCTGTTGCCCATATCATGTAGTTCCCCTTTAAATTGGTGGACCAAAGAAGTGAGATCTACTAAAATAGAGCTGTGTAAAGACACTTATTGATGAAGCATGGGATATGCAGTCATGGAGGAATGAGTGGCACTAGAATCCCCAGAAGTACAGGCATATGGCTTCACCTCAGTAGGTGCAGGCTCTGGAGGTGTCATTCTGGGTCTAGACTTGGCTGGGCTGGTAGAGGGAGAGGAGGCCTGTGAACCCCCTCCCCCCAGGATTCTGGTATGTCATCCTTCTCCTCTCTCCCTTCCACACTGTACGTGCTGCTGCCAATCCTGAGATGGTGCCATCTTGGGTGAAGGAGTGGTAAGGAGGAGGGAGAAGCTCTACAATTGTCCTAGGCTTCCCCTACTACTTCCTGTTCCTCAACATTTCCCTGTGTTGCTGCAACTTGAGTGAAGCAGGATCACTAGTAAGTCCTGGTATCTCCCTACTGAGTCAGAAGAGGCTATCATATTTGGCTGCCGGCCACGCCCCCCCTCCATTTTTTATATTTTATTTACCTCTCCCACAATGCATTAATGGAAATTAAATTGCTAGCTGTGAGACAACAAGAGACAATTCATTTTTTCAGAAGATCTGACCCCAATGTTCATTGTGTTTGTATTGTTCTTCCCGCAGACAGTGAAAACTGCATGAAATGTCCTGATGATGAATGGTCAAATGAGAAGAAGGATTGGTGTGTTCCAAAATTGGTGGAATTTCTCTCCTACACTGATGATCCGATTGTTGCAGTATTTTCAGTTGTCTCCATCCTCTGTTTTCTTCTGACTGGTTTAATATTGGGAACATTTATACATTACCAGGACACTCCCATTGTTAAAGCTAACAACCGTAACCTGAGCTATCTTCTCCTGGTCTCCATCATGCTGAGCTTCCTTTGTGTCTTCTTGTTCCTCGGCCATCCAGTAGATGTAACCTGCATGCTGCGTGTAACCTCTTTTGGTGTCATCTTCTCAGTTGCTGTCTCTTCTCTACTTGCCAAAAGTATCATGGTGTGTATTGCTTTTAAAGCCACCAAACCTGGGAGTCTCTGGAGGAAATGGATGGGAGCCAAACTGCCCAATTGTATCATTTGTGTCTTCTCACTGGTTCAAGTCATAATCTGTGTCACTTGGTTATCTATTTCTCCTCCCTTCCAGGATCGGGACACTCACTCTTATCAGGGAAAGGTCATCATTCGGTGTAATGAGGGCTCAGTTATCGGCTTCTACTCTGTCCTGGGATATATGGGGCTTCTGGCAGCTGTGAGTTTCATTATCGCTTTTTTAGCCAGGACATTACCGGACAGTTTTAATGAGGCCAAGTACATCACCTTCAGCATGCTGGTGTTCTGCAGTGTCTGGATTGCCATGATCCCGGCCTATGTGAGCACCAGAGGGAAATACATGGTGGCTGTGGAGGTTTTTGCTATAATGACATCAAGTTCTGGACTGCTTAGCTGTATATTTTTCCAAAAATGTTACATAATTATGTTCAGACCTGACCTGAATACAAAAACATTTATTCACTAATATTTATGGAGCAAAACTGGGTTACCAGTAGTTATAATGTTTTCTCTATTATTGCTAATGTTAGTATTTTGTTATTGAGAATGAACACTGTTAAATTTAAACATTTGATACTTACCTCTCCTTTGGATGGTGAGTTTAATTTTTGCTCTGGACACCATTGGTATCGGACACTTTGGGTTTGTTGGAAATCTTGTCCCCTGCTGGGTGCAGTGGTTCCTCTCACCAGCCATTCCAACACTACAGAACAATGTAGTCACTTAGTGAGGAGGAACCACAGTGACTAAAGGGGGACAAAGTATCCAAATCATCCTAAAATGTCAGATACCAGAGACACAAAATCACTCTTCCAGGGAGGAAAAACTTCACTCATCAACTTCCAGAAAAATAAATATTAAAAATGTTCTTTTATAAGCTGCTTGTAACATATTTTTAGTGTCGGGGCTACTTTAATTATATTGTATGTAGATGATTATGTCTATAATAATAAATACATGTTGTTGGTATATTCAAAAATCTATTTTAATATTAATTAAAGTTGATTTGAACGTGTTCTCAGGAAGTTCACATTTTAGGTGATAAGTTGAGTTCATTTGAATGGAGATTTTATTTATAGGACCTAATAAAAAAATCCTTCTCCTTGTATATATTTATTTGTAAACTGATGCCAACAAGGGAGTGTTTGCCTGGCTTCCCCATACAATGCTGCAGAGACAACACTCCTACCCCACACCTTGCCAAATCCTGATACGGACGTCCAAAGCTAAAAAAAGGTTCCATAGGTTTTATTCTTAAGAAGACATTAAACATTAGAATTATGTTGGCGTAATATGTTTTAAAATTAATGTTCTTACTCATAAGGGCCCCATAATAGAGTATTAAGAAGTAACACTCCCCCCGATTCCTTCCTATAGGTATTCTCATCATACACACTAAGAAAAATACTGCATAAACAAAACAAATATTATATATTATTAATCATTATTCCTCAAACAAATATAATCATTCTTACACAAAATATATTAAATATTAAATATAATAAAATGCCAAACCGTGTAAGATGAATACATATTTCTCCAATAATTTAACGTACAAAAACTCATCCCACAATAAAAGTGCCAAAGAATGTGTAAAATGAACAAATTCCCCTAAATCACGTACAAAATATGTGATAACCAAGTCCCCCACAATAATAAGTGCAATAAATCCCCTCCTTAGTAATATGGAAGAAGCTCCTTTGTGTTTTTCAAACAATCCCTTCATGAACCCCCCAATCCTTCATCCACTCACGTTATAAATCTGACCTCTTCAATGAATAAGTTGGTCATAGAGCGCTTGTTGTATATAAGAAATCAGACGGGTAACTCAGATCCACATAGACAAATGCAGTCAGTCACACAAAAAAAAAAGAAAACTTTTCTATAGAGAATTCCTGCTGCAAAAAATCAGTTCAACTTAAAAGAGAGGCCCTATCATCACCAAATAATAATCAATATACCTAAAAAGAAATAAAACACCAAAATACCACACTCCTGAAACAAAAGCCAGAAGGAAAACAATGTGGTAAAAAATATTGATACTTGCTTGGCAGAGGTGATGGCTACAAGGAATATCACCTAGGTGAGAGTAAAGAGAGAGGTATCTCTAATGGGTTACATCAGAAAAAGAAATTAAACCCAAAGAAAGAAAATAGAAAAAAAAATAAAAAAATAAAAATATTTTTTCCCAAACATAAAAAAAAAATATATATATATATATATTTTTTACATATTGTCACCAGCAGGGATGGGCTGAACACTGCCCTTTTCGGTTCACAGCAGAACTCCCGAACAGGGGAAATGGTATAACCCAAATGGTGAACCCGATTGAAGTCTATGGGAGGCGAAGAAGAACGCTGGACGGGCATCTATATCCCTTTTTTCCCCAGAAAAAGCGTATAATCTCCGACTGAAATTTGCGGAGGAAACTTTTTGTGAGTGGGATTGGTAGGGAGCGGAATAAGTATAGAAGGCGGGGGAGGAGCGTCATTTCACCCAGCCAGGATAGACCACATCTTGACCACTTTTCAAGTTCTCCTCTACATTTGAGAATCATAGGGGGTAATTGGCTTTGAAGAGGCTACTTATATCCGAAAGTAGATTAATTCCGAGATATTGGATGGCCCCTGGGGGCCCAGGGGAAATCAAAGTTGCTAGTGAGTTGTTAAAGATGGTCAGGGGGACCGTGACATTTAAAGCAGTTGATTTTTTCATGTTTACCGTCAGGCCTGAAATTTCACTGAATGCTCTCAGCACTTTGTATACTCCTGGAATGGAGATTAGGGGTAGGTAATATACAAAATGAGGTCATCTGCGTAAAGTGCACATTTATGTTCCTGGTCCCCGCATGTCACCCCGTTAATGTCTGGATTCATTCTGATTACTATAGCCAGGGTTTCTATAGCTATTGCGAAAAGGAGGGGAGATAGTGGGCACCACTGTCTGGTGCCCCTACCTATAGGGAACAAGGCTGAGTATCTACCCATCAGGCGTACTTGGGCTGACGGGTTGGAGTACAATGAGTGAATTAGGTTTAGGCAGTACGGGCCAAATCCCCATCTTCGCAGGATGTCAGACAGGTATGTCTAGTCTATGGAATCGAAAGCCTTGTGTAGGTCAATCGATAAAAGAAAGCCCTTTTGAGGGGGGCTTCCATCCCATCGGGATTGTAGAAGGGAAATTATATCTATGGTCCGTCTAATCTGGTCTGTACCTTGCAGTCCGGGGATAAAACCCACCTGGTCTCTATGGATATATGAGGGGATAAAGCTTGCCACCCTATTTGCCAGAATTTTGGTCAAAATCTTAATATTGTTGTTGATTAATAATATTGGGCGGTAATTTCCAACCTCGCTGGGGTCTTTCCCTATTTTGGGGATCACCGAGATATATGCTGCATTCAGGTTTGCTCACAAAGGAGAACCCTCCCTAAGGAAGTTAAAAAACTTTGATAGATGTGGGGCTAGGGTGGGGGCAAATTTCTTATAGTACCCAGTGGAGAACCCGTCTGGTCCCGGTGCAGATCTAAGTTTTAGGGATTTAATTGTATCCAGGACCTCTGACTGGGTGAAGTCCCTATGACCTTTAGACAGGGAGGGCAATGAGAGGGAGTCTAAAAACACTTGCTTTGATTGTCCTGTCGGAGGGATCCGTGGTTTGTAAAGTTCAGCGTAGTACTGGAGGAAAGCTTCCATGATCTTGTAGGATTGTGAGACAGATCCCCTGAGAGCAGCCTAACTCTCAGGAATGCTAAGGATCGAGGTTTCGGACTAAGCTTAACCGCTAGTTTCGAGCCAATCCTATCCTTTTGGGAGTAGAATTTCGCCCTGTCCATCTGAGGTGCTTTTAAGCGGCTGTAGTGAGGTTCAGATTTAGGAGGGCCCGGGCTTTGTCTAAGTTAGCTAGCGATACCAGGGAAGGTTTTAGTTTGTGTGCCCAGCAAAGGACCTGAATTCTGCTGATAGTTTAATCGTATCTGCTTTGTGTTCCGCCCTAAGTTTGGCTATTATTTGAATTAGCTTCCCCCTGATTACTGATTTATGTGTGGCCCACACGATCTCAGGTGAAACGTCATTTGTAGAATTGATAATAAAGTATTCCTTAATGGAGTCTTCTATAATGGTACACTGTATTGGGTCACTTAGCAAAGATTCTTGTAGACGCCAGCGTGACCATCGAGTGGTCAGATAGGGAGGTATCAACTATCTTAGTTCTCACAACTAGAGGGATCGTAGAGGGCCGTGTGAAGATGTGGTCTATCCTGGCATAGGAGTTATGAGGTGCCGAATAATGCGTGTAGTCTTTAGAATAAGGATTAGTCTCTCTCCAAATGTCTATCAATCCCACTTCATGTAGAAGTTTCGCTATTTTGACACTTTGTCTGGAAGGGCGTTTAGGTTTAGGAATTCCAGAACCAGTCCTATCGATGGAGAAATCAAAAGCTGTGTTAGAATCCCCGCCAAAGAAAATTGTGCCCTTAGGCTTGATTTACATAGGGGCAACACGACTTCAGTGCGACTTTGCACGGCGACTTCAACGTGGCTTCAACGCATCAATCAATTTACAACGCAACTTCAAGTCGCCTCCAGGACAGACGACTTTGGCTGTGGCCAATCACAGAATAATCAGCTCTCTGGGAGGGAGGGGTTTGCCTGGGCAAACTAATTTTTTTAACTGTAAAGTTGCTTCAGTATAGATGGAGATGCGACTTGGAGGCGACTTCCATTGAACTGAATAGTACAAGTCGCCTAGAAGTCGGATCCAAGTAGTACAAGGAGTACGCTCTGAAGTCGGAGCGACTTCAGTAGTGTCAATTAAGACGCTCCAATTCACTGTAATGTAAATCTCTTCTTGGGGTGACTTGGGGCGACTTGAGGGCTTACAAGTCGGATCCCAAATCGTCCTAGTGTGAACCGACCCTTAAGGTGTGGCCGAAGTTTATGCATTGGGGAGTCAAAAAAGGCTTTCTGACCCTTGTTGGGGGAGTAGTAAGAAACAAAGGTATATAATTCTCCATCAATGTTCCCTGAGACTAAGATGAAACGTCCTAGGGGGTCTAAAACAGTTTCTGGTTGTGAGAGATTAATGTGTTTGGCAAAGCAAATGGCTATGCCCTTTGTTTTGTTATTTGCAGAGGAGAGAAAAAATTGGGGAAAGTACTGATGGAGAAACGTGGTTTGGTATGATGTAGGGAAGTGAGTCTCTTGGAGGAAGAGGACATCCGTATGCATAGACTGGTAAAGTTGGAAAAGTTTTCTACGTTTGATGGGGGAGTTGAGTCCCTGGACATTATGCGATACAATTTTAAGGGTGGGAGTCATAGTGCGAGGATTAGGCATTATGTGGGGGAGGTGAGGTCAAGCTGGCGTTATAAGTCTTACCTTGCCAACGAGAGGTATGAACCTCAAAGAGCCCAAGTGGAGTGATTGTCGCCATATTAAGACCTGGGAGGAGAGACCTGAGCCGAACATGGAACCTGTGAACACTCAGATGAGTAGTGCAAGAGAGGGGGAAAAAAGGGATGAAAGAGAAAAGGAGAGAAAACACGGGAGTTACATTGACCTGCATCAGAAAATATACCTGTAAATAAGAATAGGAAAAAGGATGCCGCTCACAAACGTTCCCAGTTCCAAAACTAAACCGCCCTAGTGTGAACTGGTTCCAGGTGCTGGCTTTGCGTAGACTGCGATGAAGTAAGGAAATTCCTGGATAGCCACACTCTGAAGAGGAAACATCTTTATTGAAGTTTAAAATCCAGCATACAGTCAAATAGGAGGAAGGTACAGGGTCAAAAATAAGCTAACGCGTTTCACATCGTAGGATGCTTATTCATAGCTAAAGAGGGACAATATGAATGTGAATAAATAGGTAAAAGGGTGGAGTGTGTGCGCCGGTGAAGCAACCAATCGGTGCACTGCACTTCAAACACACCCATTCAGTGTAATTAAAACATTAGGCATACCCGTAATAATAGGACAAGACCTGTGAAGACGGGTTGGGGAGGCATCTGCTTTAAACCAAAAATAAGAAATGAGAAAAAATGGTTGGAAAAATAGATAAATAACTTAAATCTCCATACCAACATATATCAGAAATCTATCAAAAAATTAACAAGAAACATATATCAGGTGTCTCACGACCCCGTCACAGGTGAAGACATGTCAATGAGATAATAAAAACACCGGAAAAGATGAAAAAAGACATAAGAAAACTCATATGTATGAATATGTCTGCAAAGATATTAATTGTGATGAAGCAAATACAAATATACGAAAGAGTATGTATATATAAAAATACATGTAAATACACTGCTTTTTGTGACACAAATAGAGACAAGAATACCTGGGGTAGCTCAAAGAATATACGGCCAGATTTGAATTGGGCTTAATAGTGATTTTGGAAACAAAGTATGCACCTATCAAAAAAATCTCCATTTGTAAGTCACAAACTGTATTACATTCTGGTAAAATATTGAGTTATAACAAAAAAATATCAAATTTTGCGGTGTAAATGGTCACACCTATACAATACCATCCAAACAGACACCCGCGTTAAAAATCGTTGTAAATAAGAATAACATAACTTGATAACTCGGGGGTCCCCGGACCCCCCCCCAATTCCCAGGGCAGGATGGGCTAGTCCATCCTAACCCTATAACCTGAGAGGGCCGGTGCCCTGCCTGTAGGGCAACCGGACAAGAAACCAAAGGCATAAACTGCACTCTTGGTTCCTAATGGAGGTGCACTGTGTTCACCACAGCCCCACCACCTGTAGTATATGTTAAAAGAAGGCATTAAGGTAGTCTTCTATGTTCTAAAATACAGAACGACCCAACGAACATAATCATCAAAAATACAAAAAACGAACTGAGAGCTTTCTATCTCATCCGACCTCCCCCCGGGGTCCCCACTCCCCCTCCCAGGGGCCCAGGGGGGAAAGTCAGTTCAAGATGGGGAGACCACTGTATCCCAAAACA
The DNA here is from genome assembly GCA_037952925.1 of Lithobates clamitans. Lineage (NCBI taxonomy): Eukaryota > Metazoa > Chordata > Amphibia > Anura > Ranidae > Lithobates > Lithobates clamitans. Next base: position 2,621,109 of record JBBGZY010000610.1, read on the forward strand.
TGAGGTAGACAGTATTTCCTCGCTGCGTATTGAGAAGTTCTACCGTTATGTCAAAACAGAGAATCATATCCGCAGCCTCTATTATTCTGAATGAGGGGAAACACGACTAAAAAGAACATTTTAAATAAACTCATGCCCCTCGGCCACCCTGAAATAACACATTAAGAATCCATCTGAGGGAAATGTATAGCAAGTTATAATGTCCCGATAAAGTTCCCGACCAGCCAGTATGATCCAAGGACCGGCGAAGGGATAGGAATCCCCCTTCCTCCTCACCATCTCAGAAGACTTACAAAAGAGGCAGTCTGAAATAATTTCAGCACGGAGCTTGATTACAGTTAGGACCGTAGCATATATATGACCGTAACGCCATGGGGGCAGCAGGAAGGGTAAACCATGAGAAGACCCAAAAGGTCACCGTGGATCGGGAATTGACAAAAGGGAAGTTTCGGATCAGGGCCCTGATCCTAGCGGGGACCAGTACATCAGGTTGGGAGAGTTTCTTTAGAGCGTTTGGAGCTTTGCTTCAGCCAGGAAGGTTGCAGTGGGCTCACTGGTGGTGGTCTTTTTGTAGATGAGGGGGTGCTCCGGCCCATCTGGGAAGATGATGGGTCTTGTGTAATCAGGCCCAATTGTAGCAGAAGATGTTCTCCTTCTGCGAGGGTTGAGAAGCCGTAATTTTTATTTCTGTATGAGAAAGTCAATTGCAGGGGGAAAGACCAGCGGTATGTGATTTCCCTCTCAATCAACTGTTGGATTAACGGTTCGAGAGAACGTCTTTTCTGTACCGTGTATGGTGATAAATCAGCGAAAATCTGGATCCTGTGACCAAGCAGCTTGAGATCATCTGAACCTCTAGACCTCCTCATCACCTCCTCCTTAACACAGTAGAAGTGGGGTTTCACGATTATATCTCATGGGAGACCATCTGAGCGGGGGGGTTGCAGGGCTCTGTGGGCTCTGTCTAGCTCCAGACGCTGTTCTGCGATATCAGGAATAAGGTCCCTCAGCAGCATTTTCACTGAAGCGTGTACATCCTTCTCAGATTCGGGGATCCCTCGAATTCGGAAATTATAACATCTCGATCTATTTTCGAGGTCATCGATTTTTGCGAAAGCTATTTCAAGTTGATCCTGCATTTCTTATATTCTAGCTGAGTTTTGATTAATACGTGAGACTGCTTGATCAGCTTTCTTTTCAATTGTGTCCATCCTCTGCCCTAGTTGCTACAATCAGCATGGATGGAGGAGGTTATTTGGGCTGCATTCAGGGCCAGGCTCTTGGAGAGTAGTTGGGAGAAATCTTCCATCATGGATGGGAAGTCTGTGGGCACAGGGGTGACGGCAGATGTTTCAGTCACTGACAATAATAGGCCTGTATGTGGGTCCATCATAGGAGTGGAGGGGAGGCCGGATCCCATTCTGCCCAGCAGAACAGGGGCAATAGTGAAAAGTCAGTACCTGGGGAAGGTGGACGCTGTGAATCCTGATCCGCGATGGATTTCTCTGCATCCCCTGTGTTGTATGAGCCTCGTGGAGCCGCTGCCATCTTAGCGTAGCTGACCGGGATGGCCTCCGCGTTCATCTGGCTCGAGAGGCTTCTCCGGACTTGTGCCGTTATCCTGTGTGGGTTCCTGGGGGGTCTCCCCCACTCGTGTGTCCCGGTGTGGTGCTCGGGGGTCTGCTCTAGTGGGGATCTATGGGCAGTGGTGGAGTGGAGCTCTAGTAGCCAGCGGCCATCTTAGAAGCTGCCGCGTATGCGCCTCCTGCCTATGGAGATTTTTAAGTACTGTTGTTTGTTGCCATTCCACGAGTGTGCGTAATTTTAACCACTTCAGCCCCGGAAGGTTTTACCCCCTTAATGATCAGGCCATTTTTTGCTATACGGCACTGCGTTACTTTAACTGACAATTGCGCGGTTGTGTGACGTTGTACCCAAATAAAATTGATGTCCTTTTTTTCTCCACAAATAGAGCTTTCTTTGGCGGTATTTGATCATCTCTGCTGTTTTTAATTATTTTTTGCTATAAACAAAAAAAGATCGACAATTTTGAAAAAAAAAAAAAATTTTTACTTTCTGCTATAAAACATTCCCAATAAAAAAAATTTTAAAATCGAACTTCTTCATAAATTTAAACCAATATGTATTCTGCTACATATTTTTGGTAAAAATAAAAAAAACAATAAGCGTATATTGATTGGTTTGCGCAAAAGTTATAGCATCTACAAAATAGGGGAAAGATTTATGGCATTTTTATTATTTATTTATTTTATACTAGTAATGGCGGTGATCAGTGATTTTTAGCGGGACTGCGGACAGATTGGACACCAACATCAGGGGCGATCAAGGCCTTAAATGTGTTCCCTCAGTGTGTTTCTAACTGTCTGGGGGGGATGGGCTGCCTGGGACAACACACAGATCCGTCTTCCTGCATAGCGGAAAGACAGGATCCCCTGTCAGAACGGAGATCTTCCTTGTTTACTATGGTAGATCCCCGTTCTGTCAATGCGGGGAACGATTGCGGGGGGCAGGCAGCGGACATTGAGCCTGCCGGACTCGCTGATTGGCTTCCCTGATCCAAAGTTTGCCGTGTATGAGCCCCAACGTACACCTACGGCGATTTGCGCAGCCGAGCCCAACCTGCCGCAGTATAACTGCGGCGGCTGGTCGGCAAGCTGTTAAAGCATGACATGTTAGATATCTATTTACTCGGCGTAAAGTAATCTTTCACATTATAGAAAAAAAAATTGGGCTAACTTTAGGTTTTTTTTTCTTTTCTTTTTTTTTTAATTCATGAAAGTGTATTTTTTCCAAAAAAAATTGATTTCCAATACCGTGTGACATAAAATATTACAATGACTGCCATTTTTTCTTTTTTTTTTCTTTTCATTCATGAAAGTGTATTTCTTCAAAAAAAAAAAGGATTTCCAATACCGTGTGACATAAAATATTGCAATGACTGCCGTTTTATCCTCTAGGGTTAAAAAAAATATGTATATAATGTTTGAGTGTTCTAAGTAATTTTCTAGCAAAAAAACACTGATTTTAACTTCTAAGCAACAAGTCCCTCTCTAGGGCCATTTTCCTTAATTGTATTATTCTTATTGCTGAGCTAATAGGATTATAGCTGAAATGTGAAAATGGCACTGGAGGTGAACTGGTTAATAATAATGATATTTGATAGAAATGTCATTTTCTGTGAACTGTGTCAAGTAAAATCACACAGGGATGTCTGTCGCCTGTATAATCAGATCAGAGAATAGAATTGTATGAGCAGCTGGCAGACTGCGCTCCCCCTCCCGTCATCATTCCCCTCCTCCATCCTCACCGGGATCATTCTATCAGTACACAGTAGTTGTTGTATGAATACACAGAGGACGGTGTCACCTGGATACATAATTACAGAGGTGTCACCTTCATAGAAAGACAGATCAAAGCTGCTTAACCTACTCACACCCCTTCCCTGCCAAGACTCTCCTGGGGCCCCTCCCAGCTAACTGGTGATTATTGATTACAATGAATGGCAATGGGATTGTTTTCATAGCAGAATACAAGGATTTTATTATAACTTTATCCGTAACTTCCCGGGGGACACCGACACTGAACAGACTCCCAGCACAGCGAGGAGCACATGAGAGACACACAGAAACTCAAGAAAAGTACCTTCAACTACAGAAACGTTCTACACAAGTTATGTCTGATCAAATACAATTACTTTCATTAAACAATTTTATTTTTGATACATTGATTGATGTGTCAAGCATTCAAAGATCAAAATGTAGTGCTTGCAAAAAATAATTCTTGGAGTTCACTTGTGCCCATGACTATGAACAATAAACTGTCCCCGTATTCCTAAGGTGGAGTTCTGGGTTAACCCTAACTACTCCCAAAACTGTTCCCACCCCCTCCTAACAACTACAGTACGCTTACTAACCTGTGTAAGAAAGATTTTTAAAAAGAATACAAATATTTCTACTGATGCCATCCACTGCTTTACTGACACCGCCCGCAGCCCTACTGACATCAACCTCTGCTCTACTGACACCGTCCACTACCCTACTGACACCAACCTCTGCTCTACTGACACCATCCACTACCCTACTGACACCAACCTCTGCTCTACTGACACCATCCACTACCCTACTGACACCAACCTCTGCTCTACTGACACCAACCTCTGCTCTACTGACACCAACCTCTGCTCTACTGACACCAACCTCTGATCAACTGACACCAACCTCTGATCTACTGACAACGTCAACTGCTCTACTGACACATCCACCGATCTACTGAAACCAACCTCTGCTCTACTGACATCGTCCACTGCTCTACTGACACTGTAAACTTCTCTACAGACACCATCCACTGCCCTAATGACACCAACCTCTGCTCTACTGACACCAACCTCTGCTCTACTGACATCGTCCACTGCTCTAATAACACCAACCTCTGCTCTACTGACATCTTCCATTGCTCTACTGACACTAACCTCTGATCTACTGACACCGTCCACTACACTACTGACACCGTCCACTGCTCTACTGACACATCCACTGCTCTACTGACACCAACCTCTGCTCTACTGACATCGTCCACTGCTCTACTGACACATCCACTGCCCTACTGACACCAACCTCTGCCCTACTGACACCAAGTTCTGCTCTATTGACACCAAACTCTGCCCTACTGACACCATCCTCTGCCCTAAAGACAATGTCCACTGCCCTACTGTCACCATCCACTGCTCTACTGACACTGTTCACTGCTCAACTGACAGTGTCCACTGCTTTACTATCACCATCCACTACTCTACTGACATCATCCACTACCCTACTGACATCATCCACTGCCCTACTGACATCATCCACTGCTCTACTGACACTGTCCTCTGCTCTACTGACACCATCTACTGCTCTACTATCACCACCCACTGCTCTGACACCATCCACTACTCTACTGACATCATCCACTGCGCTACTGACATCATCCACTGCCCTACTGACACCATCCTCTGCTCTACTGACACCATCCCCTGCTCTACTGACACTGTCCTCTGCTCTACTGACACCATCCACTGCTCTACTTACATCATCCACTGCTCTATTGACATCATCCACTGCTCTACTGACACCATCAACTACCCTACTGACACCATCCACTCCTCTACTGACATCATCCACTGCCCTACTGACATCATCCACTGCTCTACTGGCACCATCCACTACTCTACTGAGACCGTCCATTGTCCTACTGACACCAACCTCTGCTCTACTGACACCGTCCACTGCTACTGACTGACACCAGGAATTGTCAAAAACTGTGTTTTGTGATTTTTACTTTTTTACACTTTTTTGGTGAATGGGTAGGCGTACAATGTACCCCATACCCACTCACATAAAGGGGGGGCCGGGATCTGGGGGACCCATGCTCTCTTTTTCAATGAGTTTTATCTATATTGCCGAAACCTGACAATTAATTACAGCCACGATCAGTTTTAAATGACAATTTTTCCTTTAGAAATTTCATTTTGCTGTGTTATTGTTCTAAACACAGGAAAAATGCGCCTCTTTACAGGTATACTAAGGACACCCCCCAGGAACGATATTTAAAGGAATATTTCATTTTTATTGTTTCACTTTAAGCATTAAAAAACAGCCGTTTTTTTTTTAAATTGCATTGATACATGCCCCCTGGGGCAGGACCCGGGTCCCCAAACAATTTTTATGACAATAACTTGCATATAAGCCTTTAAAATGAGCACTTTTGATTTTTAATGTTGCTGTCCAATAGACTTTAATGGTGTTTGCCGTGCACACTTACGTTCGACTCGAACATCGGGCTCATCCCTAGTCTTTAACAATGAACATGATTTGGCATTGCTGGAAGATTGGTCAAAGTGGTGGAATTGGCAATTCAATGTTTCTAAATGTAAAATAAAAAAGTTAGGGAAATAAAATCCTAAGAAACAAGATTTGCAGTGTGTCCAGCCAGTGGGGAAAGTGAATACATTCTAGGGTGTATCACTAGAGGCATCCCAAGCAGGAGGAAAAACATCCTTATACCCCTATACAGATTATTAGTTACCATTGGATGGATCACCAGCAGGAGAAAGGAGGTCCTGGTTCCTAGATATAGATTGTTATATCACTAGAGGGGTCACCAGCAGGAGGAAGGAGATCCTGATTTCTCTATACAGATCTATATATCACTAGAGGAGTCACCAGCAGAACGATAGAGGTCCTGATTCCTCTATATGGATCTTTATATAACTGAAAGGGTCACCAGCAGGAGGAAGGAGGTCCTGATTTCTCTAAATAGAACTTTATATCACTAGAGGGGTCACCAGCAGGAGGAAGGAGGTCCTGATTCCTCTATATAGACATTTATATCACTAGGGGGGGTCACCAGCAGAATGAAGGAGGTCCTGACTCCTTTATATAGATCTTCATATCACTAGAGGGATCACCAGCAGGAGGAATAAGATCATGATTCCTCTATATAGAGCTTTCGGTACACCCTATTTAGAATACTAAATTAAAAGTGTCCAGTTCTAGAGACCTCATCTAGAAAAAGAAATTGATAAGAAACGGGTTAAGGTTTGAGATATAAAACATACCAGGAGAGACTGCAGGAACTTAAAGTAGAACTATAGGCAAAACTTTTTTTTGTCCCCTTATATTAGCAGGCAGGATACCTGCATGCAGCAAGTCATCACTCCCGAACAGAGGCTAGTCGCCACGTTGCGGTACTTGGCGATGGGGAGAAGTCTGTAGGACATCAAGTTCTCGACAGGCATCTCCCCCCAGGCTCTGGGGAGCATTATTACAGAGACCTGTTCTGCCATCATTCAGGTCCTGCAGAAGGACTATATTAAAGTAAGATTTTTCCTTTAACATCACATTCTATGTATTTAATGTTTGCTAATGAATTGTATTTCTTTCATCATTTCCTAATTGCCATGATTGTAATATGCTGTGAATGTACTCTTTGTCCTCATGCATGCTGGAAGTTTTTAAAGTTCCTTTTTGTCCTTCATGCATATTTGCCCTCACTAACCTCCCCAGCATGCTATACTGGGCCCATACACACCTAGCCTAGTCACTTAACAATGTATTTTGTCAGCTCCATTGTAGTGCTTTACCCTAAACACCCCCTAAAATGTGTCCAAATGTTAGTTGTGTTTTCAAATTCATGCAGAGTGCAAGAGGCTTTTTTTGGGGTCCCAAAATCATTTGGAACCCTCCCCCCCAACTGCTAAGTCAGCCGATACCAATCCTCTATCTGCTGACTTTGCCCAACCCATACACACTATACCTACCTCTTTTGTGTTCATATTTATGGATGAATTCACCCAAGCATGTAGTGCAAGTGCCTGCCTCAATACTTTCAAATGGTACTGTTTAAAGTTTTGTTCTCCTATTATCTTGATAGGTAATTGCAGAATGTAAAAAATTGCTTCAATTTGTACAGTGTGTATTTATATTTTTGTATTATGACACTTCTTACCTGTCCAGTGGGCTGCCAATAGTGGCCAAAGTAACACACATTATTTATGCATTCAGCTCTCAATGAAGTGGAGAGGGTTACCTGTCCAAAACATCTCCCCACCCCCTAAAATTTTTACAATGGGCCATCAGAGGGGGTGAGGAATCTGATAAGTGGACCTTTTACTTTTGTCTTTAAATACTCCTTAAAATAAATGTTATACTGATGTTGGCCAAGAATGTTTGTGTCTAATCTGCTTGCAATGTTTATGTGCAAAATGACAAATTTTTGTTTTCTTGTTGGACTCCACGGTTTCCCTCAATGCCACAGGAATGGCAGACTGTGGCTTCCCAATTTGCCCAGCGGTGGGACTTCCCCAACTGCGGAGGGGCAATCAATGGGAAACACGTCCACATAGTCCCACCCCCCAACTCGGGGTCATACTATTACAACTATAAGGGGTTTAATAGTATTGTGATGTTGGCGGTGGTGTCGGCGACATATGAGTTTCTCTATGTGGATGTGGGGAAGAATGGCCGGATGTTGGATGTTGGATGGTGGAGTCATCGCCCAGACCGTGTTCTACAGAAGGCTCCAGAATGGTGGCTTGGGATTTCCACTACCGGAAGACAAGGCGGCTAGGCTGCCATTCGTCTTTGTCGCTGATGAAGCATTTGGTCTGGGTGATCACCTGATGCGGGCGTTCCCGATGAGGACACTCACCCCGGACCAGAGGGTTTTTAACTACCGGCTGGCCAGAGCCAGAAGAGTGGTGGAGAATGCTTTTGGGATAATGGCCAGCCGGTTCCGCCTATTCCTTATGGCAATCAACATATAAACTTAACCATATAATCTTTGCATGCTGCATTCTCCACAACTATTTAAGGAGAAATTCAATGAACTATGTGGCCTCAGTTGGGACTTCAAGACCAAACCCTGACAGTGCTTGAAGCTGGCCGTCCTGGCTTGCCCCCCCCCAAAGCGCCCACAAGGTCCGTCTTAAATATATGGAGTACTTTGCGGGTAGGGGGGCCATTGATATGCCAGAAAATGTTTAATAAAGATTTTTAAAAACAATTTTTTAGTTAAACTGAAATAAGATTTTCCTTTAATTCAATCCAATGGGATTTTCTTTTTGGCCATTTTCTTCAATAGTGCAAACATAATTTATTTGATACATGAGGTGACAATCTCTTCTTCAGCGAACTATTATGTTGTGGGTCTGCTACACACACACCTTGTTTTTGTTGTTAATGTATGTAATGCATTAATGATAAAAATATTCATCATTTTCAGTGCCATGAATGAATTTTTGGGAGTCAGGAAAATGGAGTGATTGTGGCAAATTTTAAAGCACTGTGGGAGTTATTTCCTAAAGGAAAATCCACTTTGCACTCCAAGTGCACTGCAAAAGTGCACTTGAAACTGCACTGAAAGTTCACTTGTAGTGCAAAGTGGATTTGACTTTAGTAAATAACCCCCATTGTCACTGTAAACACCAAGTTACTCCAAAAACTGGTATTGAGCATTTAAAGAAGAAGCCACACATTGTTGAGTAGAAAACGTTTTACTCTGTGCACATTCACATGTGCGTTAGAAAAGGGTTTTTGAACAAACCAACATATTTTTGTAATAACATTTTTGGGTTTGACAGTACAAATAGCCTTTTTTTGTGGTAAACAGGCATGTTTAAAACCATAAAACAATACACTCAGGAACTTACAAGTTCAAATTTGATAAATTGAAAGCAATCTCAGACATTAGTATGTCCAAACTGTGTTGATCTTGCCTTCATCAGATGGGGTGATGTCACCCCTGTGAAAGCCAAATTTTGAAGATGCACACAAATTGGAAGTCAAAATGTGGATTTCCCTCCTGATCCCATGCCTAATGTCAACATGTGCTAGATCCCATCATGGGGGATCAATGGACGTGGTTCGGGGGTGCAACCCCTTCCTCTCACCTACTTCAGTTGCGAAGAAGGGGTTGTACTCACAAAATGCGTACATTGATATGCCGTGATGGCAGCTAGCACATGTTGACACACTGTGTGCATCTTCAAAATTTGGATTTCAATATACTTTAAAAAAGTTAATAAAATAGTAAATATATCAACAAATGGAAGAATTTAGGTGTGTTTTAGATTCTGCCTAAAACATCAATGATGTTTTTGAGTCTTTTTTCAACATCATTGATGTCTTCCTTGATCTTCTGTAAATCCCAATTGCACACCATGATCTCCCCGATGAGGACGTGTGCACTTGCACTTGTGAAATTAGTTTCTTCTTCCACAACATCCATATCATCTAAAATTCAAAAACACACCACTTATTAAAAATATGCAGGCATACATCTATTACCTGAAGCTGTGGTCTCAGACACTCACCTGTTGTGGTCACTATTTCGCCCACTTCATAAATCTCTCCTTCCTCCACATCCTCTGGTTGTGGTGTTGGGATTTCCCCTTCTTTAGGGGGTTGTGAGTCCCTGGTGTCCTCAGATGTCCTGAGTCTTTTCTCCCCTATGTGAATAAAAAAAGGGTATACTTAGCACACAGATATTTGAGGCCAGAAATAGTAATATGAAACATTGCTTGGAAGTGTCGTACAATTATCTTTTTTGGCAGAGTTCGAAACTAAAGACATTTTTTATTTCCCTTTCTAAAATTGCAATACTTACCTGTTTTGGTCAAGTTTCACACATGGAGACACCCCTGGTATCCACTGGAGCACCTGTGTGGGACACCCTAAAAAGTTTGTTCTGATGTCCCACACTAGTGCCCTCTCCTTACACTCAATCAAGTTTGCATTTCATTCTAGTTACAAACCTAGCTAGACAACAATGTACTAAACTTCTTTTAATACATATAGGCATGAACAAATGTAGTTAACCTGTATCTGCCAAAAACATTGTATTAGTGGGCGAACAAACAATGTTTACTACGACCGATTACTGTGCCCACTGAAAGTTGCCATTTTAATTTCAATATTAATTTATTATTTTCAGTAAAGTGAACAAGATATACGTTTGTTACAATAAGTTGGATGTTCCGACTGGAGCAAGTAAAACCAAAGTATACAAATGAGAGTCAAGTAATGCAGAGATAAGCACACAAGTCGGACTAAACAGTGGGGGGTTATGCTTAGCGTTATAACATAATAACAGAACAACTCGATTACTCTAGACGGGGGGAGGGTGTATGGGAAGGAGCACCAGTTAAGTAGGTGACTAGTTACATCATAGAAAGGGAGTAGATAGGAGAATAAGAGAAAATAGAAGAATGAGAGAGAGTCGTAATAGGAAGAGTACATCAGGTGGTAACAGTACATTTTGGGTGTATGAGCCAGACATGCCATTTATACAAAAACTTTTCCATATTTAGATTTTTCCCAGCAACTAGTCTCTCCATTTCACATTGAAGGTTCAAATCTGAAATTGTGTTGGCTATGGATGGAGACTCAGTGGTTTTCCAGAGTTTAGTGATGTTCATTTTTGCCGCGAGTAGCAGGTGGACTATTACTACTCGTGATCTGGGCGGGAATTTTTCTATTTAAAGGTGTAGTAATGCTAGTGAGGGATTAGGGGTCATTGAAACCTGTGATATGATGGAGATTAAGGCAAATATTTGTTTCCAGAATGAGCTTAGAGATTTGCAAAACCACAGTATGTGTGCTATGGTACCAGAACTTCCACAGGACCTCCAGCAGGTAGGAGACACCATCTTTGAATTGTTTTTTGGTATGTTTCCCAGTGGTTGGAGCAATGGGATGCTGTAAAGGTGTGCTTAAAGGCACGTGTCCACATGTCGGGGGTGGCATCAATGTTTAGTTCTTCTGTCCATTTTGAGAGAGAAGGTATTTGGGAGTATGGCCGGTTGTCGCTAAGTTTAGAGTACAGTGTAGAGATACCATGTTTTGGGTATGTTGCGTGTGTGTAGAAGTTGTGTATTGGTTCAGGAATTTTGGCCTCAGTAGAGATTTTAGATTTTCGAAGGAAGTGGGAGATCCTCATGTATGTAAAGGCTTCAGTATGGGGGAGGTCGTATTCGTGTTGGAGATTTGTAAAGGTTTTTAGAGTGTTATTGGTGTTGTAGAGATCTGAGATATTAGTTATCTTTTGTGTCTGCTAGATTTGTAAGTTTAGATTTGGTATTTGTGACATCAATGTTCTGAGAGGGGTTTGTATTATATGAGACGGGTGGTTTGAGGTTAACGTCTGGGTGAATTTCTTCCAGACTGTTAGAGAGGCCGTGATTGACGGAGGATTAGTCATTGTGTTAGGAGGGAGACCCGCTGACATCGCAAGGAGTATATCGCGCAAAGTATTTGGTATGAAGGATGATGATTCTATGATTGACCAGGCCTTATTGGGGTTTGGATGCCACCAGCAGTATAGCTGGTCCAGGATGGAAGCATAATAGTAGATTTGAATGTGAGGAAGGCTTACTCCACCTTTTTTGTGATGTCTGGTTAGTATTGAGCGCATCTAGGTGGTTTAGTTTCCCATATAAACCTGGAAAGTTGTTTTTGTATGGAGGTGAAAAAGGAGTGGGGTGTAGGTAAGATTACTGTGCGAAATAGGTATAGTAGCTTGGGGAGGATTAGCATTTTAAAGGATGCAACTCGTCCAAGTTTAGAAAGGCCTGTTGTGCGCAGTTGGTTTAATAGTGGAGGAAGTAGTTTTTGGAAGGCACAATAGTTAAGGTCATAGAGTTGAGGCAGTGAGGGGGCTAATTTTATCCCCAAGTATGGGATAGACTGTTTCGTCCATGAATAAGGGAGAGTACTCTCCAGGAGGGACTGTTGTCTATGTGTTAGATTAAGCGGAAGTATTAGAGACTTGGAGGAATTAATTTTGTAGAAGGAGGCAGAGCTAAATTGAGTGAGGATGTCTTGGATTGCAGGCATGGAGTGGGCTGGGTTTGTGATCATAAGTATGACATCATCGACAAAAAGGCTGATTTTATGTTCTATGTCATTGTGTTTGATGCCTGAAATGTGCTTGTCCACTCTAATCTTTGCCTCAAGGGGTTCCATTATTAGAGCAAAAATAAGGGGGGAGAGCGGGCAGCCTTGTCGTGTGCCGTTGGAGATCTCGAATGGTGTAGACAGGGTTCCGTCAGTTAACACTCTAGCTGAGGGGTTTGAGTAAAGTGAGAGAATGGCTGTTTGGAACCAGCCTGTGATTCCAAATTTGGAGAGTACTGCTCTCAGGAATCCCCAATGCACCCTGTTGAATGCCCTCTCTGCATCCAGAGATAGCAGCAGAGAAGGCGTTCGTGTTTGGGTGACCCGATGAATCAAATTAATGACTCTTCTAGTTGCGTCTGGGGCTTGCCTGTTCGGCATAAAGCCGACTTGGTCTGGGTGCACTAGAGAGAGAAGACATTTCAACAACCTAGAAGCAATGACCTTAGCAAATATTTTCACGTCTGTACTGAGAAGCGAAATGGGTCTGTATTTGGATGTGGAATTAAGGTCTTTCTCTGGTTTGGGAATAGTGGTGATGATTGATCGTAGCATATCAAGCGGTAGAGAACCAGAGGTGGCAGCAGAGTTGAAGAGGTCAGTAAGGTGGGGGGTGATGAGTTTGGCGAATGTTTTATAAAATTCGTTGGTGTAACCATCTTCCCCAGGTGACTTGTGGAGAGGAAGGGTGTTGATGGCTTTTAAGACTTTGTCATCCTCTAGTTGTGTGTGGGTTATATTTGGGAGATCAATAGTGGATAGGAAGTTTTGTATGTTTTGATCAGTTGGTTGAGGAGTAGCTGTGTCGTGTGAGAGGTTTGTAGAGAGAAGAGTAATAATCGCTAAAGGCATTAGCTATATCCTGTGGGTTTGTCAGGAGTTGTTTGGTGGTAGGGTGTTGAAGGGATGTTATTTTACTTTTAATGCGTTGGGCTTTGACTTGTTGAGCTAGCAAAGCGCCAGCTTTATTACCTAAAGCATAGTATTTGGCTTTGGTCAATTTAAGGTTGTTCTCGAATTGAAAGAGCAGAAGTGAGTGGAGTTTTTGTCGCTGTTCTAAGAGCTCACTGGTTAGTTTATGAGAGGGGGTCATTTTATTCTGGTTTTCTAATAGGGTAATTTGAGAGAGGACCTCGTCAACTCGCTTAGACCTCTGGTTTTTAACATTACTGTGAAGTTTAATTAGAATGCCACGCATGTAAGCTTTATATGCTGACCAAAGTACAAACCTATCAGTGTCCGGTTGGTTGTTCTTTTGAAAATAAGAGCGGTGCTCAGTATTGAGTTTCTGAACAATGTTTGGGTCGGAGATGAGGGAGGCGTCAAGTCTCCATAATCTGGTCGCCCTAGGTCTGCAATTTCCCACAGTAAGGGAGACGGGTGCATGGTCCGACCATGAGATGGTTCCATTTTCGGATTTCGTCACGTCCTGGCGGGTGATTTTGTCAACAATAAAAAAGTCGATTCGGGAGTATGAGAGTTGAGAAGAGGAGAAATATGAAAAGTCCCGCTCTGCTCCACAGATCGTAAAGGTCGTTGGCTTGAAGAAAGGGGTACAGAACAGTTCGGCGGTTTCTAGTCTCGGACGTTGTGTCAAGTGTGGAGTCTCCAATGATGTTGATGTCTCCTCCCATAAGAAGCCTCCCCTTCCGGAGTCGTGTAATTTTCTTGTAGAGTTGGTTGTGGAATCGTAGTTGCTGTTTGTTTGGGCCATAGACGTTGATCAGGGTGTAGGTGACTTGATTAATGTCACATAGAAGAATCAGGAAATGGCCATGGGGGTCTGCAATGGATTGATGCAGTTTAAATTGTAGTGTGTTCCGTATGGCAGTGAGGACTCCATTTTTCTTCTTCTGGCCTGAAGCTGAAAAAACCTGGTCGTAATTTTTTAGGGCAAATCTGGGAGTTTTAGCAAAGGCAAAATGGGTCTCTTGGACGAAGAGGATATCGGCTTTTTGGGTGTTGGCCTCTCTGAGAAGCGCAGATCTTTTCTGCGGGGAGTTTAAGCCCCTTGCGTTAATAGAGACTATTTTGAAAGCCATTCCGGGAGATTAAAGGTAGACCTCAGGTGAAGGTGGTGAGCAGTAGGCATGGAACAATCCGCTAGTCCGGCTCTAAATGGTAAGGATAGAGGGGGTTGTCACTTATGTAAAGGAATAGGGCTCCGGATGTAGCTTGGTGGAGAGGTGGGTGGTGATTGGCTGGTGCTGGGTTCGGGTAAAGGGTGTTTGTTTAAAAAGGGAGAGCCCAGAAACAAAAAGGAAAAAAAACAGAAGGGGTCCGGGCTCAATGTGCAGATACTACTGCAAACAGGCAGTGGGGGCAAGAGAACTTACGTCCACAACGTGGGACAGGGATCTCTTAACAGGCAGGCAGGTACTGGATAAGGGCGCTGCAGTTTCCCAGCCATTAGGCGTGTGTAGAGAAGGATATAGGATGTGGCTGTCAGGCATTTGGAGGGTCTCCTCCAGTTTCCATGAGGATTGGAAGTTGATCTGAAGGGTGCGGTGTTTCCTCTGGGATGATATGCCAGTTTCTCAGGAGTGTGAGTCCCATAGGTAAGGTGCGCACTGCGTGAGTTTTGTTTTGATGCGTAATGAGTAGTTTAGTAGGGAAGCCCCATTTATAGGGGATTTTATGGTTCTGGAGCGCTTTTGTTATAGTCGCCAACTGTCTGCGATTTTCCATTGTAGTTTTGGACAAGTCAGCATACAGTGCGATATTAGTGAAAGGGTCTGGGAGTCTTGTTGCTCGTTTGGCAGCATACATTACTTTTTCTTTTACAGTGAAAAAATGGATGCGGGCCAAAACATCTCTGGGAGTGGAAGTAGGAAGGTAAGATGGCTTGGGGAGTCTGTGTGCCCTGTCAATTTCCATGTCACGAGTTGTCAGGTCAGGCAAAAGGGTCCGCATCAGGGATTGAGGAAATTGTTTCAGATCAGATGGTTGGATTAACTCTGGAATATTGCGAAATTTGATATTATTCCATGTGGAACGGTCTTCCAAATCTGCGAGCTTCAGATTGATTAGTTGTAGTTCATCGTCATGATCCGCAAAGCCATCCACCAGCTCATTATGGGCAGAAAGCATGTCTCCCATTTTAGCCTCCATTCGTGTAATAGCTTAGTCATGCTGGTTTACTGATATGGATAAAGAGGAGACAGCAGTAGATAAATCAGAGAGAGAAGAGAGAGAACAAGCAGGGAGTTGTGACAGGCAGGGGCTGCTGAGGCTCAGCTGTTCTGAGCCTAGTCTTGGCAGGGCTGGATGTCGTGGGTGAGTTAGGGGGAGAACACTCACCGTGTGAGTCAGAGGGTTGGAGAAGCTCTGGAGACAGCGCAGGGCTCTGGCTGAAATGTGAGGAGGAGAGCCGCGCTGTTGTTTCCCGGCTGTTGCCGGCGCCATTTTAGCGTCAGGCTGGGTGAGGGGTAGTAATCGGTCAGTTTCCTGGGGAGTGTGGATGTTTTCCTCCTCTTCAGCATGGTCGCTTGCTGTGTAGGGACAATTAGGCTGCTTGTGGGGTGGTTTCTCCTTCTCTGGAGCCGCTGTATATGTCGCTGTGGCTGGGTATACTGCAGAGCTGTGGATCTAGGCAGCCATTCGCACGAGCCGTCAAGCCACTGAAAGTTGCCATTTTAAACTGTACAAAGGTAAAGAAATGCACATGGAGCAGCACTAAAGTAATAATATTAATAGAAACTAGGGATGAGCCGAACACCCCCCCAGGACACGAACATGAAAAGTCAAAAGTGCTAATTTTAAAGGTTTATATGCAAGTTATTGTCATAAAAAGTTTGGGGGCCCGGGTCCTGCCCCAGGGGACATGTATGCAAAAAAAAGTTTTAAAAACGGCTGTGTTTTTCGGAAGCGGGCGCAGGGTTCCCCTTGATATCCATACCAGAGCTGAAGGGCCTGGTATGGAATTTGAGGGGAACCCCACGTAATATTTTTTTTTTTAATTTTGGTTTAGGGTTCCCCTTAATATTCATGCCAGACCCAAAGGGTCTGGTAATGAACTGGGGGGGACCCCATGCTGTTTTTTTCAATGACTTATTTTATCTGTATTGCCAGGACCGACAATTCATTATAGCCGCAAGTACTTTTAAATGACTTTTTTTTCCTTTAGAAATGTCATTTTGTGGGACGTGGCCTGGAGCAGCATGGAATAGGATGCTAGGGAACAGAGCTCCACCGGCTGTTTATCCACATCTACAAATCCTGGTACCTAACATACAGCTAAAGACCCGAAAATCACTACCGCCACATCGGGAGCCCTCAAAGATCATGTCGCTGCCAAAAAAAACCGGCCTCTGCGGTCGCAAAACTAGGACAATACCACCGGCAAGACTCAGAATCTCAGAGTCAAGATGGCGGCGCCATGCAGGGAGGAGAGACATCTGTGGGAGTGGACACGGCGAAAGTGCTAGAGGCAATAACAACATGCCAAGAAGCCATTACAGCTTGCCAGACTACTCTTACAGCCCGGATTGAGGACGTGAAAGTTGACATTTCTCTGGTGAGGCAGGACTTTCAAAAACTGAGAGAAAGAGTTACAGAGGCGGAGAACCGGATGAGCATCGTGGAGGACTCCCGCCCCCCTCTCCAGAACTCCACAGCAGATTTACAGCTCCAGGTGAGCCAGCTCCTGCAGAAGCAGGATGACATTGAGAACAGACTGAGATGTTGTAACCTCAGGTTCATCAGCCTCCCTGAGGGGGTGGAAGGGAGAGATCCTCTATGGGAGGGAATCATTCTCTCCCACATTTGTGGTGGAACGTGCACATCGATTGTCGGGCAAACCACCACCAGCCGGAGCACCCCCACGCACATTCATAGCAAAGTTCCTTAACTTCAGGGATAGAGATGCCATACTCCGTCTCAGCAGAAAAAAAGGCAACATCCCTTTTGGAAACAAGATGGTCGCCCTCTTCCTGGACTTCTCAGCAGAGGTACAATGCAGAAGACGGACCTTCATGTAAGTCAAAAGATGCCTCCGCATTAAAAATGTGAAATATCCTATGCTTTTCCCGGCCCGTCTCCGCGTCGAGGGAGAAGACAGAGCTCATTTCTTTGAAGACCCGGAGGCAGCCATCACGTGGCTGGAACAGAGAGAAGCACACAGATAAGTAATTATGCTGTTCCTCTCTTTCACTACCTCTCCCCTGGTTTCTAATATACTTCCTCCTCATGGCTATTCTGTCCTAGATCATCACCCAGAGACAAGGGGGGGGGGACTGCAGCAAGAAATCTAGTTGCGTAGGAGTTGTGCCTGAGGCTGCCGCAGCTTAGAAGGGCTGAGTTTCTCACTTGCCACTAAACAGATCAATTTTTGCTTTCCCTCTTCACACAGCCATAGCATGATAGTTGCTTTGCACGCACTCCCAGCACACCTTTATCTAGCATTTATTTCCCAGGGCTTGACTCCATGGAACACACTCATGGGAAGAACCTTTGTTTTAAAAAAACTGCTCTCAAACAGTTTGGCCCCTGCTGCCCCCTTTCACGTGGCCTCAACAGGTTGGTCACTAGAGAGCCACTGCAATCGCATGCCCAACATGCTTCCAACTGACCCCTTTCTATTAGCTTCTGACTCTATGGATCATACATTCTGTTTGACAAATCCAATCCAAGGTCAGATAGACCTGCATACCTACTAAAAGATAAATGGTCTTTATTAATTTCCGGCGGAGGGAGACTCTCCCTTGGAGAACTCACTATTGGAAGTGAGCTGAGTTCTGTAATGTGTAGCGTTACTCAGCGTAGTTTCGCCCCAATCACCAAAGCTTACAAGCTGAAATGGAACGAACTAACCACTGCTGTGCTGACTGTGCCCTTCACTATTAACAAAACACCAATGACATCAGCCTCAGTGACTGCCTTTCCAATCCTACTGTTGCTAATTTCTTTTTCCACAGGTTGGACATTGTTTAAGCCACGTTGGCAGTTAGGGATAAATGCCCGCACCAGTTTGGGAAAGTTTAGGGCGGGGAGGGGGGTGGGGGGTTTTAGAATGTTAGGAGACATGTTATCTTGCTATGCACTAAGCAAATGCTCATATTACCATGCCAATTGTATAGTACCTTTAGAAATTGCCTCCCCCTGGAGACTATACACCATTGAATTAACTATTTGGGGTTGTTTGAATCATGGAGATCACCAATACTGCTACCTCTCCCAATGGCCACCTTAAAGCTACTCACATGGAATGTCTGTGGAGTCAGAGACCCAATTAGAAGGTCAGCAGTATTCATACTGCTTAAAAAACAAAGGTCAGATGTGGTGGTACTAGTGGAAACCCACGCTGAAGGCCTCACACACAGGGCACTCAAATGGCCATGGATAGGATGGGCCTTACATTCTGTCCACACCACGCATTCCAGAGGGGTTGAATGGAGGAGAAGATTTGGATGCCGCACACCGGATGTAGTCAAAAAAACTTCACTTTATTGAAAAAATGGGATCATCAAAATAACAAGACTGTCATGCAGAAAGTACAGGTAAGCTTAGCTTAGCTTACCTGTACTTTCTGCATGACAGTCTTGTTATTTTGATGATCCCATTTTTTCAATAAAGTGAAGTTTTTTTGACTACATCCGGTGTGCGGCATCCAAATCTTCTCCTCCATTCAAGCCTGCTTTGCCTAGCATTCAGCCAGCACCTGGAGCTCTTCTGCTCTGAAACTTCCACTTACACCTGGGTCAGTGTCAGCCTGAGCGGTGGAAACACTTTCTTTGCTTGTCTGCATTCCAGAGGGGTGTCGATTTTAATTGCTAAAACCACACACTTTGAGCTTTAGGGTTCGGAAATTGATCCGCTGGGTAAATATGTGTTCTTGAAGGTCAAGTTGCATGGGGAGTTGATTTTCCTGTTGGCATTTTATGTTCCACCACCATTCTACTACACGGTTCTTACTGCTGGGTTTGACTTCATGGCTCTGCACCCCAATGTCCCAGAAGCATGGCTAGGAGATTTTAATAATGTTTTGGACCCAGCCATGGATAGAATGAGTAGCTCGGCTGCTGTGCCTGCATCCCGCCACCCCACAAGATTTGCTAGACTTCTGAGCGACTTCAACCTTGTTGATACGTGGAGGGTCAGGAAATCTTCCTCCAGTGCTTACTCCTGCTTCTCCATATCTCATCATGCTATGTCTCGTATAGATCTTATACTTTTATCAAGAGCACTTCTCCCCAGACTGACAGACTCAGGATTTTCTCCTAGATCACTCTCGAATCACTGTCCCTACTGGGTCACACTCTCTATGTCACATGGTCGCCCGCCAGCCACGTGGTGTTGAATCCCTTCTGGCTGACATTGCTTCCGGAGGATGATGACCTCCCAGCAGATTGGGAACAATATTTTATGACAAATGAGGGCTCTGCCTCAGTTCAGACAGTGTGGGAAAGGTTTAAAAAACATGCCCGCGTGACTCTCACTGCACATATTAACAGACTTAAACGAACATCAGCGCTAGCCATTGACAGGGCGGACAATAGTCTATATGCAGCAGAGAGGGCGTTTCAGGGCAACCCCACTATAGACAAAGCAAACAGCCTTAAACTATGCTCGAGGACGCTGGATCAACTACATTATGAAAAGTCTAGACGCAAACTCTTCTTTCATAAACAGAACGCATTTGAGCATGTAGAGAGGACTGGGAAACTCTTTGCTTACCTGGTGCATTGTGAAGAGAGACCCCCTGTGGTGATTTCCCTACGCTCCCCTAATGATGTACTGATGACAGAACCTAGCAAGGTGTCAGATATGTTCAAAGACTTCTTCAGCAATCTGTACACAACCACAGCTTCGAGAGACACCTCCTCCATGAAATCCTTCCTTGAGGAGCTGACAATCCCCCAGGTGACTGATAAACAGGTTGAGGAGTTGGAGGCCCCATTAACAACAGACAAAATATCCAGGGCCATAGCAGAATTCCCCAGGTCTAAGGCCCCAGGATCAGATGGTCTACCTGTGGAGTTCTACTCCACCCACTCTAAACTGTCTTTCCCTAGGTTGCTTATACTATACAATGCCATATTTGAAGGCTCTGACCTGCCAACATCGATGAGGGAAGCAACCATAGTACTAATTCCCAAACCTGGTAAGGATCCCCATATCCCTGAATCGTACCGCCCCATATCCCTGCTTCAGGTGGATGTCAAGATACTTGCAAAATTCCTTGCTATTTGCCTGAATAAAGTCATTATGTCCTTGGTACACTGTGATCAGGCGGGCTTCAAGCCAGGCAGGAACACGTCTTTCAGTCTCAGAAGGTTATTTATAAACTTACAGGCTATGCATGACAACACAGGGTCTAGGGTGGTAGTGGCCCAAGATACAGCCAAGGAGTTTGACTCGGTGGAGTGGAGCTACCTGTGGACCTGTTTGAGCAAATTTGGCCTTGGACCTAAATTCATAAAATGGGTCCAGCTCCTATATCAGGCTCTGGTGGAGAGGGTGCTGGCAAATGGCTGGCCATCTGGGCAGTTCCCTTTGTCCAGAGGTACGAGACAGGGGTGTCCTCTGTCACCATTACCGTATGCACTGGTGGCAGAGCCACTCGCAATAGCTATACAAGCTTACCCAGGGATCGTGGGACTCTGCAGGGGGGAGGTAATGGAAAAGATTAGCACATATGCAGATGACACGCTACTATACCTAGATGACTCAGACAACTCCCTACCGCTGGCCCTAGCCTTAATTGATAAAGTTCCACTTCCCCTAGATAGCTTTCCACCACCCAGAGATAGAGACATGTCACCTCTACAGAGAGTGGATGTCATCAAATATCCAGGTGTACGGACAACCAGGGACCCAGCAGATTACGTATCACTAAATATATATGAAATGCTTACAACAGAATGGGGGGACAGAAACGGGACTTTGTATGAGGCATGTGGGTGAGTATGTTGGGTCAAATGGTAAAAATTAGGGTGAGAAAAAATAGAATGTATATAATCTACATAGATGATGGTAAAAGATAGTAATGGTAAAAAAGTTTATTGGCATAGGTATTAGGACCAAATACATTCGAAGAGAAAGAGAACACAATTGAGGCCATAGTAAAACATGTTAGCAGCAATATATGGACAAGCAGGGTTCGTAAAAAGTTGTACAGTTACAGGAACACATTTATATTGTGCAATCAGTGAATACATCAATAGATCTGAACTCTAAAACATGTTAACAGCGATATATGGACGAGCAGGGTTCATGAATTGGTGGTACAGTTACAGAAACACATATACATTGTACAGTCAATGAATGCATCAATAGATCTAAACTCAACGCGTTTCTTGGCTTTAAACCAATCGTCAGGAGTCCGATGCGATTAAACTATATCAAAAACAATAGAGTGTCTATTAATGTGTGAAGAAGTATTTGTAGAGAAAATATGCTGAAAATGTAGTTTTCTGCATACTCACAAGTTTATGCAATGGTTGGTTTATGATGACCTATGTGTTGCAATGTGATGTTGGTCTGGGTCCATAGAGTCTCCCCCGGGGTTGAGGCAGAGAGCGCACCCCATTATCGTCGGCCACGGTGGCCGAAGTGACGCAAGCACCCACAAAAACCGGCAGGCAGGGACGTCTGGCGAGGACAGGTAGTGTGAATGAGCTGGGGAGAAAAAGTGAAAATGAGAAAGCTGTGTGAACTGGTAGAACAGTGGTGTTTAAGATTGAGTGGGGTGGGAATGGCATAGCATAGCCATAAGTGTGTGGAAGGGAGCTGAAGCACAACAGGTGTGAGAGTGATAGGAGAGATAGAAGGCGTGTGCGGTAAAAACATTGTTCCTGAAGTGTGTGAAGTAGAGTGACAGGATGTGAGAAAATTACCTGAGTGAAGGGTGCCCAGCCGAGCCAGACGTCTGGCATGCATGGCGGAATCGTGGGGTGCCCGGCCAGATGGAGCCTCATATAGCCGCAGACATGCGGCGCGCTCACGCCAACGTCACGTGCGGGCGTGATGACGCGGTGAGGGGAGGGGAGGCCAATTATTGCGGCCACCTGCCATCCCGTACAGCGCTTAAGCCCGGAGAAGGGAAAACACTAGACATCCCGTATGCGGCGGCAGAGACGCCGCAGGCGGGGTGTAGGAGGCATGACGCCGATGCGCCGAGGCCAGGGCCCGCCCACGTCAATGACGGGAGGGTGATGGGTCCTGGGCTGGGCGCGTCGCAACCCCAGGGAGTTGACAGGACGGATCCCAGCATCACAAGTGTGCAGAAATCGAATGGATAACAAATGTGTGAAAGAGGAAACAGCCAAGGCGACTCAATATTGAGTACAGAAGCAATAGCAGAAACGAGCATGTCTTTGCCTTGAATAAACTCAATATAGCAAGGAGCACAATAATATATTTTTAATCCTTGCCCAGGAATCTTTCTCTGTGCAAGGAAGTGTAAGATATATAGAGCTTTAGCCCTGAATTAAATCAGTATTAGTCTGGCTAAAGAAAAAAGAAAAACAAAAAATATCAAAAGATGTCAAGAAATATAAAGGTACACCTTTCTCATTTTCACTTTTTCTCCCCAGCTCATTCACACTACCTGTCCTCGCCAGACGTCCCTGCCTGCCGGTTTTTGTGGGTGCTTGCGTCACTTCGGCCACCGTGGCCGACGATAATGGGGTGCGCTCTCTGCCTCAACCCCGGGGGAGACTCTATGGACCCAGACCAACATCACATTGCAACACATAGGTCATCATAGACCAACCATTGCATAAACTTGTGAGTATGCAGAAAACTACATTTTCAGCATATTTTCTCTACAAATACTTCTTCACACATTAATAGACACTCTATTGTTTTTGATATAGTTTAATCGCATCGGACTCCTGACGATTGGTTTAAAGCCAAGAAACGCGTTGAGTTTAGATCTATTGATGCCTTCATTGACTGTACAATGTATATGTGTTCCTGTAACTGTACCACCAATTCATGAACCCTGCTCGTCCATATATCGCTGTTAACATGTTTTAGAGTTCAGATCTATTGATGTATTCACTGATTGCACAATGTAAATGTGTTCCTGTAACTGTACAACTTTTTACGAACCCTGCTTGTCCATATATTGCTGCTAACATGTTTTACTATGGCCTCAATTGTGTTCTCTTTCTCTTCGAATGTATTTGGTCCTAATACCTATGCCAATAAACTTTTTTACCATTACTATCTTTTACCATCATCTATGTAGATTATATACATTCTATTTTTTCTCACCCTAATTTTTACCATTTGGCCCAACATACTCACCCACATGCCTCATACAAAGTCCCGTTTCTGTCCCCCCATTCTGTTGCATATATTTGGGATGGAGGCATGTTGGTGTTTTTCCGCAAAAACAGTGTGGATTGGTCACAACCCCCCTTGATATATGAAATGCTTAAGCAGAAGACTCAGATTTGGGCTCGCCTCCCCTTGGGAGTGATGGGCTGAATAAATCTAGTAAAAATGGTTCTCTTACCCAAAATTTTATACATGGTATGGCACTCGCCAGTATACCTAGTGCTCAGGCATTTCAAATTAATAGAAACTATCCTAAAGCCATTTATATGGGGTAACAATAGGCACAAAGTTTCATGGTATAAACTGAAAAACCCCACAGATCTGGCTTGAATGGCTCTACCTGATTTTAATGCATATTATCTTTCAGCCCAACTGTCACAAATCTTTCATCTTGACAAAGCGGACAGAGAGAGATTTCTCTGTTTTCTCTGCCCTAGATGGTCTCAGAAGACCCAGGACACACTAGTGGCGATAACAGGGGGAGCGAGAAATGAGTGACAGATTGACAACCGCAGATCACTACTGTATCAATATACAAGGATCTGGAATCTAGCCTTAATTAGGTTAAATCTACTAGCAATACACAGATTCACCCCCCTGTGGCACAACACAAATCTCCCTGAATTCTACTTAATCTCAGACAGTGAGGTGTAGAGCTCAAAGGGAATATTCTATATGTCTCACATCACTTACAATTAAAAGCTGAAGAATTTTGATAGACAAAGCTGAGTTTGCCTTACCGAACCAAATGTTCTTTAGGTATATACAGCTTTGACACGTCTTTCACACACAATTCCCACTAGATGATTTCGTCCCGGCCAGTAACCCCCTAATGGAAGCAATAAAATGCCCAGAACCGAAAAAACTGATCTCTCAATTTTACTTGATGCTGACGATCCCACAAGCAACCAGGTCAGCGTATGCACTAAAGTCTAGGTGGGAGGGGGAGGTAGGCACTTTGGAAGATGATAAATGGAGTGATGCCCTAGGCACATGTAAACTAGTATTCCCTAAATTATCGGATCGCCTAACCCAAATCTTCATGATACATCGATCCTACCTCACACCGCTCAGAATATCCAGATACAAGCATAACCAGTCTGCATCATGCCCAATGTGTAAACAAGCTGTGGGCACTTTCTTTCACCTACTGTGGCAAAGCCCACAGATTCAGGCTTTTTGGACACAGGTGGTACGATTTCTACATGACACAATGGGTTCCCCTATAACACTGCAGCCCAAAACATGCTTACTAGGAATCTTTCCAGATCCAGAGATAAATAAATTCA
The DNA here is from genome assembly GCA_037952925.1 of Lithobates clamitans. Taxonomy (NCBI): domain Eukaryota; kingdom Metazoa; phylum Chordata; class Amphibia; order Anura; family Ranidae; genus Lithobates; species Lithobates clamitans. The sequence continues at coordinate 2,646,136 of JBBGZY010000610.1, forward strand.
ATAAGATATTTCTACACACAACACTCTTTTCTGCACGGAAGGTCATAGCTAGAGTCTGGATGAGACCTAATCCCCCGGAGTTTGCACATTGGATAGCGGAAGTCAACACTGTTTTACCTTACAAGAAACTTATATACTCACATAGAGGATGCCCCTCAAAGTATGAAAGAATTTGGGACAAGTGGATTAAGGCACCTGAAACCTGCACCTGAGGGGAAAACAAATGTAATTCATTCATGGGCCTATAGCCTTCGCATTAAATGTATGTGGTGGGGAAAGGCAGTGATTACGATGGTATAGTGTATTCAATTTTAGCATATTACTGAATGTCTTCTACTACTGAATGTCAATGGTACTACAAGGGATAACTTATGTTAATACTTACAGTATCTCACAAAAGTGAGTACACCCCTCACATTTTTTATATTTTAATATATCTTTTCATGTGACAACAATGAAGAAATTACACTTTGCTACAATGTAAAGTAGTGAGTGTACAGCTTGTATAACAGTGTCAAGTTGCTGTCCCCTCAAAATAACTCAACACACAGCCATTAATGTCTAAACCGCTGGCAACAAATATGAGTACACCCCTAATTGAAAATGTCCAAATTGGGCCCAAAGTGTCAATATTTTGTGTGGTCACCATTATTTTCCAGCACTGCCTTAACCCTCTTGGGCATGGAGTTCACCAGAGCTTCACAGGTTGCCACTGGAGTCCTCTTCCATCCTTCATGACGACATCATGGAGCTGGTGTATGTTGGAGACCTTGCGCTCCTCCACCCTCCGTTTGAGGATGCCCCACAGATGCTCAATAGGGTTTAGGTCTGGAGACATGCTTGGCCAGTACATCACCTTTACCCTCAGGTTCTTTAGCAAGGCAGTGGTCATCTTGGAAGTGTGTGGGGGGTCGTTATCATATTGGAATACTGCCCTGCAGCCCAGTCTCCGAAGGGAGGGGATCATGCTCGGCTTCAGTATGTCACAGTACATGTTGGCATTCATGGTTCGCTCAATGAACTGTAGCTCCCCAGTGCTGGCAGCACTCATGCAGCCCCAGACCATGACACTCCCACCACCATGCTTGAGTGTAGGCAAGACAAACTTGTCTTTGTACTCCTCACCTGGTTGCCGCCACACATGCTTGACACCATCTGAACCAAATAAGTTTATCTTGGTCTCACCAGACTACAGGACATGGTTCCACTAATCCATATCCTTAGTCTGCTTGTTTTCAGAAAACTGTTTGCGGGCTTTCTTGTGCATCATCTTTAAAAGAGGCTTCCTTCTGGGATGACAGCCATGCAGACCAATGTGATGCAGTGTGTTGCGTATGGTCTGAGCACTGACAGGCTGATCCCCCAACATGTCAACATCTGCAGCAATGCTGGCAGCACTCATACATCTATTTCCCAAAGACAATCTCTGGATATGACGCTGAGCATGTGCACTCAACTTCTCTGGATGACCTTGGCAAGGCCTGTTCTGAGTGGAATCTGTCCTGTTAAAATGCTGTATGGTCTTGGCCAGCGTGCTGCAGCTCAGTTTCAAGGTCTTGACAATCTTCTTATAGCCTAGGCCATCTTTATGTAGAGCAACAATTCTTTTATTCAGATCCTCAGAGCGTTGTTTGCCATGAGGTGCAATGTTGAACTTTCAGTCACCAGTATCAGAGAGTGAGAACGATAACACCAAATTTAACACACCTGCTCCCATTCATGCCTGAGACCTTGTAACACCAATGAGTCACATGACACTGGGGAGAGAAAATGGCTAATTGGGCTCAATTTGGACATTTTCACTTAGGGGTGTACTCACTTTTGTTGCCAGCGGTTTAGAAAATTAATGGCTATGTATTGAGTTATTTTGAGAGGACAGGAAATTTGCACTGTTATACAAGCTGTACACTCACTACTTTACATTGTAGCAAACTGTCATTTCTTCAGTGTTGTCACATGAAAAGATATACTAAAATATTTACAAAAATGTGAGGGGTGTACTTACTTTTGTGAGATACTGTATAATATAGTTATAATATAGGGTAGGGATATGCAATTAGCGGACCTCCAGCTGTTGCAACACTACAAGTACCATCATGCTCTGCCTCTGGGTGTCATGCTTGTGGCTGTCAGAGTCTTGCTATGCCTCATGGGACTTGTAGTTCTGCAACAGCTGGAGGTCCACTAATTGCATATCCCTGATATAGGGGAAGTCATAGCAAGTTACTTACTGCAATACTGTATACTACTCTAAACATTTGTCTCGAAAGTCTTGTTGATGTATACTTCTTTTTTGCTCAATAAAAAGAACATGTTTAATGGAAAAAAAAAAAAAAAGAAATGTAATTTTGTGCAGGGACTATTCTAAACACGGGAAAAATGCGCCACTTTACAGGCATACTAAAGACACCCCCCAGGTATGAAATTTAATAGAAAATATTTCACTTTTATTGTTTTACTTTAAGCATTATTAAAATCATTGCTCCCGAAAAAACGGCCATTTTTAAAACTTTTTTTTGCATTGATACATGTCCCCTGGGGCAGGACACAGGTCCCCAAACACTTTTTATGACAATACCAATGCATATAAGCCTTTAAAATTAGCACTTTTCATTTCTCCTATAGACTTTTAAAGGGTGTTCCGTGGCTTTGGAATTTGCCGCGTACACCCCAAATTGTTCGCTATTCGGCGAACAGGCAAACACCCGATATTCGAATCGAACTTACGTTCAACTTGAACATCGGGCTCATCCCTAATAGAAACAAACGACAAAAACTTACTTTTTAGAAGCACTTTCCTGATCCTTCTATACTGATCGTGCTCCCTCAATTTCAGGTCTGACCAGTGTTTCCTCAATTGCTCCTTGGATCGTCGTACCCCAAAATTCCAGTGCAGACTTTTCACAACTTTAGACATGATCTTGGCCTTTCTCACATTTGGGTTTGGGTACGGTCCATACTTCCCATCATAGTCGGCCCTCTTCATGATGTCCACCATCTCCACCATCTCTACAAAGGACATATTTGAGGCCTTATATCTCCTCCGGGATCGGGGCGTTCGTGGCTCCGGGCTTTCGTCATCCTCGTTGCTGCTAGTAACATGCACCTTCTCTTTCTCTGCCATGTGCTCTCCCACTGCACCGAAAAAAAAGGGGCGGGGAATATACTAGAAAGAAATTCAGGGGCAGGTGGAGTTTCACGCATGCACAGTGTATATAAAGCATAACACCTGTGTGTCGTGCGTACGATCTATGAGCAGAGGAAGGAGTAGCGGAAGCACCAATCATGATAATGAAGGTACAATTTTAACTTGGTGTCAGGGCTGGGCTCAACCCTTCTTTCTCTGAGCTGGCCGTTCAGCTGGCGGCTAATTGCCAACTCCCATCTCTCTCCACAGTTACCCAGCTGTTGTTGATTCTGCTCGTTAGTCCTGCCTACTTAAAGCTGTCCAGCTCACTTGATCTCTGCCTTCGCCTTTGTCAACATCACAGAGACTTTCTCCTGCATTCCTGTTGAAAACTTGCTCGGCTGACGTTCCTTCTGGCTCCTGATCCTGCTTGCTGTACTACTACGTTTATCTCTTGCTGTCTGACATTTGCTTGGCTGACTACCCGATCCGGTTACTGAACTCTGGCTTGTTTTGACTACGCTTACTCTGTTTATCTTATTATTATTAGTAAACAAGTATGATTTAACTATACTTCTGTCTTGGTCTGATTCATGGTTCCTGATAGTAGGCGAAGGTCATAAATTCAGAAGATACAGTCAATCCACTTGTCGGTAATATTTTTTCCATATTGGATGAGCAAGATCACCGCATGGATCAGTTTGCCATGGCGTTACAAACGCTCCTGAGTCGCACGGCTCCCCTGGAAACTCCCACTGTGGCTGCTCTGGTACATCCTGAGTTGCAGGCCATCCCTGCTGCTGCGCCAGTCTTTGTGCAGGCATACGCCTCGAGTATTACCTCTATAAGAGGTATGTCTGGTTCCGCTCTGCTTCCCCAGCGTTTTGGGGGCGATCCAGTTCAATTCAGAAGATTTCTCAACCGGGTTGAGATTTACTTTGAGATGCTGCCCCAGGTGTTTTCCACGGACAGAAGTAAAGTAGGTTTTGTGATATCTTTGCTTTCTGAGAGAGCCTTGGCCCGGGCAAACCCTCTATGGGAGACACAAAAACCTGTTGTCTTGAGTTACCCTGAGTTTGTGGCCTCCTTTAAAAGGGTATTTGACGTTCCCACACGCTCCGCTTCTGCTGCCAAGTGCCTCATGTCCATCAAACAGAGTATGAGAACTATTGCCGACTATGCCATTGAATTTCGTACTCTGGCAGCAGAGGTTGCTTGGAACAATGAGGCCTTCGTGGCTGCTTTTTCTCATGGTCACTTGGATTCCATCAAGGATGAGATAGCAGCCCGAGATATACCCACTGAGCTGGAGAGGTTGATCACATTTGCCATCCTCATTGACTTCAGACTCAGAGAAAGACTCTCTTTTAAGGAGCGCTTGCGGAAGCCTCCTGTACGTTTGCCTCCGAGCTTTGCAGTGCCACCCGTGCGTCCCTCACCTCCCATGCCTCCTGGTATCGAGTCGGTCAGTGAAGATGAACCCATGCACTTGGGGTTCACGCCAGTGGTGTAACTAGAAACCTCAGGGCCCCGGTGCAAGAAATCATGAAGGCCCCCCCAAAAGCATGATTTTGATTAATTAATATATATATAATTTTTTGTTTCCACTGGTACTGGAGGGGGGGTGGTACTGGAGGGGGGTGGTGGTGGTATTGGAGGGGGGTGGTACTGACTGGAGGGGGGGTGGTGGTGGTACTGGAGGGGGTCGGTGGTGGTATTGGAGGGGGGTGGTACTGACTGGAGGGGGGGGTGGTGGTGGTACTGGAGGGGGGTGGTGGTGGTATTGGAGGGGGGTGGTACTGACTGGAGGGGGGGTGGTGGTGGTACTGGAGGCAGGCCTGGATTTACTCCCTTTGCTGCCCCAAGGCTGGGTCTTTCAATGCCGCCCCCCTCCCCCACACACCACCACTCTTGTCTCCTTCCATACAGAGCTTCCTGTTCATTCACAAACGGAAGCATAGTAAACACAGTTTACTATGCCTCAGTTATAAATTAACTGGGTTCTATTCATTAAGACATGGGAGGAGCCGGTAAATTAAACATTTATCGGCCCCTTGCCCACTCTCCATCCAGAAAGCATTCCCCCCGCAGCAGCCGGGAAGGAGAGGAGAGGGGGAAACCTGACAGCACTGTGGGGGATGAGGGGGGCCAAAGAGTACACAGGAGCTTGGGGCAGCAGGTGGTGGATAGCGAGGGGAGGCATATAGAGGAACAGTTCCCCTTCATTTTCCTCCTGCAGTCTTTCAGCTGCAGGAGGAAGGGGAACTGTTCCTCTATATGCCGCCCCTCCCATCCAGGGTGTACGGGGGGCTGCACGGGAACCCTGGAGCATGCAATTGTGACCCCAGCAACTCCTGTACATACACCCCTGCTGGTGGGATGGGATAAGTGGGATTGCCGGGGGGGATGAGTGTCAGTGCTGGGGGGAATTGGATGAGTAGTTGTGGTGGGTGAGTGGGATGAGTGTCAGTGCTGGGAGAGGATGGGGTGAGTGTCAGTGCTGGGGGGGATGAGATGACTGTGCTGGTGGGGGGGGTGGAATGAGTGTCAGTGGTGGGGGGGATGAGTGTCAGTGCTGGGGGGGTGAGTGTCAGTGCTGGGGGGATAAGTGTCAGTGCTGGGGGGGTGGAATGAATGTCAGTGCTGGGGGGGTGCTATCAGTGTCAGTGCTGGGGGGGTGAGTGTCAGTTCGGGGGGTGGAATGAGTGTCAGTGCTGGTGGAAGGGTGGAATGAGTGTCAGTGCTGGTGGGGGGGTGGAATGAGTGTCAGTGCTGGTGGGAGGGTGGAATGAATGTCAGTGCTGGTGGGGGGGTGGAATGAGTGTCAGTGCTGGTGGGAGGGTGGAATGAGTGTCAGTGCTGGTGGGGGGGTGGAATGAGTGTCAGTGCTGGGGGGAAGAGTGGCTGTGCTGGTGGGGGAGTGGAATGAGTGGGGGGTGGGATCAGTGTCAGTGGTGGGGGGGATGAGTGACTGTGCTGGTGGGGGAGTGGAATGAGTGGGGGGGGGGTGGGATCAGTGTCAGTGCTGGGGTATGAGTGTCAGTGCTCTGGGGGGGTGGGATCAGTGTCAGTGCTGGGGGTATGAGTGTCAGTGCTGGGGGGGTGTGATCAGTGTCATTGCTGGGGGGATGAGTGTCAGTGCTGGTGGGGGGGTATGAGTGTCAGTGCTGGGGGGGTGGGATCAGTGTCAGTGCTGGGGGGATGAGTGGCTGTGCTGGTGGGGGGGTATGAGTGTCAGTGCTGGGGGGTGGGATCAGTGTCAGTGTTGGGGGGATGAGTGTCAGTGCTGGTGGGGGGTATGAGTGTCAGTGCTGGGGGGGTGGGATCAGTGTCAGTGCTGGGGGGATGAGTGTCAGTGCTGGTGGGGGGGTATGAGTGTCAGTGCTGGGGGGTGGGATCAGTGTCAGTGCTGGGGGGGTGAGTATCAGTGCTGGTGGGGGGTATGAGTGTCAGTGCTCGGGGGTGGGATCAGTGTCAGTGTTGGGGGGATGAGTGGCAGTGCTGGTGGGGGTTATGAGTGTCAGTGCTGGGGGGTGGGATCAGTGTCAGTGTTGGGGGGATGAGTGTCAGTGCTGGTGGGGGGGTATGAGTGTCAGTGCTGGGGGGGGGGTGGGATCAGTGTCAGTGCTGGGGGGAGGAGTCAGTGCTGGTGGGGGGGTATGAGTGTCAGTGCTGGGGGGATGGGATCAGTGTCAGTGCTGGGGGGGTGAGTGCCAGTGCTGGTGGGGGGGTATGAGTGTCAGTGCTGGGGGGGTGAGTGTCAGTGCTGGTGGGGGGGTATGAGTGTCAGTGCTGGGGGGGTGGGATCAGTGTCAGTGCTGGGGGGATGAGTAGCTGTGCTGGTGGGGGGGTATGAGTGTCAGTACTGGGGGGTGGGATCAGTGTCAGTGTTGGGGGGATGAGTGTCAGTGCTGGTGGGGGGTATGAGTGTCAGTGCTGGGGGGGTGGGATCAGTGTCAGTGCTGGGGGGTGAGTGTCAGTGCTGGTGGGGGGTATGAGTGTCAGTGCTGGGGGGGTAGGATGAGTGTCAGTGCTGGGGGGATGAGTGTCAGTGCTGGTGGGGGGGTATGAGTGTCAGTGCTGGGGGGGTGGGATCAGTGTCAGTGCTGGGGGGATGAGTGTCAGTGCTGGTGGGGGGGTATGAGTGTCAGTGCTGGGGGGGTGGGATCAGTGTCAGTGCTGGGGGGATGAGTGTCAGTGCTGGTGGGGGGTATGAGTTTCAGTGCGGGGGGGTGGGATGAGTGTCAGTGCTGGTGGGGGGATGAGTGTCAGTGCTGGGGGTGGGATCAGTTTCAGTGCTGGGCAGAAGGGATGAGTGGCTGTGGTGGGATAAAATCAGCGATGGTGGTGGGGACTGGGTTCACTGGCAGCGCTGGGTGCTGGGATCAGAGACACTTACTTGCTGTCAGTGTCCACTCGGTTTCCCCTGCATTGCTCTGTGTCTCTCTCTGCTCCCTGCGCTCCACGTGTCACTGTCTGTATTCCAGTCCTTACACAGCAGCTGCGACCTCCTGCAGCTCCTCCCCCACCTTCATCTTACTTGATGTTAGCAGCGTCCGCCCCGCCTCCCTACATTCTCTCTGTCTCTGGATAGGCGGGGCGGTCCACAGTATCAGCGCTGCCTCTGTCTTCTTTCTCTCCGCTCAGCGAGCGAAATCCCCCCTCCCCGCGGCGGAACAAACTGACACATGCTGCCCTCACAACAGCAGCCAGAGCGAACGGACGGGCGGCGGGCTTCTTACACTGGTGGGCCCCCCTGAATTGGCGGAACTACAGGGCCCAGTCGCAAGTGCGACTGCAGCGACCCTGATAATTCCGCCACTGCTTCACGCGTCTCTCTGTGGATGAGAGAGCTCTTAGGAAGAGATTGTGCCTTTATTGTGGCCAGGCAGGTCACTTTCTGAAGTCTTGTCCTACCCATCCAGGGAACGCCCGAACCTTGAGGTCCTGTCATGGACAGACCTTAGGTGGCATTGTTTCATCCCCAGTTATCCAGAAGGATAAGCCCCTGGTTTCGGTCACCCTTTCTTGGGCTGAGTCGTCCATCGAGATACAGGCTCTAATCGACTCTGGGGCTGCAGGCCTGTTCATTGATGCTGCCTTTGTATCGCAGCACTCGATTCCACTGCAGCTGTGTGACACTCCATTTGCCATTGCGGCTCTTGACGGGAGACCTCTACATCCTGCAAATGTGACTCATGAGACGGTTTCATTGTCCATGGCCGTAGGGGCTCTTCACCATGAGATAATCCAATTACAAGTTATTTCCTCACCTAGGTTTCCACTGGTTATTGGTTATCCTTTGTTACAGAGGCACAACCCCTCTTTTGTTTGGCTCCGTGCTGAATTTCTGCTTCCAGAAGGTAGCCAAGGTCCTGTGCACCTCTTTACCCTCCTCCCTGCCAGAGGAGTACTGCGATTTTAGCGATGTCTTGCCTTGACAAATGTCAAGCCTGTAGTTTGCCTCCACACCGGCCTTATGATTGCGCAATTGACCTTCAACCTGGTGTTATACCCCCTCATGGCTGGGTTTACCCTTTGTCGGTCTTGGAGGATAAGGCCATGGAGGAGTATGTTGCAGACACACTTTCTCGAGGTTTCATCCGCAAATCCTCGGCTTCTGCTGGTGCTGGTTTCTTCTTTGTGAAGAAAAAGAGCAGTGAGCTGAGACCTTGCATTGATTATAGGGGTCTCAATCGTTTCACGTTTAAGAATGCCTACCCGATTCCGTTGATTACAGAGTTATGTGACCGCCTCAAGGGAGCAATGGTTTTCATGAAGCTTGCTTTGAGAGGGGCATACAATCTCGTGCGGATTAAGGAGGGTGACGAGTGGAAAACTGTGTTTAATACCAGAACAGGCCATTATGTGTACCTTGTAATGCCTTTTGGCCTTTGTAACGTCCCGGCAGTTTTCCAGGAATTTATTAACAATGTCCTCCGAGATTTGTTGCAGTTATGTGTGGTGGTTTATCTCGATGATAAATCCTCTGATGAAGTCATGTGACGTGACGATACGCGTCAGGATTAGAGCACGGGAACTGTCACAGACTGACGATAGGATACGAGCTTGGCGCTCGTAGATCTTTTTTACTATAGCCTTCTGCTAAATGTAAGTGTACCATGTTGTTTTTAACCTAATAAACTAATTTATATACGGGATCACGCTATGTGCACTCTTTTCCAACATTCCACATATATTCATCCCATTGTGACGAGCATTGAGGAAACGGGGACAGTTTGAAGACACCCTTTTGAGGTATACGAACTTGGCGTTCGTTGGATTGACGCCCACACTCATTTTACAAAAAGTGAGTGCATCCCCCTTCTGTGTTCTGTCCCTTTTTCCAATTTGGCCGCCACGGAGTTATACTATATACTGTCTGCTTATGTTTTTTATATACCATCCTGCACACCCACCACCCGAATCGCCTGAACTACTGGATGGGACCCTTGCCTGCTGGTGATTTGTTACTGGATTACAAGCTGTTGTCTTGCAGCAGTAAGGTGAGCTGCTTGCAAGCACAGAGGTGTCCCCACTGAAGACCTTTTTTCCCTTCCCTGTGGCTTGTGAACTTGCCTTTTTGGAACTAATGACTCATTGTTTGAGCACTTTGTACTACAAGGTGGTGGGACTGTTCACCATTTATTTATTTTCTTGGAGCCACTAATAAGAATTTGCTGAGTTACCACATATGTGCTAGTATGATACTAGCCCTTTTGAGCTGAGATTTTTTCTTTTCTTTTGTTTCAGTATTTACAATATTTTTATGTGCTAGTATGATACTAGCCTTCATGCACATGGACTTTGTTTGATCTATATATTTTTATTTGGTTCATATTTTTTTTTTTACCCACACTGTATTTGTCACTCATTTTATAGCTTTGTATACGTTTTAGGCAATTTTGTTTCTTCAGTTTATTTGGATTTAGTGCTCATGAGACCACACTTTATTACATTTCATTATACTTTTATATTTTGTATAATTTTTTCATTTTGCCTTTTGGAACTGATGACTCATTGTTTGAGCACTTTGTACTACAAGGCGGTGGGACTGTTCACCATTTATTTATTTACTTGGAGTCACCATTAAGTATTTGCTGAGTTACCACATATGTGCTAGTATGATACTAGCCCTTTTGCACTGAAATTTTTCTTTTGATAAGTATTTGCTGAGTTACCACATATGTGCTAGTATGATACTAGCCCTTTTGCACTGAGATTTTTCTTTTCTTCTGTTTCAGTATTTACAATATTTTTTATGTGCTAGTATGATACCAGCCCTCATGCTTATTATACTTTTATCCTTTATATTTTGTATATTTTTTCATTTTTTTATTCACCTCTCTATACATTTGAGCTAGCCCCTTCCCCTTCCTCTTCCTTCCTTCCCCTTTTATCACAGCGCAATCACCACTTACTTTATCTCAATGATATCCTCATATTTTTCAAGTCCCTGGAGAGCCACCACACAGATGTCTGTCGTGTGCTTCAGAAACTAAGAGAAAACATTCTCTATTGAAACTGGAGAAGTGCGAGTTCCATCGTGAACAGGTAAAATTCCTGGGCTAAGTCATTTCCACTGCTGGTTTTTCGATGGACCCAGAGAAACTTTAAGAAGTCCTACAGTGGCCCCGACCTGTGGGTTTACGTCCTCTGCAGCATTTCCTGGGCTTTGCCAATTATTATTGGAAATGTATTTGTAACTTCTAGTCTCTGGTCAAGCCCCTGACTAATATGACCAGAAAGGACGGTAACCCACAGAGTTGGTCTCCGGAGTCCAATAAGGCCTTTGAGAGTCTCAAGGCTGCCTTTGCTTCTGCTCCTGAGTTGGCAATTCCTGATCCTACGTTGCCTTTTATCCTAGAAGTTGATGCTTCTGAGACTGGAGTTGACTCCCTTCTGTCTCAACATCCTAACTCTGAGAGCACTATGCATCCGTGTGGCTACTTTTCCAAGAAATTGTCTCCTGCAGAGTGCAATTATGAGATTGTTGACAGAGAGCTGTTGGTGATCATTTTAGCCCTGAAAAAATGGAGACATCTCCTTGAAGGTACCACTGTGCCGGTTCTCATTCTTACTGACCATAAGAATCTCACTTTCTTGTCTGAGGCTAAGCGCCTCTCTCCCAGAAGGGTGTGATGGGCTCTTTTCTTGTCGAGCTTTAATTACATTGCCTCAATCTTACCCAGTACTAAGAATGTAAGGGCTGACGCCTTTTCACAACAATTTTCTTCCACTTTCAAGTTGGAGTCAGTTCTGGTTCCTGTGATTCCTCCTGATCGTATTCTGGCTACGGTTCGCACCAGTCTTACATCTCCTTTGGGTGAAAAAATTCTTGCTGCTCAGGTCCATGCTTCTCCTGAGAAACCTTGTGACCACTGCTTTGTCCCAGAGAGTCTCCGTACTGCCGTGCTCCAGACTTACCATTCTCCCAAGGCAGCTGGCCACCCCGGGAAGAATCAACTCGTTTAGGCCATTTCCCAAACATTCTGGTGGCCTAGTCTACGGGCTGATGTAACTGCCTTCGTAGCTGCCTGTTCCGTGTGTGCTCAGAGTAAGACTCCACAACACCTTCCGGTGGGCCTCCTACAACCCATACCCAATAGAGAGAGGCCCTGGACCCACCTGTGTATGGATTTCATTGTGGAGTTACCCAACTTCCAAGGCAACACTGTTATCCTTATGGTGGTCGACCGGATCTCAAAGATGTGTCATTGTATTCCACTTAAGAAGTTGCCCACTTCTAAGGAACTGGCTTCCATTTTTGCTCGGGAGATCTTTCGCTTACATGGGCTACCCAAGGTTATTGTCTTGGACAGCGGTAGTCAATTTGTCTCCAGTTCTGGCGAGCCTTTTGTGCACAGTTGGGAATTCATCTTGCTTTCTCCTCTGCGTATCAACCGCAGTCTAATGGGGCCGCAAAACGAGCCAATCAGTCCTTGAAGCAATTCCTACATTGCTATATTTCTGACCATCATAACAACTGGTCAGACCTATTACTGTGGGGATAAGCCGAACACCCCCCGCTTCGGTTCGCACCAGAACCTGCGAACGGACCGAAAATTCGCACAAACGTTAGAACCCCATTGAAGTCTACGGGACTCGAACGTTCAAAAGTGCTCATTTTAAAGGCTAATTTGCATGGTATTGTCCTAAAAAGGGTTTGGGGACCCAGGTCCTGCCCCAGGGGACATGTATCAATGCAAAAAAAAGTTTAAAAACAGCCGTTTTTTCGGGAGCAGTGATTTTAATGATGCTTAAAGTAAAAAAAAAAAGTGAAATATTCCTTTAAATATCATACCTGGGGGGTGTCTAAAGTATGCCTGTACAGTGGCGCGTGTTTCCCGTGCTTAGAACAGTCCCTGCACAAAATGTCATTTTTAAAGGAAAAAAAGTCATTTAAAACTGCTTGCGGGTTTAATGTAATGTCGGGTCATGGCAATATGGATGAAATTCAGTGAGACAAACAGCATGGGTACCCCCCAGTCCATTACCAGGCCCTTTGGGTCTTGTATGGATATTAAGGGGAACACCGCACCTAAATTAAAAAAAGGAAAGGCGTGGGGCCACCAGGCCCTATATACTCTGAACAGCAGTATACAGGCGGTGCAAACAAGACAGGGACTGTAGGTTTGTTGTTAAGTAGAATCTGTTTGTAATTTTGAACTGGTACATTTTTAACGTGTTTAGCTCCAGCCAAAAAATCTATTTTAAGCTTTTTGGAAAACATAGGGAAGGGTTATTACCCCTGTGACATTTGTTTTGTTGTCTGTGCTCCTCTTCAGAAGATTTCACCTAATTTGTTGTCCCAATGACAAATGTTTTTTGAAAATTTGGGGTTTTTTGTGAAACAAGGATTGGTGATAAAGCATCAGTGGAAAGGAGAAACGTTTTTCCCATATTAACTCTTACAGGAGAGAATTTCCCTTCCTAGGGGCAGATTTCATCCCACTTCCTGTTGTCTCCTTCCGTTTGCAAGTAGGAGTCGTTTGTAAGTTCGATGTTTGAAAGTAGGGGCCTGCCCTATATACTCAGCAGAAATTTGGGCCTTAGGTGTTGTTGTGGCCACAACTAGGGATGAGCCGAACACCCCCCTGTTCGGTTCGCACCAGAACATGCGAACAGGAAAAAAATTCGTTCGAACACGCGAACGCCGTTAAAGTCTATGGGACACGAACATGAATAATCAAAAGTGCTAATTTTAAAGGCTTATATGCAAGTTATTGTCATAAAAAGTGTTTGGGGACCCGGGTCCTCCCCCAGGGGACATGAATCAATGCAAAAAAAAGTTTTAAAAACGGCCGTTTTTTCAGGAGCAGTGATTTTAATAATGCTTAAAGTCAAACAATAAAAGTGTAATATCCCTTTAAATTTCATACCTGGGGGGTGTCTATAGTATGCCTGTAAAGGGGCGCATGTTTCCCGTGTTTAGAACAGTCTGACAGCAAAGTGACATTTTGAAGGAAAAAACACATTTAAAACTACCGCGGCTATTGCATTGCCGACAATACACATAGAAGTTCATTGATAAAAACGGCATGGGAATTCCCCACAGGGGAACCCCGAACCAAAATTAAAAAAAAAAAATGATGTGGGAGTCCCCCTAAATTCTATACAAGGCCCTTCAGGTCTGGTATGGATATTAAGGGGAACCCCAGCCAAAATTAAAAAAAAAAATTGACGTGGGGTTCCCCCTAAATTCCATACCAGACCCTTCAGGTCTGGTATGGATTTTAAGGGGAACCCCGCGCCAAAAAAAAAAAAAAAAAACGGCGTGGGGTCCCCCTAAAAATCCATACCAGACCCTTATCCGAGCACGCAACCTGGCAGGCCGCAGGAAAAGAGGGGGGGACGAGAGTGCGGCCCCCCCCCCCTCCTGAACCGTACCAGGCCACATGCCCTCAACATTGGGAGGGTGCTTTGGGGTAGCCCCCCAAAACACCTTGTCCCCATGTTGATGAGGACAAGGGCCTCATCCTCACAACCCTGGCCGGTGGTTGTGAGGGTCTGCGGGCGGGGGGCTTATCGGAATCTGGAAGCCCCCTTTAACAAGGGGACCCCCAGATCCCGGCCCCCCCCCTGTGTGAAATGGTAAGGGGGTACTTACCCCTACCATTTCACTAAAAAACTGTCAAAAATGTTAAAAATGACAAGAGACAGTTTTTGACAATTCCTTTATTTAAATGCTTCTTCTTTCTTCTTTCTTCCTTCATCTTCTTCTGGTTCTTCTGGCTCTTCTGGTTCTTCCTCCGGCGTTCTCGTCCAGCATCTTCTCCGCGGCGTCTTCTATCTTCTTCTCCTCGGGCCGCTCCGCACCCATGGCATGAGGGGGGAGGCTCCCGCTCTTCTCTTCATCTTCTTCTCTTCTTCATCTTCTTCTTCATCTTCTTCTTCTTCTTCTCTTCTTCTCTTCTTCTCTTCTTCCTGTCTTCTGCGGGCCGCTCCGCAGCCATGCTGGCATGGTGGGAGGCTCCCGCTGTGTGACGGCGTCTCTTCGTCTGACGGTTCTTAAATAACGGGGGGCGGGGCCATCCGGTGACCCCGCCCCCCTCTGACGCACGGTGACATGACGGGACTTCCCTGTGGCATTCCCCGTGACGTCACAGGGAAGTCCCTCAAGTCACCGTGCGTCAGAGGGGGGCGGGGTCACCGGATGGCCCCGCCCCCCGTTATTTAAGAACCGTCAGACGAAGAGACGCCGTCACAAAGCGGGAGCCTCCCACCATGCCACAGCATGGCTGCGGAGCGGCCCGGAGAAGACAGGAAGAAGAGAAGAAGAGAAGAAGGAAGAAGAAGAAGAAGATGAAGAAGAAGACGAAGAAGAGAAGAAGATGAAGAGAAGAGCGGGAGCCTCCCCCCTCATGCCATGGGTGCGGAGCGGCCCGAGGAGAAGAAGATAGAAGACGCCGCAGAGAAGATGCTGGACGAGAACGCCGGAGGAAGAACCAGAAGAGCCAGAAGAACCAGAAGAAGATGAAGGAAGAAAGAAGAAAGAAGAAGCATTTAAATAAAGGAATTGTCAAAAACTGTCTCTTGTCATTTTTAACATTTTTGACAGTTTTTTAGTGAAATGGTAGGGGTAAGTACCCCCTTACCATTTCACACAGGGGGGGGGCCGGGATCTGGGGGTCCCCTTGTTAAAGGGGGCTTCCAGATTCCGATAAGCCCCCCGCCCGCAGACCCTCACAACCACCGGCCAGGGTTGTGAGGATGAGGCCCTTGTCCTCATCAACATGGGGACAAGGTGTTTTGGGGGGCTACCCCAAAGCACCCTCCCAATGTTGAGGGCATGTGGCCTGGTACGGTTCAGGAGGGGGGGGGGCGCACTCTCGTCCCCCCCTCTTTTCCTGCGGCCTGCCAGGTTGCGTGCTCGGATAAGGGTCTGGTATGGATTTTTAGGGGGACCCCACGCCGTTTTTTTTTTTTTTTTTGGCGCGGGGTTCCCCTTAAAATCCATACCAGACCTGAAGGGTCTGGTATGGAATTTAGGGGGAACCCCACGTCAATTTTTTTTTTCAATTTTGGCTGGGGTTCCCCTTAATATCCATACCAGACCTGAAGGGCCTTGTATGGAATTTAGGGGGACCCCCACATCATTTTTTTTTTTTTATTTTGGTTCGGGGTTCCCCTGTGGGGAATTCCCATGCCGTTTTTATCAATGAACTTCTATGTGTATTGTCGGCAATGCAATAGCCGCGGCTAGTTTTAAATGAGTTTTTTCCTTCCAAATGTCATTTTGCTGTCAGACTGTTCTAAACACAGGAAACATGCGCCCCTTTACAGGCATACTATAGACACCCCCCAGGTACGAAATTTAAAGGGATATTACACTTTTATTGTTTGACTTTAAGCATTAATAAAATCACTGCTCCTGAAAAAACGTCCGTTTTTAAAACTTTTTTTTGCATTGATCCATGTCCCCTGGGGCAGGACCCGGGTCCCCAAACACTTTTTATGACAATAACTTGCATATAAGCCTTTAAAATTAGCACTTTTGATTTCTCCCATAGACTTTTAAAGGGTGTTCCGCGGCATTCGAATTTGCCGCGAACACCCCAAATTGTTCGCTGTTCGGCGAACTTGCGAACAGCCAATGTTCGAGTAGAACATGAGTTCGACTCGAACTCGAAGCTCATCCCTAGCCACAACACTGTAAGCCCTCACAGGGCCCTGCTGTGAAATATTAGATCAAGAATTGTAATTACATGCCCCTGTTGAACAGGGGCAGAAAAATTGGGCCTTTGGCGGTGGTGGTGCTAGTGCCACAACACTGCAAGTCCTCATTCGCTCTTGGTGGGCGCAGAAATGGGCCCTGCTGTGAAATATTAGATCAAGAATTGTAATTACATGCCCCTGTTGAACAGGGGCTGAAAAATTGGGCCTTAGGCACTGGTGCTGGTGCCACAACACTGCAACCCCTCACAGATACTCTAGTTGGAACGCAGGAACGAGCCCTGCTGCAAAGTATTGCATCAAAAATTGTAATTACACGCCCCTGTTAAACAGGGGCTGAAAAATTGGGTCTTAGGCACTGGTGGTGGCGCCCAGAACCAAAAATGTTCTTACAAACTATCAGGGTGATCATTGTGGGGGAAGAGGATAATTACTCAGGGATAGTCACTCAGCATCAGCATAGGCAGTCTTTGAAGGGATCAGAGATTTCAAAAAAAAATATTTGGTTACATCAGCATCAGGTGCTTGGTAGCTGGTGGTGATCCAAGACTGATTCATTTTTATGAAGGTCAGTCGATCGACCGAGTCGGTGGACAGACGCACCCTGTGATCGGTTACAAAGCCTCCAGCAGCACTGAATGTGCGTTCCGAAAGAACGCTGGATGCAGGACAGGCCAGTAGCTCAATTGCATACTGTGCAAGCTCTGGCCAGTGATCCATCCTCAAGACCCAGTAACCCAGAGGATTTTCGGTGGGAAAGGTGTCCAAGTCAGATCTTTCCCCTAGGTATTCCTGCACCATGTAAACCAGACGCTGGCGATGGTTGCTGGAATCGATCATACCTTGGGGCTGCTGACCAAAAAATTGTCTGAACGCATCAGTCAGACGGCCACCTTCTCCACCGCTCCTTCTTTGACTGACCAAAGCCTCAGCAACACGTTGTCCAGAAACAGGAGTTTGTAACCTCCCAGTCTCTGGGAACGCGTTGCACAGACCTTTCTGCAAGGCCTCCCGAAGATGTTTCATCCTCTGCTCCCTCTGTGATGGCAAGATAAGGTCCACAACCTTACCCTTGTAACATGGATCAAGGAGGGTTGCCAGCCAGTATTGGTCCTTCTCCTTGATACCACGAATACGAGGATCCTTACGCAGGCTTTGCAGGATCAGGGAGGCCTTGCAGCGTAGGTTTGCTGAGGCATTCGGTCCGGAGTCCTTTGGGTCACTAAGGACGACATGGTCCGCAGCCACCTCCTCCCAGCCACGTACAAGTACATGTGTTTCTTGGGACTGATCCCTTAAAGACTGCTGCTGATGCTGAGTGCCAGGCTCCACCTCCATACTGACACAATCCTCCTCCTCCTCCTCTCTCCTATCAGGCACCCACGTTGAGTCAGTGACCTCATCATCCCCTCCCTCCTCATCACTGGAGCAAACCTGGCAGTATGCTGCAGCAGGGGGAGCATGACTGCCAGATTGCTGTCCTTTTTGGGCACCCCCTCTGTCCGTGCTCACGTTATTGCCTTCATCTAGCTCAGTATCATCATCAGAGCCTTCCAAACGCTGGGCATCCTCCTGGAGCATGTACCTAACACTGTGGTCAAACAGTTCGAGGGACTCCTCAGGAGGACATGGTGGGGCTAGGGAAGGAGTCACTGATGACATTGAGCCGAGGGAAGAGGCCGCTGCTTTGCCAGACAAAGTACCCTGAGCATGGGTGAGAGAGAGAGGATGAGGATGGCTTGGTCATCCACTCGACCGAGTCTTCCGCATGTTGCGGCTCAACACGGCCAGCTGGCAAAAAAAAGGCCAAGCGTGTCCCACGGCCACGTGCTGATGAGGATGCACCGTCTCCACGACCAGCACTGTTGCCTCTAGACACAGAGCCTGCTTGCCCTCTTTTATTGGCTTGTGACTGTCTGCCTTTCCTTGTTGGCCTTCCAGACATACTAATGGCCTGTAGCTGCACTAAGCTGGGATATATATATATATATATATATATATATATATATATATATATATATATATGTACTGATACTGCAGCTAGCAAAATCAACTGCCTGCCTGTAGTATGAGAACATCACCAACCTTCTACAGGTAGCTTTAGCTGAACACTGTGAAGAACTAGCAAAAAACTAACTTGTTGCTTATTTAGCTGCCTGCGGTAGTGATAGGATCAGGAAAACACCACCAACCTTCTACAGGTAGCTTTAGCTGAACACTGTGCAGAGCTCGCAAAAAACTAACTTGCTGCTTATTTAGCTGCCTGCGGTAGTGATAGGATCAGGAAAACACCACCAACCTTCTACAGGTAGCTTTAGGTAAACACTGTGCAGAGCTCACCAAAAAATAACTTGTAGCTTATTTAGCTGCCTGCGGTAGTGATAGGATCAGGAAAACACCACCAACTTTCTACAGGTAGCTTTAGGTGAACACTGTGCAGAGCTCGCACTACACTAACTTGTAGCTTATTTAGCTACCTGCGGTAGTGATAGGATCAGGGACACCACCAACCTTCTACAGGTAGCTTTAGCTGAACACTGTGCAGAGCTCGCAAAAAAATAACTTGTAGGTTTAGCTGAACACTGTGAGGAGGACGCACTACACTAACTTGTAGCTTTAGCTGAACACTATGCAGAGGTCTCACTACACTAACTTGTAGTTTTAGCTGAACACTGTGAGCAGGATACACTACACTAACTTGTAGCTTTAGCTGAACACTGTGCAGAGGTCTCTGTCAGGAAAGGGTCCATCCGCTGGTAAGATATATCCTTTGGCGTGCAGTACTGGGGTCCACCAGCAGGTGTCTCCTGGCAGTTTTGAACTGTCAGGGGAATATTTCCCTGCTGGTGTCATTTCATCTTTTGGCCGCAGTACTGACGTCCACCAGTGGATGGATCCTGGCAGTATGGAGCAGACAACACTCCCTGCGCTCAGGTGTTACTTGAAGACAATTATTGTCAGTCCCATAAATACCCGGCAAGCCCTCACATGCTTGCCTTGGTATCTCTCTCCTTGAGCCCTGACCTTGTTCGCCTGTTACCCGATCCTGAGCCTGCATCTGACCTTGTTCCCGAGCTTATCCTGACCCAGTCCCTTCTGTGTTCCTGTCCCCTTCAGCCAGATCCATTCCTCCTCTGTCCTGTTGATTCCCTGTTCATCATTTATTGATCTCCCTGTGTATGACCTTGGTTTGGCTAACGTTTACATTCCTGGAATATCCCTTGTCCTGCTGACCTGCCGTGTATGACCCTGGCCTGGCTGACATCTGAGATTCTGGTATTGCCCCTTGCTGTATATATTGTTGTTGTTGTTGGTGGGTTTGTTGGGTTGTTTGGGCACTGTTTGTATTTTCTAATTATCATCTATTTTAATAAATATCATCATTCACTTTACATGCGTTTTGGGGTATCTCTGTGCAGTCCACACAGTCTGGTCTACTAATTCTCCTGACAGTCTCACTACACTAACTTGTAGTTTTAGCTGAACACTGTGTGCAGGACGCACTACACTAACTTGTAGCTTTAGCTGAACACTGTGCAGAGGTCTCACTACACTAACTTGTAGTTTTAGCTGAACACTGTGCAGAGGTCGCACTACACTAACTTGTAGTTTTAGCTGAACACTGTGAGCAGGACGCACTACACTAACTTGTAGCTTTAGCTGAACACTGTGCAGAGGTCTCACTACACTAACTTGAAGTTTTAGCTGAACACTGTGAGCAGGACGCACTACACTAACTTGTAGCTTTAGCTGAACACTGTGACGCACTACCCTAACTTGTAGCTTTAGCTGAACACTGTGCACTACACTAACTTATAGTTTTAGCTGAACACTGTGCAGCGGTCACACTAAACTAAATTGTAGCTTTAACTGAACACTGTGAGGAGGACACACAACACTAACTGTAAATAGTCTAGCTGCCTGACTGTGGTACTAATAGGATCAAAAGAACACCAGCAATTTTCTTCAGGTAGCTGTAAATACTGTAACAAGACAAGCCTGCCTGTCAGTAGGAAGATAACAGGAACGGATCTAGCTAAACTGAATACAGTGTATATGTATATATGCAACACCTGGGATGCATATATATACAAAATACACTATAAGTGCAGCTAACTCACTGACTGTCCTGCCTAATCTAGCTAACTCAAATGAAATGACATTGTCTCTCTCTCTCTATCTAAGCACGCCGGAACACACTACACAGGGCCGCCGTGCAGGCGGCCTTATATAGTGTGGAGCGTGTTCTAAACATCCTGAGCCAATTACAGCTCTCTTTACTGACGGCGCTGTGATTGGCCAAGCATGTGGGACATAGTGAATGCTTGGCCAATCATCAGCCAGCAATGCACTGCAATGCCGCAGTGAATTATGGGCCGTGACGCGCCACACGAATTTGGCGCGAACGGCCCATATTGTTCGTAATTCGGCGAACGAGCGAACAGCCGATGTTCGAGTCGAACATGGGTTCGACTCGAACACGAACCTCATCCCTAGTCCCTGTTTATGGCGAACTATGGTTTCCAACCTTCCATGTTGCCTGACTCATTTGTTCCGCAGAGTATTCCTGCATTAGAGGAGCATCTCCATGGTCTTCGTTCCACTTGGGCACAAGTTCAGGAGGCTTTGCAACATGCTAATGATAGGTACAGACTCCTTGCTGACCGCAAACGCCTGCCTGCACCTTCCTACCAGCTTGGGGACAAATTCTGGCTGTCGTCGCACAACCTCCAACTTCGTGTTCCTTCTTTGAAGTTCGCACCTCGGTTTATTGGGCCTTTCGGTATCCTTTGCAGGATTTACCCAGTGGCTTACGCCTTGGAACTTCCTCCTACTATGTGCATCTCAAATGTGTTTCATGTCTCCTTATTGAAACCTTATGTCTGCAACCGCTTTACCACCTCTGTGCCACATCCTCAGCCTATACAGGTTAAGAACCATGAGAAGTATGAAGTACAATCCATTTTTGACTCCCATAGGTTCCGTGGGCGCATACAGTACCTGGTGCATTTGAAGGGGTATGGTCCAGGGAGGATCACTCTTGGGTCTCATCCTCGGACGTACATGCCCTTGTCATCCTCCATGATTTCCATAGACATTTCCCCTCAAGCCCAGGGATCCTCCGAGGGGGAGGGGTCGTTGAGGAGGGGGTACTCTCAGGGCTGGGCTCAGCCCTTAGTTTTCTGAGCTGGCCGCTCAGCTGTCGCTAATTGCCAGCTCCCATCTCTCTCCACAGTTACCCAGCTGTTGTTGATTCTGCTCATCAGTCTTGCCTACTTAAAGCCATCCATTGCACTTGATCTCTGCCTTCGCCTTTGTCAACATCACAGAGAATTTCTCCTGCATTCCTGTTGAAGACTTGCTCGGCTGACGTTCCTTCTGGCTCCTGATCCTGCTTGCTGTACTACTACATTTATCTCTGGCTCTCTGACATTTGCTTGGCTGACTACCCGATCCAGTTACTGAACTCTGGCTTGTTTTGACTACGCTTACTCTGTTTACCTTATTATTAGTATTAAACAAGTGTGATTTAACTATACTTCTGTCTCTGTCTGATTCATGGTTGCTGATACTTGGGGCATCAGTGGGCTATACTGCTTATAGATTGAGGCCTATATTGGGACAAGATTATGAGAGTTTAGCCTGACATTAGGGTTTGTCTTGTGTTGTGTCTTGCAGAGAAAATGGATGACTTCAGTGATCACAACTTCCTCCCCTATTCATAGATAAGTACAGGGAGCTGCCCTGTCTGTGGCAGGTGAAACACCCGTTTTATAATAATAAAATAAAAAGGCAGGCAGCGCTGGAGAAACTGCTGGAATTGGTGAAGCCGGTGATCCCCACTGCAACCATCCCCTATTTGAAGGCCAAAATTGGTGGCCTGAGGAGCACTTATAATAGGGAGCACAATAAGTTCCAGGATTCCATGAGATCAGGAGCAGCAGCAGATGCCATTTATGTCCCCAGGCTGTGGTACCAGGACAGACTGCGTTTTCTGTCAGACCAGACTGAAATCAGGCAATCACTCTCCACTCTTCCTTTCACCCTTCCTTTCACTCTTCCTTCCACACCAGCTGAGGCTTCTGATGTCCAACCTGGGCCTTCTAGCCAGGAAGAAGAAGTGGAGGAGCCCAGCTTGAGTCAGGTATAGCATTGTTCAACATATTTCTTGTCGTAATATTAATGATGTTAACTAGATGCTATTATTGATCACTAATTGCTGATTTAATAAAGTGTTTTACATATCAATAGATAGTAGTGGCCAAAATGGATTGGGACAAGAATGAAAAATGCTGGGGTCAGAATGATAGTCTTTTCTATTTGTTAACATTCAATTTGCAACAGTCATGAGCTGAAAATTGTGTGTGATTGATGAACAAAAAACTAAAACGATGTCCCTTTTTCATACACAGAAAAGCCTCAGACAGGAGAAGGCTGTGGAATGTGGCAGCCAGGAGGAGGCTGTGAAATGTGGCAGCCAGGAGGAGGCGGGGGTAAGTGGCAGCCAGGAGGTGGCCCGGGCCCAGTAGCCTGACAGAATCACAGGTCCCTCCCCTCAACCTTCCAACCAAAAGGCCCAGGAAGGGGAGGAATGTGGAGGAGGCAGCGCTTGGGTTGATTAGGCAGACTAATGCGGCCCTCACTACCCCCCTCAATCTTCAAGAGGCCTATGCCTGCATGGCAGCCTGCAAAATGCAGCAAATGAAGGAGGGCCAATGCCCAGCCACAGTCTGGAAGGAAGCCTGGAAGGAAGAGTGGAAGTAAGACAAGAAAGTGATGGCCTGGGTTCAGTCTGGTCTGACAAAAGATGCAGGCTGTTGTATGACCACAACCTGGGGACATATATGTCATCTGCTGCTGTTTCTGATTTCTTGGAGTCCTGGATCGGATTGTGCTCACTATTATATGGATTCCTCAGGCTACCAATTTTGCCTGTAAAATAACTGATGTGTGCCCTGGGGTATAAAGGATTCTCCAATTTCACCAGTTTATCCAGCGTTGCCTTCCTCTTTATTTTGTTATGACCCATAATAAATGGCTATTTTTTTTTCAAAAAATTTTGCCTATGTGTTTTACTTCAAATAGGACAGTTTATTTTTGAGTAGGCAGGTACATTTCTAAAATACAATGTCAAATGAACAAGGGACACCAACACCAAACAACCTCCTTGAGGTTAAAAAATACAAGATAATAATGGTGTTGTGGTAACTTGACACACAAAACAACAAAAAATTTATGGAGATCACTAGAGAAAACAAACAAAAAAAAAAACAAACAGGAGATCTTGATAAAATAAAAGCCTAAAAAAATCACTATAAAATAAATACAAAACATTATTATGGAGATCTGACGAAAGAAAAAAAACATTATTCAGGAGATCACGAGAAATAATAAAGAAATCAGTTTGTCAGAACTCTGTGTGAATATCAGCAGCAAAACAACTTCATTATTCTAGCATTATAAAGAAGAAGAGAATGCGCTGCATTAAAAGATTTTAACATTTGCAGTGTGATGAATGTGCTATCTCAATTACGAGCGCTAGTTTTACCAGACCGAGCCCTTCCGTCTTGTACTTGATTCAGAGCATGCATGGAATTTTGTGCATCAGAATTGTCTACACACGCTCGGAATTTACGAGAACAGATTTTGTTGTCGGAAAATTTGAGATCCAGCTCTCAAATTTTGTTGAAAATGTCAGATGGAGCCTACACACGGTCGGAATTTCCGACAACAAGCTCCCATCGAACAGTTGTTGTTGGAAATTCCGACCATTTGTACA
The DNA here is from genome assembly GCA_037952925.1 of Lithobates clamitans. Lineage (NCBI taxonomy): Eukaryota > Metazoa > Chordata > Amphibia > Anura > Ranidae > Lithobates > Lithobates clamitans. The sequence continues at coordinate 2,670,219 of JBBGZY010000610.1, forward strand.
CGGCATTAGAGTGAAATCAATTGATCATTAACAATTAGCCAAGGTAGCTATACTGGCAGGTAAATTTAAGAGCAACCGTACCTAAACACCAGGGTACTATACCACAATCACTCCTTCTCAATTCAAAACCCCCAATAATTTTGGAGCTGTCCCCAAATCATCTCCATCCTCTTCTCTTATTTTTTCCCTGGGCTTGGATGTCACAAAAAGAACACAGCGATAAAATAATTCACTGTGCATGTAGTCGGGTTCTGCTGTTGTGTGTGCCCATTTTTTACCATCCTGGCTGCTGGGTTACATAGTTACATAGTTGGTGAGATTGAAAAAAGACACAAGTCCATCAAGTCCAACCTATGTGTGTGAATATATGTCAGTATTACATTGTATATTCCTGTATGTTGCGGTCGTCCAGGTGCTTATCTAATAGTTTTTTGAAACTATCAATGCTCCCCGCTGAGACCACCGTCTGTGGAAGGGAATTCCACATCCTTGCCGCTCTTACAGTAAAGAACCCTCTACGAAGTTTAAGTTTAGAAACCTCTTTTCTTCTAATTTTATTGAGTGCCCACGTGTCTTGCTAAACTCCCTTCTGCGAAAAAATGTTATCCCTATTGCGGGGTCACCAGTAGGGATGAGCCGAACACCCCCCGCTTCGGTTTGCACCAGAACCTGCGAACGGACCGAAAATTCGCACGAACGTTAGAACCCCATTGACGTCTATGGGACTCGAACGTTCGAAATCAAAAGTGCTCATTTTAAAGGCTAATTTGCATGGTATTGTCCTAAAAAGGGTTTGGGGACCCGGGTCCTGCCCAAGGGGACATGAATCAATGCAAAAAAAACGTTTAAAAACGACCGTTTTTTTCGGGAGCAGTGATTTTAATGATGCTTAAAGTAAAAAAAAAAAGTGAAATATTCCTTTAAATATCGTACCTGGGGTGTGTCTATAGTATGCCTGTAAAGTGGCGCGTGTTTCCCGTGTTTAGAACAGTCCCTGCACAAAATGTCATTTTTAAAGGGAAAATCTCATTTAAAACTGCTTGCAGGTTTAATGTAATGTCGGGTCCTGGCAATATGGATGAAAATCAGTGAGACAAACGGCATGGGTACCCCCCAGTCCATTACCAGGCCCTTTGGGTCTTGTATAGATATTAAGGAGAACCCCGCACCCAAATTAAAATAAGGAAAGGTGTGGGGCCACCAGGCCCTATATACTCTGAACAGCAGTATACAGGCGGTTCAAACAAAACAGGGACTGTAGGTTTGTTGTTAGGTAGAATCTGTTTGTAATTTTGAACGGGTACATTTTTAACGTGTTTAGCTCCAGCCAAAAAATCTTTTTTAAGCTTTTTGGAAAACATAGGGAAGGGTTATCACCCCTGTGACATTTGTTTTGCTGTCTGTCCTCCTCTTCAGAAGATTTCACCTCACTTTTTGTCCCAATGACAAATGTTTTTTGAAAATTTGGGTTTTTTTGTGCAAAAAGGATTGGAAAGCATCAATGGAAAGGAGAAATGTTTTTTCCCATATTAACTCTTACAGGAGAGAATTTCCCTTCCTAGGGGTAGATTTCATCTCACTTCCTGTTGTCTCCTTTCGTTTGCAAGTAGGAGTCGTTTGTAAGTTAGATGTTTGAAAGTAGGGGCCTGCCCTATATACTCAGCAGAAATTTGGGCCTTAGGTGTTGTTGTGGCCACAACACTGTAAGCCCTCACAGGGCCCTGCTGTGAAATATTAGATCAAGAATTGTAATTACATGCCCCTGTTGAACAGGGGCAGAAAAATTGGGCCTTTGGTGGTGGTGGTGCTGGTGCCACAACACTGTAAGTCCTCACTTGCTCCTAGTGGGCGCAGAAATGGGCCCTGCTGTTAAATATTAGATCAAGAATTGTAATTACATGCCCCTGTTGAACAAGGGCAGAAAAATTGGGCCATTGGTGGTGGTGTAGGTGCTGGTGCCACAACACTGTAAGTCCTCACAGACACTCTAGTTGGAACGCAGGAACGAGCCCTGCTGCAAAGTATTGCATCAAAAATTGTAATTACATGCCCCTGTTAAACAGGGGCTGAAAAATTGGGCCTTAGGCACTGGTGCTGGTGCCACAACACTGCAACCTCTCACAGATACTCTAGTTGGAACGCAGAAACGAGCCCTGCTGCAAAGTATTACATCAAAAATTGTAATTACACGTCCCTGTTGAACAAGGGCAGAAAAATTGGGCCTTTGGTGGTGGTGGTGGTGCTGGTGCCACAACACTGTAAGTCCTCACTCACTCTTGGTGGGTGCAGAAATGGGCCCTGCTGTGAAATATTAGATCAATATTTGTAATTACATGCCCCTGTTGAACAAGGGCAGAAAAATTGGCCCTTAGGTGGTGGTGGTGGTGCTGGTGCCACAACACTGTAAGTCCTCACAGATACTTTAGTTGGAATGCAGAAACGAGCCCTGCTGCATAGTATTGCATCAAAAATTGTAATTACACGCCCCTGTTAAACAGGGACTGAAAAATTGGGCCTTAGGCACTGGTGCTGGTGCCACAACACTGCAACCCCTCACAGATACTCTAGTTGGAATGCAGAAACGAGCTCTGCTGCAAAGTATTGCATCAAAAATTGTAATTACACGCCCCTGTTAAACAGGGGCTGAAAAATTGGGCCTTAGGCACTGGTGGTGGCGCCCAGAACCAAAAATGTTCTTACAAGCTATCAGCGTGATCATTGAGGAGGAAGAAGATAATTACTCAGGGATAGACACTCAACATCAGCATAGGCAGTCTTTGAAGGGATCTGAGATTTCAAAAAAAATTATTCGGTTACATCAGCATCAGGTGCTTGGTAGCTGGTGGTGATCCAAGACTGATTCATTTTTATGAAGGTCAGTCGATCGACCGAGTCGGTGGAAAGACGCACCCTGTGATCGGTTACAAAGCCTCCAGCAGCACTGAATGTGCGTTCCGAAAGAACGCTGGTTGCAGGACAGGCCAGTAGCTCAATTGCATACTGTGCAAGCTCTGGCCAGTGATCCATCCTCAAGACCCAGTAACCCAGAGGATTTTCGGTGGGAAAGGTGTCCAAGTCAGATCTTGCCCCTAGGTATTCCTGCACCATGTAAAACAGACGCTGGCGATGGTTGCTGGAACCGATCATACCTTGGGGCTGCGGACCAAAAAATTGTCTGAACGCATCGGTCAGACGGCCACCTTCTCCACCGCTCCTTCTTTGACTGACCGAAGCCTCAGCAACACGTTGTCCAGAAACAGGAGTTTGTAACCTCCCAGTCTCTGGGAACGCGTTGCACAGACCTTTCTGCAAGGCCTCCCGAAGATGTTTCATCCTCTGCTCCCTCTGCGATGGCAAGATAAGGTCCGCAACCTTACCCTTGTAACATGGATCAAGGAGGGTTGCCAGCCAGTATTGGTCCTTCTCCTTGATACCACGAATACGAGGATCCTTACGCAGGCTTTGCAGGATCAGGGAGGCCTTGCAGCGTAGGTTTGCTTAGGCATTCGGTCCGGAGTCCTCTGGGTCACTAAGGACGACATAGTCCACAGCCACCTCCTCCCAGCCACGTACAAGTCCATGTGTTTCTTGGGACTGATCCCTTAAAGACTGCTGCTGATGCTGAGTGCCAGGCTCCACCTCCATACTGACACAATCTTCCTCCTCCTCCTCCTCCTCCTCCTCCTCGTCCTCTTCCTGTGTGATCGAACACTGTCTGGATAAAGGGGGCCTTGAGAGCTAAGGAAGTCCTCCTCTTCCTGCCTCTGTTCTGCCTCAAGTGCCCTGTCCATTATTCCACGCAGCGTGTGCTCCAACAGGTGGACAAGGGGGACAGTGTCACTGATGCATGCACTGTCACTGCTCACCATCCTCGTGGCCTCCTCAAATGGTGACAGGACAGTGCATGCATCCCTGATCATGGCCCACTGGCGTGGGGAAAAAAAACAAGCTCCCCTGACCCTGTCCTGGTGCCATAGTCGCACAGGTACTCATTGATGGCCCTCTGCTGCGTGTGCAGCCACTGCAGCATGGCCAACATTGAGTTCCACCTGGTGGGCATGTCACAGATTAGGCAGTTCTTGGGCAGGTTAAACTCCTTTTGGAGGTCCCTCTGCCAGCTGAGCACTGGCATTATATGACCGGCGGAAATGCACACAGACTTTCCTGGCCTGCCTCATGACATCCTGTAAGCCCAGGTACCTGCCCAAGAACCGCTGCACCACCAAGTTAAGGACGTGAGCCAAACAGGGCACATGGGTCATTTGTCCCTGTCGGAGGGCAGAGAGGAGGTTGGTGCCGTTGTCGCAAACCACCATTCCTGCCTTAAGTTGGTGTGGCGTCAATAACCTCTGAACCTGCCCCTGCAGAGCTGACAGAACCTCTGCCCCAGTGTGGCTCCTGTCCCCCAAGCACACCAGCTCAAGCACCGCATGGCATCTTTTGGCCTGCGTACTTGCGTAATGGAAAGAAGAGAGATGAAAACCAACCAGGAATAGGGGAACCCCACACTCTGTGTCACATCCCAAAAATATAAATGTAAGAAAAACAAGCCCCAAGGATAGTGCGGACACAGAGAGAGTGCAAATTAGGGTACACCCAAATAGTATATAAAAAATATGTTCACTTTATTGGTACAAAGTAGAAAAATATGACAATGAAATGTACAAATATAAAAACAATGTTACATCTCAATTGGAGGTAGAACAAGCTGCTAGACTTGAATCGCCAAAAAGAAATATTTTTGACATGTATATATCTTTCTTCAAGGTTAATAGAAGAGCAGACTATTCCATATTAGATGTATGTTCAAATCTTAAAGATATGCACATCAGTAGATGAAACGTCAGGCCAGAGGTATTCATTCAGCTGTGCCTCAAAGCTCAATTTGTATGATTAAAATGGACTAAGAGATAAATCCCATGTGTGATAAGTAGATCCCATATGTGAGGTATGAGCTGGGATGGACTATAGCCAAGCTCAAGAGGGGCAGGTATATTGCTTGTCCTGAAGCAGTCCACCAATGCTCACGAGGATACCCCAAAAAAAGGGGATGCAGTGATCCAAGCTTGCTTACAAGAGTCTCTGGCGTTTCCTGGCTGTGCTGCACAGCCAGCATGTGGATGACTGGGAGCGAACTTCTTTTTGCGGTGCAGCAGCTGGGGCAGGGAAATTTGCCTGGTACAATCTGACGTTGGTGTACTGATAGCAGATTGTCCGCAAGTACTTGGCTGTGACACACCTAATTCTACACCTTCATTCCTCTCAGTGTAGGTCTCAGAGAGGACTGAAGGTATAGTGGAGTTGGAGATCCCAGCTGATGAGGAATAAGGATAGGTCCTCTTTCTTTTTTGGTATGGGTCTTTTAGGTACGCTTGCCAACGAACTGCATGGCAGGTCAACATATGTCTGGTCAAGCATGAGGTGCCCAAGCGGGAGATGTTTTGGCCACGCGAGATACGCGTGAGACATATGTTGCAAATAGCAGTGGTGCCATCTGATGCACTCATCTCAAAAAAGGCCCACACCAAAGAACTTTTGGAATAACACGCAGAGACAGCAGCGCCCTGCACATGCGGAGCTCTGAGGTGTGATGCAGTCAGTGTGCTGCCCCTGGAGGACATCCTGCCTCGTCGGTGATGTGCCTCCTCCTCCTCCTCCCTCCTATCAGGCACCCACGTTGAGTCAGTGACCTCATCATCCCCTCCCTCCTTATCACTGAAGCAAACCTGGCAGTATGCTGCAGCAGGGGGAACATGACTGACAGATTGCTGTCCTTCTTGGGCACCCCCTCTATCCGTGCTCACGTTACTGCCTTCATCTAGCTAAGTATCATCATCAGAGCCTTCTAAACGCTGGGCATCCTCCCAGCATGTACCCAACTCAACTCAAACTGTTTGAGGGACTCCTCAGGAGGACATGGTGGGGCTAGGGAAGGAGACACTGATGCCATTGAGGCAAGGGAAGAGGCCGCGTTGGCAGCTGCTTTGCCAGACAAAGTACCCTGAGCATGGGTGAGAGAGAATGAGGAGGATGATGACGGCTTGGTCATCCACTCGACCAAGTCTTCCGCATGTTGCGGCTCAACACGGCCAGCTGCCGAAAAAACGGCCAAGCGTGTCCCATGGCCACGTGCTGATGAGGATGCACCGTCTCCACAACCAGCACTGTTACCTCTAGACACAGAGCCTGCTTGCCCTCTTTTATTGGCTTGTGACTGTCTGCCTCTCTTTGTTGGCCTTCCAGACATACTAATGGCCTGTAGCTGCACTAAGCTGGGATATATATATATATACTGATACTGCAGCTAGCAAAATCAACTGCCTGCCTGAAGTATTATTAGTATGAGAACACCACCAATCTTCTACAGGTAGCTTAAGCTGAACACTGTGCAGAGGTCGTACTACACTAACTTGGAGCTTTAGCTGAACACTGTGCAGAGGTCGCACTACACTATTTTGTAGCTTTAGCTGAACACTGTGCAGAGGACGCACGACACTAACGTTTAAATAATGTAGCTGCCTGCGGTAGTGATAGGATCAGGAAAACACCACCAACCTTCTACAGGTAGCTTTAGCTGAACACTGTGCAGAGGTCGCACTACACTAATGTGTAAATAATGTAGCTGCCTGCGGTAGTGATGGGATCAGGAAAACACCACCAACCTTCTACAAGTAGCTTTAGCTGAACACTGTGCAGAGGTTGCACTACACTAACGTGTAAATAATGTAGCTGCCTGCGGTAGTGATAGGATCAGGAAAACACCACCAACCTTCTACAGGTAGCTTTAGCTGAACACTGTGCAGTGGTCGCACTACACTAACATGTAAATAATGTAGCTGCTTGCAGTAGTGATAGGATGAGGAAAACACCACCAACCTTCTACAGGTAGCTTTAGTTGAACACTGTACAGAAGTCGCAATACACTAACGAGTAAATAATGTAGCTGCCTGCGGTAGTGATAGGATCAGGAAAACACCACCAACCTTCTACAGGTAGCTTTAGCTGAACACTGTGCAGAGGTCGCACTACACTGACATGGAAATAATGTAGCTGCCTGCGGTAGTGATAGGATCAGGAAAACAACACCAACCTTCTACAGGTAGCTTTAGCTGAACACTGTGCAGAGTTCGCACTACACTAACTTGTAGCTTTAGCTGAACACTGTGCAGAGGTCACATTACACTAACTTGTAGCTTTAGCTGAACACTGTGCAGAGGTCGCACTACACTAACTTGGAGCTTTAGCTGAACACTGTGCAGAAGTCGCACTACACTAATTTGTAGCTTTAGCTGAACACTGTGCAGAGGTCGCACTACACTAACATGTAAATAATGTAGCTGCCTGCAGTATTGATAGGATCAGGAAAACACCACCAACCTTCCACAGGTAGCTTTAGTTGAACACTGTACAGAGGTCGCACTACACTAACGTGTAAAAAATGTAGCTGTCTGCAGTAGTGATAGGATCAGGAAAACACCACCAACCTTCTACAGATAGCTTAAGTTGAACACTGTACAGAGGTCGCACTACACTAACGTGTAAATAATGTAGCTGCCTGCAGTAGTGATAGGATCAGGAAAACACCACCAACCTTCTACAGATAGCTTTAGTTGAACACTGTACAGAAGTCGCACTACACTAACGTGTAAATAATGTAGCTGCCTGCAGTAGTGATAGGATCAGGAAAACACCACCAACCTTCTACAGGTAGCTTTAGCTGAACACTGTGCAGAGTTCGCACTACACTAACTTGTAGCTTTAGCTGAACACTGTGCAGAGGTAGCACTACACTAACTTGTAGCTTTAGCTGAACACTGTGCAGAGGTCGCACTACACTAACTTGGAGCTTTAGCTGAACACTGTACAGAGGTCGCACTACACTAACTTGGAGCTTTAGCTGAACACTGTGCAGAGGTCCCACTACACTAACTTGTAGCTTTAGCTGTACACTGTGCAGAGGTTGCACTACACTAAAAAATAATGTAGCTGCCTGCGGTAGTGATAGGATCAGAAAAACACCACCAATCTTCTACAGGTAGCTTTAGGTGCACACTGTGCAGAGGATGCACTACACTAACTGTAAATACTGTAGCTAATAGGACTAATAGGATCAGAAGAACACCAGCAATTTTCTTCAAATACTGTAACAACACCTGCCTGCCTGTCAGTAGGAAGATAATAACAGGAACGGCTCTAGCTAAACTGAATACAGTGTATATATATATATATATATATATATATATATATATATATATATATATATACACAACACCTGGGATGCATATATATACACAATACACTGTAAGTGCAGCTAACTGACTGACTGTCCTGCCTAATCTATCTAACTTAAATCAAATGACACTGTCTCTCTGTCTCTGCCTCTCAACACCAGAACACACTACACAGGGCCGACGTGCAGGCGGCCTTATATAGTGTGGGGCGTGTACTAAACCCCCGAGCCATAATTGGCAAAAGCCACCCAGGCTTTGGCCAATTACAGCTTTCTGATTGGCCAATGATGATTGGCCAAGCTCATAGTGCATGCTTGGCCAATCATCGGCCAGCAATGCACTGCAATGCCGCAGTGAATTTTGTGCCATGACGCGCCACTCGAATTTGGCGCAAACGGCCCATATCGTTCGCAATTCAGCAAACGATCAATCAGACGATGTTCAAGTCGAACATGGGTTCAACTCGAACGTGAAGCTCATCCCTACTTCAGAGCATGCGTCAGTTTTGGTCCGTCGGGCTAGCACACAGATGACCAGTTTGCACGCTAGAAAGCCGAGTCTGTCGGACAGATTTGAAACATGTTTTATTTCTAGGTCCATCAGACTTTTGGGGAAAAAAAAGCCCACACACGATCGAATTGTCCGACGGACTCCGGTCCGCCGGACCAAGTATGCCATAAAGTCCGATCGTGTGTACGTGGCATAACAAACCTCTGAGGGTTTCACAGAACAGCTGTATTTATACTGAGATTAAATTACACACAGGTGGACTCTATTTACTAATTAGCTGGCTTCTGAAGGCAATTGGTTCCACTAGATTTTAGTTAGGGTTATCAGAGTAAAGGGGGCTGAATACAAATATACAAATACACGCTACACTTTTCAGATATTTATTTGTAAAAAGTGTTGAAAATCATTGATCATTTTCCTTCCACTTCACAATTATGTGCCACTTTGTGTTGGTCTATCACCCAAAATCCCAATAAAATACATTTACAATTTTAGTTGTAACATGACATAATGTGGAAAAATTCAAGTGGTATGAATACTTTTTTAATGCACTGTACTGCATAACTGATGTGGTTGTATCACTAATTACTAATAAAAGCCTGTATTTAACAATAAAACTTAATCCAAAACCAAGTATTGTGTGAGTATTATTTGTACCAAAATTTACAACATTATAGCAGATTTCTGTGAATCCCAGTGGCGGCTGGTTCTCAATATTTGGGGGGGGGGGGGTGGCAAACAAACCTGCCCCCCTTGCAGGAGATGGCTGATGGCAATCAGTGGCCCTCCCACCCCTGCGGGAGATGGACTGCGGCGATCAGTGGCCCCATGGGAGAAGGATAGGGGCGATCAGTGGCCTAACCTTAGGAGGCTGATGCTGTTTCTCGCTCCGGCTTGCAGAGGGAAGATCTGGGGCCATTGCTTTTCCTCCTAGCTGAACAGAAAGTGGGTCCTAAGACTCCCTGGCCAATTGGGTCTCAGGACCTGCTTCCTGATTGGCCAAGAGGAGATGCAGGAAGACAATAGCGATCATTAATTTGCTATTGTCACACAACTGGATGGGCTCAAGGCGCAGTGCTCCCCGAGCCCACCCTTTTTTTAAGTCAATTAGAGCCTCAGGCTCTAATCGTGTCCTCAAAAAAAAGAAAAACATTGCAATCCATGCATCTGGCACCCTGCATGTAGATTAGGGGCAGGCGCATGGATTGGGGGAGCGGCGCCCCTGCGCCACCTAATGAATGGGCTGCCACTGGTCAATCCCATATCCAAATAGATGATCTAGTACAGAAAGGTCTGACACTGCACAAAGTAATGAAGATATAAGAAAGAAAAGAGATTAAAGAGAAAAGAAAGAAGAGGAGTAGAAGAGGAGTAGGACCTAATGTCAGGAGACTAGTAGACCAGACTGTGTGGACTGCACAGAGATAACCCAAAAGGCATGTAAGTGAATAATAATATTTATTAAAATAGGTGATAAATCAGAAAATATAAACAGTGCACAACCAACACAACAAACCCACCACAAAAAACAATATATACAGCATGGGGCAGTACCAGAATCACAGATGTCAGCCAGGCCAGGGTCATACACGGCAGGTCAGCAGGACAAGGGATATACCAGAAGCATAAACGTTAGCCAAGCCAAGGTCATACACAGGAAGATCAGTAAATGAGGGACAGGGAACCAACAGGACAGAGAGGGGATGGATCAGGCTGAAGGGCACAGGAACACAGAAGGGACCGGGTCAGGATAAGCTCGGGAACAAGGTCGGATGCAGGCTCAGGATCAGTAAACAGGCAAACGAGGTCAGGGCTCAAGGAGAGAGATACCAAGGCAAGCATGTGAGGGCTTGCCGGGTATTTATGGGACTGACAATAATTGTCTTCAAGTAACACCTGAGCGCAGGGAGTGTTGTTTGCTCCATACTGCCAGGATCCATCCGCTGGTGGACGTCAGTACTGCGGCCAAAAGATGAAATGACACCAGCAGGGAAATATTCCCCTGACCATTCAAAACTGCCAGGAGACACCTGCTGGTGGACCCCAGTACTGCGCGCCAAACGATATATCCTAAACATCTTATATATATATATATATATATATATATATATATATATATATATATATATATATATATATCCTAAACGATGGACCCTTTCCTGACAGTACCCCCCTAAAGGAGCGGCCTGCGGACGCTCCAACTAGTCTTAATTGTCTATAGTCTATGGCACCAGGCAGAATGGTGGAAGAAGGCATTTCAGGCTGGTTGTCAGGCACATCCAGGTCATTGAGCTGGGCAGCGGACAGGAACAAACCAAGCTGGGCAGCAGACAGGAACAAACCAAGCTGGGCAGCAGACAGGAACAAACCAAGCTGGGCAGCAGACAGGAACACACCCAGCTGGGCAGCAGACAGGAACACACCCAGCTGGGCAGCAGACAGGAACAAAGCTGGGCAGCAGACAGGAACACACCCAGCTGGGCAGCAGACAGGAACAAACCAAGCTGGGCAGCAGACAGGAACAAACCAAGCTGGGCAGCAGACAGGAACACACCGAGCTGGGCAGTAGGCTCCGGGTCATCGAGCTGGGCAGCAGGCTCCGGGTCATCGAGCTGGGCAGCAGGCTCCGGGTCATCGAGATGGGCAGCAGGCTCTGGAGCATTAGGCCGAACAGCGAGCACTGTAAGGGCAGGCTGGATTACAGGCACCGGCTCAGCAAGCTGGGTAACGGGCCCAAGCCCAGTGGGCTGGGTAACAGGCCCCGGACTCAGCGAGCTGGACACCGGGCACTGATTCGGCAAGCCGAATAACGGGTACTGGCTTAACAGGCAGAGTGATGGACTTTGGTTTAGCAGACTGGGTAACGGGCACCGGTTCAGCAGACTGGGTAACGGGCACCGATTCAACAGACTGGGTAACAGGCACCGGTTCAGCAGGCTGAGACACGGGCACCGAAACTTCAGGCTGAGACACGGGCACCAAAACTTCAGGCTGAGACACGGGCACCGAAACTTCAGGCTGAGACATGGGCACCGAAACTTCAGGCTGAGATACCAATATCACGACATCAGGCTGGAAGGCAGGTACCAGGATATCAGGCTGGAAGATGGGCACATCAGACCGGAAAGCAGGCTCATCAGGCTGAACAGCGGGCACATCAGGCTGGAAAGTGGGCACATCAGGCTGGAAAGTGGGCACCGAGACATCAGACCGGGCAGCAGGTACTGGAACTTCAGGCTGGACAGCAGAGACAGGCGCTGGCACATCCGGCAGAACAGCAGGTACTGGCACAACAGGATGAACAACAGGTACATCGGACTGGACAGTAGTCACTGAAGCGTCAGACTGGAACATGGGCACTGGGATGTCAGGCTGAGCAGCAGGCACTGGGACCTGCAACTGGGCAGCGGGCACAGGCATTGGCACAACAGGCTGAGTAGAAGACACTGGCACATCAGGCTGGGCAGCGGACAGGAACACATCAGGCTGGGCAGCAGACAGAAAATCGTCAGACTGGGAAGCGGGCACATCAGACTGGAACACTGGCAGCAAAACTTTAGGCTGGAACATGGACACAAAGTCATCAGACTGGTCAGCAGGCACTGGGACGTCAGACTGGGTAGCAGGCACTGGGACGTCAGACTGGGTAGCAGGCACTGGGACGCCAGACTGGGTAGCAGGCACTAGGACGTCAGACTGGGTAGCAGGCACTGGGACGTCAGACTGGGTAGCAGGCACTGGGACATTAGACTGGGTAGCAGGCACTGGGACGTCAGACTGGGTAGCAGGCACTGGGACGTCAGACTGGGTAGCAGGCACTGGAACGTCAGACTGGGTAGCAGAGACATCAAGCTGGAAGGCAGGCACCGAGACATCCAGCTGGAAGGCAAGCATCGAGACATCCGGCTGGAAGGTAGGCACATCAGACTGGAAAACGGGAACATCAGATTGGGGCACAGGGACTTTAGGCGGAGACACTGGCTGGATAGCAGGCAGAGGTTTGGCAGAATCAGGTGGGTTATTAGGTTTAGCTGGTACGCAAGCAGACTGGAGTGGGTTGGTTGGTGTGGAAGCAAGTTGGGTTACTGGCAGGATCGTGTGGGTAGGAAAGAACTTTCGCTTCTTCTTTGGATTAGCCAGCGCAGCCTTGTAGGTAATTGCAGGGCTGTAAGGAAGGGATGTAACTGGGCAAAAGGAAGACCAGGGAACAGTGGCTGGAGGAGGGGTTTGTGGGATTGTTACAGGTGGAAGAGAAGAGGCAGGTGGATTGAAAGCAGGATAGGTGCAGTGAGTAGAGACTGGGTAATAGTACTTAGTGGGAAGCTGTGTATACTGGAATGTAGATGAGGTTGCCATGGGCGACTGGGAGAAAGATTCTTGGGAAAGTAGGTGACTAATGGCGGGGCTGGATTGCTGTGGCTTAGCTAAATGCAGGAGATCTGACCATGCTTGCAACACAGGTTGAACAATAGTTGGTTCACATACAGCCTGTCTAATCAGAGATTGTACTGAACAAATGCAATCGGATAACACCTGCTGGGAACAAGCGGAATAATGTTCATCAAAAAAAGCCGGATCATCCTCTAACAACCATACCAGGGATTCAACCTGGTCACAACTGAAAGGAGGGGAGAAATCGTCACTACCTTTGGGAAAGCATGACCAGGCTGGCTTTTGCACATAATTGGATCAAAGGCTGAACATCCTCAAATAACATATGACCCTGATCTACTAGAAAATGGGCTAAACGGATCGTTTCCAGCAGGTGGTCACTGGTCCAATCTTTAACAGTCTGGCGGCAATATTCATTATCCTCTGCCGCCAGCAGAGAATAATAGACAATTTCATGTCCACAAGTCCATCTTTTGCGCGCCCACCGTACCAGGATGGTTTCTCAGTGCAGCCACGTCTGGTCAGGGATGGCCTTGGTATACTGTCAGGAGACTAGTAGACCAGACTGTGTGGACTGCACAGAGATAACCCAAAACGCATGTAAGTGAATAATAATATTTATTAAAATAGGTGATAAATCAGAAAATACAAACAGTGCACAACCAACACAACAAACCCACCACAAACAATAATATATACAGCATGGGGCAGTACCGGAATCACAGATGTCAGCCAGGCCAGGGTCATACACTGCAGGTCAGCAGGACAAGGGATATACCAGAAGCATAAACGTTAGCCAAGCCAAGGTCATACACAGGAAGATCAGTAAATGAGGGACAGGAAACCAACAGGATGGAGAGGGGATAGATCAGGCTGAAGGGTACAGGAACACAGAAGGGACCGGGTCAGGATAAGCTCGGGAACAAGGTCGGATGCAGGCTCAGGATCGGTAAACAGGGAAACGAGGTCAGGGCTCAAGGAGAGAGATACCAAGGCAAGCATGTGAGGGCTTGCCGGGTATTTATGGGACTGACAATAATTGTCTTCAAGTAACACCTGAGCGCAGGGAATGTTGTCTGCTCCATACTGCCAGGATCCATCCGCTGGTGGACGTCAGTACTGCAGCCAAAAGATGAAATGACACCAGCAGGGAAATATTCCCCTGACAGTTCCAAACTGCCAGGAGACACCTGCTGGTGGATCCCAGTACTGCACGCCAAACGATATATCTTACCAGCGGATAGACCCTTTCCTGACACCTAAACGGGGAACGCCAGGCCATCCAATCTGCCTGGCCCAACCCAGGGCCCCTATAGTAAGCTCTGTTTGCCAAACTACAGGTCCCTGTGCATTGTCTCTGCCAGGCTTTGTACCTGGAATGTGGCAGAGATATGGGGGTCACACAACTGTCATGCTCCGTCCCACGTATGCACCCCTTTGTGTCAGGTTTTAATTCTAAGTTGGGGAAATTTCCCTTTATTTCCTGCCTTGGTGATAACGTAGACTGTAACATAAAGAGAAATGCAATCTCTCCTACAGGGACATAGACAGCAATGAGAACCCATCTTTGTACAGTATAGACAGTAGTTCAATGTTGTAGTGCTTTGTCCATGTTGGAGAGTTTCACCCCTAACACACATCCTATTCCAAAAGAACGACTGCAGAAATGATCTTCCTGTACAATGGGGTGTTGTGGGGTTCAGTAATTCCTTACAAATACAGATGCTGAATCGGCATGCCCCCCAAACTCCTTCAACATCAAAGGAATGCATTTTACTGATTTACCAATTGTTGTTGTTGATGTGTGCTAGCAGGGTGAATTTGGGGACCAAAAACAAAACAGAGTGAATTATGAATGACTCATTCACCATATTGGACATTCACACTCCATCCCGTAATGTAAAAAATGCCATTTTACCATAAAAACATATTTCTTTTGGGAAGTATACTGTATCTTGAAAATGAATAATTCTATCTAACTACTGAATGTGTACTGGATATAAAAATAAAAGAATAAACTGACTTTATTATATCAGTTACACTGCCTGGTATAGAAATTATATTTTCAGACTAATGTTACTATTATTTAGTTCTTTGTTCTGTAGTGTAAATCGGTCTTAACCTATGTTACTATTATTCTGTTCTTTGTTCTGTAGTGTAAATCGGTGTCAGTCGATGTGTATAAAGCTCTGGTGATTGTGTCTCCTCCTGAGCAGAACTGCCGGTGACTGAGAGGACCTGCTGTGTGACATGAAATGTTCTCCTTTCCTCTGTGTCTGTTACCTGCTGATACTCTTCATCCCCATCACATCCTATGGGGTAGCATTGACCCGGAGCTCAACATTTGCTTGTAGACTTACTATGGAAATGCCAATATTTGAGTATGAATATTATCAGGAGGGAGATGTCATTATTGGAGGATTAGTCTCTGCTCACATGAATAGCCAACGTAACATGCGTCCTGTTTTTCAAAATGTTTTTTTTACTCGTTCACCAGACTTTCACAGGTGTGACAAGTAAGTCTCTTTTTCTCATATTTGCTCTCTCTGTATAACTCAAAGATATAATATGATTCTTCATTTTCACAGTAATATTTTATGAACATTTACAGCTGTTTCTACTGATGTTTTATATATGTTCTTATGATTTGGTTACAGTCTGTGTTGCACCAATATACAATGATTACATTTGTCTTCCATCATATTTTGTCTTCAGGCCATGCTGGGATTTCTGATAAATAATCATGTCATGTATGTAGTTATGGCTCCTGCAGACCTAAAATCGAGATGATTCCATCATTGCCAGGAGAGAGGAAGGGAGGTGTGCTGTTATGTATTAGCTTGTGTGTATGATCTTCTATTTATCAGGGCAGCTTACAGCTTAGCAAAAAGCCATCCTGGGAAAAATGTAGGGATATACACTATATTACCAAAAGCATTGGGACACCTACATTTACACGCACATGAACCTTAATGGCATCCCAGTCTTAGTCCGTAGGGTTCAATATTAGATCATGCAATAAAATGCAGCGCTTATATATATATATATATATATATATATATATATATATATATATATATATATATATATATATATATATTAAAATGACAATATATAATAATGACAATATATGTTGTGATCAACAAAATACCTCTGCCAACATTACTGCGCCTCTTCATGTCCTTATATGAGCTTTGCATTCACTTCCTAAACATGAGTGTTCCATTGTTACTTTTTTTTAATACATTTTTACATGATTTCACACTATGTGGAACCTTTCTTTTATTTTTGGTTTCAACGTGTGAGCAAAGAATATCCTCTGGCTTTCCCTCCTTCCATTTTGAGCCTCATGTGCCTGAGCCTCAAATCCAATGCTGTGGATTTGATGTTGATCAACACCATTCAAAAATCTGTCCAGGAGTTCTGATGGTTTTCCATATACGGTATTTATCGCCATAAGCAGGGCTGATGCAAGGATTTCTGACACCCCAGACGAAACCTCATTTTTGCTGCCCCCCCCCTCTTGGCTCCACCCCTGACTCCAATCTTTGCCCTGCCCATGTATAGCCCACCTTTTAAATGAAGCGCCCATCAAATGCAGCTTCACCAGCGCCTATCAAATGCAGCCTACCAGTGCCCATCAATGCAGCCTACCAGCGCCCATCAATAAATGTTTGCTTGCTTCTATTTATTCGGGTGTTGGGACACAGACACAGTCCTTCATTGCCGCTGCGTCTCTGACACTATGTGCGAACGTAGCGGCGGCTGCCTCCTGATGCTGAGGCTCAGTTGCTGCAGAGGGAAGAGAGTAGGAACACCAGTGGCCGGGCCCCTAGGCAGCAGTGAGCCCTAGGCGGCTGCCTAGTTTTCCTAGTGGTAGCACCGGCCCTGGCCATAAGCCTGTATGACTTAAGAGGTATAAGCCCCTTTAAGTCCATTACTTCCAGTACGCCTTCATGCCATTGGTGGTGGTGTCTTTTACAAGTTTCTCCTCACGTTGATGTTACCTACCTCATTGATGTTTTTGAGATGTTTTTCTGATATTATTCACTGATTCACTTTCTGAATTTTATTATTCATCAATCATTATTCATAATTTTTCCACTTGGTGGATATCATTTTACATTTATATTCACACTATTTTTTCACTTGGTGGACTGTTTTTATATTTCACTGTGTGTTTTACTGATCACAACATATATTGTCATTATTATATATTGTCATTTTTATATATATATATATATATAAGCGCTGCATTTTATTACATGATCTATTTTTTTTGCTTTTGTCTCCGGCCGTGCTGGCTGCTGTATATATATACCTTTCTTCTTTCACAGCGTGATAATTCCCCTCCTTTTTGTATCGTAGGGTTCAATATTACCTTAGATTGTAAGCTCCTTGAGGGTAGGGACTGATGTGAATGTACAATGTATATATAAAGCTTTGTGTAAATTGATAGCGCTATATAAGTATTGAGTTGACTCACCCTTTGCAGCTATAACAGCTTCAACTCTTCTGGAAAGGCTGTCCACAAGGCTTAGGAGTGTGTCTATGGAAATGTTTGACCATTCTTCTATAAGTGTATTTGTGAGGTCAGGCACTGATGTGGGCGAGAAGGCCTGGCTCGCAGTTACTACTCTAATTCATCCCAAAGGTGTTCTATTGGGTTGAGGCAGGCCAGTCAAGTTCCTCCATCCCAAACTCGCTCATCCAGACTCGTCTTTATGGACCTTGCTTTGTCAAAATCATTTGGTGGAGGGGGATTATAGTGTGAGGTTGTTTTGCAGGGGTTGGGGGGGGGGGGGGGTTGGTCTTGGCCCCTAAGTTTCAGTGAAGGGATCTCTTAAGGCGTCAGCATACCAAGACATTTTGGAACATTTCATGCTCCCAACTTTGTGGGAACAGTTTGGGGATGGCCTCTTCCTGTTCCAACATGACTACGCATCAGTGCGCAAAGCAAAGTCCATAAAGACATGGATGAGCGAGTTTAGGGTGGAGGAACTTGACTGGCCTCAGGTATCTCCACCAAGAAACGGCTTCCCAAGTTCTGGAACACAAGACCTGCAAGTCTGGCTATAGTTACCCCAAGAACCAGGCAACACCACTTTTGGAGTACACCAGAAAAAAAATGTTTATTTGAACACAGATTCAGAGATATACATGACACAGGTGTATTCAACTTTCCAATAGTAGACCGTCATTGGGAGGGGCTGCTGGAGAAACACCCCCCCCTAGCTAATCCACAAAGACATATACATCCCATAACAGGTTGCTCCCAAAGCATATGAAAACAATAGAACAATGAGATACAGACACTTAACAACACATAGCAACCCCCACCCCACCTCAAACCATCTAGCAATGGTCTCTGATGAAAGGTGGACTTTATCTTCATATATTCTTGAGGGATATTGTTCAAAAATATTAATGTCTCACGTGAAAGAGCCTCTTCATTCCTTCAACACAAACCACACATATAGAACTCTGGATAACAGGGGTAAAAGGAAATGCTAAGCCCGGTGTGGTTGTACAGTCAGTCTGATTAGTGCAGATCAGACTGGGATTCTCGGTCACCTTGTGTCCCTAATAGACACAGGGTAACTTACACATAGGAGGGGGTGGGAGAGCTGGACAAGGAGTTTCCAGAGCTCTCCAAGGTAAGCTAGGTTCCATAAGACCTTGTAACACTAATGGGTCACATGACACCGGGGAGGGAAAATGGCTAATTGGGCCCAAGTTTTTTCATTTTTGTTGCCAGCGGTTTAGACATTAGTGGTTGTGTGTTGAGTTATTTTGAGGGGACAGCAAATTTACACTGTTATACACGCTGTACACTCACTACTTTACATTGTAGCAAAGTGTCATTTCTTCAGTGTTGTCACATGAAAAGATATAATAAAATATTGACAAAAATGTGAGGGGTGCACTAACTTTTGTGAGATACTGTAAATATCTAAATGGTGATTCTAGCATAGGGAGAAAGCTATTCAGTCTCAGGTTGTTCAAAAGGATATGGGGCCACTCAATGAAGTTGGACAAAAAAGGGTTAAACATACTGTTAGAAATTTTGCCTTCTCCCTTACACCAACTCCCCTGGATTACTAGCAGGCATACCCCGTCATCATGAAAAACTCACCCTCTCATAAACGCTACGCTAGTAACTTTCAGAGAAGCCTGCCGTTAAGATACAATCTTGTCTTTCCCAGGTCCCCTGACACAGATATGCCAAAATCCAGACTTTCCACCAGGCATGCCAGCCTCCTTTCTCCTAGACGTCTGGCCATATCCCACTGTCCTCACAGAGCAATTTATTCGTTTCAAATATTTTTATTGGTAATTAACAAGCAACTGTTCCATACATTTCAGTACAAGGTATCGTATAAACATTAAACAGTGCATATCACAGTCAAACATTATAACACTGGTATAATGGAAGATAGGGAATTATACAAAAGATGGATACTCAGCCAGATAACATGTTGGTATGCTTTAGTTGAAATTGCGAACAGTAGAAGGGAACAGGGTCCCTTAATTAGATATGTTGGGGTGCCGGGGGTCCCACAAGGGAGCGGACAAGAGAGCCGCCGGGACCATCTTATAAGACAGAGTACACTACCAGTAGGTATTAAAAAGAGATAAGAGGAGGAAGAAAGGGGGAGAGGGAGGGGTAGCTGAGAGGAGAAAGTCTGAAAGAAGGGAGAAGGATTAGCAAAGAGGGGGGGTGTAGGTCGGTCGGAGCGCACGGGCACGGGTGCAGTGTCAAAGTCCTAGGTTTAGACCAGGACTACATAGTTACATACATAGTAGGTGAGGTTGAAAAAAGACAAGTCCAACCTATGTGTGTGATTATGTGTCAGTATTGCATTGTATATCCCTGTATGTTGTGGTCATTCAGGTGCTTATCTAATAGTTTCTTGAAGCTATCAATGCTCCCCGCTGAGACTTCCCCTGTGGAAGGGAATTCCACATCCTTGCCGCTCTTACAGTAAAGAACCCTCTACGTAGTTCAAGGTTAAACCTCTTTTCTTCTAATTTTAATGAGTGGCCACGAGTCTTGCTAAACTCTCTTCTGTGAAAAAGTTTTATCCCTATTGTGGGGTCACCAGTCCGGTATTTGTAAATTGAAATCATATCCCCTCTCAAGCGTCTCTTCTCCAGAGAGAATAAGTTCAGTGCTCGCAACCTTTCCTCATAACGAAGATCCTCCAGACCCTTTATTAGCTTTGTTGCCCTTCTTTGTACTCGCTCCATTTCCAGTACATCCTTCCTGAGGACTGGTGCCCAGAACTGGACTGCATACTCTAGGTGCGGCCGGACCAGAGTCTTGTAGAGCGGGAGAATTATCGTTTTATCTCTGGAGTTGATCCCCCTTTTAATGCATGCCAATATTCTGTTTTCTTTGTTAGCAGCAGCTTGGCATTGCCTGCCATTGCTGAGCCTATCATCTACTAGGACCCCCAGGTCCTTTTCCATCCTAGATTCCCCCAGAGGTTCTCCCCCCAGTGTATAGATTGTATTCATATTTTTGCCACCCAAATGCATTATTTTACATTTTTCTACATTGAACCTCATTTGCCATGTAGTCGCCCACCCTATTAATTTGTTCAGGTCTTTTTGCAAGGTTTCCACGTCCTGCGGAGAAGTTATTGCCCATCTTAGCTTAATATCGTCTGCAAATACAGAGATTGAACTGTTTATCCCATCCTCCAGATCGTTTATGACTAATTTAGAGTCCCAAGAGATGTTCGTCAATATCAGGTAGAAATCCATGGTTGCCAGGTTTTAGTATGTTGGGGGACCTTATCTAGGATTTTCGCTTCGATCTTGCTGTGTATCATTGCTTGGGTGATCCTATTCTTCATTTCAGCTATACTAAGTGTGGGTGTTTTCCAAGCCTTAGCAATTGTTTGCTTGGCTGCAGTGAATATTTGAAGGAGGAGGCGGCGTTGTGCTCTGGTGTAATCTTGCAGTATGAAGTTGAGTAGAGCCACAGCTGGGTTAGGTTCTAGGGTGATTTGGTGGAGGGTAGATGCCATTTGGAATGTTGTTTCCCAGAAGCGTTGCACCAGTGGGCATGTCCACCAGATGTGCAAGTGTGTACCTCTATCCCTGCATCCCCTAAAGCAGTTTGGGGAAAATTCGGGTAGAAATTTAGTGATTCTACCTGGGACTAGATATCAGCGCATCAACACTTTGTAATTTGCCTCTGAGGTGACAACATTTTGAGATGAGTTTTTTGTGTTGGTCCAAATGGTCACCCAGTCCTCCGCTTCGATGTTAATATTTAAGTCCCTTAACCATCGCTGTGCGTAGGTGGGAGGGCTTGAGGGTGGCGTTGTGAGGTGGGCGTAAAGGCGAGAAATAGCTCCTGGGGCATGCGGGTCTGAGTCCCACATATTTTCATATTCTGTTAAAGTATCCAGCCCAGAGAGAGATTTTATGGTTGTTTGAGCAAAATGAGTGATTTGGAGATAGCGGAAGCATTCTCTACTGGGGAGCTGTGTTTGTGCCTGGATACTTGGAAACAATTTTATAGTGTCACCATTGATTAGGTCACATATGCGGGTCAGACCCGCCCATACCCAGGCCTGAAATGAGGCTGGTTCTGTGTAGGCTGGATAGAATTGAGGGTGGCCTAGAAAAGACAGAAGCGGGGAGTACAGGGAGATCAATTTGAAGGGGGTCTTCAATTTATCCCAGAGTTTAAGTGTGTGTTGCTTTAATGGATTGGTTATAGGGCCTCGCGTTGCTGAGGGGAGCCATAGCAAATTGGTTATAGTAATCGGGTGAAGGTCAATAGCCTCAAGGCTGACCCAGAGTGGTATTTCAGATTTAGAGTGGTAAAGAGTGGACTGGGCCAGCCGGGCCGCGTGATAATAATGTTAAAAATTGGGTATACCTAGGCCTCCGCTGAGCTTATTACGGAGTAGAACCGGTCTCGCAACTCTGGGCCGTATAGGGCCCCAAATGTATTTAAAAACTTTGTTTTGTATGATCCTATGGTAGTAAGGGGGGACCGCGATAGGGAGTACTCTATATAAAAACAATAATTTTGGTAACAAGGACATTTTCACAGAAGCAATACGTCTGAGCCAGGAGACACATAAGGGTAGCCAGGAATTAAGGAGAGAAGTTAGTTGGGTTAGCATTGGAAGATAATTGGATTGGAACAGATTCATTGGATCACTGGTCAATTTAATCCCTAGGTAGGGAATAGATGTGGAGGAACAGTGAAAAGGGAAATTTTGGCGCAGCTTTTCGAGATCAGTATGTGGTAGTGACACATTGAGAGCTTTTGATTTTGTTTGGTTGACTTCTAACCCCGAGACCTGAGCAAACTTATCTAAGGTGTATGGGGCGTCATAATAAACATGAGGGCATCAGCAGCAAAGAGACACAGTTTGTGTGAGGTTGAAGCAACCTCTAAGCCTCGGATGTCAGGGTTAATTCTTATCAGGGCCACTAAAGGTTCGATCACGAGCGCAAATAGTAAGGGGGACAAGGGGCAGCCCTGTCTGGTTCCTCGCAAAATAGGGAAGGGTTCCGAGCGAAATACTGAATAGTGCACGTATGCCTGTGGGTGGTTGTACAATGCATTGATCCAGCCAAGAAAATGTGGGCCGAAGCCCCAACGTTGAAGGATATAAAATAAGTAGGGCCAAGAGACTGTGTCAAAAGCTTTCCGTATGTCTAGGGAGAGGAGATGCATCGGAATTTTACGAGAACGGGCTAGGTGTTGTAGGAGGATCACACGTCGGATGTTATCGCTCGCTTGTCGTTTAGGTATAAAGAATACTTGGTCTTTATGTATCAGTCCCCCTTTAATAGGATTGAGGCGTAGGGCTAAAATTTTGGCCAGGATCTTGATGTCCACGTTTAAGAGTGAAATTGGTCTATAGTTGGACCATAATGTAACATCTGTGTTTGGTTTCGGGATTATTGATATAAGCGCCGTCAATGTGTCTCTACCAAAGGAGTGCTGTCTGAGTATAGCGTTAAAAGAATTGGTGAGGAGGGGGGCTAGTTCAGTTGTAAATTTTTTGTAATAGAGACTAGGGAGGCCGTCCAGGCCCGGACGTTTATGGGGTTTGAGCGACTTGATAGCCGATAAGACTTCCTCTGTTGTGATCATGCTCTCCATTAGCTCACGATTGGCATCTGATAGTGTAGGGATAGGCAAATTACGGAAAAGCTTTTCTGCCTGACCCAACGGGAACGATGTTTTGGACTCATAAAGATTTGCCAACTGCTTACGGAATTCCTAGAGAACTTTGGTCGAATTACTAGTAATCGTGTCTTTAGCCAATCTGAGTCTGATGGGAACATGAACACGATCCGGCCTGCGAAGGCGTAAAGCCAGGTAGGTGTCTGGTTTGTTTGC
Organism: Lithobates clamitans; assembly: GCA_037952925.1. Classification (NCBI taxonomy): domain Eukaryota; kingdom Metazoa; phylum Chordata; class Amphibia; order Anura; family Ranidae; genus Lithobates; species Lithobates clamitans. The sequence continues at coordinate 2,693,733 of JBBGZY010000610.1, forward strand.
TTTGGTATAGATCGTGTGATTGGATCTGCGGATAGTCTTATCAGCCGCCTCAGCCAGAAGTAAGTCTAACTCAAGTTTAGTCTTTTCTAAAGTTGTTTTATGCGCTTCAGTTGGACTGGATTGGAATTGTAGTTAGTTATTGTGATATTCTGACTCAAGTTGGTGTAGTCTGAGAGTATTATCTCTATTGAGATGTGACGCAACTGAGATACATGTGCCTCGTATGACTGGTTTATGAGCCTCCCAGAGCAAGACGGGGGAGATGTCAGGGGTGGCGTTATGTGTTAGGTAGTCTTTGAGGGCTACCTGGATATCCAGACAGTATGATTGGTTGGTTAGAAGAGAATCATTCATGCACCATGATCTGTTTGTAGCTTGCGGTATTAAGGATGACACTGAGGTGATAACAGCACAATGGTCTGTCCATGTGATTGGCTGGATATGCGAGTGAAGGAGGAGTGGGGCGGATGCTATAGAAATAAAAATGTGGTCAATTCTTGGGAAGGATTTGTGGGGGTGTGAGTAGAATGTATAGTTTTTCTTTGGGGTTGGATTCCCTCCATGTATCTAAGTAAGAGGCCTTTTGTATTTGTTTACGGAATTGCGTTGGGGGGCGTGGTGCTCAGGGGCATAGGGTGATTTATCTGTGTGTGGTTGTAATACAGAGTTAGAATTACCACACAGAAACAAAGTTCCCTTACAGTGTGTTCTCACAACCTGTAACAAATGTGAGAAAAAGGGGTTTGGGTTAGTATTGGGAGCATAATAGGAAACAAAAGTTGTTGTTACATCTTGCAACAGACCTACAAGAATTAAGTAGCGACCTTCTGGGTCTTTAATTTCAGACAAAGGGGTGAATGGCATGGAAGGCCAGCAAGACCCCTCTATGTTTCGTGTCTGCTGAGGTGGTGAAAACTTGTGGATATTTAGAACTAAAAAAGCTAGGGGTTTGGCGTTTAGAGAAGTGGGTTTCCTGGAGAGCCACTACGCTGGCTTTTAGAGATGCAAACGTTTGAAAGGCTTTCACCCGCTTGTGTGGAGAGTTAAGTCCCTTAACATTTAAGGTAAGTATATTAAGCGGGGCCATGGATGGGTGCATGGAGAGCTAATATCAGGGGGCACAGGGCCTATGCGAGCCGACCGACAATAGGGGAGAGAAAAAGTAGAAGTAGAGAGTAGGAGGAGGGAGAGAGAGAGGAGAAGAGAAGGGAGTACATGAGGTGTAGGGCAAGCCACTGAGATATCCTCCTAGTGGGGAGGCAATAGATCAGTAATGCCCACCAGAAAGTGCACCAACCCTGCAACCAGAAAACCAGTCAGAAAGTGGGTGCACCATAGAGGTGGAGAGCAATGACTGCTCCCCGCCGCGAACAGGGATATTAGAATCAATTTAGGATAGAGACCTTCAATACTGCAGATAACATTAGGGTATCAACAAAAAAAGGAGGGTAAAAACATACGGAATATTGCGTGTAAATAACTGAAAGGTGCATATACAAATGTTTCACTGGTGCCATTCCCATAAAATAAAAATTTTGTAAATGTGGGGGGGGGGTTAAGAGGGAACAGGGGAAGGGGGAGGGGGGAAGGGAGAAAGAGAAGGTGGACACGGGGAAAAAGGTTAGGGGGAGGGGAAAAGGACAAGGAGAGGGGCAAAGGGAGGGAGAGGGGAGAGGAGGAAGGGAGGAGGGGAGTAGGGGAAATTAGGGGAGAGGGATATAGGAAATAATCTAGTAAATTGCATCCGATACGAGCATTATACTAGGCTAAGTATAGAGGGAATGTGATTACTATATTACTATAGTGCCAGAGTGGGAATGGCAGAGTAATGAGGTTAATCTGGCTCGCTAAGCGTGGACCAGATTAAGCGTACTTAAGCACATCTTACAAGTACATTATTAAGGTAAGTAGCAAAACAGTACTAAACTAAAACAATAAAACAATAAAACAACTGAACCTGAGCAGGCCCTAGGGGGCCTGGGAGCCCTGTAGAAAAGACATTCAAAGCTAACCCAGCCTGACAATTGTCGTCCAGCAGGTCCCGGTCGTAGATAAGTCCTCTAGCTGTGATGCGAGGTCAGTCACTGCGGATGCAACCGAGAACCTGCACGCTGGAAAAAAAAAAAAGGGGGAGATAAGAAAAGAAAAACATCTTCCTTGTTGTCAGCGAAGGGCTTGAGATTTTGGGCTAGGGTGGTAGTTTCCAGATGATCGTGCTGGGGTTCCTATCCGGTTAGACAATGGATCAGGATTATTTCTTTTTGGGGTCGTGGTGTATGGCTGGGAGGTAGATCTAGCTGGCGTGCGTGGAAGCGATGTTTCCGACTGGCGTGTCTGGGGCGACAGGTGAAGAGACTCCAGCAGACAATGCAGCGAGTCTGGGGTGGTGCAGGTATGTTGCTGTCCTTGGAAAGAAAACTGCAGGGCAAATGGAAACCGCCATGTGTACTTAAGCTGATGTTGTTGCAATATCTGCAGCTGCGGTTTCATAGCAGGACGTTTAGCTATGGTGAGGGGTGCTAAATCGGAGAACAATTGGTAATCATGGCTCTGGAACTGAAGGGAGTTCTTGTTACGTGCTGCTGTTAGTAGCTGTTCTTTCGTGCGGAAAAAATGCAGCTTAACAATGATGTCCCGTGGTGGCCCATCAGTCTGTTGACGGGTGAGTGCCCTGTGGATTCTATCGAACTCAAGGCGCTCAATAGGTATAGAGGGCGCCAGCTCCTGAAACAACGCTGTGGTAAATGATTGTAAATTGTCTATCGTCACCGGTATACCTCGGAGGCGCAAGTTGGAAATGCAAGAACGATTTTCAGCGCCTTCAAGATGTGATAAAAGCATGGAGTTTTCTTCACGGAGGGCAATTTGTTCCTGGGCTTGTTCATGCAGGGTTAGCTCCATATCGTCGACCCTAGTTTCTAGATCTGCCGTGCGTTGGCCTATCTCACGAATTTCTCGTGTCAGACTATTAGTGATCTGGTCTGATGTTGTCTTTAGGGCCTTGTGGAGCATTGATTCCATTAGCCTTATAAAAGCAGATTGTGACATACCTGCCTGTGGAATAGAAGGGGAACCTCCTGGATTAGATTGCATGTCAGTCTCTTCCTCGCTGTCTAGCATGTGTGAGCTTGCAGGAGAGGACACCGTTTGTTCAGCTAGGGCTTGGGCCTTCGCCGCCATCTTGGAGGAAGCGCGGGCCAGCGCTTCTTTAATGGGTTTTGGCTTTGTCTTGCCACTATGACCCGTTAACACCAGGCACTGGTGTGTAGAGATGTGATCCCTGGAGAACGGGAGCTGAAATGCCGGTTCAGTGGACCGTAATAGTCCCGAGTATGCGGCGGGAAGTGCAGAGCTTCACAGAGAGGCATCTGCCATGTAAAGCTGCGCGCATGCGCCCCCCAGAGCAATTTTTTCATAGAGGCTGTCTCCTCACTCTGCAATCACTTTCCTCCTAGATAATAAATCAGTCATTCCCCTTCTGGTCTTATGCCCAAATTCGACACTTTCTTGACAGATCCCAGCCCAGAACTGACTTGTCCCGACAGCTTACACCATTTGAATCAATATGTTTCAGACAAGAACCCCTAATTCCAGACATATATGCTATGCTATTTGTTGATCATGACCCTAAATCTAATGCAGCAAGCTGCAGATGGGAACAAGAACTACTTTGAGATCTCTCAAAAGAAGAGTGGGAAAATATCTACACATATATTCACAAGGGGACGGTAAACGTCTACACGCAAGAAAACTGATTCAAAATTGTTTCCAGATGGTATAGGACTCCACTTAAGCTACATAAGATCTCACCTACAATCTCACCCCAGTGCTGGCGTTGTAATGAAGAGTTGAGATCACTTTTGTCTGATGGTCCTGCCCTCAAATACAACCATTCTGGAAAGAACGCTCTTTAGCCATGCATCTCGTGAATGCAGTCAGGTTATGCATCCCAGCTCAATGGCGATCATTGGATTCCCCGATCATTGCAGGTTGGTTTAAACAAATAACAAAAATCACAGAAATGGAGGAACTTGTACATCAAGCAAAAGATACCCCCTCTAAAATATTGGACACATGGTCCTGTTGGTTGCATTTCATCAACACAGATGAATACAAGAGGCACCTAGCATAATGATCCACTCACACCTCGGGCGAGAGAGAAGACAGGAATTAGTGCCCCTCTTTCTCACCCTTGCCCTTACTTTCAAAGGCCACTTACGGCACCCACAACCCCATCACACCCCCTATTTCTTCGCTTGCACCTCCTTCCTTTCTTATCCTTACATCTTCCCTCTTCTGTGTTCAATCCAAACCTACAAAGGAGCCATGAGTGTCTTTCCTTAGGCCCAAAGTCCCCCAATTAAAAAATGTTTGATATGTATGCTACACTATGGGCCTTGGAACGAGAGATTTTTCTTTATATTTAACTTTATTTTATTTCGGATTGCTTGCTATACACAGCTTGATAAATGCCTTGTAACATGATTACCAGATGTACTTTATGGCACTAGTACCATTGTGTGTGTCATACTATACTTTACGACTACTTTAACGAGATACCGTCCACTGTTCATTGTTATTACAGCGGCTTCATCCGCAACTAGGTTTATTTCTGTATACTTTCTCTTAAAACGCAATAAAAATTGATTGGAGAAGCAAAAAGAAAATTATTGTTATGCCCTGTACACACGATCGGACTTTCCGATGGAAAATGTGCGTTTGGAGCTTGTTGTTGGAAATTCCGACCGTATGTAGGCTCCATCAGACTTTTTCCATCGGAATTTCCGACACACAAAGTTTGAGAGCTGGATCTAAAATTTTCCGACAACAAAGTCCGTTCGTGTAAATTCCGATTGTGTGTAGACAATTCCGACGCACAAAGTGCCACGGATGCTCAGAATCAAGCAGAAGAGCCGCACTGGCTATTTAACCCCATTTTTCTAGGCTCATTGTACGTGTTGTACGTCACCACGTTCTTGACGTTCGGAGTTTCCAACCAACTTTGTGTCACCGTGTGTATGCAAGACAAGTTTGAGCCAACATCCATCTGAAAAAATCTGATGAATTTTGTTGTCGGAATGTCTGATCGTGTGTACAGGGCATTAGAAGGGTAAGGATGTGGAACTTACTTCCACAATCTGTGGTGTTATCTGTGCAGTCATGTAATCTCCCTCTGCTCTCCATCCTCGATCTAAGAACAGCAGCGGGAGGGTCTGAGATTCCCCAATGATGTCAGGTAGCCAGCAGAGGGAGGTCATGTCACCACACAGAGGAGCTGTGCAAAAAAGGAATTTAGGATTATATATTTTTTTTTTAAACTGACATACTAAATATCTTGCTAAAACAGAGAGAATACAAGTAATTGTGTTATGTATTACATCAGAATAGAGGCAGGAGGAGAAGGGAGGGGTGGGGAGGAGTTTGGCTTCCACATACAAACTAGGAAATGACAGCCAGGAAGGGATGGGTAGAATGGGAGAGAGGAAAGAATGTGTACACACAGTGAGATGATGAAGGCATGTAAACTGACTATGGTATAATGGATCAGCAGCCATGATTATTGTGGTCAGCACACATATGGGGGAACAGTAATGCTGTGTACACACGATCGGACTTTCCGACAACAAAACCGTGAACTTTTGTTCAAAGGTTGTTGGCTCCAACTTGTCTTGCATATGCACGGTCACACAAATGTTGGCCAACAATTTTGAACGTGGTTACGTACGAGATGTACAACACATACGATGAGACTATAAAAAGGAAGTTCAATACCAAGTGCGCCACCCTTTGGGCTCCTTCTGCTAATCTTGTGTTTATCGCGTGTTAGTAGAAGTTTGGTGAGTGACGATTCGCGCTTTTCAGCCTCGTGCTTTTCAGTTTGTTTCTGCTTTTCAGTTTGTACTTGTTGGTTCGTTTATGTTCTTCACTGCGTACTTGTCAGCTCGTTCCTGTCTTCCAGTGCATTCTATTTATAGTTCGTATCTGTTATTCAGTGCATGGTTGTCCGGTCGTTGCTGATTTTCAAGTCGTTCTTGTCAGGTCCCTTCTGATTTTTAGTGAGTTCTGTCAGTTTGTTCTGAACAGTCGTTCGTTATCTAGCCATGTTGCGATTGCATTCTCGTTACAGAGCTCATGCCGTTGTTGGGCTTGGTGTTGGAGTTTATTCTTTTACCCAAGCCCCATGAACAGGGGGAGGAGGAGTTCTTGGACCAAGAATTGGTTACTTAATCGTGACCAATTCTGTCATATGCCTTTGTTGCTGGAGCTCCAGGAGAATAATCCTGACGATTTCAGGACTTATCTCTGCATGACAGACCCCGTGTTTTACCGTCTTTTGGCTTTGCTGACCCCTTATATTATGAAGCAGGACACCTGCATGCGGCAAGCCATCAGCCAAAGGCTCGTTGCCACCTTGCGGTACTTGGCGATGGACAGAAGTCTCCAGGACATTAAGTTCACGACTGGGATCTCCCCCCAGGCTTTGGGAATCATTATTCCAGAGACCTGTTCTGCCATCATACAGGTCCTGCAGAAGGACTATATTAAGGTAAGTTTTATCCTTTAAAATAACATTCTATGTATTTAATGTTTTCTAATGTATTGTATTTATTTCATCATTCCATAATTACCATGATTGTAATATACTGTGAATGTCCTCTTTGTCCTCATGCATGCTCTAAGCTTTTAATGCTCCTTTTTTTGTCCTATATGCATATTTGCCTTCACTAACCTCCCCAGCATGCTATCCTGGGCCATACACACCTAGCCTAGTCACTTAACAATGTATTTGGTCAGCTCCATTGTCGTGCTTACCCTAAACACCCCCTAACATGTGTACAAATGTTATTGTTGTCCTTAAATTCAGGCAGAGTGCAAGAGACTTTTTTTTGGGGGGGGTAAAACTCATTTGGAACCCTCCCTCCCCCAACCGCTAAGTCAACCGATACCAATACTCTATCTGCTGACTTTGCCCAACCGATACACACTACACCTACCTCTTTTGTGTTCATATTTATGGATGAATTCACCCAAGCATGTATTGCAAGTGCCTGCCTGAATACTTTCAAAAGGTACTGTTTAAAGTTTTGCTCTCCTATTATCTTGATAGGTAATTAGAGAATGTAAAAATGTGCTTCAATTTGGACAGTGTGTATTCATATTTTTGGATTATGACACTTCTTACCTGTCCAGTGGGCTGCCAATAGTGTAAGTAAGGAGGGGGTGGCCAAAGTAACACACATTATATATGCATTCAGCTCTCAATATAATGGAGAGGATTACCTGTACATCCCCCCACCCTACATTTTTTTCAATGGCCATCAGAGGGGGTGAGGAATCTGATAAGTGGACCTCATACTTTTGTCTTTAAATACTCATTTCAATAAATGTTATACTTACGTTGGCCAAGAATGTTTGTGTCTAATCTGCTTGCAATGTTATGTGCAAAAGTACAAATTTTATTTTTCTTGTTTGACTCCACAGTTTCCTTCCAACCCACAGGAATGGCAGACTGTGGCCTCCCAATTTGACCAGCAGTGGGACTTTTCAAACTGCGGTGGTGTGATAGATGGGAAGCACATCCGGATCGTTCCACCACCTAACTCTGGGTCGTACTACTTTAACTACAAGGGGTACAGTAGTATTGTGATGTTGGCGGTGATGTCAGCGAATTACGAGTTCCTATATCTGGACATAGGGAAGAATGGCCGTCAATGGAGTCATCGCCCAGACTGAATTTTACAGGCGTCTCCAGAATGGCAGATTGGGGTTGCCACCTCCAGCGGATAACGTGGCATGTCTCCCATTTTTTTTGTGGCAGATGAGGCCTTTGCACTGGGGGAGCATTTGATGAGGCCGTTCCCCATGAGGACCCTGTTCCCAGAGCAGAGGGTTTTTAATTACTGGCTGGCCCGTGCCAGAAGAGTGGTCAAGAATGCCTTTGGCATAATGGCCAGCCGGTTCCGACTTTTCCAAATGGCCAATGGTTTATGGCCGAATACAAACCCAACCACATCATTTTAAGCTGCTGCATCCTTCATAATTTCCTGTGGAAGAATGCAGCCAACTATCTGGCCTCAGTTGCGACTGAGGCGACTTTTCACCGGCAGAAACAATGACGGCGCTTGAAACTGGCCTTCCTGGCTTACCCCCTCCAAAGCGCCCGTGAAGTACGGAAAAGCTATGTGGGGTACTTTGTGGGTAGGGGGGCAATTGATTTACCAGTAAATCTGGAAGCTGTTTTAAATGAAATAAATTTGAAAAACGAAACACATATTTCATTTGATTTACTGCTTGTGTTTCTTATCTGTCTCCTAGGTTCTCCAATGGCCTTTTATTTTTGGCCGTTTTCTTCAATAGTGCAAACGTAACTTATTTGATACATGAGGTGACAATCTCTTCTTCAGCTAACTATTATGTTGTGCTGTGGGTCTGCTACACACACACACAATGTTTTTGTTGTTAATGTATGTAATGCATTAATGATAAAAAAAAATCATCCTTTTCAACGCCATGAATTAATTGCTTGTAGTTCCTAAAATGACCAGATTTTGGCCAATTTTACAGCACATTGGGGGTTATTTACTAAAGGCAACTCCACTTTGCACTACAGGTGCACTGCAAGTACACTTGAAAGTGCACTGAAAGTGTACTATTAGTGCAAAGTAGATTTGCCTTTAGTAAATAACCCCCATTGCCACTGTAACTACACCAACTTAAAAAAAAACTGGTATTGAGCATTGAGAGAAGAAGCCACAGATTGTTGAGTATAAAACATTTTACTCCAAGCACATTCACATGTGCATTATAAAAGCGTTTTTGTAACAAACCAACATCTTGGTGTATAACATGTATGTTTGACAGTATATAGCCTTTTTTGTGGCTAAGCAGGCATGTTTAAAACCATAACATACACATCCCCAACTCAGGAATTTACAAAGTTCAACTTTGCTAAAGTGAAGGCCATATGAGACATTAGTATGTCAAAACGGTGTTGATTTTGCCTTCATCAGATGAGGTGATCTCACCCCTGTAAAAGCCAGATTTTAAAGATGCACAAGAATTGGGACTCAAAATTTACATTTACCTCATGATCCCATGTCTAAAATGTGTGTCTTTTCCCTACATCTATTTTGCTAAAGCCACAAAACACACAGTGTGTCAACATGTGCTATCTGCCATCATGGCATATCAATGTACGCGTTTTGTGGGTGCAACCCCTTCTTCAAAACTAAAGTAGGTGAGAGGAAGGGGTTGCCCCCCAAAACATGTACATTGATCCCCCATGATGGGAGCTAGCACATGTTGACACACTGGGCCTTATTTCAGAAAGGACAATCCACTTTGCCCTACAAGTGCACTTTCAAGTGCACTTATAGTGCAAAGTGGTTTTTCTTTTTTTAAATAAGCCACAGTGTGTTAACGTGTGCTAAATCCCATCATGGGAGATCAATGGACGTGTTTCGGGGGTGCAACCCCTTCCTCTCACCTACTTTAGTTCCGAGGGGTTGCACCCACAAAACGCATACATTGATATCCCATGATGGCAGATAGCACATGTTGACACACTGTGTGCATCTTCAAAATTTGGCTTTGCAATTACTTTAAAACTTTTAAAACACGTACAACAATAACTTTTATTTTTTTGGGGGGGTTAGATTTTGCCAATATCAATGATGTTGCTCAGTCTTTTTTGAACATCATTGATATTTTGCTTCATCTTTTCTATATCCCGATTGCACACCATTATCTCACTGATGAGTACTTGTGCATTTGCACTTCTGAAGTGAGTTTCTTCTTCCACAACATCCACATCACCTAAAAATAATAAAACACACCATGTATTATAAATATGCAGGTATCAATCTATCACCTGAAGCTGTGGTCTCAGACACTGACCTGTTGTCGATACCATTTTGGCCACTTCACTCAAAACTTCCTGAACCTCTGCATCCACATCCTCAGGTTCTGCATCCATATCCTCAGGTTCTGCATCCACATTCTCAGGTTGTGTGCTGAGTTCCCTTGCTTCAGTGTGTGAGGGTAGTGGTCAACTGGTCAACTGGTCAAGTGCGCCCCCAAACCTTTTCCTTGCTCGAGCTGAACTTGGACATCAGGAAGGCCTCTTCAATCGATTGGAAAAATGAGTGATATAAACGACACCACACAGTATAGTTGGATATCGTAAAATATATCTTTATGTTTTTCTTTCCCTGGTATATATGATAACAATTCAATATACATCATAAGGGGCAAACCAAGGGGCGGTCCCTTAGCTTATCCAATCACAAGAGTACAAGTATCACAAGTTACATGGCATATGGCATATAGGAAAAAGACAATGACCTTTCTGCTAGATGACGTGCTTAAAAAGTACCTAATAAAAAAAGTTACCCCAAAGTTTCCTTATCAAATATATATACCGTATTTATCGGCGTATAACACACACTTTTTTCCCCTTAAAATCAGGGGAAAGTCGCAGGTGCGTGTTATACGCCGATCCCCGCCGATCCCGAGCTGTCCAAATGTCAAAATCGCGGACCGCGATTTGAAAATGGCGCCACCGGAGCCGAAGTACACAGAGCCGGTCCTCGGCTCTTTCCGGCGGCTCTCGTTTACTTTCGGCTCCACTCGTAGTCCCGAGCGGAGCTATCCGAACCTACTCGGATAGCTCCGCTCGGGACTACGAGTGGAGCCGAAAGTAAACGAGAGCCGCCGGAAAGAGCCGAGGACCGGCTCTGTGTATTTCGGCGCCGGCGGCGCCATTTTCAAATCGCGGACCGCGATTTTGAAGCCCTGGAAGCAGGGACAGGGGATCCCAGGCTGCACTGGGGCAAGGCTGCACTGGGGAAGGCTGAACTGGGGAAGGCTGCACTGACAAGGCTGCACTGGGGAAGGCTGCACTGACAAGGCTGCACTGGGGAAGGCTGCACTGGGGAAGGCAGCACTGACAAGGCTGCACTGGGGAAGGCTGCACTGGGGAAGGCTGCACTGACAAGGCTGCACTGGGGAAGGCTGCACTGGGGAAGGCTGCACTGGGGAAGGCTGCACTGACAAGGCTGCACTGACATGGCTGCACTGACAAGGCTGCAATGAAGGGCATTTAAATGTAAGTTTTTTTCCCTTCAACTTCCCTCCTAAAAGTTTTTTTTCCTTAAAATTCCCTCCTAAATTGGGGTGCGTGTTATACGCCGGTGCGTGTTATACGCCGATAAATACGGTATATATTTTTCTTAGCTTAATTCCTACAAAAGAGAGTAATATAGAAATAACCTTTAAAGGTACTTTCGATAAGGTGCCTCCTGGCATTAGGCCCAGACTTGTGGTGAGATGTCCTGTCTTATTCTGGTACATATTCTAAGGAACCTGTCACCACAAGTTTCTATTTTGCAGACAGCTCGCTCACTAAAATTTCCACTTAAACTTTATCAAAGCTTTGCATAAAAAAAGCGTTTCACCTATCTTGTAAAATATAAGAAATATGTTCAGGCCTCTTAAGAGAAATATATATAAAATGAACCAAAGTGCAGCCATTTTCCTTACAACCCCTCCTTTGATCATTATATTTTTTATTTATATTCATGTTTATTTTTATTTTTATTTTTATTTTTATTTTATTTTATTCATTATTATTTTTATTTATTTTTCATTTTTTATTTATGAATTAAGATTGTTCATGCTTACCCTTTAGATGGGGAAGATCCCCTCCATGTTATTTTGTTGTTGTTTTCTTGTCCTATTGTTGGTGACCTTCTCATCCTGCATCCCCCACCTGTCATTATTATCATTATGATTTTTTTATGGCTCATATGCTGCTTTACTCATGTGCTTTTCATTGTATGTCCATAAGAAGTCCGTTACCATTATTATTTGTCTTTTACTAATGTTTTTTATTTGTATTGAATGTTCTCTGCCAAGGCCCCTCCTCCCCATTGACTATAAAATACTTCCGTTGTATACCATTGCCCTATGCTTGACAAAGGAGTGCCGCTATCCTCTCCATCGATAGCGAGCTATCTCGGAAACGCGTCGCACAGGAGTGACGTCACAGCCCGGCGCCGCAGTGTTTGCGATCCTAGCCTCGTTTTGGCTCCGATCACACGGCCGTGCTTTCCACATCATTACGGATGCCGGACGTATTGCTGGGACTTTCGATTCACACTGACAGCAACGGGCTGGACGCCCTCATATCCTCCACTCTTGGAACCCACACTACTCCATACGGCTCTTCTGCCCTCCTGTCTGTGGTGTGCCCATCTACTACTTCTGACTCAGCGCAGCTCATCTTTAGCCCATCAGAGTGATGCCAGTGCTATTGGACTTGCTGACATTTGTAGTCCTTCCCTCCATTGTGTGTCACGAGATGTACCTGCGATCTACTCTCCAGTCCCACATGTGAGTGGATGTTATTTTTAATAATAAATTTTATTTGATATATATTCAGTGGCGCCCCTTTTCCTTGTTTTGATCAGGGAGGATTTTTATTCTCCCTGATCATTAATTCCCTAAACAACTAAAACAGATAAACCCTAATGTTTGGAGTACCAGGTATGTTCTGTGTAGAACATAGCTGTGGCTTCCTCTGGCTCAATGTAGAGGGGGTCAATGTAGAACATGGCCATGGTTTCCTTGAGCTCAGTGTCCGGTTTAATCTTTGCTGTAATATCAGGGACTTTACTGGTTATGTAGAATAGGAATTTAATAGTGGCATAAATGGCGATACCCAGGAGTACTATCATGATCAATATCATGCCTGCCTTTTTAAAGAAACCCATTACACTATCCCAAAATGATCCGAACCAACCCCCAATTCCTGAGAGTGGGTTCCAAGAGTCTCCCAATCTCCTCATTTGTGTCTGCAACTTTGCCCTTTCCTCCTGGTGTCCTTTGATTATATCATAATAATCTGGTACCTCTAAATCTTCACTGGGTTTGGTTAAGTTGTTCATATATGTGCAACATAGGCTTTTATCCCCTGTCACATCACATAGCCCTGTCAGTACCATCATCATCCTTTCTTGACGCTGCTTGATTATTTCCTGTTCAAACAGGATTTTCCTCAATTCCTCATTGATGAAGCCCACATCAGCTGATGTTTTATTCATCCAGGAATCTACTAGTTCCCCAAACTCATCTACCTTTGTTAGTGCATTGTACATGCCTGCCCCTCCCATGGAAGCGAATACCTTGTCCCACCAGGTTGTGACCTCTCTTTTGTGCCTCCCAAACTCTAAATGACCATGTGCTGGTATCATCTCAACAGGGGAGTCCCCTGGAGTAGCACCCATGAAAGGAATCATTTCTACCAGGGTGCACCACCCTGAGGTCTTTCTATCAAAGGGATATGGGATGGTGGTGTGGCACCAAAGGACGCAGCACACCATCCATCCGTGGGGCATATGAGGGGCGGGTACATCCCCAGTTGAATGTAGGTTGAACCTTAGTCCCACTAGGCACATCCAGTCCCCTATGGAGGGTGCCTCATCCTCCCGCTCCTCCATCCATGAACTATTCATATGTGTGCTGATAAGCCAAGATTCTGTGAACGAGCTATTCCCTTTCATACAATTTGAAATACTATAGGAGGACATGTTCCCAATGCGTTCATCAGGGTCTGTTATGTTGTGTGTGAGAAGTCCTTCTATATCTAGTGTCCCATTGGCTATGAGCCCCAAATCTACCAGTGTAAAATTTACTACTTTGTCTCTGCAAAATCTACCGTTATACAAGTCTTTACCTGCTCCATTAAGAAAACAAAATTGTGGACTCCTGGTGTATCCTGTAAAGAGAAGGGGTTTACTATTGGTTGTGAGGTCCCGGGTACTGAATACGTTTCAGGATCTAGCTGTGCCCCATTATTAATACTTCTAAAGTCTGGTCTTAGGAGTTCCCTTCTGGATTCTAAAAATTGGAATTCTGATTTGGGGGCCTTTTTCATACTAGTATCATTTAATGGTGCAAAGGGAGCATAATTTGATCTTTTATTTTGAATAACTTGGCTGATTCCTATATCTCTGAGTTTGGCCTTTTTAAACTTGGACACCAGGCTCTGACTTGGTTTATGATTGGGATCCATACACCAAGTCCTTTCTACTCCCTTATATTTGGCTGTAAAGACAATGGCTGCCATGTGACAATTCCCATCCCTCCTTTGAATATGATACCCCGTAACGGTTTGAGTTTGGGCTTTGGACATCTGTTCGGCTTTTTGAGTGCAGCAGGGATAAATAGAATTTCCTATAAAACCTCGCCGAGTACGGTTAGTATAATTAGAGGGGAGCTGAAAATTACAACTGTTAGTCATCCAACATACAAAGGTAGTTATCAGAATAATCTTAAAAGTAACCAGGATGGCAAAGACTAAAATTATTTGAGTGGTACATTTCCAGGGCTGTTCAGGTGGGTCCTGGGAACCTGGGGGAAATACCTGAACATCTATTACTCGAATGTCATTAGGTCTAAGGTCTCTGGGGCTCCGGAGTCCTTTAGGGAGGGTGCTGCAGGGGGTTTGCTTAATGTTTCTGGGGCTCCCAAGTCATCTAGGGAGGGTGCTGCAGAGGGATTGCTTAAGATCTCTAGGGATTGGGGGGGGGTTGGGGGGCTTTCGGGTGGAGATAGTAGAGGGCTTGGGCAGGGGTTTGAGTTCAATGTCTCTTTCTTTTGTGGTCCTTGGCTTGCTTCTAGGCTTGGTGCTTTCTTTATCCTTGATGCGTGGATCCATTGTGGTCCTTGGTCTGTGAGGATGGCAGTTCGGGTTGCTTTAAGTATTTCAAATGGTCCTTGGTAGATGGGCCCTGGTACCTTCCTTGCTGCAAGCTGCTTTATCAAGACTCTGTCACCGGGTATGAAGGGGTGTGTAGGTTCTGTGGAAAGAGGAGGAAAAGTGACAGCTACCTTGTCATAGTTTTCAGTAAGGCTACTTACCAGATGTTTCAGGTACTCTTCCTGTAAGGAATAAAGATTAACCTCCTCTCCCTCAATTGCTTTCTTTTGGGCCGGCCTTCCCATTAGTATTTCATATGGGGATAAGCCTGTCCTACTGTGGGGGGTGGTTCTTATCTGGAAGAGGACCCCTGGCAGGTATTTTAGCCAGTCTTTCATGGTACCGTTAGTAGCCTTCTTTAGTTTGTCTTTGATTGTTCTATTCATTCTTTCCACTACCCCTGAACTCTGTGGGTGGTATGGGATGTGTAGCTTCCACTGTATCCCTAATACCCTTGTCAATTCTTTCACCAATTTTGAAGTAAATGCTGGACCTTGGTCAGAGTATATGGTGGCAGGAAGTCCATATCGACTGATCCAATGATTGATCAGACACCGGGTTGCAATGCCTGCAGTTTCCCCTGTAACGGGTATTATCTCGGGCCAACCTAAAGATTTGTCCACCAGCACGCACAAATATTTTAGATTACCTCTCTGCCTGGGCATATGTGTGAAGTCTATCTGTAAGTCTTGTAGTGGGCCTAATGGTGGTGGCAAATGTCCATGTTTCCCATGTTGGGGGCCCTGAACATTGTTCTGAGCACAAGTCAGACAGGAAGAGACAAGCTGTTGTACTAATTCATATGTGTGCTAAAACAGTCTTCATACTTTTTCAAGAGTGGTCTGGGTCCTATATGTCCTGGGCCGTGAAGATAAGACAGCAATAGGGGCGCTGCTGCTCTAGGTATCCCTATGACTCCCTCCTTGTTTGTCCAGAGACCTGTAGGGTCTCTGGTCAAACCTGAATCGCTCCAGTAGTCCAGGTCATCAGCCGATGCCTGTTTTTGCAAGAGTGCAGATGTGTGTTGGAATGAGGGGGTGTTAAAGTCATTCTGGAATAATAGGAGCTTTATGTCATGTGGTTGTGGCTGCCTTTCTGCTGCAGCTTTTGCTACTCTGTCTGCTAGAGCGTTTCCCTGTGACTCTAGAGATCCGTCAGTGGCATGTCCCTTAACTTTGATAATGTTTAATTTATCGGGCTGTTGTTTTGCATTAATTAGATCGTACACATAACCACTGTTATTTATATTTTTGTTATCTGCGGTGCGGAATCCACGCCTAAACCAAATCATGCAATAATCGTGCGCGACTCCGAATGCGTACCTACTGTCTGTGTAAATGTTCACCTTTTTTCCTTTGTGTATTAAACATGCCCTGGTGAGTGCATACAGCTCAGCTTGTTGTGCGGAGGTTGCGCCAGTAAGGTAACCATATTCTAGAATGAGATCCGGTAGCATTACCACCGAATAGCCTGTCTTGTATTGATTGTCTGCTGGACGTGTGCAGCTACCATCTATAAAGACATTAGGGTAGTCTGGATTAGGCAGATCAGTGAGATCTCTTCGAGGTGCTGTGACAGTGAGAAGTTCTTGTGTACAGTCATGACAGTCTTGGGGAATGACTGGGAGTTTTAGCAAAGCGTGTAAGAGTTTAATTGCCAGTGTTACTTCAGCACAGCTTTTGACAGTTAAGTTGTGCGTGTTTGTAAGAGTGATTTCATACCCTGATGAATGTTGCGTAGTCATGTGTTGGGTGTTCATGTTTTGTAACAAATGGAGGACACTGTGTGATGTGTATAGGGTGGTTGGAGTCCCTAAAGTGATCTTTTGTGCTTCTTTTACAGTCATTGCACAGGCTGCCAGCGCTTGCAAGCAGCCCGGCATCCCTTGGACTGTCACTGGTCATTTTTTTGAGATGTAGGCTACGGGGCGGTAGTGGGTGCCATGCATTTGGGCTAGAACTGCAGCAAAGGCATGACCCCTGACCACACAGTATAGGGCATAGGGCTTTTCATAATTTGCCAAGCCAAGGGCCGGGGCCGAGGCTAGTGATTTCAAAAGAATTTGAAAGGCTTCAGTCATTTCTGGGGTGTATGTGATCAGCTTTGGTGCCTGTGCTGTTGTAGCCTGCCTTAGCAGAGAGTCATAGTAGGCACAATCAGGAATCCACTGTCTTCAGTAAACTATTGAATCTAGAAAGGACAATAGTGACGCTTTGTCCTTTGGTGGGCCGAGACAAGTGAGGGCTTCGACCCGTTTTGGAGACACCATCCGTGTTCCCTCTGCAATGACGCACCCCAGGTACTCTACCTGCTCTTGGGCCCATTGAATCCTCTTTCTAGACGCGAGATGACCCTTAAGTGCTAGGTGCGACATCAGACTCTCGGAATCGACCTCACACTGTGCCCTACTTTCACTACATATCAGTAGATCATCAACATACTGCAAGAGTGTGGATTTCATTGGGGGGACCCAGTCATCCAAGGTGGCTTTAAGCACCATTGAGAAGGCTGCCGGACTGTCCACATAACCTTGCGGAAGCCTGGTCCAGGTTAGTTGCTGGCCAATGGCCTGCTCGGTGGACCATGTGAAAGAAAAGATGTCTTGGAAGTCCTCATGCACTTCTATACTGAAAAATGCGTTTGACAGGTCTAGTACCGTGTATATGGAGGATCGTGCAGGAATATAGATGAATATCCCTGAAATGTCTGCCACTAGTGGGGGTAAGGGTTGTATACTTTTGTTGACTACCCTAAGATCCTGCACCATCCTCCATTCCCCGTTAGCCTTCCTTATTGGATTAATTGGTGTGTTCCAGGGACTAATTATAGGCCTTAGAATACCTAATCTTAGGTATTCTTCTATCAGAGGCTGAAGTCCCATGATCTTTTCTTTTGGCAAAGGGTATTGTTTCTGGAATGTGGGTACTGTGTCTGGTTTGAAGGTGGGTACATATGGTGTACAAGGTATGTGTCTTACATCGGTTTTGGACTTTGCCCAGATGGGATGTGTTTCTAAGTATGTAGGAACTGACATGAAGTAACACAGAAAATCTTGTCTTTTTGGCATCTGTAAATCACAGTGAGGGGATTTGGCAATAACCCCTCCTTCTGCTGTAAAAGTTATATTCAGTTTTAATTTAGACATTAGGTCCCTGCCCATTAGGCATAGGGGACATTGTGGTAATAATGCAAACTTAGATTTGGTTAACACTCTGTTCTCCAAGTCACAGACCTCTAGGAGAGGTGTAATTTTGTGTACCACATCAGTTCCATTGATCCCTATAGAGCAACCCTCCGTACAATCTTCACATAAAAAAAAAAAAAATAAAAAAAATTCATGTTTTTTTTTTTTTTTTTTTGAAGACAGACTTTAATAAGTCTGTATTAGGGATGAGCTTCGAGTTCGAGTCGAACTCATGTTCGACTCGAACATTGGCTGTTCGCAAGTTCGCCGAACAGCGAACAATTTGGGGTGTTCGCGGCAAATTCGAATGCCGCGGAACACCGTTTAAAAGTCTATGGGAGAAATCAAAAGTGCTAATTTTAAAGGCTTATATGTAAGTTATTGTCATAAAAAGTGTTTGGGGACCTGGGTCCTGCCCCAGGGGACATGGATCAATGCAAAAAAATTTTTTAAAAACGGCCGTTTTTTCAGGAGCAGTGATTTTAATAATGCTTAAAGTCAAACAATAAAAGTGTAATATCCCTTTAAATTTCGTACCTGGGGGGTGTCTATAGTATGCCTGTAAAGGGGCGCATGTTTCCTGTGTTTAGAAAAGTCTGACAGCAAAATGACATTTGGAAGGAAAAAACTCATTTAAAACTACCCGCGGCTATTGCATTGCCGACAATACACATAGAAGTTCATTGATAAAAACGGCATGGGAATTCCCCACAGGGAAACCCCGAACCAAAATTAAAAAAAAAAAAAAATGACGTGGGGGGGTCCTTCTAAATTCCATACCAGGCCCTTCAGGTCTGGTATGGATATTAAGGGGAACCCCGGCCAAAATTTAAAAAAAAAAAATGACGTGGGGTTCCCCCTAAATTCCATACCAGACCCTTCAGGTCTGGTATGGATTTTAAGGGGAACCCCGCGCCAAAAAAAAAAAAAAAACGGCGTGGGGTTCCCCCAAAAATCCATACCAGACCCTTATCCGAGCACGCAACCTGGCAGGCCGCAGGAAAAGAGGGGGGGACGAGAGTGCGGCCCCCCCCCTCCTGAACCGTACCAGGCCACATGCCCTCAACATTGGGAGGGTGCTTTGGGGTAGCCCCCCAAAACACCTTGTCCCCATGTTGATGAGGACAAGGGCCTCATCCCCACAACCGTGGCCTGTGGTTGTGGGGGTCTGCAGGCGGGGGGCTTATTGGAATCTGGAAGCCCCCTTTAACAAGGGGACCCCCAGATCCCGCCCCCCCCCCTGTGTGAAATGGTAAGGGGGTACTTACCCCTACCATTTCACTAAAAAAGTGTCAAAATAGTTAAAAATGACAAGAGACAGTTTTTGACAATTCTTTTATTTAAATGCTTCTTTTATCTTCCTTCATCTTCTTCTTCTTCTGGTTCTTCTGGCTCTTCTGGTTCTTCCTCCGGCGTTCTCGTCCAGCATCTCCTCCGCGGCGTCTTCTATCTTCTTCTCCTCGGGCCGCTCCGCACCCATGGCATTGAGGGGAGACTCCCGCTCTTCTCTTCATCTTCTTCTTCATCTTCTTCTTCATCCTCTTCTCTTCTTCCTTCTTCTCTTCTTCTCTTCTTAATTTTCTTATCCGGGCCGCTCCGCATCCATGCTGTGGCATGGAGGGAGGCTCCCGCTGTGTGACGGCGTCTCCTCATCTGACGGTTCTTAAATAACGGGGGGGCAGGGCCACCCGGTGACCCCGCCCCCCTCTGACGCACGGTGACTTGATGGGACTTCCCTGTGACGTCACGGGGAATGCCACAGGGAAGTCCCGTCATGTCCCGTGCGTCAGAGGGGGCGCGGTCACCGGGTGGCCCTGCCCCCCGTTATTTAAGAACCGTCAGATGAGGAGACGCCGTCACACAGCGGGAGCCTCCCTCCATGCCACAGCATGGATGCGGAGCGGCCCGGATAAGAAAATTAAGAAGAGAAGAAGAGAAGAAGAAAGAAGAGAAGAGGATGAAGAAGAAGATGAAGAGAAGAGCGGGAGCCTCCCCTCAATGCCATGAGTGCGGAGCGGCCCGAGGAGAAGAAGATAGAAGACGCCGCGGACGAGATGCTGGACGAGAACGCCGGAGGAAGAACCAGAAGAGCCAGAAGAACCAGAAGAAGAAGAAGATGAAGGAAGATAGAAGAAGCATTTAAATAAAGGAATTGTCAAAAACTGTCTCTTGTCATTTTTAACTATTTTGACACTTTTTTAGTGAAATGGTAGGGGTAAGTACCCCCTTACCATTTCACACAGGGGGGGGCTGGGATCTGGGGGTCCCCTTGTTAAAGGGGGCTTCCAGATTCCGATAAGCCCCCCGCCCGCAGACCCCCACAACCACCGGCCACGGTTGTGGGGATGAGGCCCTTGTCCTCATCAACATGGGGACAAGGTGTTTTGGGGGGCTACCCCAAAGCACCCTCCCAATGTTGAGGGCATGTGGCCTGGTACGGTTCAGGAGGGGGGGGGCGCACTCTCGTCCCCCCCTCTTTTCCTGCGGCCTGCCAGGTTGCGTGCTCGGATAAGGGTCTGGTATGGATTTTTGGGGGAACCCCACGCCGTTTTTTTTTTTTTTTTGGCGCGGGGTTCCCCTTAAAAGCCATACCAGACCTGAAGGGTCTGGTATGGAATTTAGGGGGAACCCCACGTCATTTTTTTTAAAAATTTTGGCCGGGGTTCCCCTTAATATCCATACCAGACCTGAAGGGCCTGGTATGGAATTTAGGGGGACCCCCCCACGTCATTTTCTTTTTTTTAATTTTGGTTCGGGGTTTCCCTGTGGGGAATTCCCATGCCGTTTTTATCAATGAACTTCTATGTGTATTGTCGGCAATGCAATAGCCGCGGGTAGTTTTAAATGAGTTTTTTCCTTCCAAATGTCATTTTGCTGTCAGACTTTTCTAAACACAGGAAACATGCGCCCCTTTACAGGCATACTATAGACACCCCCCAGGTACGAAATTTAAAGGGATATTACACTTTTATTGTTTGACTTTAAGCATTATTAAAATCACTGCTCCTGAAAAAACGGCCGTTTTTAAAACTTTTTTTTGCATTGATCCATGTCCCCTGGGGCAGGACCCAGATCCCCAAACACTTTTTATGACAATAACTTGCATATAAGCCTTTAAAATTAGCACTTTTGATTATTCATGTTCGTGTCCCATAGACTTTAACGGTGTTCGCGTGTTCGAGCGAACTTTTTTCCTGTTCGCATGTTCTGGTGCGAACCGAACAGGGGGGTGTTCGGCTCATCCCTAGTCTGTATTAAAAGACTGTGTATTTTATCTTAAGTGTTAAATCTGGCGTGTAATGAAAGGAAACCTAGAGCACTAACTAACTGCGTAGTTACTTCCTTTTTTTTAAAATTTTTTCTCTGTGCTTTCTGCTTGCTTTAAAACTACGTGTTTTGTATTCTGACTTTCTACAGCGTGTGCAGCCTCTGCAGCTTTCAATTTCTGCGTTGTGGTATGTAAGATTTAAACCTTAATTTACCATCCCATGACTCTGCTAAACCCATCATGAACAATGTATGGGCTAGGATACTATAGGGAGCCTCGGTCCAGCCGATCTCCACAACATATATATTTATTTTTTCTTTCTAAACATTGTAATTAGATACTGAGTCTCTTTTTTCCTTTTTGCAGTATGCCAACAGGTTCAAACAGTGCCTTCAATTGCGGTAGTACTAATGCCGCAAACAATTCCCCACCATCTATTACAGTCAGTGAGATATTAGTACTTGTACCCTGTTGGCAAAAAGCAAATGACCAAATTTTGCACCTGACTTCCTCTTTGCAAGAGATGCCAGTAGCAAAAAGAATTATTCAAATAACATGTTTTAATCAAAAGTTAGCCTTACCAATTTATGTATTACCTTAAAAAAGTGTTACTAACGCTCTACCCATATTTTAAATGGTAAAAACGTCCCTAATGTCACAATACTTCAAAGACCGGGGACAGACTTGATAAGTCTCCCCTGCTCTTCCAATAAGTGACATTACTCCCTGCACTGTCAATCCTTCTTGAAACACAAATTTGTGTAAACCAGTAATACAATCAGGACACTTTTTTTTTTAACTTTCCCTAAGATGACACTGAACGCCTGATTACAGCAAGGCAAAGAAAATATTTTTACTCACTGCATCAATGCCAGAATCATCCTGCCAACTATATATATCTTATACTTTAGAGTCAAAGCATTTATATATAAATCATTAAAAGTCAGCATCAATACATTACCAAATATTATAACATCACTCTACGTTTCATTATAATACAATGATAATACAATGCAGTGGAAAGGTGTCATCTTACCTTATGACACCTGACAAATTCCACACAGACAAACAGATTACCTTATTTTATGTACTTATTTTATCTCCTAAGCGAAAGAAAGGCAAGCAAAGAGGATATCTTTATAAAACTTCTTACAGCACCTACTGTCTTAAAGGAACCTGATTATGACACAAATAGCAATCCAAGACTAAAATTATTGCAGCGTCCTGCGTGAAACCTCTCACTTTTGGTGGCCACCTTAAGTTTATCAGACATAACTCAATACATCATAATACAACATAGACGTTCTTGATGTCCAGTCCTATTTTTTAGTAAAATATCTACAATATTCTACCAGTCCTGGCCAACCTAGCGGGGACACTTATACAATAACTTTCCTATTATATTTTGACGAGCTACTTGACCTTACCAGATCCGACCTTACATATTCTGAAGTCCGGTCAAGCACAAGAAAACCACCTTGCAAAAGAAATTTAAAGAGACCTTACCTTTTTGGCTTTGGCCAAAATTCTTTTGGCTTTGGCTTGACCACCGGACTTCAGAATATATATCCCACTTCTGACACCATTTGTGAGGGTAGTGGTCAACTGGTCAACTGGTCAAGTGCACCCAAAACCTTTTCCTTGCTCGAGCTGAACTTGGACATCAGGAAGGCCTCTTCAATCGATTGGAAAAATGAGTGATATAAACGACACCACACAGTATAGTTGGATATCGTAAAATATATCTTTATGTTTTTCTTTCCCTGGTATATATGATAACAATTCAATATACATCATAAGGGGCAAACCAAGGGGCGGTCCCTTAGCTTATCCAATCACAAGAGTACAAGTATCACAAGTTACATGGCATATGGCATATAGGAAAAAGACAATGACCTTTCTGCTAGATGACGTGCTTAAAAAGTACCTAATAAAAAAAGTTACCCCAAAGTTTCCTTATCAAATATATATATATATATTTTTCTTAGCTTAATTCCTACAAAAGAGAGTAATATAGAAATAACCTTTAAAGGTACTTTCGATAAGGTGCCTCCTGGCATTAGGCCCAGACTTGTGTGAGATGTCCTGTCTTATTCTGGTACATATTCTAAGGAACCTGTCACCACAAGTTTCTATTTTGCAGACAGCTCGCTCACTAAAATTTCCACTTAAACTTTATCAAAGCCTTGCATAAAAAAAGCGTTTCACCTATCTTGTAAAATATAAGAAATATGTTCAGGCCTCTTAAGAGAAATATATATATAATGAACCAAAGTGCAGCCATTTTCCTTACACAGTGGGTGTGGGGTTCCCGGTGTCCTCAGATGTCCTGATTCTTTTCTCCCCTATGTGAATACAAAAAAGGTATACTAGGAGGCGCATGCGCGGTAGCTCGCAAGATGGCCGCGGCCTGCTAGAGCTCCGCTCCACCACAGCCCTGTGATCGCCGCCGGAGCCCGCAAAACGACCCCACGATCCTGTCACCGGGTGGATCGGGTGGGGGAGACATCAGGGAATCATCTGATGTCAGCGGCGCAAGCGAGGAGGAACCTGAGCGAACGGATGGCCTCGGCGGCCGCTCCCCTCAGCTATGCTAAGATGGCGGCCAGAGGCCTACTCAGCGCGGAGGAAGCTGAGGCATCTATAGCGGATCAAGACTTGCCACCACCGCAATCTCCAGGTATCTCCTCTCCCCCCCGGGAATGGGCTGCTTCCCCTGCTTCCACGGAGTCTCTTTTAAACAGACTGAATGACGGTCTCCCCTCCACACCCCAGCTTGATCCGCACACAGGCATGCTCCTGTCAGTAAGCGAGGAAATGGCTTCCATCCCAGCCCCTAATGATTTCCCCTCCATGATGACAGCGTTCTCTCATCTGCTCTCTAAAAGTTTAGCAGCAAATGCAGCCCAAATTACATCATCCATCCATGCTGACCTGCAGCAAATAGGTTTGCGAATGGACACTATAGAAAAGAAAGCTGATCAATCAGTCGCAAGGATTAACCAGAATTCAGCCAGAATTCAGGACGTCCAAGACCAGCTAGAAGTGGCGTTGGCAAAGATCGATGACCTTGAGAACAGGTCCAGACGTTATAACTTTAGACTCAGGGGGCTCCCTGAGTCTGAAAAGGACGTGCAGGCTGCTGTAAAATCCCTGCTCCAGGCTCTTATCCCAGGTATCCCTGAACACCGTTTGGAATTAGACAGGGCCCACAGAGCTCTTCAACCCCCCCGCTCGGATGGCCTCCCTCGAGACATCATAGTGAAACCACATTTTTATTTGGTGAAGGAGGAGGTCATGAAAAGGTCTAGGCTATCTGATAATCTCATGCTTCTTGGCCATAAAATCCAGGTGTTTGCGGATTTATCGCCATACACAGTACAGAAGAGGCGAGCACTGAAACCACTCTTGCAGGTTTTGATGGAAAAAGACATTACATACAGATGGTCTTTTCCGCTTCGTTTAAATTTCTCCTACAGAAATAAGAGCCATGCCTTCTCATCGTTTACTGAAGGGGAACGCCTGTTTCTGCACCTGGGCCTAATTGAGCAGGAACCCACCAGCTCCAAGTCAACAAAGGGATCCTCATCATCATCTAAAAGGCCTCCACCAGCTAGCCCGCTGCAACCCACTTGGCTTCAATCAAGCTACAAGCGATCAAAAGAAAATGCCCCGACATGACTCTCAGGCTGTATTCATCACTTCTCTTACTGTATGGAGACTTTCCTTTATTCCCCTCAGTCTGGCCACAGATGTCCCTCAGGACTTCCGGGACTAGCCCCTCACTAGAGGGCCCCCTTTGAACCGTGATCTTCATCATCTCTATCCAAGCGGGGGACTTAATCCAAGTTCATATCAGAATGGTTGTTACCTACACCCACTGGGGTCGGACATTGCTGAGGGGAAGGGTTGGGGGCAGTACTCTCCTACAGTCCCCCCTAGTTCTCTTTCCTTCCATTTTCTGAAATCCTAGTTTATGCATTTAGGCCTCTCTAGCGCGGTTAGACGCTCTAAGGTAGGCGTAGTTCTTTTACACATTAAGGGACTCCCAAACAGGTCATGGGAGATCTAAGTTGGTTTATGTTTTTATTTATTTTTCATATACTTATTCCTCATCTCCCCTGAAGTTTCTGGTTCCCCCTTCGCGCGGCTGGTGAGGGACACTTCGCGAGGGGCGAGAAGGGTGAATCACATAGGACCCACTCGTCTATGACTAGCTTTTGGTAGGTCGGCGCTCCCGGGTTCCCAGCCTTGAGAGCTGGGGATCGGGTTACCGATCTGGCAGGTTTTATGTAGTAGGGGGGGGTTTTTCCCCTTTTTTTTTTTTTTTTTTTTATTATTTACCTTTTTTCCTTTTTATTCACACCCGGTGACTCAAATATTTTTCAGTTGCACTATACCTGTTATTAGGTTGTTTAGGGCACTACATAGCATAGGCCTCCGTTTGGCCTTTAGTTGTACATTTATATTTTAGGCGTCGGGGCTGTGGTGAACCCAGCACGCCTCCAGCGGATTCCAGGTCCACAGTAGGTGTACCTGGTTTCCTTTCCAGATCCCCATAGTAGGGGTTTCTGGTCCTCTCAGGATCTGAGGGTTGAGGTGGCTAGCCCACTTCAACCCAGGGGTGGGAAGGGGCCCAAGGACCCTAAGGCTCATTGTTATCAGGGAATGTACTGGATTGCTATACATATACCTCTGCCTAACATAATATTTTTTTTGCCTCTCTTCTTTTCTCATCTTCTTCCTCCCTTCTCTTTACTTCTCTTTGCTCATCTGTGCTCTCCAAGGTTCCGGATGGACTCGTGTCCTCTCACCGCAGGTCCAGATTATCTTTTCCATGGGTTCGTGTGGCTGCTTGACTTGATATCTCTGCCCGCATGGGGTAAGTCAAAAATTCTCATTATAGGGGCACCCCCTCTGGTTCATGGCTGACACGCACGGTCCTTCCCCCTCCCTTTACATATTATCCCATAACACACAGGGACTCAACTCCCCCGTTAAACGTAGGAAACTGTTCCAATTATATCACACCATGCATGCAGATGTATTACTCCTTCAGGAGACCCATTTCCCTTCCACTTATAAGCCCTCCTTTCTCCACCAACGCTTCCCACAATTTTTTTTAGCTTCCGGAGAAAATAAAACTAAAGGAGTAGCCATCTGCTTTGCCAAACACATCAACATCTCACAATCAGCTATAATAACTGACCCTCAAGGCCGATATATTCTGGTGTCTGGCCATATAGACGGTGAACTCTACACGTTTGTCTCCTACTACTCTCCTAATAAGGGACAAAAAAACTTCTTTGAAACACTACTACACAAAATAAAACCCCACCTACGAGGCAGTATCATTGTTGGGGGAGACTCGAACACGGCATTCGACTCTTCTATTGACAAATCTGCTGGGAATAGGCCGACTTCTAGACGCCCCTCCAAACAAAGTGTTAAAATTGCGAAGCTGCTTTATGAGGAGGGACTGATTGATGTCTGGAGGGAAACTAACCCACGTAAGAGAGATTATACCCACTTTTCAGCACCGCATAATTCCTACGCCAGGATAGACCACATTTTCTCTCTGTCAGCTTCTATTCCCCTAATCAGAAGATCTAGGATAGTAGATACCCCCTTGTCAGATCATTCGATGGTGACTCTCCTCATGCAGAGGTCGGGGGGGGCAGGGGGCCCGCCTCGCTGGCGCCTGCAGGAATCACTCTTGAGTGACCCGGTACAATGCTCCTTATTGGAAGAGGCCATCAAAGAATACTTCCAAATTAATGCGACCGGTGAGGTCTCCCCGGTAACAGTATGGGCGGCACACAAGTCAGTAATTAGAGGGAAGTTAATCCAGATGTCTTCCAAACTTAAAACCGAACACAGAATAGACACAATCAGACTGACAGAGGAATACCATAAAGCTTCGAAGGCACACAAACATAATCCCTCGCCTGAATCATTGGTAGACTTGGATAAGGCCAGAACCCTCTTAAACCTTCAGTTGACCACGGCTGCCGAACAACACCTTAGATGGACGGGGGCTAAACTTTACACGCAAAAAGATAAAATAGGATCTAAGCTAGCAGTCAAACTGAGCCCCAGACCCCGCTCCTTAGCATTCCCGAAAATTACAGTATCCTCGGGGGACCTTACTCAAAATCCCGAAAAGATCATGACAGCCTTCCATAAATTTTATTCCGAACTCTACAAACCGAAATCCTCCCCCACCCAAAGCACTCAGCATACTTTCTTGGACTCCCTGACACTACCTACCTTGTCACCCGAACACAGGGACCTCCTGGAGGCCCCTTTCTCCAATCAGGAAATACTAGATACAATCAAATCATTAAAGGTAGGATCTTCACCAGGCCCAGACGGCTTTTCAAACGGTTACTATAAGAAGTTTGGCGCTTCTCTAGCTCCCCATCTGACGAAACTCTTTAATGCGCTACGGGAAGGGTCTCTTCTTGATGCTGACCTTAACTCGGCATATATATCAGTTATACCAAAACCGGGCAAGGACGCCAGCGAGGTGGGCAACTATCGACCCATCTCGTTAATAAATAATGATATCAAAATCATGATTAAGATCCTGGCAAACAGAATAGCGAGCTTCATACCACTATATATACATGGAGATCAGGTGGGATTTATCCCTGGGAGGCAAGGCCCCGACCAGATTCGCCGCTCCATAGACATTATCTCTCTTCTGCGATCACAGTGGGACGGGGGACCCCCCCAGAAAGGCTTTCTCCTATCGATTGACTTGAACAAGGCTTTTGACTCGGTGGACTGGGCTTACCTGTCTGGTATCCTACGGAGATGGGGTTTTGGTCCTCACTTTCTGAATTTAATTAATACACTTTACTCTAACCCTTCAGCACAAGTACGTCTGATGGGCAGATACTCATCTTCTTTTAGTATCAACAGGGGTACCAGACAGGGATGCCCTCTCTCCCCCCTCCTATTCGCTATGGCCATCGAAACGCTGGCCATAGCGATCAGATCAAATCCTGACATAAAGGGGGTGATGTGTGGGGGCCAGGAACACAAGTGTGCACTCTATGCAGATGACCTTCTTCTGTATATTACCTCCCCATTAATCTCTACACCTATGATTTATAGGACGCTGAAAGAGTTCTCCGCGATTTCGGGACTGGAAGTCAATATGACTAAATCCATGGCCCTAAATATCACCATCCCTAATGACTCTCTCACACTCCTCTCGAATAACTTCGACTTCTCCTGGGCCCCAGATGCTCTCCCTTATCTAGGGATCAAACTAACATCACATATGAACAATCTTTTCAAAGCTAATTACCCGCCTATGATTAATAAATGCAGAGCAGAGTTGGCAAAGTGGTCAAGGGGTGGTCTATCCTGGCTAGGTAGGATACATGCGGTTAAGATGACACTCCTCCCACGCCTATTATATCTTTTTCGTTCCCTTCCGATTCCCATCCGGAAGGACTTCCTAGGCAGCTTCCAGTCCGACATAACACGCTTTGTTTGGGGGGGCAAGGGTTACAGATGTCCTTCTCGCACTTTGGTACGCTTAAAATCACAGGGGGGACTGGGACTACCAGACCTGTGGGGTTACTACCAGGCGGCACAATTAGCACAACTGTCAATCATTTACTCCAGAAACTACAAACCAGATTGGGTTTCAATGGAGAGGAAAGCGATCCCTCTTAACACTATTGATTACCTCCTGTGGTCAGACACCAGAAGTAGGCCAGCCATATTGGCCCCCACCCTGTCACACTCGATAGCTTTAGCTACTAAGCTTTATACAAATCACTCTTTGATTTCCAGTCTGAAACCCTTGGCTCACCTATTTCATAATCCAAAGTTCCCACCGGGACTTAATATAAAGGCATTCCGCTGGTGGACAGACAAGGGCCTTTACCGCATAGGGCACTTCCTGTCCTCAAAGGGTCCGATTACCTTGGCCCACTGTAAGAAAAATCTAGGCATGCCGGATTCTGAAAAATTCAGATTCACACAAATTTCCCACTATTTACACACTATTTGGTCCACTAGGAAGGACCCTCCCTATATTACTCCTTACGAGCAATGGTGCTCTGACTTCACGAACCAGAGGGGGGGAATCTCTCTAATTTATGCAGCACTTCAATCGAACTTGGAAAAACCATCTTATGCACGGGCCTGGGAAGAGGACACGGGCTGCTCCTGGAACGCATCTGATTGGTTTAGAGCTTCCCTACGCTCAACCAAAGGTATATGCAATGTATCCTTAATGGAAGCCAGTTTAAAAGTAATGAATAGATGGTACTATGTTCCCTCCAGACTGGCAAAAATTTACTCGGGAACATCCCCGATCTGTTTTAGAGGATGTGAGCTAGAAGGCTCTATGTTTCATATATGGTGGACTTGTCCACGCATCAGATCCTTCTGGAAGAGAATTTTCAGCACCATTAGTACATTGACGGGTGAAATAATCGCCCCCAGTCCAACGATAGCACTGCTTAATCAACACATTTCTAATCTGACTAAACGTCTACAAGCCCTTTCCTTCTTCATACTTGTGGGAGCCAAGATTACCTTGGCAAAAGCCTGGAAGAAGCCTTCGGTCTCCTTTCAGGCTTGCAAAAGGAAAATCTCTTGGATAATGGCACAAGAGCTGATAGTGGCAAAACTTACTGATAAGATTGAGAGGTTTAACACTACTTGGGAACCATGGGCCACGCATTGTGGTATCTCAATCCTGCCTGGTGTGGAGAATACATCTCGGAACCTCTCCCCTCCTCTCTGACCTCTACTTCTCTAACCTTACCCTCATTTTCTCACGTTTCTTCTCTTCTCTATCGGGACACTCTGCCCGTTCCTCATCAGACGAACAGTCTTCTGTGTACAAGCACTTCTGAAGTATTTGGTCTTTTCTTTTTTGTTTAACGTATTTTGATTTTTTCTAAGCAGGGAATGGATGGTCGGGTTGGAGTTCTACCCCCCAGGGAGATCCGTCTCCTATATTACAGGGAGTTGGTACATAGATTTCTTACCCCAGGGGTCGCCCCAGATGTCCCCACAGTAAGAGCCCATTGGGGTGGGGCTTCTGGGAACCCAGGGGAGAAAGAGCGGTCACAGCACCGGATAGTATTAGGCTAGTATCTTCTTGGATCACCTTCTGGGTGGGTAGCCTCCCGACCGTACCGTCCCCCTATTGGTTTGTCACTGCTGATTGACTCACACCTTACTGTTCAAAACAAAGGTTGGCAAATTTGGTACCACCACAATTTATAGGTGCTTTATGTTCTGTATAGACATGGCAATAACTGTTACAGGATACTTTCTATGCCAATTTTCTATGTATATGGAAATTTTTTTTCTTACATTGTATGCTACTGATCTTCAATAAACCTTTTGAAAATAAAAAAAAAAAAAAAAAAAAAGGTATACTAAGCAGACAGATATTTTTATTCCAGATATTTTTATTCCATTGCTTGGAAGTGTCGTCCAATTGTCTGTTTTAGCAGAGTTCCAAGCTGAAGACATGATTGTTTCCCTTTCAAAAGCTGGAGTACTTACCTGTTTTGAGCAAGATTCACACATGGAGAGACCCCTAGTATTCACTGGAGCACCTGCGTGGGACACCATAAAAAGGTTGCTCTGGTGTCCCACACTAATGCTCCTGCGTCCAGATGTGTAAACAGCTGCTGAGTGTTCTCTCCTTACACTGAATCAAATTGTCATTTCATTATAGTTTCAAACAAATCTAGACCACAATGTAATAAACTAAATTTAATCCAAATAGGCATGAACACATGTAGTTAACCTGCATCTGCCAAAAATGTTGTATTAGTGGTCGAACGAATGATGTTTACCACAAACGATTCCTGCACCCACAAACCTCAAATTTGGCATTTTAAAGTGTACAACAGTAAAGAAAAGCACATGGACCAGCACTAAAGTAATAATAATAATAGGAACACAGAACAAATAAATACTTTTTTGCAGCACTTTCCTGATCTTTCTATACTGATCGTGCTCCCTCAATTTCAGGTCTGACCAGCGTTTCCTCAATTGCTCCTTGGATTGTCGTACCCCAAAATTCCTGTGCAGACTTCTCACAACTTTGGTCATGATCTTGGCCTTTCTCACAATAGGGTTTATGTATGGTCCATGCTTCCCATCATAGTCTGCCCTCTTCAAGATGTCCACCATCTCCACCATCTCTACAAAGGACATGTTGGAGGCCTTATATTTTCTCCTGGATCGTGAACTGCCTTGCTCCGGACTTTTGTAGTCGTTGCTGATAATAACAGTACACACCTGCTGTGTCTCCACCATGTGCTCTCCCACTGCCCCGAAAGAGAAGAGGCGGGGAATAGACTAGAAAGAAGGACGAGGGCGGAGTTTCACGCATGCACAATATATATTAAGCATAACACGGCATCGTACATACGATCTGTGAATGGAGGACGGAGGATCGTTAGCGCCGATCGTTTAAACGAAGGTACAATTGTAACTTGGGGCATCAGTGGTTAGTGGCCTATACTGCTTCTAGATTGAGGCCTATATTGGGACAAGATTAGAAGAGTTTAGCCTGACAATAGGGTTTGTCTTGTGTTGTGTCTTGCAGATAAAATGGTGGAAAAATTCACAGACCCTGACTTTCTGCCCAACTTCATAGACAAGTACAGGGAGCTGCCATGTCTCTGGCAAGTCACATGCAGGGACTACTCGAACAAGCAAAAGAAGAAGGCAGTGCTGGATAAACTGTTGGAATTGGTGAAGCCTGTGTATCCCACGGCAGACATCAACTATTTGAAGGCCAAAATTGGTAGCCTGAGGAGCACATATAATAGGGGGTGCAAGAGGGTCCAGGATTCCCTGAGATCCGGAGCATCAGCAGATGACGTATATGTCCCCAGGCAGTGGTACTACGACAGACTGCGTTTTTTTCGTCTGACCAAACCGAGGCAATGGTTCTCGACAGACTGCGTTTTTTTGTCTGACCGAACCGAGGCCATTGCTCTCAACGCTTCCTTCAACACTTCCTTCCACATCAGCTGAGGCTCCGGAGGTCCAACCTGGCCTTCCAACCAGGAAGAAGATGTAGAGGATCCCAGCTTGTCCCAGGTATAGCATTCTTGAACATATTTCTTGACAAAAATTAAATGATGTTAACTAGATGTTATTGATCACACATTTCTGATTTAACAAAGTGGTTTACATATCAATAGACAGTAGTAGCCAAAAATGATTGGGACAAGAATAAATAGTCTTTTCTATTCATTAACATTCAATATGCAACAGTCATGAGCTCAAAATTGTGTATGATTGATGACCAAAAAACTAAAACTATATACCATTTTCATACACAGGAAAGTCTCACCCAGGAGGAGGCTGTGGAAGCTGTGGCAAGCAGCCTGACGAAATCCCAGGTTCCTCCCCTCCACCCTCCAACCAAAAGGACCGGGAAGGCAAGGAATCTGAAGGATTCCATGCTGCTTTTCTCAAACAGGCTACTGTGGCACTTACCACGACCCCTGGTGCCCAGGAGTCGTTTGGATGTGTCACCGCGAGCAAACTAAAACACATGGAGGAGGGCCAACGCATGATCTGTGAAGAAATAATTTTTAAGGCCCTAAACAAGGGGATGAGGGGCCAACTCACAACTCAAACCTACCTGTGTAAGTTGGACCATACTCCTCCACCACGTGCAGCAACACCACCAACACCACAGCCACCCAACTCACCACAGCAGCATGGAAGGAAGCGTGGAAGGAAGTGTTGAGAGTGATGGCCTGGGTTTGGTGTGGTCAGGCAAAAAAACACAGGCTGTTGTAAGACCACAGCCTCTGGACATATATGTCATCTGCTGCTGCTCCCGATCTCTTTGAGTCCAGGATAGTATTGTGCTCCATATTAAATGGACTCCTCAGGTTACCAATTTTGACAGTCAAATAATTGATGTCTGCCCTGGGGCACAAAGGCTTCACCAACTCCAACTGTTTCTCCAGCGTTGACTTCCTCTTTATTTTGTTATGACCCTATTAAATTTCAATTTTTTTTTTACAAATATTTGGCTATGTGTTTTACTTCCAAAAGAACAGTTTGTTTGTGAGTAGGCAGGTACATTTCAAAAATACAATGTCAAATTAACAAGGGACACATATCTTTGAGGTTAAAAAATACAAGATAATAATGGTGTTGTGGTAACTTGACACACAAAACGAAAAAAAAAATATGGAGATCACTGAAAAAAAAATCTGGAGATCACGAGAAAAAATAAAAAATATGGAGATCACAAGAAAAAAAAAATAAAGTATGGAGATCACTAGGAAAAAAAAAAAAAGATTATTCTGGAGATCACAAGGAAAAAAAACCAACAAAAACAAATATTATTCAGGCAATCATGAGAAATAATAAAAAAAAGTTTGTCAGAACTCTGTAGCAAAACAACTTCATTATTACAGCATTATAAAGAAGAAGAGAATGCACTGCATTGAGAGATTTCATAATTTGCCGCGTCACGAATGTGATATCTTCATTATGAACACTAGGTTTACAAGACCGAGCGCTTCCGGCTCGTACTTGATTCCGAGCATGCGTGAACTTTTGTGTACAAACGATCTTGTGTACACACGGTCGGATTTTCCGACAACAAAGTTTTGTTGGCGGAAAATTTGAGAACCTGCTAGCCAACATTTGTTGGCGGAAAGTCCGACAGCAAATGTTCGATGGAGCATACACACGGTCAGACTTTTAGCCTACAAGCTCACATGCAACATTTCCCATCGTAAAATCCGACCGTGTGTACGTGGCATAACAGTCAGGATCAACAAGGTATTTTAGAACAAAGAAAGGGACAAATTACACTGCAACAGCACTATGCTACTGACCATGCTTTAAAGGAACAGGAGTATATATATACTTTTTTTTAGGGTTACAACCACTTTACCTACTTAGCAACCACCAACCACTGAGATAAGGAACACTTTGGTCAGAAGTATCTAATAATAGTATAACATGTAGAGTGCGGTGCGGCATATGTACTGTAGATTTTACAGCTTATGGGACCAAAATCTAAATGTCAGAAGACACCACTGTGGAAGTTAGCTCTTTACACACATCTAAGAAGGTTGGAAAGTGCTAGTTAGCTGCTGCCCGGAAGGAAGGAAAAGGGTTGGCTTTTTTCCCTGTCTTTTTTCTTGTGGGGCTTCTGTTGGGCTCTGCTCAGTTTCCTGTGCATATAAAAGCAGGAGGGAGCTTTGTCCAGAAAGAGTCCAGCTAAAGAAGACAGACTGACAGCTATCATGTAACCCGATCCTCCAGCACACTATCTGCCTGGAGGGGCTCTGCTCCTCTTCAGCTACCATCTCTGCCATCTGACATCACTGGAGATGCCTGCCACGAGGAGCCTGCCAACATCTATGAAACTGCTGAGACCTGTAGTCCCACAACACATAGCTTGAAGCATGGAAAGAAAAGACACAGACAGCTAGCAAGGTTTGGGAGAGAGATGCTGTCCTGATTCCAGCAAAGCTGCTACAATCCTGTGTCCTGGAACCTTCCATATGTATGGGGATTGCTGAGACTGGTAGTCCTCCTGAAGACACCACACCAGCATGGACTCCAGCTTTTAGGTATGCTGGGGTGGCACACAGTCTGAGTTAGGGATTAGGGATATAGGAAAAGAACTGGTTGGTGGATGGTGGACTTTGTCATGTTTACACTGTTTTCTAAGTAAAGCTTTCAAACTCTGCCTTCTGCCTGTTCTTAAGTTCTAAAAGAAGTGTAATGCAAGTAACTGGAATGCAGAGTCTCCAGATTTGGGTCACTAGGCCCATTAGGGTATGAAGACAGCACATAAAGAGATATCCTGTTGCAGTGTTGCATGTGATTGCCATGGGCAATAGAAGCCTATAGTCAGTTAAAGTAGCCTGTCAGTAGCATGTACCTATGTCAGGTGGGACAGTCTCTTGCAGAAAGGGAGATGTTGTTGGTACTCATTCTGTAGCAGTCTGTTTCCCAGAGCAATGGGAGTGGATTGGCACCGACTAGGTCCACATCCTGTACAGAAAAGTTAAGTCAAGTGTACGTATGGAGCCCACGCTAGGTGCATTGTGGTGCCTATTCTGCTACTGGGAGAGGTAGTGACAAACACTGGATGGGTGGATGTGCACATGTAGCTCAGCATGTCCCTCCTAAATGCAAGCTACAGTGGGAGATGTACATTGACATGGGAACCCAAGATTTAACTGGAGGACATTTGTGCAAGGGCAGGGAGAGGTTGATCAGCTGGCACGTTGGCTGAAGGAGGCAGAGAGTAAATGTAAACAATTGCCTACATCTTCCAGCCCAGGGCAGCTTGTGCAATCTCCACATACCATACATTGTAATTCAACTGGTTTGAGTATTTCTAGATGCAGCAGGAAATTATCACCATCTGGAGTATGTGCTAGTTTCAACAACTCATTGAAAGGTGGGAGCTCTTTTGAATGTGCCCCGTATCTCAAAGCAACATGGGAATAGCAAGGAGTTCAAGGTGAAACAGAAATAAGATATAAAGTTAGGCTGTCCAAGGGATCAGGCAAGAAACATTCCAGCATTTCAGGTGGAAGTAAAAGGAGCTACTGCCAGACATAATAGAGGTTGTGGGTTCAGATCTGGATCCTGACACCCAGGAAATAACAGTCAATCCAAGTTATAGGCAGTTAAAACTGACATTATTATTATCCACTTGCAATGTACTGCATAATAGCGGCCACTGTAGGCCACTGTAGGCAAAATGGTGTACCCATATGTTGCTGCCTACTTTTTGGGTTTCGGGCTTGGTCATGCCTGTCCCCCACCTGGCACCCGCTATGATGTGATGATTCGCAGCCAAGACCTGTTGATCGGCTGTGTCAAATCACAGCCCAGAGCTTTTGTCTTGGTAAACAACACAGGGCTCTGTACAGAGGGAACGATCTGATAGCTTCTCATCCCTGCAAAACAGGGATGAGAAACTGAGATCTGTAGTAAAAAGCAGCATACTGTACTCACATTAAACATAGTTGGCCACATATTTAACCTTTGATCACCCTGGAGGTTAACCCCTTCCCAGCCAGTGTCACTAGTACAGTGAAAGTGTATAGTATTATCATGGATCACTGTATAATTGTCACTGGTGATGTCAGTGGCAGTTAGTCAGTTCCCCACAGCGTCAGTTAGTGTCAGATTGACCTCCGCACTATCGCTGTCCTGTTATAAGTTGCCAATCGCCCCATTAGTAGTATTAATAAAAATTAA
The DNA here is from genome assembly GCA_037952925.1 of Lithobates clamitans. Taxonomy (NCBI): domain Eukaryota; kingdom Metazoa; phylum Chordata; class Amphibia; order Anura; family Ranidae; genus Lithobates; species Lithobates clamitans. Next base: position 2,730,204 of record JBBGZY010000610.1, read on the forward strand.
AAATACATATTCCAGTATACAGTTGAGCTCAAAAGTTTGCACACCCTGCAGAAATTGTGAAATTTTGGCACTAATATTGAAAATATGACTGATCATGCCAAAAGACTGTCTTTTATTTAAGGATAGTGATCACATGAAGTCATTTATTATCACATAGTTGTTTGGATCCTTTTTAAATCATAATGATAACAGAAATCACCCAAATGGCCCTGATAAAAGGTTTAAATACCCTGGAATGTTTGGCCTTGGTACAAACACAGAAGGTGGGACACACCCAGGTTAAAATGGCAATTAAACTTAGTTTCTCACAATTGTGGCTTTTTAAATCACAATTAGTGTCTGGGTATAAATAGTCAATGAGTTTGTTAGCTCTCACATGGATGTCCTAAGCAGGGAAAACACTGAGCAATGAGGAGGTAGAAAAGAACAGTCAAAAGAGCTGCGTAACAAAGTAATGGAACTTTATAAAGATGGAAACGGATATTAAAAGATACCCAAAGCCCTGAATATGCCAGTCAGTACTGTTTAATCCCTTATTAGGGATTAGGCACTGGTGCTGGTGCCACAACACTGCAACCCCTCACAGATACTCTAGTTGGAACGCAGAAACGAGCCCTGCTGCAAAGTATTGCATCAAAAATTGTAATTACACGCCCCTGTTAAACAGGGGCTGAAAAATTGGGCCTTAGGCACTGGTGGTGGTGCCCAGAACCAAAAATGTTTTTACAAGCTATCAGCGTGATCATTGAGGAGGAAGAGGATAATTACTCAGGATAGTCACTCAGCATCAGCATAGGCAATCTTTGAAGGGATCTGAGATTTCAAAAAAAATTATTCGGTTACATCAGCATCAGGTGCTTGGTAGCTGGTGGTGATCCAATTTTTATGAAGGTCAGTCGATCAATCGAGTCGGTGGATAGACGCACCCTGTGATCGGTTACAAAGCCTCCAGCAGCACTGAATGTGCATTCCGAAAGAACGCTGGATGCAGGACAGGCCAGTAGCTCAATTGCATACTGTGCAAGCTCTGGCCAGTGATCCATCCTCAAGACCCAGTAACCCAGAGGATTTTCGGTGGGAAAGGTGTCTAAGTCAGATCTTGCCCCTAGGTATTCCTGCACCATGTAAACCAGACGCTGGCGATGGTTGCTGGAACTGATCATACCTTGGGGCTGCGGACCAAAAAATTGTCTGAACGCAGCGGTCAGATGGCCACCTTCTCCACCGCTCCGTCTTTGACTGACCAAAGCCTCAGCAACACGTTGTCCAGAAACAGGAGTTTGTAACCTTCCAGTGTCTGGGAACGCGTTGCACAGACCTTTCTGCAAGGCCTCCCGAAGATGTTTCATCCTCTGCACCCTCTGCGATAGCAAGATAAGGTCCGCAACCTTACCCTTGTAACGTGGATCAAGGAGGGTTGCCAGCCAGTATTGGTCCTTCTCCTTGATACCACGAATACGAGGATCCTTGCGCAGGCTTTGCAGGATCAGGGGGGCCATGCAGCGTAGGTTTGCTGAGGCATTCGGTCCGGAGTCCTCTGGGTCACTAAGGACAACATGGTCCGCAGCCACCTCCTCCCAGCCACGTACAAGTCCATGTGTTTCTTGAGACTGATCCCTTAAAGACTGCTGCTGATGCTGAGTGTCCGGCTCCACCTCCATACTGAAACAATCCTCCTCCTCCTCCTCCTCGTCCTCTTCCTGTGTGATCGGCGGGCACGCAGGAACACTGTCTGGATAAAGGGGGTCTTGAGAGCTAAGGAAGTCCTCCTCTTCCTGCCTCTGTTCTGCCTCAAGTGCTCTGTCTATTATTCCATGCAGCGTGTGCTCCAACAGGTGGACAAGGGGGACAGTGTCACTGATGCATGCACTGTCACTGTTCACCATCCTTGTGGCCTCCTCAAAAGGTGACAGGACAGTGCATGCATCCCTGATCATGGCCCACTGGCATGGGAAAAAAAAAAAAACAAGCTCCCCTGACCCTGTCCTGGTGCCATAGTCGCACAGGTACTCATTGATGGCCCTCTGCTGCGTGTGCAGCCGCTGCAGCATGGCCAACGTTGAGTTCCACCTGGTCGGCATGTCACAGATTAGGCGGTTCTTGGGCAGGTTAAACTCCTTTTGGAGGTCTGCCAGCCGAGCACTGGCATTATATGACTGGCAGAAATGCACACAGACTTTCCTGGCCTGCCTCAACACATCCTGTAAGCCCGGGTACCTGCCCAAGAACCACTGCACCACCAAGTTAAGGATGTGAGCCAAACAGGGCACATGGGTCATTTGTTCCTGTCGGAGGGCAGAGAGGAGGTTGGTGCCATTGTCGTAAACCACCATTCCTGCCTTAAGTTGGCGTGGTGTCAACCACCTCTGAACCTGCCCCTGCAGAGCTGACAGAACCTCTGCCCCAGTGTGGCTCCTGTCCCCCAAGCACACCAGCTCAAGCACCACATGGCATCTTTTGGCCTGCATACTTGCATAGCCCCTTGAACGGCTATGGAGCACCGCTGGTTCAGAGGACAAAGCACAGGGAGAGGCCATGGAGGAAGAAGAAGAGGAGGGGGTGGAGGAGAGAGGTGTGTCACAATCATTAGTAGTGGCATTTTGGAGGCGTGGTGGTGGAACAACCTCCAACACTACTGCACCTTGTCCTGCATCCTTCCCAGCTGCAAGCAGTCACCCAATGCACGGTGAAACTTAGGTAACGTCCCTGTCCATGCCTGCTGGACCATGAGTCAGCGGTAATATGCACCTTACCGCTGACCGCCCTGTCCAGCTAGGCATGGACATTGCCTTCCACATGCCGGTAGAGAGCCAGAATTGCCTTCCATGAGAAAAAGTGGCGTTTGGGTACCTGCCACTGAGGAACCGCACATTCCACAAACTCACGGAAGTGGACAGAGTCTACCAACTGAAAAGGAGGCAGTTGAAGTGCTAGCATTTTTGCCAAGCTAGCATTCAACCGCTGGGCATGTGGATGACTGGGAGCAAACTTCTTTCGGCAGTGCTGCAGCTGGGGCAGGGAAATTTGCCTGGTACAATCTGACGTCGGTGTACCGAAAGCAGATTGCCCACAAGTACTTGGCTGTGACACACCTAATTCTACACCTTCATTCCTCTCAGTGTAGGTCTCAGAGAGGACTGAAGGTATAGTGGGGTTGGAGATCTCAGCTGATGAGGAGCAAGGAGAGGTCCTCTTTGTTCTTTGGTGTGGGTCTTTTAAATACACTTGCCAATGAACTGCATGGCAGGTCAACATATGTCTGGTCAAGCATGTGGTGCCCAAGCGGGAGATGTTTTGGCCACGCGAGATACGCTTGAGACATATGTTGCAAATAGCAGCGGTGCCATCTGATGCACTCGTCTCAAAAAAGGCCCACACCAAAGAACTTTTGGAATAACGCGCAGAGACTGCAGCATCCTGCACATGCGGAGCTCTGAGGTGTGATGCAGTCAGTGTGCTGCCCCTGGAGGACATCCTGCCTTGTCGGTGATGTGCCTCCTCCTCCTCCTTCCTCCTATCAGGCACCCACGTTGAGTCAGTGACCTCATCATCCACTCCCTCCTCATCACTGGAGCAAACCTGGCAGTATGCTGCAGCAGGGGGAGCATGACTGCCAGATTGCTGTCCTTCTTGGGCACCCCCTCTGTCCGTGCTCACGTTACTGCCTTCATCTAGCTCAGTATCATCATCAGAGCCTTCCAAACGCTGGGCAACCTCCTGGAGCATGTACCCAACGCTGTGGTCAAACAGTTTGAGGGACTCCTCAGGAGGACATGGTGGGGCTAGGGAAGGAGTCACTGATGACATTGAGCCGAGGGAAGAGGCCGCTGCTTTGCCAGACAAAGTACCCTGAGCATGGGTGAGAGAGGATGAGGAGGATGAGGACGGCTTGGCCATCCACTCGATCAAGTCTTCTGCATGTTGCGGCTCAACATGGCCAGCTGCCAAAAAAAAGGCCAAGCATGTCCCACGGCCACGTGCTGATGAGGATGCACCGTCTCCACGAGCAGCACTGTTGCATCTAGACACAAAGCCTGCTTGCCCTCTTTTATTGGCTTGTGACTGTCCACCTCTCCTTGTTGGCCTTCCAGACATAATAATGGCCTGTAGCTGCACTAAGCTGGGATATATATATATATATATATATATATATATACAGTAGGTGCCGCCGACATTGTGTTTCCAGCGCGATGGGATTGCGCTGGAAATCACCGCTGCTAGGCTGTGCTTCTCGCGCTCGCCGCCCCGAGACCATCCGCGATGGGTCTCGCGCTGTTAATTAATACATTCTCAAACTGTTGTTGCTACACGTAACCGCGGGGTGGCGCTGGACAAAAACCTTTGTGCGCATGTCAGCTTTTGTTCAGTCTTTCTCTGAGACCCCAGTTCGATCCCAGCCATGGCCAATCTTTTTTGTCTCATGACGATGCATCTCATGGGTCATCACACTACTACTGTGGCAAAAGAAGGACATGTGAAGGTGGACCAGCGGCTGCGTGTCAGCCTTTGATGCCCAGTGTCCAGAGTTCGATTCCCCAGTTAATTTTTTTTTTTATTGTCTTTTTTTAATAGAGTATATTCGAGTACAGTACTGTATGTACAGTATTTGATATGTGTTACTGTATGTTTTAAATGTCTAATAATATATGCCTATTAAATAGAGTATTGTAAATGCAATTGTATGCAAATCATGTCTGCACAGATGTTTTTACTGTACAGTATCTTATCAAATATCTCAATGCTGTTTCAGGGTCCTTTCATACAGTACTGTACATGCACCAAGCATTTCAGCATGGGCTGTATTACAGCACAGAACCCCCATGATCCCGGCCTGCAGATGGTGGGGAAATGATGTACAGTACAGGATTGTTCCCCTACTGTACTGTATAGTAGAGTACTGTACCTGTACTCCTACTGTACTGTATGTACTTTTTTTTTGTCCACCGCTGCCTGTAGTGTTGCCAAACAGCCCTTTCCATGCTGTTTGCATTAAGGGTAAAAAGTCAGTGGGCACGGTACAGCACACATTGCACCCTGGCTGGGGGGGGGACTCTGCACGGACCAATTAAAGTGTGTCTGCTCGGTGCTCTTACACAACTGTTGCCCAGCCCGTTCACTGTACAGTACTGTACATGTGTGCCGCTCCGCGCTCATGCACCCTTCAGCCGGCGTGGGACGCCATTCGGCAACACTATAAATTATGGTCTTTGTACTGTAGTTCTGCCATGCAGTGACGTGTTCATGGTCTTTGTGGTGGAAGGGGCAGTTACATTACCCTGTACAATACTGTATTTGCTACAGAATTCAGTACTAAACACAGTTTCTGTGCTCACCTGTAGCAGAATCGGGAGTGATTTTCCATTGTTTGAAAATGAAATGAAAATGAAATAAATATACTGTATATATACTGTACTGTATGCAAAAAAAAAAAACATCCCATAACGATCTTTACCGCTGTTCACCAAGTTGGTGGCTAGTACTGTACAGTAACTCTCCTGGTCCAGCAAGTACTGTAACTTCCTTATGCCCTGATGAAGTTGGGGGGGTCTTCAGGTCTCTCAAACGTGTTGAATGTCTTTAATGCAAGCCAATAAATCAATTCGGACTCTTATCATTGGTCTGGCACTCCTATTGGTACTGTACATATTATTTTTCTGGTAACCTTATGGGCACCCACTGGAAGTTATCACTGTCTTGTAAAAGCAGCCTAACCTAAGCCAGCGAGAAAACTGAATGTTTTTTTTTTTTCTTCTCAAAACCTTATACTGTATAAACTAAGAGTACAGTACTGTACGTCCCAGTGCCTCTTGGATGCTTTTTTTTTCTTCGTCACAGGCATAGAACAAATCTGACAGGGCTTTTACTGGACCTCCGTACTCTAGTTTTGTTATACAAATCCACCTTAATCTGCAGTACTGGACAGTACAGTACAGTATAGTACTGTGCAGTATACAGTACACTGCTTCACTCCAGACTCGTAATGCGTTTCTCAGATCCCCCGCATGCTCTCCACAGGGAGCAGTGGAGATGTTTCCATTCACCAATTACAGTACAGTATAAAAATTTACAGCTTGTGGAAAGCTTTATCTGTAACAGTTCATGTTGTTTGCATTAAGGGTAAAAAGGTTTTAGATTATTATTATTATTACATTTTAAAGATACTGTACCTGTACCTGTACTTTAGAGTATTTGTGTTTTTTTTATTTACTGTATGTTTAATGTGTACGGTAATTTGGTGTAAGGTTTTCCACCTGACAATGGGTTCAGTACAGTACTCTGCCACTCGAAAGGTTTGCTTGTGCCCCAAGGTCTGGGGGCACAGACCTTGTACAGTACAGTACAGTACTACAGTAGCTGAAGGTTAGCCAATTTTAAGTACATTTTCCTTGTTTTTCTCTGACACCTTCCTGTTGCGTTTAACTGGAAGTTGCCCAAGACAGGCCGATCAACAGCTGAAGGCACTATACATCTCCGCCCCATAACTGTATCTATTTTCCCGTAGAAATTTGCAACTTGCATCCCAATACACTGTACAGTACACTTCTGACTTTTAAATGAATAATGGCGTGTTGGGAGACCGGTGTCTGGGAGGTGCAATCATCAATTCAGAAAAGGTGTGAACCTTTTTCTCTAGCAGAGTCCCAACAGCCATTGTTCATCAATCTTCAAAACCAAGTCCTGGCGACATCATGCCTGGCACCATGACAACGTTTTCATTCAAATACAGTACCTGTACTGCCCTGGCTCAGCATTCTACTGTAATGGTTCACATTGCTGTACAGTAAAGTACAGTACTGTATCTTGTCTATCTGCCCAGATTTGTAGGTGCTGTACTGCTTTTAGTAGTGAATCCAAAATTATTTCCCAGGACACACTGTAAGCAGACGAAGGCGGGAGAGGCGTCTTGCCGGGCATAGCATGAAACAGATCCAGTCATGGCTGCTGACGTGGGATATACTGTACAAGCATCTCTACTCTCTACAGTACTCTGCCACTCAAAAGGTTTGCTTGTGCCCCAAGGTCTGGCTCATGACATACTGTACAGTACTATAAGCTGAAGGTTAGCCAATTTCAACTACAGTAGTAAGGTTGGCAAAGTGAATAAATATTACATTTTATATACTGTATAAATAAACATGGTCTCTCATACTGTTCATAAACTATTTTTATTTAATGGAGTCCAGCAAAAATAAACTGTACAAATTGTTTAATAACAGTAGTTATTTTTTGCTCCTGCCAGGAGGTTCTGCCGTCTAAGCAGTGCCAGGAATAGATACTGTACATAATGTACTGTACTGTATGGTAGAAAGACTAAATTAAAAGTACCATAGACATACAGTACAGTACAGTAGGAAACATACTTCACCCCCCCCAACTACTCATTCTCTTCCTCGGCTCTCAAGGTTGCAATGTGAACAAAGCGGGGGGAGGGGAGCGGTAATTTAAGCTTGCTAAGCCAGAGCTGTGAGAAAAAAGATAAAAAGTTTCAGCCTTAGGTAGTCTGTTACTGTAGGTACAGTAGGCCACAAGGTTGTCTAGCACTGAAAGGTGTCCCTCCTCCCACCCACACCAATCAACAGCACAGCAAAATGGTACAGTACAGTTTCTGCAGTGTCTAAAGCACATTACTGTAACTACTGTACATGATATTATTTAACACTGTAACTTTAGTGTCTTTATTACAACTTTGACCAAGGGCATTCTCGTGACATCCTGAGGAATTCGTTAACTTTGTCCCTACAAGCTTGCACATTGTCCCCATGGAATCTTTTGTGGACAAAGTCAAGAATGGTTGCTTTCAGATTTGCGGGGATTCCTGGTTTGCGATTATCACCATCAAAATTAACCCTCTTGGTCCACTGCTGGTATTGCTCCCATGATATTAAATGTTTAAAAACAAGCCGGGCCATATTGCCCGGTTTGTTGACCGAATGCAGGACTATAAGGGCTGTATCCTCTTCAGTTATGACTGGGAGGGCACAGTCTGGTAATGGAGACATGGTCTTTTTCATCCTTGACACCGACGATACCCTGCTGCCTGTAGCGCTTGTCGTTGGGTATGTCAAGGACACTAGGCTTGGATTGCTTCTGACTGGGGTGGTCATAGAATTCAAGGGTGTGGCAGATGTGAAGGACACTGGGCTTGGATTGCTTCTGACTGGGGTGGTCATAGAATCCAAGGGTGTGGCAGATGTGAAGGACACTGGGCTTGGATTGCTTCTGACTGGGGTGGTCATAGAATCCAAGGGTGTGGCAGAAGTGAAGGACACTGGGCTTGGATTGCTTCTGACTGGGGTGGTCATAGAATCCAAGGGTGTGGCAGAAGTGAAGGACACTGGGCTTGGATTGCTTCTGACTGGGGTGGTCATAGAATCCATGGGTGTGACAGATGTGAAGGACACTGGATTTGGATTGCTTCTGACTGGGGTGGTCATAGAATCCAAGGGTGTGGCAGAAGTGAAGGACACTGGGCTTGGATTGCTTCTGACTGGGGTGGTCATAGAATCCATGGGTGTGACAGATGTGAAGGACACTGGATTTGGAGTGCTTCTGACTGGGGTCGTCATAGAATCCAAGGGTGTGGCAGAAGTGAAGGACACTGGGCTTGGATTGCTTCTGACTGGGGTGGTCATAGAATCCATGGGTGTGACAGATGTGAAGGACACTGGATTTGGATTGCTTCTGACTGGGGTCGTCATAGAATCCAAGGGTGCCACAGCAGCAATCTGTGAATCGCCACCCATCTCTTGTGGTGCCATGTAATCCCCTTGCAAATTCATCTGGCTAATTCTGTGCAACCAAGTGTTTGCAAACTCCTGCTCCAGCCTCTCTTGCCCAGCCTTGAGTTCTTCCTGTCCAGACTTAAGTTCTTCATGTCCAGTGTGAATCTGCAGTATGCACTCCACTGCTCCCACTAGTGTTTTACGCAGTAAGCGCACCTGGCGTTCCAGCCGCTTGAGATGCATAAGGGGTTCACTATTATGCTGTCTGTCAACTACCTGCTTCAAAAAATGCTTTCTCTTTTGAAGTCCATGAACCCTTTTTACTTCAGATGCAGGGAGTTTGTCAACTTCAGGTGTTGCTTGCTGTGCTGGGGTTACAGTGCGCACAGGCACTATGGATGCAGATGCTGCAGAAAGCCCAGGCAGGTCATCCACTTCAAGTGTTGCTGGCTGTGCAGGGGTTACATTATGTGCAAGCGCTTCTGATGGAGCCAACAGTGCATAGATTTCAGGTGCAGCATGGAGTCCATGGAATTTAGGTGTTGGGCAAAATGTTAGCTCCTCTCCCTTCCTCAGCCGTTCTGCGAGAGCCAGTCCCTCTTCTGAAACTGTTGATTATAAATGCAGTATTGCGGTCAGTTCTTTAGTTGTAATAATGTCTTTAGTACAGTAGTAATAATGCTTTCTTCATTTCTAAAACTGTATGTTTCTATTTCTCACAAACCACAATTACTGTACAACATTCTAAAAACATTAGATTTTAGAGGACACGTTATGTACAAAAGGCAAATCCACTTTGCACTAAGAAGTGCAAAGTGCACTTGAAATTCCACAGAAAGTGCACTTGGAAGTGCAGTCACTGTGGATCTGAGGATCCTTGCATGTCCCCCTCAGATCTACATACAAAAAACCACACCAATTACTGTATGAAGGGAGAAACAAAGTACAGGTTATACTGTATCAGACAACAAAATATACAGTAGCAGAATACTAATGTACAGTACTGTATCTCTATAGTAAGTCCAATTACAGGTACTGTAGATTGCAGTACAGTACCTGTACAGTACTGTACATGCATTTTCACTCAGCAACAGTATTACTATATGAACTGTTCAGTAACTCACCCACAACTGTAGCAATAACAGAATTCTTCTTTTTCTCTCGTCTCGGTTTCTTGGGCTGAGGAACCGGATTTACATTTTCCTTGTTTTTCTCTGCCACCTTCCTGTTGCGTTTGACTGGAAATTGTCTACCCAAGACAGGCCGATCAACAGCTGAAGGCACGATACATCTCCGCCCCATAACTGTATCTATTTTCCCGTAGAAATTTGCAACTTGCATCCCAATACACTGTACAGTACACTTCTGACTTTTAAATGAATAATGGCGTGTTGGGAGACCGGTGTCTGGGAGGTGCAATCATCAATTCAGAAAAGGTGTGAACCTTTTTCTCTAGCAGAGTCCCAACAGCCATTGTTCATCAATCTTCAAAACCAAGTCCTGGCGACATCATGTCTGGCACCATGACAACGTTTTCATTCAAATACAGTACCTGTACTGTCCTGGCTCAGCATTCTACTGTAATGGTTCACATTGCTGTACAGTAAAGTACAGTACAGTACTGTATCTTGTCTATCTGCCCAGATTTGTAGGTACTGTACTGCTTTTAGTAGTGAATCCAAAATGATTTCCCAGGACATAAGTAGACGAATGCGGGAGAGGCGTCTTGCTGGGCATAGCATGAAACAGATCCAGTCATGGCTGCTGACGTGGGATATACAAGCATCTCTAATGCCGCGTACACACGAGCGGACTTTACGGCGGACTTTGCCCGGCGGACTGGATTTCGTCGGACAATTCGATGTGTGTGGGCTCCAGCGGACTTTGTTTTCTCAAAAGTTGGACGGACTTAGATTTGAAACTTGTTTAAAATTTATCCGTTGAAATCGAGTCCGGTCGAAAAGTCCGCCGTCTGTATGCTAGTTCGACGGACAAAAAGCCACACTAGGGCAGCTATTGGCTACTGGCTATGAACTTCCTTGTTTTAGTCCGGTCGTACGTCATCACGTACGAATTCGACGGACTTTGGTGGATAGTGTGTAGGCAAGTCCGTTCATTCACAAAGTCCGTCGGAAAGTACGTCGAAAAGTCCGCCGGGCAAAGTCCGCCGTAAAGTCCGCTCGTGTGTACGCGGCATTAGAGTCGTGCAATATCACGCCAGTGGCAATGCACATCCAAGAAAACGTGCCATCAAACATCTGGATAAGTAAGTACTGTACCAATCTGTACGATAATTTATTTAGAACCACAAGTACCAGAATTCATAGCGCACTGACAGGCACAGCAGAATGTTTTTAAAATACACAGTATAATACGCTGCACTATGAAAATATAAATCTAAATAATAAAAAATATTATTGTGCTATAAATCAACAACAATAAAGTGATATTCGTGCAATCCAATATTGCAAAAAAAGGGACAATGTGCATTCACGTGAAAAATTCTGTAAGTATAACCTCCAGAAAAATTATTATATGTTAAAGCAATCAAAGTCCTTTAAAAAAATAAATGCATGATTTATGAGACATGTGCAACGCTACTGTAGCAGCTGATTCAAAACACTGTAGAAGCACTGGTTTTAGAGACTTCCATGGTCTCATACTGTACAGTACAGTACTGTACTGTAGTTACTGTAGGGGTGGCTCACAGGACGTTACTGTACTGAATGGGGGCACTGTGGCTGAGCTTTCCTTTTTTCTTTTTTAACAAAAACATGAATTCAAGAAAACCAGACTGACCACCCCTCTTTTTTCTGCAGAGTTCTGTCTGTGCATATTGACGCATTAATGCGTGAGGATGATGAACGGACTGCTGCACAAGTACAGAGGTTGCTGCTGTCTGAGCATGGGATTAGCGTGTGTAAAGGACTTGTTCTCAAAGTCCGTCGGGCTTTAGGTTGGCAGTGGCAACGAGCTAAGTATGAATATTTTAAAATTTATTATAACTAATGTATAATCCGTTACCCCATTTACCCCACTTACTGTATGATGTGTGATTTTTAAATGCGCTTTTAAATAATACTGTACAGTATGACCATCCTCTGTGTTTACTGTACTGTACATTGTTACCGTAGGTTTTCACCAATGACGAGAGAAATCAACAAGCAGAAACGGGTGGCGCACGCCAAGCTCTGGTTGGAAACAGGTGAAAATTTCCATCATATGCTTTTCACCGATGAATCCACAATTTCGCTTGTGAGATTCAATACAATGGCATTCTGCAAAAAAGGACACCTGTCTACTAAGCCACAGCCAAAACATCCCGTTAAAATCCATGTGTGGGGTGGCATCTCAAAGTTTGGACCTGGACCATTGGTGCTATTTGAAGGTACAGTACTGTACAGCTGCCACAACCTGATTACAACTCCCTCAATCTTTTTATTCAATTGCTTTAATGTCGTGCATCTTCTGTCCTCACAGGTATTATGGACACCGCATTTTTCAAAGAGCATATAGTCACCAATGCGCTGGTTCCATACCTAAAGCAAGTATACCCAGATGGATGCCGTGTGATAATGGACAATGATCCAAAACATTCCTGTGCTGCACCATTTATGGCCAGTAATGGGGTTAACTGGTTGCGGACACCCGCAGAGTAATAATTTTTATTTATTTTTTATTCTTTACTGTTGTCATTTTTTTTACAATGATTTCTAATTAATTTTTGTCCATTTGTTTAGATATTTTGAACATTTGGTCTCTGTGTTTCATTTGCCACTTTTGTTTTTTAACCAATATTTATTACAAATATTTTTAGATGAGAATTACATACAAAACATACTGTACTGTACAGTACAGTACTGTGTAGCAAGGGCTAGACATCCAACGGTTACAGTAGGTTGCAAAGTGCATTAACAGTGCAAAACATACTGTACAGTACTGTACTGTACAGTACTGTACAGTACCTGTACATGTTACAGTATGTGCTTACTGTACAGTATATACAGTAGTAAACAATCCCCAAAACACAGTACTGTACGAGTCCAAAGACACGTTTAACACTTACACTAATTATTAACAACAACCATGCTCAGTCATTTTCCACTTTTGACACTGTACAAAGATTGCAATTTGAACCTTTTTGCTTGTGTACAGTACTTACTGTATGCTCACTGTGTTTACAGATCACCGGATATGAACCCCATTGAGATGGTGTGGGCACATCTGAAGGGGTACCTCAAAAGGGTACACAAACCGACAAACAAGGTGGAGCTAATTGATGGGATTCTTAAGTTTTGGAGAGACATTCTGACCATTAAAATCTGCTGTGACACAATTGACCACATAAAGAAGGTCTTGCCGGTGGTGATTGAGAGGAATGGTGCAGCAACCAATATGTGATTACTGTACTGTACTGTTTATTTTTGCTGGACTCCGTTAAATAAAAATAGTTTATGAACAGTATGAGAGACCATGTTTATTTATACAGTATATAAAATGTAATATTTATTCACTTTGCCAACCTTACTACTGTAGTTGAAATGGGCTAACCTTCAGCTTACAGTACTGTACACTGTACAGTACAGTACAGTACAGTACTGTATGTCATGAGCCAGACCTTGGGGCACAAGCAAACCTTTCGAGTGGCAGAGTACTGTACTGAACCCGTTGTCAGGTGGAAAACCTTACACCAAATTACCGTACACATTAAACATACAGTTAATTAAAAAAAACACAAATACTCTAAAGTACAGGTACAGTATCTTTAAAATGTAATAATAATATTAATAATAATCTAAAACCTTTTTACCCTTAATGCAAACAGCATGGAAAGGGCTGTTTGGCAACACTATAGGCAGTGGAGGACATGGATGTGCTGTTGATTTGTGTGGCTCACAGCTCTGTCTCAGCAAGCTTAAATTACCGCTCCCCTCCCCCCGCTCTGTTCACATTGCAACCTCTTAGAGATGCTTGCACTGTACTGTATATCCCACGTCAGCAGCCATGACTGGATCTGTTTCATGCTACTGTATGTCCGGCAAGATGCCTCTCCCGCCTTCGTCTACTTACAGTACAGTACTGTATGTCCTGGGAAATCATTTCGGGTTCACTACTAAAAGCAGTACAGTACCTACAAATCTGGGCAGATAGGCAAGATACAGTACTGTACTTTACTGTACAGCAATGTGAACCATTACAGTAGAATGCTGAGCCAGGACAGTACAGGTACTGTGCTGTATTTGAATGGAAACATTGTCATGGTGCCAGACATGATGTCGCCAGGACTTGGTTTTGAAGATTGATGAACAATGGCTGTTGGGACTCTGCTAGAGAAAAAGGTTCACACTTTTTCTGAATTGATGATTGCAACTGTACTGTACAGTACAGTACTGTACAGTATGTGCACCTCCCAGACATCGGTCTCCCAACACGCCATGATTCTTTTAAAAGCCAGAAGGTTTCCGATTGACAGTAGATTCAAACCCTTGCTTACTGTACTGTACAGTATCTGCCAGTTGTACTGTACTGTACATCACGTGTACTGTACAGTGTATTGGAATGCAAGTTGCAAATTTCTACAGGAAAATAGATACAGTTATGGGACGGAGATGTATCGTGCCTTCAGCTGTTGATCGGCCTGTCTTGATTTGTTCTATGCCTGTGACGAAGGAAAAAAAAGCATCCAAGAGGCACTGGGACGTACAGTACTGTACTCTTAGTTTATACAGCATTAGGTTTTGAGAAGAAAAAAATAAAAATAAAAAAACATTCAGTTTTCTCGCTGGCTTACAGTAGGTTAGGCTGCTTTTACAAGACAGTGATAACTTCCTGTAGCAAATACAGTACTGTACAGGGTAACTGCCCCTTCCACCACAAAGACCATGAACACGTCACTGCATGGCAGAATTACAAAGACCATAATTCATACTGTAGTGTTGCCGAATGGCGTCCCACGACGGCTGAAGGGTGCATGAGCGCGGAGCGGCACACATGTACAGTACAGTACTGTACAGTGAACGGGCTGGGCAGCAGTTGTGTAAGAGCATGGAGCAGACACACTTTAATTGGTCCGTGCAGAGTCGTCGTCCCCCCGGCCAGGGTGCAATGCTGACTTCAGCTGGCGAAGGAGGGCTGCAGGAGTACAGGTACAGTACTGTACTCTACTGTACAGTACAGTAGGGAAACAATCCTGCACGTCATTTCCCCACCGTCTGCAGGCCGGGATCATGGGGGTTCTGTGCTGTAATACAGCCCATACTGAAATGCTTGGTGCATGTACTGTATGAAAGGACCCTGAAACAGCATTGAGATATTTGATAAGTACTGTACTCGAATATACTCTATTAAAAAAAAGACAATAAAAAAAAATTTACTGGGGAATCGAACTCTGGACACTGGGCAGTAAAGGCTGACACACAGCCGCTGGACCACCTTCACACGTCCTTCATTTGCCACAGTAGTAATGTTATGACCCATGAAATGCATCGTCATGAGACAAAGGGGGCATAAAAGCCAAACAGAAAACAAGGCGCGTACGACACCTAGTGGTGAAAGTGATTTAGGCAGGAATCCAGAGGAAATAAAACAATGAACGAGCGACAGAGCTCAGCGCTGGCTCCCACGACGGGGCTCGCAGGTGTCAATCTCGCCGCTAACAGAGGCGAGATTGACACAATATCGGCGGCACCCACTGTATATATATATATATATATATATATATATATATATATATATATATGTACTGATACTGCAGCTAGCAAAATCAACTGCCTGCCTGTAGTATGAGAAAACCACCAACCTTCTACAGGTAGCTTTAGCTGAACACTGTGCAGAGCTCGCAAAAAACTAACTTGTAGCTTATTTAGCTGCCTGCGGTAGTGATAGGATCAGGAAAACACCACCAACCTTCTACAGGTAGCTTTAGGTGAACACTGTGCAGAGCTCGCCAAAAAATAACTTGTAGCTTATTTAGCTGCCTGCGGTATTGATAGGATCAGGAAAACACCACCAACCTTTTACAGGTAGCTTTAGGTGAACACTGTGCAGAGCTCGCACTACACTAACTTGTAGCTTATTTAGCTGCCTGCGGTAGTGATAGGATCAGGAAAACACCACCAACCTTCGACAGGTAGCTTTAGGTGAACACTGTGCAGAGCTCACAAAAAAATAACTTGTAGCTTATTTAGCTGCCTGCGGTAGTGATAGGATCAGGAAAACACCACCAACCTTCTACAGGTAGCTTTAGCTGAACACTGTGCAGAGCTCGCAAAAAAATAACTTGTAGGTTTAGCTGAACACTGTGAGGAGGACGCACTACACTAACTTGTAGCTTTAGCTGAACACTGTAAGGAGGACGCACTACCCTAACTTGTAGCTTTAGCTGAACACTGTGCAGAGGTCACACTAAACTAACTTGTAGCTTTAGCTGAACACTGTGAGGAGGACGCACTACACTAACTTGTAGCTTTAGCTGAACACTGTGCAGAGGTTTCACTACACTAACTTGTAGTTTTAGCTGAACACTGTGAGGAGGACGCACTACACTAACTTGTAGCTTTAGCTGAACACTGTGCAGAGGTCGCACTACACTAACTTGTAGTTTTCTCTGAACACTGTGAGGAGGACACACTACACCAACTTGTAGCTTTAGCTGAACACTGTGAGGAGGACACACTACACTAACTTGTAGCTTTAGCTGAACACTGTGCAGAGGTCTCACTACACTAACTTGTAGTTTTAGCTGAACACTGTGAGGAGGACGCACTACACTAACTTGTAGCTTTAGCTGAACACTGTGCAGAGGTCGCACTACACTAACTTGAAGTTTTAGCTGAACACTGTGAGCAGAACGCACTACACTAATTTGTAGCTTTAGCTTAACACTGTGCAGAGGTCTCACTACACTAACTTGTAGTTTTAGCTGGACACTGTGCAGAGGTCGCACTACACTAACTTGTAGTTTTAGCTGAACACTGTGAGCAGGACGCACTACACTAACTTGTAGCTTTAGCTGAACACTGTGCAGAGGTCTCACTACACTAACTTGTAGTTTTAGCTGAACACTGTGAGGAGGACGCACTACACTAACTTGTAGCTTTAGCTGAACACTGTGCAGAGGTCGCACTACACTAACTTGTAGTTTTACCTGAACACTGTGAGGAGGACGCACTACACTAACTTGTAGCTTTAGCTGAACACTGTGCAGAGGTCTCACTACACTAACTTGTAGTTTTAGCTGAACACTGTGAGGAGGACGCACTACACTAACTTGTAGCTTTAGTTGAACACTGTGCAGAGGTCGCACTACACTAACTTGTAGTTTTCTCTGAACACTGTGAGGAGGACACACTACACCAACTTGTAGCTTTAGCTGAACACTGTGCAGAGGTCGCACTACACTAACTTGTAGCTTTAGCTGAACACTGGGCAGAGGTCTCACTACACTAACTTGTAGTTTTAGCTGAACACTGTGAGGAGGATGCACTACACTAACTGTAAATAGTCTAGCTGCCTGACTGTGGTACTAATAGGATCAAAAGAACACCAGCAATTTTCTTCAGGTAGCTGTAAATACTGTAACAAGACAAGCCTGCCTGTCAGTAGGAAGATAACAGGAACGGATCTAGCTAAACTGAATACAGTGTATATATATATATATATATATATATATATATATATATATATATATATATATGCAACACCTGGGATGCATATAAATACACAATACACTGTAAGTGCAGCTAACTCACTGACTGTCCTGCCTATTCTAGCTAACTCAAATGAAATGACACTTTCTCTCTCTCTATCTCTCAGCACGCCGGAACACACTACACAGGGCCGCCGTGTAGGCGGCCTTATATAGTGTGGGGCGTGTTCTAAACCCCCTGAGCCATAATTGGCCAAAGCCACCCTGGCTTTGGCCAATTACAGCTCTCTCTACCGACAGCGCTGTGATTGGCTAAGCATGCGGGTCATAGTGCATGCTTGGCCAATCATCAGCCAGCAATGCACTGCGATGCCGCAGTGAATTATGGGCCATGACACACCACACGAATTTGGCACAAACGGCCCATAACTTTCGCAATTCGGCGAACGATCGAACAGCCGATGTTCAAGTCGAACATGGGTTTGACTCGAACACGAAGCTCATCCCCACTCAGGAGATATACAGGCTGATCTCCATAAGAAGGTGTGGTTGTTTTTAAGGAGCACAATTCAACGATACTTGAACAAAAAGAGCTACATGATTGAGCTGCCAGAAGGAAGCCTTTACTGCGCCAATGGCACAAAAAAAACCCAATGAGGCATGTCAAGGTGTTGTTGGGTATATTGTAACCAGGCTTTTTTGTGCAACTTGTGCAGTAAAGGCTTCTTTCTGGCAACTTGACCATACAGCTCTTTTTTGTTCATGTATCATCGCATTGTGCGCCCTTTTACACTGCAATAACCCCCCCCCCTCTCCTGAGCCACTATGCAATTTGTCATCGCTTGCTGTGTTAATGCTATGCACCCATTTATTATTTTAACCTAATGCTGTTGGCAGCCTATTTGCTTTGCTTTGACCTGATAGCCCCTGGTAAGAGATTGGCTGCAACAAGTGCGCTTAGTATGTACTATCTCACCCTATAACGTACAGTCAGGATGGCTATGTCAAGGTTGCAAGAGATAATTACCTGCTATTAGAGTTGGGCTGAACACCCCCTGGTTCGGTTCACGCCAGAACTCAAGAACATTTTAAAATTTCGGACCCAAACCCCTTTGAAGTCTATGGGACCCAAATTTGAAAAATCAAAAGTCCCCATTTTAAAGGCTTATATGAAAGTTATTGGCCATAAAAAGGGTATGGGGGTCTGGGTACTGCCTTGGGAGACATGTATCAATGCAAATTTTTGATTTAATTTTTAAAGAATGTTTTAACAGGAGCAGTGATTTTATTGATGCTTAAAGTGAAACAATAAAAATGAAAAATTCCTTTAACCACTACAGCCCCGGAAGGATTTTCCCCCCTTAATGACCAGGCAATTTTTTGCCGTGCGATACTGCATCACTTTAACTGACAACTGCGTGGTCGTGTGACGCTGTAACCAAACAAAATTAATGTCCTTTTTTCCCACAAATAGAGCTTTCTTTTGGTGGTATTTTGCGTTTTATTATGTTTTGCGCTATAAACAAAGAGCTTTTTTTAACTTTTAGCTATAATACATATCCCCAAAAATATGTAAAAAAACACATTTATTCATCAATTTAGGCCGATATATATTCTTTTACATATTTTTGGTAAAAAAAAAAACGTAGGCGTATATTGATTGGTTTGGCAAAAATTATCACGTCTACAAATAACGGGATAGATTTATCGACTTTTTTTTTTTTTTTTACTGTTTTTTACTAGTAATGGCTGCGATCTGCAATTTTTAGTGGGACTGTGTCTTTGCGACGGACAAATCTGACCCCAAATGACACTTTTTGGGGGCCAGTGACATTATTACATTGATCAGTGCTATAAAAATGCACTGATCAATGGAACGGATGTTTTTTCGGGAGCAGTGATTTTAATGATGCTTAAAGTGAAAAAATAAAAGTGAAATATTTCTTTAAATATCGAGCCTGGGGGGTGTTTATAGTATGCCTATAAAGTGGCGCATGTTTCCTGTGTTTAGAACAGTCCCTGCTCAAAATGAATTTTCTAAAGGAAAAAAAGTCATTTAAAACTGCTTGCGGCTTTAATGTCATGTCTGGTCCCGGCAATATGGATGAAAATCATTGAGGAACATCCCCCCCAGCCCATTACCAGCCCCTTTGGGTCTTGTATGGATATTAAGGGGAACCTAAATAAAAAAAGGAAAGGCGTGGGCCCCCCAGGCCCTATATACTCTGAACAGCAGTATACAGGCGGTGCCAACAAGACAGGGACTGTAGGTTTGCTCTTAAGTAGAATCTGTTTGCAATTGTGAACTGGTACATTTTTTACGTGTACCTTCAGCCAAAAAATCTATTTTTAAGCTTTTTGGAAAACATAGGGAAGGATTATCACCCCTGAAACATTTGTTTTGCTGTCTGTGCACCTGTTCTGAAGATTTCACCTCACTTTCTGTCCCAATGACAATTGGATTTTGAAAATTTGGGGATTTTAGTGAAACAAGGAACTCTTACAGGAGAGAATTTCCCTTCCTAGGGGTAGATTTCCTCTCACTTCCTGTTGTCTCCTTCCGTTTGCAAGTAGGAGTCGTTTGTAAGTTGGAGGTTTGAAAGTAGGGGCCTGCCCTATGTACTCTGTAGAAATTTGGGCCTTAGGTGTTGGTGTTGCCACAACACTATAAGTCCTCACAGTTACTCTTGGTGGGCGCAGGAATGGGCCCTGCTGTGAAATATTAGATCAAGAATTGTAATTAAATGCCCCTGTTAAACAGGGTCGGAAAAATTGGGCCTTTGGTGGTGGACGATGTGGTGGTGTTGCCACAACACTGTAAGCCCTCACAGTTACTCTTGGTGGGTGCTGGAACGGGCCCTGCTGTGAAATATCAGATCAATAATTGTAATTACATGCCCTTGTTAAACAGGGGCTAAAAAATTGGGCCTAAGGCACTAGTGCTGGTACCACAACACTGCAACCCCTCACAGATACTCTAGTTGGAGCGCAGGAATGAGCCTTGCTGCAAAGTATTGCATCAAAAATTGTAATTACATGCCCCTGTTAAATAGGGGTTAAAAAATTGGGCCTTAGGCACTGGTGGTGTTGCCACAACACTGTAAGCCCTCACAGTTACTCTTGGTGGGCGCTGGAACGGGCCCTGCTGTGAAATATTAGATCAATAATTGTAATTACATGCCCCTGTTAAACAGGGGCTGAAAAATTGGGCCTAAGGCACTGGTGCTGGTACCACAACACTGCAACCCCTCACAGATACTATAGTTGGAGCACAGGAATGAGCCCTGCTGCAAAGTATTGCATCAAAAATTGTAATTACACGCTCCTGTTCAACAAGGGCAGAAAAATTGGGCCTTAGCCACTGGTGTAGGTGCCCAGAACCAAAAATATTCTTACAAGCTATCGGCATGAACATTTAGGAGGAAGAGGATATTCACTCAGCATAACAGGATAGTCACTCAGCATCAGCATAGGCAGTCTTGAAGGGATCTCACATTAAAAAAAAATTATTCGGTTACATCAGCATCAGGTGCTTGGTAGCTGGTGATCCAAGACTGATTCATTTTTATGAAGGTGAGCCGATCGACCGTTTCGGTTGACAGGCGCACCCTGTGATGGTTACAACCCCTCCAGCTGCACTGAATGTGCGTTCCGAAAGAACGCTGGATGCAGGACAGGCCAGTAGCTCAATTGCATACTGTGCAAGCTCTGGCCAGTGATCCATCCTCAAGACCCAGTAACCAAGAGGATTTTCGTGTGGGAAAGGTGTCCAAGTCTGATCTGGTATTCCTGCACCATGTGAATCAGACGCTGGCGATGATTGCTGGAACTGATCAGATCTTGAGGCTGCGGACTAAAAAATTGTCTGAACGAAGGTCAGATGGCCACCTCCTCCACCGCTCCTTCTATGACTGACCGAAGCCTCAGCAACACGTTGTCCAGGAGGACCAGGAAACAAACTTTTCTGCAAGGCCTCCCGAAGATGTTTCATCCCCTGCTCCCTCTGCGACGGCAAGATAAGGTCCGCAACCTTACCCTTGTAACGTGGCTCAAGGAGGGTTGCCAGCCAGTAATGATCCCTCTCCTTGATACCACGAATACAAGGATCCTTCCGCAGGCTTTGCAGGATCAGGGAGGCCATGCAGTGTAGGTTTGCTGAGGCATTCGGTCTGGAGTCCTCTGGGTCACTAAGGAAGACATGATCCGCAGCCACCCAGCCACCTCTCCCCGGCCACATACAAGTCCATGGGTTTATTGGGACTGTAAATGATCCCTTGAAGACTGCTGTTGATGCTGAGTGCTAGGCTCCACCTCCATGCTGACACAATCCTCCTCCTCCTCATCCTTTTCCTGTGTGATCGGCAGGCACGCAGGAACACTGTCTGGATAAAGGGGGCCTTGAGAGCTAAGGAAGTCCTCCTCTTCCTGCCTCTGTTCTGCCCCAAGTGCCCTGTCCATTATTCCATGTAGCGTGTGCTCCAACAGGTGGACAAGAGGGACAGTGTCACTGATGCATGCACTGTCACTGCTCACCATCCTCGTGTCCTCCTCAAATGGTGGCAGGACAGTGCATGCATCCCTGATCATGACCCACTGGCGTGGGTAAACAGAGCAAGCTCCCCTGACTCTGTACTGGTGCCATAGTCGCACAGGTACTCATTGATGGCCCTCTGCTGCGTGTGCAGCCGCTGCAGCATGGCCAACATTGAGTTCCACCTGGTGGGCATATCACAGATTAGGCGGTTCTTGGGCAGGTTAAATTCCTTTTGGAGGTCAGCCAGCTGAGCACTGGCATTATATTACCTGCGGAAATGCACACAGACTTTCCTGGCCTGCCTCAGGACATGGGGCACCTGCCCAAGAACTGCTGCACCACCAAGTTAGGATGTGAGCCAAACAGGGCACATGAGTCAGTTGTCCCTGTCGGAGGGCAGAGAGGAGGTTGGTGCCATTGTCGCAAACAACCTTTCCTGGCTTAAGCTGGCATGGCGTCAACCACCTCCGAGCCTGCCGCTGCAGAACTGACAGAATCTCTGCCCCAGTGTGGCTCCTGTCCCCCAAGCACACCAGCTCAAGCACTGCATGGCATCTTTTTGTCTGAGTGCTTGCGTAGCCCCTTGAACGCTTACGGAGCACCGCTGGTTCTGAAGACAAATCAGCACAGGAAGAGGCCATGGAGGAAGAAGAAGAGGAGGGGGTGGAGGAGAGTGGAGGAGAGAGGCGTGGCAGAATCACCACTAGTAGAATTTTGGAGGCGTGGTGGCGGAACAACCTCCAACACTACTGCACCTTGTCCTCCATCCTTCCCAGCTGCCAGCAGAGTCACCCAGTGCACGGTGAAAGATAGGTAACATCCCTGTCCATGTCTGCTGGTCCATGAGTCAGCGGTAATATGCACCTTACCGCTGACCGCCCTGTCCAGTGAGGCATGGACATTGCCTTCCACATGCCAGTAGAGAGCCGTAATTGCCTTCCATAAAAAAAGTGGCGTTTGGGAACCTGCCACTGAGGTACCGCACATTCCACAAACTCACAGAAGGGGGCAGAGTCTACCAACTGAAAAGGCAGCAGTTGAAGTGCTAGCAAGCTTGTGAATGGATTGGGGATGTCGATCAGTGGAGCAACTGGGGTAAGGAAATCTGCCTGCTAGAATTGGACGTTAGTGTACCAATAGCTGATTGACCGCAAGTACTTGGCAGTGGCACACCTAATTCTACACCTTCATTCCTCTCAGTGCAGGTTTCTGAGAGGACTGAAGGTATAGTGGGGTTGGAGATCCCAGCTGATGAGGAGGAGCAAGGAGAGGTCTGCCTTGTTCTTTGGTGAGTCTTTTAGGTAGTGTTGCCAACGGGCTGCATGGGAGCTCGACATGTGTCTGATTAAGCATGTGGTGCCCAAGCGCTTGCTGTCTAGTCCACGCTTGATACGCTTCAAACATATGTTGCAAATAGCAACGGTGCGATTTGCTTCACACGTCTCAAAAAAGGCCCACACCAAAGAACTTTTGGAATAACGCGCGGAGTCACCAGAGCCCTGCACTTGCGGAGCTCTGATGATGCAGTCAGTGGGCTGCCCTTAAGCTGGCCCCTGGAGGGCATCCTGCCTTGTTGGAGATGTGCCTCCTCCTCCACCTCCTCCCCCTCTCGCCTATCAGGCACCCACGTAGAATCAGTGAGCTCATCATCCCCTCCCTCCTCATTACTGGAGCAAACCTGGCAGTATGCTGCAGCTGGGGGAATGTGACTGCCAGTTTGTTGACCTTCTTGGGCAACTCCTCTGTCTGGGCTCAAGTTACTGCCTTCCTCAAGCTGGGTACCATCGTCAGAGCCTTCAAAATGCTGCGCATCCTCCTGCAGCATGTACCCGACACTGTGGTCAAACAGTTCGGGGACTCCTCCGGTGGGGCTAGGGAAGGAGTAACTTAAGTCCAAGGAATAGGCTGCTTTGGCACCTGCATTGGCAGCCAAGGTGACAGAGGATGAGGAGGATGAGGAGGATGAGGACGGCATGGTCATCCACTCTACTAACTCTTCGGCATGTTGTGGCTCAACATGGCCAGCTGCCGAGAAAAAGGACAATCGTGTCCCAAGGCCACGTGCTGATGAGGATGCACGGTGTCCATGACCAGCACTGTTCCCTCTAGACACAGATCCTGCTTGCCCTTTTTTATTGGCCTTTGACTGTCTGCCTCTCCTTGTTGGCCATCCAGACATACTGTCTTTGATGTATTGGAATAGGTACACAAGGAATGGCCTGCAGTGAGATGTAGCTGCACAAAGCTGGGATGTATGTATATACTGATTATACTGCAGCTAGCTGAATCACCTGCCTGCCTGTAGTATTATTAGAAAGAAAACAACAGGAATTGTCTGCAGTGAGCATTAGCTGCACACTGTGCCCAGTATACAGTACACTGACTGAAAATACTGCAGCTGCCTGCCTGTGGTATTATTAGGAAGAGAACACCAGCAATTGTCTGCAGTTGGCTTTAGTTGCACACTGTGCACAGGATACCGTACACTGACTGAAAATACTGCAGCTGCCTGCCTGTGGTATTATTAGGAAGAGAACACCAGCAATTGTCTGCAGTTAGCTTTTGTTGCACACTGTGCACAGGATACAGTACACTGACTGAAAATACTGCAGCTGCCTGCCTGTAAGTATATTAGGAAGAGAATAACAGGAACGGATCTAGCTAAACTGAATACAGTGTATATATATATATATATATATATACACAACACCTAGGATGCATATATATACTAAATACACTGACTGCAGCTAACTGACTCGCCTGCCTAACTCAACTGAAATGGCACTGTCTCTCTCTCTCTCTATCTCTATCTCAGCACGCCGGAACACACTACACAAGGCCAACTTCCAGGCTGCCTTATATAGTGTGGGGCGTGTACTAAATCCCCTGAGGCATAATTGGCCAAAGCCACCCTGCCTTTGGCCAATTCTGGCTCTCCGTTCTTACCGCGCTGTGATTGGCCAAAGCATGTGGGTCATAGTGCATGCTTGGCCAATCATCAGCCAGCAATGCACTGCAATGCCGCAGTGAATTATGCACTGTGACGTGCCACTCAAATTTGGCGCGAATGGCCCATAATGTTCTCCTAGATTGTAAGCTCTAACGAGCAGGGCCCTCTGATTCCTTCTGTATTGAATTGTATTGTACTTGTACTGTCTGCCCTAATGTTGTTGTAAAGCGCTGCGTAAACTGTCGGCGCTATATAAATCCTGTATAATAATAATAATAATAATAATGTTCGTAATTCGATGAACGGACGAACGGCTGATGTTCTCGAAGCTCATCCCTACTCACTACTTTACATTGTAGCAAAGTGTAATTTCTTTAGTGTTGTCACATAAAAAGATAGAATAAAATATTTACAAAAATGTGAGGGGTGTACTCACTTTTGTGAGATACTGTGTATATATATATATATATATATATATACAGTATATATATATATGAAACTGACAAGTCACATGCAATTATTGCAATGTGCTCAAAGTGTATATTTTATTACAAATAAACATGTCATGATATTATTTGATACTGTCATTTGCCTCATTCAAAGTCCCAATATTTCCCTTCCCCCTTATTGCGATATTCATGTGTTAAAATGGCCCAGTCAGACCTAAATCCAATTGAGAATCTGTGGCAAGATCTAGGGTAGACATGTGCGGTTCGTTTTCTTCTAAATTGAAGTTCAGACAAATTTTTCATTTTTCGGAAATTCAAATGTATCCAAATTTCCGAATTACAATAGTACCAAATTAATCTGATATTACGAAAAACAAAAATAATTCTGTCAAAATTCGAGTTTGAATCGTTTTTTTGAATAATTTTTAAATTCAAATAGTTTTCAAATTCGATTCGTTTTCGAATTTGATTTGTTTTCGAATTTGCAAAGAGAATAAAATAGAATAGAAAATAAATGAATAGAATAGAAAACAAATAACAGAATAGAAAAGAATATAACAGAAAATAACAGAATAGAACATAATAGAGTAAAACAGAACAAAATAAAATAGAAAATAAAAGAATAGAATAGACTAGAAAATAATAGAAACAAAGAGAATAGAATAGAACATAGAAAGAATATATAGACATGGGAGGTTTTTGGGGGGATTTTTATGGGTGCCAGCAATTGTTACTGTATATAGGGACTATACAATCCTCATCATCAATGATGTAAACCTTTAATAGTGCATACTTCAATGTATAATTTGAGCACTATGGATCTTTAATTTGAGTTATTCATTATATTTTGTGTTAATTATTCTGTTTGTTGTTTTTGTTTTCCTTTGTTAAATTTTGTATACTCCATATCATCTGCCATGCTGCGTCCCCCCCCCCCCCCTCCTTTTTTTTTCCTCCCATTTCTTTTTCTTTTTTTCCCTCTCTTCCCTTTCTTTCCCCCTTCCTTCTCTTGTCCATTCCCCTTTTCTTTTTCCCCCCTTCCCTTCCTCCCTTCCCTCTTTACACCCCATGTCTTTTCCTTTTTCCCCTCCCCCATTACCTCACCGCTCCCCACTCATTGTTTGTGGTCTGCCTGCCTATAGCAAAGGTGGTTTGTCACTATCCCGGCATTGAACCTCTGCCGGTATACCACTTTTTTACAATTTTTTTACCATCTTTTACCATCCTTAATTTGCCAACCATGCCCCTGACCTATGCTGTCTAGATCAAACAGACGGTCTATGCATGAGCGGTGTCCTTTGCTGCCCTCCACCTGTTGTGCGGAGGGATAAGGCGCACACCCACTGATTGGGGCATGTCAGCTGCCTTTGCGCCACCCCCCGCGGGTCGTGGTGCAGCATGGGCATTGTAGTATTTCCATGAAAAATAAAAAATAAATTAAGTGCGCTAATTATATGAAAATACACACATAGATGTGAATACATGTGGGTAATAGTAAAAACCACAATCTACTGAGAGCAAGTAAATGACTCCATGAGTGGTAAAAATATATAAATAAAAAATATAAATGTAAAAAATATATAAGTGCAAAACAAAAAGCATGCGCTGTGTCCTTTGCACTCTCACGAACGGCCAGTGACGTCAGACGTCGGCCGGGCGGCATGCATTTAAAAGCACACACACTGCTATGGCTGCCTGTTGGAAGCTCCAAGGGTGACCATGCTGGTGAACTGCTCCATTTGAGGTGATTGATAATGATCTAATTCTTAGATTTTTGCTACAGTGCTTTACTCTACTCTCATACATAGTCTGCTATAATCCTTGGCTGTTTCTATTTACACCTGCTGCCATCTGTCTCGGTCTCCCTTGGTGAACAGATGATCTGCAGCAGGAATATGGTCTCTGTTTTGTGTAACAGCTGACCTAGACTTACTTGACTTTGACTCTATATGTCTCCATATCAGTTCTCTTCTCTTTTTTGTTCAAACTACAGTCTGTGCTTTTTGGACCTAATTGGATCCTTTACTATCCTATTGTTGCAGCATTTTTCATCTTGTGCCTTCATTACTTACCACAGTCTGCACTTTTATTTAAGCAGTCTTATTTGTAAGTATGCCATACTTACATATGGTTCATATTTACATATTTATATACATCTTTGTACTCATTCAACAATGTTTTTTTCACGTGTTTTTTTTCTAAACCTTATATATTGTGACACATTATATTGCTCCTATTGGCTATATTTTTAGTCAATTTTTATCTAATTTATTTTTTACATTTATTAACATATTACACCAATATATACACAGATTCCAGCCTGGCCTGGTTGGGCATTGATTGGCCTACACTTGTGCTACCTAGTGACTGCCATCTTGTTTTCTGGCATCCAACTATAGGCAGAAGAGACCATACATGGGTGAGCGTTAGCAAAACATATCATGGTTTTTGATATTGTATTTCATTATGCTTTGTAATAAGCTATTGCATCTGTTCTTAAGTATGTTCTGTTTTATGCAGTGCTGCATCCTTTGTCTTTAAATATATCCCCTGAAGAAGCCCTGGGTGGTGAAACATGCTGGGATAACCATTCTTCGGTTGCCTTGAGTGACCAAACTCCAAAGACAAGATGTTCTCATGCACTTGTGTATTAAAAGCACAATCATTTTTTTAATTATGTGTTGTATGTAATAATAAAATCTTTGTTATTTTTTATATATAGCCGAGTACTTGTATTTACTCTTTGCTGGCATCCCTAAAAATCCCCCCCAAAAAACTTCCCTGTCAATATCTCCATTTGAGGGATGTTGGTGCATTTTTTACTCTGTCACCTACCCATACCACCACCCTCTCCCCATAGAAGGAATAAACCATCTTCTGAAATTCAAATTTCAAATAGAATACATTTAGAATAGAAAAGAATAGAAACAATATAACAATTTTCCAAAATTCAAATAGAATCAATTCGAATTTGAAATAGAATAGAAAAGAATAGATTAGAATAGGATAGAAAATAACAGAATAGTATAGAAAAAAACAACAGAACAGAATAGGATAGAAAGAATATAACCATCTTCCAAAATTCGAATTTAGAATAGAATAAATTTGAATAGAAAAGGATAGAATAGAATAGAAAATAATATAATAGAATATAAAAGAATAGAATAGAATAGAATAGAATAAACAAATAGAAAATGAATACAATTAAAAAAACAAGCACCGCACAAGACAGAATAACATTCTTTTCGGAGACATGGGCACCCTGGCTTGAATACAGAAATTTGCAGTGCTCTCAGGACTTAACCGGGAGAACCCTTGAAAGGTACATTAAGGGTTGCAACATTTTTCGCATTACCGGGGGTATATTGAGGAGGGTAGCTGGTGACTATTCCACCCCCTCCTCAAATATTCCCCTTTCAGTGCCCCCCTTACCCCCCCCTCTCATAGTTACATAGTAAGTGAGGTTGAAAAAAGACACAAGTCCATCAAGTCCAACCTATGTGTGTGAATATATGTCAGTATTACATTGTATATCCCTGTATGTTGTGGTCATTCAGGTGCTTATCTAATAGTTTCTTGAAGCTATCGATGCCCCCCGCTGAAACCACCGCCTGTGGAAGGGAATTCCACATCCTTGCCACTCTTATGCCCCGTACACACGGTCGGATGTTCTGACGGAAAATGTGTGATAGGACCTTGTTGTCGGAAATTCCGACCGTGTGTGGGCTCCATCACACATTTTCCATCGGATTTTTACGACACACAAAGTTTGAGAGCAGGCAGACAACAAAATCCGTTGTTGGAATTTCCGATCGTGTGTACACAAATCCGACGCACAAAGTGCCACGCATGCTCAGAATAAATAAAGAGATGAAAGCTATTGGCTACTGCCCCGTTTATAGTCCCAACGTACGTGTTTTACGTCACCGCGTTCAGAATGATTGGATTTTCTGACAACTTTGTGTGACCGTATGTATGCAAGACAAGTTTGAGCCAACATCCGTCGGAAAAAATCCTAGGATTTTGTTGTCGGAATGTCCGATCAATGTCCGACCATGTGTATGGGTCATTACAGTAAAGAACCCTCTACGTAGTTTAAGGTTCAACCTCTTTTCTTCTATTTTTACTAAGTGGCCACAAGTCTTGATAAACTCTCTTCTGTGAAAAAGTTTTATTCCTATTGTGGGGTCACCAGTACGGTATTTGTATATTGAAATCTTATCCCCTCTCAAGCGTCTCTTCTCCAGAGAGAATAGGTTCAGTGCTCGCAACCTTTCCTCATAACTAATATCCTCCAGACCCTTTATTAGCTTTGTTGCCCTTCTTTGTACTTGCTCCAATTCCAGTACATCCTTCCTGAGGACTGGTGCCCAGAACTGGACAGCATACTCTAGGTGCGGCCGGACCAGAGTCTTGTAGAGTGGGAGAATTATCGTTTTATCTCTGGAGTTGCTGAGCCTATCATCTAGTAGGACCCCCAGGTCCTTTTCCATCCTAGATTCCCCCAGAGGTTCTGCCTCCAGTGTATGGATTGCATTCATATTTTCGCCACCTAAATGCATTATTTTACATTTTTCTACATTGAACCTCATTTGCCATGTAGTTGCCCACCCCATTATTTTTGTTCAGATCTTTTTGCAAGGTTTCCACATCCTGCGGAGAAGTTATTGCCCTGCTTAGCTGAGTATCATCTGCAAATACAGAGATTGAACTGTTTACCCCATCCTCCAGGTCATTTATGAACAAATTAAATAGGACCAGGAAAGAACCCTGGGGGACCCCACTTTCCACCCATGATCATTCCGAGTACTCCCAATTTATCACCACTCTCTGAACTCGCCCTTGTACCCAGTTTTCAATCCATGTACTTACCCTATGGTCCATGCCAACGGACCTTATTTTGTACAGTAAACATTTATGGGGAACTGTGTCAAATGCTTTTGCAAAATTCAGATACACCACATCTATGGGCCTTCCTTTATCTAGCTGGCAACTCACCTCCTCATAGAAGGTTAGTAGATTGGTTTGGCAAAAACGATTCTTCATGAATCCATGCTGATTACTACTAATGATACCATTCTCAGTACTAAAATCTTGTATATAGTCCCTTATCACCCCCTCCAAGAGTTTACACACTATTGATGTTAGGCTAACTGGTCTGTAATTTCCAGGGATGTATTTTGGGCCCTTTTTAAATATTGGTGCTACATTGGCTTTTCTCCAATCAGCTGGTACCATTTCAGTCAGTAGACTGTCTGTAAAAATTAGGAACAACGGTCTGGCAATCACTTGACTGAGTTCCCTAAGTACCCTCGGGTGCAAGCCATCTGGTCCCGGTGATTTATTAATGTTAATTTCTCAAGTCTAATTTTTATTCTGTCCTCTGTTAACCATGGAGGTGCTTCTTGTGATGTGTCATGAGGATAAACACTGCAGTTTTGGTTACTGAAGCCCCCCGATTCCCTCGTGAAGACTGAGCAGAAGAATAAATTCTCCCTCCCCTCTCCACTCTGTCCTCTCTCTCTTCCCTTTTTCCTTTCCCTTTTCCTTTTCTTTTCTTTTTTCTCTTCTTTTTACTCTACAAAAAGCTCTAGAGTTAAAAGCCGACCTAGTAGTCGGATGTCTGTTCCAATGCTTGCTTATCTTATAGTACTTACAGAAGATATATTGAATTCTTTTATACGAAGTCTCCCATTCCAAGGCGCATCAAGCAGGCTTGTAATACACTGCAGTGTGCTTTCCTAAAAAGATTACTCCCTACCACTATAAGTTTCTTTATGTGACCATGGTTTTAGTATACGTAGAGACAACATCTGTTGGTTCCTACTATCTTGAACTTTGAACTCGATGTATCCTCCTAGACGGACCCATGCACTTATATCTTGGTTATATGTTTTATGGTACTACTTGTATTATCTATGAAAAACTCTCAATAAAAACTTTTGTGGGAAAAAAAAACATAGAATAGAATAGAATGGAAAGAATATAACCATTTCCCAAAATTCAAATAGAATCAATTTGAGTTTGAATAGAATAGAAAATAATAGATTAGAATAGTATAATGGTTATATTCATTCTATTCTAGTCTGTTGGTTTTTTTCTATACTATTGTGTTATTTTTTATTCTATTCCACTCTATTCTTTTCTTTTCTATGCTATTCAAATTTGAATTTATTCTATTAGAATTTTGGAAAGTGGTTATATTATTTCTATTCTGTTCTATTATATGCTATATTTTTTTTAATTCTATTCTTTTCTATTATATTTAAATTTCAGAATATGGCTACAATATATTTAATTTTCTTATTTTTTTATTCTATTCCTTTCTATTCTATTCCATTCTATTCTTTTATTTTCTATCCTATTTTGTTCTGTTTTACTCTATTATATTATATATATATATATATTTTTTTTATTTTCTGTTATATTCCTTTCTATTCTATTATATTTTTCCTATTCTATTCCTTTATTTTATAATCATTTTTTTATTCTCTTTGGAAACTTGAAAACAATTCTAATTCAAAAACTTTTCGAATTTGAAAACTTTTCGAATCGATCCCAAAACGAATAAACAAAATTAATTCCGAAAACAAATTAAACGGATTAAACAAATTTAACTAAACAAATTTTTGAAAATAATGAATTGAAACTAAACAAAACAAATGTTGTCGTTCTGCACATGTCTAACCTAGGGAACTAGATACTCGGCCCCTTCTAAAAATCACATGGTATGGCAAAATAATTATGTTAAAAATAGATATTCCAAACTTCTATACATCTTTCAAACTATACCCTTTATTCTTCCATCTACCCTTTTCTATCCGTAAGCTACTTATTTCATGTGGCAAAAGGAAATTCTCTAGAATTAGACTCAGAATATTGTGCAAATCTAAAGCATCAAGCAGTGCTGGCCTTTCCAACATTTAATGGTTTTGTGCTTTGGCACTACTCACACACCTTGTAGAATGGTTTACACATCTGAGTCCCAAGTCTTTGGTCTCACTAGAATAGAATATGTCCCCAATTGATTTGCATGCCCTACCATGGGGATTTGTCTGCTCTTTTTATTCCCTTCAAGGCCTCTCTCTTCTTACCTTAAAAACTTTATGTGTGTGATCTAAATATAGGCTCCCTCACTAGTTATTGTCTGAACCTAGCTTATTAATACCTCTGTTCAATAATCCAGAATTACAGTACTTGGGGGCTGACAATCCTCTTCCATGGCTGGTGCCGCACGCTCTTCCTGGCCTCAGGAAAGTAATTTCATTCAACATTGCGCAGGTTTACTCTCTCTTCCCGTGTTCCTTACCCCTTGCCTGCCAACTGATCATCCTTTGCCAAAAAAACTCATTCTATGGGCCAAATTCAGCACTCTCTCTGATTTTCAAAAGTTATGATCTCTCTCAGAACAACCCATACAAAAGGGGATAACTGATACCATAGGTAGACAAGAAGACAAGAAGACAACTGATACCATAGGTAGACAAGAAGATAAGAAGACAACTGATACTATAGGTAGGCAAGAAGATAAGAAGACAACTGAAGGCGCATGCGCGGACTCCTCCAAGATGGCTGCTTAAGCCCGGAGCTCCGCACTGCCCTGACCACCCGGCGCACATAGCGGGGGAACCGGGACCCCGTGGACCAAAACACCCACCTTAAGGCCGATAGGAAGTGCTGGGGAACAAACCTTTGCCGGTCGGAGCATCCAGGAGGGACCTGGAACCACTTTTCAGAGCCTCGGCGGAGCGGGCCGAATCCAAGATGGCGGGCGCCATGCTGCAAGGCACACAGACAGCTGCTGAGAGCCCAGGAGACAAACTTTCCTATGCCGCTGTGACCCGCTCTCTCCCTTCCGGGACCCCAGTGAGTACTCCTCAACTTATGGCACAGTTTACAGCTCTCCCAGAGCACCCTACGGATCAGCCCATGACACCCCCCTCGCAGCCTCCTTCCCCTCACATCACAACAGGGCCTGAGATGGCGCTCGCTCCAGCCCACACTATCCTCACAGCCCCTGACCTCTTCTCCCAGTTATCAGCCCTGCTGGATAGAGGTCTGGCTCAAACTGCAGCCAAAATAACTGGCGATATTAGAGAGGATTTCCAGGCCCTGGGTTCCAGAATGGAGGCTATTGAAGATAAACTTGACCAGACCATTTCTAAAACCAGGCAGAACTCCAACCACATACAGGTCCTACAGGACCAATTGGACATTGCTCTTTCACGCGTCGATGACCTTGAAAACAGGTCCAGAAGGGAAAACTTTAGACTTAGAGGTCTCCCAGAATCTATAACCGACTCCACGACGGTGGTCCAAGACTTAAAACTTAAGACATTAAACAACTTATCCCTGACATTCCTCCACATAAGTTGGAAATTGACCGCGCTCACAGGACATTAGGACCCCCGAGGAAAGATGGCCTCCCCAGAGATATCGTGGTCAAGCCACACTACTTCTCGGTTAAAGAGGAGGTGATGAAAAAGTGCAGATACCAACAGCCCCTCACGTGCAGAGGCCACGTCATACAAGTCTTTGCAGATATTTCACCTAACACAATACAAAAAAGGAGGGCGCTGAAGCCCCTACTCTCGGTGTTGGCGCAACACGAAATCAAATATAAATGGGCCTTTCCATTTGCGCTCAAGTTTGATCACAGAGGCAAAACACACTCTTTCCGCAGCCTCCCTGAAGGAGAACGGATCCTGTTAGACCTCCATCTCATCTCTCAAGAGTCAGCTATGGACTTTAACAATTCTGTGGCGGGGTCCTACAAACGCCCATCCCCTGCAAGCCCCTTGCAACCCTTGTGGGAGAAACCTAAATACAAACGCTCCAAAGAAGCCAGACCTCCATGAAACCACGAGTCAAGAAGATGTTTGATGGACTATCCCTGATCTCTTTTTCCCTATGTGGGCTCCTACACGAACCCAGTTGACTTTTCTTTTTTTTTTTTTTTTTTTTTAATTATTAATTTTTTCTACTTAATTATCCCAGCACTAGATGGTCAGCTCTAGAAAATTATTTTTTTTCTGCTTGAGGGGGGGGAGGGGGAGGGGACCTTATGTCCCCTCTTTCTTCTCCCCCTCCTTATCTCTCTTTACCTTCTCTTAGTAAGAAAGCCTTACACAAAACTCTCTAATCCAATGCAGTCCCTTGGGGGGGTAACCCTATTGGGACTTACTCAGGTCTTTGTATTTTAATATGAACCACCACAATCCTCTACACTAATTTAAGACCCAGATCTCCAAGGCACAGGGTAACAAAGTACAATTCCATGACTCTTTCTCATGCAGTGCCTTAGTCGCAAAAAATGGTTTTATTTTGCATGGGCTATGGCCCAGGGAGCCCTCCCCACTCACCCGGAACCGTGGCCTGGGTGGGAGGGGAGGAAGGTGGGTCAAAGGATTGGCGGGGCCCCCTTCGGGTCCCCAGGTCGGACTTGCTCCGATCAGTAGTTTTATTGTTCATTATTTCATTAAGGTGAGCCGAGGTCGCGGCAGTTAGGCTGCACCTCCATTAATCCCAAGGGCCAGGTGATACTGGTCTCCTGTGTTAGGAATCCACCCTGCTCGCAGGGTTCGGATACCTCCTCTACTGTGAGGGGTGATGTGCTCCGTTGCCATCACTGCTTACTCAAGTTCCGAGAGGACTTGATTTACCCTTCTTCCCCTCCTCCTCTTATCTCTCCTCTACTCTCCTCTCTAACAATTTATTCTCTTGTAGTTGGCTGTCTGCTGGGCAATACCCACTCTTCCAGCAAGACGCGAAAGGATGTCTTAGCGGTCCTAACTCCGGTCCCCATTCTTCAACTGGAACAGGTAAGCGCTGAGAGATGGGGGGTAGGACCCCTACTTCTGCTCCATGGCTGACACTGACAATTTGACCTCCCTATTAAGGGTGGCCACACATAATACCCAAGGGCTGAACTCACCTTCTAAACGAAGGAAAGTACTCGATTTTATGAAATCCCATAAGATTGATCTTCTATTTCTCCAAGAAACCCACTTCCCGATCCGGTACAAACCTAACTTTATCCACGCTCAGTTCCCATTGTTTTATTTAGCTAATGCGGAAGATAAGACCAGAGGGGTTGCTATCCTTATATCTAAAAATTGCAGATTCACACTACATAAGGTACACCAAGACCCAGAGGGTAGGTACATCCTAGTTAAGGGCTCCGTAGAGGGCAGACTATATTCCCTGGTATCTTACTACGCCCCTAACACAGGACAGCAAAAATTCTTTAGCACAATGTTTAAAACACTTGGACCAATGCTAGAAGGCTCCATAATTTTTGGGGGAGACTCCAATGTAGCCTTTGACCAGGGCCTAGATAGATCTAAACCCCCCACAGCTCAAAACATCCGTCCAACTAAAACCAGTTCGAAAATAGCTAAATTGATATATTCACAAGGGCTCACGGACATTTGGAGGGAGTTTAACCACACCAAAAAAGATTACACTCATTTCTCCCATGCCCACCAATCCTATGCCCGTCTAGACCATCTGCTAGTCTCGAATGACTTGATCCCAGCAGCCCAACGATCACAAATTATTGACACGGTTTGGTCAGATCACTCCCTGTTATGTGTCCTGATAAATAACCAAACCCCACGCCACAAATACAACCTACGGAGACTAAAAGAAAACATTCTTTCTGACCCCGCCTGGAAAGTAGAAATTGAAAAGGCCATCACTGAATATTTTAATCAAAATGACACTGCAGATGTCTCCGCGGAAACCTTATGGGCAGCTCATAAAGCCACAATAAGAGGGAAATTAATACAAATAGCAGCCAAAATTAAAAAAGAACACGGGATAGACATAGTCAACCTAGAAAAGACTTTCCAAAAATTATGTGTGGAGCACAAGAGAGACCCTGCTTTAGTACCCGTATCCCAATTGGATGCAGCGCGCCTAGAATTAAACTTAGCTCTTACAGCTAAGGCTGAAAAAAGTTTATCATGGAGCAAAATATTAATATCAGAAGGATAGGGCTGGATCTCTCTTGGCGTCCCGTCTCACACCGCGCCCTCGTTCCTACACCTTCCCTAAAATTAAACTAGCGGGCCAACCCCACACAACAAACCCATTGAAAGTTATGAAAACTTTCCATGGCTTTTATGCAGATCTGTATAGCGAACATAAGGCAAGTAATCCCCAAACTCTGACTAAATTTCTAAATAATCTCCCGATTCCTACCCTTTCGGCGGAGCACAGAGACAGACTCGAAGCTCCAGTTTCCACCGCAGAAGTTCTAGCGGTTATCAAAAACCTTAAGAGACGCTCGGCTCCGGGTCCAGACGGCTTCTCCGTACCATACTATAAAACTTTTGCAAACACCATAGCGCCTTATCTTGCTAAATTCATTAACTTCAAAACCAAGGGAGAGCCTCTGGAACCGCAAATGAACGCTGCTTTCATAACCATGATACCAAAGCCAGACAAAGACCAGGGAGAAGTATCCAACTATAGACCCATATCCCTGATCAATAACGATCTGAAAATTATGACTAAAATTATGGCAGACCGTTTGGCATCCTTTATTGGATCCTACATTCATAAGGACCAAGTGGGGTTCATCCCTGGAAGGCAAGGTCCTGACCAAATCAGAAGAACGGTGGATGTAGTCTCCCTCCTGCAATCGGGCTGGGATGGCAGTGGTGCCCAAAAGGGAATGTTGCTGTCTCTAGATCTACAAAAAGCGTTCGACTCTTGGTCTTACTTATTCTCAATTATACAACAATGGGGTTTTGGCCCACGGTTCACAGGATTACTGCACTCCCTATACTCTTGCCCTGAAGCTAGAATTAAACTACAAGGACAACTCTCTGATCCTATTAAAATAGCAATAGGGACCCGCCAGGGCTGCCCCCTCTCGCCACTGATTTTTGCGATAGCGATTGAATCATTGGCAATTGCTATACGCACTAATCCGGACATAGCGGGGGTGCGCTGCGGGCCAACAACACATAAATGCGGTCTGTTTGCTGATGACCTCATTCTTTACCTCACGTCACCAGTAACCTCCCTCCCAGTGCTATGTAAGCTCCTAGAAGACTTTGCACAGATCTCTGGATTATGTGTTAACTACTCCAAGTCCCAGGCACTTAATGTGTCCCTCCCGTCAGCTCTGGTGTCTCGGCTGCAGGACGCGTTCCGCTTTTCGTGGAGCGAGTCCAGCATAAGATACCTTGGAGTCAATCTTACCTCCAAATTCGAACAGCTATACCAAGCAAATTATCCTCCCATATACAAAAAATTAGAATCCGATCTCAAACAATGGTCCCCACACCACATTTCCTGGCTAGGTAAAATAAACTCTGTAAAAATGACTCTGCTACCGCGTCTACTATATATTTTCAGAGCACTTCCGATCGCTATACGGAAGGATCACCTCTCAGCATTCCAAAACAAGGTAATAAAATTCATTTGGGGATCGAAGGGGCATCGTCTCCCGAGACGCGCCCTATTCGATCCAAGAAATAAGGGAGGATTGGGACTTCCAAATCTGTTTTGGTACTACCAGGCGGCTAGACTAGCACAGAT
Source organism: Lithobates clamitans (assembly GCA_037952925.1). NCBI lineage: Eukaryota > Metazoa > Chordata > Amphibia > Anura > Ranidae > Lithobates > Lithobates clamitans. Next base: position 2,768,059 of record JBBGZY010000610.1, read on the forward strand.
ATCAATGGTTTACACCAAAACAGCCAGACCGGATTGATTAGAAATGGAAAGACAGGCAGTTCAATATTTACAATTGACTTCCTCCTCTGGTGCTCACCAAAGGCTAGGCCCTCAGTCTTGTCTCCCGCCTTATCACAATCTTTGACGATATGGGACACTCTCAGAAAGAGCCCTTCTTTAGTGTCGCAAAGCAAACCTCTATCCCACCTTTTCCGTAATCCCGCATTTCCCCCGGGTATGGACATAAAAGCATTTCAGTGGTGGCTGAACAGGGGAATGTACCGGATCGGGAACTATTTTACCGCGGCTGGGCCGATTTCCCTCAACCACTGCGTTAAACATCTGAATCTCCCCAATTCGGAGCGTTTCAGGTTTTTTCAAATATCACATTTTCTCCAATCAACCTGGGTTGAGAAACCAGAACCACCGCAGTTCACCCATACGAAATATGGTGTGGAGGACTCATGGAGCAGAGGGGGGGAATCTCCTTAATCTACTCTTCGCTTGCAGCTACAGATAAGAAAGCAACGTTCATGCTGGCGTGGGAGAGGGAATTACAGGACACATGGGATCTAGATCACTGGCACACGAACTTCTTCCGATCCTTCAAGGGCATTTATAATATCTCCCTGATTGAAGCCAGCCTAAAGGTAATCACCAGATGGTACTTAACCCCCTCCCGGCTTGCTATGATGCATCCCTCGGTTTCCCCTCTCTGCTTTCGCAGGTGTCACATGAAAGGTTCCATGATACATATATGGTGGGAATGCCCTAAAATCAGGACCTTTTGGCAAAAAATATTTTACGCCATATCCAAAATAACAGGCAAGACCATTCCCAAATCACCTCTAACAGCTCTTCTCAACCAACCCATCTCAGGGATCTCAAAATCATCACAAAAATTAGTATTTTTCATTCTCCTGGGAGCCAAAATTACCCTTGCTAAAGCATGGAAGAAGCCCGCAGTCTCTCTCATAGCAGCAAAACGGAAAGTGTCATGGATAATGGCCCAGGAGAAATTGGTAAGCTCTTTACTAGACACCTCAGCAAAGTTTGAGAAGATTTGGGAACCATGGTCCAAATACATAGGAATAAGGGAATATCCAAATTATTAGAAATAGACCCTCAATAGAAGTGGGAGGGCCTAGCAGACAGCTAAACTCTTCTCTTATCAGTACTTCACCTCTCTCCTCCTTACTCCTCTTTCTTCTCTCCTTCCCTAACCCCCCTTTTTTTTCTCTTTTCGTTTTTCTGCACATCTGGCAGGTAACAATGGGACTCACACCTTCAGCTGGACTACACTGGAGTGATCTGTAGTAGAAAGTTTTACTTAGTAGTTTGTCCCTGAGGTTAAACTATACATAATAGCATCTTTATTGTTCATGACTAAGCAGCGTCGTTACCAGAGGGACTTTTATTATAAGTTTAAACACAAGACAATGGGTTCCCCTAGGTGGACTTTCCCGGCACTTGCATAGACAAAGAAAAATTATACAGGTAGAAGCTATAATAGCTTGTACCTGTATAATTTTTCTTTGTCTATGCAAGTGCCGGGAAAGTCCACCTAGGGGAACCCATTGTCTTGTGTTTATGCATATTGGACGTGGCACGGCTTTCCTCCTAAACGAGTTGGTCACCCTCTCTCTGTTTATTATAAGTTTGAAATGTTATACGTTTAGCAAGCTATTTTTTGCCACCAAGATTCATTTGGTCCTTTTTTTTTTTTTAATTTTTATACTTCGTTAATGCATCTCTTCGTCATTAGGCCATTAGTAGATGGAGCCCATTCCTCTCTCCGGCACAGTGTGTTCCCATGTAGGGGTGCCGGCAGATGAATGGGATAGAAAGTCTAGGCCCACTCATCATGGCCGAAATGACACGGATACTAAAGGATCTGATACTAGGTATTACCAATTACAGCTATGATAAGATGTAACTCTAGTGTATAAGTTGTTACCATGCAAAAACATACCACTGTATCATTGATATATAGTTCTCCTTTTATTTCTCTTAAGATATGACATGTAACTGTAGCTTGTCATTTTCTTTCAAAATCTAATAAAAGTCATTCAAACATAAAGAAGACAACTGATACCATAGGTAGACAAAAAGATAAAAAGACAACTGATATCATAGGTAGACAAGAAGATAAGAAGACAACTGATACCATGGGTAGACAAGAAGATAAGAAGACAACTAATACTATAGGTAGACAAGAAGATAAAAAAGACAAGTGATACCATAGGTAGACAAGAAGATAAGAAGATAACTGATACCATAGGTAGACAGGAAGATAAGAAGACAACTGATACCATAGGTAGACAAGAAGATAAGACGACAACTGATACCATAGGTAGACAAGAAGATAAGAAGACAACTGATACCATAGGTAGACAACTGATGCCATCTCTCTGGAAAACTTCTGAGACACCCTCCCTGACAAGCTGGGTACGCTTGGTAAATTATATTATAAAGATGGAGGAGCATTTAGCTTCTGACACAGATACATGTAACACATTTTTCACTCAATGGACAGTGTGGATTATTTACTCTTCTTTGGACGCTTTGAAAAGAAGGCTTTAAACTGACCTATTTTTCGTATGCATTTTTGTGTGACCTTACAGTTGAGTATTAGTTCTAACATTACTGTGCCTATTGAAACCTCATTATGGGATCTCCAGACCAGGACATCTATACTTTAGTGATTGTATTAATTTTATTTTTTCATATCATTTCGATTCCTTTATCTTTATCATTTCTCTACTTCAGAGGCATATTTCATGACAACACTTGATTTCTCTAATAGACTAATCCCTAAATGTTGTGTTATCCGTTTACTGCCTTACTATGTCCTTACCTTATTGTGGCACTTATACTGCAATGGCCCAGGAACATAAAGTTTGTGTTCTGTCTTAAAAAAAAACTGTCAATAAAAATATATACAACACTAAATTTAAATCATTATTGTTTTCTGTGAAACGTTTTTGTGTTAGTTTTGTGGGATGCGGCCAAACTACAATCTCATAAGTAATCATTTTGCTTCATTTTAAACCCTCTCAATATCCTGCAGCGTGGACATTGAAGAGTACAAAAGCATTTTGGTGATGATTTCAGTTGTCAATGAAATTAACAAGGACCCCAATCTTCTGCCCAATATTACCCTGGGCTATCATATATTTAGTACTTGTAGTGATCCAAAGAAAACTTTGGGATATGTCATAACGATATTGTCTAGAAAAAAGGAAGCTCCTAATTATTACTGTAAGGGACATGGAGAAGTGGCTGGATTTATTGGTGAGAATACTTTCCATTCAAATCATGCAATGGCCCAGTTACTTAGTCTGTATCGGTATACACAGGTAAGTGATCACTGCAATATACTATGTATGTGTCCAATAGATGGCTCAGTATAGTCTAGTTGGAATTTTTTTGCTTTACTTTTCTATAATGACTGCAGATCCGAATTAACAGAACTTTAACCACTTACAGACCACCCGCTGCAGTTTTTCATCAGCTGTTTGAAGGAGGATATCATTGTTATGGCAGCAGCTAGCTGCCATAACCCCGGTATCCTCTTCTTCAGTGGGCGGTCCGCTACAGGATAAAAGTGGTCTCTGAGATCTGAGGTCTTTTTGACCCCAGATCTCATATTTAAGCAGTCCTGTCATGCTTTTTTCTATTACAAGCGATGTTTACATTCATTGTAATAGGAATAAAAGTGACAATTTTTTTTAAATAGTGTAAAAAAACAAAAATTAAAGGTAAAATAAATAAGAAAAAAAAATACAATTTAAACGCCCCCCGTCCGGATGAGCTCATGTGCAAAAGCGAACGCATACGTGAGTAGCGCCCGCATATGAAAATGGCGTTCAAACCGCACATGTGAGGTATCGCCGCGATCAGTAGAGCGAGAGCAATAATTCTAGCCCCAGACCTCCTCTGTAACTCAAAACATGCAACCTGTAGAATTTTTTAAACATTGCCTATGGAGATTTTTAGGGGAAAAATTTGTCGCCATTCCACGAGCGGGAGCAATTTTGAAGCGTGACATGTTGGGTATCAGTTTACTCAGCGTAACATTATCTTTCACAATATAAAATAAAACTGGGCTAACTTTACTGTTGTCCTATTTTTTTATTCAAAAAAGTGTATTTTTTCCAAAAAAAGTGTGCTTGTAAGACCGCTGCGTTAATACGGTGTGACAGCCAGTCTGAGTGCTGACACTGCAGAGAGAAGACCTCTGTGTAACAGCTCCAGCCATCCGGCCACCCAGCCACCCAGGACTCATCCCGGACTTCCCATTGGAACTGTACCGGGACCCCCACCTATCCATCAGGCTGTCCACTACCATCCGGATGCCGCGTTCCAGCCCGCCGGCTGCATAGGCCCATCCCGCAGGACACTCTGCAGCTCCGGCCTAGCATTGGCCAGCGCCGGCCTGCCGCCTCACCTCCCACAGCCCGATCAGCAGTCTGCGCGCCCCCTCCTACTGGATCCATCACCATCCTCGGACATATCATCAGCCGGACCGGGAACCTAGCATCCGGCAGCCCACGGCTCGGGCCCAGCCAGTGGCCATCTTGGTCCTCCCTAGCTCCGGACAGCCCGTGGCTTGGGCCTAGCCGGCAGCCATATTGGTCCCCCCTAGCTCCGGACAGCCCGCGGCTCGGGCCTAGCCGGCGGCCACCCTGGTCCTCCCTCCTGAGGCCACAGCACTCCACCAGCCACCCGGAGAACATCCCATGACCTCCCAGCAGGAACCACCGTCCCGTGGACCCAACCCCCCTCCGAGCCAACAACCAGGGCACCCTCACACTGTCACTGTGCCAAACCCACCCACCACATCTGTTGTCCGATCGCCCCATCTCTAGCTGCTATACTCGGGGGATAGACAGCGGCTGCGGCCTAGCTCTGGCCAAGCCAGCCACCTCCTATCCCACCCACACCTTGTTTCAGTGGGCCCCTGTGCCCCCCTATGCTTGGAACACCTCTTCCTTGCTACTGGACCTCACTGCAGGGGCACAGGGTGACACCGGGGGCCAGGATATCCATGGCTCTGGCCCTGCCCGGCGTCCATCTTAGATCCTCCCAGACGCGGCTGCAGCACCAGTAGCAGTACCAGTAAGTAGTGGCCAGGTCCCCCTAGATCCTTTTTCCACTGCCTCTCCCCCATCTCCTCTATCCTGTCTTCTTCTTCTGGACCATTCCGGATCAGGTAAGCTCACTGGGGTATCCCAGCAGTTGATCCAGGGTCCTCGTGGCTGATCACCCCTCGGGGGTCAGGAAGGAATTTTTTCCTCTGCTGCAGCAATTGGCCAGCTCAGCTAGAGGTTTTTCGCCTTCCACTGGATCAACAGGAGGGCGGTAGGTCAGCAGGTGCCCCCTCCATCACATCCTCCAGAACTTTCCGCACCATCATCCGGCCTATCAACAATACTACCCCCCTAGCAGTGGGAGCCATTTGAACCTCCATCCTCTCAGCAAGCTCATCATTGCTACATTAGTACCATCAACAGATCACCCTTGCTTCAGCAATTTTGTCTTTCTCAACTAGCATGCGCCCTGATCAACACCAGATCTGCAGTCAAGCACAGACTGGAAATCCACGACTTCATCATGGAAAACAACATAGATTGCCTCTTCATCAAGGAAAGCTAGCTAACACCCGACTGCAATGCCATCCTAACTGAATTGGTGCCTAAGAACTACAGTATCCTAACTGAGCATAGAATAGGAAAAAAAGGAGGAGGCCTAGCAGTGATCTTCAAATCGCACACTGTGATCCCCAAACCAACTTTACAGAACTCAGTGCCTTTCATGGAGACACTCTCCCTTTATCTTCAAACAACACCCCAAGACACTATTCACATACTACTATGCTACAGACCACCAGGACCGAAGACTAATCTCCTTAAACCACTCACTGAATTCATTTCAATACATACCATGAAAATCAAAAATTTTCTGGTACTTGGGGACTTTAACCTCTGGGCAAACTCTACCCAAGACCCTATCGCTACCGCCTGCATTAACCAACTAGAAGAATTAAATTCAAACCTCTCAACGGAACAAACACTCAACTCCCTAAATAAGGCATTACTACAAACAGCAGACTCAGTGGCGCCAAAACATAGAACACTCATCCGCAAAAAAACCTGGAGATGGTTTAATGGCACTCTCACCCTACTCAAGCAAGAACGCGGAAGAGCTGAAAGAGCATGGAGAAGAAATCCTACCAAGGAAAACTATACAAACTACAAAGCACTCACTGTGAAATACCACAAAGCAATCTTCAAAGCCAAAAAAGAACATTTCTCGAACACCATCTCAACTGCCTTAAACCGCCCTCGGGAACTTTTCAAAATAGTCGCCCAGTCGATGAACCCTACCTGCTTAGAGCCCCCAGCAAACAAAACTCAAGAATTCTGCAATGAGTTATCAGATTTTTTCATCGACAAAATCGGCAGCATTCGGAAAACAATTCAACAGAAAAAAACTACCATCCTCATTCAACCAAAGCAAAAAGAGGATACCGACACGAACATCACACAATCACCAAATTTTTCTATGATCCCAATCACCACTGACACCATCAAAAACATCATCAGAAGCCTCTGAGACAACACATCTCCAAACGACATCATTCCCACCAAACTCCTGAAAGAATGTTCCGACATCCTGGCTCCTACTATAACACACCTCATAAATCAGTCATTCAAAGAAGGGATTGTTCCAACCACCCTCAAGCATGGCATCGTCAAACCCCTGCTAAAGAAACCCAACCTCGACCCTAAGGACCCTAACTACCGCAGAACGATAACAAGCCTCAACACAATCTCCAAGATTATGGAGAAAGCAGTAGTACAACAGCTACAATGCCACCTTGACACACACAAACTCTTGGACCCTCTGCAATCAGGCTTCCGCCAAGGCCATGGCACAGAAACGGCACTTCTCAAAATATGGGACAATGCCCTCGAAGCAGCAGATGATGGAGAATGATGTCTCCTGGTACTGTTAGACCTCAGTGCAGCATTCGATACAGTGGACCACAATACTCTACTTGTCCGCCTCACAGAAGTAGCAGGAGCCACAGATTCTGGTCTACAATGGTTCGCATTCTTCTTAGGAAATCGTTCTCAGACAGTGAAACTAGGAGCATTCACCTATGAAACCCGTGCAATCTCCTGTAGAGTCCCTCAAGGTTCACCCTTGTCACCAGTGCTCTTCAACATCTACATCCGCCCACTCCTCAAAATCATCAGAAAATCAGACCTCTGCTTCCACTCATATGCTGATGACACTCAACTCTACTTTCGCATCACTGGACAAAAAGACCATCATCAGCGACTAGAAAAATGCCTGATACACTTTGATAGACGACTGGATGACCACTAGCTCCCTCAAACTCAACGGATCAAAAACAGCTTCTTCTCCTACACGCTAACCAAAATTCCAAAACCAAGACCCCATGGACACCTCCCACCATCTTTGGACAGACCATCTCTCCAAGCACCAAAGCCAAGAGTCTCTGAGTCATCTTTGACTCAGAAATGTCAATGGATGCACAAATAGGATCAGTAGTCAGCGGATCTCATCATCTCCTCCGCCTGCTACGTAGACTCATCCCCTTCATTCCAGAAGAGGACAAAGCAGCAGTAGTTGGAACAATCATTTATTCCCGACTCGACTACGCAAACTCCCTCTACATAGGACTACCCCAACATCAGCTTGCACACTTACAACTCATCTAAAACACGGCGGCAAGACTGCTAACAGGAAAAAAACCCTGGGAATCCATTTCCCCATCCCTGAGGAGGCTAACCGTAAAGAATCGGATCACATTCAAGACCCTCTGCCTCACCCACAAATGCATACAAGGAAACGTTACTCAATACCTGTGAGAGAAAATAAAACACTACACACCCAATTGCAGTCTTCGATTATGTAACCAAAACCTCCTCCTCATTCCCAAATACCGCTACAAATTAAAGGGAGAACGAAGATTCGCAGTCCAAGGACCACGGCTATGGAACGCACTTCCGACTTACACCCGCATGGAAGAAAACCAATCATGCCTTCAGAAAAAACTCAAGACCTACCTCTTCTAAGAAGCTGACAACACAGAACGGATCTAGCGCCTTGAGGCGATTCAGTTCGCATTTGCAGCGCTATATAAATAATTAATTCATTCATTCATTGCAACAACCGGCATTTTATTCTCTAGGGTATTAGAAAAAAATGTATAATGTTTGGGGGTTCTCAGTAATTTTCTAACAAAAAAAACTGTTTTTAACTTGTAAACAACAAATCTCAGAAAAAGGCTCGGTCCTTAAGTGGTTAAATATTTCAGGTGCATAAAACATTGTAACATGGGGAAACTATTGATCATAATCCACAATTTCCACTGGGTTCCACCACTTTACCTACAGTAACAGTTTGAATTGCTTGAATGAGAGAGCTATCCAGGATCTAGTGTTTAGAATATTAGCTTAACAATCAGAAGCTGTAAGAAAACAAGTTGTTACTGTATGGTATGTGCAGGATCTGTACAGGAAACATTTAACTCAGTAGAGTAGACTTTAATGACTTCCTTCACAGTTAAGCATCCTCACCAGGTGCCACCATTAGGCTGCTTTCACACTGAGGCACTTTACAGGTGCTATAGTGCTAAAAACAGCGCCTGTAAAGAGCCTCTCCTCTCACTCCAGTGTGAAAGCCCGAGTGCTTTCACACTGGAGAGGTGCGCTGGCAGGACGCCAAAAAAATTCTAGCAAGCCACATCTTTGAGGCGCTGTAGGAGCGCTGTATACACCGCCCCTGCTCATTGAAATCAATGGGCAGCGCCGCCTGAAGTGCCGGCAAAGCGCTGCAGCGGCGCTTTGGGGGGCTCTTTTAGCTCTTTTTCGGCTGTTAGCGGGGATAAAAGTGCCCCGTTAGCGGCCAAAAAGGGCTGCAAAAATGTCGGTAAAGCTTTACCGCTGACTCCTCCAACGGCACAGTGTGAAAGTAGCCTTACTTACAACCTGAAATTCCACCTTCCATGGATTGCAGCTTTTAAACAAAGTCGGTCCCACACTGTGAATCCCTTGCAGCCTACATATAGGGAATGGGGGGGCAGAGGGATCACAGATCCAAGAAGATAAAGTAGAAGCCAGCACATCAATTTACTTGCAGTAAAAATCTTGGTTTCCTGAGACATAACACCAATGGCATTTCGTGGCAGCACAAGGACCCATTTATTGTGCTGAAAGGCAATGTCCAAATAGTAACGAGGAAGTAAATATAGCACAAATTAACCAATCAAGTGACAGCATTAATGCATGTGAGTACTACATGTTGCTGCTGAGAGAAGCACCATTTATGAGTAAAAGTTAGGAGTAAATCAATAAGAAAAATTCACACCGGGTGTAAAGTTATAAATCTAGGGAACAGAGATTTGCATTCACGCTACCACTCCACCCATTGATAAGTAACTGTGAGTGAGCTTCTATTGCCATTATATGGGGCTTGTACAGGGCAGGGGGGTGGAACTACCCCCTCCCCTAGAACCCTGTGACTTTCCAATAAAAAGGAAGAGAACCACAAGATCCTCTTTGATGGGGAAGAAAAAGAAACACAAAAATGAGACATCAAGCAACTCACATGGAGCATGGTTACCCCATAAGGCAAACAATAGCAGGAGGGGTGAAATGTGTTGGTGGCACTTCTGGATGCGGATTTGCTTGCATTTTCATACCAGCTTCCATGTGAGTATATTTTTATATAGTGTATTTTCATTAATAAAGTGGAGTTACGCTATGGAAGATTGTTCTTTTTCTGTCCTTTTCTGTCCTTCTCCATGCTGAGAGCTCTTTCCTGTGAGGAATGAGCTTAAATATAACCCTGCACCGGAGGAGTGAGAGAGACGGAGTGGAGTAAAGGGAAAGGAGACCGGGAGAGCGCTGTCCATGCTGGACTTGCTAGAATCCATAAGCTCCGGTGAGTGTGGGAACACTCGGGGGGGCACAGCACAGATTTTGGTAAAGAGGAGAGGCATTGCACATTTGCACAGAGTGTGTGAATAATTGCACTTGGGCACGTGCACTATACTGGAGTGTTTGAACTATATACCGTATATATATTAGGGACACTAAGCACCTCATTAGACTTTTGAGCACTTTATAGATGTTCAATACTATGAAATATTGATTATATATATTTGCACCACTTAGAGGGTGTTTGCATAGGACAGCGCTGTGACTTTGGATCTGTTCAGTGCAATTAATGATGCAAAAACTGAAAATGTGCAATGCAGAACAAATGGAGGGAGGAAACAATGTAAACAGGGGAACACAATATCATTAAATGAGGGAAGACACACAGTAACCAAAATAAAAAATATAAGTTTAAGATTGAAAGTATAAGATCAAAAACTGAAAAATCAAACACAACCAACAAGACTGTACAGGTATAAAAGATAGTAGAAAGTAGAACCTGTGTAGGTTTTAGTGAATGAGGAGAGAATACAGTATATGTATTTTCATTGCATAGGATAATCTATGCAAGTGGTAGTAAATAGGAAGGAAATATGTAAGATGGTATTATACCCTCTGGAGGAAACCATTTACCCAAAGACCAATAAACGGTCTTTTTATTTGTTTAGCAAATAATAAAAAAAACAGTGGTGATTAAATACCACCAAAAAGAAAGCTCTATCTGTCTCAAAAAATTCTAAAACTTTCATATGAGTACAGTGTTGTATGACCGCACAATTGTCATTCAAATTGTGATAGCACTGAAAGCTAAAAATTGGCCTGGGCAGGAAGGGGGTGAAAGTGCCCGCTATTTAAGTGGCTAAATTAATTGGCCATTTTAGTTTTTTAACTTTAAGCATTTATTAAAATCACTGTTCATCAACAAATGGTATTTAAAAAAAAATATGTTTGCTTTAGTACATGTCTCCCAGGGCTTGTACAACCCCATTTTATTTGTTTGAAAATCCAACATTAGCTGCCTACCAACCAACTAATCTGTGAAAATCCGAGGTGAGGTGAAGATCAGTGATCCTCTCATGTTCCTCCTGGAGTGCACATTCTGTGGCCTGATAGACTGGGAACTGGAGGCACAGCAGGAGGAAGAAGAAGAGGACTTGCTGCTTTCCCAGGGCAGGCAGCATCTTTTGCCTACTACCTCTAACCCTGCAAGGCAGAGGCATCAGAAGGCAGAGGAGGACTATGAGCAAAAGAAGAAAGTTTGAGGCACTGGTGGTGAGAGGAAGAAGAAATGGGGCAGGGTTTAAGGGGGACATTTCACGCCTCCCAAATTCCATGAGTCGTACATGTGTGGGATGCAATTGAGGAGTTCTGGACTACTCTGCTACAGGCAATTTTTGTTAAATGGGTTTTAATGCTTAAATGTCTGTACAAAGATCCTGGGTTTTTGATCATCAAAGCGAGGGACCACTATTGGGTATTTCCTCTATCCCTGATATGAGGTGTCGAGAACCAAAGGGTAAACAGGCGGCTGGGAGACAGTTCAATCAACTTAAAATCTGCTTTATTCAGCAAAACAGAAAATAATGTCAGACTTTGTCTTCATAGATAACTCAAATATTAACATACAGTCTTTTTAAATCCTGTACACTTGTTTAACATCTGTAAGAGAAGTCCGGTTGATAGACGCGCGTTTGCGAACACCTGCGGGCACAGTAGTGTGTGCACTAAGAATATGGTGTACTGGTGCATGCGTGGACACACATGGCTGCGAGCAGGTGGGCGCGTGTGGCCGCAAACAGGCACATGCGCGTACACGTGCACGCGCTGCCACCAGCCGGTCTATTTAAATGGAGCAATGACACACACACATTGCTGAGTGGTCTTTCAGCTTGTTCTTGTTTACCTGTGTTTGATCTGTTCCAGTTTTCCAGTGTTTGACCCGGCTTGTACCTGAACCTTCCATTGGACTTCTGCCTGCCTTCCTGTGACCCTGGCTTGTGTTTGACCCTGTTCCTGCTTCATGCTTCCATACCTCGCTGCCCAACTGTGTACCGAACCTGGCCTGTATCCTGTCTCTGTTTCTGCCTCACGTTCTGGTACCTGCTCTGCTGTTGATGACCCCCTGGCTTATGTTTTGACCGCCTGCTAATCCAGCAACACGGAGTTCCTATTCTCGGTGCCTATCTGGTGACCTGCGGCCATCTAGTTCCCGCCAAGACCCAACCAGAGCCACCTGCTACATCGGCCCTCGTGCCACTCCATGTCTTTCACTCCCTGTCATCTCAACCAGGGGTGCTGGACAGGAGGTGCAAGAGAAGCCCTCTCTATAGCTCAATCTCCACCAGGTACGTGACAGTACCACTCAGCCAGATGTCGGAGATTGAGAGAGAGACTTCACCTTTAGAATTGCTGTGCCTGCAACTTGCCTAACTCACACAGGCAGTCAGTACCCTGCAAAAGAGCCACCTGTAGCTGGAAGGTTGCATCCAATCCTTTAACTCAACAACTCCTGCACCTGCTATCACACCTGGCTACCCCACATCTGAACAGACTGTTTTCGCATTGGCAAGTGTAATGCCATCACTAGAACCTCGAGTCCCTGCACCAGAGCGATTTTCAGGTGATTGGCACAAGTTCCTTGTGTTTAAGAACTCTTTTGAACTATACTTTGCCTTGCAGCCAAGAACCTACTCACTTGAAACCACCAAGGTGGGATTGGCTATATCCCTACTTCTCGGACAATCACAGTCTTAAGCCCACTAACTCCTTCATTTTTTGAAGCAATGGCCCAGCTGTATGATGACCCCCAGTGCACTGCTACCGCAGAGTCTACCCTCAATACACTACAACAGGGTCATCGACCTGCCAAGGACTATGTTTCAGAATTCCGCTTATGGGCTTCTGATACCGGATGGAACGATTCAGCCTTACGGCATCAATTCTGCCTTGGCTTGTCCGAAGGACTCAAGGATGAGCTTGCTCGAGTGGAGGTTCCCAGTTCCCTTAATAGCCTCATTAGTCTTGCTATCCAGCTTGACCGTAAATTCAGGGAAAGGAGAACAGAGAAGGCTGGCACCACTACAATACCTATGCAACTGGGACTTTTTCGTTCTCCACTCTCCAGCGCAGAGAAGTTGCGAACATGCCAAATGGGCCTGTGTACTGTATATACTGTGGGGTAGCGGGACATTTCCAAAACTGCCCTGTGAGACCCACAAGGACCAGGACCACCTCCTCTACCTAACTTGCCAACTGCTCTGGAAGGGATCTGCTCATGTCACCCTGTCCTTGTCACTTCAGCTCCCCGGGAGAAATATTCAGGTACCAGCCATAGTCGACTTCGGAGCCTGCAGCTGTTTCATGGACAAGGACTTCGCTCACTGAAACGAAACGTCCCACACTCCGCTTGACTGCTTTCGTCATATACCACTTCCTTCCAGTCTGAATATAGATATCAGATATTCCAATCGCTCACAAGCACAAAACAAGAAGATACTTGTTTAGTTGCTGAACATGGACTCTTTTATTAGAACCAAAATACAAGCCTTATATACAGTAGAAGAGGAGAGGAGGTTCCCCCCTCCTGCTGATATTACTTTAACAATACACCTGTAACCAGAAACATAAATTAACATGAGCTAATTAACTAATCCCTTAAAGCAGGCGATGTGACCCCCTAACTACACTACACATTATCATACATCTCAACACAGAACTCCTTCATACAATTGCAGGGTTAATTAGCACAAATAACAATGGGTGAAAGACTCTTAGAAGCTGTGGCAGGCCAGACTAGACTCATTTACATTATAGCAGACAACAGACAGGTGGCTGGAGTTGATGACATTAGCATCTAACAGTATGTGTCCCAACAGTATGAAGCAGTCACTATTTCTAATATGGCATATACAGGGTTCCCAGAGTCTGTGTTTCTTGGGAGGATATGCACCTGAATCTAAAGTAACACCACCTCAAGGGTCCCCAGGCATACAGCTCGCAAAGAGCACCATTCCCCCAAATGCCAGGGCCTATGATCAGTAGGCAAGAGGCTAGCATCCAGTCCCATCCAAAAGCCTCTGTCCTGGCTAGGTCTGTCACATTTCTCCCCCATCAAAGGTTGACTAACAAGGTCCCAGACCTCCACCTGGTCTGGACATGCATTAGTTGGGCAGAGTGAACTTAAATAGTCTGTCCACATGATCTCCATTCTTGGCTGCAAGGAATAGTTGACCTTAATAGGTGTGGGGCAGAGGTGGGGCAGAGGTTATTGACTCTCTGTCCAGCTGCCAGCACTTCAGCTGGGTAGTTTTTAACATTCCAGGGCTCGGTCTGCTGCTGGGCAGAGGAGCCAATCACCCCAGCTTCCTGAAGCTGTAAAGACATTGTAGATGCTAGACAGAGGCCAGCGGCGCTCTGCCCTGTTGCCAGTAATTCAGCTGGGAGTAGCAGCTTCACTACATCAGCTTGTCGCTGGAGAGAGGGGCCGACTGCCCCGGCTCCCTGTAACTCCACAGTTGTTGCCTGTGCTGGGCAGAGGTTGGTAGCACTCTGCCCTGTTGCCAACACTTCTGCTGGGTTTATGCTAGGGGAGACAGCAGGCCCATCCACCGACACCAGATCAAGCTTCAGTTGAGATGCCAATTGCATTCTCTTCTTGGGTCCTGATCTGCTGCTAGGGAGTGACCACCACTTCCTCATCCTGGGCCTCCAGAACTGCCGCAGGTGTGGGGCAGAGGTCTTGTACCCTCTGTCCGGTTGCCAGCGCTTCTGCTGGGTTGGTGTCATCATTCTGGGGCGCCGTCTGCTGTTGGAACTCCCTTTCACTTGTGATGTCTCCCAGGTGCACGAACCCTTGTTGGGGAGGGGAAATGGCTGCTTCTCCTCCCTGCATCTCTGAAATCCACTGGGATAAGGAACCATCACCTTCTCACCTTGGGCCTCCGAAACTGTCATGGGTGTGGAGCAGGGGTCTTCAGTACTCTGTCCTGCTGCCAGTACTTGAGCAGCTGATGCATAATCTATAACATCGTCTGATGAACAGTCTATTAAGTCCATACATTCTGTAATGTGTGGCTGTAGGGATGAGCCGACTGCCCCAGCTCCCTGGAACTCCACAGTTGCTGCCGGTGCTGGCAGAGTTTGACAACACTGTGCCCTGTTGCCAGCATTTTTGCTGGGGACCCCACATCATCCGCTTCGGCTAACTGTTGGGGCAGGAGGCTGGATTCCACCACTCCCAAACTGTGTAGCTGCCATTGGGGAGGTGAGCTGGCTGCTTCCTTTTCCATTCCCTCATCTGGCTGCTGGGACGACATGTCTATGGTACTGTCTCCCAGGTGCACAGATCTTTGCTGGGGAGGAAAGACCGTTTTCTCCACCCTAGCCGACTGTTGAGGAGGGACAATGAACACCTCCTCTCCCTTCTTCCCCTGTATCTGCTGCTGGGAAGTGATTGCCACCTTCTTACCCTGAGCCTCCAGAACTGCCACAGGTATGGTGCAGAGGTCTTGGACCCTCTGTCCGGTGACCAGCGCTTCAGCTGGGGAAGTTCCTTGCAACTCCACAGATACTGCTGTTGGTGCTGGGCAGAGCACAGTGAAGTTTGGCCCTGATACCAGCTCTTCTGCTGGAGGCTCATCATGTTGTTCTTCCTCAGCAAAAGTCTATCAAATCCCCTGTCTCTGCAACTGGTGTCTGGGGATAGAGGTTCACCATCTCCTGTCCGTGAAACCCAGAAGATGCTATCAGTGCTGGCCAGAGGTTAGCAGAGCTCTGCCCTGTTGTCAGCACTTCAGCTTTGGGGATGGCAATTTCCACTGCCGATTCTCTGGCATGCTGCTGGACAGGCACATTCCTCCATCCAAGATCATCCCATGCAGAAACAAGATCATCAAGATTAGTCAGCACTTGCTGCATCATCCATAAGACCTCTGCGTCCATAGCTGCTGTGGCAGGTTGGCAAAGCACACAGTTATTCTACCACATTGCCGACTCTTCAGCCAGGATTTCAGAGTTGTCAACTGGTATTTCCTGATAGTCCCAGGCAAAGGGAGCCCAGCCCTGGCGCTGAGCAGAGTCTAGCAGCCGTCTGTAGGCGATCTCCAGCTCCCATTCTTGAATGGCCAGAATCTCTATATCTTCCAGTGCCCAGTGCACTTCCGAGACGTTCAGTAGCCCTTCTCTGAAATACATGATTTCGTCCAATCGCCACTCCAAATCACTCCCAAAGTTATTGTCCCCTGTTAGCTTCACATACAACAGTCTCAGGCCGCCGTAGCCAAAGCCTTTCGTTGGGCTGTCATCTGCTATCCAAGGGCATGCTTGGGATCCATCCCACCGGGGGGCTCTGTAGCTCTCATCCAGCTGCATCTCTGCCCAGACCAGCCTGCTTAATTCAGCTGTCTGCTCCTTGTGCGGTTTTTCTCCCAAAAACAACACCCGCAATCCATACTACGACCAGTACCTTTCCTGGATGGAGGGGAGAACTTTTCCCTGGTGTCACTGCTCATGGGCTAGCACTTCCATCCAGAGTTTGCAGCGGATAGAATCAAACCATCCCAGCAGGACCTGCTCTGATACTGGTCCGCTGTGCTGTATCTGCATCTCTCGCAACCTCCTTCTGAATTCCTCTTCCATGGCGGCTGGTATCTGTACCTCTCCTATCCTCTCCTGCGATCCAGGCCTTGGGTCCAGGTGTAAGTTTGGATGTCCCAGACTGCAAGAAGAATCCCACTGCTTGCCACCAATGTAACAAAACGTCCCACACTCTGCTTGAGTGCTTTCGTCATATAACACTTCCTCCCAGTCTGAATATAGATATCAGATATTCCAACAGCTCACAAGCACAAAACAAGACGATACTTGTTTATTTGCTGAACATGGAGTCTTTTATTAGAACCAAAATACAAGTCTTATATACAGTAGAAGAGGAGGAGGTTCCCCCCTCCTGCTGATATTACTCTAACAATACACCTGTAACCAGAAACATAAATTAGCATGATCTAATTAACTAATCCTATAAAGCAGCCGATGTGACTCCCTAACTACACT
The DNA here is from genome assembly GCA_037952925.1 of Lithobates clamitans. NCBI lineage: Eukaryota > Metazoa > Chordata > Amphibia > Anura > Ranidae > Lithobates > Lithobates clamitans. Next base: position 2,785,086 of record JBBGZY010000610.1, read on the forward strand.
ACACATTATAATACATCGCAACGCAGAACTCCTTCATACAATTGCAGGGTTAATTAGCACAAACAACAATGGCTGAAAGACTCTTAGAAGCTGTGGCAGGCCAGACTAGACTCATTCACATTATAGCAGACAACAGACAGGCGGCTGGAGTTGATGACATTAGCTTCTAACAGTATGTGTCCCAACAGTATGAAATAGTCAATATTTCTAATATGGCATATACAGGGCTCCCAGAGTCTGTGTGTCTTGGGGGGATATGGACCAAAGTAACACCACCTCAAGGGCCCCCAGGCATACAGCTCACAAAGAGCACCGTTACCCCGAATGCCAAGGCCCATGATCGGTAGGCAAGAGGCTAGCATTCAGTCCCCTCCAAAAGCCTCTGTCCTGGCTAGGTCTGTCACACTCAACATCATTAAATTCCTTTACAAGCAAAGACCTACCAGTTGTCCATCCATCTGGCCGATGGATCCCATCTCAGGTCTGGGCCTATAACACATGAGACTTGCCCGCTACTGGCTGCATCTGTGACTGGTCATCAGGAATACTTGCACCTGGACATTACTCCATCACCTTTGTTCCCCATTATCCTGGGCATTTCCTGGTTGCAAGCCCACAACCCACAGATAAACTGGGTTTCAGGAAAAATTACCTTTTCATCCTTGTACTGCCAGCAGTCCTGCCTTCACCCCATTTCCATGACACCTGCACCTCTTCTGGGCATACATACTGACTCTCCTGTGTCACAGCTCATACCTGCAGTTTTTCACAAATTCCTGGAGGTCTTTGATAAAAAAAGGCAGATGTTCTGCCACCTCATCGCCCGTATGACTGCCCAATTGAACTGTTGCCTGGTTCTGAAATTCCTTTTTGCCGCATTTTTCCCCTCCCTGATTTTGAACTTAAGGTGCTACGTCAGTACACTGAAGAGAACCTGGAGAAAGGTTTCATCCGGCTTTCCACATCCCCTGGAGGCGCTGGAATTTTCTTTGTGGAAAAGAAGGATCATACCCGATGCCCTTGTGTTGACTACCTGGAATTAAATAAAGTCACCATCAGGAACAGATACCCTTTGCCCTTGGTTCCGGAACTTTTTCAACGTTTTAAAACTTCTGCTGTGTTCACAAAACTTGACTTACGAGGGGCATATAACCTAGTATGAATCCGCAAAGGGGCTGAATGGAAAACGGCCTTCCACACTAGATTCAGACATTATGACATTATGAGTACCTTATTATGCCCTTCGGGTTGTGTAATGCCCCAGCAACATTCCAGCGTATTGTTAACAACATTTTCAGAGACTTCCTTGATTTATTCCTTATCATATACCTAGATGATATCCTCGTCTTTTCTAATTCCCTCTCGGCACACCGTGAACACGTGAAAAAGGTTCTCGCTCGGCTAAGAGACCATGGACTATATGCAAAGGCCGAGAAGTGTAAATTCGAGAAGGACACTATCCAATTTTTGGGACTTATCAACTCTACTTCAGGCATCTCCATGGATCCCCAAAAGGTCAAATCCATCCTAGAATAGCCCACTCCTACAGACAGGAAGAGTACACAGAGGTTCAATGGATTTTCCAAGGATGCCTGAGGAAGTCATGAGGTCACGTGACGTAACGTGTAGGATTCATGCTAGCCGACGCAACCGGAAGCCATTACCCTGTGATCCGGTTGTTTTTGTTGCGGACCGGAAGTTTTGTATTAGGTGACGGCGCTACGCCGTCTTGTACTCTGCTATGCTCCTTGCAATGCCCTGTACAGCACTGTTTACTTAATAAATTTGGATTTTATTACTACACCATTGGAGGCCCCCCTCTTTCTTCTTTCCCTGTCTATCTGGATATCTGGATCTTGATGCAAGCCTGATGCAGCCCCATAATGGACATCCATCTACCTGAGGCAATCTATGGTCCCTACTGCCATCTAGCAACATCGACTACTAAGGTATTTATCCATGCCTTTTGAGGTAAGGGCACTGTGAGCACATTTTTATACAGATGCCATCCACTTCTGTCCACATCACTTACTTCACCTATTGAGAAGATTCATGAACAACATTTATCATTGTTGCGGACTTATTGATTCATTAACTGATTTATCCCATCACGCTTCTTTTCATGAATTTTTAATGTATTTTCACATTTGTAATTTATATTCAACCTATTTTTTACACGTCATCATTTTTCATTATTGATATGTTTTTTTATTATCACCATCCCCACGGGATCACTTTGATTCTCAACTTAGAATTTCACATGTAGCAACCAAGCACTATAATTACATTTCTTCACATGTCATTTATTTCCTATATTTTATATTGTGACGTGTTGTTGTCTTTAGCGTTCTGCGCGAAATCACCTTGTTGTTTATTCTGTGGTTGAGTTGTGTACACCATTACATTTTGCAGCATTACACGTATTTACACTTTTTAGTAGCGCAGAGGTTTTCACATTGTTGCATTGGATTTGCCAACTTCTACCGCAAGTTCATTAAGGATTTCTCCTCCATTATCGCTCCTGTCACCCAACTGATGAAACAGAATACCTGCTTTCAGTGGGCACCTGGAGCACAATCTGCCTTCGACCAACTAAAAGCTCTGCGTACCTCGGCTCCCATCCTACAACATCCAGACGCTGCATCATCATATATTCTCGAGGTGGACACTTCAGAGAATGCTGTAGGTGCCATCCTGTCACAGCGCCAGGGGAAGAAGTCACTTCTACATCCCATTGCCTTCTTTTCTAGGAAACAGCACTGCAAAGAGAAATTATGACATGGGGGACCATGAATTTTTAGCCATAAAGACAGCCCTGGAATAATGGCATTATTTGTTGTAAGGAGCAGCCCACCCCATTTTGACCTTTACCGATCACAAAAACCTTGACTACCTTAGAACAGCCAAGTGGTTAAGACCTTGGCAGGCCAGGTGGGCGCTATTCTTCTCTCGCTTCTCCTTCCACATTACTTTTAGACTGGGTTCCAAGAATGACAAGCCTGATGCCCTATCATGAATGTACCCAGAAGAAGGAAAACCTCACCAAGCAGACACAATCTTGCCGGCTCAAAGTTTTTTTACTATTACAAGTACACCTGATCACCCAGCTAAAGCAGGCATCCACAAGGGACATTCTACCACCAGGTATCTGTTTTCAGGAACAAGAGGGATTATTCCTACACAATCAAAAGGTGTTTGTACCCCCGAGTCTACTCCCCAAGATCCTGAGTCTCCGTCATGACCATCCCTTGGCAGGACATTTCGGGGTAACCAAGACAGTGGAGCTTGTGCAATGTTCCTTTTGGTGGCCAGGTTTAAGGCCCGACTGCAAGAGTTATGTGAGGACCTGTGGGGTCTGTGCCCGAAACAAGAGCGATAAAACCAAGTCCTGGGGTCTGTTAAGACCACTACCCATTCCCAAGAGGCCCTGGGAAATTATTAATGTGGATTTTATTGTTGAACTTCCGCCATCCGAAATATTCACCACCACTTTTGTGATCGTAGACAGATTGACCAAGATGGCCCATTTTATTCTTTTGTTAGGAACCCCGTCAGCAACAGAGACCGCTTGCACCTACATCAGGGAGGTAGTTAAACTCCATGGGGTACCCAACAGCATCACCTCGGATCGAGGGGTGCAATTTACATCCAGAGTTTGGAAAGGGAAGTAGGATGTTGAAACATGAAACTTATTTTTCTTCAGCATACCACCCCAGACTAATGGCCAGACTGAACTTACAAACCAGACTCTAGAACAATATCTTTGGTGCTTCTCATCCTTTGCCAAGGATGACTGGGTATCACTTTTACCCCTGGTAGAGTTTGCATACAAAGATGCAGTTCACTCAGCTACGGAACAAGCCCTGTTTTTTGCTAACTATGGATACTTCCCAACCTTCCTACCTGACATCTTGCCCGATTCCTTGGTTCCTGCAGTCCAAGAAAGGTTAAACACCCTTCAATCGAACAATAAGGTATTACAAAGAAACATCTCCAAAGCACAACAAGACAATAAAATATTATTTGACAGGAAAAGAAGAGGAGACCTAAAACTTCAAGTCAGAGACAAGGTCTGGTTATCCACTGCCAACTTAAAATTATCTTGTCCATCCAAGAAACTCGGACCTAGATATATTGGTCCTTTCCCTGTCAAAAGGCAGATCAATCCTGCAGCCTACAAACTATTACTCCTTGAGAATAACAAAATTCATCCTGTCTTCCATGTCTCATTACTGAAAAATGCAAGGTTAGATCCTTTCCTGGTCATGAATCGGGTCCACCTACTTTAGTCGAAGGTAATAAGGAATATGTGGTTGAAACCATTGTGGACTGTAGGAAGAGAAGAAATGTAATCCAGTTTTTGATTAAATGGAAAGGTTACGGACCTGAAGACAACTCTTGGGAACCAGAGTCCAATTTAAATGCCAAGAGGTTAATATGAGTTTTTTTCAGGCTCACTCCAAAAAGAAGTTACAGATGGGCATCCGGGGGATGCCCATTGAGGGGAGCAATGTAAGTCTGGTTGATAGACGCGCGTTGGCGCTCAGGCATGGGCACAGTAGTGTGTGCTCCAAGAATAATGTGTACTGGCACATGCGCGGACATGCATGGCTGCGAGCAGGTGGGCGTGCATGGCCACAAACAGGCACACGCGCAAGCACACGTGCACGCACTGGTGCCAGCCAGTCTATTTAAATGGAGCAATGACACACACACATTGCTGAGTGGTCTTTCAGCTTGTTCCTGTTTACCTGTGTTTGATCTGTTCCAGTTTTCCTGTGTTTGACCCGGCTTGTACCTGAACCTTCCCTTGGACTTCTGCCTGCCTTCCTGTGACCCCGGCTTGTGTTTGACCCTGTTCCTGCTTCATGCTTCTGTACCTCGCTGCCCAACTGTGTACCAAACCTGGCCTGTATCCTGTCTTTGCTTCTGCCTCATGTTCCGGTACCTGCTCTGCTCGGCTGTTGATGACCCCCTGGTTTATGTTCCGACCACGCTTCTGCCTGCTGATCCAGCAACATGGATTTTTCTGTTCTCAGCGCCTATCCGGTGATCTGCAGCCATCTGGGTTCCTGCCAAGACCCCACCAGAGCCACCTGCTACATCGGCTCTCGTGCCACTCCATGTCTTTCACTCCCTGCCATCTCTACCAGGGGTGCTTGACAGGAGGTGCAAGAGAAGCACTCTCTACAGCTCAATCTCCACCAGGTACGTAACAGCATCCCAGCCAAAACATCTACAATATTGCAAAGGCCCAGTTACAGGCCAGCTCAACCAGCAGGTTCAAGTCAGAGTAGGGAGTGTTGCCTTATGAGTTTATGTGAAATCTCCATTAATAGCTGTAAAATATTGTAATTATGAATAAATTTCATTTAGCTTGCATCTATGTAGGGCGTATAACATAGCTTCACAGAAGCGTCTGTTAGACAGACAATTCGGTGCCTACGCTTGTGTATCTAAACAATGGGACCCAAACCTCATTGTTCTACACTTATTCACTTCAAAGGATCCCATGTTTAGATATGCAATGAAGGCAGGCCATCCCGTAATCAATACTTAACTTCCCGGGAAAAGGTCAAGTTAATCTCCAGCTCAGAATAGTCACAAGGATTTGCATTAAAGGGGGCTGACTTATGCAAAGTATAGGGATTGGAGATGTAGCTAGTCCTTAACCAGGAACAGGGAAGCTCACCAATCAGAGCCACACCATGCCAACCAATGAGGCATCAGCCTTTAATGTTATACACAGACTAGATGGGAGGAAAACACACACTTTATGGTGGAGCAGCCATCAGAATGGAACCTTGGTGGAAATGGTAACTATGGGAAAGGTCTGCCTTTTACTTGTATCTAAATATGTTGGTCTTATGTATTTTCTTTCCTACTGTTTGTAGATTAATGTTTTAAGGAATATACTCTGTATTCCTTCATGTAATCCATGATTTTTACCATTTTCCTGTACAATTAGATAGATTGCCGTGTATTAGTCTAGGCTTACTTTACTATATACCAATACATTTTTGTTACTGTGTTAAAGCTTTCACTCATGGTCAAAGAACTCTCATTTAACCCACATCATATCTTTGAGATATTAAATCTTAAATATAATATACGAGTAACAGGAGGCTTCCATCCAGCATCCAGGTCTCCTTACTACGAGCAAAACAGCCATTAACTGGACTCTCTGACCATCTGCTTAATAAACAGGCCTGAAAGGGAAGTACTTGCCCTCTACTATTAACCCTCTCCTTAGCCTAACCCAAGCTGACTCTCTATAGAGAGGGTAAAATGGCAGATTGACTGCCGCCATTCCAGAGGGAGCCCAAAATGCAACACCAGGAATAGGTGCTGTGTAAGAACCTCTATGTCGCATTTCCTGATGGTGGCAAGATCCCCTTTGATAATCAACATACCATGATGGATTGAAGGGGTTTAGCCTTTTTAAAGGTAAGCCAACGAGAAGGGAGTTGCATTAGTCGAGGTGAGAGATGACCAGGGAGTGGTCAGTGATTGGACGTGGGGCCTAAAGGATAGATCAGAGTCCTCGATAGCTGATAGTTGTGCCATTGATCTTGAGAAAGAGATCAGGGGAAGGGGCACATGGGGAAGTAAAAATTATGAGCTTGGTTGTGGATAGATTGAGTTTGAGGAAGTGGTGTGACATCTAGACTGATATGTCTGTTAGTAAGTTAGTGATTCGTGAGGAACGAAGATCAAAGACATGGAGTTTTTCGAGGAGGAGGGGATGGTCAACTATATCAAAGGCAGAAGAAAAGTCCAGGAGTAGTAGTACAGAATGGTGTCCATTGGTTTTGTTTGTTAGTTTTAGGAGGGCAGTTTCTGTGGAGTGTTAAGGGCAAAATCCAGACTGAAGGCGATCAAGAAGGCTATTCTCTGCAAACATATTTTTTATGTCATGTACCTGGTGGAAGAGCCTGATGTGCTTACACCTCTGGCTCTGGGCCTCTTATAGAGTAGACAGGTGGCAAAGGAGAAGAGTGGTACAAGCACAAAGGCAGGAGCGTAGTCAGAGTATGAGCTGGAGTCAGTAATAATCAGTAGTACGGAGGCATCGGGAGAAGGCAGAAGTGTAAGTCAGATAAGAAGCCGGGGTTGGTGCAGATCCCCCCCAAAAGGTATAAAATAGAAGGTGTAGCGCTTAAGACAATGAATAAACTATAAAGTCCATTAAAAATAAAAAAGATTGGAAGACGATCGAATCAAAGATCTTCATCCAAACCCAAATAGAGCAGATAGGATAGCCACCACCAGCACCCAAACCAACTGAACCTTACTGTCAGTGTGTAGGGTACACACAATGTAAGTATTAATTAATGGCCCCAGCAGTCACTCTGCATCGATCGATCCACTCCACTGAAACTCTAGCCTATTCCTCTCCACAAGATCAAAGGAACCAGGAAAGTGCTTCAATCTTTATGCTTCACCAGACAGCTCCAGCATCACATAAATGTATGAAAAATGAAAAGGCTCATTGCGCAGACATCCAGTTAAAAGATTTATTAGGTAAAAAAAGGGCTGGTACACTCACATTTTTTAAAGAACCGGCAAGCATGTAGAAACAAGCAGTGTTTCAAACCAATAAATGGCCGCTGTGTCTCTGGTCAGTGTCCCGTGTCACACGTTCTTAGATCCACCCAACGTTTCGACATAAGGATGCGTAATCATTTTTCATACATTCATGTGATGCTGGAACTGTCTGGTGAAGTCTAAAGATTGAAGCATTTTCCTGGTTCCTTTTGATCTTGTGGAGAGGAATAGGCTAGAGTTTCAGTGGAGTGGATCAATCGATGCAGAGTGACTGCTGGGGCCATTAACCACTGCCGGATCGCCGCATGCCGATATACATCCTAACTTTGACGGGGGATATCATTGTTATGGCAGCTAGCTCATATCCTCTTGTTTGACAGGCAGTCTGCTTCAAGATAAAAGTGGTCTCTGCGGCAGATTCGCCGCAAGATCACTTTTATCGGCGGCAGGAGAGGGCCCCCCTCCCTTCACGCTCTGGTGCCCTCCACCGCTTACCTGGGCCGTCGGCAGCGGCGGAGGCAAACGGATGTTCCTCCTTCATTGGTATGGAGATGAGTGAGGGGAAGATGGCCCCCACCCATCTCCATGACATTGCAGGGCGGAAGCAACGTCAAAATGTCACTTCCGCCCATAGCTCTTAAAGGGCCATTTTTAAAAATTATTTTTATTTATTTTTGCATTTTAGTGTAAATATGAGATCTGAGGTCTTTTTGACCCCTAGATCTTATACTTAAGAGGTCCTGTCATGCTTTTTTTCTATTACAGTACAAGGGATGTTTACATTTCTTGTAATAGGAATAAAAGTGACACAATTTTTTTTTTTTAAAAAGCAGTGAAAAAATAAATAAATAAAAGGTAAAAGAAATAAGAAAAAAAATTTTTTAAACGTCCCGCTGAGCTTGCGTGCAGAAGCGAGCGCATACGTGAGTAGCGCCCGCATATGAAAACGGTGTTCAAACCACACATGTGAGATATCACCGCGATCGGTAGAGCAAGAGAATAATTCTAGCTCTAGACCTCCTCAGTAACTCAAAGCATGCAACCTGTAGAATTTTTTAAACGTCGCCTATGGAGATTTTTAAAAGTTTGTCGCCATTCCACGAGCGGGCGCAATTTTGAAGCGTGACATGTTCGGTATCAATTTACTCAGCGTAACATTATCTTTCACAATATTAAATAAAATTGGGCTAACTTTCCTGTTGTCTCATTTTTCTTAATTCAAAAAAGTGTATTTTTAAAAAAAAAAGTGCGCTTGTAAGACCGCTGCGCAAATACGGTGTGACAGAAAGTATTGCAACAACCACCATTTTATTCTCTAGGGTGTTAGAAAAAAAAGTATAATGTTTGGTAGTAATTTTCTAGCAAAAAAAACTGTTTTTAACTTGTAAACAACACATCGAAAAAAGAGGCTCGGTCCTTAAGACCCCTTTCACACTGGGGTGCTGTGCAGGCACTACAGCACTAAAAATAGCGCCTGCAAAGCGCCCTGAAAGATTCGCTCCTCCCCCGGGCTTTCACACTGGAGCAGGGGGAGGAGCAACGCTAAAAAGAGTCGTGCTAGCAGCATCTTTGGAGCGGTGAAGGAGCGGTGTGTATACAGCTCCTTCACTGCTCCCGTCCGTTGAAATGAATGGGGCAGCGCAGCTATACCGCTGGCAAAGCGCTGCTGCAGGTTTTAAAATAGCGCCATTTTACTGCCGGCGCCCCGCAACACCCCGGTGTGAAAGGGGCCTAAGTGGTAATCAATATTTACATTGTGTGTACCCTACACACTGAAGGTAAGGGTCAGTTGATTTGGGTGCTGGTGGTGGCTATCCTATCCGCTCTATTTGGGTTTGGATGGAGATCTTTCATTAAATCTTCTTCCAATCTTTTTTTATTATTAATGGACTTTATAGTTTATTCATTGTCTTAAGCGCTACACCTTCTATTTTATGCTCTGTTATTGTTTCCAGCAATATAGTGTCAGCTGCTTTTTTATATTTTATAAAGTTTACTGCCAATGGCGTGCACAAGGGGTGTGCCAGGTGTGCCTGGGCACACCCTAATCCTGGAGTTGGCAACCCATCAATTGTGGGCAGGTGACAGGTAAGCTGCGATTCTTACTTGCCGACCCCCAGAACCTGGACAGGCAGCTGGAGTGGAACTTAAGGGACCGATCTGTAATTTTTTCTGCAGCAGCTGAAAGTAGGCTTCTCCTCCTCTTCCTCTTGCCGATATTCAGCTGCAACGGGAGGAAAATACAGGGGATTGGTACCAATGTATGCCACCCCTCTTGTCCCAGTTCCTTTTCTTTCTGCTGCCCAGGTCCCCCTGCTACCCCCCATTGTTTTTTTTTATGATGGCGAGTGGTCAAGAGGCCGATTGATATGTCACAAAGGCATATGTGTTGGAGCTTTGAGGTGCACACCCTAATACAATAGGCTGCGCACACCAATGTTTACTGCATATTTCTTAGCGCAACAGATCTTTTAATTTTTTTTAACACCCCACCCCAAAAGGTGCCAAATGTGAGAACAGAGGGGGAGGAGGAGACAGACAAGCGGAGCTTCCCCTTTTCAGTGGAGCTCTGCTTTAATGTGCTGCTAATACATTTTTACATATTTACATCTTTCATGAGCAAATATTACTGCGGGGAAGTGGAAGAGAATATTGAGTGTTTGGGAGGAGGAATCCTAGAGCTGCAGAGATCTGTAAAACATTCACAGACCTTACACACACTTAGAGGTCTACCTGCTGGCAAGTTTAAGTGATCACAGGAGCGCAAGGGAGCCAACCTGCCGCTGTATAATGATGATGGCTGGTCGGCAAGCTGTTAAGGGTTGGATGTGAGGGTGGAGAAGAAAAGTAGGCATTGTGTGCTGCCATATATTTAGATCTCTATGATAAAATGTTTGACAATTACTTCTTTTTATTAGAACAGAATGAATATGATAAAGACATGTTTGTGTGCCATTTATTTATTACATTTCTCATATTTCATTGTTTGAGTGATAAGATCCAATTAACATATTTCCCAACATCCTATCCAGATCAATTATCAAGTCACTGACCCTCGCCTGAGTGATGGAAAAATGTATCCAACTTTATTCCATGTGACGCCAGACGATCGGGTCCGTTTTGTAACTATTATTACATTTTTGCAGCATTTTGGGTGGAACTGGGTTGGAATAATAACATCATGGGATGGCAGCGGTGATGAGGAGGCCCAAGTACTGAGTAAGATGATGAGAGAACATGGGATCTGTACAGAATATATAATTCCACTTAAACCTGATATATTTGATGATAGTCGGACCTGGATAATTATTAAGGAATCAGCAGCTAGGATTGTCATAGTGTGCGGAACTTCCATGGCAAACTTTTATGGTTTTGCTTCTCATTTCTCCTCTGCTTTAGAAAAGATCACATTTATTTTCCCACCATCATGGACTAAATTAACTAATTCACATAATTCAGACGATGTATCATTTAACCCCAGCTTCATATTTGTGTGGCCACAAGAAAAAAAACTAAACCTGGATGTTTATACCAATGGTGTTAACTTTTCCAGCTCCTTAAATGACCCCATACTGGAAGATCTTTGCCTTTCTTGGTTTCACTGCCTTTCCCGAAATCAAATCAAAAATGACTATTTTCAAATGTTCTATAATATTTATTTAAAACCTTGTGCAAATGCAATAGATGTTTCATCCTTATTGTCTCCTTATACAACTCAGCCGTCCTATGTATACAGGGCTGTATATATTCTGGCCAATGCTCTACATGGAATGTACATGAAGAAAAATAAATCTGAACAACATGGATTAAAGCACAGAGTAAGTTGGATAATAAATGTTTATATGACTGTATTATCCTGTAGTATATACTGTATATATAATTATGTGAATAGGCAGCTATCTCCACTCTCCCTCTCACTGTCTGCGCAATCCCAAAAAAATTGCAATCACTCAAATTTTTGGTTTCTCTATACGAGTTTTTTAAATTATATTAATTAAAAGGTTATTTATTAAAATAAAGGAAGGATGGTGGGATTTTCGCCTTTTATATTCTGTATGTTTTTTTTTCTTTTCAAATATTTCATTGGTAATTAACGAGCAGCTGTTTCATACATTACAGTAAAGGTAGCAAGTTAGCATAAGACAGTGCTTATCATAGTCATAGATTATATCATTAACATAATGGAAAATAGTGAAATATACAAACAAGTGAATACTCAGTCAAATCACAGGTAGAAACGATTTTAGTAAGGTTGCAAAAAATAAGAGGGAACAGGGTCCACGAAATAGGTATGTAAAGGTGCCGGGCGTCTCCCTAGAAAACAAACATGAGAGTCGCCAGGACCATTATATAAGACCGAGTACATAACCAATAGGTATTAATAGGAGAAGAAGGGAGAGAGAAAGAAGAAAGAGGGGGGGGTAACAGCAGATAGAAAGGAGAGGAGCAAGAGGGGATGTGGGTCGGCCGGGCCGCATGGGCAGAAGTGTGGTGTCGAGATCTTAGGTTTAGGACCGAATAGATTCAGTGTCCCAACAGGTGTTCGTCAACACCAGCTGGCAGGAAGTGATCCATCCATGGTTTCCAGATTCTGGCATGCTGGGGGACTTTATCTAAAATTTTCGCTTCGATCTTGCTATGCACCATTGCTTGGGTGATCCTGTTTTTGGTTTCAGCTATACTGAGCGTGGGTGTTTTCCAAGCCTTAGCAATCGTTTGCTTAGCTGCAGTGAATAGCTGGAGAAGGAGGTGAAGCTGTGCTCTTGTGTAATCTTGTGGAATGAGACTGAGCAGAGCTATCTCTGGGTTGGGTTTTAGGGTGACTTGGTGAAGGGTAGATGCCATTTGGAATATAGTTTCCCAAAAGCGCTGCACCAGTGGGCATGTCCACCAGATGTGCAAGTGTGTACCTCTGTCACCGCATCCCCTAAAACAGTTTGGGGAAAATTCAGGTAAGAGTTTAGCAATTCTGGCCGGGACTAGGTACCATCGCATCAACACCTTGTAGTTTGCCTCTGAGGCAATCGCGTTTTGGGAAGAGTTTTTTGTGTTGGTCCAGAAAGTCACCCAGTCCTCCGCTTCAATATTAATATCTAAGTCTTTTGACCATCATTGTGCGTACGCGGGAGGGCTCAAGGGTGGTGTAGTAAGATGGGCGTAGAGTCGGGAGATAATACCTGGAGCATGCGGGTCCAAGTCACACATATTCTCATACTCTGTCAAAGTATCCAGTCCAGAGAGAGATTTTATTGTTGTTTGAGCAAAGTGAGCAATTTGGAGATAACGGAAGCATTCTCTACTGGGGAGCTGCGTTTGTGCTTGGATACTGGCGAATGGTTTAATAGTGTCAGTATTAACTATATCGCATATGCGAGTCAAACCCGCCCGCTCCCAGGACTGAAATGATGTTGGTTCAGTGTAGGCTGGGTAGAATTGAGGGTTACCTAGGAAAGACAAGAGGGGGGGAGTGTGTGGAAATCAATTTGAAGGGTATTTTTAATTTATCCCAGAGTTTGAGTGTGTGTTGTGTGAGTGGATTAGTGATGGGGCCTCGTGATGCTGGGGAAAGCCATAACAAATTGGTTATAGTAAGCGGAAATGAGTCAATAGCTTCAAGGCTAACCCAGAGTGGTATTTCGAGTTTCGAGTGGTAGAGAGTAGTCTGGGCCAGCCTTGCAGCATGGTAATAATGTTGAAAGTTTGGGATACCAAGGCCTCCATTGAGCTTGTTACGGAGAAGAACGGATCTAGCCACTCTGGGTCTTATGGGGCCCCAGATGAATTTAAAGACTTTACTTTGTATGATCCTATGATAATAAGGAGGGACTGTGACAGGGAGAACTCTGTATAGATATAACAGTTTCGGTAGTAAGGACATCTTAACAGACGCAATGCGTCAGAGCCAGGAGATACATAAGGGTAACCAAAGATTAAGAAGAGAAGCTAGTTGGGTTAGCATTGGGAGGTAATTGTTTTGGAACAAGTGAGATGGGTCGCTCATCAATTTAATCCCTAAATAGGGAATAGATGTGGTGGACCATTGAAAAGGAAAATTTTGGCGTATCTTATCTAAGTCAGCTTGCGGCAAAGACACATTGAGAGCCCTCGATTTGGTTTGGTTGATTTCAAGCCCTGAAACCCGAGCAAATCTATCTAGGGTGTGCAGTAGGATTGGGAGGGTAGTATGGGGAGATGTGATGAACATGAGAGCATCATCAGCAAAGAGACACAGTTTATGCGAGGTAGAAGCAATCTCCAAGCCTCGGATATCAGGATTACTCCTTATCAGGGCAGCTAAGGGTTCGATCACGAGTGCAAACAATATGGGGGATAAAGGACAACCCTGCCTAGTTCCTCGTAGAATGGGAAAGGGATCTGAACGAAAGCCTGAATAATGCACGTATGCCTGTGGATGATTGTACAGTGCCTTGACCCACCCCAGAAAATGTGGGCCGAAGCCCCAACGTTGGAGAATATAAAATAAGTAGGGCCAAGAGACAGTGTCGAAAGCTTTCCGGATATCTAAAGAGAGGAGGTGCATCGGGATTTTACGGGAGCGGGCTAAGTGTTGGAGGAGAATTACACGGCGAATGTTATCACTCGCTTGCCGTTTAGGTATAAAACCTACTTGGTCTTTATGAATCAGTCCCCCTATTATGGGATTAAGACGTAGGGCTAGAATTTTGGCTAGAATCTTGATGTCAACATTTAAGAGTGAAATTGGTCTATAGTTAGACCATGAGGTGGCGTCTGTGTTTGGTTTCGGGATCATCGATATAAGTGCTGTCAATGTGTCCCTGCCGAAGGAGTGCTGTTTAAGTATAGCGTTAAAGGAGTTGGTAAGAAGGGGGGCTAGTTCAGTTGCAAATTTTTTATAATAAAGGCTCGGAAGGCCGTCTGGGCCTGGGCGTTTATGGGGTTTGAGTGACTTAATGGCTGACAAGACTTCCTCCGTAGTGATCGTGCTCTCCATTAGTTCACGACTAGCATTAGATAATGTAGGAATAGGAAGATTGCTAAAAAGCTTTTCCGCCTGATTCAGCGAAAACGCTGATTTGGGCTCGTACAAGTTTGCTAATTGTTTACAAAATTCGGAGAGAATTTTAACCGGATTGCTAGTTACATTATCTTTAGACAGTCTGAGTCTGATGGGGACACGAACACGGTCTGGTCTACGAAGGCGTAAGGCCAGGTATGTGTCTGGTTTATTTGCTTTGGTGTAGATCGTTTGACCAGACCTGCAGATAGTCTTATCAGCCGCTTCAGCTAGGAGTAGGTCTAGTTCGAGTTTAGTCTTTTCTAGAGTTATTTTATGAGCTTCAATTGGGTTAGTTTGAAATTGTAGGAAGTGATTATGATATTCTGATTCGAGTTGGTGTAATCGGAAAATTTTGGCTCTATTAAGATGTGACGCAACTGAAATGCATGTGCCTCGTATGACTGGCTTATGAGCTTCCCAGAGTAGTATAGGGGAGATATCGGGAGTGGTATTATGATTTAGGGCTAACTGGATATCTAAACAATATGATTGGTTGGTTAGGAGAGAATCATTCATGGACCACCACCTGTGAGTAGCCTGTGGTATTAAGGAAGATACTGTGGTGATAACAGCACAATGGTCTGTCCATGTGATTGGATGAATATGTGAATGGAGGAGGAGTGGGGCGGATGCTATAGAAATATAAAAGTGGTCAATTCTAGAGAAAGATTTATGGGGGCATGAATAAAAAGTGAAAATTTTCTTAGTGGGGTTGGATTCTCTCCACGTATCCAAAAGAGAGGCCTTAAGTATTTGTTTACGGAATTGAATAGAGGGGGTGTGATGTTCAGGGGCATAGGACGATTTATCCGTGTGCGGTTGTAGAACAGAGTTGGAATCGCCACACAAAAACAGAGTTCCCTTACAGTGGGTTTTCACTACCTGTAGTAAATGTGAGAAAAAGGGGTTTGGGTTTGAATTAGGGGCATAATAGGAAACAACATCCTGCAACAGACCTACAAGAAGCAAGTAACGGCCCTCAGGGTCTTTTATTTCAGTTAAGGGAGTGAATGGCGTGGTGTGATGAAAGGCTAGCAGGACCCCTCGGTGCTTCGTGTCTGCTGAGGCGGTGAAGACTTGCGGATATTTAGAGCTAAAGAAGTTGGGGGTGTGGCGTTTTGAAAAATGGGTTTCCTGAAGAGCCACTATGTTGGCATTTAGGGATGCGAACGTTTGAAAGGCTTTGACCCGCTTATGTGGAGAGTTAAGCCCTTTAACATTTAGGGTACGTACATTAAGTGGTGCCATGGTTAGGTATGTGGAGGACTATTAGCCAGGGATACAGAGCCCATGCGAGCCGACCGACAAAGGAAGAAGGGAAAAGTAGAGGGAAAGAGTTTGATAGAAAAGAGAGAGGGGGAAAAAGAAGGGAGGGCATAGGGTGTAGGGCACGCCACTGAGGTCTCCTCCTAACGGGGAGGCAATAGATCAGTGACGCCCGACCAGTAAGTGCGCCAGCTCTGCGATCAGAAGACCAATCAGAGAGAGGGTGCACCATAGAGAGGGAGCGCATTGACTGCTCCCCGCCGCAGTCGGGAATATTTAAAACAGTTTAACGTCAAAACCTTCAATACTGAAACTTACATTAGGGTATTAACCCAACACAGAACATGAATAAAAACTTAAAGGGGAGAATAGTGGTTATAGGTAATTAAATGGTGTATACGTTTTTGTTTCCATAGTACCATTCCCCGGGGACAAGATTATACAACCATGTGAAGTTTATACGAGAACAGGGGAAGGGGTAGGAGGGGGGGGGGGGGAGAGGAGAGGGAAATAAGACGTGGGTAAGGGAAAGGCCTAGGGAGGGGAGGAAGGTGGGAATGGAGGGAGGGGAAAGGGGGGAGGGGGGGGAGTAAGGGAAGTTAGGGAATAGGGATATAAAACATAATCTAGTATTTTAAGTCTGACATGAATTGCATTCAGAGTATAGTCTCGTGGGATTATGACTGTTATATTATGATGTATTGGAGTGGGAAAGGCGGGATACTGGGATTAACCTGGCATACTATGTGTAGACCAGTTTAATCTTATGGGCTACAATACAGCATGTGTATACATTATACAGGCAGGTAGAAATGCAGTCTTAAGGTTAAACAATTCAACTCAACATAAAAAGAAAAGAAAAAAAATAAAGAAAACCTTTGAAAAAGGTGAAAAAACTGAACCTGAGCAGGCCTTAAAAAGCTTAGGAGCCCTGCAGGAAGTTCTTAAACCAACCAATGTCGTCCAGCAGCTCCCGGTCACGGATGTATCCTACGCGAAGACAGTCATGAAATGTGCAACCGAGGAACTGTACGCTGGAAGAGACAAAGGGAGAAGAAAAAAAAAGGGAAAACAAAATACATCTGTCAGGCTGTCAGCGGAGGGCTTGAGATTTTGGGCTGGGGTGATAATTTCCAGATGATCGTGCTGGGTTTCCTTTCCGGATAGACTGTGGATCGGGATTACTCCTCTTCGGGGTCGTGTTGTATGGCTGGGAGGCAGGTCTGGCTGGTGTGCGAGGCAGAGACGTTTCAGATTGACGCGTCTGGGGCAACAGGTGCAGAGATTCAAGCAAGCGTTGCAGCGACTCAGGGGTGGTGCAAGTATGTTGCTGTCCTTGGTAGGAAAATTGTAAGGCAAATGGGAATCTCCATGTGTACTTGAGTTGGTGCTGTTGTAATATCTGCAGCTGCGGCTTCATAGCACGCCGTTTAGCAATAGTAAGGGGCGCTAGGTCCGTGAACAGTTGGAAGTCGTGATTCTGGAACTGAAGGGAGTTCTTATTCCGTGCTGCTGCTAGTAGCTGTTCCTTCGTGCGGAAAAAGTGTAGCTTAACTATGATATCTCGCGGTGGTCCGTCTGCTTGACGGCGGGTTAGTGCCCTGTGAATTCTATCAAACTCAAGGCGTTCGATGGGTATGGAGGGTGCAAGCTCTTAAAATGAAGCTGTGGTAAATGATTGTAAATCTTCTATCGCCTCCGGTATACCCCTGAGACGCAAATTGGACCTGCGAGAACGGTTTTCAGCGTCTTCCAGACGCGATAACAGCATAGCATTTTCTTCACGGAGGGCAATTTGTTCATGGGCCTGTTCCTGCAACGTGAGTTCCATATCATCAACCCTGGTCTCAAGGTCTGCTGTGCGTTGGCCTATTTCAAGAATCTCTCGTGTCAAATTGTTAGTGATCTGGTCTGAAGTTGTTTTCAGTGCCTTATGGAGCATAGTTTCCATCAGCCTTATAAAAGCAGTCTGTGACATACCTGCTTGCGGTAAGGAGGGGGAGCTGCTTGGATTAGATTGCATGTCCGTCTCATCTTCACTATCTAGCACTTCTGAGCGTGCAGGAGAGGACGCTGCTTGATCAGCCAGGGCTCAGGCCTTCGCCGCCATCTTGGAAGAAGCGCGGGCCAGCGCTTCTTTTATGGGTTTCGGCTTTGTCTTGCCGCGATGACCCGTAAGTACCATACCGGAGGAGGCACTGATGTCTGAGGAGGTGATCCCTAGAAAACGGGAGCTGGATTGCCGGTTCAGAGGTGCTTTATGGTCCCGAATGTGCGCGGGGAGTGCGGAGCTTCACAGAGAGAAGTCCGCCATGTAAAGCTTCGCGCATTCGCCCCCATACTGTATGTTTTTTACTAACTGCTTTCTATATGCTATGATTTATATATATTTTATATACATTATATATATTTAATATGTATATGCTTTATATTCTGTATATTTATTAATGATATTTATCTGTGTATGGATATCTTTATATACATTTTTTTGGTTAAGTCTGTTCTACAAGAATCAAAGTGCAAAAGATTGAAGTGTTTATCCAGAGTGTGTCTCTTTAAAGATTTTGTGCATATTGATTATATGCTGTATATAAGGATCCTTCTCCCTACTGCCCCTGTCTCTAGGACTAAGACTAAGCCCATAAGGGTGAAACATCTCAAAGTGTGACGATCTTAAGGTGGGAACAACAGTGTGTCGTTGGTTGGTCCAATTAAGTTTTAACAAGAATGTGATGTCACCATTGGCAGTCATATGTGCTCTTTGAGCCAGTACAGTATTAGAGAACACAGCTGCCATTATTACAGAAATCCAGAAATGTGTGATAAACACATAACTCTGTCCATCACCCCAGGGCCATCTTAAAGGTGGGGCCCCTGCAGTTCTCAACCCCCCCCCCACCTGCTGCCCTTCTGCCCTTTCACTGACTAAAGAAGCAACAGAAAGGATTCAGCAGCCTCAAACTATATAGGAACGGCTGCTGACCAGTCAGCAGGACAAGGAGTGAGATGCAAAAGAGTTAACTGCACAGCTACAGCTGGTCTGCCTCCTGATGCCTACTAAGCCAATGGGCACTGCTGTTCCCACTCCCTCCCCCTTTCTGAGGCCCTCCATCTTTGATTGAGAACAGAATATCGAGGTTGATCTGGAGAAAGAACCAAGCTGTCTTGAGGACTCCTATTCTCTTCCTCTTCCTTCCCTTACTCTTCCTCTTCCTCATCTTTTCTCTTCCTCTTATCCTTCTTCCCCTCTCTCTCTCCCCATTCTCTTACAACTTTCTCTCCCCCTCTTCTCTCTTTCTTCACCTCTCCCTCTCCCCCTCCCTCTTCTCTCTCTTGCCACTCCCTCTCCCCCTGATCTCTTTTTCCCCACCTCTATTCTTTTAACCCCCATCCTACCTCTTTTAACCCCCTCCTACCCCCACTCCTACAGCTTTCTCTCCCACTCTACTCTATTTCTGAGTCCCCCCTCTCTCACTCTCTCCCCTCTCTCTCTCTCCCCTCTCTCTCCTCTCTCACATTCTCTTCACCTCTGCCTCCCCTCTCCCTCTTCTCTCTCTTGCCACCCCTCTCCCCTTCCTCACCCCACCTTCTCTTTCTTTCTCTCCTCCCTTCTTCTCTCTCTCCTCCTCCTCTCTCTGTCTAAACCCCTCCCCTTCCTCCCTCCTCTCTCTACTCCCGTCTCTCTCTTTAACCCCTCTCCTCTCTCTCTAAACCCCTCATCTCCCCCCACCTCTTTCCTCCTCTCTCTCTTTAACCATCTCCTCTCTCTCCATCTCTCTCTTTTCCCCCTCTCCCTCTTCCTTCCCCTCTCTCTCCCTAACCCTTTCTTTCTCTCCCCATCTCTCTCTCTCTCTCTTCCCCCTCTCCCTCTTCCTTCCTTCTTCTCTCTCTTCCCCCTCATCTCTCTCTCTCTAAAACTTGTTTTTCTCTCTCCATCTCTCTCTCTCTAACCCTTTTCTTTCTTTTGCCATCTCTCTCTCTCTTCTCCTCTCCCTCCTACTTCCTTCTTTTCTCTCTTCCCCCCTCTCTCTATATGTCCCCTTATCCCACTGTTTGCCAGTTTTGCTTTTTGTTTACACAATTTTGACTTTTGTAAATGCTAAAAGAGAAGTAAGGGTTTTAGTAAAAAAAAACAATTATACTCAGCTAGCTAGATACAGCATATAGTAGGATATTCCATTTCCGAACAGCCGTTTAGGACATTTAATTTCCGAACACAAAGGAAACAGGAATTAAACAGGAATCAGACTTTTTTTTATTAGAACCAGAATACAGTCTTATATACAGTAGAAGAGGAGGTCCCCCCTGCTGCTCATATAACTCTAATAGGGCGTACACACGGTCGGACTTTGTTCGGACATTCCGACAACAAAATCCTAGAATTTTTTCCGACGGATGTTGGCACAAACTTGTTTTGTCTACACACGGTTGCACAAAGTTGTCGGAAAATCGTTCTAAACGCGGTGACGTAAAACACGTACGTCGGGACTATAAACGGGGCAGTGGCCAATAGCTTTCATCTCTTTATTTATTCTGAGCATGCGTGGCACTTTGTCCGTCAGATTTGTGTACACACGATCGGAATTTCCGACAACAGATTTTGTTGTCGGAAAATTTTATCTCCTGCTCTCCAACTTTGTGTGTCGGAAAATCCGATGGAAAATGTCCGATCGAGCCCACACACGGTTGGAATTTTCGACAACGCGCTCCGATCGGACATTTTCCATCGGAAAATCTGACCGTGTGTATGGGGCATTACAATACAACTGTAACCAGAAAGAGAATTAACTTGAACTAATTAACTAACCCCTTAAAGCAGCCGATGTGACTCCGTGCCCTCCTGGGCATTGTATGATTAATCAGCATTTCACTACAGGTCAGACTTGTTGTCACCGAGCTTCACACATTAGTATAAACACAGGACACCTTCTCACAATAGCAGGAGCTAATTACAATTAACAATACAAACAGTGATCTCCCCCCCTCCTCAGCCTAGTAGGCAACAAACTATAGTAGGAGTAGACTGTCCGGCTCCTACCCAGTTCTAGAGGCTAATGTGATCAGCTCTCTCAACTAACATGTTGAGTTCAGAATCAAACAAACCAAGAATATGTCTTCACATATATCCTGGGAGATACTGTGGATAAATATTATTGTCCCATTTTAAATAATCCAAGATATATTTTCTCAGTCACCCTGTGCCCAAAAGTGACTCCCGTCACATGGCTCCCTCCTTGTGGGACACTCCGGCAGACCCGGCTTGACCCCTCTCGGGTCAACTTGGGGAAGTACGGAACTAGGAGGCCGGAGTGACATCTTTTTGCCAGGACAACTCATCAGCATTGCCATTTTGCTTACCGGGTCGGTAGCTAATGGTGAAATTGTAAGTTTGCAGGGCTAAGCTCCACCGCAGCGACCTTCCATTGTCTCGCCAGACCAATGGGTTGTGGTTGGTGACTAGGGATGAGCCAAACACCCCCAGTTCGGTTCGCACCAGAACCTGCGAACGGACTAAAAGTTTGCGCAAACTTTAGAACCCCATTAAAGTCTATGGGACTCGAACGATCAAAATCAAAAGTGCTAATTTTAAAGGCTAATATGCAAGTTTTCCTAAAAAGGTTTTGGGGACCCGGGTCCTGCCACAGGGGACATGTATAAATGCAAAAAAAAGTTTTAAAAACGGCAGTTTTTTCGGGAGCAGTGATTTTAATGATGCTTAAAGTGAAAAAAAAGTGAAATATCCCTTTAAATATCCTACCTGGGGGGTGTCTATAGTATGCCTGTAAAGTGGCGCATGTTTCCCGTGCTTAGAACAGTCCCTGCACAAAATGACATTTGTAAAGGAATAAAAGTCATTTAAAACTGTTTGCGGCTTTAATATAATGTCGGGTCCCGAAAATATGGATGAAAATCAGTGAGACAAAAGGCATGGGTACCACCCCACCGGGCCATTACCAGGCCCTTTGGGTCTTGTATGGATATGAAGGGGAACCCCGCACCCAAATTTAAAAAAGGAAAGGCGTGGAGCCCCCAGGCCCTATATACTCTGAACAGCAGTATACAGGTGGTGCAAACAAGACAGGGATTGTAGGTTTGATGTTAAGTAGAATCTGGTTGTATTTTGAACTGGAACATTTTTAAAGTGTAGCTCCAGCCAAAAAATCTATTTTTAAGCTTTTTGGAAAACATAGAGAAGGGTTATCACCCCTATAACATTTGTTTTGCTGTCTGTGCACCTCTTCAGAAGATTTCACCTCACTTTCTGTCCCAATGACAAATGTTTTTTGAAAATTTGGGGTTTTTAGTGGAACAAGGATTGGTGGTAAAGCATCAGTGAAGAGGAGACACGTTTTTCCCATATTAACTCTTACAGGAGAGAATTTCCCTTCCTAGGGGTAGATTTCATCTCACTTCCTGTTGTCTCCTTCCGTTTGCAAGTAGGAGTCGTTTGTAAGTTGGATGTTTGAAAACAGGGGCCTGCCCTATATACTCTGCAGAAATTGGGGCCTTAGGTGTTCGTGTTAACACAACACTGTAAGCCCTCACAGTTACTCTTGGTGGGCACAGGAACGGGCCGTGCTGTGAAATATTAGATCAAGAATTGTAATTAAATGCCATTGTTGAACAGTGGTAGAAAAATTGGGCCTTTGGTGGTGGTGGTGGTGGTGGTGCTGGAGCCACAACACTGTAAGCCCTCACAGTTACTCTTGGTGGGCGCAGGAATGGAACCTGCTGTGAAATATTAGATCAAGAATTGTAATTACATGTCCCTGTTGAACAGGGGCAGAAAAATTGGGCCTTAGGCACTGGTGCCACAACACTGCAACCCCTCACAGAAGCTAAAGTTGGAGCACAGGAATGAGCCCTGCTGCAAAGTATTGCATCACAAATTGTAATTACATGCCCCTGTTAAACAGGGGCTGAAAAATTGGGTCTTGGGCACTGGTGCTGGTGCCACAACACTACAACCCCTCACAAATACTCTAGTTGGAGTGCAGGAATGAGCCCTGCTGCAAAGTATTGCATCAAAAATTGTAATTACACGTCCCTGTTAAGCAGGGGCTGAAAAATTGGGCCTTGGGCACTGGTGCTGGTACCACAACACTGCAACGCCTCACAGATACTATAGTTGGAGCACTGGAATGAGCCCTGCTGCAAAGTATTGTATCAAAAATTTTAATTACACGCCCCTGTTAAACAGGGGCAGAAAATTTGGGCCTTGGCCACTGGTGGCGGTGCCCAGAACCAAAAATGCTCTTACAAGCTATCAGCATGAAAATTGAGTAAGAAGAGGACTGTCACTCAGCATAACAGGATAGTCACTCAGCATCAGCATAGGCAGTCTTGAAGGGATCTCACATTAAAAAAAATCAATCAGTTACATCAGCATCAGGTGCTTGGTAACTGGTGATCCAAGACTGATTAATTTTTATGAAGGTGAGCCGATCGACCGATTCGGTGGACAGGCGCACCCTGTGATCGGTTACAAAGCCTCCATCAGCACTGAATGTGCGTTCCGAAAGAACGCTGGATGCAGGACAGGCCAGTAGCTCAATTGCATACTGTGCAAGCTCTGGCCAGTGATCCATCCTCAGGATCCAGTAACCCAGAGCATTTTTGGTGGGAAAGGTGTCCAAGTCTGATCTTCCCCCTAGGTAATCCTGCACCATGTGAATCAGACGCTGGCGATGGTTGCTGGAACCGATCAGACCTTGGGGCTGCGGACTAAAAAATTGTCTGAACGCATCGGTCAGATGGCCACCTTCTCCAACGCTCCTTCTGTGACTGACCAAAGCCTCAGCAACAAGTTGTCCAGGAGGACCAGGAAATTGTAACCTCCCAGGCTCTGGAAACACGTTGCACAAACTTTTCCGCAAGGCCTCCCGAAGATGTTTCATCCATTGCTCCCTCTGCGACGGCAAGATAAGGTCCACAACCTTATCCTTGTAACATGGATCAAGAAGGGTTGCCAGCCAGTAATCTTCCCTCACCTTGATACCTTGAATACTAGGATCCTTCCGCAGGCTTTTCAGGATCAGGGAGGCCATGCAGCATAGGTTTGCTAAGGCATTCAGTCCAGAGTCCTCTGGGTCACTAAGGACGACATGATCCGCAGCCACCTCCTTCCAGCCACGTACAAGTCCATAGGTTTCTTCGGACTGTAAATGATCCCTTGAAGACTGCTGCTGATGCTGAGTGCCAGGTTCCACCTCCATGCTGACACAATCCTCCTCCTCTTCATCTTCTTCCTGTGTGATCGGCGTGCACGCAGGAACACTGTCTGGATAAAGGGGGCCTTGAGAGGTAAGGAAGTCCTCCTCTTCCTCCCTCTGTTCTTTCTCAAGTGCCCTGTCCATTATTCCACACAGTGTGTGCTCCAACAGGTGGACAAGAGGGACAGTGTCACTGATGCATACACTGTCACTGCTCACCATCCTTGTGGCCTCCTCAAATAGTGACAGGACAGTGCATGCATCTCTGATCATAGCCCACTGGCGTGAGGGAAAAAACAAGGTCCCCTGACCCTGTCCTGGTGCCTCTGAACCTGCCCCTGCAGAGCTGACAGAATCTCTGCCCCAGTGTGGCTCCTGTCTCCCAAGCACACCAGCTCAAGCACCGCATGGCATCTTTTTTTGCTTGTGTAGCCCCTTGAACGCCTACGGAGCAACGCTGGTTTTGGAGGACAAACCAGCACAGGAAGAGGGCATGGAGGAAGAAGAAGAGGAGGGGGTGGAGGAGAGCGGTGTGGCAGAATCACCACTAGTAGAATTTTGGAGGTGTGGTGGTGGAACAACCTCCAACACTACTGCAACCTGTCCTGCATCCTTCCCAGCTGCCAGAAGAGTCCCCCAGTGCGTGGTGAAAGATAGGTAATGTCCCCGTCCATGCCTGCTAGACCAAGAGTCAGCGGTAATATGCACCTTACCACTGACCGCCCTGTCCAGCGAGGCCAAGACATTGCCTTCCACATGCCGGTAGAATCGCCTTCTGTGAGAAAAAGTGGCGTTTTGGAACCTGCCTCTGACAAACATCACATTCCACAAACTCACGGAAGGGGGCAGAGTCTACCAACTGAAAGGGCAACAGTTGAAGTGCTAGCAATTTAGCCAAGCTAGCATTCAACCGCTGGGCATGTGGATGGCTGGGAGCGAACTTCTTTCGGCGGTGCAGCAGCTGGGGCAGGGAAATTTGCCTGGTACAATCTGATGTCGGTGTACCGATAGCAGATTGCCCGCAAGTACTTGGCTGTGACACACCTAATTCTACACCTTAATTCCTCTCAGTACAGGTTTCAGAGAGGACTGAATATAGTATAGTGGGGTTGGAGATCCCAGCTGATGAGGAGCAAGGAGAGGTCCGCTTTGTTCTTTGTTGTGGGTCTTTTAGGTATGCTTGCCAACGAACTGCATGGCAGGTCGACATATGTCTGGTCAAGCATGTGGTGCCCAAGTGGGTGATGTTTTGGCCATGCAAGATACGCTTGAGACATATGTTGCAAATAGCAGTGGTGGGATCTGATGCACTCATCTCAAAAAAGGCCCACACCAAAGAACTTTTGGAATAACGTGCAGAGACAGCAGCGTCCTGCACATGCGGAGCTCTGCGGTGTGATTCAGTCGGTGTGCTGCCCTTAAGCTGGCCCCTGGAGTGCATCCTGCCTCGTTGGAGATGTGCCTTCTTCTCCTCTCTCCTATCAGGCACCCCTGTGGAGTCAGTGACCTCATCATCCCCTCCCTCCTCATCACTGGAGCAAAGCTGACAGTATGCTGCAGCTGGGGGAAAATGACTGCCAGATTGCTGTCCTTCTTGGGCACACCCTCTCTCTGGGTTCACGTTACTGGGTACCATCATTGGAGCCTTCAAAACGTTGGGCATCCTCCTGGAGCATGTACTCAACACTGTGGTCAAACAGTTCAGGGGAATCCTCAGAAGGTTATGGTGGGGCTAGGGAAGGAGTGACTGATTCCATTGAGCTGAGGGAAGAGGTCACGTTGGCAGCTGCTTTGCCAGACAAAGTACCCTGAGCCTGGGTGAGAGAGGATGAGGAAGATGAGGACAGCTTGGTCATCCACTCTACCCAGTCTTCCGCATGTTGCGGCTCAACATGGCCAGCTGCCGAAAAAAAGGACAAGCGTGTCCCACGGCCACGTGCTGATGAGGATGCACCGTCTCCACGACCAGCACTGTTGCCTCTAGACACAAAGCCTGCTTGCCTGCTTTTATTGGCTTCTTACTGTCTGCCTCTCCCTGTTGGCCTTCCAGACATACTAATGGCTTGCAGTGAGATGTAGCTTCACAAAGCTGGGATGTATATATATACTGTATATAAACTGATGCTGCAGCTAGCCGAATCAACTGCTTGCCTGTAGAATTATTAGTATGAGAACATCAGCAATTGTCTTTAGGTAGCTTTAGGTGCACACTGTGCAAAGGACACAGTACACTAACTATAAATACTGTAGCTGCCTGCCTGTGGTATTAATAGGATCAGAACAACAGTAATTGTCTTCAGGTAGCTTTAGGTGCACACTGTGCAGAGGACACAGTACACTAACTGTAAATATTGCAGCTGCCTGCCTGTGGTACTAATAGGATCAAGAGAACACCACCAATTTTCTTCAGGTAGCTTTAGGTGCACACTGTGCAGAGGACACAGTACACTAACTGTAAATACTGTAGCTGCCTGCCAGGTGGTATTAATAGGATCAGAAGAACACCACCAATTTTCTTCAGGTAGCTTTAGGTGCACACTGTGCAGAGTACACAGTACACTAACTGTAAATACTGTAGCTGCCTGCCTGTGGTACTAATAGGATCAGAAGAACACCACCAATTTTCTTCAGGTAGCTTTAGGTGCACACTGTGCAGAGGACACAGTACACTAACTGTAAATACTGCAGCTACCTGCCTGTGATATTAATAGGATCAGAACAACAGCAATTGTCTTCAGGTAGCTTTAGGTGCACACTGTGTAGAGGACACAGTACACTAACTGGAAATACTGAAGCTGCCTGCCTGTGGTACTAATAGGAACAAAAGAACACTAGCAATTTTTGTTTTCGGGTAGCTTTAGGTGCACGCTGTGCAGAGGACACAGTACACTAACTGTAAATACTGTAGCTGCCTGCCTGTGGTACTAATAGGATCAGAAGAACACCACCAATTTTCTTCAGGTAGCTTTAGGTGCACACTGTGCAGAGGACACAGTACAGTAACTGTAAATACTGTAGCTGCCTGCCTGTGGTACTAATAGGATCAGAAGAACACCACCAATTTTCTTCAGGTAGCTTTAGGTGCACACTGTGCAAAAGACACAGTACACTAACTGTAAATACTGTAAATACTGCAAAAACACCTGCCTGCCTGTCAGTAGAATGAGATTAACAGGAACTGATCTAGCTAAACTGAATACAGTGTATATATATATATATATATATATATATATATATATATATATATATATATATACAACACCTAGGATGCATATATATATATATATATATATATATATATACAATACACTGTAAGTGCAGCTAACTGACTTGCCTGCCCACTCTATCTAAATTAAATCAAATGACACTGTCTCTCTGTCTATCTCTCTCCACCGCAACACACTACACAAGGCCACCATGCAGGCGGCCTTATTTAGTGTGGGGCGTCTACTAAACCCCCTGAGCCATAATTAGCCAAAGCCACCCTGGCTTTCACCAATTACGGCTGTCTGTACAGACGGCGCTGTAATTGGCCAAGCATGCGGGTCATAGTGCATGCTTGGCCAATCAGTTGGCCAATCAATTATGGGCCACTCGAATTTGGTGCGAACGGCCCATAACGTTCGCAATTCAACGAAAGGTCGAACAGGCGATGTTCGAGTCAAACATGGGTTCAACTCAAACTTGAAGCTCATCCCTATCGGTGACTAATAAAAAATTCCTGTCCATACAAATAAGGGTTCAACTTTTTAAGGGCCCAGACGAGGGCCAAGCACTGCTTCTCCACTGCCGCATAGCTCACTTCCCGGGGCAATAGCTTTCTGCTTAGGTATGCAACAGGGTATTCTCCTCCATCCTCCCCAATTTGGCTCAGCACAGCCCCCAATCCAAACATGGAAGCATCTGTGTGGACATGGAAATGTTTGTTAGGTCCTGGGGCAGCCAAGACAGGGGCATTTACAAGTGCTTACTTGAGGGCTAGAAACGCAGTTTCACAAGCTGGAGCTGCCTAGGTAAATTCTTTTTTGTCAGGTCAGTCAGGGGCTTGGCAATAGTACTATAATCAGGGACAAAACATCGATAGTACTCTGCAGTCCCCAAGAAGGCTAATACCTGGGTCTTAGTACGGAGTGTGGGCCAGTTAGCTCCTGCCTCTACCTTGGCTAGGTCTGGTCTCTGGTTCCCACACCCTACTCCTGCAAGCCATTGAGGAGCCTATCCACCATATGTTGAAAGGTAGCCGGGGCATTTTTCATCCCGAATGGCATGACCTTAGACTGGTACAGGCCAAACAGGGTAACAAATGCCAACTTGGGGATAGCATCCTCGGCCATGGGAATCTCCCAATAGCTCTTACACAGGTCCAATGTCGTTTAATAACGTCCCCTGGCTATACAATCTAGCAGTTAGTCTACCCTAGGCATCAGGTATGCGTCAGTGGTGGTCTTCTCATTGAGTCGCCTGTAGTCTACGCAGAATCGGGTAGTTCTGTCTTTCTTAGGCACCAGGACTACAGACGAGGCCCAAGGGCTGTCAGAGGGCTCAATGACTCCTAACTGAATCATCTCCTGTATCTCCTTCCGCATTCCTTCTCGGACTGCTTCAGGGATACGGTAGGGGGGCTGTCAAAGGGGTGCTTGTCCAGGGGTCTCTACCTTATGCACAGCCAGGGTCGTGTAGCCCAGTTTTTGGGAGAAAGTCGCCTGTTTCTCCCACAGAAACCACTTAGCCTGTTCCTTCATTGTGGGTCTTAACTAGTCCCCTAGCTGTACAAGGCTAATGAGGCCAGTCTGGGGGTCTCTCTCTAGTAAGTCAGGGAGGGGTAAACTTTTGGAGTCATCCGCAGCAGGGGCACATACTGCAGCAACATCCTCCTGCCGTTCTTGATACTCCTTCAGCATGTTCACATGAAAGGTTCGCTGGATTCTTTCATCTGCTCAGCTGGCAATAACAGAGGTAGTATCACTTACTGTACCTGGGCTATTACTTTATACGGGCCCTGCCAAGATGCCTGCATCTTGTCGGTTTTCATAGGCTTGAGCACTAACACCTTCTGCCCAACCTGGAAGATACGCTGTCAGCCCCCCCCCCGATCGTACCATCTCTTCTGTCTCCCCTGGGCCGCCTGGAGATTCTCCCTTACCATCAGAGACAGTTGCTCCATGCGGTCCCTATGTTCCAGAACATAGGGCACTATGGGGGTCCCCTCCTGCTCTGTCTCTCCCTCCCAGTGTCCTCTAATGATGTTGAGGGGTCTGCAGACCCTTCTCCCATAGAGTGACTCGAAGGGAGAGAACCCAGTAGATTCCTGGGGTATCCCTCTGTTACGCAAATTACAGGTGAGGCAGGAATCTCTCCCAGTCTCTGCAAGTGTCCGAAAAGGTCCTCAGCATTTGCTTGAGGGTCCTGTTAAAGCGCTCACAGAGACCATTAGTCTGGGGGTGGTAAGGTGAGCTCAGCAAGGGCTTAATATTGCATACCTTCCACAACTGCTGGGTGAGCACAGCTGTAAACTGGGTTCCCTGGTCAGAGAGAATCTCCTTAGGGAACCCCACTCAAGTAAATATCTTAACCAGGGCATCAGTTACTGTCTCTGGGTAACGGGTGGCATAGTCCACCACGGTGAAAATATACTTCTTCCCGGATGGACTAGGCCTTGCCAAGGGACCCACTATGTCAACGGCTATGCAGAAAAAGGGCTCCCCAATAATAGGCATGGACATAAGTCTGGCCTTAGGGTGGTCCCTCCGCTGACCTACCCATTGACACGTGTCACACGTTTTGCAGTACTGTCGCACATCCTGGTTAAAATTGGGCCAGAAGAAATTCTGTGTAATTCTATAGGCTGTACAATGGGACCCTAGATGTCCTGCTAGTGGTACCTCATGCCCGATTTGCAGAATCTCCAGCTGGTATTTCTTAGGTACCACCAGCTGTCCTTTCTGCGAAGGGGCTTTACTTCTCGGGGATGGCTTAGGGATCCTATACAGTCTATCCCCTACCCAATCATAAAGCTCCCCATCTATTCCCCTTTCCTGAGTATCTGCCTTAGCCCTATGCTTGTGTAAGGCCGAGTCCTCCCGGGTTTCCCTCCCGAATGCCTCTGGGGTATCTCAGCCTAGGGGAGCCTGATCTAGGGTAGATGTTGGGGAGAATAGTCTTACCTGGGTCTCAGCAGCAAGCGGGCCAGATCCAACAGCACGGGTCTGGGCACGGGTAGTCATTGCGTTGGCTTCAGCGGGGCCCATCGGGGTGTAAGCAGAAACAAGGGGGGCCAAATCCTTCCCCAGTAGTACATCTGCTGGCAAATCCTTCATCACCCCCACATTCACGTGTCCCGAACCAACCCCCCAATCCAGGTGAACACGGGCAATGGGTAGCCGGAAAACGGTGCCTCCTGCTACCCTTACGGCTACAGTGTCTCCGGTGTGTTGGCTCTCTGGGATGAGGTTCTTTTGTAGTAGGGTCATTGTGGCGCCAGTATCATGTAGGCCATTGGCTACTTTTCCATTAACCTGGACAGTCTGCCTGTGTTGCTGCCTGTTGTCCTGGTTAGCTGCTTGTACTGTATCAGCCTCGTGCAGCACGCCCCAATGTTCTTCCTCCTCAACGCAGTGAGCCGCAGGCATGGATGTGCAGGGATTTCCCCCTGCTGGCTTTCTCCATGACTGGGACTGCCTGACTGGATTCAACAGACATTCTGGTTTTTTGCACCCTAGATGTTTACACCCAAAACACCTGATGGGTTGTGAGTAGTCCTGGGAGTTGAACCTGGGCTGCTGAGAATAAGTGGCCGCTGGAGGTGGTGCTGTTGGGCGGTATGACTGTGGTTGGTAGGTGCCAGCTGGAGGGGCTGTTGCTGATCGATAATCCACCCAAGCTGTTGTCTTGACCACAGGGTTATCCAGTTGGCGGGTGTCTGTGTATTCGTTCGCCAGGTGAGCTGCTTCAGGCAAGGTGAAAGGTTTTTGGTCCCGGACCCACTCGGACCCACTCGGACCCACTCTCTGACTTCTGGGGACAGCTTGTCAAAGAAGTGCTCCAGCAGGAACAGCTGCAGCTGCCGTTCAAAATCGGCAAGGTACCCATCAATCTCCCCTTCTGTTTTGATGAAATTTTTAAAAGCAGCAAAATGTACCTTTCTCCTTTCAGTTGATGCTGCTGTGACTCCTGCTGCTGCAGCACCTCTTTGCTGTAGCCAATTTGCCTCCACAGCCACTATAACACGGTCTATGATCTCCGCTGTAGGGTAAGGGCCATAATGTGCCAGTCTTATGTTAACAGCCCGATCAAAACTTGCCTCTTTGGGTGTCCTATCTGTTACGCTGGGTCTTTCGGTTTTGTTGGGTCTTTCTGGTCTATCCATTTCGACTAGTTCTGCGATAATGTCCCTCTTCTTACGGTTGTTGGCCGGTCGGCCCCGGTTCTCCAGTAAGTCCTTGAGGGTAGAGCGCTCTAGCCATTCATACTGTGCTTTGATTGACCTGTGTCCTCTTTTAGCTGTCCTTCTGGGCTGTGGAAATCATCCCACCGCTGCCACCAATTTTAACGACACCCTGAGTGTGAAAGGGGTTAAAGCCGTTTAGGACATTCCATTTCTGAACACAAAGGCAGCTACCGAACACTCCAATCAACCAAACAAGAAACCCATATGAATAATTCTTCCCCCCAAGTACGAAATTAGGCTCTGTACAGAGCGTCAAACAGGAATCAGACTTTTTTTTATTAGAACTAGAATACAGTCTTATATACAGTAGAAGAGGAGGTCCCCCCTCTTCCTCATATTACTCTAACAATACAACTGTAACCAGAAACAGAATTAACATGAACTAATTAACTAACCCCTTAAAGCAGCCAATGTGACTCCGTGCCCTCCTGGGCATTGTATGATTAATCAGCATTTCACTACAGGTCAGAATTGTTGTCACTGAGCTTCACACATTAGTATAAACACAGGATATCTTCTCACAATAGCAGGAGCTAATTACAATTAACAATACAAACAGTGATCTCCCCCCCTCCTCAGCCTAGTAGGCAACAAACTATAGTAGGAGTAGACTGTCCGGCTCCTACCCAGTTTTAGAGGCCAATGTGATCAGCTCTCTCAACTAACATGTTGAGTTCAGAATCAAACAAACCAAGAATAGTCTTTACATATATCCTGGGAGATACTGTGTATAAATATTACTGTCCCATTTTAAGTAATCCAAGATATATTTTCTCAGTCACCCTGTGCCCAAAGGTGACTTCTCAGCTGGCTAGATACAGCATATAGTAGGTCCAATACTATATCTGCAATGTTGTATTATAGTGGTAGGTTAGGGTAGTATAAGGTATTATAGTGGTAGGTTAGGGCTGTATGTAGTGACAAGTGTGCTCAGTCACTTACAGCATGCTTGGAGATGCAGATACCCGGGGCTCCTGTGTTCTCTTCTCCTTCAGCTGTGGGATTTGCTAGTGAAGGAGTGGAGGAGGCAGCCACACCCCCGGCTCCACCCACCGACTCTGGCTGCCTCAGGAGATATTGAAGATCCCAGAGGGACAACCTAAATTTGATGACAGGGGAGACAGGCAGCCCCCCCTGCACCGCTGGCCCGATGGACTTCGCCAGCCACATATGATATTTACAAAGTGCAGGGGTGCCCACACATTAAGATGGCCCTGCTGCTGCAATCTCCTCTCTGGATCATTCCACACTCCTGGGCTAACACCCCCCCCAATGTGTGGTACCTGGGGTGGACTACCTCCCCCCCTCCCCCTGGTTACATCACTGTCCTACAAATTTCCATTCTGCATATAATGCTTGCCATAATAAACTCCTTTAAACTCCTGTACATTCTGTGCACTTCCATACCCTCTGCACTCCTCTCCTGTAAATACTGCACTGTCCTACCCTCCATACTTGGCTCTTGTACATTCTGCCCTCTGTCATACCCTGAATTCTTCATTAAGCCCCTTAGGAGCAAGGACATTTCATTTGTAAATCCAAAACTTCTCTTTTTGCAAAAGAGATTAAAATCACCTCGCCTTTTATTTATTTTTAACACATAGATGCCCTTCACGCAAAGTCCATCAGGCTTAACCTGATGACAAGCCGCAAAAGTGCTGTTCAATGGGGCTTTCAGGTTCTCTCCCTCTAATATCTCTGAGGTGCTCACCGAGGCGGATGTGAAGCTGACGTTTGGTATTGCCAATATATAGCTTATTGCAAGGGCATTGTAAACTATATATATCACCCTTTTGTATAACTTGACCCTCCCTCCTAGATTGTAAGCTCTAACGAGCAGGGCCCTCTGATTCCTCCTGTATTGAATTGTATTGTAATTGTACTGTCTGCCCTAATGTTGTAAAGCGCTACGTAAACTGTTGGAGCTATATAAATCCTGTATAATAATAATAATAATAATAATAACCCGTGTGGTGGCACAATTGATTAAACTCTTAAACTTGTAAGTATTTACACCATCCGCATTGGAGAACAGCTCAGTACACTCAACATATTTACAAATTTGGCAATGGCACCACGGCCTAGAGAAAGAAGTCAACCAAGTACCACTAGATGACTGTGTAAATTCTGATTGAGTCAACAGATCAGATAGAGTAAAGCACACCGTGTCAAAACATGCCAGTGTCTGGATAAAGCTTTGCTTTACCTAAACCATTGTGCAAACTGAGTAATAAATAAACAGGTCCATTTAAATTAACTGTCAGCCTTGAGGGAAGAGAGTCTTGTCCCCCAGAATTTGCAATCTATCTTTCTCAGAGACATTTTTCTTATTTTATTCAGAACTTTATGGGTATAGCCTCTTTCTTTGAGAAAGACAAAGACATTTGGTCTCCCTTGTGGATTAAAAAAGTCTTTATGATGTACAAGACTGGGATATTATATTCAGAGACCTTCAAACAATTTAGTTATTTTTTAATCATAAGTGGGAAGGGGGTATGCTTTTTATAAAAAAACTTATTATCTAATTGTCTTTTCACCTCCCTGACATATTCATATTCTCCAATTATTACTACAGTATATTGCCTCTTTTATCGCTCTTTGGAATAATGATGTTTTTTACATTCTTTAGTTCCCAAAAGGCCTTTCTCTCCTCTTTGATCACAATATCTGCCTCTACCTTTCCCTTTTAGATCTTCACTCACCAGTTCAAGAAATTGACTTATCCATTTATTTTTAATTAAAGGTGGCATTTTTTAAAATTTTATATTTAGGTCTGATTGTCTAAGGGTCATTACTTCTTCATCCTGTGATAATTCAATATCCAGAGAGTCCTCACCCATAAGTTCCAACAGGTCATTTAATGGTTTTTGTTCATCATCAGATAGAGCCCCACTCATTGGCAAATTGCCATTATTCTGCTGATACAGAAGGCGCAACAGAACCTTACGTAAATATAAATGGACATCTTTGTAAACTGTAAATTCCTCCATGTTGTTCTTTGGGTAGAACAAAAGGCCTTTTTTAGTAATTTTAGGTGTTTATCTTTTTAAGGGGAAAGAGGACTGGTTACGGTAACTATTTTATTATCTCCCTCTATGGCAACTGTACAGTACCAGTCTTTTTCTTCTGATTTCTGGTCCTGTTTTTTTGGATCTATATTTTCTTTTTCTACTCCTTTTTATTTTAATTTCTTTCCTGTCGTCAAAAAATCACTCTTCTTTCCATGGGTCCTTCCTGTGGGGAGGAGCTGTCCCCACTTTGATATAAAAAACTAACTTATCTAATGGCACTTTCACTGTCTATATTGCTGGACACAATTTCACCTTCGGATTGAGAAATGGATCTGAATAGTCTACGTCTTGACCTACTCTTCCCTCTTTTGGAAGAGAGGTCCAAGATGTCTCCCCTTTCCCAATCCACAAGATCCTGTTTAAATCTAGGCTGCTTGGTGTTACTGAGATTCTTTTGTACCTTGTCTATAGGGATGAGCCGAACACCCCCGGTTCGGTTCGCGTTCAGAACATGCAAACAGACCGAAAGTTTGTGCTAACATTCAAACACCGTTAAAATCTATGGGACTGGAAAGTGAGAAATCAAAAGTGCGAATTTTAAAGGCTAATATACAAGTAATTGTCCTAAAAAGGGTTTGGGGACCCAGGATCTGCCCCAGGGGTCATGTATCAATGCAAAAGAAAGTTTTAAAAATGGCTGTTTTTTCGGGAGCAGTGATTTTAACCACTTCAGCCCCGGAAGGATTTACCCCCTTCCTGACCAGAGCACTTTTTACAATTTGGCACTGCGTCGCTTTAACGGCTTATTGCGCAGTCATGCAATGCTGCACCCAAACGAAATTTGCGTCCTTTTCTTCCCAGAAATAGAGCTTTCTTTTGATGGTATTTGATCACCTCTGCCGTTTTTATTTTTTGCGCTATACACAGAAAAAGGCCGAAAATTTCGAAAAAAAATGATATTTTCTACTTTTTGTTCTAAAAAAAATCCAATAAACTCAATTTTAGTCATACATTTAGGCCAAAATGTATTCGGCCACATGTCTTTGGTAAAAAAAATGTCAATAAGTGTATATTTATTGGTTTGCGCAAAGGTTATAGCGCCTACAAACTAGGGTACATTTTCTGGAATTTACACAGCCTTTAATTTATGACTGCCTATGTCGTTTCTTGAGGTGCTAAAATGGCAGGGCAGTACAACACCCCCACAAATGACCCCATTTTGGAAAGTAGACACCCCAAGGAAATTGCTGAGAGGCATGTTAAGCCCATTGAATATTGATTTTTTTTGTCCCAAGTGATTGAATAATGACAAAAAAAAAAAATTACAAAAAGTTGTCACTAAATGATATTTTGCTCACACAGGCCATGGGCATATGTGGAATTGCACCCCAAAATACATTTAGCTCCTTCTCCTGAGTATGGGGATACCACATGTGTGGGACTTTTTGGGACCATAACCGCATACGGGGCCCCGAAAACCAATCACTGCCTTCAGGATTTCTAAGGGCGTAAATTTTTGATTTTACTCCTCACTACCTATCACAGTTTTGAAGGCCATAAAATGCCCAGATGGCATAACCCCCCCCCCCCCCCAAATGACCCCATTTTGGAAAGTAGACACCCCAAGCTATTTGCTTTGAGGCATGTTGAGTCCGTGGAATATTTTATATTTTGACACAAGTTGCGGGAATGTGACAATTTTTTTTTTTTTTTTGCACAAAGTTGTCACTAAATGATATATTGCTCACACAGGCCATGGGCATATGTGGAATTGCACCCCAAAATACATTTAGCTGCTTCTCCAGAGTATGGGGATGCCACATGTGTGGGACTTTTTAGGAGCCTAGCTGCGTACGGGGCCCCAAAAACCAATCACCGCCTTCAGGATTTCTAAGGGTGTAAGTTTTTGATTTCACTCTTCACTGCCTATCACAGTTTCGGAGGCCATGGAATGCCCAGGTGGCACAACCCCCCCCCAAATGACCCCATTTTGGAAAGTAGACACCCCAAGCTATTTGCTGAGAGGCATGGTGAGTATTTTGCAGCTCTCACTGGGCATTCCTTGGCCTCCGAAACTGTGATAGGCAGTGAAGAGTGAAATCAAAAATTTACGCCCTTAGAAAGCTTGAAGGCGGTGCTTGGTTTTCGGGGTCCCGTGCGCGGCTAGGCTCCCAAAAAGTCCCACACATGTGGTATCCCCATACTCAGGAGAAGCAACAGAATGTATTTTGGGGTGTAATTTCACATATTCCCATGGCATGTTTAAGCAATATATCATTTAGTGACAACTTTGTGCAAAAAAAAAAAAAATGTGTCTCTTGTGTCACAATATAAAATATTCCATGGACTTGACATGCCTCTCAGCAAATAGCTTGGGGTGTCTACTTTCCAAAATGGGGTCATTTGGGGGGGTTTGAACTGTCCTGGCATTTTATGCACAACATTTAGAAGCTTATGTCACACATCACCCACTTTCTAATCACTTGAAGACAAAGCCCTTTCTGACACTTTTTGATTACATGAAAAAATTATTTTTTTTTGCAAGAAAATTACTTTGAACCCCCAAACATTATATATATTTTTTAAAGCAAATGCCCTACAGATTAAAATGGTGGGTGTTTCATTTTTTTTTTCACACAGTATTTGCGCAGCGATTTTTCAACCCCATTTTGGAAAGTAGACACCCCAAGCTATTTGCTGAGAGGCATGGTGAGTATTTTGCAGCTCTCATTTGTTTTTGAAAATGAAGAAAGACAAGAAATTTTTTTTTCTTTTTTCAATTTTCAAAACTTTGTCACAAAAAGTGGGGTCTGCAAAATACTCACTATACCTCTCAGAAAATAGCTTGGGGCGTCTACTTTCCAAAATGGGGTCATTTGGGGGGGGGGTTTGCCACCTGGGCATTCCTTGGCCTCCGAAACTGTGATAGGCAGTGAAGAGTGAAATCAAAAATTTACGCCCTTAGAAAGCTTGAAGGCGGTGCTTGGTTTTCGGGGTCCCGTGCGCGGCTAGGCTCCCAAAAAGTCCCACACATGTGGTATCCCCATACTCAGGAGAAACAACAGAATGTATTTTGGGGTGTAATTTCACATATTCCCATGGCATGTTTAAGCAATATATCATTTAGTGACAACTTTGTGCAAAAAAAAAAAAAAAATGTGTCTCTTGTGTCACAATATAAAATATTCCATGGACTCGACATGCCTCTCAGCAAATAGCTTGGGGTGTCTACTTTCCAAAATGGGGTCATTTGGGGGGGTTTTGAACTGTCCTGGCATTTTATGCACAACATTTAGAAGCTTATGTCACACATCACCCACTTTCTAACCACTTGAAGACAAAGCCCTTTCTGACACTTTTTGATTACATGAAAAAATTATTTTTTTTTGCAAGAAAATTACTTTGAACCCCCAAACATTATATATTTTTTTAAAGCAAATGCCCTACAGATTAAAACGGTGGGTGTTTCATTTTTTTTTTCACACAGTATTTGCGCAGCGATTTTTCAAACGCATTTTTTGGGGAAAAAACACACTTTTTTTAAATTTTAATGCACTAAAACACACTATATTGCCCAAATGTTTGATGAAATAAAAAAGATGATCTTAGGCCGAGTACATGGATACCAAACATGACATGCTTTAAAATTGCGCACAAACGTGCAGTGGCAACAAAATTAATACATTTTTAAAAACCTTTAAAAGCCTTTACAGGTTACCACTTTAGATTTACAGAGGAGGTCTACTACTAAATTTACTGCCCTCGATCTGACCTTCACGGTGATACCTCACATGCATGGTGCAATTGCTGTTTACATTTTACGCCAGACCGACGCTTGCGTTCGCCTTAGCGCGAGAGCAGGGGGGACAGGGGTGCTTTTTTTTTTTTTTTTTTTTAATCATTTTTTTTGCTTTTTTATCTTATTTTTAAACTGTTCCTTTCATTTTTTTTTTTTAAATCATTTTTATTGTTATCTCAGGGAATGTAAATATCCCCTATGATAGCAATAGGTAGTGACAGGTACTCTTTTTTGAAAAAATTGGGGTCTATTAGACCCTAGATTTCTCCTCTGCCCTCAAAGCATCTGACCACATCAAGATCGGTGTGATAAAATGCTTCCTCAATTTCCCAATGGCGCTGTTTACATCCGGCAAAATCTAAGTCATAAAATGCTCGTAGCTTCCGGTTTCTTAGGCCATAGAGATGTTTGGAGCCACTCTGGTCTCTGATCAGCTCTATGGTCAGCTGGCTGAATCACCAGCTGCATTCTCAGGTTCCCTGTTGAGACAGGAGAGCCAGAGAAAAACACGGAAGACGGTGGGGGGGCATTCCCTCCCACTGCTTGTAAAAGCAGTCTAGTGGCTAATTAGCCGCTAGGATTGCTTTTACATGAAAGCCGACTGCTGGCTGAAAAGAATGATACCAAGATGATACCTAAACCTGCAGGCATCATTCTGGTATAACCACTCAAAGTCGTGAATGGCGTACCTGAAGACAAAAAATGGTTAACAATAAAGCACAGTAAACGGTAAAGTATAAAAAATTGCATACCTGAAAAGCAAACATGATAAAACATAATAACAATAAAACATTGCAGAATAGAATACAGTAAAAAAGAGCAGAACAATAGAGAGAATAGAGAGAGAGAGAACAATAAAACGACAACTATTTTATTTTATTTTATATTTTTGTTTGTGTTTTTTTTTTTTTTTTTTTTTTTACACTTTTTTTATAACTGTAACTTTTATAACTGTAACCGGTTCCAGGTTCGGGTCTCTCAAAATGTGATGGCATCTTGGGAAACCCTGCGAAAGTGTGCCTAGTCTGTGCAATGCTGTACCCTACGCTAATACTCAACTAATGGATGGTAGCGTTCAAAACATTCACCAATGCAAAGACCAGGATTGTCAGGACAGGAGGGACAATAATAGCGGGTGTCACGCCTATATCCGCGCTTGCTGCAGACACAACATCTTTTTAGGGGGGTTTGTTGGGTAGGGGTACTCGGGAGGACATAAAGAAAATGCCTCTCATGCAGCTGACTGCATTTGGTTGGGGATGTGAATGGGGGAAGTACGGGTGCTGCAGAAGCGGTGGGTTCCCAATTAGGATTGGCGAATGCAGCAGGAAGGGCATTATGGGCACGACGGGCCTGTGTTTGCCTTTTTGGTGGCAGCGGGACACTACTTGTGCTTGCCACCTCACCAGCTTGAACTGCACTTATGGGACTCACCACGTCACCAAGTGTTACTGCAGTGCTGGTTTGACTACGACCGGGGTGTACTAGGCTGCTGATGCTTGCCAATTCACCAAAACGCTACCAAAAAAACTGTTATCGATCGCAGGGATCAGGCCTGACTCTGCGAATGCTGCAGTTATGCGTTTAGTGTTTTGTAAGTGACAGTGATCGATCGATACTGCACTTGGGTGGGCTGGGCTGGGCCGGGCGGAGGGGCAAAACGCAGGTGCTAGCAGGTATCTGGGCTGATCCCGCCAACACTGCGTTTTTGGGAACCCTAAACTGCTGGGGACGCTAGTATAGATCTGATCGGATCAGATATTGATCCGTTCAGATACTATACCACTAAGTGAGCCGTATGCTGTGTGCGTGGGTGTTAGCGGTACTGGCGCTAATCTGACGCTGCCTGGGGCGACGCATATCACCGCCGGGCGATCAGGGGGCTAAACCTTTATTCGGTAATAAACGGCGGGTGCCCTGACACTATAAAAAATAAACGTACTGACCAGCATCAACCGTAACGGTTATACGTTGATCAGTGGTGAAAGAGTTAACTAGGGGGCAATCAAGGGGTTAAAACCTTTATTAGGTAGTATATGGGGGTCCCTGTCGCTATAAAACACTGACGGCGAACCGAAATATTTACGTCCCTAACTAGTGTCACCAGTGACACTAATACAGCGATCAGAAAAATGATCGCTTATTGACACTGGTGACGGGGGGTGATCAAGGGGTTAAAACTTTATTAGGGGGGGTTAGGGGGGTACCCTAGACCTAAAGGGGGCTAATACTAACTGCCCTACCACTTCTAACTGTCACAAACTGACACCATTTAGTAATCAGAAAAGAAAAAAAACTGCTTGGTGTCAGTGTTACGGGGGAGGGGTGATTGGGGGGTGATGGGGGGGGGATCGGGGGTGTAAAGTGTGCCTGGCATGTTCTACTGTGGTGTGTGTGTGTTGTGCACTCACAGTGAAGTCTTCTCTCCTCGGCGCCGGAACAGAAACTGCCGAGCCGAGGAGAGATGACATCACATCCTCTGCCTCTGTGTACTACACAGAGGCAGGGGATGATTCTCATTGGCTGGGAGCGATCGCGAGGGGGGGCCACGAATGGATGGCCTCCCCCTCGCCTCTCATCGCTCCCAGACCAAAGCCGACCGCCTCGGGCACCGGGGGGGAGTCCGATCGGACCCCCCACCCGCGGGAAGGCAATCACGTACCAGATACGTGATTTTGCCTGCCCGTGCCATTCTGCCGACGTATATCATCGTTAGGCGTTCGGTAAGTGGTTAATGATGCTTAAAGTGAAAAAATAAAAGTAAAATATTCCTTTAAATATCGTACCTGGGGGGTGTCTATAGTATACCTGTAAAATGGTGCATGTTTCCCGTGTTTAGAACAGTCCCTGCACAAAATGAATTTCTAAAGGAATAAAAGTCATTTAAAACTGCTTGCGGCTGTAATGTAATGTCGGGTCCCGGCAATAGGATGCAAATTATTAAGAAAAAGGACATGGGTAATCCCCCAGCCCATTACCAGGCCCTTTGGGTCTTGAATGGCCTCCTGAAGTTTACTAGAAAAATTACACCAGGAATGGCCTGCAGTCAGGTATAGGCTTGGCTAGACTAGAATGCAGTGGATATTTATGTAGGAGACTGTATATATATCTTTATGCACTGCAGATCACTGAATCACCTGCCTGGCCTGCCTGCCTGAAAGTGTCTTTGAATATGTACACCAGGAATGGCCTATAGTCAGGTATAGGCTTGGCTAGACTAGAATGCAGTGGATATATATGTAGGAGACAGTATATATATTTTATGCACTGCATATCACTGAAACACCTGCCAGCCTGCCTGAAAGTGTATTTGAAAACGTTAACCAGGAATGGCCTGCAGTCAGATATAGGCTTGGCTAGACTGAAATGCAGTGGCTATATATATGTTGGAGACTGTATATATAGTTAATGCACTGCAGATCACTGAATCACTTGCCTGCCTGCCTGAAAGTGTATTTGAAAACGTACACCAGCAATGGCCTGCAGTCAGATATAGTCTTGGCTAGACTTGAATGCACTGGATATATATATGTTAGACACTTGTATATATATATTTAATGCACTGCAGATCACTGAATCACTTGCCTGCCTGCCTGAAAGTGTATTTGAAAACGTACACAAGCAATGGCCTGCAGTCAGATATAGGCTTGGCTAGACTGGAATGCAGTGGATATATATATATGTAGGAGATTGTAAATATTTTTATGCACTGCAGATCACTGAATCACCTGCCTGCCTGCCTGAAAGTGTATTTGAAAATGTACACCAGAAACTACCTGCAGTCAGATATAGGCTTGGCTAGACTAGAATGCAGTGGATATATATATGTTGGAGACTGTATATATATATTTAATGCACTTCAGATCACTAAATCACTTGCCTGCCTGCCTGAAAGTGTATTTGAAAACGTACACCAGGAACTAC
This sequence comes from Lithobates clamitans, assembly GCA_037952925.1. Taxonomy (NCBI): domain Eukaryota; kingdom Metazoa; phylum Chordata; class Amphibia; order Anura; family Ranidae; genus Lithobates; species Lithobates clamitans. The sequence goes on from JBBGZY010000610.1 coordinate 2,827,333, forward strand.
CTGCAGTCAGATATAGGCTTGGTTAGACTGGAATGCAGTTTTGCTAGAGGGGAGGGGGGGTGATATCCATGAGTCAGCCCTACCTCGTTATCTAACCCCTTGTGTTAAATGTGTATAAAAAGGCTGTATTCTGTCCACTAAAGCATTTAAGATTCTACAAGCTATTTTCGGCTAGACTTGTATTTAATGCAGCTATAAGAATATATCTCTCTGATAGGGATGAGCTTCGTGTTCGAGTCGAACCCATGTTCGACTCGAACATCGGCTGTTCGGTCGTTCGCCGAATTGCGAACGATATGGGCCGTTCGCGCCAAATTCGTGTGGCGCGTCACGGCCCATAATTCACTGCGGCATCGCAGTGCATTGCTGGCTGATGATTGGCCAAGCATGCACTATGACCCACATGCTTGGCCAATCACAGCGCCGTCAGTAGAGAGAGCTGTAATTGGCCAAAGCCAGGGTGGCTTTGGCCAATTATGGCTCAGGGGATTTAGTACACACCCCACACTATATAAGGCCGCCTGCACGGCGGCCCTGTGTAGTGTGTGTTCCGGTGTGCTGAGAGATAGAGAGAGAGAGAGACAGTGTCATTTGATTTGAGTTAGATAGATTAGGCAGAACAGTCAGTCAGTTAGCTGCACTTACAGTGTATTGTGTATATATATGCATCCCAGGTGTTGCATATATATATATACACTGTATTCAGTTTAGCTAGATCCGTTCCTGTTATCTTCTATCTAGACTATTTACATTTAGTGCAGTGTGTCCTGCTCACAGTGTTCAGCTAGATCCGTTCCTGCTATTTACATTCAGTGCAGTGCGTCCTGCTCACAGTGTTCAGCTAGATCCGTTCCTGGTATTTACATTTAGTGCAGTGCGTCCTGCTCACAGTGTTCAGCTAGATCCGTTCCTGCTATTTACATTCAGTGCAGTGCGTCCTGCTCACAGTGTTCAGCTAGATCCGTTCCTGGTATTTACATTTAGTGCAGTGCGTCCTGCTCACAGTGTTCAGCTAGATCCGTTCCTGCTATTTACATTCAGTGCAGTGCGTCCTGCTCACAGTGTTCAGCTAGATCCGTTCCTGCTATTTACATTCAGTGCAGTGCGTCCTGCTCACAGTGTTCAGCTAGATCCGTTCCTGGTATTTACATTTAGTGCAGTGCGTCCTGCTCACAGTGTTCAGCTAGATCCGTTCCTGCTATTTACATTCAGTGCAGTGCGTCCTGCTCACAGTGTTCAGCTAGATCCGTTCCTGGTATTTACATTTAGTGCAGTGCGTCCTGCTCACAGTGTTCAGCTAGATCCGTTCCTGCTATTTACATTCAGTGCAGTGCGTCCTGCTCACAGTGTTCAGCTAGATCCGTTCCTGCTATTTACATTCAGTGCAGTGCGTCCTGCTCACAGTGTTCAGCTAGATCCGTTCCTGCTATTTACATTCAGTGCAGTGCGTCCTGCTCACAGTGTTCAGCTAGATCCGTTCCTGCTATTTACATTTAGTGCAGTGCGTCCTGCTCACAGTGTTCAGCTACATCCGTTCCTGCTATTTACATTCAGTGCAGTGCGTCCTGCTCACAGTGTTCAGCTAGATCCGTTCCTGCTATTTACATTCAGTGCAGTGCGTCCTGCTCACAGTGTTCAGCTAGATCCGTTCCTGCTATTTACATTCAGTGCAGTGCGTCCTGCTCACAGTGTTCAGCTAGATCCGTTCCTGGTATTTACATTTAGTGCAGTGCGTCCTGCTCACAGTGTTCAGCTAGATCCGTTCCTGCTATTTACATTCAGTGCAGTGCGTCCTGCTCACAGTGTTCAGCTAGATCCGTTCCTGCTATATACATTTAGTGCAGTACGTCCTGCTCACAGTGTTCAGCTAGATCCGTTCCTGTTATCTTCCTACTGACAGGCAGGCTTGTCTGGTTACAGTATATAAAGCTACCTGAAGAAAATTACAGGTGTTCTTTTTGATCCTATTAGTACCACGGTCAGGCAGCTAGACTATTTACATTTAGTACAGTGTGTCCTGCTCACAGTGTTCAGCTAGATCCGTTCCTGTTATCTTCCTACTGACAGGCAGGCTTGTCTGGTTACAGTATATAAAGCTACCTTAAGAAAATTACAGGTGTTCTTTTTGATCCTATTAGTACCACGGTCAGGCAGCTAGACTATTTACATTTAGTACAGTGTGTCCTGCTCACAGTGTTCAGCTAGATCCGTTCCTGTTATCTTCCTACTGACAGGCAGGCTTGTCTGGTTACAGTATATAAAGCTACCTTAAGAAAATTACAGGTGTTCTTTTTGATCCTATTAGTACCACGGTCAGGCAGCTAGACTATTTACATTTAGTACAGTGCGTCCTGCTCACAGTGTTCAGCTAGATCCGTTCTTGCTATTTACATTCAGTGCAGTGCGTCCTGCTCACAGTGTTCAGCTAGATCCGTTCCTGGTATTTACATTTAGTGCAGTGCGTCCTGCTCACAGTGTTCAGCTAGATCCGTTCCTGCTATTTACATTCAGTGCAGTGCGTCCTGCTCACAGTGTTCAGCTAGATCCGTTCCTGCTATATACATTTAGTGCAGTACGTCCTGCTCACAGTGTTCAGCTAGATCCGTTCCTGTTATCTTCCTACTGACAGGCAGGCTTGTCTGGTTACAGTATATAAAGCTACCTTAAGAAAATTACAGGTGTTCTTTTTGATCCTATTAGTACCACAGTCAGGCAGCTAGACTATTTACATTTAGTACAGTGTGTCCTGCTCACAGTGTTCGGCTAGATCCGTTCCTGTTATCTTCCTACTGACAGGCAGGCTTGTCTGGTTACAGTATATAAAGCTACCTTAAGAAAATTACAGGTGTTCTTTTTGATCCTATTAGTACCACGGTCAGGCAGCTAGACTATTTACATTTAGTACAGTGCGTCCTGCTCACAGTGTTCAGCTAGATCCGTTCTTGCTATTTACATTCAGTGCAGTGCGTCCTGCTCACAGTGTTCAGCTAGATCCGTTCCTGGTATTTACATTTAGTGCAGTGCGTCCTGCTCACAGTGTTCAGCTAGATCCGTTCCTGCTATTTACATTCAGTGCAGTGCGTCCTGCTCACAGTGTTCAGCTAGATCCGTTCCTGCTATATACATTTAGTGCAGTACGTCCTGCTCACAGTGTTCAGCTAGATCCGTTCCTGTTATCTTCCTACTGACAGGCAGGCTTGTCTGGTTACAGTATATAAAGCTACCTTAAGAAAATTACAGGTGTTCTTTTTGATCCTATTAGTACCACGGTCAGGCAGCTAGACTATTTACATTTAGTACAGTGCGTCCTGCTCACAGTGTTCAGCTAGATCCGTTCCTGTTATCTTCCTACTGACAGGCAGGCTTGTCTGGTTACAGTATATAAAGCTACCTTAAGAAAATTACAGGTGTTCTATCCCAGCTTAGTGCAGCTACAGGCCATTAGTATGTCTGGAAGGCCAAGAAGGAGAGGCAGACAGTCACAAGCCAATAAGAGAGGGCAAGCAGGCTCTGTGTCTAGTGCTGGTCGTGGAGACGGTGCATCCTCATCAGCACGTGGCCATGGGACACGCTTGGCCTTTTTTTCGGCAGCTGGCCGTGTTGAGCCGCAACATGCGGAAGACTTGGTCGAGTGGATGACCAAGCCGTCCTCATCCTCCTCATCCTCTCTCACCCATGCCCAGGGTGCTTTGTCTGGCAAAGCAGCGGCCTCTTCCCTCAGCTCAATGTCATCAGTGACTCCTTCCCTAGCTCCACCATGTCCTCATGAGGATTCCCTCGAACTGTTTGACCACAGTGTTGGGTACATGCTCCAGGAGGATGCCCAGCGTTTGGAAGGCTCTGATGATGATACTGAGCTCAATGAAGGCAGTAACATGAGCACGGACAGAGGGGGTGCCCAAGAAGGACAGCAATCTGGCAGTCATGCTCCCCCTGCTGCAGCATACTGCCAGGTTTGCTCCAGTGATGAGGAGGGAGGGGATGATGAGGTCACTGACTCAACGTGGGTGCCTGATAGGAGAGAGGAGGAGGAGGAGGAGGAGGAGGAGGTGGCACATCACCAACTAGGCAGGATGCCCTCCAGGGGCCAGCCTAAGGGCAGCACATTGACTGCATCACACCCCAAAGCTCCACATGTGCAGGGCGCTGCAGTCTCTGCGCGTTATTCAAAAAGTTCTTTGGTGTGGGCCTTTTTTGAGACGAGTGCATCAGATCGCACCGCTGCTATTTGCAACATATGTCTCAAGCGTATCTCGCGTGGCCAAAACATCTCCCGCTTGGGTACCACATGCTTGACCAGACATATGTTGACCTGCCATGCAGTTCGTTGGCAAGCGTATCTAAAAGACCCACACCAAAGAACAAAGACGATCTCTCCTTGCTCCTCATCAGCTGAGATTTCCAACCCCACTAGACCTTCAGTCCTCTCTGAGACCTGCAGTGAGAGGAATGAAGGTGTAGAATTAGGTGTGTCACAGCCAAGTACTTGTGGGCAATCTGCTTTTGGTACACCGACGTCAGATTGTACCAGGCAAATTTCCCTGCCCCAGCTGCTGCACCGCCGAAAGAAGTTTGCTCCCAGCCATCCACATGCCCAGCGGTTGAATGCTAGCTTGGCAAAATTGCTAGCACTTCAACTGCTGCCTTTTCAGTTGGTAGACTCTGCCCCCTTCCGTGAGTTTGTGGAATGTGCGGTTCCTCAGTGGCAGGTACCCAAACGCCACTTTTTCTCACGGAAGGCGATTCCGGCTCTCTACCGGCATGTGGAAGGCAATGTCCATGCCTCGCTGGACAGGGCGGTCAGCGGTAAGGTGCATATTACCGCTGACTCATGGTCCAGCAGGCATGGACAGGGACGTTACTTAAGTTTCACGGCGCATTGGGTGACTCTGCTGGCAGCTGGGAAGGATGCAGGACAAGGTGCAGTAGTGTTGGAGGTTGTTCCGCCACCACGCCTCCAAAATGCTGATTGTGACACACCTCTCTCCTCCACCCCCTCCTCTTCTTCTTCCTCCATGGCCTCTTCCTCGGAACCAGCGGTGCTCCGTAGGCGTTCAAGGGGCTACGCAAGTACGCAGGCCAAAAGATGCCATGCGGTGCTTGAGCTGGTGTGCTTGGGGGACAGGAGCCACACTGGGGCAGAGGTTCTGTCAGCTCTGCAGGGGCAGGTTCAGAGGTGGTTGACGCCACGCCAACTTAAGGCAGGAATGGTGGTTTGCGACAATGGCACCAACCTCCTCTCTGCCCTCCGACAGGGACAACTGACCCATGTGCCCTGTTTGGCTCACGTCCTTAACTTGGTGGTGCAGCGGTTCTTGGGCAGGTACCCGGGCTTACAGGATGTCCTGAGGCAGGCCAGGAAAGTCTCTGTGCATTTCCGCCAGTCATATAATGCCAGTGCTCGGCTGACGGACCTCCAAAAGGAGTTTAACCTGCCCAAGAACCGCCTAATCTGTGACATGCCCACCAGGTGGAACTCGACGTTGGCCATGCTGCAGCGGCTGCACACGCAGCAGAGGGCCATCAATGAGTACCTGTGCGACTATGGCACCAGGACAGGGTCAGGGGACCTTGGTTTTTTTTCCCCACGCCAGTGGGCCATGATCAGGGATGCATGCACTGTCCTGTCACCATTCGAGGAGGCCACGAGGATGGTGAGCACTGACAGTGCATGCATCAGTGACACTGTCCCCCTTGTCCACCTGTTGGAGCACACGCTGCGTGGAATAATGGACAGGGCACTTGAGGCAGAACAGAGGCAGGAAGAGGAGGACTTCCTTAGCTCTCAAGGCCCCCTTTATCCAGACAGTGTTCCTGCGTGCCCGCCGATCACACAGGAAGAGGACGAGGAGGAGGAGGAGGAGGAGGAGGAAGATTGTGTCAGTATGGAGGTGGAGCCTGGCACTCAGCATCAGCAGTCTTTAAGGGATCAGTCCCAAGGAACACATGGACTTGTACGTGGCTGGGAGGAGGTGGCTGCGGACGTTGTTGTCCTTAGTGACCCAGAGGACTCCGGACCGAATGCCTCAGCAAACCTACGCTGCATGGCCTCCCTGATCCTGCAAAGCCTGCGTAAGGATCCTCGTATTCGTGGTATCAAGGAGAAGGACCAATACTGGCTGGCAACCCTCCTTGATCCACGTTACAAGGGTAAGGTTGCGGACCTTATCTTGCCATCGCAGAGGGAGCAGAGGATGAAACATCTTCGGGAGGCCTTGCAGAAAGGTCTGTGCAACGCGTTCCCAGAGACTGGGAGGTTACAAACTCCTGTTTCTGGACAACGTGTTGCTGAGGCTTCGGTCAGTCAAAGAAGGAGCGGTGGAGAAGGTGGCCGTCTGACCGATGCGTTCAGACAATTTTTTGGTCCGCAGCCCCAAGGTATGATCGGTTCCAGCAACCATCGCCAGCGTCTGTTTTACATGGTGCAGGAATACCTAGGGGCAAGATCAGACTTGGACACCTTTCCCACCGAAAATCCTCTGGGTTACTGGGTCTTGAGGATGGATCACTGGCCAGAGCTTGCACAGTATGCAATTGAGCTACTGGCCTGTCCTGCATCCAGCGTTCTTTCAGAACGCACATTCAGTGCTGCTGGAGGCGTGGTAACCGATCACAGGGTGCGTCTGTCCACCGACTCGGTCGATCGGCTGACCTTCATAAAAATGAATCAGTCTTGGATCACCACCAGCTACCAAGCACCTGATGCAGATGTAACCGAATAATTTTTTTTGAAATCTCAGATCCCTTCAAAGACTGCCTATGCTGATGCTGAGTGACTATCCCTGAGTAATTATCCTCTTCCTCCTCAATCATCACGCTGATAGCTTGTAAGAACATTTTTGGTTCTGGGCGCCACCACCAGTGCCTAAGGCACAATTTTTCAGCCCCTGTTTAACAGGGGCGTGTAATTACAATTTTTGATGTAATACTTTGCAGCAGGGCTCGTTCCTGCATTCCAACTAGAGTGTCTGTGAGGGGTTGCAGTGTTGTGGCACCAGCACCAGTGCCTAAGACCCAATTTTTCAGCCCCTGTCTAACAGGGGCGTGTAATTACAATTTTTGATGCAATACTTTGCAGCAGGGCTTGTTCCTGCGTTTCAACTAGAGTGTCTGTGAGGGGTTGCAGTGTTGTGGCACCAGCACCAGTGCCTAAGACCCAATTTTTCTGCCCCTGTCTAACAGGGGCGTGTAATTACAATTTTTGATGCAATACTTTGCAGCAGGGCTCGTTCCTGCGTTCCAACTAGAGTGTCTGTGAGGGGTTGCAGTGTTGTGGCACCAGCACCAGTGCCTAAGGCCCAATTTTTCTGCCCCTGTCTAACAGGGGCGTGTAATTACAATTTTTGATGCAATACTTTGCAGCAGGGCTCGTTCCTGCGTTCCAACTAGAGTGTCTGTGAGGGGTTGCAGTGTTGTGGCACCAGCACCAGTGCCTAAGGCCTAATTTTTCAGCTCCTGTTCAACAGGGGCATGTAATTACAATTCTTGATCTAATATTTCACAGCAGGGCCCTGTGAGGGCTTACAGTGTTTTGGCCACAGCAACACCTAAGGCCCAAATTTCTGCTGAGTATATAGGGCAGGACCCTACTTTCAAACATCTAACTTACAAACGACTCCTACTTGCAAACGGAAGGAGACAACAGGAAGTGAGATGAAATCTACCCCTAAGGAAGGGAAATTCCCTCCTGTAAGAGTTAATATGGGAAAACAATTTCTCCTTTCCACTGATGCTTTCCAATCCTTGTTCCACAAAAAAACCCAAATTTTCAAAAAACATTTTTCATTGGGACAAAAAAGTGAGGTGAAATCTTCTGAAGAGGAGGAAAGACGCAAAACAAATGTCACAGGGGTGATAACCCTTCCCTATGTTTTCCAAAAAGCTTAGAAAAGATTTTTTGGCTGGAGCTAAACACATTAAAAATGTTCAAAATTACAAACAGATTCTACTTAACAACAAACCTACAGTCCCTGTCTTGTTTGCACCGCCTGAATACTGCTGTTCAGAGTATATAGGGACCTTTCCTTATTTTAATTTGGGTGCGGGGTTCCCCTTAATATCCATACAAGACCCAAAGGGCCTGGTAATGGACTGGGGGGTACCCATGCCGTTTGTCTCACTGATTTTCATCCATATTGCCATGACCCGACATGACATTAAACCCGCAAGCAGTTTTAAATGAGATTTTTTCCTTTAAAAATGACATTTGGTGCAGGGACTGTTCTAAACATGGGAAACACGCGTCACTTTACAGGCATACTATAGACACCCCCCAGGTACGATATTTAAAGGAATATTTCACTTTTTTTTTTTTTACTTTAAGCATCATTAAAATCACTGCTCCCGAAAAAACGGCCGTTTTTAAAAGTTTTTTTTGCATTGATACATGTCCCCTGGGGTAGGACCCGGGTCCCCAAACCCTTTTTAGGACAATACCATGCAAATTAGCCTTTAAAATGAGCACTTTTGATTTCGAACGTTCGAGTCCCATAGACGTCAATGGGGTTCTAACGTTCGTGCGAACTTGCGGTCCGTTCGCGGGTTCTGGTGCGAACCGAACCGGGGGGTGTTCGGCTCATCCCTACTCTCTGATGGTCAGACTAGAGGAAACGATATTACTGACGGAAGCACTCAGCGGAGTGTGGGATTGGATCCGTCACAATTGGTGGCAAGCTCTGGGATGCTTCCTCTTGCCTAGGCTCACCCAAATCACCACCGGGACCCCCTGCTCCTAACAGCAGATGGAACATCACTACGCCAGACTCAAGCGCAGCACCTTGAAGGATCTCTTGGAAGCCCGTGGAAAAATCTCCAGCAACAAATCCAAAGCGACTCTCATCACCGAACTAATGGAGATTGACCAGGCCAGCAACCCACCAGCAGATACCTCAGAGGCGACAGAGTTCCAGCGTGATGTCCAGTGGCGTCTGGCCTTGTATGGTACTCACCCCCCGCAGGAGGTTATCAGTCAAGTGCTACGAGAGGTGTCCCAGCTGCGAATGGCTGAACTCCAGCGGGACCAAGGAGTGTCAGTTATGTTCAACCGGGAAGCTCCAGCGGCCCGCAAAAAGCTACCCTCCGCCTTCCGCATGTTTCAAGATGGTGAAGATGAGATGGATGTTTACCTGCAAATTTTTGAGTGGCAATGCAGTCTCCAAGGTGTCAATAAAGCAGATTGGGTCACGCTCCTGGTCAGCCGGCTCACAGGAAGGGCTGCAGAGGCGAACAATAATGTCCCTGATGAGATCAGCCAGGACTATGATCTGGTAAAAGAAAGACTATTGGCTCGCTTCGGCATTACTCCAGAGGCACACCGTTTGAGGTTTCGCAACCTCCACCGAAAGGAGAGAGAGCCTTACACAGAATGGGCTCATCAAATGACCCGAGCAGCGGAGAGTTGGATGACCGGGTGCCAAGCTGTTACCATGGCAGATGCGCTCCAGCTAATCCTCCTGGAACAATTCTACAATCATACCCCACATGAAGTTAGAGACTGGGTAAAGGATCGGCGGCCAGTCACAGTAGATGAAGCTGCCACCCTAGCTGACCAATACGTGGATTCAAGGCGGACTGTACAACCAGAGCCTAAGACCCCAGCTCGGCCTGTCCCCAACATTCCACGGAGCGTTGCCCCTCCACACCAGCCATCGATCCCCGGCCTCACTCAGCTACCATCTTCACGAGGAAAAGGGGACCTCTGCTACAGATGCAACCAAGCAGGGCATGTTAGGAGGTATTGTCCGCAGAATGTTTCCCAGGACGCGCAGAACAACAGGCCCCTTGGACCTGCCCGGGCTGCTGCACACTGTCTGGAGAGAAATGATGTGACTTACCCAAGTGAGGAGAATATTGGAATTCTACATGAGGCAGACCCTGTGCAAGCTGCCATTACAGATAATCGTTTGCACCATCGACAAGCCGTGTGGATTAATGGTCGGGCTGCCCAGGGACTGCGGGACACGGGAGCTACTATTACCCTGATACAGTCCCGAATGATAAACCCGGCAGAGCAGATGAGATGGTCTGTGGCTGTGCGGGTGGCCGGGGGAAATGTTATGCGGGTCCCCACTGCCAGGGTTCACCTTGATTGGGGTTCAGGGGCCAAAGAAGTGGAAGTGGGAATAATGCAGAACTTACCTGCAGAGGTTTTGTTGGGCAACAATTTGGGACGTTTAAATTCAGCCTTCTCCCTGGATGTATCCCTGGAAGCCTACCCTGTTACCACCTGCCAGCAAGCCCAGGTGGAGGTGCGTTCCCTCGAGGACGGGACCCAGGTAAGACCTGTCACCCCTGACCTAGACTGTACTACCCCAGCTATTCCTACCCCGACTTGGGCTTCTCCCCAAGACTTTGCTCAGGCAACTCTTAGCGACCCTGGGTATAGGGAAAGAGCAGGATTGGACCCTGAGGGGTTGGAGAGGGAGCGGATAGAGTGGGTTCAGGGATTACTCTATCGGGTTACTGAGGGAAAGACAGCCTCCCATCCACTCAAGCGGCAGCTGAATGTGCCGCAGAAATATCGGCATGACCTGCTGCGCATTGGGCAAGACATACCCTTAGCCGGACACCTGAGGATGTCCCGGACCCTCCACCATCTGACTCAGTCGTTTTTTTGGTCAGGGATTACAGGAGATGTCCAACAGTATTGCCGGACCTGTGACACATGCCAGTGGGTGGGTAAGCATGGGGGCCCGCTGAAAGCTCCCCTACACCCTTTACCGATCATTAATGAACCCTTTAGCCGTGTTGCCGTAGACCTGGTTGGACCATTGCCCCGCCCTAGTCCTCCTGGGAAGAGATATATCCTTACTGTGGTGGATTATGCCACCCGGTATCCGGAGGCCATTCCCCTGGCAAATATCCATGCAGAAACTGTGGCTGATGCTTTGCTCCGGATCTTTGTCAGGGTGGGTTTCCCTCGGGAAATCATCTCTGACCAGGGGACCCAGTTCACTGCTGAGCTCACTCAGCAGTTATGGAGGCTCTGTGGGATAAAGCCCCTACAGAGCTCTCCCTATCACCCCCAGACCAACGGACTGTGTGAGAGGTTCAATGGAACACTGAAACAGCTAATTAGGACATTTGCAACCTCTCACAGGGATTGAGAGAGATATCTGCCACACCTTCTCTTTGCTTATCGGGAGGTGCCGCAGGAATCTACCGGGTTCTCCCCATTTGAGTTACTGTATGGTAGGCGGGTGAGGGGGCCCCTAGATCTAGTCAGAGCCCACTGGGAAGGGGGAATTGATCCCCAAGGGTCCACTATTGTAGCATACGTTCTTGAGTTTAGGGACAGACTGAAGGAGCTCATGGACACTGTCCAGGAGAACCTTCGGGCTGCCCAAAGGCGGCAGAAATGATGGTGCGATCGTACTGCTCAGGACCGCACTCTGGAGGTTGGGCAGAAGGTTCTTGCCCTCAGGCCAATCAAGCAGGACAAGTTACAGGCCACTTGGCAGGGACCTTACCGGGTTGTGGCAAAGCTCTGTGATACAACCTACCTAGTGGCTAAATGTTCGGATGAAAGAGTCCAATGGACCTTTCATGTGAACATGTTGAAAGCATACTGGGAAAGATCAGGAGAGGTAGCCGCTATATGTGCTCCAGCTGTGGAAGATTCTGAGAATCTTCCCCTGCTGGTGCTCCCGGAGCTAAATAGAATTACTGCAGGGATAGAGACGATAAAGCTTGACGACCAGCTAGAGCCGACGCAGAGAGAACAAGCTAGACAGGTCCTTAGTCAGAGAAGGGAAATGTTCTCCACAGTCCCTGGGTACACTACTATGGCAGTGCACCGTGTGGAGACCCGGGGACAACTGCCACTAAGACAGGCGGCTTACCGGATACCTGATGCAGTGAGAGAGGGGATGCGTCATGAGATTAAGGAGATGCTTGAGTTGGGAGTCATTGAGCCATCCAGCAGCCCCTGGGCTTCCCCCGTGGTCCTTGTACCGAAGCGGGATGGCACAACTCGCTTCTGTGTAGACTACCGCAGATTAAATGAGTGCACCACCACTGATGTATACCCTATGCCCCGGGTGGATGATCTGTTAGATCGCATTGCTCTGGGAAAATTCCTGACAACCCTCTACCCCTTTGCAAAGGGTACTGGCAAATTCCTCTGGATGCGGAATCTATTCCGAAATCAGCGTTCATTACCCCATTTGGCTTATACCAGTCTAAAGTAATGCTATTTGGGATGAAGAATGCACCGGCGACTTTCCAGAGGATGGTAGACCAACTCCTTGATGGCCTCCAGGACTATGCTTGTGCATATCTGGACGACATTGCGATCTACAGTGATACCTGGGAGGACCATCTGGTCCACCTGGGTTTCGTGTTAGACCGCATCAAGGCTGCAGGACTAACCCTTAAGCCAGAGAAATGCAGCATAGGGATGTCCGAGGTACAGTACCTTGGACATCGAGTAGGCAGTGGACAACAACGACCTGAGCCTGCTAAGATTGAGGCAGTTGCCAAGTGGCCGACCCCCCATACTAAAACCCAGGTCCTGGCATTCCTCGGCACAGCTGGGTACTATAGGAAATTTGTCCCGCAATATAGTTCCATCGCTAAGCCACTGACAGACCTGACTAAGAAGCACCTTCCCCGACAGGTACTGTGGTCCCCCGAGTGTGAAGCTGCCTTCCAACGATTGAAGAATACACTAACTTCAGCTCCTGTTCTAGCTGCCCCTGACCCAACCAAACGTTTTTGGGTCCACACAGATGCCTCTACATTTGGGCTGGGGGCAGTACTGAGCCAAGTAGGACCTGATGGTGGTGAGCACCCAGTGGCCTACATCAGTCGGAAGCTGCTACCCAGGGAAGTCGGTTATGCAGCCGTGGAGAAGGAGTGTTTGCCGCTGGTGTGGCTCTCAAGAAATTCCAACCTTATCTCTATGGACGATCTTTTATGGTGCTCACTGACCACAATCCATTAATCTGGCTTAATCGGGTCTCGGGGGATAATGGACGTTTGTTACGATGGAGCTTGGCACTGCAGCCTTACAATTTTACCATACAGTATCGGCCAGGAAAGCAGAATAGGAACGCTGATGGACTTTCCCGGCAAACTGAACTATAAAACTCTCCCGGACAGCCCCAAGCTGACCCGTGGTGGATCTAGTTGGGTCTGTCGGACTATGGGACAGGGGGGGGCACTGTCACGGACACTGGCTGCAAGGACCTTTTTCTGTCCACATCCACCCTGTTATTTGGTATTGCTATATTAATCTTTTTTTGTTACATTTTTGAGAGACTTGCCCAAAGAGTATTCTTGGTTGTTAATTCTGAACAATGCATGATTCTTGAAAGAGCTGATCACATTGACATGCGGAGACGAACTGTCTAGTCACCAGGTCTGCCTTAAGTGTTGTGTTAATTAACATGTTAATTATATTATTGTCTTTTAAGTTTTGCTAGAGGGGAGGGGGGAGTATCCATGAGTCAGCCCTACCTCGTTATCTAACCCCTTGTGTTAAATGTGTATAAAAAGGCTGTATTCTGTCCAATAAAGCATTCAAGATTCTACAAGCTATTTTTGGCTAGACTTGTATTTAATGCAGCAATAAGAATATATCTCTCTGATGGTCAGACTAGAGGAAACGATATTACTGACGGAAGCACTCAGCGGAGTGTGGGATTGGATCCATCACAAAAACGTACACCAGAAACCACCTGATGTCAGATATTGGCTTGGCTAGACTAGAATGCAGTGGATATATATATATGTTGGAGACTGTATATATATTTAATGCACTGCAGATCACTGAATCCCTTGCCTGCCTGCATGCCTGCCTGCCTATAAGTGTATTTGAAAACGTACACCAGCAATGGTCTGCAGTCAGATATAAGCTTGGCTAGACTAGAATGCAGTTGATATATATATGTAGGAGACTGTATATATATTTTATGCACTGCAGATGACTGAATCACCTGCCTGCCTGAAAGTGTATTTGAAAACGTACACCAGGAACTACCTGCAGTCAGATATAGGCTTGGCTAGACTAGAATGCAGTGGATATATATGTAGGAGACAGTATACATATTTTATGCACTGCAGATCACTGAATAACCTGCCTGGCCTGCCTGCCTGCCTGAAAGTGTATTTGAATACATACACCAGGAACAGTCTGCAGTGAGATCTATGTAAACTGGATACAGTGTATATATGTATGTATGTATATATACAAAGCCGGGATCTATATATACTAAATACACTGCAGCTAACTGAATAAACTGCCTGAAGTATATTAGAAACAGTACACCAGGAATGGTCTGCAGTCAGGTCTAGCTAAACTGGATACAATGGATATACATACCTCCCAACTTTTTGAGATGGCAATGAGGGACACAGATCAGCAAAGGTATAAAGACATAGGACACACTCCTTGCCACGCTCCCTTAAAGGAGAATTGTACAAAAAAACAAGATTGGTTAAACACACAAGTGCTTTTTTTACCACTACTATTCCTTTATATTGGCTTTTGGAATTTACAAATGCAGCAATTTAGAAATCAGATGAAAGGTTTAGTGCTGGGAAACACTTTTTGATAGATAAAAAGTGCATTATATATACAACTATATAGATCAGACCAAAATGAGGGACAAATGAGGTGGAATGAGGGACAGAGGGACATTGCTCCAAATCAGGCACAGTCCCTCAAAATTAGGGACAGTCGGGAGCTATGGATATATATATATATATATATATATATATATATATATATATATATATATATATATATATATATATATATATTAAATACATTGCAGCTAACCGAATCAACTGCCTGCCTGAAGTATATTAGAAACAGTACAGCAGGAACAGTCTGAAGTGAGATCTAGCTAACTGAATAAATTGCCTGCTCAAAGTAAATGAAATGACATTCTCTCTATCTCTCTCTCTCCGCCAGCAACACACTACATAAGGCCAACGTGCAGGTGGCCTTATATAGTGTGGGGCATCCCGCCTTTGGCCAATTATGGTCCTCTTGCTGATGGCGCTGTGATTGGCCAAAGCATGCGGGTCATAGTGCATGCTTGGCCAATCATCAGCCAGCAATACACTGTGATGACGCAGTGCATTATCTTCGTCGAATGATCGAACAGCCGATGTTCGAGTCGAACTCATGTTCGACTCGAACTCGAAGCTCATCCCTACTTGTCTACAGTATTTACTTTTTCACTATTTAATTTTGTTTTACAAGTTCATCTTTTTAAATAGATCTAAGCCCTTAATACTTTGTTCCATTAATGGCCTGTCCATAGGGGCACATGGGCACCCCACCTAATCCATTCATCCGACCCCCTAATCTACATGTGAGGCGCTGGACGCATGGATTCCAATGTGCTTTTTATTTTTGAAGCACATAATAAGAGCCTGAGGCGCTAATTGGCTTCAGTTGGCTGCACCCCGAAGACCACCCACTTGTGTGACAATAGCAAATTAATACTCGCTATTGTCTTCCTGATTCTCCTCCCGGACAATCAGAAAGCAGCTCCTGAGACCCGATTGGTCGGGAGTCTTAAGGGTGGTGTGGGGTGTCTTTGGATTGCTGCCCCCCTCAACTTTTTGAGCACCAGTCGCCACTGCTTTGTTCAATCTCCCCTTTAAGTCATCCAACTGAAATCTTTCCTCCTTCACTATCAATTTCATAAGTTCAATGCCATGAGCAATGCACAAGTCTTTCCATTTAGGTATAAATCTGTGGTTGTGCAAATATTCTGTAGGATCCACTCTATCTCTTTAACCTCTGAGGATTATTTTATGTTCTATATAGGATTCTAAAAAGAAGACATCCCATTTACAGTTTAAATGCCTAATTAATCATTTTTTTATGTATTTTAAACCACCTTTTAATTTCCTCCTCTTTACTCTCAGAATCTGAGATGTCTCCCTTAAGGGCTTCTTTAATTTGTACCTGCACCTCCTCGCCTAAAACATAAGCCACAACTATTACAACAACCAAAAGAAAGGAAACATTAATAGCACCAAATAACACTCTGAAAAGCCCAACAATCTGCCAGGAGACCTGAAGGATCACAGAGGAATGCAAGGGAAAGGTGATCTAAATCCAATTATCCCTTGTAGAGAAAGATTCACCAGTACTCTATAGCACAGTGGCAGAATTATCAGGGTCGCACCAGTCGCTTTTGCGACTGGGCCCTTGAGTTCCGCCACTGTAGGGGGGCCCGCCGCCGCCCGGGAGATAGTCATTCACGTTGAGTCCCGGTCCGCTCCGCCCATCCTGCCCGCCCGCACTCACAGGCACACTGCAGAGTCCCCGCCCATCCTCTCCACCCATCCTCTGCTCCCGCACTCACGGTGACAGTCCCCGCCCGCTTCACCCATCCTCATCGCCCGCACAGTCCCCGCCCATCTTCTCTGTCCCCGCCCGCTCCGCCCATCTTCTCTGGCTCCACCTTTAATCACAGTCCCGCCCATCTTCTCTGTCCAAGCCCGCTCCGCCCATCTTCTCCAGCTCTGCCTTCACTCGCAGGCCCCGCCCATCTTCTCTGTCACTGCCTGCACTCAGGTGCACAGTCCCCGCCCGCTCCGCCCATCTATTTCGGCTCCGCCTTCACTCTTAGGCCCAAACAAGACCGAGCAAGGAGGGGAAACCAATTCATCTGTAAGTGAGTGGCACTGGCACCCATCCCTCAATATCAACACTGCCACTGATCCCCCCCTACATCACTGCTAACACTGATACCCCCACATTACCACTACTGCCACTGATACCCCCCCCCCACACACCACTACTACTGCCACTGATACCCCCCACACCACAACTACTGCCACTGATAACCCCTCACGCACACCACTACTACTGCCACTGATACCCCCCACACCACCACTACTGCCACTGATAACCTTCCACACCACCACTACTGCCACTGGTAACCTCCCACACCACCACTACTGCCACTGATAACCACCACTACTGCCAATGATACCCCCCACACCACCACTACTGCCAATGATACCCTCCCCCACACCACCACTACTGCCACTGATAGCCACCACTACTGCCACTGATAACCTCCCACACCACCACTACTGCCACTGATAACCTCCCACACCACCACTACTGCCACGGATAACCACCACTACTGCCACTGATACCCCCCACACCACCACTACTGCCAATGATACCCCCCACACCACCACTACTGCCAATGATACCCCCACACCACCCCCACTGCCACTGATAACCACCACTACTGCCACTGATAACCCCCCACACCACCATTACTGCCAATGATACCCCCCACACCACCACTACTGCCACTGATCCCCCCCACACCACCACTGATACCCCCAACACCACCACAACTACTGCTGCCACTGATCCACCCCACCATGACCACTACTGCCACTGATCCCATCCCTCAACCACCATCCTTGCCACTGATACCATTCCCCTCACCACCACTCATCCCATCCGACCCCCCAACCACCACCCTCGCCACGGATCCCATCCTCCCACCACCGCTGACACTCAATTCATCCAATGTCCCCCACCGCTGCCACTCATCCCATCCCACCTCCCTCCAACCATCACCCTTGCCACTGATCCCATTCCCCCCACCACCTCTGCCACTCATCCCATTCAACCCCCTACCACTGATCCCACCTCCCCAACCACAACCCTTGCCACTGATCCCATCCCCCCTCACCGATGCCACTCATCCCATCCCCCCACCACCACCGCTACTGCTGATCCCATCCCCACCCAACCACCGCTGCTGCCACTGATCCCATCCCCCCCACCGCTGCCACCCATCCCTTCTCTCCCTCATCACTGCCACTCATCACATCCCCCACCACCGATGCCACTGATCCTATCCCTCCCCCACCACCACCACTGCCACTCATCCCAGGGGCGTAGCTACAGGGGTCACAATTGCAATAGCGCACATGTTGCCCCTGAACACCTGGATGGGGGGGGCATTTAGAGGAAAAAAACCCTCTATTTTTCTCCTGCAGCCACTAAAAGTCTGCTTCTCCTCCTCTCCCTCTGATAGGCATTAAGTGGCTGCAGGAGGAAAATGGAGGGGATTTGTTCCCCTCCTATCCAGATCCTGCTGCCCCCGGGATCAGTGGGAAGGGCCCTGGCTGGAGGTCAGGGGGCCCTCCATGGTTTCTTGCACCGGGGCCCTGAAGGTTCTAGTTACGCCACTGCTATAGCATGTACTACTTAATAAATGTTAAAAACAAAAGAACTCAAAACAATAATCAGGGTACCCAAAAATGGCCACCTCCCTGGTCAAATACCCACTCACCTATTAAATAAATGACAGGGCAGATAAGAAACCACACAAAAATATGGCAAACAGGTAGAACCTGATAACTCAGCACCATGCTACTGAGCCTCCAAGGCTTGAAATTAACCAAAACAATGACAAATAAGATATATGCAAGTATAAGGGTTTATACTTGCATATATTTTATTATTCATATTTCAAGCCGTGCAGGCTTAGTAGCATGGTGCTGAGTTATCAGGTTCTACCTGTTTGCCATAATTTTGTGTGGTTTCTTATCTGCCCCGTCATTTATTTAATAGGTGAGTGGGTATCTTCTATATATAAGGCACTACTCCCTAACGTACACACGGGACTAGAAAACCTTAAGGCAAAGTGGGAAGTAGATTTCCCTGCATTGGACACAGAAGATTGGGAAGAAATGTGGGAATACCCCTTCTCACAGCTAGTATCAGCCAGAGATAAATTGGTGCAATTTAAAATAATACATAAGGTATATTACACACCCGTGCGCTTACATAGAATCTATCCATCTATTTCTGCCTCTTGCTGGAGGTGTAACTCAGCCTCAGCGGATTTCATTCATATTTTTTGGAATTGTCCTCCGATTGCAATTTTTTGGGTTGAGGTAACCAAATTTATTTTGACTGTCACCACCGTTCCTGTGCCATTGTCTGTAGAGGTATGTCTGCTGGGACTCGTTAAACCACTGGCCCCACGCCGGGCAATCAGAACCCTGCTAGGATTATTACTTTACTATGCCCGTAAATCTATAGTACTCAGATGGAAGGCCTCATCTGCACCTTTAATAAATTTCTGGAAGAGGTTGGTAAATGCTAGGTTGGTACAAAGCTACTTACTTGTCACATGGTTGTGAAAAAAAATTCCACAAAATATGGGATATTTGGACGGAATCCCTGTCTACTAATGCAGACTCGATTGATGATTAGTTCACTCCATTAAGTAACCGGGAATGGCTCAAATGGCGTTCCTGATCTCATAAAAGTCCGTGGGCTGTTCAGTCGATAGGTATGGGAAGGGGGGGACTATGAATATGTTCCTATTTTGCACATCTCATTACATAAATGAATAAAATGGGTATTGCAGTGTACACATGGAATTGGAGGATTGCTTTGAATAGTCTGCAAAGGTGGTTGAGCGTACAATGGTTTAGTTAGGAACATATATATAGATTCTATGTGTATGTTTTTTGTTTTGTTTTGTTTTCTATGTAGTTGTTGACCGAGCCTGGGTATGCCCAATAGGCTCTGTTCTGTATTTACATTGAAATTATAATAAAAATAATTTACAAAAAAAAAAAAAATATATGCAAGTATGAAAAATCTTTATTAATATATGACAAATTACACAAAATAACTTTAAATAAAAACCAACTTCCACCACCATTAAAAGACAACATCTTGGTTTTAAATCATGTATCTAGACGCCATCCACTCATGCATACATCCCAAATATAGGCAATAGGACCCAATCAACATGGGAAATAAACCAAAGGGCTGTATGAATAACCTCCCAAGAAAGAGTGTGTTGGCAACTCTACCTGTTTGCCATATTTTTTTGTGGTATTAGCATTTTTCTGCTGTGCATACTGTTTGCCATCATAACTTGCACACTCTTCTCCCATGCATACTGTCATGGCCATATGCCACAAACTCATTTCCTGCACATACTGTCTGCTATAAAACCCTCCACCATTCCTCTCTTGTACAATGTCAAATCCATACTCCTCTCCTGTGCATACTGCCCCCCGCCATACCCTTTTCTACAATGCTCCTTCATATACTTCTCACCACTATACACTATTTTCCCCTCTCCTACTAATGTCATGTCCTCTCCATAACTCCCCTTTCACAGTGTTCCTATTGATCTTTCCCCAGTGAGATTTCACCTCAAATACACATGGCCTCCAGCATAGAGACTGATCTTCCCCAGTAAGATTCCACCTCCAGCACATACAGATTGGACCTTCACCAGTTAGGTTCCTTCCCCAGCACACATTGATTGGTCTTTCCATAATGAGATTTCACCCCCACCTCCAGTACAAATACGTTGGTCTCCCCCTGTACCTTCTCCAGTTCTTCTCCTGATTCTCGTCATTGTGTACCCACAATCCACCACAAATTTTGCACATTGAACAGTGTCCATGTCTTCCCCTCAGACATTGCTCACTGATCCTGTACATAAGTCTAGGGGTTCATCAGCAGTGCCTCCCCTCCCCCTCTCAGCAGAAGGAAAGTTTCCTTTTGCTTTTCCCTGGGTGGCTTTTTCTCCTCCTGGCCAAACTAACTATATCGTTCAGCTTTGATAAAGAAAAATAATTATATGTTTTACTAATGGTTAAATGACAATATTAAAAGCTAATGATAGTATAATGACAGGTTCCCTTGCTACAATGACTTTGCAGAAGATGTTGTTGGAACAATGTCCTCAGAATGTGTGGTTAGAATGTCCTTGAAAGGTCTTCCAGTACAGACAATCCATCTCTTATGGGGCGTACACACGGTCAGACTTTTCACATGCAAAAGTCCGACGGACGCCGCCGGACCAAATCCGGCGGACAATCCGACCGTGTGTGGTCTCCATCGGACTTCCGACGGACCGCTTCGGCCGGAAATCCGACGTACTTTAGATTTGAAACTTGCTTCAAATCTTACGTCGTAACTACGCCGGACTCAGTTCCTAACGGAAAGCCCGTTCGTCTGTATGCTGGTCCGACGGACCAGATACGACGGAGGAGCAGGTTACTGCATCTCGCGTTCGCTGCAATAGGAAAAACAAATTTTTCCATTGCGGCGAGCGCGGGGGGCATCCCAGGCCCTTAGGTCTGGTATGGAACTTTAAGGGGAACCCCCTACGCCGAAAAACCTTTCCTGACCGGCCGGGCTGCGTGCTCGGATCGGGGTCTGGTATGGATTTTGGGGGGACCCCCACGCCGGTTTTTCGGCGTAGGGGGTTCCCCTTAAAGTTCCATACCAGACCTAAGGGCTTGGGATGCCTGCGACGGGGCTCGCAAGGTTTCAATCTCGCCAAAAAAAGCACGAGATTGAATTCCTTTTCTAGTCCCGTCGTACCCGAGTCACGTTCAAAATGAACGGACTTGTCCGTGTGTGGGAAAGTCCATTCATTCTGAAAGTCCGGCGGAAGTCCGTCGGGAAGACCGGATTCCGGAAAGTCCGGCCTTGTGTAGGCAAGTCTGGCCGTTCAGAAAGTCCGGCGGTAGTCCGCCGGAAGTCTGGCGGCAAGTACGTCGGACCTAGCTTTCCAGAAAGTCCGACCGTGTGTACGCCCCATTAGTATTGTACAGAGAAGCATTTCCAGCTGATAAGATATTCCATAACAGAATGTTTCTTGTAATACGTGTGTCTTGTGTAAATTCTTAATGAGTAATATGGAAAATGATACATTTAGGGAGGTCCTGTGTGATGATTGTGTTTCTTCATACACTAACTATACCAGACCTCCACCGCTGTGCTAATCTCTTTACTAGTATTTATTTTAATTTATTCAAAATGTTACCTTGATCATGAGCATCGTGTTCATTGTGAGATAGATTGTTTTTCATTATTAGCTTATACTATGCTCTTCTTCTACAGAAGCCACTGTTTTCATACACAGCATTGATGATGACCAATAAGCCAGAGACAGCTGTATGCAGTTTGGAACGTATGGCCTTATAATAGGCTGTATCGGTGCTGTAATCCAATAGTTCTGGACAGCGGAATTGGCCAAAAGTAGCATAAAAGGGCAGGGATCGGCAAGGTGTCTGCTCATGGACACTGGTGTCCATGAGCAGTCCTTGCAGTGTTCTGCCCGTTCCACCCATTACACAGACATCAGCACTGGACTCTCCACCCCCTGTACCTCCCCCAGCAGTTTTCCATCCTCTCTCCTGCTGCTTAAGTGGGCGGGAGCCTCCTGGCTTCCGCTGCTTAAGTGGGCGGGAGCCTCCTGGCTTCTGCTGCTTGAGTGGGCAGGAGCCTCCTGGCTTCTGCTGCTGGAGTGGGTGGGATAGGGATGTGCCTGACCCCCAGGATTGCACCTGCCTGGAAGAGGGAGGTGTGAGCAGCTGAGCAGAGGGAGTTGAGTCACTGTTCTTGGAGGTGAGCTAAGCTAGCAGTACATTGTGGATTCATTTACAGGCACCTCAGTGCTAAGTCTGCTGAGTTACTGCAGCTTAACATAGAGGTGCTAGCTGACAAATGGGGTGCCATCTCCTTTTCATGTAGCACAGTGAGAGACTGGGCAGTGAGAAATTGTCCCATGTGCCATGTATGCAATATCAGGCTGTCCCATGTGCAATGCATGCAATCTTGGACTGTCCCATGTATGCAATCTCAGACCGTGTCATGTATGCAATCTCAGACTGTCCCACGTGCCATGTATGCAATCTCAGGCTTTCCCATGTATGCAATCTCAGACCGTGTCATGTATGCAATCTCAGACTGTCCCACGTGCCATGTATGCAATCTCAGGCTTTCCCATGTGCCATGTATGCAATCTCAGGCTATCCCATGTGCCATGTATGCAATCTCAGGCTATCCCATGTGCCATGTATGCAATCTCAGGCTATCCCATGTGCCATGTATGCAATCTCAGGCTATCCCATGTGCCATGTATGCAATCTCAGGCTATCCCATGTGTCATGTATGCAATCTCAGGCTGGCCCGTGTGCCATGTATGCAATCTCAGGCTGTCCCATGTGCCATGCATGCAATCTCAGGCTGTCCTGTGTGCCATGTATACAATCTCCGGCTGGCCCGTGTGCCAATGTATGCAATCTCAGGCTGTCCCTTGTGCCATATATACAAGCTCAGGCTGTCCCATGTGCCATGTATGCAATCTCTGATTGTCCTATGTATGCAATCCCAGGCTGTCCCATGTGCCATGTATGCAATCTCAGGCTGTCCCTTGTGCCATATATACAATCTCAGGCTGTAAAATGTGCCATGTATGCAATCTCTGACTGTCCCATGTGCCATGCATGCAATCTCTGACTGTCCCATGTATGCAATCTCAGACTTTCCCATGTGCCATGCATGCAATCTCTGACTGTCCCATGTATGCAATCTTAAACTGTCCCATTTCCCATGTATGCAATCTCAGACTGCCCCATGTCCCGTGCATGTAATCTCTGACTGTCCCATGTGCCATGTGTGCAATCTCAGGCTGTGCCATGTATGCAATCTTAGGCTGTCCCATGTCCCATGTGCCATGTATGCAATCTCTGACTGTCCCATTTATGCAATCTCAGATTGTCCCATGTGCCATGTGTGCAATCTCAGGCTGTCCCATGTATGCAAAATCAGGCTGCCCCATGTGCCATGTATGCAATCTCAGGCTGTCCCATGTGCCATGTATGCAATCTCAGGCTGTCCTGTGTGCCATGTGTGCAATCTCAGGCTGTCCCATGTGCCATAAATGCAATCTCAGACTGTGTCATGTATGCAATCTCAGGCTGTCCTGTGTGCCATGTATGCAATCTCAGGCTATCCCGTGTGCCATGTATGCAATCTCAGACTGTCCCATGTGCCATGTATGCAATCTTAGGCTGTGCCATGTATGCAATTTTAGGCTGTCCCATGTATGTAATCTCAGGCTGTCCCATGTGCCATATATGCAATCTCAGCCTGTGCCATGTATGCAATATCAGGCTGTCCTGTGTGCCTTGTATGCAATCTCAGACTATCCCATGTGCCTTGTATGCAATCTCAGACTGTCCCATGTGCCATGTATGCAATCTTAGGCTGTGCCATGTATGCAATTTAAGGCTGTCCAATGTATGCAATCTCAGGCTGCCCCATGTGCCATGTATGCAATCTCAGGCTGCCCCATGTGCCATGTATGCAATCTCAGGCTGCCCCATGTGCCATGTATTCAATCTCAGGCTGTCCAGTGTGCCATGTGTGCAATCTCAGGCTGTCCCATGTCCCATGTGCCATGTATGCAATCTCGGACTGTCCCATGTGCCATGTATGCAATCTCAGGCTTTCCCATATGCAATCTCATACCACAAGCAGTCTTTATATAAATGTTATTTTAAACCTTTTTGCACTTGTAGAACTAGGCCAGAGATTAGACAGAGTGTGTTGTGATGGTTTTAATGTGAAATGCACCTTGGCATCCTTCACTAAGGTCTGTACTTTGGAAAATGTCCGCCATAGCTTTGGTCCATGCCTATCCCTGTAAAAGGGTGATTTGCATTTCTCTGCCAACTATCATAAAACATGAATTATCTCCTTATTTGTGAGTATTTTTTTATAGAATGAGACATGGAAATACCTTCTGTTACAAAAAGGCTCTGCTGTGCTTTCCACTTGCACAATGAAGGGACATTTTTTATTGATCCAGCACACCAAATCCTGTCAGGTTTATACTTTCTTGTTGGTCCCCAAGTCATTGTTAGCAGGCATATTACTCACGCTGGTCCTCAAACCCTCCACCCCAGAATCCATTGTTTCATACACAGCGCTCATGACCATCAAAAAGGCTGAAACAGCTGAACACAGATTGGAATAAATGTCCCTATAATGTTCTTGGACTACAGTTGTCAAAATGGGTAAAGGAGTCATGGCACCATCTGTAATACTAAAATGAGGATTTTATAAGCTCTGTAATGAGAAGGTTCTTCTGTGCTTCCCACTAGTTTAATTGGGTGCTTTTGGTTTTGTTTGGCCCATCTCACCATAAACTGTTGGGTAGATATTTATTCTGGTTACCAAGCCTTTCTCAATGGAAGTTATTGTTTCCATGCACAGTGCTGATGATGGTCAACAACTGCTGTGTGTAGTTTAGAGTAAACAGCTCTATAGCATTAGTCTGTATTGGTCGTATACACCAGTTGTTCTGGATGTACAGTTGGCCAAGGAGCATTTAGGGAAAGATTTAATCACCTCCCATTGGCCATATTGACAAATGACAGGTGGGCAGCGGTTCTCTCGTTCTGCGACAAGGTCATATGACATTGTTACACTCTTGACGCGCTTGCAGGCCCATGGGGGTGTGGATTGCAGTGATCGTGGTGCGCTCTATCCCTGGGACATGCCCCATCACTAATCACATGACAGTGTGTGAGGTGAGGAGAGCCGATCAGCAACATTTACTCACAGGGGAGATCTGAACAGTGCAGCCCCAACAGTGATGCCAATCAGTGCTGCCTTTCAGTGCCCGTTCATCGGTGCCACCAATCAGTGCCCAAAAGGGGTGCTGATCAGTGCTCATCAGTGCCACCTATCAGTGTTTATCAGTGCTGCATATAAGTGCATCCTCATCAGTACCACCTCATCAGTGCCCTTCAGTGCTGTCTCATCAGTGCCCATCACTGCATGCCTCATCTGTGTCCACGAGTGCAGCCTCATCCGTGTCCACGAGTGCAGCCTCATCAGTGTCCACCAGTTCAGCCTCATCAGTGTCCACCAGTTCAGCCTCACCAGCGCACATCAGTGAAGGAGAAAAATCACTTATTTACCTTTGACCAAGAAAAGCCTAAAGACTAGCTTTTCCATGAGACTGTAACCTACCAGAGTCTGGAAAGGCGTTACATAACCTCCTCTTTTAAGGTCTCCTCAGGACATTTCATCCTCTGCTCCCTCTGAGTGGTCGGGATGAGTTCTGAGACTTTCTCCTTGTATATTGGTGAAAGGAAGGTTGCCAGTCTATAATGATCCTTCTCCTTGATGCCACAAATTCTCTAGTCCTTTTGCAGGCTTTGAAGAATAAGTGAGCCCACGTGCCACAAGTTTGCAGAGACATGTGAAGCTAAGTCCTTGTGGTCACTAGGGATGAGCTTCGAGTTCGAGTCGAACTCATGTTCGACTCGAACATTGGCTGTTCGCAAGTTCGCCGAACAGCGAACAATTTGGGGTGTTCGCGGCAAATTCGAATGCCGCGGAACACCCTTTAAAAGTCTATGGGAGAAATCAAAAGTGCTAATTTTAAAGGCTTATATGCAAGTTGTTGTCATAAAAAGTGTTTGGGGACCTGGGTCCTGCCCCAGGGGACATGGATCAATGCAAAAAAAAGTTTTAAAAACGGCCGTTTTTTCAGGAGCAGTGATTTTAATAATGCTTGAAGTCAAACAATAAAAGTGTAATATCCCTTTAAATTTCGTACCTGGGGGGTGTCTATAGTATTCCTGTAAAGGGGTGCATGTTTCCCGTGTTTAAAACAGTCTGACAGCAAAATGACATTTCGAAGGAAAAAAAGCCCGAGGAGAATAAGATAGAAGACGCCGCGGAGGAGATGCTGGACGAGAACGCCGGAGGAAGAACCAGAAGAGCCAGAAGAACCAGAAGAAGATGAAGGAAGAAAGAAGAAGCATTTAAATAAAGGAATTGTCAAAAACTGTCTCTTGTCATTTTTAACATTTTTGACAGTTTTTTAGTGAAATGGTAGGGGTAAGTACCCCCTTACCATTTCACACAGGGGGGGGGGGCGGGATCTGGGGGTCCCCTTGTTAAAGGGGGCTTCCAGATTCCCATAAGCCCCGCGCCCGCAGACCCCCACAACCACCGGCCAGGGTTGTGGGGATGAGGCCCTTGTCCTCATCAACATGGGGACAAGGTGTTTTGGGGGGCTACCCCAAAGCACCCTCCCAATGTTGAGGGCATGTGGCCTGGTACAGTTCAGGAGGGGGGGGGCGCACTCTCGTCCCCCCCTCTTTTCCTGCGGCCTGCCAGGTTGCATGCTCGGATAAAGGTCTGGTATGGATTTTTGGGGGGACCCCACGCCGTTTTTTTTTTTTGGCGCGGGCTTCCCTTTAAAATCCATACCAGACCTGAAGGGTCTGGTATGGAATTTAGGGGGAACCCCACGTCATTTTTTTAAAAATTTTGGCCGGGGTTCCCCTTAATATCCATACCAGACCTGAAGGGCCTGGTATGGAATTTAGGGGGTCTCCCACGTCATTTTTTTTTTTAAATTTTGGTTCGGGGTTGCCCTGTGGGGAATTCCCATGCCGTTTTTATCAATGAACTTCTATGTGTATTGTCGGCAATGCAATAGCCGCGGGTAGTTTTAAATGGCTTTTTTTCCTTCGAAATGTCATTTTGCTGTCAGACTGTTCTAAACACAGGAAACATGCGCCCCTTTACAGGCATACTATAGACACCCCCCAGGTACGAAATTTAAAGGGATATTACACTTTTATTGTTTGAATTTAAGCATTATTAAAATCACTGCTCCTGAAAAAACGGCCGTTTTTAAAACTTTTTTTTGCATTGATCCATGTCCCCTGGGGCAGGACCCAGGTCCCCAAACACTTTTTATGACACTAACTTGCATATAAGCCTTTAAAATTAGCACTTTTAAATATTAATGTTCGTGTCCCATAGACTTTAACGGTGTTTGCGTGTTCGAGCAAACTTTTTTCCTGTTCGCATGTTCTGGTGCAAACCGAACAGGGGGGTGTTCGGCTCATCCCTAGTGGGCATTGAGGATTACAATATCTGGAACTGCCTCCTCCCAGCCAAGTACTATTCCAAAGCGTTATGGGGATGGAAAACCATCTCTTAAGGTTGGACGTATGCCTTCCTCTGCTTCAATGCCTCCAAAACTGCCATAATCCTCCTCTCTCTCATCTTGTGTGTTGTGGCTTTGCAAGAATGGTGTCTGCATAAAGCAGACCTTGAGAGGAAAAAAAGTCCTCCTCTTCCTCCTGCTGCTCTGCCTGGAGTGCCCTGTCCATTATGCCATGCAGAGTCTGCTCCAGCGGGGACACAACAGGGAGTGTGTCACTGATGCATGTCATTGCTCACCATCCTTGTCACCTCCTCAAATGGTAAAAATAACAAAAGTGTGGCGCTATATATCACATCCACAGCCGTGTGTATTACAATAAAGACATATAAAAATGGTGAATACTACCAAAAAATGTATGACCATAAAATGGATAGTGTCAAGTAATTAATCAGTGTTGATCACAAATAAAGTAAATACACAAAAATTAATCATCAGATGTGCCAGTGAATAGTAGAAACCCGTGCTGGTTCCATGAGCCAGACACCAAACATAAAAAACATCAAACTTTAAAAGTCCATAAAAAATGTGTAGAAAAATAGTGAAGAAAAACATCAACAGAGTTCAAAGGGGGTGATGCATGGCCAGATGGTATTCACAGAATTTTAATCGCACCAAATCTGGCGAGTGGGCAGAAGGGAGACCACAAGTGTACATAGATTGTACATCAGTGCCAGGGCCAACACCAGGAGTAGAGGAGGCTTACCGAAAAAAATTGACCTGAAATGGCGTACGCCAGACAAGTCAAAAAAGCATAATAACCACTGGTTCTGGGAAATGTGTCTTGTCAGATGTCATCAGCAGATGGTGGAAAGAAAAGGGGGGGGTCCGCACGGCTTCCTCTCCCATAGGTAATCCAGCATAAGCCAAACATGTAGTTTTATATGCCATGCAAGGAGCAAACAAAACTCACATAGCGTAATAACGTTTTAAAACACTAGTTTATTAAAATAATAAAAAACAGACTCACATTTTGGAAGAACGAAACAGAGCTCAAATATCAAATAGCGGCGATCGTGAGGGGTCCACCCGACATGTTTCAGCTAAGGAGCCGTCATCTGGGGCAATTTTATTTTTACCTCCTCAAATGGTGATAGTATATGCATGCATTCTTTATCAGCAGCCATTGGCGTGGGGAAAAAAAAGCCGAGCCACCATGAGCCTGTTATTGTGCCATAATTACACAGGTACTCATTGACAGCCCTCTGTTGCACGTGCAGCATTGCCAAAGTTGAGTTCCACCTGGTGGGCATATCACAAATCACGCTGTTTACAGGCAGGTGGAATTCCTGCTAAAGTTCAGCCAACTTTGCACTGGCTGTGTATGATCATCTGAAATGTCTACAGACTCTTCTGGCCTGCTTCAGAAGATCTTGCAACCCTGGGTACATGTTTAAGAAATGCTGCACCACCAAATTGAGGACATGTGCCAGGCATGGCACATGTGTTAACTTTCCCTGTCGAAGGGCGGACAGGAGGTTAGTGCCATTATTGGACACCACCATTCCTGGCTCAAGCTGGTGTGAAGAGCATCAGTACACTTTTACTGCAGTATATTGTAGTGCATTAGTGCACTTTTAGTACAGTATAACAAAGTGCGTGGGTGCACTTTTACTGCAGTATATTGCAGTGCATCAGTACAGTTTTACTGCAGTTAATTGGAGGGACTCGAGAAGAGGAGGATCCGGGCTGCTCTGGGCAAAACCAACTGCACAGAGGAGGTAAGTATAACATGTTTGTTATTTAAAAGAAAAAAAAGCGAGCCTTTACAAACACTTCAAACTGTCACTTTGCCATTCAAACCAGGTCAGTCCAGTCCATATAGGAGGAAACGACCTCATAATCAGGGAAGGCACCTCCCTTGAGCCAATCAGAAGGAGTGTCCTGGATGGCTAAGGGGATCGTGGACATAGCTTGAGAGAGCAGGGGCTCAGGTAGGTAATTAGGGAGTGCTGGGGGGAGGCAGCTACACACATAGAATGCATTAAGATAAAAAAACCTGAACGTGATACTTTCTTAACCACATTCCACCATCCCACTGAACTTTTACTAAGAGTGGTTGGCATAGCCAGCCCAGGCGACATACTGGTATGTTGCCTAGCACATGTGCTTTAGCACACCCCCTGGGGTGCACAGCTGTGCAATCCCATGACCGCTGTGTCCGGTGGACACTGTGGATCACAGTGCTCGCTACAGTGGCCAGGGTACCATGTGATCACTATGACCAAAGCGATCACAGATCTCAACAGTAGGCAAGCTGTAATGAATGAAAAGCCATTCATGACAGTTAAAACTATTGCTTATAACAGTGATCATCTCTGTTGTAAGCAATAACAAAAAAAAAAATCTTTGATCACACTCCCAGAGTAATACAATGTCACTATGGTGACACAGAACTACTCTGATAACAGGATGCAAAAAAAAATATTAAAAAAAAAGAAAAGAAGATTGTTTAAAAAATTGAAAACAAAAATGATTTACATTATTTTGTTTTTACATACTGTCACCAGTCAGCATCCCTGATCACCACCACACCAGTCATATGATAACACTGTACTGCACTGGTGGAAGTATGTAAAAAAATAAATTGGAAAAACCCCAACATTTTATTTAATTTCTTAATTTTCCAAAAAATTGTGGCAAAAAAATTGCAACTTCAAAAAAATCACCATGCATTTTACTAAATACCTCAGACTGTCTACTTTCCAAAATGGGGTCATTTGGGGAATATTTGTGCTGTCCTAGCATTTTAGGGCCTCAAGAATTGAAATAGGCAGTCAGAGCATAAGGATTGATCAATTTAAAAAAAAAAAAAATAATATATATATATATATATATATATATATACCATAGTTTGTAAATGCTATACAGTAACTTTTACACAGACTAAATGTATTTATTGGTGTATAACACGTACTTTTTTACTTTAAAAATCGGGTGCAAATAGTGTGTGAGTGTTATACGCCGATACTGGAATTTGGGCTGCCTGGGAGGGAACTGGGGGGGGGGAGCGAGATGAGCGCTGTCAGATTACATACAACGAGAATCTCCTGTTTACTCAGCGGTCTCTGTAATAGGAAGTCTCGTCTCCTGGGCCAGCATTGGACCTGTCATGGTACTACTTACAGTGAGCCCACACGTGAGCAGGTGACACGGGATCCCCCAGGGTGTGGAGTCTAAGGGCCAGCCGGTATTCTGCCAGGGACCCCCTCATGAGGGTTTGGGCTTAGCTGCATGCTGACCCCAGGTCACAGCCCCCAGGTTCACCCTGCTCACTACGGAAGTACCAGCAGATTCTGTCAGATAAGGATGGATGAATGAAGCAAAGGAGAGCCGAATAGCAAGCCAAGGTCAGGGCAGGCTGCAGACAATGTAATCATAACAAGCTGAGACGGTACACAAGAGATCAGTTCACGAGAGGTCAGGTTAAAGCAGGTTACAAGCAGGGAGCTCAGAAACAAGCATTGCTCAAGCAACCAGAAAGTGGTCTGAGAGAACTTTAAATAGAGAAGCACATGAGGGGCTGGACAGGAAGTAGCAGGAAGGAATTATATATTAAGCAACAGGTGAGGCCGGCGACACCCAACAGGTGCCAGCCGACCTACAGCAGTAAAGGTATGACACAGATCAGCTCTGCAGCTGATCTGTGACAGTACCCTCCCTCTTACGAGGTCCCCCTACACATCTGGTGGCTGGCTTGGAGGGAAATTTCAGATGGAATCTGGTCACCAAGTGTGGGGCTGAGACATCGGTGGCAGGAACCCAAGACCTCTCCTCCGGACCATGGCCCTTCCAATCAATCAGGTGGAGCAGCTTCTCTCAGGAGTATTTGGAGTCCAATATTTCTTTAATCTCATACTGATCCATGGTATCAGCCACAGGGATGGGGTGAGAAGAAAGGCGAGAGAAGTGATTAAGAACCAGTGGCCTGAGCAGGGAGACATGCAAGGCGTTGGGTATCCTGAGATGAGAGGGCAGACAGAGCTTGAAAGCAACTGGATTGATTTGACAGAGAATAGGAAATGGACCAATGAAGCGAGGGGCAAATTTCATTGAGGGCACCCGGAGTCGGATGTGCTTGGTAGAGAGCCAAACTCTATCGCCAGGCAGGAACTTAGGAGCCGGACGGCAATGACGATCTGCTGCCATTTTATGCCTGGAAGCAGCTAGATGAAGATTCTCAGAGACTTCTTTCCAGATTGAGTTGAAGGACCTTTGGGTCTCAGCTGCTGCTGGTACAAGAGGAGAAATGGGAACAGGAAAGGGAACAGATGGGTGCTGCCCATAAACAGTAAAGAAGGGAGATTTTCCAGAACTGGCATTGGAATGATGGTTTAAGGCAAACTCTTCCCAGGGCAAAAGGTCCACCCAGTCATCTTGGTGGGCTGAGATGAAGGCATGGAGAAAACGTTCTACATTTTGATTGACACGTTCTGTTTGCCCATTGGACTGGGGTTGAAAGGCAGATGAAAAATCCAATTTAATCCCAAAGGAGCTGGCCAAGGCTCTCCAAAACCGAGCAGTAAATTGAACTCCTCTGTCAGAGACGATATGTGAAGGCATCCCATGAAGACGAAAGATCTCCTTAATGAAAATTGTGACAAGACTGAGAGCAGAAGGTAGGCCTGGGAGACTAATTAAATGACACATTTTGGAGAACTGATCCACCACTACCCAGATGACTGTAGAACCTGTTGAGGGGGGCCGATCCGAGATAAAATCCATGGAAATGCAACACCAAGGTTAATCGGGAACTGGTAAGGGCAGAACAGGTGGGGCGGACGTGGAAGACTTGGATAGTACACAAACCATACAAGCTTGAACGTACTCTTTGACATCCTTATGAAGAGAGGGCCACCAGTAATGACGCTAAAGAAGGTAACAAGTATGAGTTATACCATGATGTCCAGAGAACTTAGAGTCATGTGCCCAGGAAAGTTGTTTGGGATGAAGTGCGGGAACTATAAAAGTTTTACTTGGAGGAGGCTGTGTAGACCGGATCTGAGTAGTGGATAGAATACGATACGGAGGGATGATGGGACCAGGATCTAGGTGATTCTCAGAATCGTTGACATCAAACGACCTGGACAAGGCATCGGCTCGAAGGTTTTTGGCACCTGGATGAAAGGT
The DNA here is from genome assembly GCA_037952925.1 of Lithobates clamitans. Classification (NCBI taxonomy): domain Eukaryota; kingdom Metazoa; phylum Chordata; class Amphibia; order Anura; family Ranidae; genus Lithobates; species Lithobates clamitans. The sequence goes on from JBBGZY010000610.1 coordinate 2,860,266, forward strand.
AATGTTGAAGTTGAAGTGGGCAAAAAAGAGTGCCCACCGAGCTTGACGTGGGTTCAAGCGTTTCGCAGATTGTAAATACTGCAGATTTTTATGATCAGTATAGCTGGTAATACAATGAGGAGAACCCTCTTGAAGATGTCACCATTCTTGAAGAGCTAGTTTAATAGCCAGTAGTTCACAGTCCCCAATGGTATAGTTCTTTTCTGCATCAGAAAACTTATTGGAAAAGAATCTGCAAGGCTGAAACTTCTGAGCTTGGAGTAGGATGGCACTGACTCTTACTGAAGAGGCATCAATCTCCATAGAAAAGGGTTTTGTAATGTCCAGATATAGGAGAATTTGGGCAGAGAGGAAGGCTGCCTTGAATTTTTGGAAAGAATCAATGACTTCAGGGGACCAGAGTCGGGCATTGACACCCTTGAGGGTGAAAGATGTAATAGGGGCCACCAAGATGAAGTAGTTCCAAATGAATTGGCGTTAGTAATGAAGCCCAAAAAGTGTTGGGGGGCTTTAAGACCAGAGGGCTGGGGCCACTCAGAGATGGCCCGAAGTTTGGCTGGATCCATGAGGAGGCCCTGTGATGAGATTATGTAGCCCAGAAATGGAACTTGTGTTTATTCAAATAGACATTTCTACAATTTTGCATATAGACAATTGTCCCATAGACGCTGTAGCACAGCTTTCGCATGGAGACGATAAGTAGGTAAGTCTGGTGAGAAAATAAGAATATCATCCAGATATAAAAAAACACAGACATACAGAAGGTCGCGGAAGATCTCATTAACCAAATTTTGGAAGACAGCTGGGGCATTCCATAAGCCAAAGGGCATCACAAAATATTCATAGGCGGTCTTCCACTCATCTCCTTCCCGGATTCTTAATAAATTGTAGGCCCCTCTAAGATCCAATTTGGTAAAAACACGAGAACCTCGCAGTCTGTCAAAGAGTTCCAAAATTAAAGGAAGAGGGTATCGGTTCTTCACGGTGATGGCGTTAAGACCCCTGTAGTCGATGCATGGACGGAGAGAACCATCTTTTTTCCCTACAAAGAAAAATCCGGCTCCAGCAGGTGAGTTGGATTTCCTGATGAAACCCTTTTGCAGGTTTTCCTGATTGTATTCAGACATGGCTTGTGTCTCTGGGATAGATAGAGGGTACACTCGGCCTCGGGGAGGAGAGGTCCCTGGTAAAAGATCAATGGAGCAGTCATAGTCTCTGTGAGAAAGAAGGCGATCGGCGGACTTTTTGCAGAAAACATCTCAGAAGGACTGATATTGGGAAGGCAACATGGAAGTTGTGGAGGTCTCAGCCAGAGGAATAGAAGGAGGTGGTAGTACCTTGGAAATACATTGTTGCTGACACTGAGGACCCCAAGCCAATACTTGTCCAGAGTTCCAGTCAAGATGCGGAGAGTGTTTCTGCAACCATGGAAGGCCCAGGATGATGGGACTGGAGGACTTAGGCAGAATTAGGAAAGAGATTTCCTCCCCATGCAAAACCCCAATGCGTAACACAGTAGGAGGGGTTTTAAACCGGAAGGGGCTCATTGGCAAGAAAGAGCCATCTACTGCAGTCACAAAGAGGGGTATAGCCAAGGCAGCAAAGGCAATGCCTAACTCGGAAGCCAAATATTGTTCAATGAAATTCCCGGCAGCTCCAGAGTCCACGTATGCAGAAAGTTGATAGGCATTTAGAGCTCAGTGAATAGCCACGAGAAGGGTGAAATGAGAGAAGCAGACAAAATTAAAGGATCGGTCTAGATCACCTCCCTCCAAGTGACCTAGACCGTGGATTCCCAGGCGGACTGGACAGGAGTTCAAAAGATGACTTTTATCGCCACAATAAAGGCACAAGCCCAATCTAATGCGCGGGGCACGTTCCTCTGGAGTGAGGCAAGTACGCCCAAGCTGCATAGGTTCTTCCAACGTGTGAGAGGTTGAAGACAGAGAGGATTCCACAGGTCTTTGGACTACCTTTGCTGGATGGCCAGCAGGTGGATGACTGGATCTGGATTTCTCCAGGGCCCGCTCCTGAAAGCGAATGTCTATTTGAATGCTAAATGCGATTAAATCATCCAATGTGGTAGGAATGGTGTGTCCAGCGAGTTCAACCTTTACACGCTCAGATAGGCCTTGCCAGTAGGTAGCAGTAAGGGCCTCATTATTCCATTTGAGTTCAGCGGCCAGCGTATGGAATTAAACTGCGTATTGGCTGACTGTCATTCCCTTCCAGATGAAGGAGGGCCCCAGCAGCAGAAGACACTCTGGCAGGCTCATCAAAAATTTTCCGGAATGCATCCAAAAAGGACTGGAGGTCGGAGGTGATAGAATCGTTTGATTCCCAGAGTGGGGAGGCTCCCCAGAGTGGGGAGTGGGGAGGCCCAATCTAGAGCATCATCGGCCAGGAGAGAGATGATATATGCGACTTTGGTGTGATTAGTTGGAAAATGATGGCTGGAAAGTTCAAAGTGGATGAAACACTGAATAATGAAGCCCCGACAAGCCTTATGCCGCGTACACACGACCGGACTTTACAGCATACTTGGTCCTGCGGACCGGAGTCCGTCGGACGATTCGATCGTGTGTGGGCTCCATCTGACTTTTTTCCCCAAAAGTTCGACCGACCTAGAAATGAAACATGTTTCAAATCTTTTCTACGGACTCGAGTCCGGTTGAAAAGTCCGCTCGTCTGTATGCTAGTCCGACAGACAAAAACCGACGCTAGGGCAGCTATTGGCTACTGGCTATGAACTTCCTTGTTTTAGTCCGGTCGTACGTCATCACGTACAAATCCGTCGAACTTTGGTTGATCGTGTGTAGGCAAGTTAGTTCATTAGGAAAGTCCGTCGTAAAGTCAGTCGAAAAGTCTGCAGGACAAAGTCTGCCGTAAAGTCCGCTCATGTGTACGCGGCATTAGGGTCGCCAGAAAAATAAGATGGTGGCGGAGGATGCAAGCAGGGATAGCCAGGTGTAGCAGGTAACACGGGAGCAGCTAAAGCAGAAGCAGGAACGGGGGGAGCTGAAGTTGTAGCGAATTGCAGACGATCCAGACGGGAGGCAAGATCCTGTAGAACCAACATTATTTGCTCTTGATTTGCTTGCTGGGAGTTAAGTCTCTGAACTAGATGTTGCTTTTGATCCTCAGTCAGTGGCTGACTCTCAGAGGAGCTCATGGCTTGAGCAAACTGTCACGGTACTACTTACAGTGAGCCCACATGTGAGCAAGTGACACGGGATCCCCCAGGGCGTGGAGTCTAAGGGCCAGCCAGTATTCTGCCAGGGACCCCCTCACGAGGGTTTGGGCTTAGCTGCGTGCTGACCCCAGGTCACAACCCCCGGGTTCACCCTGCTCACTAGGAAAGTCCAGAAGACTCTGTCAGATAAGGATGGATGGATGAAGCAAAGGAGAGCCGGATAGCGAGCCAAGGTCAGGGCGGGCTGCAGACAATGTAATCAGAACAAGCTGAGACGGTACACAAGAGATCAGTTCATGAGAGGTCAGGTTAAAGCAGGTTACAAGCAGGGAGCTCAGAAATAAGCGTTGCTCAAGCAACCAAAAAGTGGTCTGAGAGGGATTTAAATAGAGAAGCACATGAGAGGCTAGACAGGAAGTAGCAGGAAGGAATTATATATTAAGCAACAGGTGAGGCCGGCGACACCTAGAGCTGCAGAGTGCAGCAGAGTTGAGCACAAGCTAGTGGAACAACAGGTGCCAGCCAACCTACAGCAGTAAAGGTAAGACACATATCAGCTCCGCAGCTGATCTGTGACAGGACCAGTGTTCTGTCTATCACAGAAGCTGGTCCAGGTGGCAGGACTTTGTATTACAGAGGTCGCCGATTAAACAGGAGATTCTCGCTGTATGTAATCTGACGGCACTCGTTCCACCCCCCTCCCTGTCACCTCCAAAGCAGCAGTAATCTGAGTGGAGGCTGCAGATGAGCATTGATCAAGGTGCATTGATGGGCAATTGTGAGGCTGCAGATGCACATTGATCAGGCTGCAGATGGGTAATGGTGAGGCTGCATTGATGGGCACTGACCTTTATTTTGCTTCAATGTTCTCTATTTAAAATGTACGTTTTTTTCCGGAAACTTCCCTTGTAAAATGAAGGTGCGTGTTATACGCCTGTGCGTGTTATATGCCGATAAATACGGTAATAAACACTGTTTTGGGTTATTTTAACCAAATACACATAGCAGAATACATTTTGAGCCTAATTTAAGGGGAAAGATTATTTGTTTGCAAAATTTTATAACAGAAACTAAGAAAATTTGTTTTTTTTTCAGTTTTCTGTTTATATAGCAACAAAAAAATAAAATAAAAAAACCCAGTGGTGTTTTTATATACCACCAAAAGAAATCTCTCTTTGTTAATTTTTTTTATTTTGGGTACAGTGTTGCATGACTGCACAGTTGCCAGTTAAAGTAGTGCAGTACTGAATAGCAAAAAATGCCCTGGTCATGAAAGAGGTAAATCCTTTCCGGAGGTCAAGTGGTTAATGAAAGAACTTGTGCCATGATATAAGAATGGACAAGAGAACATTATTGTGATGTCAGTAGCTTGAGGTGCTAAAGGAAGATTTTTGTGTAAGTTTGACTTACCAACTATTGAGGATCATTACTCCAGGAACTGGTTTCTTGTTTCTTTTGGGGACATTTTCCCACTGGTGGACAGAGAATATGAGCGTCCAATTAAATCACATGTGAAAGACTGTGCTTGAAAATTATATTTAGTACATGAATATTCTGCAGCTAACCATTGGTGTACAAATTACAGCATATATTTTGATGATTGTGGACAAGGAGAGTGGCTAAGCTTGAACGACTTGCAGGTATGTATATGATTGTTGGACTGTGTCTCTCCTTCCCTCCTTCTGCTCTATATTCATATTGAAGAAGATCATTTAGCCTGCACATTGAGTACTCTGGCATGCTGTTATTTATATACAGTAGTGTTGGGTGAGAGTTTTGGAACAAGCATAGGTTCAGCCCGAACTTTGCCTGTTAGGCGAACACCCGAATTTGCGGGGGCGATTGGTGGGATGTTTGCCAAGCGCCAAGCGCCCCACAATGCACTGCACGCTGCACAGTGCATTCTAAGCCCCGATTAGCTGAAGTAATGCACCTGACCTCATCATTGTCTAATCAGGGCACAGTGAATAGATCGTTGTTAAGGAGCGTGCCAGGAAGCCAGCTTTAATAACGGATGAGTCAATAGCTGTCAACAGGCTTCCCCGCAGACAGCAGAATGAAAAAAAAAAAAACATTGCCAGCAATAGGAAAAAAATAGGCATGGGAGTCCCCCCCAATCCATACCAGGCCCTTAGGCCATTTTTAAATGGCGTGCGGTCCTCCCTAAAACCTATACTAGACCCTTAGGTCTGGTATAAATTTTGAGGGAAACCCCCATGCCAAAAATTTATAAAAAATGGCATGGGGTCACCGCCAAAATTCATACCAGACCCTTATCCGAGCATGCAGCCTGGCAGACCAGAAAAGGGGGGGGGTGAGCGAGCACCCCCCTCCTGAACCACACAAGGCCACATGCCCTCAACATGGGGGGTGCTTTGGGGCAGAGGGGCTCTGCCCCCACCACCCCAAAACACCTTGTCTCCATTTTGATGGGGACAAGGACCTCTTCCCCACAACCCTGGGCTGTGGTTGTGGAGGTCTGCGGGCAGGGGGCTGGTAGATATCTGGATCCCGTCCCCCCATGTGACTGAATATTGGGATACAATGTACCTCTACTCATTCACCAAAAAAGTGTCAAAAAGAAATAAAAACACACACACAGTTTTTGACAATTCCTTTATTAAAAATAAAAAAACAATGTCCCTAAATGTAGATCTATCGTCAATCACGCTGCCTGCCACCACTGATGGACCCAAAAAAATGTAAAAAGCTACGCCCGCGATGAATACTATCTGCTGACTGCATGCTCCACCGTCTGACACTTCTTAAATAGGTAAGGGCGGGGCCACCTGGCAATGTCACCTAGTGACACCACCCCCGTGAGATGTCACTGATCCAGCATGCACCGATTGGGGTCCAGAGGTGCGGTGGGCATAGTAATTGATGACGAATCTACATCAGGGGACATTGTTTTTTGTTTTTAATAAAGGAATTATCAAAAACCGCGTGTGTGTTTTTATTTCTTTTTGACACGTTTTTGGTGAATGGGTAGCAGTACTATGTACTCCATACTCATTTATTGTTAAAGGAAGGTTCCAGATTCTGATAAGCCCCCTGCCCACAGACCCCAACAACCACTGGCCAGGGTTGTTGGGAAGAGGCCCTTGTCCCCATTAACATGGGGACAAAGTGCTTTGGGGCAGGGGGGCAGAGACACTATAACTTGCATAATAGCCTTCAAAATGGGGACTTTTGATTTTTCAAGTTTGGGTCCCATAGACTTTAATAGAGTTTGCAGCTCAGGTCCAAACTTTTTACATGTTTGGGTGTTCTGGTGCGAACCAAACAGGGGGATGCTCAGCCCATCTCTAATATACAGGAGAAGATCCATGTGAATTTAGGAAGTATTTTCTATAGTTTCAGTTTTTTGGTCAACTCTGATTGTTGCCCCTATTTAGCTACCATTCAGGAACCATCTTTAGACCATATATTCATGGTTCTTATATGATGATCACTTATGACCTATTCCTGAACTTATTGGTAGATCCCTTATGGAAATAACAACTAAAGATCATTTATATGTGGAATCAGTGGTGACTGGTGGTATTTTGTTTGGGGGGGCGGCAAAGAACCACTTCCCCCGCCACATCCTCAAACCCCCCCCACTGTCTGCTGGTCCACCGGCACCCATCCGCAAGGCGGGGATCGATGGGCACATCGGGTATCAGTAGGCACACAGCACCAGTGATCGGTGGGCACACAGCAGCGGGGATTGGTGGGCACACAATGGCATGGATCGGCGGGCACATTGGGCAGGGGATCAGTCTGTGGTGGGCATCTGGCAGCGTCACCTGTGTCCTCTTCTCTTCTAAGATCACGTGCCTTTCCTCCCCTCCTCCAAGGCATCCAATAGGATCGCCTGACCTTTCAGCCAGTTGGGAAACAGGTAACAGACCCGCGCTTCCTGATTGGCAGAGAGGCGATTCAGTGTTAGAAAAGCGAATATTCATTTCAACACACCTGGGTGGGCTCTGAGCGCAATGCTCTGTGCTCTGAGTCCACCCTATTCAGAAGCCTATTAGAGCCTATGGCGTCCTGAAAGGGGCAGGATGCATAAATAGGGGGTGGCTGTGGCGGCCATGGATAGATTCATGCTATGCGAACTTTCGTAGGAAATAAAGAATAATTATCCTATGCTTGCTTTTCTAATAAGTCCTGCACTTACTCCAGTCCACTCCCTCAGTCACGAGACCTGACTCAGTCTCCTCCTCAACTGAATCTAAAAAGATTCAGGAATGCAGTGTGACTCAGACACAAAAGGGATAAGCTGATTGGCTAAAGATATTAACCACTTAACAACCGGCCCATAGCCGAATGACGGCTACAGGGTAAAATGAAGGAAGAACAGGTGTGGGACTTTAAACAAGGCACATGGGAGCAAGGGTATGAGTTGGATAAGATTATGTTTTAATGATGGGAAAATTTAACAAAAGATCATACAATACATCATTAAGCATAAAAGATGGTACATAAATAGTTTGACAAATTCATACAGTACATAATAAGGCACATAGCTCTACATATGTTGGCACTCGGCTCTAAAGTATAAAATTAAAAGATATATTCGAAAACTAAAGCATCAAAAATGGCAAATGTAAACCAATGGGTACATGTTAATAGGAACGTATCAAAAATAGCAAATATAAACCAATGGGTACATATTAATGGGAACGTTATATGCATATGGGTTCATGTAGTGTACACCTAACGGTAGATAGAAGCTCTACGTCGTAACGTCGTTTCGGGGCCTTATAGCCACTCATCAGGAGCGATACCGAGGTGGTACCTATGGGTTGGGGAAATGGCGGTAATGAATGGTAAAAAAATTGTAGCAAGAAAATTGTAAAATATGAATACCATATTGGTGGTAGTACTGGACTCACAGTGGTGTCTGCGTGGAAGCGATGCGGCCCAAGGCGCCATGCCAGCCATAGATGCCCCGTCCCGAAGCTGAGGGGGCATGGTCCGACGAGCAAGACCAACACAACGGACCCCCCAGGTGGGGTCAAGGTGTGAGAACAGATGTGTGGGTGGGGAGGTGATCACTGGGTGAAAAAATGGGCGCTGGGTGTCTGTGTGAAAAAGACATATAAAAAAACATAAAAATTGTGGAGAAGAGGAGAGAGAAAGAGAAAAGAAGGAAAGAAGAGGAATGACAGGGAACTGCGAACAGGGATATAGAGTGACGAAAACGGAAAAGGGAAAGTGAAACAGAGCCACATAGTAAAGAAGAAGGAAAGCACAGAGAGAGAAAGTGAGGGACAACATAGTGAAAGGAATGAGAGGGAGAGACAAAGAGAAAGAAAGAGAAAGGGAAGTGGAAAAGGTGCGGGAAAACATACCTGTGCAAGTGCATATAGGGGCATAAATGCCGACTGAAAAATGTGCAGTGGATGGTGAAGGCTGGAGGTACAGAGGAGGGGGCCACAGCCTGGAGGGACGCTGCCGCGGTACATGCCATCAGAGAAGGCCCCCAACGTCAGGCACCAGCAGCCCAGAGAGTCGGGGGGAGAGCCCCATGACCCCTGCAGCTGGACACAGAAACTGGCCAGCCGTGGGGCGACCCCCCCGGACTCGTATGGCGCTGGAGAGTGTGAACCCAGGCATCGGCTGATAAGGCGTCACGCAGGACGCCGAACAGCTGGTGCGGGAGGCGTGACGTCGACACGCAGTGGGGGAGACCCCGCCCAACTCCTCCCACGGAGGGAGGGGAAAGCCACAGTGTGCGTCGCAGCTTCGGGGAGGGACAAAGCAGGCCGGCCGGGGCAGCCAAAGGGCCCCGCCGCAAACACGCACACATGCTGCAAGCACAGGAAGTTTGGACTGTGGTGCCAGGAGGATCCTGGCGCCATACAAATAATAGAGATAGAGTCTGTGATGATGTGGATACTGGGTCTGGTCTGTCATAATGGGGTACATAGAGCGAAAGAGGGGGAAATTGCATTTGGGATAATGATGAATTGGGAAAAGTTAGGGGTAGGTGTGTGTTGCCCACTTGGCGCCCATGTGCCTCCATCCCTAATTATGTGAGAAGAATAAGGGCAAACGGGTGGGACTTTGCATGAGGATAAGGGGGCCGTTCGAAACCCCTCCTCCATCCCAGTTAAATAGTAAAGCCTATTAGAGCCTATGGCGTCCTGAAAGGGGCAGGATGCATAAATAGGGGGTGGCTGTGGCGGCCATGGATAGATTCATGCTATGCGAACTTTCGTAGGAAATAAAGAATAATTATCCTATGCTTGCTTTTCTAATAAGTCCTGCACTTACTCCAGTCCACTCCCTCAGTCACGAGACCTGACTCAGTCTCCTCCTCAACTGAATCTAAAAAGATTCAGGAATGCAGTGTGACTCAGACACAAAAGGGATAAGCTGATTGGCTAAAGATATTAACCACTTAACAACCGGCCCATAGCCGAATGACGGCTACAGGGTGGTTTCTTAACTCCGGGAGGGCGCGCAATGACGTCCTCCCAAAATTCCGCTGTCGCGCGCCCCCTGGGGCTAGCACCCGAGAACATCCGTGACCGCCGGGTACAGGTGAATCGGCGCATCATGGATCACGGTAAATGGCCGCTGATCACAGCCATTTACCCTGTGATCGCTCTGTCAAATGACGGAGCGATCACATGTAAACAAACCGGCATCATATCATGACGATTGATCGGTACAGAGGGGGAGGGATCGGATGGCAGCAGCGCTGTGGGCTGGATGTGTAGTGCCCACAGCGCTGCTCTGTGACATGTGCAGTCACATCCAGCCATCCATCCCTACATGCTCAGAAATACCCTGTGCAAAACTCTGCAATTCCCTGCGCAATACTCTGCAATACCCTGTTCAATACTCTGCAATACCCTATGCAATACTCTGCAATACCCCGTGCAATACTCTGCAATACCCTGTGAAATACTCTGCAATAACCTGTGCAATACTCTGCAATACCCTGAAATACCCTGCAATACTCTGCAATACCCCGCAAAAAAAACAGAGGGGGGACCTTGAGTGGAGAGTGAACAAGTCTTGCTTTTTGATTGCTGGGTTGCATTTTTGGGGCTTTTCCTTTTAGCTTTTCAATCACCTTTTTCTGTCACTTTTTAAACAGCTTTTTTTTTTCTTTGGTTCCTTCAGACTACCAATTAAGGGGAGTGGTTAATTGCTCACAGGTGCTTGAGGCCTATATAACCTTGTGTAGGACTCATAGTGAGCCTGCTCATTTGTGAGGCTGTTGGAACTCTGTCCAAGTGGTGAGTTAAAACCAGAGGGGGGACCTTGAGTGGAGAGTGAACAAGTCTTGCTTTTTGATTGCTGGGTTGCATTTTTGGGGCTTTTCCTTTTAGCTTTTCAATCACCTTTTTCTGTCACTTTTTAAACAGCTTTTTTTTTTCTTTTTTTGGTTCCTTCAGACTACCAATTAACCACTTGTGCCCCGGACCATTATGCTGCCTAAGGACCAGAGGTCTTTTTCCAATTTGGCACTGCGTCGCTTTAACTGCTAATTGCGCGGTCATGCAATGCTGTACCCAAACGAAATTTGCGTCCTTTTCTTCCCACAAATAGAGCTTTCTTTTGATGGTATTTGATCACCTCTGCGGTTTTTATTTTTTGCGCTATAAACGTAAAAAGACCGAAAATTTTGAAAAAAAATGATAGTTTCTAATTTTTGTTATAAAAAAAATCCAATAAACTCAATTTTAGTCATACATTTAGGCCAAAATGTATTCGGCCACATGTCTTTGGTAAAAAAAATGTCAATAAGCGTATATTTATTGGTTTGCGCAAAAGTTATAGCGTCTACAAACTAGGGTACATTTTCTGTAATTTACACAGCTTTTAGTTTATGACTGCCTATGTCATTTCTTGAGGTGCTAAAATGGCAGGGCAGTACAAACCCCCCCCCAAATGACCCCATTTTGGAAAGTAGACACCCCAAGGAAATTGCTGAGAGGCATGTTGAACCCATTGAATATTTATTTTTTTTGTCCCAAGTGATTGAATAATGACAAAAAAAAAAAAAATATTTACAAAAAGTTGTCACTAAATGATATATTGCTTACACAGGCCATGGGCCTATGTGGAACTGCACCCCAAAATACATTCTGCTGCTTCTCCTGAGTATGGGGATACCACATGTGTGGGACTTTTTGGGAGCCTAGCCGCGTACGGGGCCCCGAAAACCAATCACCGCCTTCAGGATTTCTAAGGGTGTAAATTTATGATTTCACTCTTCACTGCCTATTACAGTTTCGGAGGCCATGGAATGCCCAGGTGGCACAAAACCCCCCCAAATGACCCCATTTTGGAAAGTAGACACCCCAAGCTATTTGCTGAGAGGCATATTGAGTCCATGAAATATTTTATATTTTGACACAAGTTGCGGGAAAGTGACACATTTTTTTTTTTTTTGCACAAAGTTGTCACTAAATGATATATTGCTCACACAGGCCATGGGCATATGTGGAATTGCACCCCAAAATACATTTAGCTGCTTCTCCTGAGTATGGGGATACCACATGTGTGGGACTTTTTGGGAGCCTAGCCGTGCACAGGACCCCGAAAACCAATCACCGCCTTCAGGATTTCTAAGGGTGTAAATTTATGATTTCACTCTTCACTGCCTATCACAGTTTCGGAGGCCATGGAATGCCCAGGTGGCACAAAACCCCCCCAAATGACCCCATTTTGGAAAGTAGACACCCCAAGCTATTTGCTGAGAGGCATGGTGAGTATTTTGCAGCTCTCATTTGTTTTTGAAAATGAAGAAAAACAAGAAAAAACTTTTTTTTTTCAATTTTCAAAACTTTGTGACAAAAAGTGAGGTCTGCAAAATACTCACTATACCTCTCAGCAGATAGCTTTGGGTGTCTACTTTCCAAAATGGGGTCATTTGGGGGGGTTTTGTGCCACCTGGGCATTCCATGGCCTCCGAAACTGTGATAGGCAGTGAAGAGTGAAATCAAAATTCACGCCCTTAGAAAGCCTGAAGGCGGTGCTTGGTTTTCGGGGTTCCGTACGCGGCTAGGCTCCAAAAAAGTCTCACACATGTGGTATCCCCGTACTCAGGAGAAGCAGCAGAATATATTTTGGGGTGTAATTTCACATATTCCCATGGCATGTTTGAGCAATATATCATTTAGTGACAATTTTGTGCAAAAAAAAAAAAAATTGTCTCTTTCCCGCAACTTGTGTCGTAATATAAAATATTCCATGGACTCGACATGCCTCTCAGCAAATAGCTTGGGGTGTCTAATTTCCAAAATGGGGTCATTTGGGGGGGTTTGAACTGTCCTGGCATTTTATGCACAACATTTAGAAGCTTATGTCACACATCACCCACTCTTCTAACCACTTGAAGACAAAGCCCTTTCTGACACTTATTGTTTACATGAAAAAGTAAATTTTTTTTTTGCAAGAAAATTACTTTGAACCCCCAAACATTATATATTTTTTTAAAGCAAATGCCCTACAGATTAAAATGGTGGGTGTTTCATTTTTTTTTTTCACACAGTATTTGCGCAGCGATTTTTTCAAACGCATTTTTTGGGGAAAAAACACACTTTTTTAAATTTTAATGCACTAAAACACACTATATTGCCCAAATGTTTGATGAAATAAAAAATATGATCTTAGGCCGAGTACATGGATATCAAACATGACATGCTTTACAATTGCGCACAAACGTGCAGTGGCAACAAAATAAATACATTTTTAAAAGCCTTTAAAAGCCTTTACAGGTTACCACTTTAGATTTACAGAGGAGGTCTACTGCAAAAATTACTGCCCTCGATCTAACCTTCGCGGTGATACCTCACATACATGGTGCAATTGCTGTTTACGTTTGACGACAGACCGCCGCTTGTGTTCGCCTTAGCGCGAGAGCAGGGGGCGACAGGGGTGCTTTTTTTTTTTTTTTCTTTATTATTTTTTTTGCTTTTTTTTTTGTTATAATATTTTTATTGGTTTCTGTAACAGAAGTGACAAGGAAAGATATAGACAAAGGGGAGCACAGCACAAGGATAATTCAAATACAATACAGTAAATTGTTGCAGACGCAGCCGCTGTTCTTATGAGTAAAAAAAAAAAAAAAAAGGTCAAGTTATGACATATAAACCGTAGTAGTAGATCATTTAGTAGAGTAAATATTCCGTAAAGCTTTAATGAGTCTATACAGTTGAACTTTTGTTGCTACGTCTTAGAACTCTCGTTTTATATGTTATCAAGGATGGTGGATTTTATAGGGTGGGTGGGGGTGGGGGTGGGGGTGGGAGCGTGAATTATCTAGTCATGAGATGCACCCTTTAAAGTTTGTTTTAAAGTTAGGTTTGCGTGACTATAGACGTAGGTAGGTGTTTGTGGAGAGGATCTGTAGGGGATGGGTTGGGAAAGTAGTAGGAAGTGGATTATATCGATTATTGTCAGCAGAAGGTATTACGTTCGTAAGTGTTGTCATGAGTTTAAGGGTATTCGGATTTGTCGGTCGCGGAAAGAGGATAAGAGGGATAGAGTTTTTCCAGGGTGAGGAAGATATGCTCCTTCTAAGCAGCGTTGTAATGTCTATACAGTTTTTATGTGAAGTATTGTTTGTATTCATCAGTTGTGGTAAAGTGTATCCAGCATGTCCATGTTTTGACGAACTTAGGTTGTGTTTCTTTGGCCTGGTGTATGAGGTCCTCCATGGCCATCGTTTTTTGTATGCGTGTAAACCATTCTGCAATGGTTGGTTGATCTGTTGAGCGCCATTTGAGGGGGATGCATAGCTTGGCGGCGTTCACCATGTGCATGGCCAGAGATCGTAGGTATGTCGACAGTGGCAATTTGGAGTGATGGAGTAGATATGATGCAGGATGGAAGTCTAACGTGTATGTCGTTATTTGGTTGATCAGTTTGTGTACTTCTTTCCAGAAGGGTTGAATTTTTGTGCAGGACCACCAAACATGTAAGAACGATCCAATCTCATTTTTACATCTCCAACACGTTTGGGTAATTGACGAGTCAATATGATGCAGCGTCAGCGGTGTCCTGTACCATCTTGAAAGTATTTTAAAGGCGTTTTCCTGTATTTGCACATTAATGGATCCTTTGTGGGTCAAGGTATATATTTTCTCCCATTCTGCATCAGTTAGGTGCATCGAGAGGTCCTGCTCCCATTGTCTGGTGGTCCAGTGTTTTGTAGGTGTGCGGGATGTGAATAGGAGTGCATATGTGCAGGTGTTTTTGCGGTTCCCCGCTGGAGCATAGGTGTTCGAATGCGGTGGTCTGTCTGGACCAGTCTGGTCTGGGTTTGGGTTTGTGAAAGAAGTGTCTCAGTTGGACGTAAGTCCAGAATGGGAAGGATCTCATGTTCATTTTTGATGCAAGCGCTATTTGAGATAAGAAATGATTCCCATCGAAAAAGTGCTCTGCTCGCACAGTAGGGTGGGGCCAATGGTCAGCTAAGAAGGTGGGGTGCATCCCTGGCAAAAAATCTGGGTTCATCCTCAGTGGGGTTAGTGGGCCATTAAGCGAAGAGATTTTGTGGAGGTTACAGGTAGTGTGGAAGGAGGTCAGCGTGGGTCCAATTAGTGGGTGGTGTTTGCATTCAGGGGGGATATTAGAGTTAGTGATCCAGGGGAGGTGAGACAATGGAAGGCCTGAGAATGATTGCTCTATGTGGATCCAGTCTTTAAGTGTGGGGTGTATGTTCCAATCTATAATTCTTGTAAGATGGCAAGCTTGTTGGTATTTACGTAAATCAGGAAGACCTATGCCCCCTAGAAGTTTGGGGGCGGTTAGTCTCAGGTAGCTTAGTCTCGGGCGCAATTTGGCCCATATGAACGATGTACAGGCCTGTTGGTAGGTTAAGAAAAAAGTTTTCGGGAGTTTAATGGGGATAGTTTGCAAAATATATAGAAGTCTGGGCAAAATGTTCATTTTGATTATTGCGGCTCTACCGAACCAAGAAAATAGACCTGTGGACCATTTTTTAAGGTCCAATTGTATTTTTTGTAAAATTGCCGCATAATTAAGGGTGTATAAGTTATTCAAGGAGGTCGGTAAGAGAATACCTAGATATGGGATTGCTTTAGCGTTCCACGAGAACGGGAAATTGATCTGGCATTGTTGACAAATTTCTGGGGCGAGTATGATCAGGGCTGTCGATTTCGAGTAATTTATTTGGAGGTTAGAAAGGGTATGAAAATTTTTAAAGTCTGCAAGGAGGCTAGGTATTGTCGCGAGGGGGTCTGTAAGAAAGAGGAGTATGTCGTCCGCGAAGGCAGCTACTTTGTACGTGCGACGTTTGATGGTAATTCCCTTAATGTCTTGGTTGGCTCTCAGGCGTCTTAGGAAGGGTTCTAGGGTAAGAATAAAAATTAGAGGGGAGAGCGGGCATCCCTGGCGGGTTCCATTGGACACGGAGAAGGTGTCCGACAGGTGGTTGTTTACATGGACCTTGGCAGTAGGGTTAGAGTAAAGGGCCGATATGAAATTGAGCATCGTTGGGGGAAGACCTATCATCCGTAGAGTCTCTAACATATAGTCCCAGGCCACCCTGTCAAACGCCTTCTCTGCGTCAAGGGAGAGCATAAATCCGCTAGATCGGCTAGATGTGAGCCAATGGTGGATATTAAGAGCTTTTAGAGTGTTATCTCTCGCCTCTCTTCCCGGGACAAAGCCAACTTGGTCCAGATCTACAAGTTGGGGCAACAGTGGTAATATACGGTTCGCTAAGGTTTTCGCATACCATTTTAAGTCTACATTAAGAAGCGAAATGGGTCTGTAATTGGTAACAAGGGAGGGGTCTTTATCTGGTTTTGGAATTACAGCTATATGGGCAGTTAGGAGGTCTCGAGGTGGTGTCGTTGGGGTTGCGAAAGAATTGAAGGCGTTTAGGAAGAAGGGGTGAGCGTTTCTGAGTACGTTTTATAGTATCCGACTGTCAGGCCATCGGGGCCGGGGCTTTTACCTGATTTTAGTTGTTTCAAGGCTAGGTCTATTTCTTCTCTGGTTAGAGGGGAGGCCAGATTTTGGGCTACGGAGGTCGAGATAGGGGTAGGGCCATATTGTCGCAAAAAATCTACTATCATTTCTGTTCGTTTGTGTTTTGTCGAGGGAGGAATTAGATGGGTGAAGGTTATACAATTTACTATAATATTGGACAAACTGTTGTGCAATGTCTGGGGTTTTGGTAAATTTGCATCCTGCTGGATCAGTGATGGAGTGAATCGTTGTGCGAGCTTTTGTCGCTTGTAAAGCCCGAGCTAGCATTTTATTGGCTTTGTCGCCATATTCGTTTTTTTGGAGAGAATATATTTGCGTCGAATTTGGTAGTCTAAGATATCCAGTAGATCTTTTCTAGCTTGAATCAGTTCAGTCATAGTGGAGAGGGCTTGGGATTGTTTGTGAGCAGTTTCTAGCCTGTGGATTTTGTTGGTGAGGTCTTCATATTGTTTTTTGCGTATTCGATTGCGTTTAGCCGCCGCCGCGATTAGGTTTCCTCTGATTACACATTTGTGTGTTTCCCAGATAGTAAGTGGGGATGTGTCATTCGAAACATTTTCTTGAAAGAAATGTTTGAGATTAGATTCGACCTCAGCCTTGATGGAGGGGTCAGTCAGTAATGATGGATCCAATTTCCATGTTTGTGAGCGGGGTATCGTGTTTGGGATTTTAAGCGTTAGAGAGATGGGGTGATGATCGGAGATAAGCATGGGATCAATTGAAGTGTGATGGATTAAAGATAAATCTTTTTGTGTTAAAAAGATGTAGTCTATCCTCGAATATTTGTCATGGGGAGCGGAATAAAATGTGAAGTCTTTAACATTAGGATTTAGGGTGCGCCAGGAGTCATGCAGTAATAGCTGATTGAGTAATGATTTAATCGTTTTAAGGGCCGAGTATGGGAGTGAAGAGGAGCCGGTAGATGTGTCTTGGGTAGGGTTAAGTGGAACATTGAAGTCTCCACCCAGGATGAGGGTTCCGTCTTGGAAGGTTGTGAGTGCATTCGTAATTTTCCTAAAGAAAGGTACCTGACCGCGGTTGGGGGCGTATATATTTGCTAATGTGAGCGTTCTGTTGAGAAGGGATCCTTTGAGAAATATGTATCTGCCTTTTACATCTATTAAAGAGTCTGTGATTTGAATGGGGCAGGATTTAGCAATTAGTATTGAGACACCTTTTGTTTTGTGTAACGGGTTGGTAGCATGAAATACCGTGGGATATCGGTAATTTTGTAGCTTTGGCGTAGAGTTGGATCGAAAGTGAGTTTCTTGAAGGAAAATAATATCCACTTTGTTGCGGTGCATTGTGAGGAGTAGTTTGGAACGTTTCTCAGGCGTATTGAGGCCTTTTACGTTCAGTGAGATCAGTTTTAGTTTGGTGCTGTGCTTGATGCTGGATGGATTCGTCATTGTATAGATGTGTGGATGTATTTAGGATGATAGTATGTGCTGCTTTGGTGGGGGGTGATTTGTTGGGTTGAAGGGTGTGTGTTTGTGGGCAAGGTGGGTCGGGGAACAGGGGTAGGGGGGTGTTAACAATACCGGTAATGAATGTGATCTCAATCACTCAATTCAGTGACTAGGATCACAAAAATTTACTAACTGGATAGGATCAGTGGTGTGTGTAGGTTCGGTTAGAGGAAATGCTAGATAAGATAGGTGTAACCACTGTGCGGGGGTTGGTCTATCAATCGAGAGATGTACTACAGTAGGAGGAAGAATCTGTCAGTGGGGTCCAGCTCACCAACAGTCTTATGTTATTTATATGGTGGAACTGGGGGGACTAGTATGTAGTGTTCCAGTTGGGGAACTTGGCAGATTGAAGTCATATGGGTGATAGGATGGCCGACCATTTGAAATGGCAAGAAAGTCAGTTGAGTAACCGTATTAATAGTTATATTTTAGAACGAGTGGGAGGAATTGATTATTTGGGTGGTGGTTACTGATAGGGTCAGATCAGTGAGGTGGGAAGGCACGAAAAAGGGGAACCTTAATAAACATTGTTACATAAGTATATAAACAATAGTTACTGGATTAATGGTCTATACAGTATTACGAGCTCAAGGCTAAGTAAACAGGTTAGCAAAACATGCGTGACAACTATCAGTCATAGAAATATAGCAGTGTTCGTATAAAGTGGTTAGTTGTAGAGAATGAATAGAACATAACCTGTGTGTGGTGGGTATAGACATGTGTAGTCAACCCAGGCGAATACAACATTGCAGGAGCAGTTCAGATCACAAATTCAATGTACGTGTAGATTCGTATGGGAAGAACGAGTATTGATGAGTATGAGAGTAATGCCGCGTACACACGGTCGGACTTTTCAGCTACAAAAGTCGGACAGCCTGTCCGACATACTTCCGGCGTACCTTCGGCGGACTTGCGGCAGACTTTCTTACGAACGGAC